>JANCRC010000018.1:6370422-7643506 GCA_024362995.1 Heteromeles arbutifolia | reverse complement strand
CTAAGTGTTGGATTTTATCACAAAATGCCTCAATGATATTAAGAGTAGAAACTCCAATACATTATTTGTGTATTATATTGTTATATGACCGCTCTCTCCAACACATCCCTCCTCCAATGTAACGAAATAATTAAAAACAACCACGTCAAGATTCAGAAGCAATTAACCTATATATATTCAGTAGTAGTATCAGAAACTTGTAGTTATAAAGCTGAAGATTGATCGTCTAATTATTCAAAAGCCATGTATCATGCATCCATTCAAATCAGTCGCATACAAGTATGTTCCCACTCAATTATAACAGCATAAACAACATTATTACCAAGTTACTCGCTTCTGAGATCACTATTGAACTTAAGGCTCTAGCTCCTCAAGTATATATGGGTAAATTAATTAGTAAGCCACAAACCAAGATACACCAAATGGGGAACTTTAAATCAAACATGAAATATGATATATATATATATATATATAGGTACTTAAAGAAAGGGATTCCTATTTTAATTAAGAAAGAGTAAAGATTAGTTGTGAAACCCACTTTACTTCGAGCTCTCCTAACCGTCTAATTTAGATCACAAGAAGTTAAGAAAACCCAACTTAAGAAACTGAAGATATATATGCAAGAACAAAAATCTAACTGTACGAACATATATAACAAAGAGCAGAACTAGTAAGAAAGCTCAAGAATCATGATCTACTTCAAAACCATGAATTATGGAAACTTAATTAATGAAATACGAAATGATGTAAAAACAAACAAAATTAACAAAGCCCAAATATTAAAAACGTAAAAATATACGCGACTTATAAAAGAAAAAGATTATATGAAAAAGTAAAGGCTATTGAACTGAATGAAAAATGAAAACTCACAAGCTTTGATCTTTTTTTGGTCAAGTCACAAGCTTTGATCAAGAATAAGAAGTGCAGCAAATAATGAGTGAGCGAGAAGAAAGAGAGAAGCTATTGGTTTTGGATCGACAGAAAGAGAGACCGTAGACTTGACGTTATCGCGTTTTTGTAATTAAATAGGGATTGTTTCAAATTTCAATAGAAGCTTCCCTAGAGCCCGCCCTTCCCTAGTCACAAATTATAAACTGTTGGGTAGGTAATGGAGATTTTTGTGTGTGTGATGTCGTATTATCATGTGGTGTTATAATACCGTGTATTACATGGTTAATATATCAAGACCTAGGGTAAAAAATTACGTGTTAAAACGCAGGCACTGATACCAACAACATAATCAACGTTTGAATTAATCGCTAATCAGTGGTTAACTAAAAGCAGTTTAATCCGATACTTGTAACAAAAATGCATAAACAGGTTTCCAACTTGGGATCACTCCAGCTCTTCAAGTAATTAAACGCAGAGGATGCGAGGTGAAGAGAGAGTGAGAGATATAGAAAGCTATTGGACAGAGGTAGAGTCAAGAGTGGGTGCGGCAACGGCCAACGACTCGCCTACTGATCAATGAGTCAATGACTAATCGATTTTACAATGTTTTTGTTACGATTAGATGAAACATATGCGCGTTGTCGGGCCATGCTAATAGATGATGCTCGTGTAAGAGTCTCACTTCTTAATTTCTGCGTGTTAACCTTGCGCAGGCCATGCTAATGTTGATTGATGATGCTTGTGTATAGTCTCACTTCTCAATTTAAATTCGTCTTTTTTATAAGTAAGAAGACAAGTCTGAGGGAGACGAACATTATTTCATGTTAATCTTTTCTGTATCGTTCCAATTATATAGGATATCTCCAAGAGGACAAGCTGGGAAGCAACACAATATAAAGAGTTCAAAGCCTCTGCCGATGTGGGACTCGTGCTTTCTTAAATAATATTTGGTTTTAGCATCGGGGAGTTCCTTGGAATTGCTGGATCTAGGAAACTTGGTTTTTTCTTGGAGACAATGGAAGGGAAAGCGATCTGTTACTGCTGAAGCAACTAAGATCCCACAAATTCATGCAGCACCCCCTCAGCCTTGTGACCTTTATTATGTGTGAAACTATGAAATGGTACCTTAAGAGAAAGATTATCAATGGTTATTTTTCGTCTAAAGAAGTCTTCGAACTTCTATACCATAACCCTTCGAGGTCAAAATCTTGAATCTGCCGCTATTCATGAACGTCCAAATTAAATGAGTAGCTTGCTATACGGGGGAGAAAGGAAAGTCAATAAACCAAGAGTTCGGTTACCTTATCATGGCCAAAGGGGTATGAGATTTTCATGTCATCTAACATACATTTGTAGCCAAGTGGTATATTTCTTTAATACCTCTTCAAAAACTAGATAAGTGAGAACAAATTAGGTCGCAAATGGCAATAATATATAAGGTTTCTGAGACAAACAATTTTCTTGAATTTCCGGCTGTTGGATCAATGAATTGAAGAAGATCAATGAACAAAAATCAATAAGAGTGTGTGAGATAAAAAATGGTGTGTAAATAGCATTACCCTATGAATATGTAAGCTTCAGCCCTGTAGGGATTTTTATGAAGAATGAAATGAAAAGCTGCCTCTTTCCCTTTTAAACTCCCTGTACAGTTTCAATTTATTTTACATTTTCACTCCTTTGAACTGATGGGAACCTTGAAGTAAGTAGCCAAACAGTCTTCAAACCATTGACAAATATGTTGCAGCATGGCAATTTCTCATGGATCACTGACTCCATAGTTGCTTTCTGAAAGCTTAAAAGAAGCTTTGGCTTCCACACCAGTTCTTGCACTTCCCGATTTCACAAGCAATTTGTGATCGAAACTTATGCTTTCAAAGTTGGCATAGGCATTTCTTGAAGCCAAGAACGTCATCCAATCGCTTACTTTAGTAAGGCATTGTCAGGGCGTAATTTGCCTTGTCTACTTACAACAACGAGATGTACTCCAGGTTAACAAAAGTGGCTTGTTAAACTGTCAAGATATAATTACAGGGGATTATGGACTTGGTTCTCAAACTGGTGCTCCAGATGCCCTTTCTCGCCAGTGCAATATGCTTCCTCCAATGGGAATTTCGTCGACAGTCTTCCCATCTACGTGTTTTCAAAAATAAAGATCACACAAATTTGTTTCTCGCAACTGTATTCAAGAAGACATTGAAAAAATAGCAAAAAAAATTTGGACCATTTCTCGATTTATGCGTGTCATCCTTGCGCAGGGGCCATGCTAATCTTCTCTGTATCGTTCCAATTTTATCGGATGTCCCCGAAGGGACAAACTCTATTGTGAGACACTTGTACATAAAGAGTTTATCAATTGCACTCTTGGCCGATGTGGGACTGGCCCTTCCTTCTTTTTCTATTTTCCATTCTCTAATTTGGCTTTCCTTCCGGATTCAATTATAAGCCAAATGCAATGACTAAAAGGTAGAGAAGTTTTCATTCCAACATATGTAGGTTTCTTAGTTAATCATTCATTCAGCAAATCCCCATCCTTAAATACAGGTCTAGTCTCTATATCAAACCAACCCCTTGTCACTTACAGAAAAATGATAAATATACATCATTTTTAGCTTTTCATGCACCTTTGTTTATTCTTGCCCGATACCCATTATTTCTGCTTAATTTATTCAATTTGGTGGCTAGAAATAGGTATTAATTGTGGGTTTTGGGATGAACCTGTTGTCTACAATAGCTGCCACAGGAATGCAGTTAAAACAGTCGTTGAAGACTTCCCACAGCCTCACATCACGTTGGCTTCTGAATCTTCTTTCATCTCTCTGATTTGTAGCACATTCATCATCTCCCCTAAGAAGAAAAACGTTGTTCGGATACTTAACCTTATAAGCAAGCAAGAGACATATACTCCCCTCTGCAAAATCCATAAAGTCGCCCAAGAACACGTAAGCTAAATAATTGGTACTGCCAGGAAACCCTCGATTAGCTTTCGTGATGGTAAACTCCCAGGCTTTAACCTGCGTTGATAATTCTCTAGTAAGTTCTTCGCCTGAAAAACGAAATGGACAAATTTCTTTTACTAATGAATTAAGGTAAAATATAAGCTGTAAAACAATATGTAGCTAGGTAGGGTTTAGGGTTTTTAGCAAGCTGACGTACCGATAATGCTGATAGGTGATTTAAGATCAAGTATATTGGGCTGGCCAAGCATGATTTCTGTGGAACAATGACAGAGCTGCATCATCTCAGACTCAGAGACCAGATTTAAGTACGGCCATGCAGCTGATCGGTTAAAAAATCGTCTGATTATATCGTCCAGTAGAGCAGGATCCATTCCTCCAATCCATTTATGAGGAGTTTCTATGCATTCTAACTGCAGGCACGGACAATGTTCACATAAAATTCTAACTCCAACCATAAATGCGTACTTGCATAGGTACAGAATATAAGATGTTGGAGGAAATATTTACTTCAAAATTAGAGGCCGCAGAGCTCAGCCGTAGTAGGTCATGAGGAACTTCAGCTGGCTTCTTATCTAAGCAACCACCAGCAGCAGCTAATTGGGTCTCACTCCTCAAATGTCTAGTTATGGTCTCATTCTCTTTGTTCTCATCTATAACGTCAAAGCGACGCGTTTCACATGAATGTATCCTTTCACGCTTGTGCGAATCCCACCACTCATAGCGCTATATGCCAGGCAACTGAAAACAACCGCAAGTAGGAATTGGTCTATTAGAATAAGGACATCCTGATAAACTTTCTAGGTCTAAGATGGTCCATCATTAATGTAATCGATATTGTTTTAACTTAATCATCTATTATTAGGCATTGAGTTTTATCACAAAAGACATTGGTTATATTAGGAGTGAAAACTCCTATAAATTAATTATATATTATCTTGTCATGTGATCGATGTAGAATCCTATTCTCCAACACTTCTCTCCTCCAATGTAGTAGAATGTAGCAATATCAAGAAGTTCTAGGAATAAAGCTCTAGATTGATCGTCTAATTATTCAAAAGCCATAAATACATGCATCCATTCAAATCAATCACATACAAGTATGTTCCCATTCAATAATTTGACAGCATAAACAACATTATTACGAAGTTACTCGCTTCTGAGATCCCTATTGAACTTAAGGCACAAACCAAGAAACACCAAAATGGGGAACTTTAAATCAAACATGATAGGAAGAGATTCTCATTTTTTCCAAAAAATAGGGATTAGTTGTGGGATCCACTCCACATCGAGCTTAACGATCCGAACCGTCTATTTTGTAAGCCTCGATTCATAAATCATCCTTGCAAAAATTCAATTTAATCCGAAACTATTTACCTATTTAATTATTACGATGAAATTTCATTATTTCTTACAAAACAAAGTTTTCGTCAATTTCTTTTAACTCAATTATATATGTCAAATATTTCTGATTTGGCTAATATTTTGCAAAGATAATATATGAGGTGCAATTTGAAAAATTGACAGCTCGGTCATTAAAGTTCAATGTGATAAATGTGACGTGAACCCCACAACTAATCCCTATTTTTTAATGAAAATAAAAATCCCTTCCCATGAAGGATAAATATAGGAAAACATATAGATATATGTATGTGTGTGTGTGTGTGTATATATATATATATTATGAGATCACAACAAGTTAAGGAAACCCAACTTAAGAAATTAAAGATATATATGCAAGAACAAAATTCTAACTGTACGATCTTATATAACAAAGAACCAGTAACAAAGCTCAAGAATCACGATCTAACTCAAAACCATGAATTAGGGAAAGTTAATTCAATGAAATACGAAATGATGTAAAATCAAAAGAATAATTAGGACAAAACTAACAAAGCCCAGACACTAAAAATGTAAAAATATGCATGATTTATAAAAGAAAGAGATTATATGAACAAGTAAAGGCTATTGAACTGAATGAAAAAAGAAAACTCACAAGCTTTGATCTTTTGTTGGTCAACTCACAAGCTTTGATCAAGAGTAAGAAGTGCAGCAAATAATGAGAGAGCAAGAAGAAAGAGAAAGCTATTAGACTTGGATCGGGAGAACGAGAGACCGTAGACTTTTCGCGTCAACAAGCCTCGCCCGTTGACCAATTGACAAATTTTTATCGCGTTTTGTAATTGCATGGTTGTATATTACGAGAAGAGATCCGGATCTCTTCCACCAAGACCACCGGATCAAGTAATCAGAATTTTTCAAATTTCATTCAACGGTTAAAAATTATTACAACTTTTAAGAAGTCAAAACAGGTAGGTCTTTGGATGAAATTTGAAAGGTCTGGATCACTTAATCATGTGGTCTTGGTAGAAGAGATCTGGAGATGATCTCTTCTCGAATATTAAGAACCTAGGTTAAAAAAAATATGTGCGATAAAATGGAATCAGGCTATAATAGTACATATCACTTATAACGCGTTTACTAATCCGTAATCAAATTGAGAGGAATTGAATTGAGGATGAATTGGATTGAGGAGGAATTGAAATGAGATGGAATAAAAATCAGATCCCTGTTAAAGTTGTTTACTAAAATTGTCCGGAATCGAAATACAATTCCATAAAGCTGTTTACTAATTCAACAGAATCAGAATATAAACAAGTATGATTACTAAAATGCTCTTGTCTCAAATCAAATATTTTATATGCTTTTTTTTAATAAAATTTGATATAATATATAATAGTAAGAAAAAATTAAATTACTTTTTTATTTCATAGACATACTAAAATGATTTTGTTTATTTTTTTATAAATTTAAGTATTGACTTTAAAAGGATAATCTTGGGTGAGAGAAGATAGAAATGAGTTGGCTGAAAAGAAAAATAAGTTTAGAGTTAAAAGGATAATTTTGGAAATAATGAAAGTAAATGAGGGCATAAAGGAAAAAAAATTATCATTCCAATTGCTTGGGCAATCCGGAATCCAAATACTTTGTATATGTTGGGAATCCAAATCCTCCAATTTCAGGAATTGGATTCCATTTTTTGTGTGGACCCCACGCACTTTTGATTCCTCCCAATTTTAGTAAACACATGTATAATCCGTAATCGGAATCGGATTCCTTATTCTCATTCCGATTACGGATTAGTAAACGTGCCATTAGTGATATGAGTTGTATCAAAACTATTACAAAAATCTTAGATCCCAACATATGTGAAATCTAACGTTGATTTTCCTTATCACGTAGTGGTGCGTACTATAAAATAAAAATTGGTTATAATAAATATTTAGTAATATCAAATGGCAGTACGCTGGTGATACTTCAAAATTTGTCACTAAAACATGTCTTCAGATATGAACTTCTATGCATTTGGAATTTGGAGGGCTGGCAAAACAATCTACTGAGGTGTCACCCTAGGCAAGTGGCCATTTATCACAGTAGTGAAAAAGTATTGAGCCTTTGCATGACGGCATGAGTTCAAATTCCGTTGGTGACTAATCTAACATATAATCTAACAAAACCTATTATTTAACAAAAAAAAAAAAAAAAAAAAAAGAGAGATCACCCTACTTCAAGCAATAACTGAACCACACACTCCTTGCAACCCCCAACTCTAAAAAAAGCCCATATGTATATTCAGCCTAAACCACGAGCAAAATGGAGTCATTTGTTCCATAATGTGCTCTGAATTCTGATCGCTTCCTCTTTTCACGACAGCAACAAATTCTAAGTTTAACTTTACTTTAAAGAAAGGCACCTGCAACTGCAGGGTTTTCAATTTCCATATGCATGCAGACATGGCATCTGCAACTGCAACCCTAAACCCGGAAATAAATATATTGCATGCTCTGTACCAGAATCTTAATTAGCATCTAACATCAACTGCTTCTTAATCACAATTTCTCCTTAACACACAAAAGAAATGATTAAATATTTGTAGATCTCAAGCTGAGAATAAAATTCAAATGCGTACAACTGCCATAGATATTCAGATTTCTCAAAGTAAAAAAGTTCCTAGCTATAGGCTGCCAAAAGTTCTGTGAATATGGTTCAAGTCACAACCTATTGGCTAGAGATTATATTCCTAGGAAGATCTATTTCTGGAGTGATTGTCAAACCGTCATGTGATTTAACCAAATTATGTACACAATAACACATTTTTCTTTGGTATATTATACCCTAAAATATCAATAGATCGTCAATTTGTATCTATTGCAACACATAATTTAGTAATATCACCTGACGTCGTGAGATTAATTATATCAGTAACATGATATATAAACACTTTTTCTTTACGAGGAAAAGGGAGGTTCAACTCCAAACCTACCCTTTAGGCTTTAAACCAAGATCAATAAAGAAGTGAAAAAATAAGAATATGGACGGCTAGCAAAAGGCCTCTTTTATCCTGAAATGAGCCATCATGTGGTATACAATTGTGTAGCATAGGAATATTATAGGACAGTTGCCATGCAAAAACCGACTTTGCCTCAGTTGCTTGTTGCAGACAATTACATAAAAGTATCAGCCACTCTGTCTCCGTGCCTTACCAAAACAGCTACGAATACAGATTTTCTATATACAAGAATCTCTTGCATTTTAGAAATGGTAGAGGACATGAAAATCACATAATATGGTCTGAAAAAATCACAGCGTTTTTGGTTACCATAGGCCAAAAAGAAGGTCAATAAACTACCAAAGCTACCAGCATTTTAAGCTGTAAAGTACGTTTTGACTACACACGCACAAAGTCATAATTTATAAATTATCTATAACAATCATGAAACAGGAGAAATTAATGATTCACATATAAAACAAGTTTATTTTTACTTTGGTGTCTCGATCTAGTAATATAATATCATATGTACTGAAACATCACATGACAAATGACGATAAATCTGTTGCATGTAAAACTCTCTCCGAAGTCCCTAGCTAGCTAGATGGCTCATCCACCTCAGTTTTGGTGGTTATTACGTCCGTGCCGCACCAAAGATATATGAAATCATAATACTTTGCTTTTGTCAGTGTCAATTAAAATATATATAAGTCAATGAAAGTTACAACATTTTGATAGGATTATAAATTCCCTGCAAATGGCTCACTTATGATGTTGATGAGAATGGAATCTTGTGTTGTCTACGTAAGAAGGGGGATTTTTTATTTTTTATATTTTTTAGGGAATATTGTTGCCATGTGAAAACCTAGGAAAAGAAAAGAGAATTAATATAAAAAAAAAAGTATCTAATTCCATAGGAAGCAAAGAGAATTTAATATATATATTTTTTTGGAAAACAAGAGAATTTAATATATAGACAAACCAAATGGGGAAAAAGTGGGAAAAGAGAGCAAAAGGGAGAATAAAACCTGCTATTTTAAATGGACCACCATTAGGAAGACTTTTTAATCTTAATAGATTTTAAAGGTGGTGTTTAGCTGTTTTTATACAGGCTGATTATTGGATATAATCAATAAAAGCCGAGAAATGTTTAAGTGTAACGGTCATATTATTGTGTAATGATATAAATTCACTTGTTATAATATAAATAAGAAACAATATTAATATGTTATGTACTTAAACTATAGTGTTAATAAATAAATGAACTTTTGAAGAAATCAGATAGAATCACGTTGTGGTGAGACAACTATAATAATAGACTTCTCGGCCATAATCACCATACAAGGGGTGAAAACTCATGTCCGACTAGCCATATACAAATTAAGTGAAAACCGAGTTAGACCATGGTGAGGATGAGAGGATGAAATACATAAAATCCTCTTTTTGTATGTGTAGTCACACAATCACATGGCTCGATGAACCTACGGTTCTTAAGAGCATCTCCAATGAGAGCTTTATCCTTCATGAGGCTACCCCATTTCCAGCTTTAGCGAGAAATTTCATCCCCAATGAGCCGGAAAATGAGGCTAGATCCACCATTGGGGTTAGCAACTTCCTTTCTTGGGTAGTATAAAACCGGGCTACATCTAGCCCAAAAAAATTGTGGGCCCCACAAAAAAAAGTAGCAACCCATGTTAGCATAATTCTATCACTCTCCATCGACTTGCGAATACACTTATACTCTCCTTTTATTATTTTTTTAATTTTTTTTCTTACTTATTTTTCTTGCAATTTGGCTAATTAATTATTGTTTTTAATTCCATAAGAATTAAAATTTCAAATTGATTTAAAGTTCATGGACATTGATGGGTGAAATTTTCAAATAATTTTTTTTTCAAAATTGTATGATACTAATTTACCAATTGGTGCTAGGTAAATTGTTGTGTTATACGTGAAAATCAAATTATTTCAGAGGGCGAAGTGAGGGTTTGTTTCTTTCAACGGATGAGTTTGAGATAAGAGAATCTAATCCAACGAACGATTCATAAGTGATGAAATCTAACTTTGTCACAATTTGAACTTTTTAGATTGAAGGGTTCATAAAAAAAATTTAAGATAGCACGTCCAAAAATCAACTTAAGAAAAGCTAACACACAAAAAATCGTCGCTTAATTAAATTACTACATAAATAAATATATATAGCCCCATATAGAGCCCGAAAGATATAGCCCCTCATTGGGAGAGATTTTTTATAAAGTTCCAAAGATTCTTCAGAACTCTAAAATGAATTATATCCATCATTTTTTCAGCCCCCATATAGAGCCCCCTTACTGGTGATGCTCTAATATTTGCCCATATGGGGGATGGAGGTCCATGGTAACCTAGTAAATAAAGAGAATAATCTGACGACTTTCTAAATAGTAAAAACCCGGGAAAACATAAAGTCCTGCTAAAATTCAAAATAAGAAAGCAAGTAGAAAAGATAAAAAGAGAAAAGTACATTCTTCTTCAATCCATCTCCATCTCTCCAACTCCAATCCACGACGATGCTTACGCACACCACACTTTTTTCATCTTTTCGTTCGATTCATCCAGCTGTCCTCCACACTTACTTTTGTGTTCTCCGCTTCACTAGATTCCATATTTTTCTCTACCGCATATATATACATATAGAATTTTTTTACAATGCGTTTAACTGCATTTTTCTAAAAGAAGAACCTGTCGATATTGTTGAGACTTTGACTTTGCACTTGTTAATAAGTTGTTGATAAACTTAACTACAGTTAACAGTGTAGAAGGACTAATACGTATATAGGTTTGAGTTTTCTTTTAGTTGGAGTTTTGAGCGCAACGAATTGAACTTCATTGCTGTGGAAGCCAAGAATCTGCGGCTCTCTGCGTCTCTCTGTCTACATTCTAAAACCACTTTCTTTTTCTCTCAGAGATTCTCTTGCTTGCTTTCTCTCTCGGCCTTTTAATTTTGACGATGCCTGGTGCCTTGTTCTCCTCCCTCTTTTCTTTCGAGCCGTCCGTCGCGTAATCTCTCTTTCTCTCTCTCGCTCTCTCTCTCTGTGACCGTCCCTTTCAAGGTTCTTCGTGATTCCGGCGAAGCCCTCGTTCTATATATAAGGAGCTTAATCTTCAATGGTTGCTTCAGGTGTCAACCAGCTTTCTCACCATTGTATTTCTGGTATAACACATATATCTATATATTCAACTTTTTTTACTCAGCTTTAATTTATTTCCAAACTCTGTGCCTTATGTTGTTTGAACAGAGGACTGTTTTTTTTTTTTTTTTTTTAAGTTGGGAGATGATGTTGAAATGTTTGTGGTAAGCAGGGGAGTTTGTTTCTTCATACGTAGAGAGGAAGTCACGCTTTATGAAATGGCTCGGTAAACTTTTCAGGAGTAGGCCTAGTCGTGGAGAAGCCGCTGCTGGTAGTAACCGGAATCCGCAGCTTATTGGTGACGAAAACATGCTTTCGCGGGCGCTACCTCGATCATTGGTTTGAACACCAACCCCTCTTATTTTTTTATGATCACGTTTTCTTAACTTCAGATTGTTAATATATGTTAGTATTGTTCTTTTTGTATTGATTACAAAATTATAGCATATTTTGGTTTGATTTCGGCTGCAAAATATTATGGGATTTTTACAATTCCCAGTTGATTTTGAGTGCTTGTATCTTTACTCGGATTTTCACTTTCATCCATGTAGATCATTTTTGTAACATTTTCGTTAAGTTTTCACTTTGGTCGAACCCGTCAACTGAGTTGATTTTTCCATCAATTTTTTATGGAAGTAACTTTGCCTTATTTGATGAATTGGACTAAATGGTGCTAACGGAATGAAACTATGAGAACGAAAGTGCAACAAAGAAAGCTACAACGACGAAATGAGAATCCGAGTAAACTACTGGAATTTCTAAATTAGTTTCTTTTTCTTGTGTGATCAGGATGACCGCTCTAGAGCGCAGAAGGAGAAAGACGAGTTAGACCATGCAATTGCACTGTCTCTGGCCGAAGATTTGAAAAGACCAAGCGGTAAGTTTCCATTCTTCAAGATCCGACCTCCGAATACTACACTACGTGCGCGCGCGTGTTTTCACAATGTCGTTATTCAGGCATATTTTCTTTTGCAATATTCAGGATATAGATGGCAGACAGAAAAGGATGAAGAGCTTGCTAGGTCGCTTCAACAAGGTCCGATTCCACCTTTCTATCGTCCATATGCCTCAGCCCCTCCACCGTATTATCCCTATGGACAACAAAGGTAACATTTTTTCGGATGTACTTTTTAGTTTCACGTAGCTTAGGATCTTCGGTTTGATCAATTTTTTTTATTTACATACCAAATTGCTCAGTGTTAATGAAGCTTGAAAGTTGCTGCTACTAATCCTGTGCATTTTGTGTCTGATTAGCAGAATATGTGGCCGTTGTAATCGCGAGATACAGTTTGGCAACTACCTGGGGTGCATGGGGACCTTTTTTCATCCCCAGTGCTTCTGTTGCCGTTCTTGTGGCCACCCGATTGTTGAGAATGAGGTAGTTTCTCTTCCCTGGACTCGTTCGGCCGTGTTTTTTTTTTCCTTCGCCATGGTCTAGTTCTTACCGGCGTTTTCTCTTGATCCTAGTTTTCTTTGGCGGGGAGGGATCCGTATCACAAGTCCTGCTTTAAAGAGCTGTCTCATCCCAAGTGTGAAGTTTGCCATCAATTTGTAAGAAAAGGGCTTTTCTCTAAATATATAGAAACGTTATGGTAACCTACTTCGACATCAATAATTCTTCGCTTCGAAAATTTTCAGATTCCAACGAATCAAGCTGGTTTAATCGAGTATAGATGCCATCCTTTTTGGTCACAGAAGTACTGTCCAGCACATGAACATGATAACACAGCTCGTTGCTGCAGTTGCGAACGCTTAGAGGTACTAATCTACACTAGCACCTCTTCAAAGTATTTCTTGAAATTGAAACTTTACGAACGCTAAATCAAATTGTTCTGCTTTCTTCGTCTTCTTTTTCTTCGTTTGGAAGTCCTGGGATGCAAGGTACGTTTCACTGGGGGACGGGCGGAGTCTATGCTACGAGTGCATGGAATCTGCTATCATGGACACCGGTGACTGTCAGCCGTTGTATCACTCCATACGAGACTATTACGAAGGGATGTACATGAGATTGGAGCAGGAAATACCCATGCTTCTGGTCGAAAGACAAGCACTTAACGAAGCTATTGTAGGCGAAAAGAGTGTAATGTCGAAATCCCTGCTCTGTTCTTTGAGTTTTTTCGGTTTGAGGAATTCCTCTAATTCATCATTGGTTCTTTGCAGGGCCTCCATCACATGCCCGAGACGAGGGGTTTATGCCTTTCGGAAGAGCAGACTGTCACCAGTGTACGAATTTAGACAATTCTACTAGTTCTCTTTTCGTTCTTTCTTAAAATTGAAATGATTCATGAAGCTGACCTCAACGAAGTTTTCTCATTTGTTTCTCTTGATTCCTTCATGTGTTACTAATCAGATCCTCAGAAGGCCGAGAATCGGAGGGTATCAATTAATCGGAATGAGAACCCAACCTCAGAAATTGAAACGAAGTTGCGAAGTTACTGCCATTCTTGTTCTCTATGGTCTCCCAAGGTAATGCTAGTTGGCTCTTTCAACTAAAAACGAAATGGTATTCAAACTGGCAGCACACAAGGTTCATCTGACTGTTTTCAATATTCATGTTGGATGCAGGTTACTAACTGGTGCCATTCTTGCCCATGAGTTGATGCACGGCTGGTTACGCCTCAATGGCTACCGGAATCTTAATCCCGAGGTAGAGGAAGGCATCTGCCAGGTGCTTTCACACATGTGGCTTGAGTCAGAAGTAATGCCGGGATTCAAAAGCATGCCATCTTCATCTACATTTTCATCTGCAGCTTCCTCTTCCTCTTTCACGCTTTCCTCGAAAAAAGGTGGAAAATCAGAAGTTGAACACAAACTAGGGGAGTTTTTCAAGCACCAAATCGCCCACGATTCTTCACCTGCATACGGAGGAGGGTTTCGAGCAGCCAATGCAGCTGTGAATAAATATGGTTTGCGTCGCACATTAGATCACATTCACCACACCGGAAACTTCCCGGTGTAACGAGGAAAAAATAATGTTGCTATTTCTCTGTTCTCTCTGCTCTACACGGCCATTGAAGTCTGAAGATATTATTTTGCTCAACCCTAACAACGGATTGAGCTCATCACAGAAGCTCCAGGGCGCTGGGAGAGGATACAAGCTCAAATTGTCACTCTTCCACTCAATAATATTAATAATAAACAATTATATCCATGTATTTTTATTTTATTTGAGATTAAGCGATTCTTCTCTTCTTACAAATTTTAATGGAGTTTGGGTTACGGAATTTTATAAGACAAGTTTTGTGAAAGATTTCTTCGTATGAGAGCAAGCTGCGGGGACAATTCTTGTGAAAGAGAAGCATGTTTCTGGAAAATGTCAAGTTTTTCAGTGTGACAGTAGATATCTCGTGTACAAACGGTGTAGAAACGTAAAATTAAAACGCGTTTTAGAGAACAAGTAGATTGATAACATCATGCGCCGGAGTGACAATCACGATGAGAAATTAGCAAATAGATAGATTAGTACAACGCATAATGCTAGATTGCTTTGTCAATTCGAAGACAAGTATGAATTACGGCTCCAGGAAACGTCCCGTAAATTGAAGATTTCTGAGAGGAGAAGATTGAATATTTCTGATTACTGTAAGAGACACTTGCGTCGCATACAAATTCAAAATGTGAAGATGTAGGATCGTCAATCTATACACGGAAAAATCGATTCCCCACAGCAGCATCGCAAAACTACCTGCCAAGATATTTTGTTCTAACAGTTTTGCGCCCCTCCTACAGTATCGCTTTCGGGAAAATTGAGTATCCAGTGAAACTATATAGCAGCACTGACATCCGCTAAAAGCATCTTCAACGTCTCGTACGTCATGAAACAGATGCCTACTCCGGGTACCACCTTGTAGTATTCTGGGAGGATCCCTCTATATAAGCCACGCAACCCTTCTGTTTTGAAGATGTGCTTAAATGTGCCAAAAAGGCCTGTTGTGTAGACACGAGCTCGGCCACCAGCGCCTTCCAACTGCTTCCGTCGCCTCACAAGATCCAATGGGAAGGTTGCTGCACAATATAATGAGAATAAAATAAAAAGAGCTGGACACCGTTGGTAAATGCCATCATACTATAATACTGTTTGAAGACTACACTCTCCGAGGTCATGAAATCAGGTCTCGAACAGTTAACAAATCAAACAATGCAAAGACAGTGGCACATGACAAGTCAAGACGAGAAAATGATTTTAAAGCAACAAAAATAAAACTAAAAATACGATCAGACTTTAAGCACTATGCAACCACTCCCAAATAAATTGAGTAATATTGGCTATTCGACTACTACCACTATGCAGCTTGACAATCTAGTGCAAGTTTGAATGAAATTTAGTTTTTTCGGGAGTAATAATGAGGTGTTCAAATACCTTACAGGTCAGTCAGCAGATGATTTAAAAAGCTAACACTCACACTTTTATGACAAAATGAAGGAAGATAGTCTGCCTTAAATAAAGGAAAGAATATTTTGAGATTAAGATCCAAGTGAAGGCAACACCAGCCCAAGAGCATCCCCGCATGCACTGGCGAGGGCTTGAAGGAATACAATACCCATGAAGCCATTGGCATAAGGAAACCTAAGTGAGAAGCATACCTCAAAGAGGACACCTCTCACATTTGATAACTGAAGACATAGTTTCACCTGAGAGCAGTTCCACCCTATAATAGAACCGACTGCAAACCTTTGGGAGACAAGTCACCGAAGAAATGTTGGAAACATGATGTTAATCAAAACAAGGTCTTTATCATAAAAGCAAAAATAAGTTAGATGAGTGACGATGCATAAGAAATTTCTTGTCAGCTTCCTTACTAAGATTCTCAAATACCGGATTAAAAACCCACTCCGGCCTGGTTTCTGGCTCTAAGGGTCAGTCTGTTTAGAGACTTGGTGCAGAGCCTGCACCACAACCTGTTTTCTCTGCATCAAAAGCATAGAAAACAGCTATGTACATTAACTTTTATTTATTATTGACATTTCTAATTAAACAAACCAAATTATTCAACCACATTGTTAACTGTAACAAGACTGCTCTAATCAGATTTCAATGCAATAGTTTAGGTTAGGGGTATTTCACCAAATGTAACACTTAAAAGTAATCCAACAGAAACTATTATCGAAGTAGTAAATAGTGAAAAGCAAATGTGCTTTAAAGCTACATGGGTGGAAGAAGCATTACATCCACCATCAAGCTTGACACTGATATCTATACAATACAAACTATGACTTCCATTAAGAACAACCACCCAGACTATCTGACATGAGAAACTATATTGAATCACTTTTCAAGAGATCTAAGAAAATAGGAAGTGTAAGATCACTCACCTGTTGATGATGCAATTCCTGAAAGGCTCCCACAAGCAAGACTAACCAACACAGTAGAATCCTCAGGCCTGATGTGAAGGTAACGAAATTAGCATTATAATGTTTGGCCAAAAGAAAGCATGCATGCAAAGGTAATTGTAACATATAAACCATAGAACTAAGTAACCACCTATGCGACTGCCAAGAAGCTCTCAAGGTCTCATAAACTGAAAAACTGATGGCTATACTGGGCCCAACACCCTGCATTATAGATAGTAGAGAAGTCAGATAAAACACCAAGTGAGGATTCTAGGCATAAATGAAGTTACAAAATATAATTTGAGCATACCAAGAGGGTTGCTCCGAGTCCCTTATAGAGGCCAAAAATACCCTCATCCCGGGTAATAGTTCGCAGTGTATGCCAAATTCCTTTGTAGTACATCACGTTTGTCTGCAAATTTCCAACAAATCAATAGTGGAGCAAAATACATATGAAAAATTTTCAGTCGAGGCAGAGCTCTTAAATTCAATCAGAGACTAACATACAGTAAATAAAAAAGGATGAAATGGTTCAGAATACAGTTGAACATATGCCCCTGTAGGTATGATTCAAATATACAACTAGACTGTAACTTCTGGGGAAGTGTTAAAAAAAGAAAACATATGCCAACTACCAATGATTGACGCGGCATGCATTCCCAAACATGGCAATCCATGGTTCAACAACTTAACAAATCTCATTTGGGAAGTTCTTTTAAATGATTGAAAGCACTTTTAGAGAAAATGTTTTTGGGTTCCAAAAGCACTTGAAGTTCTTCATGCTTCCTGAAGGAAGCACTTCCAGGATTAACTTGCATTTTTACTAAGTATTGGTTTCAAAAACATTTTCTCTAAAAGCTCTTTCAGTCATTTAAAAGCACTTCCCAAATAAGTATAAAATCTAGTAAAAGAAATTTCTTTCCAAATTACCTGAGCTGCAAGGCGTGTCCTTACAAGATCCAAAGGATATGTAACTGACGCAGCTGTTATTCCGGCCAATCCTCCACCCACAAAATGCACACCAAGGTCTGTACTCAAGTTGTCCCTATGATTTTCCAGTCCAGGAACTTTTTTTAGGAACTGTACCACATAAAACCCAATGAATTAAACATCAAGCAATGATACAATAACTTAATTGACCAGTTGAACTGTATGAAGGTAACATGAACCAAGTGTTTTTACCAACCTTTTTATATTGCTCATATGAGTAGAAATTGACGGAAGAATATGGAAGACGATGAGCAATTGTCACCAAATTTCCTTTCCAGAAAGCTCTAAATCCTTCTTCGCCAGCAATTCTGGAGGCCTCACGCCATATGCTCGCTTTTCGCATCGTTGCAACATCTGAGTGCATACCTTGCACCTAAAATGATTGCATGATATCAGTAAAGCAGCTCCGTTGTTCGATAATTATAACAAAACCCAATTTTTACTTGTTCAGTAACCCGAAAACTCGGGCTTAATTCAAAGTTCAAAATTTTAACCAAATTTTCATTAAAACTAAAACCAAGCATGACCCTTTGTTCACTAAAGCATGACAAAACCCAATCTTCACTTGATCAGTAACTCGAAAACTCCGACATTTAATTCAAAGTTCTTTTTTTTTTAACCAAGTTTCATTGAAAAGAACACACCAAACACCAAACACCAAAGTAATATATTATCTATAAATTAAACAAAAACTCATTAATCAGCCTGCAGAAACAAACATTTAAAAAGAAGGAAAAACAAGGAAAAGACCCACCTGAAAGAGAATAGTGAGCCGAGCAAGAGGCGCCGTGCAAGTCTTACTGAAAGCGCCGGCGACACCTCCGGCGAGAAGCTGTGACACCGTACCGATCTGAGACTGCTGTTGGTGCAACGGCTTCGTCTGTTTCTGCGGCAGCGACTGCGCGAGCGTCCTCACGCCGCCTTCGACGGCCACGCCTCCATGGCCGGTATTCAGAGCAATCTGCCCTCCTTCCACCACCACCCCAACTCTAGCCTCCGTCTGCATTTCTGGGTTGCCGCTAGAATCCCCTAACTTTGCCACGAAGCAACCTCACCCCCCAACTCCCAAAACCTGAGAGAAATTGAATGCCGGGAAAAAAAACCTAAGAGATTAGAAATTGCACGAACCCAGTTTTCTGCTTCTGCTGTGGAGCTTCTTCATTACTTTTGTCTGCTCTCTCTGCCTAATTTGAACTCCGGAAGGGGTAGAAGAATGTACCAAACGACGCCGTTTGACCGCTTTTACCGAGACGGTGCGTTTAAGGAAAGATTAGGGTTTTCCGTCATCGTCAACTTAACAAGTCGGGGGTTGGGGGGGCATCAAGTGCACTGCGTCCTATTCTAGCACAGACAAATGGCGGTTTTCTATTAGTGAATAAAAAGAGACCGTTGATACGTAAACACGACAGTGAATATTTTTTGATGTGGGTGGTGTTATAATACAACTGGATGCAGGCAATTTTTACAGCTGCGGAATATCTTATTTACCGATTATTTTCGCTTACGAATATGCTTTGCACAAGCAGCTTCAAGTTCGCATGCGTACTTTCACAAATAAATAAAAAATAAGAATGCTTTGGAGTGGGCGTATTGCTGCCAGCTGGCGAGGTTAACGTTGTTGTAATAGGAACATAAGAATCGGGATCCTCGCCGGATCCATTTCTTAGGGATCTCACAATCCTATTCGTTCATTGTATATCATGCGGTTAAAAATTATTTAAAATTTAAAATTTAAAATTCAAATATAAATAATACCTAACAAAAACTGACCGCATAATATAAAATAAACGGACATGATTACAAGATCCCTAGGATCCCTAGAGAAAGATCCGGCGAGAATCCTGATTCGGAACGTAAGTCGGTTAATTGTGTTCTCCATTACTTGTCTGCCACGTAGCATTCCTGAAGGGCTAAGTATTCAAACTTTTTGTCTTTTATTTTGTACTTTTCACCCACCGACCAACAATTTTTCCACAAAGTATTTTACTGCTATCCACTATTCACTTTGGGTGTATTTTATTTGGACCAAGATTGTCTGCCCTCCTTATTATATCCCCTTTTATCATCTCCTACTTTCTCAGCCATTCATTTCATGCCAATTTGATTTAAAGCTCCATATTTTACCACGTCGCCAATAGCATTCACCCTCAATTTTCCTGCCTTTACCACCACCACCAAAGCTCAACCCAAGACAGAGATCGAGTCTAGACCCCTCAAGGTTAGAAGAGTCCTCAGGAGACATGGCAAAACTCTCCTCCCTGAACAGTGGCTTAGCCAATGACCCACTAGCATAACCTCCTCCACTCTCCATTGAAACAAACGGAAGCTTCCCTCTTTCCACCTCAAATCCAACCAGAAAGCTCATACGATCAAAACCCAGATGGTGATTTTTATAAAATTTGCAGGTGGAGTGATTGCATAAAATGCGAGGCAAGGCAGCGTAAAAGGCAAAAAGGAGGGGGCGAGAAATGCAGCGAAAGAGGCCGGAATATTGGGCATTAATGAAACGTGAGGGTTATTGGCGACGTGACAAAATCTAGAGCTTTAAATCAATTTGGCATGAAATGAACGACTGAGAAAGTAAAAGGGAATGGAAGGGGATGGAATAAGAAGGGCAGACAATCTTGGTCCATTTTATTTAGTTTTGCGTTTATTCACTATACAGATACAATAACAACAACAAAGCCTTTTACCACTAAGTGGTGTCGGCTGTATGAATCATAGAACACCATCGCGCTCAATTATGTGCCATGTCTTCCTAGGTCTTCCTCTACCCCTTCGGCCCTGAACCTCTATCCTGTAATCGCATCTTCTGACCAGAGCATCAGTAGGCCTTCAATTTACATGTCCAAACCACCGTAACCAATTTTATCTTATTTTTCCTTCAATTTCAGCTATTCCTATTTTACCTCGGATATCCGCATTCTTAATCTTATCATTTCTCATGCGCCCACACATCCAACAAAGTATTCTCATCTCCGCTACACCCATTTTATGTACGTGTTGATGCTTCACCGCCCAACATTCCGTGCCATAAAGCATTGCCGGCCTTATTGCCGTCCTATCAAATTTTCCCTTGAGTTTCAGTGGCATACGACAGTCACATAACCCTCATATAGATCTTGAAATTTTCCCTTGAGTTTATCCATTTTACAAATCTTAAAATTTATATTTATCAAACATCGATAAATTGGATAATGAACATAACCCTTATTTCAGCAAAATCATATCCATTCACTTTTATTCTTCCTAAATTTCTTTTTTAGAAATCAATGATGCAAAGCTACGATCGTATGAAACATAATTTCATTCTAATTTATTAGCAAATTTTAGTTGTGGCCTTCAAAATTACAAATTAGAATGTTATTGTTTGTACCAATTCAATTTTCAACTAATACATGTGATTTTCGTGTAGAAATGTGAGACATAATATTTATGATACTTAAGTTATGAAATATCGATGTTATTGTTGATCTTTATAGTAACGTCTAAATTATAGCACTACGTGATTGTGCAGCCGTCACACTTAAAAGTTTTTCTAATTTATAATTAACTTGTATTTCAGTGACCATAATGTGAATTTGTTCATGGTAGTATAACTTTCACAAATATATATATATATATATATATATATATATATATAAGTATAGCATAATAGGATTATGCATCATCTTGGTTCCCTTTAGTGGTGGCTTCAAATGCATATGTAAAAGAAAAGTGGAACTTGGATAGCTTTGAGTCCAAGCAAGATGGTAATCTTTCTCTTTTCATGATAGTATCTTCCTTTAGCCCCTAGGCAGGGTTGAGTAATTGAAAAAGATTAATTTCTCATTATTAAGAGTTTTTTACTGTCATTTAATATTACACTTTAATAGTATTTCTCTTTAATGATATTTCTCTTTTTTGTAAGAGAAAGATTATATAGTAATCATATAGTAATCTTTCTCTTTTCATGATAGTATCTTCCTTTAGCCCCTGGGCAGGGTTGAGTAATTGAAATTACGTCAAAAGAGAAAATATTAATATCTCATTATTAAGAGTTTTTTATTGTCACTTAATATTACACTTCAATGGTATTTCTTCTTTTTGTAAGTGAAGTTTTAAGTTCAATTCTTGTCAAAAATGAATTTGAACCATATTATTATTATTCTATTTTTTAATATAGATAATATTGTTTGTTAACGAGAAACGTTTTTTTTTACTAACAATATAGAAATAATGGCAGTGAGAAACGTTTTCTTTACTAACAATATATAATTAATGGCAGTTAGTGCAAAGACCATGATCTCATTACTTTTTATCTTATTATTCCCATTTGTTTAGCGTTGATATCCATCCCATCATGGGTTGTGACTAGGTGTCACGACATTGCCAAAAAAATTCAGAAATATTTGGAAAAAAAAAATCAATTCCGTTATCCCACCAGCTGTTGGCCTCTAATTGAACCATGTTATAACTTATGTTGGTGGATTGGTCATATTACGAGGCAGTATTTCAGTATTATACAATAATTTTTATAACTTTTTCGCTCCACAAATTAATTAGTGTTTAAAATTTTGATAGACGTAGAAATATCAATATGCAAATTTATGAGAATATTGATATCAATATTAATTGTCTTCAACGAAAATTATGAAAATTTGCAATAGAATGAGTATACCAACTCTTTCAAATTTAGTCAAAATCAAATAAACATTTTCTCAAAAAAAATTTAAAATTTCGAAATCTACATGGGTTCCAATAATGTATATATTCAATCGGTAAATATCGTTGATATTCATTATTTTTCATATATCTTGCCAATATAAAGTGAAATGCATGAAATTTGCATCCCCCCAACTTTTCATGCTGATAATTGACTTCTTGGATATTTCGATGAAATATCGATAATTTCGTGAATATTTTAGACATTCGAACTAGCATCTAATTAACAAAAGCTTTGCCCTGTGGAATCATGCTGCATGGGTCTTTTCTTTTATACCCTAATTCTTTCCGATCGACATGCTCACTTTTTCGCTTGAAGAGTTAAAGCCAAGGAAGTTTCGGCTGTTGTACTAATTCTACAACCAGTACTCTTCCGTAGACCACTGCTCGTTAAGCTTCCATAAGCTGCATTCCTCCTCCATGTCTCGCTGTGCTCAGGCACATCGTGTTGGATTTTCAGGAGCGTTTAGTTGGATGTCTTGAGATTTTTGGCTTGAATTTTTCAAAGGCAGAGTCCCCAGATGGAGAACCGGATTCTCTTCAGAAGGGAGAACAGATGCCTTTACATCTTAGTTGGATGTCTTGAGAATATTTAACTCCTTGAGCATTTCGATTCACTGAACTACATGAAAACAACTTAAGTTGAATCGAACTGCTTATATTAATTTTATAATTTCTTTTGCACTTGTCATTCTTTTGTTCTCCCCACTTTAGTATTATGTTTCATACCACACAATATTGCTATTAGGATAAATAGATTGTTAGTTTGTTATTTTTGACACACCCCGTCCCGAAGGAGGGCGTGCTGGCCGTCACGTGAGAGTGACGTAACCATTTACACAGTTCGGAAGCTTAAAAAATACAATTGTGAATTCTGTCAGAACACCGTTGGATTCCTCGTGGCCACCAAAGCTCTGCTATCTCAAACCTGGAGGGGCGCAAAACAAAGTTGAGTGGGTCAGTAAAACAAATCTTTTCAAAACTTTCCTTTATCAAAGTTCTAACCCCTCGCTGTAAAACATGTATACTTTCCCAGAAAATAGCATATATAAATATATATATATATATAGCTTCAAAAATCTCAAAACACCATTCTTTATCACTTTTCAGAAAATATGCCATGCCATGCGTCAAAAACATAATATGGATGCATCAACATAAATCAGGTGAAATAATAAATCAACCGGAGACCCTGCAGTGGTCCTGTACGGCTGATTCTAGAGCTCAATATCCAATCCAGCCGGAGTCACCAACTGTGACCTGTACGGCACTGTCGGAGTCGCCAACTGCGACCTGTACGGCACTACGCTGCACATGAGTCGGAACTACCTATAGTAGTCTGTACGACTCGGATGGTGTAATAATACGCTCTAGTGCTTCTCTCATCAATCATCTGTGCACATAATCTAAGGTCACCTACTAGTCGGAACCGTCTCTAAGGTCTGTACGACTAGCATCTACTTGGATCCAAGGTGAGCGTGTGATGCGGTGAATAACATAAGCACTAACACCAGGGGTGCAGGTTATGAGCTATCAACATAAATCTCATCAAACAATTCAATGAACCAAATATAACTCACCTGATACTCACCTGTGCGTCCGCAGCACCAATTCACATATATGCATCATATAATATCAATTCACATATCTCATATAAATTCTATGCATGGCATTTCAAATCACATGATTCATAGAATCTATGCATGGCATTTCAAATCAAACTTTCAAATCATATTTCACTTAAATAGATTTTCTGGGAAAAACTCCTTTATATAGGTATATACGTAAAACAAAACTGCCCACTCACCTGGAGTTCGCCCTGCAACTCCCTAGCACAACACATCAAGGCGTCATGGCGATCGGCGCCTAAAACAATCATCAAATCATACCTCAGAATCATATCGATAGAATATATCACTTATATAAAACACGTCACTATGAAGTTCGATCCGGAAGATCTGCAACTCAGATTTCCAATCCGTAACTTCCCAAGGTCCACAATAAATCTCTAGAACAACATCCTAAAATTTCATGACCATCCAACGGTCGGATCTCCGCCAATTACCAAACTAAGTGACGGTTAACATTATATTTTATGAACTTACAACTCCAATTCCGGGAGATCCGTAAATCGGATTCTCGATCTGTAAGTTCCTATAATCCTCAAATATTATGTATTACAACGTATCAAAGTTTGGTGACGATCCAACGGTCGGATCGTCAATTCATATTTTGGCCTAACCATGCATCGTATCGAAATTAAGTCCAAATGTTCAACCAACGTTAAGCCACTATCAAAACTGAACTCAGGACATCCAATATAGCTTAAAAATAACATTGGCGGCCCACTGGCCACGCGCCGCCGCACGCGCCGCCGTGGGTGGCGGTCGGCCGCCCCGGCTCGCCGGAAAAATCCAACTTTATCCAAAAATTACCAAAATTTACAGAAATGAAGATCTCAATGAGTAGAAAAACTTTCATACCTGTGGCCAAGGCCAATTCGGTCGGCAAAGCCTCCAATTCCAACAAAACCCGTCGGAAACCCTAGGTTTGGTGTGCTCCAATTCGACCTCCAAACTTGTTCCAACGCCTCAACCACTGCTTGGGCTTTGTTCTAGGCCTTAAGAGGATGCCATGGGTGGTGGTGATTGGAATAAATTGCTTCACATCTTGACGGAAAGGGACCCAACCCGTGCGCCCCCTTTTGCACGGTTTCTTCTATTTTCACCATCAAATCTCTCCAAATTTGAGATGGAATGGATAGAGCAAGGGTCCTAGAGTGTTTCCCATGAGGTTCCTTGAATCAATTCGCCGGAAAAACGGGTGAATTTCGCCGAAATGTGGGTGTGGGTGCCGCCGGTCGAAATGGGTCGCGGGTGAAGACCCGTTTTCTTCCTTTTCTCCTCCGCTTCTCGCCTTCTCTCCTTTCCTCCTTTCCCCTGTTCCGATTGGCCCTTCTCTTCCTCTCTCCTCTCCCCATTCGTCCGGCTCCCTCCTTTCTCTCCCGGAGCTGCTGCTCCTTCCTCCTGGTTGGGCAGTTTTTGCCCAATCTCTTCTTCCTCCTTTCCTCTCCAGCCGGCCACATACACACACATACACACACATATAATTTTATTCCTATTAATCCCAGCCATCCATTTATTTCCTCATTAAATCTGGGCCGTCCATTTTTATAAAAGAATTTCCATATTTTATTATTATAATTCCCAAAATGCCCAAACTTCAAACTTTAATATCTTTTTCGTTATAACTCCAAATCACAAACCGCTTGCGCCCACGCGTCCGTAGCGACGAATACTACGAGGATATGTCAAGAAAACAAATTTTAGATGGCACGACACAACGATTAACCTCGAACAATGCGCGTGCCTCAAAGGGCATTTTTGTAAAATCCTTTATTAAAACTTTAAAAAATCTTAAAATCAGGGACGGGCTGTCACAATTTTGGTGTAACGCTGAATATTGTTACTGAGCTAAATACAGGGAAATTTATTTTGAATATTGTTGAATAATTAGAATAGTGGATATATTATTTGTTTTAATACTGAATATAATAACGGAAGACTTGAAACAAAACCAAACCCAATACGCTTTAGAATTCAATAGTGGGATAAGGCTGGTTTGTTGTATCGTAATTTTAAAAAATGGATCTTTTGATACAGGCGTCTCAGTTTTGAATTTTCTATATCAAACATCCATGCCTTTTAGTAATTTGATTCAACTTTTGTTTGTCATAATTTTGGTGCAATATGCACATTATATCATAACAAATTTCCTATAATCTAGCATTTTGATTACACTTTCTTCTGTTAGAGATAATTGTAAAAAAAAAAAGTTGGTTAGATTCAATTTATTTTCACAATAATGCTATAATTTATCAATAATTATCTACAATTTAAGATATTTTCTTTCCAAAATAGTTTAAAATATTTTAAAATAATACAAAATCAAACGTACCGAAATAAAATTTTCTTTTAGTACGTTAAGAGAAAATAGGATTGACAATAATATAAAAGTACCAATACACAATGTGTACAAAATAAAACCTACCAAAATTGCAAATAAACGTACCAATGAATGATTTTTGTAAATTCAAACGTACCCGCAGATAATATATACGTAATGTATTGTACCAGTCACATCCCGGCCCGGGGCGGACCACTTCCCGGGCCCGCTCCACCACCGTAGCACGATATTGTCCGCTTTGGGCCCCGACCACGCCCTCACGGTTTTGTTTCTGGGAACTCACGAGCAACTTCCCAGTGGGTCACCCATCCTGGGAGTGCTCTGGCCCCCTTCTCCCTTCACTTCGGAGTTTCGATGGAACCCGAAGCTAGTGAGCTCCCAAAAGGCCTCGTGCTAGGTAGGGATGAGAATATACATTTAAGGATCACTCCCCTTGGCGATGTGGGATGTCACAATCCACCCCCCTTAGGGGCCCGACGTCCTTGTCACCAACTATTTGAAAGAAAAAAAACCATTTGGAAAAAGAAATAACATTAAATGTTTGCATAACAAAAAAAAAAAAAAACTGTGATAAAAAAAAAACATATCTGGAAGAAGATAAAATATAGTTTAGTTACTAATATCTCCATTAAATAAGGAAAAGTGCATCATGGAGATAAAATGATAAATTCAAAAATTATTTTAATTTTAGAAAATATAATAATGACATGTAATTTAGCTTGAGGTGACTATTAGTTAAAGTACTTTAATCAAATTTTAAAAAGGCACATATGTTTAATCTAAATGATATAAAAAAATGGTAAGGGATTCTAATTTTCTCTTTAAAAAATGGAGCTTTTAATGAAAAGAGCTTGGATCAAAATTATTTTAACAAAAAACCAGCCTAAAATATTATTTAATCAAAATATTCTCAAATTTAACCATAAGGAAAAAAACCCTAAATTATACACATGCTGAATTAACACG
This sequence comes from Heteromeles arbutifolia, assembly GCA_024362995.1. Classification (NCBI taxonomy): domain Eukaryota; kingdom Viridiplantae; phylum Streptophyta; class Magnoliopsida; order Rosales; family Rosaceae; genus Heteromeles; species Heteromeles arbutifolia. Next base: position 7,616,207 of record JANCRC010000018.1, on the reverse strand, counting down.
CTCAAATATAACTTTCCATAATTGCCCCTATCTGAAAAAGAGAAAGAAGAAAAGTCTCTCTCTTGATTCCCACCACGTGGCCTCACCCCTTCATATTTAATTTTTTTTATTTAGTTGCGTTCCAATGAGATTGGGACAGCTAGTCCCAACATGTTTTAAAAAATGGTGTGGTGCCCCACCTCTCGCCTTTTATTCGTCACATCCCAGTGCTCCTTCGGGAACAAGGATCCTCGTCAGATCCATTCTCTAGGGATCTTATTCCTTAATTATGTCCGTTTATAGTATATCGTACGGTCATAAATCATTTAAAATTTAAAATTTAAATATAAATAGTACCTAACGAAAACTGACCGCACGATATACGATAAACGGAATGGATCCCGCGAGGATTTGTGTCCGTTTTAAATTCACAATAAATTCATATGATTTTTGAAAAATATTTCGTAAAGTATTACAGAGTTGTAATTAGGGGTGGGCACGGGCCAGGCTGGACCCAAATTTGGAGGAACCGGACCTACCCGTTTTAAAATGTGACGGGCCGGGTAAAGAGATTTTGAATTTAGGAACCGAACCTAACTCGGCCCGTTTTAAACGGGCCGGTTCGGGACGGGTTTACAGGTCCAATTACTTTTTTTTTTTTTTTTTTTTTGGGTCTAACATTGGGCTGCTTTTTTTTATTACCAACAACACATTTACATTTACAAGGCCCAAATACAATAGGACAACGAAACCAAGCCCAGCATAAAAAATCCTAACACCTTCATCCTCTGCCGTTGCATCCTCCGCCACTGCTGCCATCAGAAGGACAACCAAACTCGAACTAGTGGCCTGAAATCAAGCCAAATCGAGCTCCCAAAGCGGATAAAAAGACGACTTCAACAAGTCTTGCAAGATCCTTCACAACATGATTTTCCAAAATTCAGTAAAGCAAGTAAATTCTTATTCTTTCATTAAAAAAAAAAAAAAAAAAACTCTTGACAAATCAAACCCACAAAGAATTGATACTTGGATGCTCAAAACCCTAACTGAGAATCAACAATTAGATAGCTAACTGAACAAGGTTGTTGCACACATAGCAATTCAAAGAAGAACCTCTACACACGTATTATACTTGATCCCCATCTAAAATCATTAAACGCAGATCGTAAAATAATCAGAATTCGCTAGAAAAACCATAACCATTATCATATATGAGAAAAAGCAATAAAATTGAAATCCCAAATTAAAAAAATGGAAAAACCGTAGCTCGAAAATTCAAATTTTCATCTGGATAACATGCAATTCAAATAAAAATTAAACCTCTCCATCTGGGTTCCTTTCAATTCTACCCAACAATACTGAAATGCGAAATTAGGCATACCTATTAGCTGCTGTAGCTGCTGAACCGCTTAGATTATGGTGGTGTTTTCGACGGCGATGATGGGTGGTCACAATTGGGAGAAGAGTCAGGAGACGATGACGATGGTGGTGTTGTGGGAGAGGAGATTGAGAATCGAGAGGGAGGACTCTAGGAGAGAGAGATCGAGAGGGAAGACTCTGGGAGAAAGAGATCGAGAGGGAAGACTCTCGGAGATAGAGATAGAAAGGGAGGTCTCGGGAGAATCAACCAATCGAGAAGGATGACTCTGGGAGAGAGAGATCGATAGGGAAGGCTCTGGGAGAGAAAGATCGAGAGAGAGGACTCGGGAGAATCGACGAATGGAGAGGGAGGACTCTGGGAGAGAGAGATCGATAGGGAAAACTGAAAGAGAGAGAGATCGACAGGGAGGGACTCGGGAGGACTCGGGAGAATCTTCCAAAAAGCTGAGATGTGTGTGAGTTTGTGAGATTTGAGTGTGTGTGTGTGAGATTTGAGAGTGTGTGAGGTTTGCAAATGGTTCGGGCCGGGGGCCCGCGACTTCAGAAAATTAGAACCGGCCAGCCCCTTTGTTTACTTGGACCCGCCCCGCCCCGCCCCGTTTTGTATCTAAAAGAATACGAACCCGCCCCGAACCTTCAATACCCGTCCATACCCGCAGGTCCAGGGCCCGTTTGCCCACCCCTAGTTGTAATTATTTAAAATGTAAATTTCAGTTTACTACCTTTAAGTTTCGTGGTTTTCAACATTTGATACATGAATTTTTTTTCTTCCCAGAGTCATACCTAAAGTGTTAATTTTGGAACAGTTTCATACATTCGTTAGTCTGGCTATTAAGTCTTCCGTTAATTGATGACGTTGCGCCTATGTTGACAATGACTAGGCGCCACGTGGAAATTAAAAATTCAAAACAAAAATTATTTAAAGAAAAGTAAAAAAAAAAAAAAACCCTTCGTCTTCCCTAGACCCCCACATAGCCCCTGTAAGCACTTTGCGCCTTTGTGGCAGCTTGCTCTTGCTTGATTGTCTCTAGATCTTCCTGAGAAGTCGAACTCAAGATAGCTTGCGCTTGCCAATCTTCCTTCGCAGATGACATTATAACCCCATCATTCGGGAATTTTTCAGCTACTGTGATCTCAGAACCCACTTCATTACCAACAAAGATTCAAGGGCTCACAACTACCAAAAAAAACCCAGATCCCCTTTATCTTCCCCAGAATCCCCACCCGTGCCCACCTTCCCACCCCCCATCACCCGCAACTACTTCCCTCCCCACTGCGCCTCTATCTCCGGCCATAACCTCCCCGCCGAGCTGCAAAAGGACCCGGAAACGACGTTAGCTGTAGAAGGACCCAGAAACGACGCAGTCGTGCTCGCATGACTATTATGCCCATCGGCAACACCGCGCCCATGGACACTGGGTCCCACTCCTCTCTAATCAACGACGGTCGCGCCCCATTCAAACCCAGGAAGAGCATCAGGACCTCCCTATTCCCGCAGCCAAACACGAACCAAATACCACATCTATAGGGTTTTCTTCGAGTGGGGGAGAGTGTTGAAAGATAATGAGATAGTTGGGGAAAGAGAGTGGTGCGAAAGAAAGAGTGTTGGGTGGGAGAAAAGGTGGGTGGGGATTCTGGGGAAGACGAAGCAGATTTGGGTTTTTTTATATTTTATTTTTACTTTTCTTTAAATAATTATTTTTTTTGAATTTTTAATTTTCACGTGGACCCCTTAATGACACGTGGCGTCCAATCATTGTCCACATAGGCGCCACATCATCAGTTAACGGAAGACTTAACCGCCAGACTAACAGACGTATGAGACTGTCCCAAAATTAACACTTTAGGTATGACTTTGGGACGAAAAAAACTTCATGTACCAAATGTTGAAAGCCACGAAACTTTAGAGTAGTAAATTGAGATTTACCCTTATTTAAATTTTCATTTCATTATATCAAATTCACTAAAGTGCTAAAGATAAATAATAAATTTACTTACATCTGCTGGCCACCCGATTAGCACCTAACGTCTTTTAGAACCATGATAAATAGTGTGTGTTTTCTTCAGTTTCATAAATAATAGGGTGAACTGCCAATTTAGTCCCTGAATTATCATCTCAATGAAAATTAGGTCCCTAAACTATTTTTTCAGAAAAATCAGTCCTTGAATTATAAAAATCTGCCAATTACATCCCTAATATTATATTCGAAGCTACTATATTCAATTTTCCGTCAATTTAAACCACGTTACTTGCATGTGATACACATTTGAGGGTAGATTGATAGTTTTTCATAAAGAAATATTGTATGGACTTAACTTTGGAGGGTAAATTGGTAGTTTAGTGTAAGTTAGCTTCGGATGGTAAATTAGACGTATATGAAATGTTAAGGGCTTGTAGGCAAGAAAATAGCGGTATTACACTTTAAAGTGTGTCAAGTGACTTAAGTTGATGAAAAATTGGATAAAATAGCTTTGAATATAATAGTAAGGATGAAATTAGCAATTTTTAATGAATTTAAGGACTTATTTTACCGAAAAAATAATTCAGGGACCTAATTTTTACTACAGTGATAGTTCAGGGACTAAATCGGCACTTCACCCTAAATAATAATATGTAATTCTGTGATTGTTCTAGCAATTATTTTTTGTTGAAATGTATAATTAGTGTGGGTTATTTTGTTATAGTTCCAAAAAATACTATTTATTTTGTTACCTTTCATAAATAATGTGAGTTATTTTGGATCACTTTCAAAAATAGTATGGGTTATTATGTTGTAGTTCCAGAAATAGTGTGAGTTATTTTGATTTACTTTCAGAGATTGTTACCTTTCATAAATAATGTGAGTTATTTTAGATCACTTTCAGAAATAGTATGGGTTATTATGTTGTAGTTTCAGAAATAGTGTGAGTTATTTTGATTTACTTTCAGAGATAGTGTGGGTTATTATGTTGTAGTTCCATAAATAGTGTGGGTTATTTTAGTTCACTTTCAGAGATAGTTTGGGTTATTGTGCTTTAGTTCCAGAAATAGTGTAAGTTATTTTGGTTCACTTTCAAAAATAGTGTGAGTGATTAGGCTGTAGTTCCATAAATAATGTGGGTTATTATCCTATATTTTCAAAATAGTGTGGTATTTTGGTTCACTTTCAAAAATAGTGTAAGTTATTACACTATAGATGTGACATCCCACATCGTCCAGGGAAGTGATCCTTAAATGTATATTCTCATCCCTACCTAGCACGAGGCCTTTTGGGAGCTCACTGGCTTCGGGTTCCGTAAGAACTCCGAAGTTAAGCGAGAAGGGGGCCAGAGCACTCCCAGGATGGGTGACCAACTGGGAAGTTGCTCGTGAGTTCCCAGAAACAAAACCGTGAGGGAATGGTAAGCCCAAAGCGGACAATATCGTGCTACGGTGATGGAGCGGGCCCGGGAAGTGATCCACCCTGGGCCAGGATGTGACAATAGATCCATAAATAGTGTGAGTTATTATGCTTAGTTCTACAAATAATGTGGGTTATTTTGGTTCACTTTCAAAAATAGTGTGGGTTATTATACTGTACTTTCAGAAATAATGTGGGTTATTTTAGTTCACTTTCAGAAATAATTTGAATTATTTTGTTGCAGTTCAATAAAAAGTGTTTCAGAAATAGTATGAGTTATTTTATTCTCTTCCATAAACAAAGTATGAGTTATTTTGGTTCACTTTCAGAAATAGTGTTTGCTATTTTGCTGTAGATTCAGAAATAGTGTGGGTTATTTTGGTTCACTTTCAGAAATAGTGTTGTTTATTTTGCGGTAATTCCATAAATAATGTTTATTTTGTTACCTTCCAGACACAATGTGTGTAACTTTAGTTCATAAACAAGTGTTAGTTTATTTGCTCCATACAACATATATAGTCGAAAACAACGAAGCGGTATATACCATGTAGCAGCATTACAAACCTCTCATTTACCAAATACTTGCTATATATATGTGTGTGTGTGTGTGTATATATATATATTTTAATCGAATTGAAAACAACACCAAATCGACAAAGAAGGACAAAATCCTGTCACTTTTTTATCCTTGAAGTACTTCAATGGCTAAAAGAAGTTAATTTTAGAGAGAAAAGCTAAAATTTTACACCATTCAAAAGTAAATATAAGAAAGTCCCAACACCAACAAGTCAATGGTAAACCAAACTCATCATTCCTCATCCATCGATTCGAAAAAATCAAACAAAAACCCATCAATAAATTTAACATTGTTATCATAACTTTATTCATTATCACACCAATTTAATATTGCTATTTCTCGCCACTTCCTGAAGTTTAGCGGGAGCTGAAACTGCAGACACCATTGCGAGAGCTATTTATGCAAGAGACAGATTCACAAAAAAAATTACACGGAACTTATGATACCCTCGTTTCGTCGACAGTAGTTAGAATTTGTTTTAACTTTATAATAGAGTCGTATCATCTGAAAATAGAGGTTTTTAGTTGTAATAGCTTCTGGAGGACTTCTTATTTTTATTGGTCAAAGAATGGATATAAGCGTTATCTTCACTTTCTCAGACAACCATGAACTTATCTTTGTGTGACTTTTAGTTCCCACCATAATATTCGGAAAAACCTGGGCATATAGAATTGAACAACATTGTCCAAATCATAAACAGTATTTGTATGATAAGAAAATGAAGAAATATATTGATTTTATATCAGATACTTTGCCAAATTAACAACCTAGTTCTCTTATCCAACCCCGAATTTGCTATTTTAAATATTCTTTTCAACCAAATGAACCTTGAGTCCTTCTAGTGCTGCTGATACAAAAGCTGCATATGACAAGTCTGTCCACATTCATCCAAAATACACAAAAAAAAAAAAAAAAAAAATGAAGGGACACATTCCAATTCCAAAAAAATGCATAGAATAACTTTCAACAGTAGCAGTTCCAATTTGTCTTCATATAATATAAAAGAATGATTGCCAGACGTCAACTCCTACAAAAATTTTAGAAAATAATTCACCAAAAACTAAACCCTTTAGTTTATATTTTCCACATATTGTTTTTCTAGCTAATAGCTATAGCAGTAAATCCATATGAAATCAAATGTAACCAACCTGCAAACCTCAACAGTGGGAAACTCGCTTGTGTATGCATGCCTGCTGATGCATGCCAGTCCATATGAAATCAAATCTCAACAGTCCATATGCTACCAGTCCATATGTCGTATGCATACCTGCTGATGCTGAAGCTCGCTTGTGCTTAACGGATTCGATCGATTCGATTGATTCAAAAATGGTGGAATTCGAATTAAATTGAAAACGAAAAAGCGACTAGGTCGAGGTCGAGAGAGGGAGAGCGACACACCCCGATCGGAATCAAGGCGTGACGGGCAGCACGCCTTGATTCCGGTCGGTTTGGATTGTGAGATCTCACATCGGCGGGGTGGGGGTGGATTCTTGGCCTTATATGTACATGCCCCTCTCTTCCTAGCAAGACGTGTTTTGGGCTGAGGCCCAATAACAAATCCACGAGGGCGTGGTTCAAAACGGACAATATCTTGCTTCGGCGGAGTCGGGATGTGACAATTTGACTCACAGTCCTTTTGAGTGTGCCGACGAGAACGTCGGGCTCCCAAGGGAGGTGGATTGTGAGATCCCACATCGGCGGGGTGGGGGTGGATTCTTGGCCTTATATGTACATGCTCCTCTCTTCCTAGCAAGACGTGGGCTGAGGCCCAAGAACAAATCCGTGAGGGCATGACCCAAAGCGGGCAATATCTTGCTACGGCAGAGTCGGGATGTGATAGAGAGACAAATTTGATTCGATTCGATTGCAAAAATGAAGGTATTATTTTCATGCAAAGAAGATATCAAGATTAGATGGAGAGATCGAGAAAGGGAGAAAGAAAGATTGAGATATAGAGATAGTTCGAAGAGTTCTACAAAGGGGGGGGGGGGAGAGTGATTAAATGGTAAAGGTTTGGTATCAAGGGCAAAACTGGAAACTCATTGCTTGGGCCAGTTTTCTTGAACTGGTTTGGTGTTGGATTTGTCCTAACCATTAAATAAACTTATAACATAGTTTTTGGTTAAAACTCAAAATTTCCAAACCCTTTTCATTAGTTTTCATTTAAAAGAATTTACAATGAAGAAGATTTTAATTTTAAAAACATTAAACAAATTTGTTCAACATTCAACAAGACAAACGTAATGAACCATTAAGCATGCTCAATTTCCTCATTTACACATAATAATTATCAAGGCATAAGTTGATCACTGCTGCTACACTCGGAAACATTATCAGGCACTACCCTCCTCCTCTCCACAGTTTTGTACGTATATCGAATAGATACCCACACATGAGCAAAGAAATTCACCGCATTCACTGCTGCCAAAAGCCAATAGAAATTGTCCAAACGGCTTGAACGTAAGTCCTTTCCAAACCAGCTTTTCCCAGCCTTTCCGGTGATACTATCCACAGCCATAATCAGAAAGCTACTTATGAAGCTCCCAGTTCCTATCACACTCAGATACAAAGCAATCCCTATGCTTCTCATGTTGTCGGGAACTTCGTCGTAGAAGTACTCTTGTAGCCCTACCAGAGTGAACCCATCTCCAAACCCTAGAATTATGTACTGGGGAGCTAGCCACAACACACTCAGAGATTTTGGATTATGAACTCCTAGTCTTTTTGTTTCGGCTAATGCTGCAGCTGTCATTGCTGCTGTTGAAAAAACCATGCCAACTCCAATCCTTTGGAGGATGGTCATCCCCCGTTCGTTGCCGTTGATTTTCCTTAGAACCGGAACAAGAACCTTGTCATAGACTGCGACAGATATCAACATTGCAATGGCCGCAAGAGAGTTGATTGCTGCTGGTGGGATTTTGAAGTTGTCAGTGATATTAAGGTTCATTGTTGCAGCTTGTTTGACAAAGAATGTTGGGGCTTGTGCGACACATAATCCAAATGGTATTGAGGTTATCCATATGGGGATCATGTTGAAAAGAAGCTTCACCTCCTCCACTCTTGTCAGTGTTGTCAATCTCCAAGGATTGTGTTTCTGTTGCAAACAAGATGTGCTCTCATTCTCTTCTATGATCGCTGCCTTGTCTAGAAACCTAAGAAAACAAAGCTAAATACGTACTGAGTCTTGCTATTTCAACCACATTTACTGAACGATTTTTTACAAAGACGAAACACACTTACAAAAACGGGTCGTACTTCTATATTTGGGATGTGGTCAATAATATGGTAAAAAAGTTTTATGCATAAAATTTTTTGTCTAAAAACCTATGAATTAGAGCAAATGACATGAAACTAACAAAAATCTGCGATTCTGTCTCTATTTGAGATGTGGTCAACAATACGGTCTATATTGTCGAAATAGTTGCATTCAATAATAATTTGTAATTGGATAATGAAGGCATATGTTTGCTTACCTTAGCCTATTTGTATGAAGTAGTTGCCTTCCCTGGGCTTGAGACTTGGGAACTTCAAATAGCAAAGCAGGGTTTGAAGGATGGGCCAACTTTCTTTTTCTTATGGCTGCAACAAATACCTGCAACAAAGGGATCACAGGGCTTCCTTCTGGGAGCCTATACCTATAGCAAGACTTCCCCATAAAGAAGGTGACAACTGTAATAGCCATGAAGATTGTGAGACCAAGAACAGCAACACCCCAACCCAAAAAGTCTTGAACATAGACAATTGCAGTCACCCCAAGAAGCAGCCCACAGCAGGTTGCAAAGTTCCACCAATTGAAGTAGGACATTTTCTTGATTCGTTCCACCGGGTGATCGTCATCGAATTGATCTGCTCCAAAGCTCTGAAGACATGGTTTGTGCCCTCCAGTTCCAAGAGAGATGCAATACAGGGCAACAAAAAGCACCACTTCATGAAGCTTTCGAGGCGGCAGTCGGCAGGGGGTTGTATCACAAGGCTTCAGACTAGGGACGAACTGCGACATTGTCAGCAGACTTAGACCCTGATGATTTAAGGATTTTGTAAAAGGTGTTAGTCCAATATTTATGAGTAGTACGATTGAATATAAATTTGGGAGAAAAACTTCCTTGCGACATGGGACTTTGGTAGTAACCTTAGCGAATAATACATGACAGTACGTCACTTACTAAAGATACCACCATAGTGTCATCCCTTGTGCAGGTAAGTTTCTCTGGTAAGTTAGGGCTTATTATATTCACCGTTAGATAAATGAAGGATGAAACCATAACCATGCCGAATCGGCCAGTGTAGGCATCTGCTAAAAATCCTCCAATTAAAGGTATTAATGTTGTCACTCCTGACCAAAAGTTCACAGTTTTGGCTGCTGTTTTGATTTCTTGATGAAGCACTCCGGTGAGGTAGGAGATTAGATTTGTTGATAGTCCAAACCAGCTTAACCTTTCACTAAATTCAATAGCTACAACAAAAATAAATATATCAATCACTTTGATGAGAGAGATAGACAAACAATTATATAAAACCGGAAACAGCTTTACACAGCTGATCGTGTACATGACAAACAAATATATACGATCGAAGATGACCGATTATATACTCAGAAATTACCGGGTTAAGAGAGTTCAAGAAATTAATGAACTGCTTTGACGAAAAAAAAAATGAATGAAATGCTGGCTTTCAAAGACGATTTGAATAATATAAAGACACACACAAACACACAGAGGCACTTACTGATGATAAACAGAGAAGCTTTCCAAACACCGGTAGAAGCACGGCGAGGAACTCGTCCTCTATGATCTATGGATGAATCATAAACCCAAGTCTCGTCGTCCCTAAATATATCAGAAGCATGACTGCCTGGTTTTCTTTTCTCCAATCTATCATGCTTCATCTTTAAGTTTTTATTAAATACTTAATAGAAGATGATAAGGCAAGATTAGTTCCTCATCAACAGTTGATGTAGGGCGCAAAGCACCCACCCTCCTCGAAGAGAAGGGAACCCCCCGCTCGACGCCTTCTTTTATTCAACCAAGGAAGCTGAGAAATGTTACGAGAAACAGTTTAGTTTGTAATGATACAAATTTCAAACCAAGAATGCCTGCTTTTATAGGAAGAACCAGTTTGTTGTTTTTGGATTCAAGTCTGTGCTTGTTTCTCACTGTTTTTTTTACAGCTAAGGCACTCTGTCATTCGATCCTTTGGTTAAAAGGATAATTTGTTCGATATGAAAGCGAACTCACAACAAATTTTCTAGATTAAGAAATCAGAACCGTTTGGCATTAATGTTTAGGAGTAAATTTGCAGGCCTGCTGATCTATTTTTCGACCCTACCATATTATTTCAAGCATCTAGATGCTAAGAAATAAGAACATGGTTCATATTACCGATAATTATTAACGACATTTCAAGTGCGATGACTTTCTGCATCCTAAAAGGCTAAATCCTCGTCTAGTATCTACGCACCCAAAACCGTTTTTAAAAATATATTGCTTGGTGGTCTCTGAGATTTGTATAACTCTTCATTTTGGTCCATGGGATTTGAAATCAATAAAATTAGTCCATGAGATTGTTTACCATCAATCATTTTGGTCTTTCGTTGACAAATTATGTTAAATAAGGATCCAAATGACAAAATTACCCTCAATATAATAAACAGTAGGCCAAAATGATTTGACAAAAATTGAGGGTATTTTGTCATTTTATCTTTATTTTGTTGAGATTTTTCAAGAAATGATCAAAATGATTTATTGTGGACAAACTCAATGACCAATTTTATCGATTTCAAATCTCATGGACCAAAGTGAGAAGTTATGCAAATCTCAGGAACCATTTTGGCTAAAAAACTTATTGTTAATGAAATAAATGTATATAAATGTGCTCTCATTTCTTGGAGATATTTTTCGAAAACACTGTCTGGTACACTTAGTATTATAATACAATTAGTTGATTTTTTTTTTTCAAATTTGAAACCAACACGACCCCACACATTGAAAAATCTCTCTATTTCTTGCTTCATCTTTTGCTTGGTATTGTTAATGAAATAATGGATAAAAATAGTACTGAGGTGCAGTTTGGGATTGAGGTGATTAAAAAAAAAGCTGGTATGAAAAAAAGCTGGGAGGGTTTTTGGTGTTTGGTAAACACCCCAAATCAGTTTTTTTTCAAAGTTTCAGATGGAAATAAGCTGAAAATGGGAAGCTGCAAAAAGCAGCTTCAGAAAAACAACTTCCTATGAAAACACGGAGCTACAGTACCACCTATTAATGAAATTTTCAAATTCCCAACATTGCCCTCGTTCTTTCTGCCTTCTCTCTCGTAGGCCTTCCTGAAATCGCAAAATATTCATGCCCGGAGGAAATCGCAGAACATTCAGCACGCCCTCTTCCCCTCTGTTGCCTGCAGCTACACCTCTTCCTCCTCCTCCTTTTCCTCTCTCTCCGTCGGTCTCAGCACCACAGACATCGTCGTCACCTTCCCTCATTCTCTCACCGTCACCTTCCCTCTTTTTCTCACCGTCGCCTTCCCTCCTTCCTCTGGTAAACTTCTCTTCTCTAAAATTTTGTTATTTATCTGTTTATATTTTTTTAATTTGGGGATGGGAAGAGTGACTGAAAGATGGGAAGAGTGACTGAAGCCGGAGTTGTTGAAGAATGGGTTGTTGTTGGCGAACACCGGATCTAAAACCCATTCGGTGCTACATCTGACATTAAAACGACACTCCGGCATCTGGAATTGAAGCTGCGTGGTGGTGGATCCACTGCTATGATGGCTGTGTGGTTAGAGAAAGAGATGAGAAGTAGATGGGTGGTTGGAGAGAGAGATGAGAAACAGACGTAGAAAAGAGATGGGCAAGAATGAAAAAGGAAATTTGGGAATGGGGAAGATGAGTATCAAACTCGGTGCAAGGAGGGGAAAAATATAATTGGGGGAGGGAAAGGAAGACACGGGGATAAGGGAAATGGGGTGTGGGCCCCACGGCCACACAAAATCCTCACATAAAAATAGTAATATTAAATAAAATATCATAACAATAATATAGTATTATACCCTTTTTGGTCATTTCACATAGTCACAGCTGTTTTACATAAAAGTTTACTAAACACTATCATACTGCTTTTTTTTTTTTTTTTTTCTTCCAAAAGCACTTTTACAAAAAAGTTTACCAAACACTCTGCTGCTTTATTTCACAGCTGCTTACTCTCACAGCACAGCAGAAGCAATTTTTTTTTCAAAGCACATCAATACCAAACCAGCCCTGAAACAAACTAGAAATATGGAGAGTACCCTGCTTTTGTAGGAAGAGAGAGTTTCTGTGGAGTGCTTTCTTAAAGATCATCTCAACAAAGAAAAAATAGCTAAATACGAAATCATTTAGTCATTTAATTGTTCAATAAATATACGTAATATTTTTTTCCAGTTAAACATTGAAATTACGACAATATTAATCGAATGGTTTAATGATTTCTGGTTTGATTGACTTATTATTGAGTTGATCTCTGAGGAATAGCCTAGAGAGAAAAAGAAAAAAACGATTTGGTCATTAAGCAACATTGCAAGATTGCAACTATTTAAGTATCTACGGCGGAACTTGTTCCGCCTTTCAATTGGTTACTTGATCTAGACTGAATTATTTGAATTAAATTAGATTACTATTAAGTTGTGTTTGCCTAACTCTAAACGTTGGAACTGAATTTAATAAATTGGACAATATTTTTAATTTTTTATAAAGGCGGACAACTGGTGGCAAGTCACGGTTATCCACCCTTTCCGGGGACCGGGAAGACTCACAGAAACATTTTAACCTATCATGTCTTACAAGTCTCATCCAGATGAGTGAGACTGCACAAACTTCGACTCAACGCATGTATTTTTCCGAAATCAAGCAACTGTTTCTGAGCTATCTACAATGTACAGATTGTCATTTTTCAAAGAGTAATAACATCATATAATACATGGAAAGATTTATTGCAGCATCAAGTACAAAGTTCACTAGATCATAGATAAATTTTGGAGAACAAGGAGAAGAAAAGAATAACATGAACACATACAATGCTTTTTTAACCTAATCCTTGCCTATAACAAGACCCCGGTTACCTCAGGTACCAGTCCAAAAATCAACAGAAACGGCGGATGCTGTCACGTTCATCTTCAACTACGGTTCACTAAAACCCTGTGCTTTTCACTTTAGCGTCTAGAGGTTAAAATACATGACAAGTAGCTAGAAACTTAGCCACATTTTTCTGTAAACAAAAACAAAAATTGTATACGCATGCCTACTTCTTTCCGTCTTATAGATCGATAGTCAATACTTTCTTAGTTAGAGCAACAAGTTCTCTTGTTCATGTCACCGGAAATATTTGCAACATTGATGGTAGTTCCTTGAGGGAGTCCAGTAGAAACTGCCTCCTGTGCTGCTAGTGCCTTCTTGCTTATTATGTGATAAATGTCCAACAAAATGGTCTGAAACGCATTCTCGACATTGAAGGCCTCCAATGCTGAAGTTTCAAGGAACGAGAGACCTTCCTTCTCAGCCAAGATTTGAGCATCATCTGCCGGAACTGCTCTCAGGTGATTCAAGTCAGATTTGTTCCCGGCCATCATTATGACAATGTTAGAGTCTGCGTGGTCTCTTAGTTCGCGGAGCCACCTCTGCGCATTGTCAAATGTTTGCCTCTTGGTTATGTCATACACCAATAAGGCACCAACAGCCCCTCTGTAGTAAGCACTCGTAATGGCTCGGTACCTCTCTTGACCTGCCGTGTCCCATATTTGTGCTTTCACTGTCTTCCCCTCTACCTGCATCAGAATAAAAGGATATATATCTTGACGTAGAAGCAGGCAACTATTCCTTAAACTTAGATGACTAAACAATCAAAACCAAGTGATGAATCCCATCGATTTTAACAGCTGTTTGTCAGTAAAAGAAGCGTCGTTTAGACATGTGAGATTGAGAAGGGTTTTTTTAGTATAAAAAATGATAATCCCATTCTGAAGTTCTCTACCATACATAACAAGAGAAGCCCTACAAGCCCTGCACAGAACCCTTCCACTAAACAATTCAATTACATCTGAAATCGGCTAAAATGGTATTGTAACTCGGCTGGGTTGGGTAGATTTTAGATCCAACCGTTACCAAACAATATTCTGCAGAATGGCAGTGTTCTACGTAGATTGTCCATGGCACGGACATAAACTGGATGATACGCAAGGCAACATTGGTACTATACCTTAAACTGTATAAGTAAAGTTAAATAACAACTTCTCATCCTTAGAGCCTCACAGGCTATAAACAAATGGTTAAAGTTGATATGCACGAAGGCTTACTAAAACTCAATCCATTGTTTGGTAAGAAAAACAGCAACAATACGGTTACCAGACGGGCGCTAAAGTTTTTGTACTTAATAAAACTTTGCCTAAAGAGATGGAAATAAACTATCAGAAGACAATTATAAGGATTTCCCACAATTCTATAAACGATAATTTATTCCTTCACCATTGTTTCAATTCAAATAAAAATTAAAGAACAGAACAATATAAAACCAGGAAAATTGCAAATGATCAATATTTTCCAAAGAAAAAACCAACCTGCAATGTCCTAGTTGCAAATTCAACTCCAATGGTGGACTTAGACTCCAAACAAAACTCATTCCTCGTAAACCTCGAAAGAATGTTCGATTTTCCGACACCCGAATCTCCAATCAATACAATCTTGAAGAGGTAATCGTATTCGTGATCCACCTTGTACGCCATAAGTTCTACTCCTCACACACACACACACACCACCCCACACCTGGCCAGATCCAAAATTCACCAAACAAAAAGCCATTAGCAATCAAAATACCAAACAAATTAACCCATTATCTCAGAAAGCAGTTTCAGTTACCTACGTTTTCTTTCCGACGTGATTTTCCCGAGAAACAAACGGAAAGTGGGTAATCATAAAACAATGGCGCGCAGAATGGTGATCAACACGATAGAAGAATTTTTTGAACGTTAAGTTTTGTTGGGAATGTTTTTGCATTGAAGTTTTTGGAAACAGAGAAGAAGAAAAACAGAAACAACGGATGAAAATGCACTTAAAACGGCCCTTCACGTGGGAATGGACGCGCGGAATTCGGAGTGTCCCTGTAAAGTAAACGGACCCTTCACACGACATGCCGCATAAACTTTAAGCCCGTTCTCAATGTGGGCTCGTTGACCAAAAAAAGGCTCTCAATGTAGGCTTAGGGCATATTTATGGCCCACTGAAAAACTCCATTAAGGTTCCTTATTTCTCTTCCGAAAAAAAAAAACCGATAATCACACGTCACACTAAATTTTTTTTTCTTCGAGACAAATGATATTATCTACACTAAGAAAGTGGGAGAATGAGCTAAACCTCACAATGAGCTAGCAATAATGTGGTTCAAATTCGTCTTTGGCGAGAATTGAATCTAAAACCTCTCATTTACCAGTGAAGAGGAATATCATTAAACTGTAGTGTTACGCCCCGATCCCGACATACATCCAGGATCGACACGTTACGTCATCAAATACCCGTATCTCAACATACCCCGCCTCCGGGATATGGCAAATCACAACTTGAGAATCGAATTGCATAGTAATTTTTCGTATACTTTAAGGCTGCATCTAACCTCATCGTTAAACTGCCTACGTACCCTCATTAGGGATCAAGCCACTCGTAGTTCGTCGTTCACTAGTTTAGACATTTATTCCAGTGCGTTGTAACAGGAATCTATAACATTCTGCAATCAATTATTAGAACTTGACATGCATGACATTACCAAGTTCAGGGTTACAAAACAAACCAACATGCCGTTCAAGATTCTCATTCCATCCTTCATATAAATTCCATGTTTTCAGCACGATACTTCCATCCACAACATGTAACATATCAAATAGCCAACGAAGCACATATTATTCTCAAGCCACATTGATCAACTAAAATAATCAGAATAATAACAACCATAACCAAGGTCATTCCACAATCCCGTCAATCAATCAATTCATGAATCAAAGATACATGATCTTAGCATTTAATTATGTTAATCAATGAATGCAGTAACATATCATTTCACAAGTTTAACCAAAGAACTCCAACAACTCCGAAGGAGTCACCCAGACATCCAACGGCTTTTCCCTTTCAAACCACGAAGATTCTCAAAAACCATCGTTCATATGTACATTAAAAACTAGGGCTAGAGGAACGCAGTTCGGCCAAAGCCTACATAAGTAACCAAACAGGAAGTGGCCCCCCAAAGCGGATTAACCAAGTAGAGCCACCCCTGAGAAAGTAACCAAGTAAGCAGTGACCCCCCAACGTAGATTAACGAAGCATAGTCACTCTTATAGATGTTAGGAAGTGATCACCCAACGCGGATTAACCAAGCATGATCACTCTTAAGCATACATAGCCATAAGGATCGCCCAACGCGGATTAACCAAGCAGGACCACTAATGACCCCCTAATGCGGATTCCCCAAGCAGGGTCAAGATAACCAAGTAGGTAGTGACCCCCCAACGCGGATTAACCAAGCAAGGTCACACCTACATAACTATTAGGCAGTGATCACCCAACGCGGATATATCAAGCATGATCAACCATAACAGTCTCCCAACGCGGATATACCAAGCAGGACTATATCATATAGCTCTAGGCAGTGATCACCCAACGCGGATATACCAACCATGATCACTTCTAGAATGCGTACGGTCCCTCAACGCGGATTAACCAAGCAGGACTATCCATGTACCACTGCTACATGGTGCAGTTAGATCAACACACAAACCACTTACCCTTATCTCATCCACTATGATTTACATTGTAATCACTTGCATTATCAACTTTTCATGACCACTAACTATCTTATCATACAAGTATAAAAGTTCTACATAATACTTCTCATAAGATTCTGGGTTCACATCATCATAAAAACAATCATACACATCATACTAATCATACTTATCTAATCACATTTCATAAACGTTTCCAAACTACAGTCGAATCACAATTAATAAACATAAATTGATGCTAAAAATAAAAATAACAATTCAATAGAAAGCACATTTAATAAACAAGCATAACTCAATATGGTGCCACTAATACATATATCGAGACACTCCATCAAGCCTCAACAACAAAGTATAGATAAACAACACTCTAGAGTAGAGCACGTTGACTAGAACGTCAACCGTCGATAAGGTAGGTCCATTAAGGTCAACAATCTAAGGTTATTCAATCCGGAAGATCCACACATCGGATTTCCTATCCGTAAGGTCTCAAAGGTCCAACAACTGATAACTAGGATGCTCACAAAATTGTACGACGATCCAACGATCGGATTGTCGTCAATCACACAAACAAGTGGTGGTCCAATTTGATCACCACACCAAACAATTGAATTTCGGGAAACCAAGCTAGACATAGGTTCATAGGGTCACTAGAAGTTATTTGGTACTTAGACAACACTCGTGGACAGTCCCACGCACCGCCACACGTGGTGGTAGCCAAGGTGGAGGGTTTAGAAAACCTGAATTTTCAACATTAACTAAATGAGCTCAAATTTACGTGGTAGCTAGAGCTCAACAAGGGAAACACTTTTCACAACTAGGCCAATGACAAATTCTAACCGGAAACCGTCCAAATTCACCGAATAAAACTGGATTTCTAGGGTTCTAAACATCCAACTCTAAAATGAATACGAAAGCACGAACCAAGCATACCAACTTGAAGATTATGATGAGTAGATGAAGTTCCATACCTCACTCATGGTTGCCGGAATCACCGGAAAATGATAAAACCGTCGGAAAAGTCATGGCTTTATGGTTTCGAACTGCAAAGATGGAAAAGAAACTGGGAAATGTAACACTACAAAGATGTAGGGCTCGTCAAGAGCTTTCCATGGACACCAAGATCACCCAAAACAGAGCTCGGGCGGAGGAGATACAAGCAGGTCAAGTTGGTGGGTTAACGGGTCCAATCTCCCCCCAAAACGAGTTAGAATCAGACCCCTCCCCTCCCCCTTTTTTTTTGGAAACCTTCCCCCTTTAATTTGATCGGTCCTTCTCCTTCTAGCTGATTGGTCCCCTTATTTTTGGTTAAATCTGATTAGGCTTCTTCCTTGTGGAAGTTTAATTGATTTAAAATTTGTAGTTTAGTAAAACAACTTCAAATGTCCGTAACTATACCGTTATAATCCGGACTCGCAAACGGCTTTCCCTTATACGTTCGTGGTTTTAAGATCTATTTGAAAATACAAATTGTGACCTCGAAAGGTCTACGGATTTTAAATAATTAATTTCCAAACTTCAAACTTCGTAACTAGTTTAATTAAAATCTAAATTCAAACAAATTAAAATAAATTATCGAGAAATAATATAAAATCTCAATAATACAAATACGTAGATTATAATAGTGAAATCCAAGAACGGGATTTCACATGTAGTACTTAGTATCACACATACACACTATTTATTTCTCCTTACATGCTCATCTTTGAATTTATCTTGTTGTTTATCATAGCTTTTATCTAATATGATGACCAAAATAAAAAGTAAAAAAATAGTGCACTTATCTCTTGAAGAAGCTTAGCAATGCTTCATGAACTCTCAACATTTTTTCAATTATTGTTACAAACTTACAAGCACCCATTATTTTTAAACGTTTTAAATTACCCCTATCATATTCATTTATCATGTTTTATGTCAATTAAACGAGTTTACAAATTAATTTTGAGGAGTAAATAATCATATTAAAAATAATTGTTAGAACTCATAACCAATTTGAAAGTTCAGATGATAAATAGAAATAAAGATTCAGGTGCATTAATAAAAATTCGGGTGTTTTATCAATGTGTATTAATAAAGATTCGGGTGCTTGGTTACAAAAATAACAAGTTATTAGAATAAAGTTTAAATAACCGGTGTTCTAAAATAATTGATCCACATACGAGGTGACTACAATTAGGATAGTGACTGGTACACGGATTACTTCTTTTTTTTTTCTTCGTAAACATACACATTTTTAGATCAAAATTCAAACATAAGTTTAACAAAAAAGTAATGTTAAGTAAACTAAATTTGTAAATTATAAAGCATGCCCAATCTGAACCAGAAGCCGAATTTGCATATGGAGCTGGACAGATAAACCCTAGAAGGGCTCCACTTCCTGGTTTGGTATATGATCCTACTGAACTCTGGATAAAATTTTTGTGCGCACAAGGCTACACCACCGAACTGTTGCAAATTATAACCGGGTACAGTAGCAGCTGCTCGTCACAGTCTAACGAAGGAAGAGGACTCAGTGATGATCACCTAAACTATCCTTCTTTTGTGATTTCCAAGCTGAATCCAGAATCCATTGGTGCCATTTTCAATAGGACTGTCACAAATGTTGGGTCACCGACATCCACATACAAAGCTAAATGAGGGCCCCACGAGAACTTAGAAAGTCAAACCTAGGGTTTTATCATTCACGTCCCTTGGGCAGAAGCTATCGTTTCAAGCCACAGTGAAAAACGGTCGATAGATAAATTCAGTCTCCGGTTCTCCGGTATGGGACGACGGTAATTTCCAAGTGAGGAGCCCCATTGTTGTGCATGTTGTGTTTTGACAAAAAGGTGTAATAATGCATGATGTATGAATAAGCAACAACATGAAGCTATCTGGGATGAGAACTAAAGTGTTATATTACAAGGTGGTACACTATATATCACTATACAAGTAATAAAGGTAATACAATCACTATACAAGTAATAAAGGTAATATACTTGTATTAAAAAATTAACAACTTAAAAAATAAAACTTCCCTCCTTAAATAATAAAACTTCCCTCCACATATGACACGTGCTGTACCATCCGTATTCCGAGCACAATGAAAAATTTCTCCTACTATAGGCACAGTAAGGGCATTTGAAATGGAAATTTCAAGAAATTTTGCATTTTTCATTGGAGATGCTCTACTAATAAAGAGAATATTTTTGCTCATCACTCTCAAATGATGGTGATGCTAACCATCCTATTTATCACCGTTTATGACACGTGCTGTACCATCCGTATTCCGAGCACAATGAAAAATTTCTCCTACTATAGGCACAGTAAGGGCATTTGCAATGGAAATTTCAAGAAATTTTGCATTTTTCATTGGAGATGCTCTACTAATAAAGAGAATATTTTTGCTCATCACTCTCAAATGATGGTGATGCTAACCATCCTATTTATCACCGTTGAATGAGTTTAAATTTCGAGATTTATGTAGTGTATAAATACAAATCTAAAAATTTAAATTCATCTAACGGTGATAAGTAGAGTGATGAGACTATCACTTGGTGAGTAGAAATGCACAAGAAAAAACGTAACGTACTGATCATGATATGTAATCGAGATGATGATACTTATGAACCTTTAATATGATACAATACATTGAAATTTAAAACATACCCATTTAAGGATATAGATATATATATATATATATATATATATATATATATATAGGACTAAAGGACAAATATTTTTACAAACATTTTTACACTCTTTTTAATCCTTTTGATTACATGACATCCAATGGTTCTTATTTATTCATTAAATGACATGGATGCTTATGTAGATTTTAACTAATATTAAAGATAAAAAAAAACATAAAATTTGGAAAATTAAAACTAAAATTAAAAAAGGAAGAAACCCTAGTTGTACGCAGTCCTTGTTAAAATAAGATACATTGCGTACTAGCTTTAAAAGCTGGTACGAAGAATAATAAGATACATTGGAATGGAGTAGTAGGGTTCATGCCGTTCATCACATCACTTCTGTGCAAATGGAGTATTCTCTCTGTGCACTCTTAAGTGTATATTTGATTGTTCATTTTGGTCTGCATGGGAAATAGGGATTTTCTCCCATATATGTTGATTGATAGATATAGATAGAGAATGCCCCATCCCTCGTTGCCTGTTTATACAGGTTTAGCTAGCACTATAGCAACGAGAAAAACGTCAGTATAAACTTTCTTGATTAAAAAAAAAGAAGCTAGGAAATTTTCATTCATGTTCTTCATTACAGGGGAACATTCGCAAACAACTCACATGAAAAATGTCAGAGTAGCATCATATCGATCAGTCATGGTTAGTACAGGATCATGCATCGATCAATATACGTGCGTACAATGCATGCCCTACCATGCAAATTATGCCAAGTACAATAGTCGATCGAGTGACGTGGTTTAGGAATATTCGCAGGCTGCCTTTTCTCACTTCCCACTCTCCCTTGTTTGAGCATATATAATAAGGATAATGTTAGAGAGACAAGTTTTTAAACTAAATTTGTAAATAAAATAATGTAGTTGTTGATGATTGAATTATTACTTCAGGATTGATTAACATGTTTATTTTTTTACTTGTGATATATCATTTAATCTGCAAATTCAATTTAAAAATTTGATCTAGTTATCATTATCCGTATAATAATCATGCGACCGACCATGATCAAATATGCATGTGTCTTGACCTCTGGATATATCTAAAGGTCAATATCGCCGCATGGCATGTGATGTAGGTCAAGTTTTTTTCTTTTCAAAAGCAAATATCTATAGGAAAAGCTAGACATGGAAATGACACCACAAATTAATATGCTTTAGTACCATATTCCCCTACAACCAGATATTGAATAAGTAAAAAAGACCTTCTTTCGAAACTTTTCTTCAAACTGGCTCCTGGCTTTCTAGTTTTTCAACAGCCATGGTCAAGTACGTTGGATACTTTTCTTCTTTTAGCAGATTTGATTTGGAAATGAGGATCCTCTCCGAATCCTCTTTGTGAGGATTTCGGAAATATTTCAATCACATCCGTTCATCGTACATGGTGCGGTCAGAAATCATTGTAAATTTTTTTATTTAAATTTGAATATAAATAGTACCTGACGAAAATTAGCCGCACAATGTACGATAAACGAACATGATTAGAGGATCCCTGAGATCCTCACAAAGAGAATTCGAAGAGAATCCTCATTCTTGATTTGGGACGACAACCATCGTGATAATACTTGCATTGACTTTTATAGACGCACCACTTTATCCACTAACTTATCACCGATGAAGGCTTTTGTACACGTTAATTGCAAGTCTATGAATAAGGTAATTCACTCCTGAGGTGGATGCAAGTATCATCCTAATTAAATATTCTCATGAGATGGGGATAATGTGATCACCAGTATATACCCGAGTTCGATTACCCCTCCCCCGTAGTTTAGTAGATTAGTTGATTACTACAAAATAGTGAGTCACATTTAACTATTTTGGAACGCCAAAGTAGACAAAATGCTAACTGATTGAAATCTATGTTAAACATTTAACATTGACCTCAAATGAATGGCTCATTTTTCTTTGTCCTTGAAATATTGGTTGCACGTCAACTCTGGCCCAAGCCAACCTTTCCAGTACAAGAACTGGGTTGAACTGGAACTGTCAAATGTCCAACCTAAACCCACTAATATCAAAACTAGGATCCATCCAGTGGACAAGCCACTACTGCCGACACGTTCTAAATTAGCAAGATGCCATGTGCAAAGGATCGCTTGGGAGAGGGACAATCAGTATTTTCTTCTTCAGATAAGGATGCAGTGCATAGATATGACAGGAGATGGAGTTATCCAACATCATATACATCCACAAATGGAAAAACTTTTCTCTGGATTTTAGAAAAATGTGATCAACTTTTCCAGGAAAATATATGCATGTTATGGAAGATGCAGTGCTTATCCTAAGCTATCCAAAAGGAACCTAAAGGCATGATGATATCAAACTTCAAAGATTGAAATTCTTTAACTACCGTATCTTCAAGATAATGTGATTTAAATATAGTATCCTAATATTGCTTACACGTCTAAACATCATTACTTGTAAGCCCTTCATTGGTTGATTATAATCATCCAAATAAAGTTTCTGGTTGGTAGAACAGAAAGGAAGGGATTAGTCGGTACTATAACTTGATGCCACCTTTATCCAAATCTTTAACTAAACGAATTAGCATATGTTGTAAGCACATATGAGAAGCCTGAGGAATCCATGGGTTTGATATTTTTCTTAGCAACGCCACACCATTTGACCACGTGGAATATCTTTTGTTAGTAGCCATGTTGATCATGAGATATTCTTTCGATATCCTAGAGTATGTTTTAAAAAGAAAAGTTAGTCTCCCTTAGCACACCTAATTAGAACATTAAAAAAGACAAATTAGTCACCTTTAGCACACCTAATTAGAACATTATTATTCGATCAATAACTTTAAATAATGACATATATATGTCTTGAAGAAAGTGGTCTAGTTTCTTTAGGGTGCGTTTGTTTGCACTCACTAGCATTCACTAGATTGGACTGGATTAACTGGCAGAGTAGTCCCGTGTTTGTTACACACCGGGACAAAGTTTAATGAGACTCGCCCTGACTAAACGGGACTAAGCTCTTAGCTAAACGGTCTTAGCGAAACCCCCCGAAATCGGCCAGACTGCTAAGCCCACTCCTCTCCGCTACGCCCTCCTCGCTTCGCCCTTCCCATCTACCAACTCCCTACTTCGCCCCTCTTATCTACCATTTTTAAACCCATATCCAGCAAAATTCAAAACAAAAAAGGCAAAATTTTGCAGTCTTTCCATTTTCCAAATCATATCCAAATCCAAAATTCTAAACAAAAAAGCAAAAAATAAAATAAAAAATTACAAAATCGCTGTGCGTATGAAATGCATAACAGTCGCTCTAATCAGAGGCGGAGCCACAGTGGGGTCAATGGGGTCGCACGACCTCTTAGAAGCCATGGAAATAACCTTAGAGGTCCCTTAGGGAGCTGCTGGTGCGACCTCTTGGAGCTGCACACCACGTGGTCGACGAAATGTCTGAAAGAAGAAGAAAGAGTTCGCTTGCAGGCAGTGGCGAAGCCACGTGAGGGCGAGGAGTGGCGGCCGCCACTCCTCTCGCCGGGAAACACCACTGGACCCAGCTCTTCGCCACTCCCCTCGCGCGCGCCTCGCTGGAAAACCTGGTTCAGTCCTCTGTTTTTTCTGGGCAATCTGCAATCTGCAGATTGCTGTTATATTTTTTTTTTTTTAAACCAGGCCAAAACGACATCATTTTGGGCCTGGTAAAAAAAATTTAAAAATTATAAAACAAAACAGCGTTGTTTCATCTGTTTTGAAGAAAGAAAAAAATATGGTGCTGGGGGGACCGTGAGTCCCCCATTCAACCTTCTTTACTCTCTTTCAGCCCTCACGACCAATTACAGATAGAGAGAGCAGCAAAGCTGCTCCCCTAAATCCCAGCAAGAGTAGCAACGGACGGAGCCAGCCAAGCCAGCCACTGAGCCGTTTCCTCTCACTCTCACTGTCTCACAATCTCACTCCAGTCCTCCAGCCACTGAGCCGAGCCTCAGCCAACCTTCAAACTTCAAAGGTAAATTTAAAATCCCTACCTAACCCTAAATAATTATTTAATACAAATTTTATTTAATTGCTATAGAAATAGAATCATATTCATATGGAAATGCACTAAGTTGATTATTGGTTGTTGATTATTGATATGACATTAATTTTTAGGGTGAAAATTAAAATTTGAATTCTTACATAATTTGTATCATATTCATATGGTAATGCACTAAGTTGGTTATTGGTTGTTGATTGTCATATTCAATTAATTAATTGAATTATTACATAATGTATACAATTATTCATATGATTAGTTGAATTGAATTTTTATTTATTGAATAATTTGAATGCTAATTGGTATTGATTAATTGAATTGTTGGCTTGGTTGGATTAGTTATTATGCATATTAGTAGAGTTTACTTAATGGAACAATACTATAAAAAAAAAATTTCTTTCCATTTTACAGTTTAATTTAATTGAAATCCAATTCATATTTATTTTGATTATGTTGATGGTTTGTTTATATTGTGAGTATTTATTTTGAATATTTTGTATATGTAGAATTATTATGGAACGGTTTTTTAAGAAAAAGTCATCATCGGGTTCGGGTAGTTCAAATACTGTTGGTAGTTCAAGAACTCCAAGTTCAAGACAAAGTCAGTTAGATGGTGTTTTGGGTAATCTTCAAGCGGATCCTGGATTAAGAACTCGAATGATAGATTATGAAGCTAATATGAGAGATGAGGTCCGAAGATCATATCTACAAAAAGGACCTTGTCAACCTAGAGGTCATAATTTCCCAATAACTAATAGGGTTAATTACATTTCCATACCTCATGTTTGGGTTATATTTCAATTTCTTACAACATCTTCAAAACATTTCACTTTCATACCTTAAGTACTATTTTATTTCAAAATAATACCTCCGTTACATTTTCCATCCATTGATCTGTTAAGTGCTGACGTGGCTACCACATATATGCCAAATGTCTGCCACGTGGCAAAAAAAATAATTTTTTAAAAACATGAATTTTCTCAGAAGAAGGAGGAGGAAGGGGAAAAAAAAAACCCAAACCCACCCCCCACCAAAAAAACCTGTAGCCTGCAACCTAGAAGAAGAGGAAGAGGAAGAGGAAGGAAAAAAAAAAAAATCCCAGAAATCGTCTTGGACGGGGAATGGAGGTGGGTGGCGGGGACAGAGGTGGGTCGCACCGGGGGGGGACACAGGTGGGTGGCGCGGGGGGGGGGGGGGGGGGGGGACGCAGGTGGTCGCGCGTGGGGCGTAGGGGGGTGTAAGTGGGTCTTGCTGGGTTGGGGGTTCTGGGCCTTTTTTTTTTTTTTTCCTTCTTCTTCTTCAACCTGCAGCCAGAAGAAGGAAAAGACGGGGAAGGGAGATGGGTCGCGGCACGGGGAGGGGGACGGAGGTTGGGGGGGACGGAGGTGGGTCGCACGGGTGTGGGGGGGGGACGCAGGTGGGTGGCGCGGAGGGGGGGACGCAAGTGGTCGCGCGCAGGGTGTGGGGGGAGGCGCAGGTGGGTCTTGCTGGGTTGGGGGTTCTTCTTCTTCTTCTTGTAGGTTTAGGGATGTTGGGGGTTGCGGGGAAATGGGATGGGTTTCATTTTTTTTTCCTTCTTCCTTCTTGCAGTTTTAGGGATCCGATGGGTTTCTTTTTTTGAGAAAATTCGTATTTAAAAAAAAAAATTATTTTTGCCACGTGGCAGACATTTGGTAGCCACGTGGCATATATGTGGCAGCCACGTCAGCATTTAACAAATCAATAGATGAAAAATGTAACGGATGTATTATTTTTAAATAAAACAGTACTTAAGGTATGAAAGTGAAATGTTTTGAAGATGTTGTAAGAAATTGAAATAGAGTCCAAACCTGAGGTATGAAAATGTAATTAACCCTAACTAATATGTCGGGAATTAATCGACGCTTCATTCCCCAATGGTTTGATGAGTTTGATTGGTTGGAGTATAGTATATCTAAAGATGCGGCATTTTGTCTCTATTGCTATCTCTTTAAAACCAATTTTGAACAAGTGGGTAGTGAAGCTTTCACTAGAGATGGATTTAAGACTTGGAAGAAAGGGAGAGAAAGATTTAAGATGCATGTTGGACCGGTTGGGAGTGTTCATAATAAGGCTAGAGAAGCTGCTACAAATTTGATGAATCAAGCTACACATATTGAAACGGCAGTGAGCAAACACTCCGACCAAGCTCGTAAGGCTTATCGCACATGCTTAAATGCATCAATTAAGTGCACTAAGTTTTTATTGCGACAAGGTCTTGCTTTTCGTGGCCATGATGAAAGTGCCACTTCAAGCAATAGGAGAAATTACTTAGAGCTATTGCAATTCCTTGCAGATAATGATGATAAAGTTAGAGAAGTTATGATGGAAAATGCTCCGGGGAATCTCAAATTACTAGCTCCTTGCATTCAAAAAGAAATTGTGAATATATGTGCCCTTGAAACACTTGATGCTGTCATGGATGGTCTAAAAGATAGATTCTTTTCAATATTGGTGGATGAAGCACGTGATGTGTCGGTGAAAGAGCAAATGGCTATGGTGTTGCGTTATGTGGATGACAACGGGCATGTAATTGAAAGATTTGTGGGTATCAAACATGTTACCGACACTACTTCAAGTTCACTAAATGATGCTATTGACACATTCTTTTCTTGCAACGGTTTGAGCATTTCCAAGCTACGAGGACAAGGTTATGATAGTGCTAGCAATATGAGAGGTGAGTTGAATAGTCTTAAAACAAAGATATTGAGAGAACAACCTTGTGCATATTATGTTCATTGCTTTGCTCATCAACTTCAACTAGCTTTTGTTGCCGTAGCAAAGAAGAATATAGACATTGCCTCTTTTTTTGCAACGGCTAATAGTGTGGTTAATCATGTTGAAGCATCTTGTAAGTGGCGTGATTTACTTAGACAGCAACTTCAAGCAGAGCTTGTGATAGCTTTTGAAAATGATTGTCTTATAACGGGGCGAGGCTTAAATCAAGAAACAAGTTTCAAACGTGCCGGTGACACACGATGGAGCTCACACTATGGTACCTTGATTAGCATCATTTCCATATTTTCATCCGTGGTTCATGTGCTTCAAATGGTTATTGATGATAATCCCAATGAAAGTGCGGGTGAAGCAAATAAGTTAATGAGAGAAATACGTACTTTTGAGTTTGTGTTTCACCTTTTCTTGATGAAAGTCATATTGGGACTCACAAATGATTTGTCACAAGCATTGCAAAGGAAAGATCAAGAAATTGTGAATGCAATGGCTTTAGTGAAATCATGCAAGGAAAAACTACATTGGATGAGGAATAATGGGTTCGATGCATTGGTTGATGAAGTATCTTCTTTTTGTGAAAAACATCATATTGATGTTCCTAACATGGAAGAGGCATTTATACTTCCAGGGAGGTCAAGGCATAATGCTCCAATAAAGACAAATCGTCATCATTATTGTGTGGAGCTCTTTATTTATGTCATTGATGAGCAAATTACGGAGTTAGAGGATCGCTTTAATGAGTTAAATACCGAGTTGCTTATTTGTTTGGCATGTTTGAGTCCGAAAGATTCATTTGTAGCTTTTGATAAACCAAAGTTACTTCGTCTTGCTCAATTTTATCCTCAAGACTTTTCGGATGAGGATCGTTTGGCATTTGAAGATCAACTTGAGATTTATATTCATTATGTGCGTTCCAGTAGTGATTTCTCTCAATTGGAAGGGATTGGTGATCTTGCAAAAAAAAAAATGGTGGAGACAAGGATGCATCAAGTATTCAATTATGTATATTTGCTCATTACATTGTCTTTAGTTTTACCAGTTGCAACTGCTTCAGTGGATAGAGCATTTTCTGTCATGAATATTGTTAAGGGTCCACTTAGGTTAGGAACAAAATGGGAGATCAATGGTTGAGTGACAGCTTGCTTGTTTATATTGAGAGAGATATTTTTGCTTGTATTGAAAATGAAGCTATAATGCTTCGTTTTCAAAATATGAAACCTCGTCATGGACAATTATAGCTTGTAATACTATATCCGTTATGAATTATGAATGAAAGTACTATGATTTCATTTTCAATATGTTTTTCCATTCTAAATTTTTATTTGGACTTTTACACTAAGACCCCTTGTGGTAAGATTCCTGGCTCCGCCACTGGCTCTAATCACACATGCACCAAGTCCTGACTCCTTTATCGCAGACCTTTGCCATTGACGCCAGAGAAGCAGACCCATAAATACCCAAATGACCCAGATTCTGATCGGGTTCTGATTCACCAATTGGGTCTTAGAAAAATTAGGAAGAAAAGAGGGAGATGAATGGAGAACAAAAGGAAGAAAATAGGGAGATGAACGGAGAACAAAAGGAGGAAGAAGATGGAGATGAAGAGGAAGAGGGACGAAGAAAAAGAGGGAGAGGGGCGAAGAAAAATTAGGAAGAAAACAGAGGGAAAGGGGCGGAGAAAATTTAGGAAGAAAGAGGGGATGAACGGAAAACAATTGGGAATGGAATGATGTTTTTAGATGAGAAAATAGACAAAAGTAATAATAAAATATTACTAAATATTTATTAAATAATGTAAAATATTAATAAATATGAATTAAATAATATAATATTGGAATTTGTTATTAGTCTGTTCCTTAGTTCTGAGACTGCACCAAACGATTCACTAAGCTAGTCCAACTTAGTATAGTCTAAGCCAGTCCAGCTTAGTCCCTATAGCGAGTCTAATCCGAGACAGTCTGGTGCAACAAACGCACCCTTAGGGTGCGTTTGGTATGCAGGACGGGACGGGACGGAATGGAACGAGGCGTTCCGTCCCGCGTTTGGTACGCCAAAAAAGGGTGGAACGCGCTGTTCCACGGGACATAATTTGGGTGTTTTTGTGTCCCGCGTCTACCCCCTGGAACGGGTTGTTCCACGCCTGTGGAACACAATATTTTACCATTTTAAGACAAATATACCCCATATCTTTTTCAAAAATTACACCATCTAAATCATTACAAACCCTAACCCAATCCCAGCAAACCCATCCGACGACGACGACGTCACCATAGCAAACCCTCTTCTTCTTCGGCGCCGTCTGGCGTCACGAACATGACCCGCATCTTGTCATCTCCGTCCGTGTAAGCGAGGTGGATCTGATCCGGAACACGACCCGATTTGAAGCTAAGCTCGTCATCTAAGGTGGCGAGCAGGTGGGCGATGCCGGGGAGGGGGTTGTGGTCCTGGTCGAGGTGGTTGGGGTCGACCTGGGACTTGTTCCAGCGGAAAATCCGGAAGGAGTAGTTGAATCGGAGATTGACCAGAGGGAGGGAAATGGAGCCCGACCCAGATTTCCATGTGGGGGCGGAGGAGAGGAACTTGTATCCTATAAAGTTGTTGTGGTGGGAGTAAGAGGGCGAGTAGATGCCGAGCCAGTCGAGTCGGGAGGGCGAGTCGATGCCGGACCATTGGATTACGACGGAGTTGCCCGATTTGGAGAGGGAGGTTGGGGAGAGAGAGAGTGAAACAGTTTGGTGGGTCGGAGGGAAGAAGGTGAAGAGGAGGAGGATGAAAACGAAGGTTGTCGAGAATTTCTGTTTTTTTTCTTCTTGTAATTGTTTTGGGGTCTGATTGGTTGCCGAGAAAACGAAGGAAAATGACGACGCTGCAGAAATTGTACAAACAAGGCTAAGTTAGTCATTTAACACGAAATCTGAACCGTTCCGTCCTATGCGTACCAAACATAACACGAACCTCCATTTCGTTCCGTTCCGTCCCGTCCCGTCCCGTCCCGTCCTGTCCCGTTCCGTCCCGTCTGCGTACCAAACGGTACCTTAAGGAACTAAGCTGGACTACATTAGATTAGACTAAGTTGGAAGCATTTAATGCAGCGTCGGACTAAGAAGCAGCATCATTAACAAATTCTAATATTAATATTATTTAATCCATATCTATTAATATTTTATTATTAATTCTCTATTTTCAGTGTGACTGGAACACAAAATGGTACATCATATGTTACTATACAAATGGTGGGATATGTTTCTTAAAAGTTAATAACTTCAAAAATAGAATTTCTCACCACTTATATAAAAACACGTGATGTACCACTCGTGTTTCGGTCACAATGAAAAATTTCTTCAATTCCACAATTGCATACCAAATCAAAAGCCAACTCCTAATTCCACAATTGCAGATCAAATCAAAAGCCAATTCCGTATCAAATCAAAAATCAATCAAAAATCAAAGCCCAATTCAAAATCAAAACCAAATCAAAACAAAGATCAAAACATAGGTGGCAACAAGGAGGCAACCTCGCCGTCCAGCGTCTCAGGCTACTATGGCAGAGAACACGCCATTGATCGACGACCCCAATAAGCTATCGTACCAATCCAAGACCTTCACCAACGTCTTCATCGTCATAAGCGATGGCGTTCTTGGCCTCCCATATTTCTTCAAGCGCACTGGGTGGCTCATAAGCCTCTTCACGCTCCTCCTTGTCGTGTTCCTCACCGGAAAGGGATCATCTTCGGATCCCTTCCACCATATCCACCCAATCACCTAATCCGAACCCTTGAAATTTGATCCAACGGCTAAAGTTATTATAACTTTTAAAGGGCCCCTGTTTATAGCCGTTACATCAAATTTCAAGGCCCAGATTGATTAATTGGGTGGATTTGGTGGAAGGGATCCGGAAATGATCCTTTTCCTTCATCACCCACCAATGGGGTCACAAAGATCCCGTCTATTGGGGATTTGGGTTTTGACAGAGACCATGGGCGATGATGCAGGCTCGTCGCCAATTGCAAACAAGTCGAGGTCGAAGCGAAGCACGGTCCTAGCCAATCCCATGCTTTTCAGGGGGAGTCTTAGCAAGGTTTTAGTCGAGGCGAGCCCTTTTTAATCCCATTAAACTTTAGTCGAGGCCAGCCCTTTTTAATCCCATTAAACTTAGTCTTGTGTGCAACAAACACAAGTTCAATCCGGTCTAGTGAAAGTTAGTGAGGACAAACAAACGCACCCTAAATGTATAAGTTATTTCTATTTACATGTTTTTTAAGGAATTTCGACGATTGTGACATTTTTTCAATTGAAAAAAAAAAAAAAAAAAAAAAGTTGCACTTAATCAGAAAAGATATCAATCTTACTCCTAAGCCGTGTTTATCACCCTATTAGGCTAAAAAATACTTCAGCTCGCGAGCAAAACACATTGTTCTCTTACACATAAAGAGTTTAGTGTTCTTTATTAACACATTTCAGTTATATCTAATATTAATCAAGAAAAATAATGGTTCAAAAGTTCTATATATCTTATTGCATTCGATACTGATTCCTTGAAAGATTTCAAAGTAGACAGGTACACATGCAATATGGCCTTGTTCTAAACTTCGGAGTCAAACTAGTTTATGTACGGGCATATCCTCCTACATCAAAGCCCCAGTTGAACCAAAAGAAAACACCTTATCCGTTTATCCTCTCCTCACCTATGAAACCGTGAGACTCTCCCTCAATATCTGAGTAGACCACTCATGCAAAGCAAAGCAAAGCACATTAATGGAACAAAATTTAAACAGGTCAAAGACTGATGTAGGATGGGGCACGTGGCAGTACGGGCTTAGAGTTGGCAGGATGTCCACTTGGGGACGAACTGATGCACCCATCTGTCACCTAGACAATGAACTTACTGAAAGTCACATGGGACCAGAAACAAAAGGATGGGTCTATCATCCATACGTGCAAATCATTAGAAAACGTTACACCGGTACGTGGTGTTATTAATTAATTTACTCATTATAATAGACTCAATCACATAATTAATGTTTCATGTAGCTATGATATAAATTAAATAATTATATACACGTGTTATACTAAGAATACGATAATAAAACTCGGTAAAAGAGTATTATGGATACGAAAAATAAATCGAACCAGTCAACCTTAGAGCTAACTCTAGTTTATTTTTCTCTCTTTTTGGGTTTATAAATAGCCAGTGACACCTTCACACTCTCCACATCTGCAAAACTTCACGTGCGCTTTCCTGCTTCCTCTCTGCCCTCCCTCCAATTTTATCTCTTTAAGTTGTTGGTTTCTATATTCTGATTCTGCAAACCTTATCCAATTTCTACTTCCGAGTCTTTGACCGTTAAGAGATAACCATCAACAACTATCAAAAAGCAGTAGTTATAATCTGTTCGTTGGTTGACAAAGCTGAAAGCAGCTTTTGTAACATACCAGCTTTAGCTTCAGTTCACTAATTAACTACTATGGAGAACAAGAAGAAAGTGGGAAGTGGTGCAAGCCATGACTCTTCTTCTTCGTCATCATCAAGGAGTCTGGATCATCTCTTTGGTCCCAAGGACTCGTCGTCATCTTCTTCATCATCCCCTTCCGGATTCTTTGACTCCATTTTCCCACCCGTCCCCTCAACGGTATATAAATGCTTATCACTTATTTAGGGTTATCATTTGATAATCATTTCATTATCTATTTTCTATTTTTTCTTGAAAGTTGAAAACTTGTTCAGTGATTGTTTTCAAAACTGAAAACTATTTCTTGTGTTTTCAAAAGTTGACTTAGATTTTTGCTTTATTTTATTTTATTTTATTTTTTGAACTAAAATTGATTATCAAACAAGTTCTTGGTCAGGTTTTCGATGCGAGACATATACATCCGTCAACAAATTACATTTTTTTGTGTGTTAACCTGTGGGTTTAAATTTGATTCAGGGAGTTGGGAAGGAGAGAAGGAAGGACTTTGGAGATCAAGCTGGTAAGTACGGGAGTCCAAGTTTTTCGGATAATAAGGGTGAAAACAAAACCAGCAAAGCTTCCAATATGTATCAAAACGAAGCTGCGGATCCATGCAACCTCAGTTCATCAATCTTCTATGGCGGCCAAGAAAATTATAGTCCAAGAACTGGGACAACTGAATCCCATCAGCAACATACTGTAAGTGCAAAAATTGGGGCTGTGTTTAGGTTGTTTATTCGATTTTTATGAAATAAACACTAATCATATTGTTGTAATCCAATTTTAGTCTAAGAAAGATGGCGGTGAGGACGATGCAAATGGGAATAATGCAAACAGTGCTTCGAGGGGAAACTGGTGGCAGGGTATGATATATTTATGGGCTTATTACTTAATGAAGATTATTATTAGTGTTTATTCTGCATAATTAATATGTACGTTTAATGTCTCATTTCTGCAGGTTCACTTTATTACTAACTGTTTGCTCCGGCCACCTATTAGCAGGTACTTTTCCTACCCCTAAATGGTTAATGAAACTTATGTCTTATTTGCCACATTAACATGTCTTAATTATAACCATCAAATAGTGTTATTGGTATGCTCACGTATTTATTTATTAATTATTCTATGCTGGGTGTTCATAAAATACCAAATATCAAAACCATCACATCACATCAAAAGTTTACCATTTATAGCATGCTTTAATAAGTACGAATGAAGCTATTCAAAGTGATAAAAGCAATATAACTATTTGAAGAATTGTTCTTAGATATTCATCTTGACGCAGAAACATGCTTGTTATGTTGCAGGTAAAACACTAATATCTTCTATGTAAGGAAAAACAAATAAAGATGGTGGTGTTATATATAGTAAGTATATAGCATGGCAGATAGAGCTAGCAGAGCAGCCAGGACTGATCCAGAAACTTAGCTTGTTGGGTTCTTTTTATCCCAGTTAGTTAAGTAGGCCAAGTTTAATTATATATGGATATGAGCTTATGAATCTCATCTTTGATGTCCTTTGTTTTGTAAGAACTTTCCATGTACTAATTAACTAGCCAGTAGCCCCTTGTGCTTTTTTGAATTTCAATCCTTATATTTTGTAAGAACTTTCCATGTACTAATTAACTTGTTCTTACCATGTACTAATTAACTAGCCAGTAGCCCCTTGTGCTTTTTTGAATTTCAATCCTTATCTAATTAATTCTAGCGATCAAATCCATATATGACGAAGACATAGCAACTTTTTCTGTGATATTCTAGCTGCAAATTGCTTGGCTCCTTCCCTATTATTTCTAAAAGTAGGAATCCCTACAATATTTCTGCCAAACATATGACATGTGCATTAAAATAACTTGTCGAAAACACAAAAATTAGAAATTTCTAATTTTCTATATATTAAACTGTGATCGGCTAGAATGTAAGAATTCTTATTTCCAAGTATATAAAACAAGGACGACAACATTTTATTAATCGATAATAAGTTTCTTCAAGTTTATAGCTAGCAAACTTGTAATTAAGCTAAATTAGTATCGGTAAGGGTACTACTAATCAAGTTTACTTGATACCATAGCTAGTACCATCACTAATGATCTTCTTCCGTATGCCTTCATGCCGGCACCATAAAAGCTGCAAATCACCAAAATGAAAAGTCTTACGAGTAGCAAATCAAGAATTAGGCAATTTGAATTGGTGTGATTCACTTCTATTGCAAGACTGTGAATCTAAATCGTTAATAATCATGTTGATGAATACATAAGCCAACAATATAACTCTGACAAGAGATCACGTTTCGCTAAAAAGATAGAGATGTATGTACCTCCACACTTGTAGCCCCTGGTACGTCTGGCAACTTTGCAACGTTTAGGAATGGTGGCTGCAACATCAGGCCTGACTCCAAGGCTCTTGGCTTCTTTAGAAAGTAAGATGGAGCAAAGGCAGCTTGTGCGTACCTTGCTCATCAAAACACAGCACTTGTTAGGAACCTCCACGTTCTTGTCCTGTGACGACGCCGCACACGATCCTAGCTTGTATGCCAGAACGTCCGGGTCCATCTCCCCACATTCACCGCCGGCAGCCCCATGAACCCCTTCAATTAATCCCCAATTCTCGCCTGAAATTATAAACAAAGCCACCACCAAGCACCAGAACTTCCTCAATATCGCACCTCCTTCCATGCCTATTGTCTACAATTCTGTTAATGCATTATTTGCACATATATACAGATAAGTTCTCGGAAGACCACGATAAGAATAATTAAATTAATAGTTAATTAGCAATTAATTAGTTTAATTAATACTTGATGACCTGGTTTTAAGAGTTTTTTAAAAGAATGATCGAGTCCTCCAAAAGCTTTAGTTCTAAGAAGTCAATAGATTGGGACAGAGACTCAAAGTCTTGGCTCTAATTTTGATCATATTCTTTGAATTTGATGGAGAAAATACGAGGCAATGTCCTGCTCAGTTGATTGAGTGGAATTGAAAGTGGTTGGTGTACTGCCGCTTCTTAGACTTTTTAGTAATCGACAGAATTCAGTGGACCTTGTGTTGGAAGGTGTCTAGATATCGTTTCTACACTTTTTCTAATCTTACAAACGTTAGCGGAGGAATCGAACACAGGATATCAAGTGCATAAATAACTCGCAATAGTATATTAGCTTGGATCTCTCAATGATGGTTAATAAATTCAAGACACTAGTTTGCGCAGTGTTAATTTACTAACTAATCAGTAAGAGTTTGTAAGGTTCAATCGGCCGGTACTTAGGAACTCGACCTTCGGGCCTAGCGCGACAGAATGTGTTGTTTTTGACATAACAATATTTGGGGATGGGAATTTGTACTCGCCCCATACATGGAAGTTGATCCTGAAACCCTAAACCCTGCACTCCTTCACAGTCCTTGTACCGGGCACCGTCAGCGGCTTCAAACAGGGCTAGATTTACGACACTTACCAGCCCCATATGCCCCTTTAAACTGACTTATGCCGAGAATTGCACGAAACGCTACAAGTCTTTGGAGCTTCCATTTCTTCAATGCCGTGCAGAAAACACTTCTTGACTTCCTGCTTTTATACAGCAATAAGCAGCTCAAAGGATACTTGATTAGTTACCGAAAGATGAAACCCCCAAGGCATGGTGGAGGCAGCACTTGGAAGGAGGCATGCTTTGTTTATTGCAGCACCTACTCCTTCAGAAATGGATTTCGATTACCTGGCGACTTTAGGCCACTGAAAGTCATCACCTCTAACTAAAGTGCTTCCCACTTCCCACCGTTCCATTACTTTTGTCCTCTCAGAAAAGCGGCACACAAGGGCATCTCATGAGCAACAGATAACACAGCAGGCAGCAGCAACCAATCTCACACAGATCCACAGCTACATCCTATTCCTACCTCAATCTGTTTCTCTAGACCGATACCCTGTAAATCATCGGTTTTCCTCTGGTGCTTCATTGCACACTATGTTCGGTCAGTGGTAAACCAGTCCAGAGATCCAAGCTACCACTTTTAAAGAGCAAAGCAATGCAGTAGTGGAACGATGTGAAAAACTGAAACCGCATTTGCACCAAGTGCAACACTGCACTGAAGAAAAACCGCTAAAGCACGGTTAAACTATTGAACTACCCAACCATAATCACCAACTTAGCACTTACCAGACATCATCAAGCAACTAATACTCCTCTATGATGACAGCCTCCCCACCCTGCTGAGAACGAAAACGGACATACCCATACCTACACATGAGATCCTACTGCGACGGTATTCCAAGCTAATAATGCAGTTAAACACACGTGATTAGCTCAAGATACCGCCAAAATGACATCCTGTGCGGAGGTGCTTGGTGGGCCATTCCACACTCATTGAATCATGATGGAAATAGTATCAGTAATAACAGAGCAAAACGAATAATTGCTAACATGAACAGATTCACTAGAATATTAGCACTTCCTACACCCACTTGTACTACCACTCATCCCCAAATTCCGATCACACCCTAATTGTGGAGCACTAATCAATTTGATTGCCCACTTGTGCCACCACTAATGTGAACAAAATCAAACAAATCATGACAAAACACCATGCTATATATGTTTTAATCGAATTTAAGAACTTAAATCTCGGGATTAATCGAAATCAGGCGTTAAAATTCATCAAATTACAACTAATATACAGAAATTTAGCGCGTAAAAGCGTACAAAACGGTGCAAACATAGATAAGCAGCGCGACGGAGACGAAGATGACGAGCGGGACGACGGCGGCGAGAGTGTGGGAGCTGCCGCAGGCCAAAGTCCCGAGCTTGATCTGCACCACGTTGATGAGAGCCAGCATCAGGAACACGCAACCGGCCGCCGAACCGACACCCGAGACGAGCATCCCGATCCGGAGGAGGGTGCTGTTGACCCGGACGAGAATCTCGGCGGGCGGGTGGAAGGACGGGCTGCGGGTGATCCGGATGGCCTGCTTGAGGCCGAGGGCGACGAGGCTGGAGAAGAGGAAGGAGCTGAAGGAGTAGACATGGAAGGAGACGAGATCCTCGGCGACGGAGGGACCGGGGCGGCAGGCGGTGGGGTCGTCGGCCTCGATGAGGGTGTTTTCCGGGTCGGAGGGGTTCCAGGTGAGGCCGACGAAGACGGCTAAGGTGAAAAGGGAGTTGACGTTGACGATGCCGTCGAGGGCCGTCAGGTGGATGGTGGTGCCGCTGGGCATATTGGTAATTTCGTATGGAATCGGAGCAGTGGCGGCCGAGCTGACTAGCTGGTAAAGTTGCAGACTTGGGTTGATGGATTTGTTCTTTCGTTTTCTCTTTCGTGGAAAAACGAGGAAAGGAAAAGAAAAGGACGGGCGTTGAAGAACTACACGTGTCACGATCGTGATGAGTTAAATAAAAAAGATTATCGCCGTTGCCGGGGATCGAACCCGGGTCACCCGCGTGACAGGCGGGAATACTTACCACTATACTACAACGACTTTGTTGCTCGGTTGGTTGTTTTACAATATTTACAAGAAAGTATTTTACTCTTTAATTGCTTTTCTTGTGCATTCAAAATTTATTAGGTATTGTGTACCCAAATATGTTTTACTCTTTAATTGTTTTTCTTGTGCATTCAAAATTTATTAGGTAGTGGGTACCCAAATTTATTTTTAATTCAAGTTCTCTTCACCTTTTCAAATTAATCTTACATTTTTCATTGTTTTTAAATATAGAGAATACTATAGGTAGGATATTCGTTAGTTATTTAGTTATTGATTTGAAAGTCGATCTTCATACCCAACGAGCAATTGTTTCTATCTGTCACCATATTTGGAGGTACTAAGTTCAAAAAACTTAACCTTGGAGTTTTTTTGCCTTTCTTGTTTGTGTGTAGTGTGTGAGAGAGAGAGAGAGAGAGAGAGAGAGAGAGAGAGAGAGTAAAAAGAGGTCATTAATTTGAAAATTTGAACAAGCAATCTCATGTCTATATTCTATCTGCAGAAGTTTAAACAACCAATCTAATGTCTCTATTTTTGATCCTTTTAGCTACATTTCAAATCCAAACCAACATCTAAATAACCAGGAACTTTAACAAATACATTAAACTCCCCCAACTCTCATAAGGCATGATCAATACTTGGTTCCAGCAAGAGATTTTCTATCATTTCTTTCCACTTCTCGCCTCAACCACTTCAAGAGACGACCATAATTTAATACGCCAAACCTCAGCGATCTGCTTAGTTTGATTTTCTCCCATTTTGGAGGGACGAGGAGTCCATAAGATGATCCGAAGTTTCTGTGCCGTGTAAGTTTGGTATCGAAACTGACCCTTCCATTGTGTTGCTGCAGATTCTTGCTTTTGTTTCACCACCAAGGTAATTTGTCAAGACTCTCCTCACTCCAAAGCCGCGGCGGGGAGGCTTGTCCTTGTTGGTATTGGTGCGGAGAAAAGGAGTCCTCTCTCCCCTTGCAGGGCTAATTAAAGGTGCAGGTGATAAGTTGCCTATGGCAGAAGCTCTTTTGCGAGGAGTGCTTGAGGGAGGCACTGGATATGAAACCGGGACCTTCTTGCGAGAAATTACGCTGACCGCGGTAACTGATGACAGTTTATCAGTCTGTTTTGCCAAGTCGTCCACATATAGTAAATCATCAATACGAGCCACAATGTTAAATGCCAGGCTCTCCAAAACTCTTGAATAGCTTTCAAGAATGGACTTTCCAACATCCTGAAAATTTGAATACAAGGAGT
Source organism: Heteromeles arbutifolia (assembly GCA_024362995.1). Lineage (NCBI taxonomy): Eukaryota > Viridiplantae > Streptophyta > Magnoliopsida > Rosales > Rosaceae > Heteromeles > Heteromeles arbutifolia. The sequence continues at coordinate 7,576,525 of JANCRC010000018.1, read as the reverse complement.
GTTATTGTTATGACAAAAATACAAGGAAATAAACAAAATCCGAGGAAAATTTTTCAAAGGAAGCAAAATTAACCTTATTGCACTGAATCTTGCTCGTGTCCAAGATAGTTTGAGTAAGACAAGGAAACCGCTGCTTCAAGGAAAGCAGAAGGCTTTCAGCTCTTTCTGCCAGTAATTCTCGCTTATCCACATCTATCACTAGGTCCTTGACCATCTCCCAAGATGACTTTGCGGAGGAGCGGTTTGGATAAGGTGGGGGCTTTGAGTGAGTTCTTCTACGCCAGACAAATATTGACGCTTCAACACGGTTTGCAATCTCTAGAGCAACATGTTCGTTGGACAGGTCAAGGCAGTCAAGCAAAATCTCTGGGGAGAATTTGTCTGATGTAATATATCGGTAAATTATGTCCCCAAGACAAGCCTTTCCATTCTGTTGATTACACACCATAAAAATTTCAACATCAGATTATAAAACTACAATCTAGATTTATTAACCATAATAATGTAACTTCTATATATGTTTAGAAAAAGCATGATTGAGAAATAAATTTTGAAAGATTTGACGAAAGAAATTAATATAACAGCGTCACTCAGCTTCTCATAAAAGTATCATGCAATGTTCGGTTTGCAAACCTTGGGAAGAGTTTCCATGTATGACTCTGGAACTTCCATTTCTGCAAGAGTAATGCTGTTGATAGCCATTGCAGCTTTTAGTATTTGATTTGTGCATTCCCGCGTGTGATGCAACTGCTTTCTTGAATTTTCACTTAGACCATCAGCTGCCACGCGAGGTACAGGTAGCCACCACTTCTCCTCTTGCCGCTGCAATGTTTTGCGAAAAGAGGCTGAGCCATCTGCTTCCGAGGCTATAACTCCTTGATCAACATACCAGAACTCCGTATTGGTGAAACTATCTAATATTTCCTGGATAGAGAAACAAGAAAAACTCCTAAACTCATAATGACTAGTAAAAATGAAAACTGTACATTATGAAACAATCAAGGTTCGGACTCACAAGAAGCATATTGTCTAGCTTACGCAGCGCTGGAAGATTCATAAATAGATCTGATCGGGGCCTGCAAGTCATGACCTACAGCAATAAGAAACAACAAACATTAGACGGATTGCTCATGCTTGCCACCGGTTCTCCATTCGAGATTTTGCACATTTATTTACCATGTCATAAAGAGTTGTAAACATATAATCGGCATAACCAACATAGCAGGAGACCCTAAAAAGTAAGGTTATGGCATTTGAAAGAAAAAACAAGCGAAGAATTACGTTTAGGTCAGGTGAGCTAGTGTTGTGAAATCTAAGCTTCAAAATATCATTTTTCATTTTTCCATCTTCCTAAAAGAAGGATAGAGAAAGCAAAATATGATCACTGAACAGACTTAACACTACATCAAGGATTACCTCAAGCTTTTTCCCATCAGGAAATGTTTGCCAAGAGGGTATCAATTCGACAATGTGATCGCTAACGCAAATGAGCCACTCCATCTCTCTTTTCCACATTGATTTCTTTTCAGCAGGCAAGGGTTCCAGTCTCCATAGTTGCCCAAAAATGGTAGCTGCACGTTGTATAAAATTTGATTAATTAAAAACAAAAAATGCAATATGGAATGATTGAACTATATGGTACTATAAATCGATTTGATTAATCACAAATTTAAAAGAAGCTGGGAGGACGAGCATACCACAGAGATTGGTAATGGCATTCGAAATTGCCATCGCTGTGCAAACGCCTTTGCCACAACCTGACATGTCTTCTCCAAGCAACAACTTTGAAAATCTCTCTCTCATCATATCCATCTCTGTTTGAATTTCCAACGTAACAAAAGGATTACAAAAAGGGGAATAAATAAGCAGAATTCCTATTTTTTTTAATAAATTTAAAAATTTTGCAATGTTTTCTTGAAAATTTAGGATTTTCAAAACCCCCCTTTGGTTTTCTGAAGCAGCTCAGCTAAAAGTGAGCTGAACACACAGTAAAGTTCCAAAATTTTGAATTCTGAGCATCTTTTTTTTTTGAACTTTTACGACTTTTCAGCAACCAAATGAAGCAAAAGATGGGAATAATTCAAAATCTGACCTGCAACTTTGGAAGCCAAATTCTTGTATTTACATTCATCAACAGGGGATTTTCGTTCAGCTTCCTCCAAATCAGCAGCCGAGTTTTTACACAGCTCAGCTTTCCTGATCGGCCAGCCTAGCAGCGGCGGCGAAGACAGCCCTTTTCTCTTCAGTTCCTCACCGGAAGTCTCGGAGCTTGATCGGCTCGTACTGCTAGTCTCTCTCGAGTCACCGCCCCTCGAATCGGTGAGCGACTCGCTTCCTCCACCGCCATTGTCAGCTGAAGACTTGACGGACCCAGTTCTTTTCTTCTGCAAATTCTCCCTTTTTCTCGTTAAAGACTCCATCTTTTGAACTTCTGAAAACGCCTGAGCTGCTGCTGCACAAGGAAAGCAAGGTAAATCAGCCAGCATTTAACTCAGGCGCTTTGTTCTTCCATGGATTTGGACTGCACAGCTTGGTGCATTTGAAGTTTTCAGAGGATGTGGGAGGTGGGTTTTGAAATTTATGGAGGATTGATTCAGAAAACGGTGAAGTTAATTGGGCATGGTTTGGTAGGCAAACAGTGAAGCACTCGCTCGAGGTAGAAGAGGATTATATTCTTCTCAACTTCTCTGTTTCATAAAATTTGATTTTTGAGTTTGAAGAGAGAAGGTGGAGTCATGACTCTTGCGGGTAACTGCCGATTGTCCCATGACATGCCAACGTCTTTTTTCTTTTCATTTCCTATCCCTTTCTCTCTCTCTCTCTCTCTCTCTCTCTCTCTCTCTCTCTCTCTCTCTGTAGAGAATACGTTCAAAAAATTAATAAAATACAGGACCATGTAGATGGAGGAGTACGGAGTTTTCAACTTGTAATTACAATTTTGCCCTCATACTTCTATATGGTCACATTTCTATCATTGAGAATGGGGGACAAATCTAGCTAGGCAGTGACTAACAATGCTTGGCTACTCAACAATGAAGAGCAATTCCGCTTCAAAATGTTTTGTGGTTAATATATGAAATTTTATGCTTGTGATTGGATCCATTAATATTGTAAGTTTAATCTGTAAAAATTCAATTAAGACAACAATCATTTAGTCAATCAACTATAATTAATAGACAGTCGATTCGTAAGTATCGACTATGACCGCATGTAGAAATTCATTGCTTTTATTTGCTTTTAGGTTAACCCTGGATAACTCCTAATTTGTAGAAATTCATTGAGGTCGGATGTAAATTTTTCAATGTGAGACAAATTCACTGAGGTATTGTTGTAACTATGTCACATAACTCATCCCACAATTCAGAAAATTCCATTGAGAAGGTATATTGTTTTTTATGGTGGAGTGTTCTCTTGTGGTCCTGCCTTTCATCTCAAACACACACAAACCCCTTATTTGTTAGTTAATTCGACTTTACTCCTGATGAAGTGACAACTTGTAATCAAATAGTCCTACAAGTTCGGCACATGACCCTTACCGAAGATTCACTTCACTTTCTGATTGAAAGGTCTTACAATTCTCCAACACATTACAAATCTACCGAGATAGATCGAATTGACCAATCTACATGCTACTCACATTAAGTAACTTATTGGGACTAAAATCCATTGACACTTTACATTGTTTTTCTCTTCATCAAAGAAATGGAAAAATGAAAAATCATGAGCATAAATACATGAACTTAAATGGAAGAGGTAAGTTAGGTCAAGCTTGAAATGTTATGCTCTTAAATGCATGAATTTGCAACTCTTCTTCCACCCCCATCAAATCAACAAGTTGCATCTTGATTTAGCCTAATAATCACACATGAAATGAATCCCACAGAAAAATGTTATCAATTGGACTACCCAAAATGGAAATTTAAATGCCATTTATGCCCACTAAAATTGTGTAATTAGGTGAGGGTAGTTTGGTAATTGGATATGATTGAAATTTGAATTGGGTTTGAGATTGGATAAGTAGCCGTTTAAGGTGGTAGGTCAGTAGGTCGTGGAGAAGGAAATGGTCCATGAGCTACAAGAAAAGCACCTCGTAGATTGGCTAAAGTCCATGTATTCACCTTCGAATCTTCTTTTTGGACTTTTTGCTTGAATTTTAGTAAAAAGTGAAAATCCCACGGGTTTATGAGACATTATTTTACTTTTACCTGCAAATTCACCTTTGTCTTCGAACAAAGTCGGCCCATGTTAACGTTTCATTTTTAGTTTATATGATATTCTTGATAATGTATTGGTAACATGTTAATGTATTTTATAATTAGTATATTATTAATAATGTATTAGTGTATTTTTGTTATCGGCATGTTATCGATAGTGGTGAATACATGAAGTTTTATTTGGATGGACGAGGTACAAAAACTTGGTGTGGTGCCTAAGTTTCTTATTGGTGGATTGGCATTAGCAATGGTAGCCACGGAGAAATTAAGGAAAGAAGTTGAGTGAGGGGAATAAATTTGGGTGAAATTGGTTTGATTGGAGGAGAAAAGCTAAAAATGGTTGCTGATTTTGGGCCAGAAAGGGAATTTGTAAGCTCGCGCCACCTTGCCTTGCCTAGTTGTTGGGTGGGCAAAATTTGATCCAATAGAGAGTTTTTCCAAAATATGGGTGCGCAATTGCCCACCCTTGCCAAATCCATTGTTAGTTACTAGTAATGACATCGACACTTTATCGATACAATTATACAAGAAGGATTAAAAGGGGTTTGATGTGCTTGATTTTCCCAAGTATTTGTTGAATTCCGACTACCAAGTTCCAACATATCGGGGTGGTGGCGGCTGGCCCTCAACAGCCGCAAGGTCACCAATAATTTTATCTTTTGGAACTGCCATGGGCTTGGGTTGAACACGGCAGTTTGGGCCCTTCATAGGGCTTATAAGGCACAACAGACCCTCTATGTTTTTTCTGTCTGAGACTAAAATGAAAACTCATAGAATTGATGGGTTGAGGAGAAGAATGAGGTTTTCTCACGGTTTTAATGTCGATCCAATTGGAACGGCTGGAGGATTAAGTCTGTGGTGGGACGATTCGTTAGAAGTGCAAATTATTTTCTCGTCCAAGCATGTGATCGATGCAATGGTTAGACCTGAAGACGATCATCAATGGGTGCGGGTTACGGGAGTGTATAGCGCAGCCTACAGAAATGATAAAGCGGGTTTCTGGGATTGGATGCAATCTCATTTTTCTCCATTGGACATACCCTGGCTTTGTGGAGGCGATTTCAATAAGTTTGTTTGGGATCATGAGAAGTCTGGAGGGGCAGCTGTTCTCTACAATAGGCCCAGATTTTTTGCGGACTTTATGAATGTTACGAAGTTGTTTGACCTGGAATTTAAAGGGCCGATCGTTACTTGGAAAGGTCTTAGGAATGGGGAGTGGGTAGATGAACGTTTGGATCGAGGCTTAATCAATGGGCTTTGGCAGGAAATTTGGCCCAACTCTATTGCTATTCATGGTCCAGTTTTGGGGTCTAATCATTGTCCGGTCATTTTTAAATATGACTTAGATAGGCCGAATGGTATGAGGCTTTTTTGGTTTGAGGCGTTTTAGGCCATGGAGCAATGGGTTAATAACATTTCTGCTTGTCGGTCTCGTCTTACTCGTTGGAGTTGAAACAAGTTGAAAAAATGGGGGCATCAAATTGATGAGCATATTGAACAACTTGAGATGCTTCAACATAATTGGGGACATAATTTTTTTGAGATACAGGAGAAAGCAAGAATCATTGATGATCTTCGGGCCCAAGAGGAAAACTTTTGGCAACAACGATCTCGTATTACTTGGTTACGAGAAGGGGATGCTAACACTAAGTTCTTTCATCAGTCCACTTTACAAAGACGTAGGAGGAACAAAATTCTTAAATTAAAAGATGAGGAAGGGCACTGGGTGGAGCATCCTAGCAGGGTCCGTGAGCTTGTGGAAAATCATTTTGTCTCCTTATTCAGGTCGGAGGGATTGAGAGACTGGGGTACTATTTTGGACTGTGTGAAACCGTGTATTACTGAGGAATGGAATCAGCAGCTTTGTGCGCCGGTATCAGATACGGAAATCAAAGAGGCGGTGATGACTATGGGGAAGCTCAAAGCTCCTGAGCCGGATGGTTTCCAGGGGATTTTTTACCAGTCTTTTTGGGAACATCTGAGGGATGTCGTGAATAGTCTTGTTACTTATTTGATGCAAGGTAGGGCTAGCCCTAGTAATCTTAATGTTATTCACGTTGTTCTTATTCCTAAAGCCCCAAATCTGGAGATGGTGTCGCAGTTTCGCCTTATTAGTCTATGCAATTATTCTTATAAAGTAATGTCCAAAGTTCTTGCTAATAGATTGAAGGGTGTGCTTCCGCGGATTATATCTCCCTCTCATAATACGTTCGTGGCTGGTAGGCTGATTCATGATAATATTGGAATAGCGCATGAAATTTTTCATTTCCTGAAAGAGAGAAAAGCCAAAAATAAATTTGAGATGGGCATCAAGCTTGATATGCAGAAAGCCTACAATCGAGTGGAATGGGATTTTCTCGATGCTATTATGGATAAAATGGGATTTTGCAACATGTGGAGGCAGTTAGTAATGTGTTGTGTATCTACGGTTCGGAACCCTGTCATCCTTAATGGTCAACCTAGGCAACAGTTTACTCCTTCTCGAGGCCTCAGGCAAGGAGATCATTTATCCCCGTATCTTTTTCTGCTGGTGGAAGAGGTTCTGTCTTGTATGATTCAGGATGCGGTGAATGTCAAGAAACTTGATGGGGTGAAAATTGGAGATCCAGGACCTGTCATTTCCCATATGTTCTTTGGTGACGATACTCTACTTTTTCTAAGGGCTGATGAGAAAACTTGTAGGAACTTAGTCGATCTCTTGGGAAGTATTGTGATGCCTCGGGACAGAAAGTGAACTTGCAAAAATCTAGTGCCTATTTTGGGATGAACATCCCTACGAGGGTTGTGGCTGAGTTGGTTAATGTTCTTGGCATTCCAGTTGTTGATAATCCTGGAGCTTACCTTGGTGTTCCTGCTATTTGGGGGCGGTCGAAGAAACGTGGCCTTGCTTATATTAAGGGGCGCATCTTGGGGAAGCTTTAAGGTTGGAAGCAAAATATTTTATCTCGTGCAAGGAAGGAAGTCTTGATTAAAGCGGTTGTCCAGGCCATTCCTGCCTATCCAATGAGTATTTTTAAGTTTCCTGCCATTGTGTGTCAAGATTTAGATGCATTGGTTGCTGGATTTTGGTGGGGGAGTCTTGGAGCGAAAATGAAGACTCATTGGGTTTCGAAGATTGTTCTTGGACTTTCGAAGGACATAGGTGGTTTAGGTTTCCGGAATTTTGGTGAATTTAATGATGCTCTGCTTGCGAAGCAGTGTTGGCGCCTGATTTCTGACCCGAACTCTCTTTGGGCCTGTGTGATCAAGGCCCGTTATTTCCCGACATGTTCCTTTTGGGATGCCAAAAAAGAAATGAGAGCCTCTTGGGCTTGGACTAGTCTTCTAGAGGGGCGAGTTGTTATTAGGAATGGATCTCATTGGCAAATTATGGGTGGCGAGAATGTTCGAGTTTGGGTAGATCGTTGGCTTCCTTCTCTCCCTGAGGGGCATCCAGTGTCAACTGGGGATGTGGCACTTTCTCCTAACCTACGAGTTAGTTCTCTTATTTGGCCTCAGACTCATGAATGGGACATTGGTTTTTTGCAGCCTTTTATTTCTGAGGAGGAACAAAATGCCATTAGACAAATTCCTATTGGGGATTTACGTTGTAAGGATCGGTTAGTGTGGAATGCTCGCAAGAATGGCCATTTCTCGGTCAAATCGGGTTACCATTAGCTGCAAACGAGGTCTCTTGCCTCACGAGATCAAAGGCTTCAACGGGTTCGACTTGTTCCTAAGCCATATTGGAGAATTGTGTGGAAGTTGCCGAGGCCTCCTAAGCTTCGACATTTCTTTTGGTTAACCTTGCATCATGGCCATGCTACTAGGGCAGTTCTTTTTAATCGGAGGTATTCCCTCTCTCCAATTTGTCCCTTCTGCCTCTGTGAGGATGAATCTATTGAACATGTTTTCCTCTTTTGTCCGTGGGTGGCTGCAATTTGGTTTGGTGGAGCCCTTAGCTATCGTGTGGATAGTGATGGTATTATCTCTTGGGTAACTTGGTTGCAAGCTGTTTTCTCTATTAACAGTGGGTCATTGTCTGATAGGAAACGGATACAATCCTATATTGCTTTTACTTGTTGGTTGATTTGGAAAGCTAGATGTGATTTTGTATTCAACCAGGTTCCCATAAATCCTACTAAGGTGCTACTGGGTCTTTTTTCTGCTGTGTATTCTTTATAGGCTGTTGTGGGTTTGTCAGAGCTTGCTCCTCCCTCACCCATTATTCGGCAGGTGCCTGTTCAATGGTGGCTTCCTCCTTCTTCTCCTTGTTACAAAATTAATGTTGATGCGAGTTGGTCTAAGGTGTCTAAATCGGGGTTTGTTGGCGTGGTTATTCGGGCTGCGAGAGGGCGGTTTGTGGCGGCTGCTAGATATGCCATTTTGTCCCTTAATGTTGCTACGGTTGAGGCTGTTGCTCTTCTGCGTGGTGGTGAGCTTGGTTCCTCTTTGGGTTGTAACTCCGTCATTATTGAATCGGATTCTCGTGAGTCTATTGTTTGTCTATCTGGGATTTTGATTCGGGCAGTTGGGAGGCTTTCCCTATATTGGCAAGAGTCAAGCAGGTGTGTGAAGCTTTCCAGTTCTGTTGCTGGTCTTGGGTGCCAAGATCAACCAACATGGTGGCCGATTTTCTTGCGGCGTTTGATTTTACGAAGATGGGTGATCAGGTTTGGATTGACAGACCCTCATCTTCGTTGGTTCACGTTTTGAACAAGGATGGTCTTCCTTGTCCTCATTGATTTTGGGTGGCGATGGTAGGGGTGACGCTCAATTCGGTTGGTGCGTCTTCTGTTTGTATCCTCTTCCTTTGCCTTGATTTTGTGTTGCTGGTGTGTTGTTAGCCTCTCTGTAGGCTTTCCTGTTCTTGTTGGCTCTTGCCCTTAGAATGTTATTCCCTGTTTCCCGAAAAAAAAAAAAAAAAAAAAGGTTGAAGAGGGCCTCAAGATAAAAGGCCCACCAAGTGTTTATGAACACCTGCATATCCCTCTCCAAGTCCCAACTGCAAAATAAAGCATTAAATAAATAAAATAAAAACTTGTCCTTCGGATTGTTAATAGCCGTTAGGGACAGTGACTGCGAAAGCAGAAGCACTAAGCTAAAATCTTTGACTTTTTTGTATAATCACTTTATATCACTGTATGGTTCTCAACATCTGATGGCGGTACAAGCTGCTTTTTGCAAACGCAAAAGCAGCATTTTCTTTCGGCATTCATCTCATTTTCCCTCCTTTTCGATTCAACGTTGAGCATCGATTTTAAACCTATTGTCCTCAGTGTCCAAAAAAATAATATTTAGTAAACAAATCTATATATAATTACACAAACCTATGACTATAAAGCTGAAACCCAGTAGTTTGAAAATGCCAGGAAAAAACTTTTTTTTTATTTTTTATTTTTAAATCCAAAAGACTCTTTCTTTTTTGTGGCCAAAAAATTCAAGACTCTAAATTCGAAACCAACTGTGTCCAGCTACGGCCTCCACAACTTGTGGCAGGCTTTGTAGACTGGGGAAGTTAGTGTTAGTTGGCCTATCCCATTCAAACAAATTGAATTCTCTGGTTGCAAATAGTATCTACTTACCTACAAATCCTATGTAACTATGTATTATATTCGGGAACAATAAGCTCGTTTGATAAATGTTTTGTTTTTAATTTTAGTTGATTTTGTGTTGGAGGTATAGAAAAATAAATAAAAGAACTGAGAGATATAGAACATTTAAGATTGAAGAAAGATAGTTGGAGAGATGCAGAAAAAAATGTATCAAGAAAGGTACACCAAATGTAAACTAAAATGTAAATACTTTATTTGGATAAAAATGAAAAATGAAAACTAAAGGTAACTCGGGTCCAGTGGCATGTGAGGAGGTTTTTCGAGTTTTGCAGGTTATTTTCTTGGTGGTTTTTCCCTGAGCTTGGGGCATCGTACCTCTTTTTATGCGAAGCTTCATGTTGTCTTTTTTGCTGTGGAATTGGCTCACCAGCGAGGTTGGCAAAATTTATGGCTTGAAAGTGACTCCTCTAGCGTAATATTTTGTTTTGCTTCTGGTTCTTTTTCTCCTCCTTGGTCGCTCCAGACACATTGGAATAATTGTATCTTCCGTTTGCAGAACATGGTATTTCGTTGCTCTCATACGTTTCGAGAAGGGAATGCAATTGCTAACAAATTAGCCAATTTAAGTCTTATCTCGCCTTCACTTGTTTGGCATGCTGCTCCTCCTATATACATTCTTCCTTTTCTGCACTTAGATTTCTTGGGCATGCCGACTTATAGGTTTGTCTCCCCTTCTTAATGTGTGACTTTCTTTTTTACCTAATTCTTTGGACTTTCCTTTTCGCTTTGCAGCTTGTCTTGCAAGTGCTTACCTTTTAGGTTTTATAGGGAGTTTGGTCCTATGTCCACCCAATCTTTTTTTCATGTATTTTCTTTTTTAAGAGAGGTAAGGTCTATGTCGCCCTTTTTTTCTTGTTCAAAAGGAGGTGTATGCCCCCACTCTTTTCTTGTATTTTGTTTTTCTTGTTTTATGAAGAGTAAGGTTTATGTCTCCCTGACTAGGTGTAACTTTTTTTTTTTCATATCAATAGATTTCACTCGTACCATTGAGGTTTTCTACAGAAAAATAAAAAATAAAAAAAAAAGCTAAAAACTAAAAACTCTCTCTCTCCCACCGGCTTTCTTCATCCATTCATTCCTTCGTACACTTTCTTTATATCTAAAGCACACAAAAAAACAAAAAACTAAAACTAAAAAAACGAAATGGTTTGACCATGCTCTAAATAACACAATTATTTCTCACAAGAATTCATGGCGAGTAACTGTTGTGTAGTATTATTGAAATACTATAATGTGATATTACAAGTTAACAATTAAACCATGTAGCAAGTGCTAATCATACCAGTGTAAGTGTATGAACACTTTTAACCTTTTAAAAGCAACTCCAGCCCTATCCAATTGCCAAGCGAATTGAGGAATTCAATCCCAAAAACCCTCTTCACCTACCTAAAAATTCGGATCGCTTGTGGGGCCAAGGATTCCTAACCAAGCAATCATTCGGTGGGGCTTGCATTGCAGGCGCACTAAGCCCATATGACACGGGTGATGTGGACATTTCTCGTCTATTGGATTTACAACGACTAATTTTTTGCGCCGTTGGATTTCTAATGGTTTAAATTTTTTGAATCAAACCCAATGGTTAGTAGATGTAGCACAACATGGTTCATTAGATTTGTAACGGCTATCTATCATACGGTCCAGATTTTTATGCCTAAATAAATAAAAATAAAAGGAAACATCTAAAGAAAAAAAAACCCCTTATTACTATTGGGCCCACGTGGCATACTATGGGCTGTTGGACTACAAAAAACATGCAATCTAATTGTCCATATTAATTAGGTAAAAAAAAAGGACGTGTTATTGACACTTCAAAAATCTCATTCTACACTCCTCACAAGTGTATTTTTCTTTCATAATATATAAAGTTTGGAGTGTAAAATGAGATTTTTGTAGTGCTAATAACAATTCCCTAAAAAAATATAAACAAATTCAAAAAATGCAAAAAATTAAAATTAAAATTTTTTCTATAGATACCCCACCATCCTCTTCCGCCTAACACCACATTTCAATATTTCGAAATACTTTCAACCAATCTTTCTCTCAAACCTTCCAAATACTTTTATCTGCAAAAAATGGCTAATGATGCAGGTTGGAATTGGTCAATTATTGAAGATGTTACGTTGTGTGAGCGCTGGGTTTAATTTTCCCATGACTCGATTACAGGTAATGAGCAAAAGTTGCATCAACTTTATTATTTCGGATAATGACACGTGGCATGACGAAATTGGTTAAAAATCTTATCTGGAATTAAACGTAATATTATCTTTTTATTAATTAAAAAAAAAACTTATTTTTTGATACCAATTGTCCTGACAATTCATGTAAGGAGTGGAGATAAGGTCGGGAAATTAATGTTTACTAAAGTAGTAAGGGAGTTTTAACGAAACACTTCCAGTACTGTTCACTTTTAAAGAAAAACCACTTTTTTACTTTTACCTGATATTATTCACTATACCTTTAAAAATGACTTTTCGTTAAAAGAGAAGTTTTTTTGAACTTTTCCTAAGTAATAATTGCCTATTTTCCTAAAGGGGTGGAGTCGCTCGTTAACTATTCATATCAAGTGACCGTATTTCAGTATTAGCTAATAATGTAATATAGTGACCCAGAGCCCATATTTCTTTCATATTAGCCCAACCCATCAGTACAAAAATCCCGCTGGGCTTCTTCCTTCCTCCTCTCTCCCTCTCTCTCCCCCTCTCTCTCTCTCTCTCTCTCTCTCACCTGCAACCCATTTGCCAATTTGCGATTAAACCCAACATTTCTCATCCCCAAAACAAGAAATATTTTGTGTGGCGAGTCCGACAACCGTAAATTTCTGTCAATTTGAGCAAACAAAACACAGCACAAAAATATTTAAGAGCTGAAAAACAGAAGACATGGAATTTAGAATCTGAATGTTTTTCCAGGCAGGATCCAGTCGGACAAGGACGTAGCTAGCAGACACGGATTCCTTGGAACTCTGCCATCCTTTCCTCTTCTGTCGTCTTTTCCCTCAAAGGTTATGTCTTTTTTTTTTGTTCTTCATTCGCTTTTCGATTTGTTTTATGAAATAATTGGATTTTGATCTGAAATTTGTAGCTGGGTTTCTTTGCCTCCGACCGTTGCGTTGGTTTTGATAGCTCGGATTGCAATGTATTGAGCTTTATTGTCCCGTTTTCGATGAATTATTCAGCTCAATTATTGGTGGTCCTTTTTTTATTTTTTATTTTTATTTTTTTTATGGCTCAATTGGTTGATTTAGATGTAAATGTTGAGCTATTTGTCGAATAATTGGGCCATTTTGATTGCGGAAACTGCAAGTTTTATCAAATTTATGGAAATTGATTGTTTATAGTTTATGGTTTTGGCATCCGATTCGTCAGAATGTTTAAAGCTACGTTCTTGTGGGCATCCATTAGCTTCATTCCAAGTCGGAAACCCTGGTTTTCCATTTGAATTGAATAATTGAATGCAAATGGCGTGGCGGCTAAAATTTCCGGTAATGCTGACGGCTCGGTTTGATTCATAGATGAGACTGTCCAAACTCGGCTTGATCTGTCTCAGTTTCCTTTGAATTAAGGGATTGTTTGGGACTGCTTCTGGAAGGGCAAAAGGTGCTTTCTGAATACGTTTTACCGAAAAACTTAAGAAGCACTTGGACTTTAATAAAATTTTCCATGTGTGTTCTGAAAAAAGTACTTATAGAAAAAGTGCTTATGAGCGGAAGTGCTTCCCACAGGAGCAGTCCTAAATGGGCCCTAAATAGCCTAACTGAATCTCTAATAGTCGTTCGTGCATCATGCCCTGGCAAAGGGCAAATGCACATTGTTTGATTACTTCATTTTTTTTTCGTGGTTGGAAAAATCAATCTCTTGTTCCTCATTGTTGTTTAGTTCGTAAACCTGATATATTTCTATGTTGAAAATGCAACAGGTTGAAGAGATATATACCCTTTAAAGATTTTACGGGGATAACCAAGTGAAATAACCACTTTGATTATCTAAATATCTGAGATTTAGTGTGGCAGTGAAAACCCTTTGCGAATTGGGTCACACATGTGGCCTTCGTATTTTTTAATCAACAAGATTCTTAAGACAGAAGATGAAGATGTATCAGATGGAGAACTTTCAGGCATGGTAGAACCCTACCCATGTGAACAGCCGTTGCCCTGCTCGCACTTTGTTGAAGTGAGTGCATTGAGATTCTTTCACTACCTTTCTTATTGATTGTCTACATTGAAATTACAACATTTTTCAGTCTGTACTCTGATAACAATATATGGATTCCAAGTGGACACATCAAATCGTTTTGTTAGTTTTAATTTGTTTAGGTGTTTGGTGCTTATAGGTCCCACACATAAACCAGCAAGATTCTTGGGATTGCGGCCTTGCCTGCATTCTGATGGTCTTTCGGACCGTTGGCATAGACAACTGCGATATTCAGACATTGGCACAGCTATGTGGCACAACTAGGTGTTCCCTTCTTTACAGAGTTAGAACTTCATTTCCTCTTTTGTTAGTCCGTTATGTACTTTCTTTTGAGTATTGTTCTTTAGAAATTTATCCTTTTTATAGGAGTATGGGTTTTGAGATTGGTGAAGGTAGAAAGTGTAGACAAATGAAATCCCTTCCTCGATCCAGTGTTGAAAATACCAGCGTTTAGTTTTTGTTGCTATATTAATATATTCTTTCCTAGAAGGTCTTATTTACAAAAGGACATGCAGTATGTTACAGAAATGAGTACCATAGGTATGGGATGTCATATGAATGCTTGATACCTTCTTGTTGTTAAAAGTTTCAGTTAGAGTTATACTTGATACATCAGTCACATATTCAGTACAAACTTTATGAAAATTTTGTGATATATCTGAATGCTGACATATCGTTTGCAGCATTTAGAACGTTGATCTAGCATATTTATTACAGAAGGTCTGTTATGTACTTTCCTTTGAGTATTGTTCTTTATAAATTGATTGATGTTTATAGGGTTAGAAGTCTGACGATTGGTGAAAAGTCGCAGATGAATACAAGCCCTTCGTCCTCGATCTAGTGTCGAAGCCGCGAGAGTTTAGCTTGTATTACTATATTGGTTTATTTTTTCCCTAAACGTCTTATTTACAGAAGTGAGTAACATGAAACTCTAGTCGTTTTTTCTCACTCATTTTTCCACCAACATATGACTTTATTTACTTCTTGTATTGTTCATACAAACAAATATTATTTTTGTGGAGTTGAAATTGGCTATGGTCCTATGGAGCATTATGGGTCTGTTTGTGTGAAGTTGGAATAGTTATGGAGTATCGTGGGTTTGAAGTTAGACTAATACTTGATTCATCAGTGACATATGCAATATGAGCTTACGTGAAAAGTTTCTGATATAACTGAGTGCTGACATCTTCTTTGCAGCATTTGGACTGTTGATCTAGCATTTTTATTACAGAAGTTCTCTATTAGTTTTTGCTACTACACAGTGACAGTTGGAGCAAACCCAAGTTATTCTGGGGAGACATTTTACAAGGTGATTTCATACTATTAACATAGATAAGTGTTAATTGACAGTATTACGTGCTGGTTGGTATGAACTAGACCATATTGGTTGTTTGCAAGATCCAGATGCACATCTTAGCATAATTGTCTATGAATTATAGATGCATATATCATATGACAACGAGGACCCAAACTGCATATAAACAAGATCATTGTCTGACAACGAGGACCCAAACTGCATATAAACAAGATTATTGTCTGTCACGATTTCCGCATTAGCCGAACTTCGAATATTTAGCAATGAGTGGCACCTAAAACTGCATGATTATGAATGCTACTTATTGTGTTTGGTATCTGTAAAAGAAATGAGAAGTTGGTCATTTTATTTTATTTTGAAAAGAAAACTTGTTTTGGATATAAAGATTGTAGTTTCACTTTTCTTGGTTCATGTACTTGTGAGCTTGTCTTTTCACATCTGGATGCACATAAAAATTTCAATTAATTAGATTTATTCTGCAGGAGCAATTACCTAATGATCTGGAGCGAGTCAATAATCTATTTCAAAAAGCACTGGAAGGTGGAATGAATATACAGGTATAATTGCTAGCAGCTAATTTCAGTTCTTGGTTATCTCCTCCCAAATTAAGAGCCAGACATCCTTTTTACTTGTAATTTTCTTAGGACAAGGCAATAAACCTTCCATCTTTTGTTTACAGCGCAGATCAATCAGTCGAGAAGAAATTTGTTTCTCAATTTTGTCCGGGAAATACATTGCCATTGTTTTGGTTGATCAGTATAAATTGAGGTTCAAATTTCTCGCTTACCCTTCTTTCTTTCTTCCCCCTTGATTGAGAACTGTCCTTTACTGCTTGCAATGATATATGATATACATGATCAAGTGTAAATACTGGGCTAATGGTAAATATTTCTGTCAAAATTGTGTCACAGTAGGTCTCATCTGGACGATGTTTTTGTCTCAGACTTTTGTGGAAGCAACTCTGGTTACACAGGTAGGACTGTTACTTTGGTTGTGCAGGACTGTTACTTTTAGTTACCTTGGTGCTGTTATATTCTGAACTAAAAGTTTTCCGCTGCTCAGTATTGAGTATGACATGAGGACAGATATACACGTAAAATGACAAGCTCATGTTTGTGTTAGCTTGACTCCTAGTCAAAATTTACTTTGGCACCTATGTAAGCATCTTTCTGCACATATTATTTATTTAAGCTTAGCAAGACAGGTTGGCAAACCTCTTCTGTTCAGAACCGTGATAACATAGCTCGTAGGCCTGTAATTCATGTTAATGTCATTCCATTTCCAAAAAGTGAGTACGGTGGTTAGCTATGAGTTAATTCCTCATAAGATGTTTCTTTAACATGATTTCCCCAGTTCTTCTGAGTTAACAATTTATGGAACCATATTAAGTAAACTTAAAGGCATGCTCTATGCTGGGATGAAGTATCTTTATGCACGTCCTGATTATTCACTTCTGCTCCCAGTCACATCCTTGAGAAGTTTGCATGTTTAGATGAATTGATTACTGATTATTGCCATTGGTTTTTGTTTTTTGTAGGTCACTATGTCGTCATATGTGGGTATGACACTACCACGGATGAGTTTGAAATTAGAGATCCAGCCTTTTCAAGGTATTATCTTCATTTTAAGTGTTTTTTTTCTTCCCTTCTTTTTTGGGAAAGAAGAAGAAAAGCTGTTACCTTTTCTTCTATTGATGCCTTTGGGTCATGTACGTTCGTTTTTAGCTTTCTCACTGAGTATAAAGCATGATGACAGACACATCAATTTGGAGATTACCCGGCTCCAACAGTTTCTTGAAATTTGTTCAATTTGGAGATTACCCGGCTCCAACAGTTTCTTGAAATTTGTGGAGTATTATGAGTATGACATGCAAACAGATTCCGATGCAATAAGAGAGATGTCAAAAGTAGACATTTCCCGCCTTGACTAACAAGTTATACTGACTAGAAAGATTTGAGTGATGAGTTATGAAAACCCATCATATGATACGTTTAAGTTTGTCAAAACTCTTCATCATGATTTCCAATCTACCCATCACATAAAACTATGTTAGTTAATTATATTATTTACACAAAGTTCATGATCATATGCCATTCCTGCTATTGGGTTTAAAGTCTAGCAACTTTAGTGAGTGGTACTCCACCATAAGAATAGTTAAGAAGACCCGATATACATTAAGACTACAAATGTTACTCGGAAAGGCTGCATTATGCTTGCATATAGCTGATAGTGCCGAACAAGTCAAACCAGATGGTCATTATCATCCATCGCAATGTTTCCTTACTTAAAGTGGGGAAAGACATGGTTGTTCAGGTACAGGATAAACTACCCCTCCTTGATGATATGATACCTGGTTGATTTTTTAGTCTATTATTGATACCTGGTTGATTAGGCACGAGATAAATGATTTTAATGTGGGGCCCACTCATTTCTTATTCCTTGTGTGATAGTAAACGCAGGATATGTCAGGAATGGGAATGAGACCCATACCATCCATACCCATTCCTGGTGAGTAAGCATGCCCCTCTTGAGTTTTGATTTTTTATGTCAATAGTCTTCGATATGAAATTACAAATCATGTGCGCTTACATTTGCATTTTTAGGCTCAGTGAACACTTCGATTGTGTTTCCAAGTTCTTTTAGCTTATAGAAGTGTACACTCTGGTAAACTGTGCAGGAAAAACGAGAGGATCTCATCAACATGCTTAGAAGAAGCCCGCAAATCCTTTGGTACCGATGAGGATCTTCTCTTGGTAATCCAAATTGAGCCTTCACCTTGTTGTGCACTTCGGTTGCTATATAAGTATTATTTAGTTGCTAGGGTGTTAGTAACTAGTCCCGAATTCTTTCCATGGCACTAATCCAAGTAAATTCACCTGTCACAAACCTCTAATGTAGTAACTTCTAATTTCGTGTGGGATGTCGATGCAGATATCTCTGAAGAAGAGTGGGAAGCAAAATCGCCCGGCAATACAACAGTGATAGTATTGATTCCTGACTTCAATTGTCGGTCCGTATGAAAACGAAGAAGCATATATATTACAAGTTTTCGTGTATAGCATTAGCATGTACCATATAGGGAAAAATTGTTTCTCTATTGATTTGTTTGAGCTCCTGAACTGGTTGGATGGACGTGCAAACCAACACCAACACGCATTAGTAATTGTACATCATGTAACATGTATGTATTTTGTATTACCATCTCCATTTCTAGATAGATTATTCTGTCTCAATAAAGTAGAATCACATGACCCTTCATTGAGTTCATCTGTATTCATTCTTCAGTCATTTAACTTTCCATTTGTCATATTGTTATTGTAATTGCAGTTTTCACCTTTTCTCCACCCGCTATGTGATGAGATGTGTATATTTATCTATCTCATGGCTCAAAATTAGAGTCTAAAGTGAAAAAAAAAGGACCATGAGGTTTTCTATAACGCGCGATAAATCGTGCTGGATAATGGCAAGATATGAACCACCAGTTGATTAGCTGCATTCTGTTGATCCATCGAATATTCACATTCTACAACTATCTTGCAAGATTCTATATAATATATCTCATCGCGGTAAGGGACCAGAGGTACTTCAAATTTTCAGAGTGTCCTTGTGATTCAACTGGTAATTTCTTCAATACAAGCATGCAAGTGGTGATGTAAACCATCGTTTTCGAGTCAACTTCATCATAGTTCTGAGTTCATGCGCTCCTCGTCGGAGCTGTAAATACGGAGAGCTAGCCCTACAAATTATCAAAACATACCTACATACATGCTTGTGGGCCTATATCAAAATGCATGTATGTCAGACCTTGGAAGACACACGCATGCGCGGGTGCACGTAGAGAGAGATTATTCAAGCTATGGTTTTAATGTGTTCCGTTTTCTTAGACTATAATCTAAAAATATTGTAGTCACCCATCAATCGCTTTTAATCTAAGGAATTGGATCCCCTCCTGAGCAAGTGGGAGAGACCCTGTTTGTAGCAGTTGGATCAAAATCCAATGGTCCGTGTTTGTTGGTCATGAGGATCCCCACCATTTGCTCAGGAGGGTGTTGCGTGAATTGGATAACAAAAATTAAACTTAGTAAGTCTTGAATTTTATTGCTCGTAAGTATACGAATCGGATGATAGTATAACTTTGAAGCACGGATATCGTCCCACAGAGATCGAATTGATTCTAAAGTCTTTACTAATTAAATTGAAACAAATTATATTTGATAAGCTTTAATGAAAAAGATAGGAAATTTTGAATTAAACTGAAATAAAACGAAGCTTGGAATAAAATGCATGGAATAATAAAATTAAAAACATAAGAAAATAAAACCTAGGGAATCCGAATTCACCGTAACCAATCCTACTTAATTCCCTTAATATGTTATGCTCAAGTAGTTCCCCAATACTGATGATCGATTTTCCCTAAATTATTCGACGGCCGTGGCATCTGGTTACATCAAAAGTATCCTTACATGTTAACCCTCTATGGCATCTAGATGAATTTAAACAAGTAAGAACCCATTAAGCTCTATGGAAATCATTGGAAAATCACACAAACCCTAATTGTATGGCATCTACAAATAGGTGTTTATGGTATCAATTGCAAGAAACTAAACCCAAGTATGGCATCTACTCTAACTTGCATCAAATCAACCTAATTTAAACCTAGATGGTGATCAAGCATCTAAATAAAAATCAAGTGCATTACGAATAGCAAAAGATACTCAATAAGGATGAAAAACTTGATAATAACAATGCCACAAGGCAATTAAGTATTCATGATTAGGCTACATCGTAGCCCTAGCAAAGAAGAACTCCAAAGTACCTTTCCTCTTTGCCGCAGCCCCACTTTGTAGAATTTATGATTTTGTTTTGTGGATTGGTGGCTTAGTCTTTCGTGAATGAATAAATAAGGAGAAGTAATCTCCATATTATAACTCACGGCAAAGGGGTACTTAAAGACAATTAAAAACCTAGCCCTTATTGGACATTAAGTCCTAATTAAGGAAAAAGAAAATAAACGGAAATCATAAAAACAATTATGTCCATCCCAATATCCATTGAATAGCTTTCCATGTCCATTTGATTTCCAAAACCGTTGCAGTCTCATCTTTTTGTTGTAATGCATATGCCTTGGTGCAGTTAATTAGCCTCTTACTTTACTGGAATTACTCTAGATACCCAAAAAACTCATTTTTTCACATCATTTTTGCATAACTCTAATATTTAATGCCTATAAATTAAAACAATATAAATTAGTGCATTTAACACATTCATATATACAAAATCCAAAGGAAATATATGATAAAAATATATGAAAATATGCACCCATCAGAGGGGATCCAATTCCTTAATCTAATGATCGAGAAGAAAGTACAACAAAAAAATTAAGTAATTACTTGCCATTGAATTAGGATTGAATTACGAGTGATCACAATTTCTTTAAACCGAAAACATGACTGAGGGTTTAATTTGGCCCTCGATTTGGGGTATTTTCCTTATTTTTATTCAGCATTTGAGACACTAACTAAGAACTGTGTGATTATTAAATATATTTAATGTTGGCATTATTAAGATGATGGTGGAGGAATTGGTGGAAATGGAATATGCATGGAAGATCGAGTTAGGTCAAAAGAAGGTGATGAATATTAGGGCAAAGTGCACTGGCACACCAGGCAACATCTACAGAGTATATAATATATAGTTCCAAGAATCTCAGAAAACAAAGATTCCGACAGCTGAAGCCTCTTCCCGGAGAACAATGAAACATGTCTCTCCATACACACACCCCATAACTTGGTGTATTGTTCCACTCTGTCATTTTGTATGGCAACTATATGTTGTTGTTCTATTATTATATGCTGCTCTTTTCCTTTTTTATTTTTAGGGTTTTGGAAGACGAATGGTATCCCATACTCTCATCTGTGCGGCTATGTGATTCAAAATTAGAAAGTAGAATATAGTGTCATAGTCACAAAATCTCTTTCCATAACTCCAGAAAGCGTGCCTCTTTTTAGCTGGAACCCCGGTTAGCTGGACATCAGTACAAACTTTGTATTTATTGTATAAGACTCTCGTATTCTAGAGCAAAAGAATAGGGAAAAAGAGTGATATATAAAAAAGATCATATATGGTGACAGTGTTCCTACATTGGCCTATATGTATGCTGGTTGCAATACAAAGGGATACTTGCTTTGAAGCTAATCCCTTTAATATTGAATCAACGAAATTTCGGTCTAGTGCTATTTTTTTTTTTTATGGATTAAAAAACTTAACATCAAGCAACGTGGTTTGACATGGCTAGCGCCAATCATGTTGGTTCAAAGATGTATAGCCAAAGAAATGGAGAAAAATGCTCGTCTGGGACTAGAGTATATCACTCATCGTGTAAATCCGAAGATATGCAAGAATCTCTTTGGAAGAATGTGCTTAAACCAAAAAAGGGCACTGCATGTGCATTCTCTTCTTGCCCTGGTTGGAACGTGGAAGCACTCTCATGCGGGCTTTGCGAAAATTGTACTTAGTTGGAAGCACGTATATATGCCCTGTATCAAAATGTGAGACACACACACACATATCTAGCCTCTGTTACTGATATTATTCCATGCATGCAATTCTGTCTTAGATCGATCCAATAACTTGGGGTCCAAATTCATTGTCAATCCTGCGCAATATTCGGTTGCATATGCATTTCTGTCCTAAACACTAAATTCAAAATTCAATTAGTAGGGTAGAGATTCTTGGGGTTTTCGGTTGCAGTGGTGGGTGCAGAAAATATGATTTGGAGGTCAGTAAAAAGGAGCGTGAGCGGCGTGTAAATTTTTTTTTGATGAAATATAGCATGCAAATTGACATTTCATCGAGTTTTGGTATGCCTGAGGTCAGTTGCCAAGTCATACTACACACCTGTAGAAAGTACCAATAGCTTCCGAATGAACATGTCAATTGATGTCGATAGTTTTTGAGCGAGTATGCCAACAGATGCTAACATATGCGAAATGAGCCGATCGAAAGATGCCCATAGCAACGCATACACATGCATGCGGCTAGCAGCTACCTTGGCCAATTCTCATAAAGGCAATTTGTCAAAAGAGTTGGATGACAGCTTTCAAGGGCATCTCAGATTTTCAAAGGGCAGGACTCAGCTCTTCCATTGAGTTTTTCTGAGCTTTGGGGTTTTTTTTTTGTGGATTTACCCTAAGGGTGGAGCCATGAAGGGACCAAAATGGTCCGGGGCCTACCTTGATATTTTTTTTTTAGAGAAAAAAATTATAGTTATCCTTCTGATTTCCAAAGATTTTTCAGGGGATTGGGGCCTCAACCAGAGGGAGAGAGAGGACGTAGGCGAGAGAACTGTTTCTTTTAATCTTTTTTCACATGGTTCTGGTAGTTGTTGACATATTTGAATTATGCTTTCATCCATGTGCAATTTTCATGTTCTCGTTAGTTATTTCTATGAGGTTGTTTTCTTCGCCAATTAACATGGCTCCTAATTGGTTGGAACGTACTGATGAAATGGAGTGGAATTGAAAAATCAACACCATCGTCACCGAGCAAACAAACATCAAAATGAGCATCAAAATAGTGGTTGAGACGACAACCAGACGATGGATTCGCAAGCGTGAGAGAGGGATTCGTGAGCATGTTGCAGCATTGTTTCAGCTGCCGTTGTCGGTGGTGTTGTAGCGATTTTTTTAACAGTTGTGAGAGGCCCCTTCTAACATAAAATCCTGGCTCCGCCACTGTCTACCCTTGTGTACTCATGAGTCTATTCTTCTAATTGCGTGAATGAGGCATAGTAGTTGTATACAACCGATAAAAGGACAAATGTGTTGTAGCAAATCACGTGCTGAGATAAATAAGCACATAGTTATATACGAATCGATGATGACTGTAGGGGCATCGGTGACACGATACTTGTACAGAATTACAAACCCAAATTCGTTGAATCAAGAGTTGCTTTCAAACTGAACTATATGTGGCTTAACCAATGCAATTTTCTACCAACGATGCATGCATGTCGTATTAATTAGGCGTGCATGATTAGGCTCACATACACAATAATGCAGTTCTTGTATGACTCAAAGGGATGTCAGAATCTTTGTTTGTAAGGTTTGATCGTGCACAATACTGCAATGCTTATCTGTTTAACCAAAGGGCGTGAGCACATGTGATCAGATGAGTCCTACGAAAATGTAACTTTTGCATGTGACCCTCCCCCTCAAGCAACATGCTTGGAATTGTTTTTTCTATTTTCTATTTTATTCTGAGAAAAGGTTTAGAAAACGATTTAATGCTTGATTGGTAAGATCAAAGTTCTAAAAAGCGTTAAGTGCTAGTCGGACGGTGAGCAGTAGCTCTATGAAAATGTACTAGAACCTTTTTTTGGTTTCTGCATAACGTATGCATAGACAGAGTATTTTCTGTTCGGAGGGTAAATTAAGAGAGAAATTTCTTGTAATCAAAGATATCATGTGAAAAGTTTATCATCGGATAAATAGTATACTTTACGAGACAAGTGATGTCAGTAAGTCTAAATCTTATTTAGAAGAGAAAAATCTCCTGTAAATTAGGTGCCACCACCACTTTCAGTTCATATCATGCTATCAAGTATGAAGTTGGAGTTGTTCCAGAAAATCTCAGATGTCATCATACTGATCACGCTAACATGGTCATTAGAGATATACTTAATTAAGGTGTGGGTTGGGGTTTGCTGAAACCCACCCCAAATTCGAAGGGAAAAAATGTCACATAAGAGAGTAATTTTTTTTTTTTTTAACAATCAATATTATCTATATTAAAAAGTAAAATAAATAAATAAATCTCACAATTTATTAACAATAATATGTTCAAACGCGCTCAATTTATTTACAAAGAGGGTAATTCAAATATTAATAAGGCTAAATTGGATTAATGGTCCCTGCAGTGAGAGGGTAATTAGAAGATAGCCCTCGTGGTGAAAAAAATCGGATTTAAACCCTTGTGATGAACTCCGTTAGAATTTAAGCCCAAAATTAACATTTATGTGAACTTTCCGTTAACCCAAAATTAACAATCCCACCCTTCCCCCAAAGATTTCATTGGATTTTTAATTTTCTGGTCCAAAGCAGTGTCACTTTTTGTGTTCTCTGGGTTAATTCAATCCGCGCGAGTTTTTAAATTTCAGCTCTTTCTCTGAGTAGGATACCCAGAAGAAAAAAAGGAGCTTTCTTTACGGTAAAACCAGAAAAAGGAGCTTGCTTTCACGCTCAGGTGGCATCTGCGGCTGAGATTTGATCTGGGTTGTGAAGTTTCAAGCTTTTGGCTCCAATCCCTTGTAATTTATTAACCTTTAGATTTTGTAAAGTTTGAGTAAGTTTATATTTACCACCCAAATTGCGGTTCTTTCTTATTTTTACAAATCCTGAAGCTTCTTTTACTGCAGAGAGGCTCCAACCACACCATCCTCAATCTGTAAGTCAGTTTTCACAACCCAATATTTCGTTTTTCAGTATTTGAATGGAATCGAAGCATGGATCAACGAATTCATAGCCTTGGATGAATGAGTTTTTTTCTCTTTTGGTTATAAAGGTTGAATGGGTTAACAGACATATGAGATGTTAATTTTAGACTTAAATCCTAACAAAGTTCATCACGAGGGTTTAAATCCGAATTTTTTCATCACAGAGACTATCTTTCGATTACCCTCTCACCACGGGAACATTAATCCAATTTAACCTATTAATAAAACAGAAGAAACTTCTATCACTTAAACGTACTACAACCATTGCTGAAATGAGTCATACCAAAACAACATGTCGTACATTTTTGTAAGAGATTTGGATGATAAACATAGGGGTGTTTCGGTATGGGATCCCATACCGAAACCCTTGTTCCGAATCCCAAACTGAAATTTTTGGGAATCCCAAATTCAATACCGATCCCAAACCAAATTTTCGAGAATCCCGATTTTTGGGAATCCTGAAACTCTCATACCGAAACCCTTGTCCCGATTCCCAAACCGAAATTTTTCAGGAATCCCAATTTCAATACCGATTCCATACCAAATTTTCGGAAATCCCGAAATAGTTTCGGGATTTCAGGACAAATCGGGAATCCCGAAATGGTTTTGGGCTTTTGGACTAAAATTTGACATATTATGCTTTTGGGCTAAAATTCAACCTTTTATATTGAAAAATTGACATATAGGCATGCTTAATCTGCCAATTTGTTTCTACTAATCTGTGCACACAAATCTGCCAATCAAATGGCAATGCCCAGTTAATATATGCCTATTCAAAAGCAATACGCCAATATAAAACATTAATATATGCTTGAGTAAACTAGTAAATCTATCTATAATCATGTTAGTCCTCAAAATTAGGTCTAAAACGTTAATATATGCTTGAGTAAACTTCTGTGCATATATAATATAAATATTATAGATAGATGTAAAGTTTTCTCAAGCAAATTGTAACTTATAATCTATCCATGTATCCATCTATCAATCTCCCATGTTTATTCTGCATCTATGTATCCATCTATCAATCTTCTGTGATTTAAAAATTCTGCATATGTTCCACTATCTATCTTAGGGCTCCTTCATGTATATGTTCCATCATCGATTACCAGTACTCCTTCAGTATTTCAATTTTCACTATTTCAATTTCCATCACCCTTCCCAAGACTTTGACCGACCAAAGCTATTGCGTGTTTGTTTGGTCACGTGATGTCTCTGCCTTGGGCCCTTGATTGAGTGAAACGGTAGCAACTTCTACGGCATAATTTCGAATTTCTAACCATTTCCGAATATTTGAATAGGCAGCATCTTTTGGAGGCAATTGAGGAAACAAACTTGTTTTGATTGAGTTACATAAATAAAATCTAATTTTAATAGCGTAGGCAATTGAGTTTGTAAATTTTGCTACTATCTGCCTAAAGTATTATGAGCAGATAAATCAGGCTACTTATATCTTTTTATAATAACATATGTAAGTGTGTTTGAAACACGAGGCAACGCGTCATATATTATTATGCAATTGGGGAAACTTTTTCTTTTCAAGTGTTATTTCAATTATACAATGTCATATAATCTTCCGCACCATGTTTCAAATACACTGAAAAAAAATTCATGAAAGTAAATGTTGTAGATAAATAAACAATGAAATAATAATTTGCCAAATTCATTTTCTCATTAGAAATGCACTAAATCATAGCAGTATCATGCATGCGAGAGAGTGGAGGCAGGCAAGTTCGACTGTTCGAATTTTGAAAAATTAGGTAACAAAATATAATGAAGGAGGACAGCATTATATGGGCTACCTAAAATTGGGTGTCACAGTGTTACTTGTCACCATCACATAAGCACCATGATGCAGTACAGCATGAACATATATGAACAGCTAAAATTGGGAGGAGGAGATTTTTTTAAGTCATCCGGACTCCGGAGCATGAGGGTGTTTTTGGAATATGAGATATTATGAATGTTGAATTGTAGAATAAAGAATCGAATTGTCGAACATTAATATTGTCCTCAACTTAATTATATATAGTTTAAGAGGTGCGATTTTATCCCAACGAATCTCAATGAAATTAGAAGAAAAACTATATATATAAATCGTAATTTGAATCGTTAGACCTCTAATGTCGGATTTCCCACATTGAATCGGTATGGATATGAAAATTGACAACGAAGAGGTAGAGAGGACACGTGGGTGAGGGAATGAGAAGGGAGCTACATAATTGAAACTTTAAAGAAAGCTTGATATTTACTCAAATTGCGAGGCAGGTCCCCTTAATTATATACACCACCAACATTCATCTTCTCCGTCTTATCCCCCATCATATAGGACCTAACAAGTTCTATTCTATTATTCCATGTTTCTCTCTTTCTACTAATTTATGTGAGTTTTATAATCATGTACATGAATGAAGATGTCTTGGTTTAATTCGTATAACGCTGTTGTTGTAGTGTTATGAACGATTTTGTCAAGTTTTTTATGTTGAACAATTCACATTCTTCAATAAGCTAGTATATTACACTTGATGTATGAACTCAAATGTTCTTCCTTATTGTGCGAATTTGATTCTTTACAAGAAATAATAGCAAAATGTTTGAACGCGGAAGATATTTCTATCAGAGGCGATGTCGACATCTTGCTACAAGCCTACAACCACTTGTTGATCTCAATCTTCCTCAGCTACGACTAATGCGTAAGATTCACGAGAGAAACTTTCTCGCAACTATCCTAATCATATCAGGCATCCAATACACGTTTGCCACACGTGAAAAAATAAATCACTCATCCAATAAACGCTTGTCGTGTGGTGAATTGGTCAGATAATTAGTGTGGTTTATAGTAATTAAGTCAAACTAATCGAATGATTAACAGAAACAGAAAGGGATCCTCTCTGGATCCCTTCCACCAAATCCTACCAATCAACAAATCCGGATCCTTGAAATTTGATCTAACAGCAAAAAACAAGAGGCCCCTTTAAAAGTTATAATAACTTTAGCCGTTTGATCAAATTTCAAAAGTCCGGATTTATTGATTGGTAAGATTTGGTGGAAGGGATCCGGATATGATCCCTTTCCAATAGAAACGAACGAATCTATCAATCATAATGCTAAAGGTTGACAAATTAGTCATCATTTGTGTGGAGTTGTTTGCCAACTTTGCCAAACTGCAGTTGACCCGGTGGTTCATCCAATCCCCAAAGTAAAGAATCCGTCCAAACAAAAAAACAGAACTAGGGTTTTGGATCTTAGCCGGAAAATAGAATTTGAAAGAGAAATATGGTCGTTGAGTGCAAATAAAATATATGCAGTAACAATTAATTCGTTCGAATATTAAATATCGATTTGTCTCATATACTCTTTCTTCCACATTTGAAAGGGACGCTTCAGGTCGAAAATATTGGCGGGAATACCTTGCTGAGCTGGCACGTGCAGTTTTTAAATAAGAAATTTTAACGAAAAACTTTCGGTACTGTTGATTTTAACGAAAAATCATATTTTTATATTAAAAAATCAATTTTGGTACTATTCACTTTACCCTTTATTTTGTTATTTTCGTTAAAACTCAAAATTTTCAAACTCTTTTCGTTAGTTTTCCCTTTTAAATATGCACTTTGGAACAATGTGCGAAAATTATTTTTAACTTAAGTAATTAAGAATGATTAGATGAATTAATAAATCTTAACGCATCAGTAAAATGATGTATGCACTTTGTTGTTTTGTACATGCACTTCCCTCTTAGTTTATAAGGTTTAGATTGAATAAATAAGATAAATTAAGAAATGTGAACATGCACAACAATGTAAAAATAAGAGTGCGAAAATCATTTTTTGTTTGTATTATGTAATTAACAATTGATTTATATGTTACTTCGTGACACTCACGGTGGATTAGCGGGGGTGGGCCCTGAACTTATCCTCACGTCCGAAATCACCCAACAGGGTACTCTTCGGATCCTTTTGGTAAGGATCTTGAGCATTGTATCTGTTCATTGTATATCGTGCGATCGATTTTTGTTAGGTATTATTTGTATTTAATTTTAAATAAAAAACTTAAAATAATTTCTAATCGTACGATACAATGAACGGATATAATTCACGAATTCCTAAGATCAAAAGATGATCCGGATTCCGAAATCACCACCTCGGTTCCTACGGCAGCTCAACGGATGACCTTATTCGGAAAAGACACTACTACCCAAAGAAATTTCAGTTTTTAGACGAAATTGCCGTCTCTGTTTTAAGATAATGACTAACAATATCAAACGTCCAATCAAATAATTTCCTTTTTTCCTTTAAAAAAAAAAGAGTTTAATTTTCAAAAAAGCATTCCCGCGGTTTTGACCAACGATGCTCTGTGCTAGCCCTTTTGGCAGGTAATAACTGTCCCCACTCCCCACCATTCCTCCTCTTTTTTTAATTTTTAAAATTATTTTTCCAAAATTAGAAAAATACGTATTTTCCACTTTTGCCCATTAAGTAAAAAATATGGCGGAAAATTTATCAAATCCAGTTGAGAGCTGGCTTTGGGGTCCGGGGACCTTTTGCTCTTTGTCCTTTGGGAAAGCAAACGTCGTGATAACCGCGTTGTGAAACGCCGCCGTAACGGCTACGGTTTGTGGGAAGAAACTCTGGGAATCGACGGGGACGGTGCGGTTCTGTTAGTAATTATATGTGTATCTAAAATTACATTAATAAAATTTTATTTGTCAATCAAAATAAGATGAAAAGACATTTTTATTTTCTATTACAACAAAGAGGTTAAGGACAGTAATATAAATTCACAAAATAAATTTTTGCTGCTTTTTTTAAACCTCACCTACATGTAAGTTTATCAATTCTAATTCAAAAAAAAAAAAAAAACAATCTATCTCCCTCTCTCCCTCTCTCCTCACTCCCACAATTCTCTCTCACTTTCTTCCTCCCTCCTTCAATTTTAACAACCAAAGTAGAAAAATTCACACACTTTGTGTATGGGTATATACTAGTTGTATATCATCAGGATACAAGAGTATGACGGATTGATAGTTAAGGTTGCCGAATCAGTACTAGTGCCACGTCACGAGATTCAAATTCAAATCGTGTTTCTATGAATGAGGATCCGGGCTATCCTTTAATTATGTCCGTTCATCATAAATTATGCCGTCAATTTTCGTTAAGTACTATTTGTGTTCAATTTTAATTATAAAATTTAAAATAATTTCTGACCGCACGATATACGATGAATGGACATAATTAGAGGATCGCTGGATCCTCGCAAAGAGAATCTGAAGAGAATAGTCATTCTGTTTTTATGTATTTACGTGGGCCCTGCCGATGTGGGTTGTGATTTTGGTACCGGACAACTCACGGGATCTCTGTTCTTTGAGGTAATTGTACTGTTGTGTTTGATTTAGGGTATGGTTTTACCTAAATAAAAAATAAATAAATAAAACACTAACGAGTTTATCTAACCTTTGTTGGCATGTCTAGGTTTTAAGAAAAATAGAGAAAGAAGATTACATAAATCTATGTATTTACCTGAGTTTCATTTTGAGAAAGTTTCTTTAGCATTTGTCTATTTTTTTATTAACATATTTAAGAAAAAAGCTTTTTAATCAAAATAGTCTCTGAAATTTACATAACATATCACTTTGGTCTTTGATATTGAAAATCAATAGAAATAGTCTTTGAGATTGTCCACCATCCATTATTTTGGTCATTCTGTTGAAGACTCCGTTGAGTGTCCCAGAGCTCTTGGCTGAAGGTTTGGGTAATTTTCAAAACTTCGTAACTCAATCGTTTCTTAACCAAATTCGACCCATAATATATCAAAATGAAGATAGGAAAGTGTAGAACAAGAACATACCTATTTGAAAGCCCAATGATTGCTCGAGATGGTTGGAAAATACCCTGAAAGGTGACTGGTCAACGGGAAAACTGAAAAACTCGGCGGAAACTGGGTAAACTTTAAAGGTTCATAACTTCTTCAATACTCAACGAAATCAAGTGATTCAAAAACGAAAATCATACTTCTTGAGGAGATGAAGAGAATGGTACCTTCTCAAAGGCTAAATCTCCGTGGTTTGGCCGAAAATGGCTCGAAATTGGCTGTCTTGATCTCGAGTTAGCCACTTTCAAGCCGTTTTCCGGCTAAACCACGACGAATTAAGAAGTGCATCATCATAATTATATTGGGTGTTATTGTCACTCCAAAAGCGTTTTCCATACTATTTTTAATGAAATTGTTGTTGTTAATGGTTATGTCGACAATACAAAATTATTTTTGTATATTATGTTAAATATAAAAAAACAAAAATAAAGGCTTTGGTAACAAATTTTTTGTTTTATTTATTTATTTATAGAATGTGCTTTACAACTACAACGACTATTTACTTGTTGAGAAATAGTAAGGAGACTCTCAAAAGTGATACTCTTTTGACACCTCATATTTTTAACAGTGTTTTATATTATTGACACGAGAATTGACAGTAAACTATGAAGTGGCAGAAAATCTATAAAAAGTCTCATTGTGAGAATTCGTTCATGATGGACTCAAAATAGTTAAATGGAAGGGAATTGTTATTGACACTCTAGATTTCTCATTCTACACTCCAGATTTTCTATATTTAGAAAAAAAAAATACACTTGTAAGAAGTATAGAATGAAATTTTTAGAATGACAATAACACTTCCTAAATAGAAATAGATCCCTAATTTGTACATGTATCCCATATGGTTGACTTGTGTTGGACGTGCAAAAAGCAAATGTGAGATCAGCCGCACTCTACTGGACTAAACCTTGAATCTCTGGCATGCCAGCAAAAGAATACTGGCCCTGGCCATACATCTTGATCATAACAAATCATGCACAATAGAAGACTAATGAATGATTACGTCTACTACTTTAATTAACGACAACAAAAGGGGACTAATTAAATCACCAGTACCAACCAAACGACATGAAATGTAGTGCTGTCAACAAAAATTTGGGCAGAATGGGAAGTCCTGTAATTACTAACTTTTCTTGCTCTTTTCTTATTTAAACGTTCAAGATTAAGTTATATTATCATTTTGTTTTACCTTTTGTGTAGAGAGAAAGAAGAGGAACCTGAGAGAGAATCCAGTTCCATTACAAATTAGTGTGGATAAACACTGAAGAGTGATTTTGCCCGACCATAAACTCATAAGAAAAACTTGCATAGGGTGTCCGTACTGTATGAAACCTGTTACAAAAAGTACAAGGTTTTTGTGTACTGTGATTATTTTGTGTTTTGATTCACCAAATTCCATGCATTTCCACTCAATATGAGAATTGTTGACCATATAATAGTACTGAATATTTTGTAAATTTGTGTAATATCGGATTATTTATGCAACACACTCCACATCCACTCAACATGAGGTCCAACCTTACTTATAAAAGCACGAGATGATCAAATATTATGATCCACCAAATTTTCACTCAGTATAAGAATTACCGTAACCAAACAATCCATCTCTCGTAAACTAGCAATCATAGTGTAATTAATATCAGATCATTGAATTATGCCACTCTTTTTCTAGATTGCAAAGGAATTTTGAATTCTTTATGGCCTTGGTTTGAATTTAAACTTGGGAGTAGCTAGTTTGCGTAGGTGATAACCGATCAATGGTGTCATTTCGTGAAGAATTGTCAAGTGTAGCTGTTGAAATTAGGAGAAGACATTTGCATGACCTATTAAGTTTCTATATCAATCTGTAGGCAGTCGTGCAAAAGTGGCAAGTGACTTGCTCTGAAATTGACATTAACGGACCTCGTTAATGGATCTAATTGAACATACATAAAAAGGTGTTTTCCGAAACAGCCTTAGTTGACTTGATTTTCATGAATAGCATTGGTTTTCAATCACCACCAAATACTAAAAACATATAGAAGTAGTGGCAAAGTCACCATTTTATACGTGGAAGGGCCTCTTATATATAGGTAATTTGAATCAAGAATTTGAGAGATTGGAGTACTTTGCAGAAAAATTGAAAGACCCTAAATTCAACAGAGAGAATTAAAAACATTGCACAAATCCAGAAACCTGAATATGAAAATTTTTAGTTAAAACCAAAGAAAAGTTGTTAGAATCAGGAGGGGAAGTGAAGACTACACTACAATAAGAAGAATAGAGAAAAAAAATAAGGCCTAATCTGAAACGGAAAAGAATTTTGATTAAGAACACACTTGAATTTACCATGCAGTATCAACATCTGTTATAGTAGCAAGGAGAAAAAAAGACCAGGGGAGAAAGACGATTCTGGTGCCACTGCATACTAGTCCAACATAAGAAGACTACAATTCATTTGGTTCGTGGATTAGAGCATGTTTTGTGGAGTCGTTGTTGGAATACAATAGTTGACTCGTGATTCTATAAAGTACTCATGAGCGAAGGAATTTCAGATTATTGACGTCTATTCT
Organism: Heteromeles arbutifolia; assembly: GCA_024362995.1. Lineage (NCBI taxonomy): Eukaryota > Viridiplantae > Streptophyta > Magnoliopsida > Rosales > Rosaceae > Heteromeles > Heteromeles arbutifolia. The sequence goes on along the minus strand of JANCRC010000018.1, from coordinate 7,543,302 downwards.
CAAATTCTTTTATCCAACATATTTGAAGTGCTAACTTAATGCATTTAGTGCAACAGTACCTATTGAAAATTTAACAAATTTGATTTCTACTAGTTGGTTGGTGAGCCAAACACGAAAATATGATAAATAGTATGTTGTTCTGGTCACTGTTTGTCGGCCTATTCAAATAGTTGTGGCAGATCTCTTCTGTTTAAATTTTCAAACATGAGCACAAGATTTTCGTTCATAATATAAGTACGAAAGTTATATTTTTAACATGAATACAAGAATTGCGTTCTTAACATAAACATGATAGTGTCATTCTTATTAGGAAACACGAGAGTTTCGTTTCTAATACAAACACGAGAGTTTCGTTCCTAATTTAAACACGAGAGTTTCATCCCCAATATAAGCATGAGAGTTTCGTTTCTAACATGAGCACAACAGTTTCGTTCTGGACGTGAGTGTGACAGTTGCGTTCCTAACATAATTATGACAATTTTATTCCTAACATGAACACAAGAGTTGCGTTCCTAAGATAAGCACGAGAGTTGTTTTCCTAATATAAGCACGAGAGTTGTGTATTGACATAAACACGAGAGTTTCGTTCTTAAAATAAGCACAAGAGTTTTGTTCCTAACATAAGCACGAGAGTTTCATTTTTAACATGAGCACGATAGTCATTCCTGACATGAACATTAGAGTTGCGTTCCTAACATAAGCATGGAAATTTCATTCCTGATATAAACACAAGAGTTTTCTTCCTAACATAAGCACGAGAGTTTCATTCCTAACATAACACGTGTAACTTAGATACATGATGTTATATTAAATATTGTGGAGCAAGTAGGGGGGAGGGGACTTAGTTAACCTACGCAATGAAGCTAATATAACTTGTCCAATTAATGTAGAGAGCTCACATTTATAGTGGTTGCTAGCTATCACAAAAATAGTAACAAATTTTGTGCAATAATAAGCACTAATCGAATCAATATAATTAAGTAGAAAAACGACTCCAATCATTTCACATGCTAACTTAGGAGTGGTTCGGTATGGGATCCCATACCGAAACTCTTGTCCCGATTCCCAAACCGAAATTTTCGGGAATCCCAATTTCAATACCGATCCCAAACCAAATTTTCAGGAATCCCAAAACTCTCATACCGAAACCCTTGTCCCGATTCCCAAACCGAAATTTTTCGAGAATCCCAATTTCAATACCGATCCCAAACCAAATTTTCGGGAATCCCGAAATAGTTCGGGATTTCGGGACAAATCGGGAATCCCGAAATGGTTTTGGGCTTTTGGACTAAAATTTGACATATTATGCTTTTGGGCTAAAATTCAACCTTTTATATTGAAAAATTGACATATAGGCATGCCCAATCTGCCAATCAAATGGCAAAGCCCAGTTAGTATCTGCCTATTCAAAAGCAATCTGCCAATATGAAACGTTAATATATGTTTGAGTAAACTAGTAAATCTATCTATAATCATACTAGTCCCCAAAATTACGTTTAAAAGGTTAATATATGCTTGAGTAAACTTCTGTACATATATAATATAAATATTATAGATAGATGTAAAGTTTTCTCAAGCAAATTGTAACTTATAATCTATCAATGTATCCATCTATCAATCTCCAATGTTTATTCTGCATCTATGTATCCATCTATCAATCTCCTGTGATTTAAAAATTCTACATATGTTCCACTATCTATCTTAGGGCTCATTCCTGTATATGTTCCATCATCGATTTCCAGTCTCCTTCAGTATTTCAATTTTCACTATTGTAGGTAGATGATGTTCTCCTTAAAGATGTGATCCTATATATTTAAAAATAAAATAATATATATATATATATATTTTTTTTTTCGGTTTGGTTTGGGAATACCGAAATCCCAAAAACTTGAGACTGATTCCCGTACCAAAATTTCGGGATCGGTTCGGTATTGAGTACCAAAATTTTCAGGAATTTCGGTTTGGGATTTTTTCGGTTTGGTTTCGAAAATTTTTTGGTTCAGTTTGAGATTTTTTTCCAGCCCTTTGCTAACTTGCCACCTTTGTTGTTGTTCTGTTTTGTTTTTCTTCCTGTCAAATGCCTATGTCTTGATTAAACCTCAAAACAAAGTATAAATCCAAAGCTACGTTCGACCGAATCAAAAAATACAACAATATGCTTATTTAAGTGACTTGAAGTAGGCAAAGTGACAAAAAGGAATAAGGATCCTCTCCGGATAGTTTTTGTGATGATCCCGGAGATCTTCCAATCAAGTCCGTTCATCGTACATCGTGCGGTCAGTTTTCGTCAGGTACTGTTTACATTCAATTTCAAATAAAAAATTACAATAATTTTTAACCGCACGATGTACGATGAACGGACGTGATTGTAGAATCTTCAGGATTCTCACAATAAGGATCCTCTCACAGTGAGGCGAATTGGAATGCCAATTGGACCAAATTTGAAAACCCAATCGCTTAATTGCAAAGAATAAGAGTCTCGACGGTGGGAATGCATGAGAACATAAGCAGTAAAAGACACCCACAAATCTCTGCGGACTCTCCTCAGTTCCAAGTTCCAACAAACAACCCATTATATAAGGACAACCTTCTCCACTCTCACTGGCACTTTGTATTACTATTATGTGTGAACTTGACATGCCATGAACGTAGAGCTTTGAATTAGTTATAAACAAATATAATCTAATTAAACAAATAACGTTACGTAACTGTGTGACGGTCATACGAAAATTAGGGATCATCGTTAATTTTGGTACAAATAATGAATTTGAATACAATACATATATGTATTTAATATAATCATCGTCTCGGTGGTTAGATGGTAATTGCATTTTTCAATTTCATTTTCAATTTACATCCCTAAATCAACCATAAAAGCTGAGTGTCTCCAAAGAGATATATAGTGATTGCATTAAATACATATAAGTGTGGTAACGGATTCCACAATAACATCACTCAAGTGAAAATAGTTCTTGCACTCTTTTTTCTTCCTCCTGGTTTTTCTAATCACTCAATTAATTAAATTGCAAAAAATAGAACAGATTCAAGAAAAAAAAAGTACAAAAAACAAAAACGAAAGCGCAAAAATCACTGCGTATAGTGCGTGAGTTTGCATAGAAGGACAAATGTCTCCAACCAATGGCCCAGTCGTCCTGTTGTTTGCACAATCCCAGACTTCCCCAACCTTCCCTCTCTCAATTTTCATAATTTCAAATTATAAAATTGTTCTTAATTTTTTGAATTGTCTCAAATAGACCCTGAAACCTTAATAAAGGCAGCTTGTCTTCCACATCGTCCCCAACTCCCAATCCCAATCCCATTCCCTTCCCTTTACTCTCTCTCTCTACCCTTGTGTTTTTGGGGGTCCCAGTCCCTCCCTGCCTGCAAACCCCAGCAAACTCAACTTGCCTCTCATTATTAAATCTTCCCCAACCAGCAACACTCTCTCACTCTCATCTCAATCCATCTCCTCTCTCTCTCTCTCTCTCTCTCCCCCCCGGTCACTTTCTCTCTCTAGCCTCATCCATTTATACGCTCCAGTCCGTATGACTCAGTCCCAGGACGATCCCGGGTTCTATCTCCCCTCCCACTTCCTCACGGACGACGTCGTGCTCCACAACAACATGGACGACAGCAAAACCTTCCGCGGAAACTGTCTCGAACCCCGCGCCAGATTCCCCACCGAGTTCCCGTACGAGTCCGACTCCAACTGGGCCTTGAGTTCCCCCGTCGAGTCCGTGGTGGGCTCCTCCGAGACCGAGGGTGGCAGCAGCAGCGACGAGGAGGACTTCCTCGCCGGGCTGACTCGCCGCCTTGGCCATTCCTCGCTGCAGCCGCCTCACCAGACCCAGAAGCTATCCGTCCCAGACGCCTTCCCCAAAGAGAAACCCGAGGTAAAGATTTCAGCTTGCAACATCAGATTTATTTTCTGTTATACTGTTACTCTTCCTGTTTAAGATTTGGGAATTTTGAAACGCTGACCGAGTTTTACTGTATTGACTCAGTGGGTCATGTCCGGGTCTCCCCAGTCGATTCTGAGCGGAATCGGGAGCTGGTCGAGCAACGGAAGCCCGACGGGCCCGTCGTCCCAGGTGCCGTCGCCACCGACGACGCCGTTTGGAGCTCAGGACGACACCTGGGAGCTGATATACGCGGCTGCCGGGCAGGTTGCGCGGTTGAAGATGACTAACAGCTTTGGTGGAGCAACTGAGTTCAGCGGCAACCACGGCCGCCGCGGTCTTATGGGGCCACCTCGGATCCCCAGTCCTGCCCAACACTCTGCTCCCGGTCTCTGCTCCAACCAGAGCTTCCCTCAGGTAGAAGTCGTAAAACCCATTTCATGTTGGGCAAAACAGAGCTTTTTGATGTGCTTGTGTTGTGATCTGACAAGGGTGTTTTCGGTATTTTGCAGTTTCACCATGTGAGGCAGGAGAACCAAGTAAATCATCTTCCCTGGTCAGCTCAGCCGCTGCAGCAACCTCAGCATCACCACCAGCAGATCCAAACCAGAGGAAGAAACACTGCAGGTTACGAGAGATGTGGGCATGGTGTTAATTTGCCCCAATCGGCATGGCCGCCGCTTGAAGTCCAACACCACCACCACCACCACCCCCCTCAAAATCAACAGCCACAGCACCACAATAACGCTGCCGTGCGTCCCGTGTTGCCTAACGGTTCCAACATCAAGAGGGAATGCGCCGGCACCGGCGTTTTCTTGCCTCGCAGATATACAAACCCTGCCCCTCCTGAACCTCGCAAGAAAGCAGGTACTAATTTGTAATTTTGGATTTCGGCCATTTTGGTCTGTTTTTATTCTTATATATTTAACTTATTATGTTTGATTTTGCTATCAAATAGGCTGTCCAACTGTTCTACTGCCGGCCAAGGTTGTTCACGCTCTGAACCTGAGCTTCGAGGACATGAACCGCCACGCTCCGCTGCGTTTCAACGCCGGTTTGGCGCCAGACCACGGTAATTAAGTTCACAGTTCAATCTTTCTACTTCTGGAAACTTTGTGTTTCAGATCTATGACTGTTTATGTTGGTTCCTTAAAGTAACAATTTCTGCAATTGGATTCTGCAGAGGCACTGGCGGCACGAAGAAACGCACTGCTGACTCAGCAAAGACTTGGATTAAGGGCAGCGGCCGAGGGGCCAGTAAATCATGAACTGCGCCTCCCCCAGGAGTGGACCTACTGATTTAGTTTCAAATCCAGGGGCAAAAAAGGAAGAAAAAAAAGATCATATAGAATTTAGGGTTTTCCGATTAGGGTTTTATGAAGGTGGTATTTTGGGGTTTTTAATTATTTAATTAAGGAGATTCAAGAATGTGAGATTAGATTAGGAGCAATAAGAAAGATATCCAGGTTTTGTTTGGAAGGATGCTGCTGCTGCCTGCTTCTTTGGGGAGCTAGCTTTTAGTTCAAGGAAGATGATAAATTACTAGGAAAGATGTGTTCTTTTGTGTTGTAATAATTTGGGTTTAATTAATTTAATTTGTTCCAAATCCAAAGTTTGATTAGGGGGGAATTAATGTTTAATTCTGGATTAGGGTAATTTAATTTCTGGTTTGTAAGTGAAATTTCACTACCCCTTTCACTTGGGATGTAAGATTCTACTAATAAGTAATAAAAAATTTGTAGTTTTCTGTCAAGTTCTGTTTATTCTTCTGGATTCTGTAATGATTTGTTTAATTGTGATTAAGGGATTTGTTTAGTGGTGTGTTAGGTTAATTAAGTTAGTCAAAGCTAAAAGACTTGGTTCTTAACCACAGACGGATCATTTTCATCAAGTCCTTTTTATTAACTAATTCAGGTCTTTGAAATTTAATCAAACGATTAAAAATATTATAAGTTTTAAAATAGGTTTTTGTTTGGTAGTCGTTCTATTAAACTTCAAAGACTTGAATTAGTTAATGAGAAGGATTTGATAAAAAGGATTCGGTGTTGATCATTTTCCCCTAACCACCTCACAGATTGCAGTTGTTTTCTGAAAAGCAACACTATGCTGAACATGGTTGGGGCCCTCCTAGAGCTGTACTACATGGCTGGTTGCAGTTGGTAGCACATTACAATACTAATTCCTTACAACTCATTGCAATACTAATTCTTTACAACTCTATTTCGGTAAAAAAAACTGCTCGACGGAAAGTGATTTTCTCACGTTCATTCTCTTTCTAACATTAAGAATTGAAATTAATTAAGAGTTTATTTGAAATATCCATGAGCGTGTATAAAGAGAAAAACAAACGATGAAAAAAAGTGTTTGGAAAATATCTACCATATTTTAACTCCTCGTTTTGATGAAGCAAACTCATCGATCTAACGGTTATAGCAACCGACTATTATTCAATTTAATGGCAAAATGTAAATATAAAGTAGATCAAGTGTTTTTCACTAACGTTATCAGGCGACTAAATCCGCTAACTAGGCATTGGAGCCAAAGGTTGCACACTTTGGCATTGCCAAAATTTTCAAATAATGGAGTCATAATTTTGAAAAAAACATAAATTCATGGACCATTTCGTCGAGCACCCGGCGTTCACTTGTCGATTCCTGCCGACAAAAGCTTACACCAACGTATGTCGACAACTACTATGATCAGTAGAGCCTTGTTATAGGCAGTTGGAGGAAACTGCCAAGTAATGTTGAAGACTATCAAGCTTGTTAACTGAAGCATTCCATCAAGCACTTGGTTCGCATAATAAAGCCAGTCACACATAGGAAGAAGTTATGAATTAATTCGCCATAGCTATTTATAGGGGTCAAAATATAAATACACAATCGATTATACATGAGAATTTTAAAGTTGTTGAGATCATCGACAACCGATGACTCTATATTAACTCTGTCACTGTTGCACGCACGAGTGAAGACCTGCTGCGTGCCGGCCATTGGGAAGACATGATGGATGAAATGTGGCTACCATTCCGCCATAAATATCTTTGGAATTTAAATCACTATATACCAAGTCAAATATATTCACGGAGCTGTGTGTTTTGCTGCAGCGTGAAGGTTTGAATTTTTTGCCGTACGTTGCTATCCTCATATTTTGATTTCCTTGGACCCACACGATTTCTCCGCGTCTCTCTCTCTCCTCCTCCATCCTCTACCATTTTCCACTCCATGTTTGTTGGTAATTTTAACACAAACCATGCCTTCATAAAGAAGAAAAACTAACATGTATTTGGGAAGTTCAGCGATATTTCAAACCTATCATGTATTATTTTGTGTTTTAATTAATTTATGTAATTATCATACGATTTGTTCAAAAATCATCTTGGTGCACGTGTTGCATGCAAATTTTTTTTTTTTTTAATGAAGATTTAAATGGAGTAGATGTTATTTCCTTGTCACATTTATGTTTTCGGACTTAAATTAGTGCCATACATTATGTCATATTCAACTAATAATAAAACCTGATCAATGATTTAAATTTTTGGTCTAACAACATAAATGTCTTATACTGCTATAGTTCATGATAAAACTAAACAGAGATTCGTGAGTAGTTGAGCTAGCTTGGCGACTACTTTGATTTGCTTACATTAAAGACAGTCGTTTTGTCCATGTGACATGTAAAAGAGTTGGTTACTTAAGTTAATTGTATATTTTTGTTTTTGTTTAATGATAGGTTAGGTCAAGGTAAAGTAAAAACAGCCAATCCCTTTCACTGTTTTAATCAACAAAATTAGGTTAAAAAGGAAAAAGGGAGCATTGGATCTTGTCATACAAGGTATGGGCATGACAATAGTTTGTTTATAACTTTTTTTTTTTTTTTAAATGACCAATTGGTAGCTTCGCCATGGTAGTCCACCTTTCTGAAGACCGAAAAGATTCACAGAGCCATTTCAGCTCAAACTTTGCAAACACAAGGGTGAAATTTTATGAACTAGTCAAGCTGCTAACTCACTTTATGATATGAAGCTAGTGGGTCTAAATTTGAACTGCCTGGAGGCAGGCTTTACCTTTCACCTTTCACTAAAGAAAACATATAACCATAATGTTCCATAATTCATGGTACTGCAAAATGTTATCTCGTCGTACAATTTGTTATGTTTTTTTTTTCCTTTTTTAGCCCCCTCTTACTTGGTTGAATAGTTTTGTCAGCTCGAGTCTTCGATAGTTAGGCGAGCATGACAACAACATTTCCCAAAGTACCTGATCATTGAGACAAATCTATCCCAACTCCATGCCTCAAAATCTAGAGATGAATGTGTAAAAGAAGGTAGTATATTGATAAAAGATTTTTTTTTTTTTTTTTTTTCAAATCAAAAGAGCCATTGAATTTAAAAAAAAAAAAGGGGCTTGTAACTATCTTGTTATCCTAGAATAAACATAAATCAATTAGATGGAAAAAGAGAGGCTAGAGAGTCATGTGATGAGTCAACTATTCCCTTATATTATGATTTCATCCGATTTTACGAACGTCTCACTCTGTGTGAACGTTGCTCTAGTCTGAGAGCTTTATCAAATATTTTATATGGAGTAAGGCGGTTTGCATTTGCATACTCAACCTTTGTGTTTCTTCTACACAACCAAAAGAGATTGTAAAACTTAAAAGAACTTTTAGAGTGTAACTGTAAACTGTAACACTGACTTACACCGGCACATAGTATAATGAGTTGTATAGTATCAATTATCAAATAAATGACTTGGGTTATCATAAGTAGTGGGGAAGTCATAAATCAGAGAGCACAATTGGACCTTGGTGTGCTTTAATTTAGTAGATTCCTTTGATGAGAAAGCCTTGATTTGCTCTCTAAGAAAAAAAAAGAAAAAAGAAATTAATTTCCTGACTTTGTCCAGCAACCAACCAAGCCAATCAAGCATCAGGCGATTAGAGGGGACTGTCATGTCAGCACATGGTCTGGCCCATATCCAGCCGTCAATCACGTTGTGATGGGTCCAACTTTGGGCCCGATCAGCGCCCTGGATTTGTTTATACTTTAATTTCCGTTGATGACAGTTATTATTAACGACATCCAATGACATTCATTCGGTTGCTTCAAACACACACATACCTTGCTTTATCACAATCATTAGAATTTTTTAATACATACGTTTCTCTAAATCAATGATCGTTAGTGGAGAAATTTTTTAGTGCGACAGTCACACGACGTTGACACTAAATTTTCAAACAATGGCACAAGCGATGAGTGGCGTGCTACTTTTTTTAGCTAATCATGTTTGTCGATATTTGCTTTATCTTGAGTAATGAACGGTCGGCATGAATATCCAAGGATTATTTTATTAGGTGGGTAATTTGGGCACATAAAGATCAAAACAAAGATACTTTTGGGTTTTATTGTATAGGCCCGATGGGCTAGGACTTTGGGTTTGTTTTGTTGATCATAGGGCTTTTGAAAAAACATTCCGCTCATAAGCACTTTATGCTATAAGCGTTCTACGTGATCAAACAATTATAAAATTTGGATGATCAATTTTGAGTGGATGATCCTTCAATGTGAACCTAAAATGTGTAAACAAGTTCCGATCGTTGAAATGCATTACAAACAATAAGGACCCAAAATGCATTTAACAGAAACAAAGCCAGAATTCCAAAGACAAAGGCGAATGTATAAACCTCAGACATAAACAATCACATTTCTACAAAAGAAATAATCACAATGAGGGTCAAATGGCCAAAAGGAGGCAACATATATAAAATCAAAGTCATAAGGAAAAAACAGATGGTTCAAATTCTGCAGAATTACACACATAACGGACTTCCATCGAACCACATCTCGTAATTGACAGCTTATTTCTTTATCTATAAGATCAGTATGATACGCATCACTTCCATTTCTTGAACTTGCCTCCACCGTGCTTGCCGTACTTGCCTTTCTTATGCTTCCCGAATTTCCCCTGCTTGAACTTGCCATGCTTCCCGCCATGTGATGCAAAGCCGTGACCAACATTGTGAGCACCATAACCGCCAGGGAGCATACCATGAGAACCATAAGAACCGTGAGAACCTTGGCCATGATGACCACCTTGAGTAAGTTGGTGAACACCGGCAGCAGCTGCAGCAGCGGCTGCACCACCAGCCAGCAACGTCCCTACGCCATGGTGTCCTGAAGAGATAAAATAGCACAAGCACTCAGAATCAAACTTACACATGAAGACATGTAGAGAAATAAACTACAAAACTTTGAGAGTACAGAGAACAGCTCCACAAGCTAAGAAAACTTTAAATCCAAGTACAATTACAACCCTAATCAACTGATAATCACAAGGCCTAAGTAATCATAAGAGGAGACTAGACATATGACTCTGAGCACTTCATATGACCAGATGGACATTTATGCACTAAGATCATTCCGATATTACAGTTCCAAGGAACTTAAGACTCGATTGTTAAAAATGCACTATAAAAACGCTGCCAATGAACTAGTTAAGCACTGCAAAGCTACCAATGCAATTCAAAGACACTAAACGAATCACTTTCAAATGACACATTTCAAATTGTCATTTCAAAGTCTCTCCAATGTATTTTGCATATTTTTGTAGCGCATTCAACAAATTTAGCCCAAGATCCATCGAAATTTAAAGTCCTTCGTCCAATCACACCATACAACATCATACAACAACAACAACAAAGTCCTTTCTTACAAAGTAGGGTCGGCTGTATGAATCCTAGAACGCCATTGCGCTCGGTTATGTGCAATCACACCATGAAGAAGAAAAATTCTTTGATAACAAAAAATAGGGTGGTGTGTTTCTGCTCATGCCTTCCAGGTTGGGGTAATTTGAAACTTGATTTCCTTTTGCAGATCATAACATATTAAATTACAAATTAATAAAACATGCGTACTAGGGTAACAAAATCATGTGTTATACATCTCGCAATATATAAAGCACATCAGACCCAAAACTGTGGTAATTAAATTCCACCAATATTTCACCAATTAATCCATCAATTCACATAAAAATTCATACGAGATTGGGAAAAAAAAAAAAAAAATAGAATTACCAGATGAGCCCTGATGGCCAGGCTGAGGATACCCAGCCGGTGGGTACCCCTGTTGAGGCGGGTATCCTTGGGGAGGATAACCCTGCTGCGGTGGGTACCCTTGCGGTGGATATCCACCCTGCTGAGGCGGGTAACCTTGTGGAGGGTAGCCACCCTGCTGGGGAGGATAGCCGCCCTGCTGGGGAGGGTAGCCGCCCTGCTGGGGAGAGTAGCCGCCCTGCTGGGGTGGGTACCCATGCTGAGGCGGGTAAGAACCTCCTCCGAGTCCGTGTGCAAGTTGACTAAAAAGCCCCTTGTCTGCTGCTTCGTCTTCGTGCTGCTTGTCTTTCCCACCGCCCATTTTTTTGTTCAGTAGAAAACCAAATGAAGAGGAAGAAATAAAGATCTGAGATGCTGGGGAGATGGAGTAGGTTCCCCTCCAATTTTATATAGTTATCGTTTTTGCTATATTGATGGGACGCGGTCTCTCCGCGCCTTCCTAAACAGTTCGTGGTCGGACGCGGCAAATATCTTCTCCACGCGTCGGTTCCCTTTTACTTGGGCCATGCGGTCCATTATCCATACATACCCATCATCTTTTTGTCTTTCTCTACATACCAATAATTTTGTCAAATCGCCCACTTACAAAAACCGCAATGAACTTGATTTTCACTAATTTTTTTATAGGTATTAGGACTGAAACGCAAGTTACGTGATATATTATTTTATGTATTGATATGTTAATTTTTAAATTTATGAATAAAATATTTATTATAATTGAAGTGGAATAATAACTCCACTGGAACGAATTTCAGGTACTGACACACCCCGACCCGGAATGTCTACTAGGACTCCGAATCAAGCTGTGCTGGCCATCACCTGGAAGGTGACGAAGCCATAAAGTGATGATATGGAAGAATGTGAATAAATTTAAACCTAAAGATACCTAACTATCAGAGTGCGCTGTGAGTGGGTATGGACCCATTTCACACGCGTTGTCAGAGCATAAGTAAAGTACAGTAGTGTGGGTAAAGAACATACCCTCAAAAGTAGCCACCTGAACTGAGATATGCCACGAGTCATTGTCGATAAAGAAACTATGCTACTAGAACCTGGAGGGGCGCAAAACAAAAAGCGTGAGTGGGCAAAAACAAAGTTTTATCAAAATCACTTCGATATAAAAGTTGTAACCCCTCTCTGTAAAACAAGTATACTTCCCAGAAAATATATATACGTACTAAAACAGAAAACCATTAATCAATCAATCTCATCAAATAAGCAATGCCATGCCCGAATGAACCATAACCAATAATCAACATATACCAAATACCATCAAATAATCAGGTGATATCTCAACTCAAATCATGCCGGCAATATATATATATCAATCAGCCGGAGTCACCTCTAGTGACCTGTACGGCTGAATCTATGGCTCCTCAATCAAATCCTCAATCCATCTCTCAATCAATCATTAATAATCAATAATCAGTAACCTGCACCCATGACGGAACCACCTAATGTGGTCTGTACGTTAAGCTGGGTAAATACGCTCTGTGCTACGATCACGTGAAGGCTGGCGACGAATCGCAAGTCACCTACGAGTCGGAAACCACCTAATGTGGTCTGTACGACAGGCTGGCACCTGCCTTGGATCCAAGGTGAGCGTACGGTACGGGAGGTGAACGATTATGTGAAAGCTAAGCCCTCAGGCATGCACAACCCCGATGTGCAGGTAATGAGCCATATAACAATCTCATCGATATCACCTCAATCATCACATCACACACATACTTACCTGACTTACCTGGCGCCCGCGGTGCATCAATGTATATTCACACAAATATATATAAAAATATAACTATGGCATTCGACATGGCATTCATTTCATAAAAACATTTTAAAACACATTTCTAGGAAATCAATCAATTATATATATATATATATATATATATATATATATATATACACTAAAAACCAAAAGCCCACTCACCTGGAGTTCGCCCTACAACTCCCTAGCACAACCCATCAAGGCGTCATGACGATCGGCGCCTAGAACAATCATCAAATCATGTCGCAGAAATCATATTGATAGAATATATAACTTATATAAAACACGTCACTATGTAGTTCGATCCGGAAGATCTGCAACTCATATTTCCAATCCGTAACTTCTCATGATTCACATTATGCTTATAGAACAACATACTAAAGTTTCGTTATGATCCAACGGTTGGATCTCCGCCAATTTCCAAAACCGAGTGGCGATTAACCTTTTATTTTATAACTTACAAATCCACTTCGGGAAGATCCATATGTCGGATTCCCAATCCGTAAGTTTCCACATTCTTCAAATATTAAGTACTACCATGTATCAAAGTTTGGTGACGATCCAACGGTTGGATCGTCGATTCATATTTTTACCTAACCCCGAATCGTAACGAATTTAGGTTCCATTGATCAATCTACGTCATTCATTCACCAAAACTGAATTCAGAACATGAACTATGGCCTAAAAATATCATTGGTGGCTCGCTGGCCACGCGCCGCCGTGGGTGGCGGTCGGCCGCCCCGGCTCGCCGGAAAATCCAACTTTCTCCAAAAATTACCAAAATTTTCAGAATTGAATATCTCAATGAGTAGAACAACTTTCATACCTGTGACCAAGGCCAATTCGGTCAAGAAAGGCTCCAATTTCATCAAAACCGTACGAAACCCTTGAATTTGGTGTGCTCCAATTCGACCTCCAAAGCAACTCCGACGCCTCCAAAATTGTTTGGGCTTTGTTCCAGACCTCAAGAGGATGCCATGGGTGGTGGTAATTGGAAGAAATAGCTTCAAATCGTGACGGAAAGACACCCAACCCGTGCGCCCCCTTTGCACGGTTTTGTCCAAAATCAAGGCTAAATCTCTCCAAATTTGGGGTGTATTAGGAAGAGGGAAGGGCTAGATGATGATTGGGAGTGGTGGCTTGGTCTAATTCGTGGTAAATCCGGTGGAAAACCACCGGAAATTATGGTGAAAACGGGTCATTTGGTGCGGGTCAAGGGGAACCCGTTTCTCCCCTTTTTTTCCCCCGTTCCTCACTCTCCCTCACTTCCCTCCTTTCTTCTGTTTCTGATTGGTCAGCTCTTTCTCTCTCTTCTCCTCATTCCTCATTTATTTCCCATTTTCTCTTCTTTCCTTCTAATCTCCACCATCCATTCCATTTTATCATTAAATCTGGGCCGCCCACGTGGCATTCCAGATTTAGCTAAAAAAATCTGGGACTTTCTAGAAATTAATTAATTTACTAAAATACCCCCAACTTTAAACGTTAATAACTTCTTCGATATAGCTCCAAATCACGAACCGCTTGCGCCCACGCGTCCGTAGCGACGAGTACTATGAGAATATGTCAAGAAAACAAATCTTAGATGGCATGACACAACGATTAACCTCGAACAATGCGCGTGCCTCAAAGGGCAATTTCGTAAAATCACTTATTAAAAATTTATACATACTATGTATAGTAAGAAAATATACATACTATGTATAGTTTCTAAAATATACATACTATGTATAGTAAGAAAATACTTACCGTAATCTGCAATATTTCAAGAATTCAATACTGCACAATATTTCGTAAGTAAGCACATGACGTCCGTAATCACATAATCTCGCACAAGCAAACATATCATGTCGAGTGCTCATCAACACATCCTGACACACGAGTTCATGCAGAGATATTCTGACATGAACAAGACTGGGTGTAATAATGATATACGCTTTAGTACTACAAGCACGTGAAGACTGACGCTATGCGCAGCACATACGAGTCCTAATTGCCTATAGGAATCTAGGATAGGACTGACACCTATAATGGATTCAAAGTGAGCGTACGGTGCGATGTGCACATACACGTGAAAGATTGGCCCTAGCCCAGGCGAGTACTAACAACAGTGCAACAAACGATGAGCATATAACATAAAGATAGTCATGCCACAGTGATTCGATAATTCTAGTCAACATAATAGTATTCATAGCTGTAAATATAATTATATCATCAATAATAATACGCATACCTGTGCATCCCATACGATGTAGCATAACTTCATAATTTCTATCAATGTGCTAAATCTTATAAATGTCACTCTAATCTAGGCATATTGTAGAAAACTCTTTTTGAAATGTATAAATGGAAACTGACAATTATATATACTATATAAAAGAAAAGACCTACTCACAGATATTTGCGAAGTCGTAGCCGTTCGAGCTAGGAAAGCCGGAGTCTCTGACAGTAATTGCACCTAAGCATAATATTGAGACCCATTAGTAAAACTCAACGAAAACGACTAAATTTAGGAAAACGGAGTGTGGATTCGGAGTCAAAGCGTCGAAATACGCTAAGGAGGGTCTCCAACATATTTTACAAAAAGTCAACAGTCAACCGTGACACCTTAGTGGTCAACTATGTTAAAACTTCAGAATTTTACTAAATGGATGTCAAAAACAAACACGGGGCGTCGAAATTAGCCTAGAAGGATTTCCAAAAAATTTCAGAAAAAGTCAACATAAGGAATATTTCGGAGACTATTTCAAAGAATATTCTAAGAATATTTCAAGAATATTCCAATACCAATTCAGAAACATTCTCAGGAATAAGCCTGGATCCGAATCGGATCCAAACTCGGATCCGAACCTACCAGCTCGACCCATTTCTGAATTGGATTTGGAATATTCCTTGGAATATTCTCTGGAAT
Organism: Heteromeles arbutifolia; assembly: GCA_024362995.1. Lineage (NCBI taxonomy): Eukaryota > Viridiplantae > Streptophyta > Magnoliopsida > Rosales > Rosaceae > Heteromeles > Heteromeles arbutifolia. The sequence continues at coordinate 7,527,614 of JANCRC010000018.1, read as the reverse complement.
ATTCTTTATGTTGACATTTTCGAAAACCCTCCTAGGCTAATTTCGACGTCCCGAGTCTGTTTTTGACATCCCTTTAGTGAAATTCCAAAGTTTTAACATAATTGACCACCGGGACGTCTCGTTTGACTTTTAGGGTTAACCGTTGACTTTTTGTAAAATATGCTAGGGACCCTCCTTAGCGTATTTCGACGCTCTGATTCCAAATCAGCACTCCATTTTCCCAAATTTAGTCATTTTAGTTGAGTTTTCCTAATGGGTCCCAATATTATGCTTAGGTGCAATTACTGTCGGAGACTCCAGCTTTCCTAGCTCGAACGGCTGCGACTTCGGAAATATCTGTGAGTGAGTCTTTTCTTTTATATAGTATATGTAATTGTTAGTTTCCATTTATACATTTCATAAAGAGTTTTCTACAATACACCTAGATTAGCGTGACGTTTATAAGATTTAGCACTTTGATAGAAATTATGAAGTTATGCTACGTCATACGGGATGCACATGTATGCGTATTATTATTGATGCCATAATTATATTTACGGCTATGAATACTATTATGTTGACTATAACTATTGAATCACTGTGGCATGACTATATTTATGTTATCTGCTCATCGTTTGCTGCACTGGTGTTAGTAATCGCCCGGGTTAGGGCCAGTCTTTCACGCGTATGTGCACATCACACCGTACGCTCACTTTGGATCCATTGTAGGTACCAGTCCTATACTAGATTGCTATAGGCAATTAGGACTCGTATGTGCTTCACATAGCCCCAGTCTTCAGGTGATTGTAATACTAGAGCGTATATCATTGTTACACCCAGTCCTGTTCATGTCAGAATATCTCTGCATGAACTTGTGTTTCAGGATGTGTCGATGAGCACTCGATATGATATGTTTTCTTATGCGAGATTATGTGATTACGGACGTCATGTGTTTACTTACGAAATATTATGCTGTATTGAATTCTTGAAATATTGCAGGCCACGGTAAGTATTTTCTTACTATACGTAGTATGTATATTTTGGAAACTATACTTGTTTTATGGCGAGGGGTTATTATGTTTTCGAAAAGGTTTTTACAAAGCTTTATTTTTAGGCCCACTCACCCTTGTTTTTCGCCCCTCTAGGTTTAGTAGCTGTGCTATCATGTCAACGAGGATTCTTGGCAAATCTCGGTATAGGTGGTTACCTTCGATGGTATAATTCTCATCCTACTTTACTGTACTTTACTTATGCTCTGACATCACGTGTGAAATGAGTTCATTCCCGCTCACAAGCGCACTTTTATATTTAGGCACTTTTAGGTTTAAATTTATTCACATTTTCCACATCACTACACTTTATGGCTTCGTCACCCTCCTTGTGTCGGCCAGCACAGCTCGTTCGGATTCCAGGTGGACATACCGGATCGGGGTGTGTCATTATCCATCATGAAAAAATTTATGTGTTATTTTCTTTGATAATTATTGGTAATTTAAAAAAAAAAACTAAGTATTTCATTTGATATTTTCCATGAAATATTGTAATAATTTTGTATGGAAAAGATATCTAAGTAAGAATTTCAAATATAAGTAAATTAGTTTATATTTTAGTTTACTTAGAATATTGTAAAAACAAATTTTCACACTTACATGTATAATAAGGAGTGGGTACGTAAATTAGTTTACCTACTTACATATATAACAAGGAGTAGGTAAATAAATTTATATGTAAAACGATTCCATTGAACAATACTAAATGATATAGTTATTATATATGGAAATGCATTAGACTGTTGAAAAATTAAAAAACAAATACTAAAAAACCGTTGCCAATATTAATTCGTTTTTTAATGCTTTGATTGGAGCCAAAATTCAAGTGCGGGTGAGAAACAGTTTAGAAGGGATGTGACATATGTTGTATATAAATTGTAATAGTAGGTTACTTGTATTCTTACGTCGCAGTTTATTTGAATTTTTGGCTTTTGTTGGATTATATATAGGTAGGTTTTTGTCCATAAAATATGAGTTGTATAGGTCTATCTGTAATGAACCCTACATGATATGACAAGAAATATAAAATTTCATGCCAATTAAAATTTTTATTTCATTAAATATTAATTGAATACATTACATTACATAACGCATGTGATATTAAGATATGATGCAATTATATAGTAAGTCTAACATTACTCATATTCAGACCTAAAATGATTAGTAAAAGATTCAATTTAATCATGATTTCTGCGAGAATAATACCATTTACTTATTTTTTCACATTAGGGAGGCATACGTAATGATAATTAGTGTCCCAATAAGTTCAATTTTCTTTTGGGGAGGATTGGATTTTTTAAATTGATGAAGTATCCAAACCAAATGTTTATCTGATTGTAAGGAGGCCTCTCCAAATAGAATGCGATGTTATCTTTCTGGATTAAACTTGATCGTAGTAAAATTTAATGAGCAAATTTATTCATGACATTACCTTTTTACAAAGCAGTAAGGATATTTGCATTCAAAATGTTGGAACCAAATTCAAGGACATTCGCGGACGGAGGCGAGAACCAAGTCGGAATTGTCCATGATCACCAGCTGAGGGGAGAATGGGGTTGATAAGGGGGGGGGGGTGTGGTTGAACCCAGAAAGGATTGCCCTACATATCTCCGAGAAGGAGAATCAAACAATGGTTGTAGTTCTATGAAAGAATTGCGTGAACCATTCTTGACGAATGACCTATGACTGGGTGTGAGGAGATGAGTTCTCCATGAACGTGTCTATGCCTAGACGGCAGCATGAGGACCTCTGTTAGGGATAAAGAGAGCAAGTGTATTGTGGTTTTGTAGAGGAAAATATGTGAATGTAGGTGGATATCTATGGTAGTCTTGTAGAGATTAAAGTGACCGTACCCCGATAAATACCCATGCTAGTGTATTTATAGGGATCTTGAGAGAGTAATCTTCATCAAATTGGGAGACTATCTAGGAGGAAATCTAGGATAAGATACCCAGTCTTACTAGAATCTTGATTATGTTGCCTAATCCCCTAAGATATCCTAATTTGACTTTAATTAGGGTTTCCTTACTTGAAAGACAAGTAATATCTTTAATGAGCTTAAGCCTAGTCTGTTTAACTTCGCTTGATATTCTAACTTTGTTTGACTAATGCTAGTCCAATCTGACTAAGGCTAGTCCGACCTGACTAAGATGCCTATAAATGTAACCTGTACCGATCCACATGAGGCCTCTCAACTTGTTTGCCTAAACATCACGCGCAATGGCCATTCTGGTCTTTCTTGCCACCTAAGGTGCCACATGTCTTGGGTCCAGAAAATCATAATCCTACAAAAAGTAATTGATCTAAGAGTTACAACATTGAATGAGGCAATGTGCTGGGGGTTCCCAGTGTCCACTGGAGATTGAGACCAAGATATGAGCCGACCTGGCTTTATATGATGCTCTCTTTCACCGTCGCAATTAAGGTTTGTGGGTGTTGCGGCACCCTTTAAATGAACAATGATGAGTTAATCTTGTCTAATCCATCATTTACTTGCGGGAAAAAAGTGGATATTTGCATACCGCAACAAAACTGAATTTTTTATTATATAATTTCAGCTACATTCTCAGGTTTGATGTCTTGCCCACCCCACTTCCGGACGCGATTTGTTGCCTGCTCCACCTGCAATTTGATTTCAATATGAATAAACAATGAAATGCGGAAACGAAAGTTGGAGAGATTCGCAATGAGCTATTGACTAATTACCTCTGTGTTCCAGTTGGTTTTGTAAAGTATAATTAGCAGAAGTATGGTTTGGAGAGCGGTTCCACATATCATGCCTCCCCAAAGGCCCTACAATATCAGTCAAATAACTCATCAAATACTTGGAAATTATACTATTTACAGTCATGGTGGGAGTTGCCAAATTAACTTGGGCATCATTGAAAGAAAAAATGTATATAAATTTACCATGACTCCCAAATTTGCAACATGGCAAAGAAGGTATCCAAGAGGAAGTCCAAAAACGTAGTAACAACCCAAGTTTATATAAGCTACCATTGCCTGCCATCCACCTCCAACCGCAACACCTTCACAAAAAAGAAAGCATGGCATCTTAATATGCGCACGCAACGCTTTTGAATTTGCATAAAACATAGTGACTTTTCAAATTAATACCTGATATTACTGGTTGGACACTGTTAAGCAACATAGTTATACCAAGAAGGTATGCTAGTTTAGCGACTGCTTGTTGCAGCTCCTTGTCACTTGTATAAAGTACGGCGAAATCGTCTCTAGTTATTAAAATAAGAACCATGAAAAGAATCCCAAGTACAAGAGATTGAAATATTGTCACATATACAGAGTATTTGGCTGCTCTGGGACGTCCTAACCCAAGCTCATTGGAGACACGAACACTGCGAAATAAAAAAAACAAAATATTATTGTCACCAAAAATAATTTCAAAGAAGGATCACCAAAAAATGTTTCAAAGAAGCGTGTGGTAACATTCAGAGAACTATTAGTCCAATGTTTCACCCTATTGCGGCGTTTATTCCAACGAACAAGATTCCTTCCCATCCATTGATGCTCATGCTAAGGAAATCCAAAAGAGGAAATGAAAAAATAAAAAAGGAGAGAATACTGTTAGAAATAATCACAAGCTAAAATATTGTGTACCATAAAAAGGTGAAAGACTTAATCAGTAAATACGTCACTATGTCAGTATTCTCTAAACTAATAGCGCAATGCCATTGTCATATGTTTTAGTTCTCAAACATGACAATGCGTTATTAAGTCACAGTAATGTACTTGGTTCCGAAAAGTCTTCCCCATAAAAAGCTTGAGTTTTAAGATCCAAATTACCAGATAGAAAGAGAGCCAACGGTTATAACTGCATTAGAAAGATGTCCTGTGAGAATGATAATACTCATCATGTACCAAATTTCCAAGCAGAGCATCACAGCAGAGGCAAGGGAAAGTCTTACAAATGCCCAGATCTCCTTGAATGCCAGCCATGAAAATCCAGTCCAACCTTCCTTACACCAACCCATAACATACACAAATTGAGTAATTGCCATCCCCCATCTCGTGACGTTAAATGCCACAGCTGCCCCCGTTGTGCCCCAATCGAACACATAGATGAAGAGCCCCAGCATTCCTATCTCTACGATCAAACCCAAAACAGCAATCCATGCCAGCACCTTCACCTTCCTCTGAGACTGGAGGAACTTCTGAGTTGGGAAAATTACAGCAAGTGAGAACAGATGGGGGATTATTTGGAGTGAGAATTTTCCGGCTAGATTAGCTATGTCGTCTTCTTGGCCCAACCACTTTAGAATCGGCGTGGCAAAGATGTAGGTCGGCAAGATGAAGATGGTGGTGACAAATAGGATTATACATGAGCGCTGCATGTAGATCCCAAGCATATGAACTTGTCCAGCACCAAATGCTTGTCCACACAGGGTCTCCAGAGCACTCCCCATCCCAAGCTGCAATTCATCGTAATCAGCACATTCATCGTCTCACAACATACCATATATATCATATCCTAGTTTAACATTTTAAATGTATCAGAATATTTGACAACATATGGCCTCTAGAGCACTCTCTATTCCAACTTCCAAGCAATATGTACAATATGTTTCAACAAAACCTACCTGATTAGTACAATAATTTTGATGGACAATTTGACAATATAATATGTTAGATACGAAGGAAATTAAGGTTTTACTATAATAAAATCAATTGACAATAAAAAAAATGACTATTGACGGTGCCATCATAGGCTCACCGTGGTCACTTGACCACTACGGACTTCACATGTTTTTTCATTAAGTTGGATTATATTTCATAAAAATTGTATTAGTAATGTACAATATGCTTATAATTTGACCCTTGTGCTCACTAAAAATCCCTAACCCCTTAACATTTAGTTGACCCGTAAAGTCACCAAAACCCTGCGTCAAGATGGTTATCCTTCCCCACCACCGATGCCTCTTGACACTTGATCTCAGTTAAACAAATATTCTTGAAAAAATAAATTAAATTAAGCAGAGAGAGAGCAATGCTACTGCCTTATACAGTAGCAAATATTATAGCTAAACAAATCAATTTTTTAATGCGGGAATATATGAGTGTGCCCAATGAGAGGAGTTAAGGAAAAGAAGAACAATACTTGGCTACTCAAAGATGAGTAGGAACTCATACTCAAAACTCTTAGGGTTTTAATCATGGAGCTTTGTGCTTATGATCAGAACCGTTCATACTATAAATAATACTGTAAAGATCATCTCTGCAAAAAATAAATTAAAACTAAGGTCGTTTAGTCAACCTATTATAGCAAATACATAGACGGTTCATAATTTTTTTACCAATACCGTTTTTTTTTTTAAACAGTTTGACGACTAAACGACCTTAGTTTTAATTGATATTTTGCAGATGAGATCTTTATAGGGTTCTGATTATGAAAACGAAGTTCTATGAATCGACAACAAACAATTTTGAGAAATTTTGAGTAGGAGTTCCTAGTCATATTTAAGTAGCTAAGTATTATTCGGAAAATAATGTTAAGAAAGGAAAGAATTTGAAGAAAGGAAAAGAATGTTAAGTACCATGACTCCAAAAGAGAATATGGAGATGACGGTGAGCGAAATGGAGATGGCAGAGAGCTCAATAGTTCCGAGATGACCAGCAAAGAGCACCACAACTGCGGTATTTCCATACAAACACATCATAGTGATCACAGTCGAACCGGCTATTTGCCACAGCTTCACTGTCTCTATCCAAAACATACGCCGGAATGCATCAAAGCTCCTCACCGGTGCATAGTCTTCATTGGTGCCTTCATAAAGAAGTGGCCTATTGCTCAACTCAACGTTACCGTCACCGGCTGTGTGGAGCAGCGGCTTCTCCATTAAGTTAAGAGTAAGATATAATTAAATATGAGAGTTTGGGACCTTAATTTATAAATATGCTTTATATTATGGATGACCTTAGTATATGTTATCGAAAAGAAATGCCCTTAATATTTTATAGACTTCTGTGTGCAGCAGGGGCTTCTCCATTAAGTTAGGTAGTGTAAGATTTTGTTTGAAAAGTAGTTAGGTACCAATGCCCTTAGTCTATAAATTGATGCTAGGTGGAGCTTCTCCATTAAGTGGGGTTTGAATGTTTGGTACCTTCTTATAAACCTCTTTTCGAATGCATTTAAAATGATTGAAATCATTTTTAGTGAAAATGTTTTTGAAACAAATCTTTAATAAAAATTCAAATGGATCCTGAAAAAACACTTGAAGTGTTTCATACAAGAAGCACATAACCGGTGCTTCTTCCAAAAAACACTTAAAGTGCTATTGGAACCCAAGATCAATTTCATCAAAAACGCTCTCAGTCATTTAAAAAACACTTCAAAACGAGCCCTAAATGTGATTTATAGTATCCCAATGGTTTTCTTTACTGGTCTCGGTGTTCAAAGTCACACACGTGCACATCACATAATTTACAAATTTAGTCTAAAAAATTGGTCTACTTAGCATTACTCATTAGAGAGATTTTTCAGTGTGCCCAAAGCACTAGATGGAACACCACATGTTATTATAAAATTGGAGAAAAGTATTTTTTTTTTTCAAATGTTCCACCAATTATATTATGACATGTGGTTTCTCGCCCTGTGTTCCGGGCACACTGAGAAATCTCTCTACTTATTAATTTATAAGAAATGCTAAAAAGACTCTCAAAAGGGAGACTCTCCATGAAGGTAAGTTTGAAAAAGAAAAAGGTAAATATTATAGGATCAAAGAGGTAAGTTAGAACGTAATGATCTTCGGTGGGTGGAATAACGGTAGAGAGGGATAGCTGGTGGTTATTATTATTTTTTGAACATATGATATTATCTACACTAAAATGAAGGGGTGAGCTTAGCCTCACATATTTATGAGTAGAATGAAATAAGAAGCATAAGTGCATCTATCTACGGTGTGGGCAAGAAAATAGGCAAAATTATACTGTACTAGCTCATTTGGCATGTTATCTACTCATTTATCTTATGGAAAAAATTTGTTACTTCAACGGATTAAGCAAACTAAGTAGACAAAACTGTGTTATATTATTTTCTTTCACATATTTGTTTGTTATTCACCAAAAAGATAAATAATATATAAACCCCATTTGGGGACCACATATAATAGTTTACAATAAAGGAGGTTGTGGGGCTCGCTTTGCCTACTTATGTCGAAGTAGGTAATATTGCATAATTTGAAAAGAGAAATGGTAAGTAGATTTTTAAAAGTAGAATTCTTTATTGACTTTTCGTCACGTCATATTTTTAGCATAATTTTCGTTTCAACATTATAAAATATTATGTTAAAAACGTGAGATGGCAGAGAGTCTATGAAGAGTCCCACTTCGACATAATTTCCTGAACATTTCTCATTTGGAAGAGTATGGAAATTTTGCTTTATCGATTTTACATGACTATTCACCATTTTCATTGTTGCTTCATCGATTTACAACAAACTAAATATGTAATTGGGATTGCATATCATATTTATTTATTTATTTCTACTACATTTTTAATTATTAGAATTAAATTAATCCAATTTATATGCTTGAAAATCCAACACTTGTTACTCTACAAAAACAACTTTACATCGTGAAAAGGTGTCGAGCTTGTGACAAAACCTGGTAAGCTGCAACGCTCGTATAAGTAAAAATATATGATTAAAAGTCAAACATTCTTAGTTTAAAAACATCAATTCATAAATTATTTGTACATATACAAAAATTTCATTGGAAATCTCAAATGAATCCACACAAGCATTCAACTGACTTTTCATGATTGACCCACACAAGTATTCATATATGTAACAAAAGAATGGATCTAGAGTGACACAGTTTGTACGAGGCCCGCAAGTCTTGAACCCACTCAAGTAACCAAATAGGTAGTGGTCGCCCATAGCGGCTTAACCAAGCACAAATCCTTAGAGCTTACTGATGAGGCAATGATCGCGCATATATCGGCTTAACCAAGCACAATCATCCCTTAGAACTGGTATGGCCATCCAGCACCACACTCATGCTAAAAAGTAATGAATGCCCAATACAGATTAACAAAGCACGACCACCATATATCATATTGTTATAGGTGCAGACTCGATGTCATTTCATAAAAGCATATGATTACTCGATAACAAACACATTTATAAATTCATGATATATCCACAAAGTATAAACTCAGGCTTTATTGCCTTCACTCCATGATGACTGGGTAACAAAAAATTGCAAAATCGTTAGCACATAATATTAGTTAATTTCACTCACCTAGAGTCCTATGCACTCTTAAAATAACCACAATAGAAGTGTCACGGAAACTGAGGGACACATAAAACAATGCGCACATCATTAAGATGTCGCATATCTAAGATGAGTCAACCAAGGTCCATCAATCCCTAAGTACCATCAAGCGTCGACTCTAGTCATTTTAGGACCATTGCATGTAGGGGTGAGTTCAAATTTCATTTTGTTTGTTTTTTTTTTTTCAAAATTGAAACCAAACCGAAATTTTAGTTTAGTTCGGTCTTTTAATAAAACTTGAAAATTGGTTAAAAAAATCTGAAATACTGAGAGAGAGAGAGAGAGAGAGAGAGAGAGAGAGAGAGAGAGAGAGAGAGAGAGAGAGAGAGAGAGAGATGTGCGGTTAGGGTTAGTGAAGGGAGAGAATTGACGAGTACAAAATTAGAGAGAAAAGACTTCATGTTGTAAACTTCACGGTGAATCTCCAAGCCCTCAAAAATGCTGATGTAGATCTCCAACCTGACTAGGAAGATCCATCTAGACACCCACTTTGGCATCTAGGCATTTGACCTTTGCCCGTCATCGGAATAACACCAAACGCTTTTTTTAGAATCTTGTTATAAAATCATACAGTTGTGAAACATGTGTCCTTTTTTGGTTTTTTTGGCTAAACGTGAAACATGGAGAAAAATTCAATTTCCACTAACTCAATAATATCTTTACATATATGAAATCATAAAGCTCACAAGTCACACAGAGCTAAGCAAACGCTAACATTCTGGATTCAATAATGGAGCAAAGCAAAGGCAGGAGAGTGACCCTCTTCCCACTGCCGTTTCAAGGCCACATCACTTCTATGCTAGAACTGGCCAACGTTCTACACTCCAAAAGACTTTCTAGAGAAGTGCAGTTGGAGCATGGGATTGAGAGATAGGTGAGGTTGAAAGAACAATTAGAAGACTGATGGTTGAGAAAGAAGGGGAAAAGATCAAAGAGAGAGCCTTAAAAGTTGATAGAGAAGGCAAATCTGTGCCTCAAAGAAGGTGCCTCTTCGTACCAATCAAATCATTATAAATTTTTTTTATTTTTAACAAACGATATTATCTACATTAAGAGTAATGTAGATGGACTTAGTCTCACAATGTGTTAGTTATAATGTGATTCAAATCATCTTTGGTGAAAATCGAACCTAAGACATTTCACTTACAAGTGAAGAAGAATATCACTAGACTATAGTACTAAGTGGCTATTGATCATTTTAATTTCATTCCCAATTTCAGTTTTACTGGAAATCAAAACTGATGCGTTATAACGTGGTTTTATACTACATAGTCTAATATTGTTAGTTAGTCAATCGATCATGTGCAACATACCATGTCCTAATATCAGTTTTCCTTCTTAAACAAAAACTGATATTTTCCTTATACCCTAACGTTGGGGGTAATATGTTTAGAAATTTATTGTATAATAATATGCTCTTTGAGTTCTCATTTATTGGCCAACGTCTCCTTGTGATAGTTTCATATATGAGTAATATTGGGAAGACTAAATTTTTAAACAAAATTTTGTTAACTAAATGATGTGGTTGTTGATGAGTGAATTATTACTTCAATGTTGATTAATGTGCTTATTTCTTGTTCGTGACATATCATTTAGTTTGCAAATGTAGTCTTCCTTATATATGTGTGTGCGTGTGTGTGTATAGGGAACTGTTATTGGACTCAAAATTTTTTTTAGTACATCAATATTTTTACAAAAAGGAGAGGGAGAGTTCAGCTAAGCCACACAATGGGCAGCCTAATTTAGACTCCAAAAATTTCATTATGCACTTCTGACAAGTATATCTTTCTTTCTAAATATAGAAAATTTCAGGGTAAATTACATAGAAACCCCTCAGGTTTAAGGTCTATTACAACCCCATACAACATCTTTAAAACATTTCACTTTCATACCTCACGTACTATTTTATTTCAAAATAATACCTCCGTTACATTTTCCATCCATTAATCCGTTAAGTGCTGACGTGGCTGCCATATTTTTGCTGATGTGGCTGCCACGTGGCAATTTTTTTTTTTTTTAATTTTAAAAAAACCTAAATCTTCTAAATAAATAAATAAATAAAAAACCCCACTGAAACCCGCAACCCCAAAACCCAGAAACCCCCACCTCCCATTACCCGCACCTCACTCCCTCCCCTCCCCCCCCCCACCTCCCTTTCCCACCTCCCATTACCCGCACCTCACTCCTTCACCCCCCCGGGACCTACCCTCACTAGCACTTCTCTTCCCCCCACCTATCCTCACCAGCACCTCCCTTCCCCCCACGAAACCCAGAAGCGGCGCCGAAACTCAATGACCCACCTCACCCTCGCACCAGCACCCACCCTCTTCCCTCTTCTACACACCCCACTTCTTAAATCCACACCCATTCCTCCCATTTTCACCTCACGAACTCGGTGATGGCGGCGAAGACGAGATCTGGGTTTTTTTTTTTTTTTTTTTTTTTTCTTTTCTCTTGGTTGTAGGTAGGGGGTCAGGGGGAAGAAGATGAATATGGGAGAAAGGAGGAGGAGGAGGAGGGGGAGGGAGGTGCGTGTGCGTTTTCTAAGTTTTTTATTTATTTATTTTTTAAGAAGATTCAATTTTTTGAAAAAAAAAAAAATTATTTTTTTTAAAAAAAAAAAAATTATTTTTTTTGTCACGTGGCATACATTTGGCAGCCACGAAGCACAAATGTGGCAGTCACGTCAGCACTTAATGGATTAATGGATGGAAAATGTAACGGATGTATTATTATGAAATAAAATAGTACGTGAGGTATGAAAGTGAAATGTTTTAAAGATGTTGTATGGGGTTGTAATAGACCTCAAACCTGAGGGGTTTCTATGTAATTTACCCAAAATATCAAGTGCAAAATGAGAATTTTGGAGTACCAAAAACAATTTCCTATATATATATATATGTATACACATACACTTGCTTGTTAATCTCTCTAAAAAAGGACGGACATGACAATCCTCTCAGTACTTTCTTCTCTGACCTTGATCCACCATTCTTGAAAGCATTATTAATTATATTCTTCACTTCTTTTATACTAAAGGAGAAATGAAGATGTTCACCTGACTTGAGTATTGCAAGTAAACACTTATAAGGGTAGAAGGATGTTGTATCTGGTATGGTAGGGTGCAATAACCTACTACACCAAGATATTGTCTCGGAGGGGAGAAATCAACTCTTAAAGGCAATGTCTAACACACCTCAAACTACAATGTTGTAATGAAACATCAGTGAAGACCGGTTTCTACACTCTAAAAGATAGGTATTTTCTGTAATTTTGTAGATTTTTTTGTCTAATTATAGCAAAGAAAATTGTCATATACCAATACATTAATTGTTATAAGAGAAGTAGCATCCATATCTCTAAAATTTCCACCAAGTTCTTGTAGCCCCAAGCAGTAACCCTAGTTACCCTAGGTCAGGGCCGGCAATGTCCTACACCCAACATTTAGAGAAATTATAAGGTCCAACTATCAGACCAGCTCATCCATATGGACCCAAATCCAACATTAGAAGTCAAATCTGCAAAGCCTTGTTCTTGCTACCCAGACCGCACATTTCAGTTTAATCTTCAAGCCAGTCCACCATTTGATCTACTTCAGAAAACCAACACAAAAAAAAAAAAAAAAAAAAAAAAAAAAAAATGATGGTTTTAATAACATGGGAGAAAATTGTCTTGGAGTCTTCTATAGGGCATCCAATCAATCTCCATAACAACAACAAAATTAGGGTTTCTTCGTCAAATTGAATGCATCCAATCAATATATAAACACATAACAGTCATCATACTTACATTGTCTACTTTTAATTGATCCAAAATACAGCATATTGTCACTTAGTACTACGGTCTAGTGGTATTCCTCTTCACTTGTAAGTAAGAGGTCTTAGGTTTGATTTTCGCCAAAGGTGAATTTGAACCACCTTATTGCTAGCCCATTATGAGGCTTAAGCCCACCTTCTCCCCTTTAGTGTAGATAATATCGTTTATTAAAAAAAAACATATTGTTCCTTTGGATGCTTCTACTCGCTATCAAGTGCTTTTCCAATAGCTTTACCCTAGGTCTCCATCAGCAGAAACTCCTCTGAATATTTTTCGAGAAGTAAATTGCGATGGGTTTTCAAGTGCTCCAATGCAAAGTTCCTTTTTTTTTTTTTTTGGTGAACTGGATACTTCATTACCAGGGCAAAGATGCCAAAAAGATACAGAGAAAGCCTATAAGGAGGCAAGCACCAATTTAAATCATAAAACACCGAGTAGTGTAAGGGGGTACATGATTCCTCGATGCTGCATCTAATCTTAAAAAGGTCAACCCTCACACTACCAAATAAGGACCTAGAGAGGGCAGGGAAGCCCATCATTACAGATGACATGAACTAGGGAAGATGAAGGTCGATTAACCTAGATGAAATTGCACATTTACCTGCAACGCTGTGACGCTAAGTAATCAGCCGCCATATTGGCTGATCTTGGGATCCAAGACTAGCGACAGTCTTGGAAAGATTCCCCCCTTCTTTTTCTATTCACCAGAGCGGGAAAAGCTTCCCAACTGCTCTTAGTTAGCGTATTCCTGAAGCAAGAAATGGATTTCGACGAGTCGGACTCAATGCTAACTGAACTTTACCCCCGAGAGATACCCAATTCGCATCCATGGAGGATTGCCAACGCCTTTTCCATAGCAACACTTGTGGCCTTAACATTATTTGTGCATGCAGCCAAGAATTTACCCTCCGAGTCCCACGCCACCACACCTGCAAAACCCGATTTCATAGTCGTCACCCAACTAGCATCCACGTCGATTTTTATGAACTTCGGGCAAGGTGGGATTGAGTGGACCGTAGCATTAGTAGTAGGATTGCAGGGTAGAGAACTTATGACTAGTGGGCATGATGCCTCGGTGAAGGCTTTAACCATGGTGGATATTGCTGCTATTACCTGTTTGGGTTGATTGGTTGATAGCTGAAGAGAGCACTGCATCTGGCTTTCTGAATTTGCCAGCACGTAAAGGCAACATATGACATCTTTCTTCTCAAATCATGTTTTGATCCAATAGAGGAACGAGAGATGGCAAGAAGCCAATTGGCCCATGTAGTTATGTCATCACGGTTTATCTTGAAGTTCAAAGCTCCACCAAACCAAACCAACTTCACCCAATGACATAGAAGGAAAATGTGTTCAACCGATTCCTCATGCAGATTGCATAGAGGACATAAAGGTGGTGGAGATGATCTTCGTCTAAACAAATTCGCCATAGTAGTAATAGCCGACTGAAGAACTTTCCACATAAAGCAATGAATTTTAGGGGTGGTCTCCAAATTCCACACCATCTTCCAAATAGAATTGGGGATGGAAGTAGATGGTGAAGACCACATGTTCCCTTGAGGTGGGTTCCTTGAGTGGGCCTAGTGGTATCCAGATATTTGCGAAGTCGTAGCCGTTCGAGCTAGGAAAACAGGAGTTTCCGACAGTAATTGCACCTAAGCATAATATTGGGACCCATTAGTAAAACTCAATGAAAACGACTAAATTTGGGAAATCGGAGTGTGGATTTGGAATCAAAGCGTCGACATACGCTAAGGAGGGTCCCCAACATATTTTACAAAAAGTCAACAAAAAGTCAACGGTCAACCCTAAAAGTCAACTAAGACGCCTTGGTGGTCAACTATATTAAAACTTCAGAATTTTACTAAATGGATGTCAAAAATAGACTCGGGGCATCGAAATTAGCCTAGGAGGATTTCCGAAAAAGTCAACATACGGTCCAAAGAATATTCCGATGAATATTCCAAAGAATATTCTAAGAATATTTCAAGAATATTCTTGAGAATATTCCAAACCCAATTCAGAAACATTCTCGGGAATAAGCCTGGATCCGAATCGGATCCAAACTTGGATTCGAATTGGATCCAAACTCGGATCCGAACCTACCAGCTCGGCCCATTTTTGAATTGGGTTTGGAATATTATTAGGATTATTCCTTGGAATATTCTCTGGAATATTCCTTATGTTGACTTTTTCGAAAACCCTCCTAGGCTAATTTCGACGTCCCGAGTCTGTTTTTGACATCCTTCTAGTGAAATTCGAAAGCTTTAACATAATTGACCACCGGGACGTCTTGTTTGACTTTTAGGGTTAACCGTTGACTTTTTGTAAAATATGCTAGGGACCCTCCTTAGCGTATTTCGACGCTCTGATTCCAAATCAGCACCCCATTTTCCCAAATTTAGTCATTTTAGTTGAGTTTTCCTAATGGGTCCCAATATTATGCTTAGATGCAATTACTGTCGGAGACTCCAGCTTTCCTAGCTCGAACGGCTGCGACTTCGCAAATATCTGTGAGTGAGTCTTTTCTTTTATATAGTATATGTAATTGTTAGTTTCCATTTATACATTTCATAAAGAGTTTTCTACAATACGCCTAGATTAGCGTGACGTTTATAAGATTTAGCACATTGATAGAAATTATGAAGTTCTGCTACGTCATACGGGATGCACATGTATGCGTATTATTATTGATGCCATAATTATATTTACGGCTATGAATACTATTATGTTGACTAGAATTATTGAATCATTATGGCATGACTATATTTATGTTATCTGCTCATCGTTTGCTGCACTGGTGTTAGTAAATGCCCAGGCCAGGGTCAGTCTTTCACGTGTATGTGCACATCGCACCGTACGCTCACTTTGGATCCATTGTAGGTACCAGTCCTATCCTAGATTGCTATAGGCAATTAGGACTCGTATGTGCTGCGCATAACCGCAATTTTCACGTGATTGTAGTACTAGAGCGTATATCATTGTTACACCCAGTCCTGTTCATGTCAGAATATCTCTGCATGAACTTGTGTTTCAGGATTTGTCGATGAGCACTCGATATGATATGTTTTCTTATGCGAGATTATGTGATTACAGACGTCATGTGTTTACTTACGAAAGATTATGCCGTATTGAATTCTTGAAATATTGCAGGCCGCGGTAAGTATTTTCTTACTATACGTAGTATGTATATTTTGGAAACAATACTTGTTTTACGGCGAGGGGTTATTATGTTTTCGAAAAAGTTTTTACAAAGCATTATTTTTAGGCCCACTCACCCTTGTTTTTCTCCCCTCCAGGTTTAGTAGCTATGCTATCGTGTCAACGAGGATTCTTGGCAAATCTCGGTATAGGTGGTTACCTTCGATGGTAAAATTCTCATCCTACGTTACTGTACTTTACTTATGCTCTGACATCATGTGTGAAATGGGTTCATTCCCGCTCACAAGCGCACGCTTATATTTAGGCACTTTTAGGTTGAAATTTATTCACATTTTCCACATCACTACACATTATGGCTTCGTCACCCTCCTTGTGTTCGTTCGGAGTCCAGGTGGACATACCGGATCGGGGTGTGTCATTATCCATTATGAAAAAATTTATGTGTTATTTTCTTTGATAATTATTGGTAATTTAAAAAAAAAAATACTAAGTATTTCATTTGATATTTTCCAAGAAATATTGTAATAATTTTGTATGGAAAAGATATCTAAGTAAGAATTTCAAATATAAGTAAATTAGTTTATATTTTAGTTTACTTACTTAGAATATTGTAAAAACAAATTTTCACACTTACATGTATAATAAGGAGTGGGTACGTAAATTAGTTTACCTACTTACATATACAACAAGGAGTAGGTAAATAAATTTATATGTAAAACGATTCCATTGAACAATACTAAATGATATAGTTATTATATATGGAAATGCATTAGACTGTTGAAAAATTAAAAAACAAATACTAAAAAACCGTTGCCAATATTAATTCGTTTTTTAATGCTTTGATTGGAGCCAAAATTCAAGTGCGGGTGAGAAACAGTTTAGAAGGGATGTGACATATGTTGTATATAAATTGTAATCGTAGGTTACTTGTATTCTTACGTCGCAGTTTATTTGAATTTTTGGCTTTTGTTGGATTATATATAGGTAGGTTTTTGTCCATAAAATATGAGTTGTATGGGTCTATCTGTAATGAACCCTACATAATATGACAAGAAATATAAAATTTCATGCCATTTAAAATTTTTATTTCATTAAATATTAATTGAATACATTACATTACATAACGCATGTGATATTAAGATGTGATGCAATTATATAGTAAGTCTAACATTACTCATATTCAGACCTAAAATGATTAGTAAAAGATTCAATTTAATCATGATTTCTGCGAGAATAATACCATTTACTTATTTTTTCACATTAGGGAGGCATACGTAATCATAATTTTAGAGTGTCCCAATAAGTTCAATTTTCTTTTGGGGAGGATTGTATTTTTTAAATTGATGAAGTATCCAAACCAAATGTTTATCTGATTGTAAGGAGGCCTCTCCAAATAGCATGCGATGTTATTTTTCTGGATTAAACTTGATCGTAGTAAAATTTAATGAGCAAATTGATTCATGACATTATCTTTTTACAAAGCAGTAAGGATATTTGCATTCAAAATGTTGGAACCAAATTCAAGGACATTCGCGGACGGAGGTGAGAACCAAGTCGGAATTGTCGATGATCACCAGCTGAGGGGAGAATGGGGTTGATTGGGGGTGTGGTTGAACCCGGAATGGATTGCCCTACATATCTCCAAGAAGGAGAATCAAACAATGGTTGTAGTTCTATGAAAGAATTGCGTGAACCATTCTTGATGAATGACCTATGACTGGGTGTGTGGAGATGAGTTCTCTATGAACGTGTCTATGCCTAGACGGCAGCATGAGGACCTCTGTTAGGGATAAAGAGAGCAAGTGTATTGTGGTTTTGTAGAGGAAAATATGTGAATGTAGGTGGATATCTATGGTGGTCTTGTAGAGAATAAAGTGACCGTACCCCGATAAATACCCATGCTAGTGTATTTATAGGGATCTTGAGTCCTTGTAGGAGAGTAATCTTCATCAAATTGGGAGACTATCTAGGAGGAAATCTGGGATAAGATACCCAGTCTTACTAGAATCTTGATTATGTTGCCTAATCCTCTAAGATATCCTAATTTGACTTTAATTAGGGTTTCCTTACTTGAAAGAGAAGTAATATCTTTAATGAGCTTAAGCCTAGTCTGTTTAACTTCGCTTGATATTCTAACTTTGTTTGACTAATGCTAGTCCGATCTGACTAAGGCTAGTCCGACCTGACTAAGATGCCTATAAATGTAACCTGTACCGATCCACATGAGGCCTCTCAACTTGTTTGCCTAAACATCACGCGCAATGGCCATTCTGGTCTTTCTTGCCACCTAAGGTGCCGCATGTCTTGGGTCCAGAAAATCATAATCCTACAAAAAGTAATTGATCTAAGAGTTACAACATTGAATGAGGCAATGTGCTGGGGGTTCCCAGTGTCCACTGGAGATTGAGACCAAGATATGAGCCGACCTGGCTTTATATGATGCTCTCTTTCACCGTCGCAATTAAGGTTTGTGGGTGTTGCGGCACCCTTTAAATGAACAATGATGAGTTAATCTTGTCTAATCCATCATTTAATTGCGGGAAAAAAATGGATATTTGCATACCCCAACAAAACTGAATTTTTTATTATATAATTTCAGCTACATTCTCAGTTTTGATGTCTTGCCCACCCCACTTCCGGACGCGATTTGTTGCCTGCTCCACCTGCAATTTGATTTCACTATGAATAAACAATGAAATGCGGAAACGAAAGTTGGAGAGATTCGCAATGAGCTATTGACTAATTACCTCTGTGTTCCAGTTGGTTTTGTAAAGTATAATTAGCAGAAGTATGGTTTGGAGAGGGGTTCCACATATCATGCCTCCCCAAAGGCCCTACAATATTAGTCAAATAACTCATCAAATACTTGGAAATTATATTATTTACAGTCATGGTGGGAGTTGCCAAATTAACTTGGGCATCATTGAAAGAAAAAATGTATATAAATTTACCATGACTCCCAAATTTGCAACATGGCAAAGAAGGTATCCAAGAGGAAGTCCAAAAACGTACTTTAGCGTCGAGGAAGTGCTACGATTGTCAAAGAAGATGCGAAGAGCACTAGTAGCGGCCTTGGCAAGTCCTGACGACCATGAGGTACAACAAAGCAAGAACGAAGGCTTGAAGCTTCGGCCACACGAATGTGCCACGTGCTGTGCTGCTAAGGACATGATCAGCTTCACGGATGAAGACTTACTGCTGGGATCAAAGCCTCATAATCGTCATCTCTTCGTATCGGGATACGTAAGGGAGCACAAAGTCAACTGTATGCTTGTGGATGGTGGATCAGCCATAAACATCATGCCAAAGTCAACAATGACCACAATTGGCATCAAGGTGGATGAACTATCCCTAAGCCGTCTACTAATCCAAGGTTTTAACCAAGGAGGACAAAGAGCGATGTGCATGATCCAAGTGGAGATGACCATTGGCGAACTCAAGTTAAGCATGATATTCCACGTGATTGATGCAAGAACTTCCTACAGCTTGCTCTTAGGAAGGCCTTGGATCCACGCGAATATAGTAGTACCGTCCACCCTTCACCAATGCTTAAAGTTTTACAGAGAAGGAGTGAAGGTGATCTATGGCGACACCAAGCCATTCATCGAAGCCGAATCACATTTCACGGGTACTCGAAGCTCTTCCAAAAGAAATCAAATTCACGGGTAAAGCAACACCTAAAAAGTAGGAGTGGCAAGCCATGCCCAAGAAGCAAGAAGGAAAAACTATGCCGTCTTCAAGCAAAAATGATGATGAACTTGCTAAACCTGCAACAACCAAAGGGAGTAGGACGCCCTCAAATGGACCAAACACACCCGTCTTCCGATACATCCCGATGTCAAGAAGAAAGAATGGTCAATCCCCGTTTGAAACTGGAGCAAGCAAAGCCGATGCACAGCGGCACAAGGATAATGTTAAGTTGCTAAAGACAAATGCAGTTTTGCCTTTAACACAGCTAGGCAACGCTAAGGTTGCAAGACCACCACAAGGCTTCATAAAAGCTCTGCCAAAGGGGGTGGAACCAAGCTTTCTTCCAACCAAGAGGACCGAAGAAGGTTTTGATCTAAATGCCTACAAACTCATGTTGAAGGCTGGGTACGACTTCGCTTCTTCTTCGAATCCTGGAAAGAAGGCTTCAAACACAATCAACGACAAAGAACGTGACCTCACCGAGACTCAAAAGAAGTAGAAGAAGCATGGTTACGGAGTGGACAACAACAAAGCTGGACTTGGCTTCACACCTAATGCACCCGTGAAGATTTCAAGCAAAGTGAAAAACGCTAGCACTCAACACATCAGCGTGAGCATTGAGCAAGATCAAGATGAGCTTAAACCCGCCCCCCGACCGTCAGTCTTCCATAGGATGAATCGTTCAAGACCCAGAATGTCAGCACTTAATCGCATTGGTGGTCAAAACCGAACCTCCGTCTTCAAGAGGCTTACCATGCTAACATTCCAAAGCTCTATTTTTGAAAGGTTGTCAAAACCTAAGAAGGGAAGCAACACGACTAGCTCTCATCTTCTTCGGTCAGCTTTGGAAAGACTTGAAGACAATAAGAAGCTTTCTAGAAATAGGGAGACAACGTCAAAGGAAGAAAAGCTCGACGGGCTAGCAGAAAAAGGCGATATTCGAAGCTCAATTCCTTCAAGGATAAAGCGCCAAGCAATCTTGGAGGTTGACACAAATGGACCGCTGAAAGTAAGAAGGCGCACCATCAACCATACTGGACAATCTTCATGCCAATAGGCTCAACAAAACGGCACTGAAGGGGAGGACCAAGACATCTTCCCCGTCATGATCCAAGAAGACAAAGAAGATGAAATCCCTAGGGAAGACATCACTTCTGGCTCTTTCGACTTAAAGTCTTCACCTCGATCGTTGGGGGCATGTTCCAAATTAAGCGAAGATGAATGATGGACTCATGTCGCTCCAAAGAAATTACACATGAAGCCTACGTTGCATCCACAAATTCACCAGTCGGAAATGGGGCAAGAAACCATTGTTAATACACTTTTAAGCCTAGATGAAGCTGAGATTGTCAACATGATCGAAGCTGACTTAATTCAAGAGGTTATGGACTCGGGACAAAACTTAAATGTTGCCCTAAAAAAATCAGGGCAACTTCGTGATTGCATAGAGTTTCGTGACTCAAAACAATACAAAGCTCGAGAGAACAGCGCTGAAGAAGAGGTCCAAGATGTCTTCCACATCACAATCCATGAAGGCAAAGAAGATGAAATCCTCGAGGAAGATGTCACTGCTGCGCCACCACAGCTTGAAGATGGGGGGCAAGCCACGGTTGATGATCTCAAGGAACTCAACTTAGGCACAAGCGAAGAACCAAAGCCTATCTTCGTAAGTGCACTACTAAGTACGGATGAGATAGAGGAATATTACCAGCTGTTATTAGAGTACAAAGGCGTATTCGCTTGGACCTACAAATAAATGCCCGGCCTTGACCCTATCATCGTTGTGCATCATCTTGCAGTCAAGCCTGGAACGCGACCGATAAAGCAAACTCAAAGATGCTATCGATCCGAGCTCATCCCATAAATTAAGACTAAGATTGACAAGCTAATCGAGGCAGGCTTCATTCAAGATGTGCAATACCCCAAGTGGATCACCAACATCGTCATTGTCCTTAAGAAATCCGGACAAATACGTGTTTGCGTAGACTTCCGAGACCTCAACGATGCTTGCCCGAAAGACGACTTCCCCTTGCCAATCATTGAAATCATGGTGGACGCAACCACTGGCCACGAGGCACTGTCATTCATGGACGGCTCTTCTGGGTACAATTAAATTCGCATGGCTCTCGAAGACGAGGAACTAACAGCCTTCCTCACTCCAAAAGGCATCTACTACTACAAGGTGATGCCCTTTGGTCTAAAGAACGCTGAAGCTACATATCAACGCGCAATGCAGAAAATCTTCAATGACATGCTACACAAAAAACGTAGAATGTTATGTAGACGATGTGGTGGTCAAGACAAAGAAAAGATCTGATCACTTAAAAGATTTACGAATAGTGTTCGAAAGGTTGCGAAAATGCAACCTCAAGATGAACCCATTGAAATGTGCATTTGGCGTCACCTCTGGAAAGTTCCTCGGCTTCATTGTCAAGTATCGCGGCATTGAAGTGGACCAATCAAAGATCAAGGCCATTCAAAGCATGCCTGAGCCAAGAAACCTGCACGAGCTGAAAAGTCTACAAGGATGACTAGCCTTCATCAGGCGCTTCATCTTCAACCTTAAGAGGCGTTGTCAATCGTTCAGTCGACTCATGAAGAAGGATGTTCCGTTCGTATGGGACGAAGCATGCCACAACGCTTTTGAAAGCATAAAAAAGTATTTATCAAGTCCACCTGTCCTGGGGGCACCTATGCCCGAGAAGCCGCTCATATTGTACATCGCCACTCAGGAAAGTTCAGTTGGAGCACTTTTGGCACAAGAAAATGAATCCCAGAAAGAAGGAGCGTTCTACTACCTCAGTCGAACTCTCACCGGCGCTGAGTTAAACTACTCCCCTATAGAAAAGATGTGCCTCGCCTTGGTATTCGCCATCCAGAAGCTCAGGCATTACATGCAGGCTTACACTATCCACTTGGTTGCTAAGGATGACCCGGTCAGATACGTCATGTCTAAACCAGTCTTGACATGACGACTAGCTAAATGGGCGTTGCTTCTCAATCAATACGAGATTGTCTACATCCCAGCTAAAGCTGTCAAGGGACAAGCGCTAGCAGATTTCCTTGCCGATCATCTAATCCCAGCCGATTGGAAAATCTCAAACGACTTGCTTGACGAAGAGGTGTTTTACACCGATATTTTCCCGACATGGACAATGTTCTTTGACAGATCCGCATGAGCAGACGGAGCGGGGGCATGAGTAGTATTCATGTCACCACAAAGGCAAATACTACCTTACTCCTTCCAACTAAGCGAACTATGCTCCAACAACGTCGCTGAGTACCAAGCACTGATCATTGGGCTCTAAATGGCGATCAACATGGAAATCACAGCTCTTGAGGTATATGGCGACTCCAAGCTCATAATCAATCAACTCTTAACTAAATATGAGGTGAGGAAAGATGATCTCGTCATGTACTTCCGGCGGGCAACTCAACTGCTACAAAAGTTTGAGGCTGTGACGCTAGAACATATGCCAAGAAAAGAAAATCCAATGGCAGATGCTCTCGCCAACCTAGCCTCAAGTATGACACTAGGAGAAGACGAAGCTGCAGACGTGCCAGTTTGCCAAAGATGGGTGATCCCGCTCATCACTGAAATGCCACTGGATGATACAAACGTCATCTTAGTACTTCCAGTCGACACTAAAGAGTGGAGACAGCCACTGATAAACTACTTGGAGCATGGAAAGCTTCCGGATGATCCTAGACACCGCTCTGAAATACGTCGACGAGCACCTCGCTTTCTCTACTACAAAGAAACACTCTACCGATGCTCTTTTGAAGGAGTACTTCTGAGATGCCTAGGTGAGGAAGAAGCCAATCAAGCCATGGAAGAAGCATACTCAGGTGTATGCGGAGCGCATCAGTCTGGACTAAAGCTATATTTCCAGCTCAAAAGGATGGGTTACTATTGGCCAAGCATGGTGAAAGATTGCCTGGAACATGCCAAAAGGTGCCAAGCCTGCCAATTCCATGCCAACTTCATACATCAACTGCCTGAACCATTATACCCTACAATCGCTTCATGGCCATTCGATGCATGGGGATTGGATGTTGTAGGACCAATCCAACAAAGTCATCTGCACAAGAAGCTTACATCCTAGCTGCAACAGATTACTTCTCCAAGTGGGCTGAAGCCGTACCCCTAAGGGAAGTTAAGAAGGAAACTGTTGTCCGTTTCATCAAGGAGCATATCATCCACCGATATGGTGTGCCTCGCTACATTATCACTGACAATGGAAAACAGTTCTCCAACCGACTCGTGGACGAGCTATGTGAGAAATACAAGTTCAAACAGCACAAGTCTTCCATGTATCATGCTCCGGCCAACGGTCTTGCAGAAGCATTCAACAAAACATTGTGGAACCTCCTGAAGAAGGTGATAGGCCGAACAAAGAAAGACTGGCACGAAAGAATAAGTGAAGCACTTTGGGCATATAGGACGACACATAGGACTCCTACCCAAGCTACGCCCTATTCTCTTGTATATGGTGTATAAGATGTTCTACCACTCGAAAGTCAAATCCTCTCACTAAGAATGGCTATACAAAAAGGCTTGACTGATGAAGAGAATGCAAAGTTGGGCCTTCAAGAGTTGGAAGCACTCGACGAAAGAAGGCTTGAAGCTCAACAACACTTGGAATGCTACCAAGCACGGTTATCCAAGGCATTCAACAAGAAGGTCCGCCCAAGGTCTTTCCAAACTTGAGATCTCGTCCCCGCATTGCGTAGGCCTATCATCACAACTCACAAGACAAAAAGCAAGTTCACATCAAAGTGGGATGGACCATACGTAATACAAGAGGTCTACACCAACGGCGCCTACTTAATCATGGCAGAAGACGGCTTGAAGATCGGCCCCATTAATGGCAGATTTTTGAAGGGCTACTACCCCTAAAAGGCGACAACCAAAGCTCCTCGCCTGCACGAGCCTAAAACTGCACACGGCAACAAGACTCCTCACCTGCATGAGCTTAAACTGCACACGGTACAACGCTCCTAGCCCGCAAGAGCATAAACTGTGTACTGCAAAATTATCATTAAAAAAAAAAAAATCACTATCAAAACCACCAAAAAAAAAAAAAAAATCCATCATTCATTTGAACTACGTCATGACTTGATCCCTCCGCAATCGAGGGTACGTAGGCAACTTGAAACTTCAAAACTTCAAGTACAGTTGCATCATCAACAAAAACACAAACACTTTGAAGAATAAAGAGCAAATTCAAAATATGAATACTTTATTTCTTTAAGGGAAGGATTTGGTTACAAAGCCTTATTACAAAAAAAAAAAAATGAGCAGCAGGACGGCGGATAGTGCAGCGACGGCAGTGCAGCGAGCAGCGGCAATAGGCACGACGACGTCACCACTGAGGAAAGTTGTGACCAAAAGGCACTACACAGCAAAATCTCGCTGCAGTCTTTTGCACAACACCACACGGCAGCGTACCACCGAGGGAAAACTGTGACCAAAACGCATTACACAACGAAACCCTACTGCAGTCTTTTGCACAACCCCACACGGTAAAAGTGACGCACTGCAACAAGCTCCAAGCAGCAGGACGGCGGACAGTGCAATAAGGACTGCGGAAAGTGCAGTGACGGCGGCGCAGTAGACACGGCAAAGAGGGCAGCTACAAGACGGTCCTTCAAAGCACGTTACAGTAGCAAAGAAACCAAAATACCACGCAATCGTACTACGCAACCCCGCAGCGACTATGCAAGCAGTTTCTTGCACCGAACGACGACGTCACCACCAAGGAAAAAACTGTGACCAAAAGGCATTACACAGCGAAGCCCCGCTACAGTCTCTTGCACAGCACCATATGGCAGCGCACCGCCGAGAGTAAACTATGATCAAAAGGCACTACACAGCGAAACCTCGTTGCAGTCTCCGGCACAAGTACACCCATGTCTTGCTATCACGTCTCTAAAAGCTTCGTGAGGATTCCAGCATCATGCTCTGCCTTCTCCAAAATTAAAGATTCATGGCATCACAACAAAGAAATCCATCAGTGGGGTACACACATCACATATTTTATATACACGATGATGAGATAATCAACATATATATATATATGTATGTATGTATGCACGTACATGGAGTGATGGGACAACCACCTGCCACAATCAAAATATGTATATATATGCAATTGGGACAACCACCTGCTACAATCAATATATATATATATATATATATGCAAACGACCTGCCACAATCAATATATATATATATGAATGCATGTAATCCCAGAAATCAAAGTCGTCCTCAGCTTAAAGCAAATAAGCCTTACCGAGTAAAGGCTTCACAAATGCCTTTGCTGCGCGACTGCCTTATCTCTTCCCGACTGTAGCAACGTCTCTCTCTCTCTTCTATATATTATATATATACACGAATAGGACAATCACTTTCCATATATATATATATGTGTACAAGGTGATGGGAGATACATACATAAAGGATTGGAGTCGTGCTCTGCTGAAAGAAACTGCACGGAGGAATTTGCTATGCCCTGCCTTTGTTTTCTTCCTTCACCCCAACCTTCAAACTAGCAACCACTCTTTCTTTTTGTCCAGCACCGAGTTCAAGAAGCAGCAGACGCAGATTGCAGTGCAGCAAATGAGCAATAAACGTAGTTACGATTGTAATCAGCAGCAGCACGGGATTGCAGGACGGGGCAGTCAGGATGCAAGACAGTAAGCTGGTGCCGTGGTTGTGTCGTGGCCATGTGATGCCCTATATATGTATGTATATACAATGGTCTCAACAGTTGCAAATGAAACTGGTCTGCATGTAGTGCAGTAACTGTGTAAACAGTCATCCACATGCAGAGAAGAATACAGAGAGGAATGCAGTACAGTAACTATGCAAACAGTTACCCGCATGCAGAAAAGAATGCAGAGAGGAATGCAGTGCGGTGACTGTGCAAGTTCGCATGCGGAAAAGGATGCAGAGGAAGAATCCCATCGACGAACCTAGAAAAGCAAAAAAAGTGCAGTGACTGTGCAAACAAAGACCCGTGCTTGGAAAAGAAAACCAAAATAAGAGGTGATGGGATGGCGCACTTGGAAAATATGATTATGCACGGCACTATCCTGTAAAATGTGATTAAAAAAAAAAGAGAGAAGGTTTTATTGGTAATTAGCACAATACGTTGAATAAAATAAGGCATGTCCATTGATATCTCTAAGAAATTACAAGTGTGTACAAAAAAAAAAAAAAAAGGGAAAGGAAAAGACGGAGCCTTCACAAAGTTCGCTCACTTGAAGCTTCAGCATCTGGTAGAACCCCAGAAGAAGGAGGCACTGGAAGTTGATCATGTGACGCCTCGATACTTGGTCGGACTCCAGATGTCGAAGGCAAAATGTGTCGCTAAAAGAAAGCCACAAACCTCTGATGGTCACCTTGAATCCGACCTTCAGATTCCTGCAGCTCATTGAGCTTTCTCTTCATGCTCGTTGAATAATTATTTGCAAGCACATGCAACTTTCTATTCTCGTGCTTGAGACGTTTGATCTCTTGTCCAAGACTTTCCACCTCGGTCGTCAATGATTCAACTTGGCGAGTTCGAGCAAGTAGGCGTTGGCCCATATTGGACACAGAGCCCGCACACTGAACATTGAGAGCAAGGGACTCTTGAACAACCAACTCATCGGACCGTCTTGAAAGCAGCGTATTGTCTCTAGGAGTGAGGAGGTTCTTAGCTACTACCATAGCCGTTGTCGCATCCCCCATCACAGAGTCTTCAACTGTAAGAGGGGCATCCCCCATCACAGAGTCTTCAACTGTAAGAGGGCCATTAGAAGATAAAAAGGATGGGCGCCATATATTACCCTGACGCGGCGCACCTGTGTCACTCATGAGACTCAAATCTAGGCAAATGTTAGATGGGTAAGCCATTTTCAGAAATGGTAAAAGAAAAGGGTTGAATGGAGTAAAATCTCAGAAATACACCAGAGATAATTCTCACAAGCGGGCAATCTTCAAAGTGTGCATGTTGGATGTGATCGACACCCCTATAAAAGGAGAGGTAACACAACCACTAATTCAAAAATCGAAGAGACACCACTATCTGAATTTCAAAAGCCGGATTTTCCTGCATAAAGTCCGTCAACACTTTTAAGACGCAATCTCAGATTTTCGGATAGAAGGTGCAACTTTATCAAAGATCTCTGACAAAGTTGAAAACGCGTGAAGTCCACTATTCCAACTACCACACTTTGCCGACAAGCGTAGGAGACAAGTCTCATCCGCACCACTACCTGTTATTGCGCCCTTGTCTATATAGGTCGACCTTTATCCTTCATGGCAAGACACACATCCAAGATGCCTGACTCTTCTTCCTCGTCAAGAAGGTATCTGCAACCAAGCCTCTCAGCATACTCAGTTGTCTTCCTCTTCGAGAACACCTTATCGATCAAGTCACTCAAAATGATTAGCTCATTTCCTCAACCAGAAACCCATCTCGATCGAAAAGTTTACACCCGCATCAAAATCTTATACTCTTTCCTCTAAGAGCAAAAGTACCTCATATCATCAGGGTTGAGATCAAGAGTATCTTATAACATGCTTTCTCCATATCCTTTTCTTTGTCATCCCTCTTCACTGCAGGACAAGGAGAAAGAAAGCAATCAGCCAGCGCTTGGAATTAACCTTCCAAGTTGGAACCGACTGCCTGTAACCCCTTCCTTGATTGCTTACCTAGCCTTGCTCTCGAGTACTCATCTTCAACATTTTGTGCTTCCAGAGAAGATACCACATCCGCCTAGAGAACAGGCAAGGGAAATTGATACATCGAAGCATGTGGAGACAAGCACAACCAATACATACGCTGATCCATCCGCTGCTTCATTAAAAGCAAACGTATCTCATATCATCAGGGTCAAAAGCAAAGGTATCTCATATCACGCTTTTTCCTTGTCTTTTCCTTTGCCTTTGCTCTTGCTTGTAGGACGAGGACAAAGAAAACAGTCAGTCGGAACCTGCAATCAAACTTCCGATCTGGAACTGATTGCCTGGAAACCTCGCCCTATTACTTTCCTAGCATTGCTCTCGAGCACTCATCCTCAACTGTTGTCAAGGTCACGAATTCCTTCGGCAAATACCTTATGACAGTGGATCAGATATTGGCCCTTTACACTGAAGCTGCCAAGCAGGGATGAGTCGCTAAGAAGTAGTGCTATAAAGGACCATTCAAATGCAAAGGTTGCTCACCACTTCTGCTATGCCACAAATTGAAACAGAAGATTCAATGATGAGCTGGAACAGGCCACTACAACACAACGCCTTTCCTGCAAAACCGCATAATCCAGATGGAAGAGTCTAAGTCAGATCCAAGCTCGGCACCGCTGCCCTATCTAAAGGACTCAAGAAGCTTCAACAACCTTTCACTGGCACCGTCGTCGAAGAGCAAAGCCTCGCCGTGCAACGCTATCAAATCACCATTACTTATTCGAAACCAAAAGTATCTCATATCATCAAGGTCGAAAGCAAGAGTATCTCACATCATACTCTCTCTCCTTTTCTTTGTCTTTGTTCTTACCTGCAGGACAAGGAGAAAGAGAGTACTCAGTCGGCACTTGGAATCAACCTTCCAGTCTGGAATCGACTGCCTGGAACCCCTTCCCTGATTGCTTACCTAGTATTGCTCTCGAGTACTCATCCGCATCTGCCTAGAGAACAGACAAGACGATTGACAATGAAGCATCAATCTTGTGGATCATCAATAAACGCAACAACTACACGTGCTGATTCATCCCCTAACCCTCTTCAATATGAATTGGAAAGATTAAACAAAGAAACAGGTCATCACCTTCACCTCGTGCTTGCCTGCCAGATGTTCAAATCTTAAAATCGCTCGTGGTCCTATCTAAATTCAAGATCAAACCCCAATGGCCCTTGAAGAGATCATAAAACCGATTCAAGATCAAGTGTCCACCACCCTTGAATCAAACCCAGTTCAAGATCGAGTCTGTGGAAAGTAAGTTCAGACCTTTGGAGTAAACCAAAAAACCCTCCAGCCCAGTTCAAGATTAAGCCTGTGGAAAATTAACCTTTGGATGAATCCAGAAAAAAAACCTCCAGCCCTGTTCAAGATTAAGCCTGTGGAAAATCAACAATTGGAGGAAATCGGAAAACCTTCCAGCCAAATTCAAGATCAAGCCCGGACGACCCTTGAAGAAATTTCAAACAAAATTCAAGAAAAAGCCTCAACGGCCCTTGGATCGACATCTGCACTAAGGGACTTCAAAACGCATTTCTACACGTGACAAGCACATGTATACAACGCACCTTGAAATGGGGGCATTTGTAGACATTGAAATTTGGGTGAAATAAATGTTGGCCATTGCATTAAAATTACATTTGTAGACATTAAAATTTCGGTGAAATAAATGTTGACCATTGCATTAAAATTACAACAACCCACCCAATTCACCTACAACGTCCACCCAATTCACCTACAACAACCCACCCAATTCACCTACAACAATCCACCGAATTCACCTACAACATCCACCAAAAACAAAAGGATGGTGGTAATTCATTCTCAAAGCTTATAAATGGGCTTCTCAATCAAAGGATCAAGGGAGGATTTTTACATACATTTTCTGTACTCCCAAATTGGAAGAGAATTCAAATCACACCAAAACTTTGAAGCTTTGAAACTCTAAAAGCTCTCAAGAAAATCCCGAAGGATCGAGAAAACTCTTTTCATTCTTCGTTCATCGTTCTTCCAAGATCAAGCCCCGACGGCCCTTGGATCAACGATCATCGTTCTTCAAGAATCAAGCCCAAAAGCCCTTGAAGAAACGTTCATCCACCTTCAAGATCAAGCCACCAATGGCCCTTGAAGAAATGTTCATCCACCTTCAAGATCAAGCCACCAACGGCCCTTGAAGAAACGTTCATCCACCTTCAAGATCAAGCCACCAACGACCCCTTGAAGAAACTTCTTGTTCATCCAAGATCAAGCCCCGACGGCCCTTGGATCAACAACATCCACAAACCAACATCTTACAGAGATCGAATCAGAGGATCAAGTTAAAAGAGATTGTAACCCCAAAATCATTAATACAAAAAACATATTATTTTGTACACGTGTTCTTGTCTCTTTCATCGCAGGAATTTTCGTGTTCACAATAACATATATATCATATCCTAGTATAACATTTTAAATGTATCAGAATATTTAACAACATATGGCCTCTAGAGCACTTTCTATTCTAAGCAATATGTACAATATGTTTCAACAAAACCTACCTTATTAGTACAATAATTTTGATGGACAATTTGACAATATAATATGTTAGATACGAAGAAAGTTGAGGTTCCATTATGATAAAATCAATTGACAATATGAAAAGTGACTATAGACAGTGCCATCATAGGCTCACAGTGGTCACCTGACTACTACTATGGACTTTGCATGTTTTTTTCATTAAGTTAGATTATATTTCATAAAAATTGTATTAATAAGGGTAAATTACATAAAACTACATCAACTATTGGGCCAGTCACAGTTTCGTACCCCGTCTTTAAAAAATGTCAACGTCATACCTCATCTACAAATTTGTTACAATTTCATACCTTCTGTTAGTTGTCTGTCAATTCCTCCGTTAAATGCTGACCTGGCTTGAGGCGGGACCCACTTTCAATTAAAAAAATTAATTGAATATTAAAAAAAAATTAAATATTAACTAAATATTAAAAAAAAAATTTAAAAAAAACCAAAAAATCAAAAAAATCCAAATCCACACCCATATCCCCTTCCCAGCTTCCCTATAGACCCGTGTCCCCCCTACCCCCCAAAACCTTCCTTCCAAACCCAGAACCCCACCCCCACCTCCCATGCAACCCCCCCACCCCTCTTCTCCCTCCCGAGCCTCCCAACCACCTCCCTCTTCTCCACTCTCTTCACCTCCCCTATCATTCAAAACTTTAAAAAAAAAAAAAAAAAAAATCTGAACCCAGATTGTCCAGATCATCGCACCCCACCCAACCCTTCCTTCCCGTCGAAGTCGGACCACCTCAACTGGTCCTCGAGTACCAAGAGCTCTGCGACAATTACCTTCACTAGACCTATCTCGCTCACCCTCGTCGGAGCTGATCACGATCTGGGTGTAGCGATGCGGATCACGATCTCGCTACTGTTACTAGTGGTGATGGGTGGGTTGGGATTGTCATCTGGGTAGGTGGCCGGGTTAGGCTTGGAGGGGTCGGGTTCGAAGAGAGGGAGGTGGTTAGCAGGCTTGGGAGGGAGAAGAAAGGTGGGGGGCGTTGTGGGGGAGGTGGGAGTGGGGCTCTGGGTTTGGAAGGAAGGTTTTGGGGGGCGGCGGGGTGGGCGGGCTGGGGTGGGAGACGGGTTGATGGGGAAGATGGGAAGGGGATGGGGATTTTGGGGGGGGGGGGGAATTTTTGGTTTTTTTTAATATAATTATTTAGTTAATATTTAATTAATTTTTTTTAATATTCAATTAATTTTTTAATAGAAAGTGGGTTCCGCCTCAAGGCACGTCAGCATTTAACGGAGGATTTGATAGACAACTGACGGAATGTATAAAATTGTAACAAATTCGTAGATGAGGTATGACATTGATATTTTTTAAAGACAGGGTATGAAACATTGACTGACTCAATAGTTGAGATAATTTTATGTAATTTACCTTATTAATGATGTACAATATGCTTATAATTTGACCCTTGTGCTCACTAAAAATGCCTAACCCCTGAACATTTAGTTGACCCGTAAAGTCACCAAAACCCTTCGTCAAGATGCTTATCCTTCCCCACCACCGATGCTTCTTGTCACTTGATCTCAGTTAAACAAATATTCTTGAAAAAATAAATTAAATTAAGCAGAGAGGGAGCAATGCTACTGCCTTATACAGTGGCAAATATTATAGCTAAACAAATCAATTTTTTAATGCGGGAATATATGCGTGTGCCCAATGAGAGGAGTTAAGGAAAAGAATGTTAAGAAAAGGAAAAGAATGTGAAGAAAGGAAAAGAATGTTAAGGAAGGCAAAGAATGTTAAGTACCATGACTCCAAAAAAGAATATGGAGATGACGGTGAGCGAAATGGGGATGGCAGAGAGCTCAATAGTTCCGAGATGACCAGCAAAAAGCACAACGACTGCGGTATTTCCGTACATACACATCATAGTGATCACAGTCGAACCGGCTATTTGCCACAGCTTCACTGTCTCTATCCAAAACATACGCCGGAATGCATCACAGCTCCTCACCGGTGCATAGTCTTCATTGGTGCCTTCATAAAGAAGTGGCTTATTGCTCAACTCAACGTCACTGTCACCGGCTGTGTGGAGCAGTGGCTTCTCCATTAAGTTAAGAGTAAGATATAATTAAATATGAGAGTTGGGGACCTTAATTTATAAATATGCTTTATATTACGGATGACCTTAATATATGTTATCGAAAAGAAATGCCCTTAACATTTTATAGACTTCTGTGTGCAGCAGGGGCTTCTCCATTAAGTTAGGTAGTGTAAGATTTTGTTTGAAAAGTAGTTAGGTACCAAAGCTCTTAATCTATAAATTGTCGTTGGGTTTGAAAGTTTGGTACCTTCTTATAAACTTCTTTTCGAAATGCATTTAAAATGACTGAAATCGCTTTAAGTGAAAATATTTTTGAAATCAATCTTTAATAAAAATTCAAGTGGATCATAAAAGAACACTTGAAGTGTTTCATACAAGAAGCATATAACCGATACTTATTCTAAAAAAGCACTTGAAGTGCTTTTGGAACTCAAGATTAATTTCATAAAAAACGCTCAGTCATTTAAAAAACACTTCAAAACAAGCCCTAAATGTGATTTATAGTATCCCAATGGTTTTCTTTACTGGTCTCAGGGTGTTCAAAGTCACACACATGAATATGCACGGATCATGATCAAATTATTAATTTATAAAATGCGGCAGGAGAAGAACTAAATTTAATTTGGTATAGAGAGATAACTATTTAGAACAAATTTTGTAAACCATGTGACGTCATTATTGATGATTGAATTACAACTTAAGTATTGATTAACGTGCATATTTCTTATTGGTGACACTTCACATAGTTTACAAATTTAGTATAAAAAATTGGTCTACTTAGCATTACTCATTAGAGAGATTTTTCAATGTGCCCAAATCACTAGATGAAACACCATATGTTATTATAAAATTGGAGAAAAGTTTTTTTCTTTTTTTCTCAAATGTCCCTCCAATTATATTATGACGTGTGGTATCCTACCATGTGTTCCAGGCACACTAAGATATCTCTCTACTCAATAATTTATAAGAAATGCTAAAAAGATTCTCTCAAAAGTGAGACTCTTCATGGAGATAAGTTAGAAAAAGAAAAAGGTAAATATTATAGGATCAAAGAGGTAAGTTAGAACGGAATGATCTTCAGGTGGGTGGTATAACGGTAGAGAGGGATAGCCGGTTTTTTTTTTTTTAAATTTTTTTTAACATACGATATTATCTACACTAAAGAGGAGGGGATGGGCTTGGCCTCACATACTTATGAGTAGAATGAAATAAGAAGCATAAGTGCATCTACGGTGTGGGCCAGAAAATAGGCAAAATTGTACTGTACTAACTTATGTGACATGTTATCTACTCATTTATCTTATGGAAAAAATTTGTTACTTCAACGGATTAAGCAAACTAAGTAGATAAAGCCGTGTTGTATTATTTTGTTTCACATATTTGTTTGTTATTCACCAAAAAGATAAATATATATAAACCCCATTTGGGGATCACATAGAATAGTTTACAATAAAAGAGGTTGTGGGGCCCGCTTTGCCTACTTATGTTGAAGTAGGTAATATTGCCTAATTTGGAAAGAGAAATGGTAAACAGATTCTTAAAAGTAGAATTCTTTATTGACTCTTTGCTACGTCATGTTTTTAGTATAATTTTCGTTCTAATATTATAAAATATTGTGCTAAAAACGTGAGTCCTACTTCGAGATAGTCTCCTTAGCATTTCTCATTTGGAAGAGTACGGAAATTTTGCTTTATCGATTTTACATGACTATTCACCATCTTCATTGTTGCTTTATTACAACAAACTAGACATGTAATTGGGATTGCATATCATATTTATTTATTTATTTCAACTGCATTTTTAATTATCAGAATTAAATTAATCCAAATTATATGCTCGAAAATCCAACACTTGTTACTCTACAAAACCAACTTTACATCGTGAAAAGGTGTCGAGCTTGTGACAAAACCTGGTAAGTTGCAAAGCTCGTATAAGTAAAAATATATGATGAAAAGTCAAACAATCTCAGTTTAAAAACATCATTTCATAAATTATTTGTAGATATACGAAAATCTCATTGGAAATCTCAAATGAATCCACACAAGCCTTCAGCTAACTTTTCATGATTGATTCATGATTAACCCACACAAGTACTCAATTATTTCTTTCATATATGAAACAAAAGAATGAATCTAGAGTGACACAGTTTGTACGAAGCCCGCAAGTCCTGAACCCACTCAAGTAACCAAATAGGTAATAGCCGCCCATAGCGGCTGAACCAAGCACAAATCCTTGGAGCTTACTGATGAGGCAATGATCGCGCATATATCGGCTTACCTAAGCACAATATTAGGTAAGCACAATCACTAAAAAGTAAAGAATGCCCAACGCCACACTCATGCTAAAAAGTAATGAATGCCCAACGCCGATTTTACCAAGCACAATCACTAAATAGTAATGGTCGACAATACAGATTAAAAAAGCACGACCACCATATACCATATTGTTATAGGTGCAGACTCGATATCATTTAACCCCGTAATACTATGGTAGCAGTCCTTTGTTAGCCCTTCCAGTTTGCACTTATTTCAAATATTCATTGATATATCATTTCATAAAAGCATATGATTACTAGATAACAAACACATTCATAAATTCATGTTATATCCACAAAGTATAAACTCAAGCTTTATCGCCTTCACTCCATGATGACTGGGTAACAAAAAATTGCAAAATCGTTAGCACATAATATTAGTTAATTTCACTCACCGAGAGTCCTACGCACTTCTAAAATAACAACAATAGAAGCGTCACAGAAACTGAGGTACACATAAAACAATGCGCACATCCTTAAGACGTCGCATATCGAAGATGAGTCAACCAAGGTCCATCAATCCCTATGTACCATCAAGCGTCGACTCTAGTCATTTTAGAATCATTGCACGTAGGGGTGAGTTCAATTTCATTTGGTTTGTTTTTTTTCAAAATCGAAACCAAACCGAAATTTTAGTTCAGTTCGGTCTTTTAATAAAACTTGAAAATTGGTTAAAAAAATCTGAAATACGAGGAGGGAGGGAGGGAGGGAGGGAGGGAGGGAGAGAGAAAGAGAGAGAGAGAGAGATTTCCGGTTAAAGGGTTAGTGAAGGGAGAGAATTGATGAGTACAAAATTAGTGAGAAGACTTCGTGTTGTAAACTTCACTGTGGATCTCCAAGCCCGCAAAAATGCTGATGCAGATCTCCAACCTGGCTAGACACCCATTTAGGCCTCTAGGCATTAGACCTTTACCCGTTGTCCGAATAGCGCCAAACGCTTTTTTGAATCTTGTTATAAAGTCATACAGTTGTGAAACATGCGTCCTTTTTTGGTTTTTTTAGCTAAACGTGAAACATGGAGAAAAATTCAATTTCCACTTACCCAATATATCTTTACATATTTGAAATCATAAAGCTCACCAGTCACACAGAGCTAAGCAAACGCTAACATTCTCGATTCAAAAATGGAGCAAAGCAAAGGCAGGAGAGTGATCCTCTTCCCACTGCCGTTTCAAGGCCACATCACTTCTATGCTAGAACTGGCCAACGTTCTACACTCCAAAAGCTTCTCCATAACTATTATTTAGTATTCACACGCGCTTCAACCACCTCAACCCTTCAACCCTAAACCCACACTTCACTTACCATTCAATCCCTGTCGACTTATCTCAAGTACACTTTATTTAAACTTGAAAATGACACTTAGAATAGTAAATAACAATTGAAGGAAGAGCCAACTTTCTAGAGACGTGCAGTTGGAGCATGAGATTGAGAGAGAGGTGAGGTTGAAAGAACAATTAGAAGACTGATGGTTGAGAAAGAAGGGGAAAATATCAAAGAGAGAGCCTTAAAAGTTGATGGAGAAGGCAAATCTTACCCTCAAAGAACGTGGCTCTTCGTACCAATCAAATCATTATAATTTTTTTTTTTTAACAAACGATATTATTTACACGAAAAGTAAGGGGTGTGTTTAGCCTCAAAATGTGTTAGTAATAATGTGATTCAAATCACATTTGGCGAGAATCAAACCTAAGACCTCTCACTTATAAGTGAAAAAAGAATATCATTAGACTGTAGTATTAAGTGGCTATTGATCATTTTAATCTCATTCCTAATTTCAGTTTTACTGGAAATCAAAACTGATGCATTATAACGTTGGTTTTATACTACATAGTCTAATATTGTTAGTTAGTCATGTAAAACCATTTATGAATGACAATGAATTATGCCGAGAATCTTTGAGAGAGTAGTTGACTTGGTAATCAAGTTAATGAAATCTTTTATGATTCTCGGGACGTTAAAGGAATAAACATATTGGAGTCCTAATTACTTGCAATCAATTTATGGGCCTTTTATTAAGAGAATACAAGGTATAAGAGTCATGATGGGACTCTAATTGATTAGAAAAGATTAGGGTGGATATACTTTCTGTTAATAAGGTGGAATTGGTTGAAACCCTAGCTATATAACCAAGAAGCAGTCCCTGCTTCCATACCGTCGGAATCTCACAAAACTACAAACCTATTTCGCTAGTAGAATTCATAAAGACGTATTGGAAGTAGAAGACTACTTCAACTTTGCACCAGAAGCACTCATGGCGACAAGCAAGTATTTCACGATCATATGCTTGCATGCCATTAATGCCATGCCACATGCATATGCGAGTATAGTCTGCATATTATTTTTGTAATCCTAATACCATGCTGTTAGATCTTGGGATATCCTTACATGTGGTATCAGAGCCACATAGTGTGGTTAGGGTTTAATATTATGACTTACAAATATGATCCATGGAAGATAGATTCCTGTGATAATAAACTTCCACTGCGTTGATGATATTTTTCTGTCATCCTCATGCATAAACCATAAGTTGCATATATATTGCTGCTGTTTTAACCCTTGCAGATGTGAGTTTTCTGGATGAATATTGTATTGGATTTCATGCTTTCATGATTTAAAATTTGGATTTAGCATTGTTAATTAACATGTTCTAAAGGGCATTCCCAATTTGTTTGTTTTCTGATGAACCGATAATGGTGAAACTATTTGGCGACTTACGTATATATAAACAAATTATTGTATTATGAAGGATTGCTTGCTGTCATAATTTTGATGTGTGGTTAATTACATTATTATGAATTGCTTTCAATCCGTTTGTATTGGGGTTTTCAATTTTTTTAATAAATTGATTCAATTGTGGTGTCAATTATTTCTTGCCTAAACTTTTGTCAAAATTAATCATGCTAAATTATAG
Organism: Heteromeles arbutifolia; assembly: GCA_024362995.1. Taxonomy (NCBI): domain Eukaryota; kingdom Viridiplantae; phylum Streptophyta; class Magnoliopsida; order Rosales; family Rosaceae; genus Heteromeles; species Heteromeles arbutifolia. Next base: position 7,489,060 of record JANCRC010000018.1, on the reverse strand, counting down.
TCTTTTCAAACTATAATACTATCGGGGTATGACTCCATTAAAGTCTCATTAAAAGGAAACCCATTCATGTCAATAACCTGGGCTTGATAGACTTCCATAACTCCAAATATTATGAAATTTGGTCATGTCGTAATATTAAATGGATTGTAGACGCTGGTATTTTTCCACGTTTTTTGGACAAGAAATAGATTTATGGTAAATTTTTAAGTGTGATACCATGTTGCTGGAATTCTGCAGACTTCTGCAGAATAGTCTGTTTGTGATATGATTTTGATAATATCAATGTAACTCATAAATTCATAAAATTTTAGTATGATATACATTGGTGAATTTTTAAATATGCGGTTTCTGCAGCACATTCCATTTAGATTTTATTTTTAGCTCACTTGTAAAACCTAACAAATTATGGAATTTTGAGTGACAGTAAATTTATATGTCTACTTAATTTCTGGAAATTTTCATACACATTGGAGGAAGATTGAATTTTCGGTGAATTGTTTAGTCTTCAGTATGTACTGCAGAATTTTTGCCGTTTCTGCAGCACCTCCCATTTCTAATTTTCTTTTAGTACACTTGTAAAGTCTCAAAAATTATGAAATTTTGGGAGTTAACAGATTTGTATGTTTACTTTATTTCTGAAGATTTTCATTCATATCAGATGAACAATGAATATTTGGTGAATTTGTAATCTCAGGTCTGTACTGAACATTTTCTACAGTTTCTAAAGCACCTCTCTTTTCGAATTCATTTTTGGCCCGTTTAAAAATTTTAAAACTCATGAAATTTTGTGAAACAGTAGCCATATATGTCTAGTGCATACCTAAAAATTTTCATGACAATCTAAAGAGAATTGAGTTTTTAGTGAATTTGCAAACTTAAGTAGTACTGCTGAATTTTGGTACTTCAAAACTAGTTTTGTTATGTGACATTGTTTCACTGATTTGTGCACATCTATTGGTACCAATTATTATACAAGTTTATGGTTCCAATATGTTCTTATTTTATGAAAATTCTCAATACTAATGAATTTGATAGACAACACTGATTAAATTTTGATTTAAAGATGTATTGGTTTGTTTTGCTTAAACCAATGTTTTGTTTGATCATCAATTCTGAATATGATGATAATTGTCTTTTGAAAAAAAAAAAATTGGAAAGTGGCATCAGTTTACTAATTGATCATTTTGGTCCCTATCGAATAACTAAATAACCATGTTTCCTCTTTCGAGAACTCTATTGTTCAATGTCAACAATAACGACACACTTTTGTGTCTGATTGAATCTTTTGAGAATCATTGAAATCCAATAAAACGGTTATTTAATACTCTTCTAAAGGATTACTTTGAAAAATCAGAATTCTAATTTATATGGTGAATACTTTTGTCCCAATGGGAATTTCGGGAAATCACTCACCAATTATAAATTAGTATTATAGCAAATCATAAAGTACTTCTAACATATTTTCATCTGGCCAAAGTTGTTGAAGCTATATGTATTTTCTGTATTTTATGTTTTGGCTAGCTATGCAGGTATTTTCTTTGCTTGATTAGTTTCTGCCCAAAGGTGTAATAATCATGCAATTTGGAGTTGGTTCGATCCTCCACAACTCGACTACTTCTATGATGTCTTGCAGAATCGAGAATGAGTAAGTAAATTTGCCAATCTTTTGCCTTAATTTTCTGTGAGTTCTAAATTGGATTAAAAGTATTGTTGAAAAATTGATGTTGTTGAGATATCTATGTGTTTACTTTAATCGACTTTGTTTTAGAATTAAAACATAAATTTTGAGTTTGGATTCTCTTATTAGGTTTCATTTTAATTTATGACCTAATCTTTAACACATATGTGTCTTCTCTCATACACTAAAATATATTTTGTAGCCATTGGTTTATCTAATCACTTGTCACTTTTATCGATTAATGATGTTGAGATATTGTTCCTTATATAAAGCCTAATTTTGATACATATAGATTGGTTTATTATGTCCAAACCAACTATTTTGTGACTCAACAAATTTGTTTAAGAAATTTTAATGTTTTGGGCATATTAAAGGTTATTTATCTAATGAAATGAACCTTTAATTTATTTAAGAAAATTTTCATGTTTTGAGCATATTAAAGATTGTAAAGTGGTTTTATTTAAATTATGATTAAATCTGAAATTTTGGTAGAGCTTGGGAAATACTGATGGAGTTTTGCATACCTTGCAATGTGTCCTATTTGATTACAATTTTGATAGATTTTTCTAACTCCAAACTTTGTAAAAATTTGCCATGTTATATTATATAATGGATTGTGTACACTATCTTTATTGATTCAACTAGCCTATATTTTGTTATATGAAAACCACTTTCTCTAGTGTTTAATCTTGCAATTTTGAGTGTTTGCCCAAGTGGGAGAAATAATGTATTATGGGCTTCACACTCATCAATTTTTGCATGCTTTTAATGGTCATAGTTTTGGTAGATAAAACATACATTATCATACTTGTTTATATTTTATTTGTTATATATGCAACTAATCTTGTAGGAAATTCAAGAAGGGTTAATGAGTATATTCTGCTCAAAAGTGTTTTGCTTATTAATTCTTGTATGTTGTTCAAGAAATTGGAGTTGTGATTTATATGTTATTGATGAATAATTAATCTGCTCAAAAGTGTTTTCTTATTCAGTACAACTATAAATCAATGTATAGTGAAGCATGGAATTGACAAGATTGTATATACTTCATCTGCTCAAAAGTGTTGAAGCTATATACGTTTACCCTTGTATTTTATGTTTTAGCTGTGCAAACCTAATATAATTAGTTTCTGTCCAAAGATGATTCTGGAATTATATGCTTTTGATGTGATAAGAAAACATTTAGTTAAAGTTTTCTATTTCTGTCAAATGTTAGATGAACAAAACTAACCAAATGATTTTGTATAGTTTTTCAGTCACAAGAGTCACTTCCCTACAGATATCTAGAATAAAGATGTTGAGCTCGCAAATTTTATGTTTTAGATCCCATGACTAATGTTTTGCTAATGGGAGTATTTGAAAGGTATCTGTTTCATTTTGTAGACGTTTACAAAGTTTTGTTTTACTCTCTTAATCAGTGGGAGTAATAATAATTTATCTATATATAATTTTGTCTCTATTAATCAGTGGGAGTAAGAGATTACCTTTTGTGTTACAAATTTGAAGTGTTAGTGGCTGATAGTTTAAGAGTAAATTTTGTTTGAATTTTGTTCATAAGTTTTAATAAGAGGTCTTGATTTTGTAAATAGTATGTCGTATTTTACTTGTTCTCTTATTATATTCTAAATTGAAAGAAAAGTTGAATTTTGTTACCAACGTTGTTGAGTTCTTTTGTGAACTACTTTTCGACTATTGTGAGCTAATGTTTTGACTATTAGCTCTTGATATCATTACTTTGTTAGTAACATAGTGCTTTGAGTTAAGTGTGCATGTAATCATGGAGTGCAAGGAACTATCCAATGTGTGCCTTGTTTTCCTTGGTTCTGCATTTAGTCTCAAAGTGACAAGTTACTTGAAAGGTATGATTGCATACTTTAGTGGACTCAAGTGATCACCATATATATTTATCTCGTTAAAGGGTTCTCATTGACATTCAATTGGGAGAATGTAAAACCATTGGTGAATGACAATGAATTATGCCGAGAATCTTTGAGAGAGTAGTTGACTTGGTAATCAAGTTAATGAAATCTTTTATGATTCTCGAAGCCTTAAAGGAATAAGCATATTGGAGTCCTAAACTTGCAATCAATTTATGGGCTTTTTATTAAGAGAATACAAGGTATAAGATCATGATGGGACTTTAATTGATTAGAAAAGATTAGGGTGGATATCCTTTCCGTTAATAGGGTGGAATTGGTTAAAACCCTAGCTATATAACCAAGAAGCAGTCCCTGCTTCCATACCGTCGGAATCTCACAAAACTACAAACATATTTCACTAGTAGAATTCATAAAGAGGTATTGGAAGTAGAAGACTACTTCAACTTTGCACTAGATGCACTCATGGTGACAGGTAAGTATTTCACGATCATATGCTTGCATGCCATTAATGCCATGCCACATGCATATGCGAGTATAGTCTGCATATTGTTTTCTTTTGTAATCCTAATACCATGCTGTTAGATCTTGGGATATTCTTACAAGTCAATCGATCATGTGCAGCATACCATGTCCTAATATCAGTTTTCCTTCTTAAACAAAAATTGATATTTTCCTTATATCCTAACGTTGGGGGTAATATGTTTAGAAATTTATTGTATAATAATATGCTGTGTGAGTTCTCATTCATTGGCCAACGTCTCCTTGTGATAGTTTCATATATGTGTAATGTTAGGGAGACTAATTTCTTAAACAAAATTTTGTAAACTAAATGATGTGGTTGTTGATGAGTGGATTATTTAGTCTTCCTAGACAAATCCCTATATATACACACACACACACGCACACACACACACATACACTCACACACTTGTTAATCTCTCCAAAAGGAAAAATGAAGATGTTCACCTGACCTGAGTATTGCAAGTAAACACTTATAAGGGTCGAAGGATGTTGTATCTTGTAAGGTATGGTGCTATAATCTGCTACATCAAGACATTGTATCCGACGGGAGAAATCAACTCTTAAAGGCAATGTCTAACACACCTCAAACTACAATGTTGTAATGAAGCATCAGCGAAGAGCGGTTTCTACACTCTAAAAGGTAAGTATTTTCTGTAATTTTGTAGATTTTTTTTGTCTAATTATAGCAATGAAAATTATCATATACTAATACATTAATTGTTATAAGAGAAGTAGCATCCATGTCGCTAAAATTTTCAACAAGTTCTTGGAGCCCCAAGCGGTCACCCTAGTCGCCCTTGGTCATGGCCGACAATGTCCTACACCCAACATTTGGAGAAACTATAAGGTCCAACTACCGGACCAGCTCATCCCTACAGACCCAAATCGAACATTAGAAGTCAAATCTGCAAAGCCTTGTTCTCGTTACCCAGACCGCACGTTTCAATTTAATATTCAACCCACTCCACCATTTGATCTACGTCAGAAAACCAACAAAAAAAAAAAAAACAATGATGGTTTTAATAACATGGGAGAAAGTTGTCTTGGAGCCTCCTATAGGGCATCCAATCAATCTCCATAACAACAAAAAAAATTAGGGTTTCTTCGTCACATCAAATGCATCTATTCAATATATATACACATAACAGTCATCATACTTACATTGTCTACTTTTAATTGATCCAAAATATTGACATATTGTCACTTAGTACTACGGTCTATTGGTATTCCTCGTCACTTGTAAGTGAGAGGTCTTAAGTTTGATTTTTGGCAAATGCGAATTTGAACCACCTTATTGCTAGCTTATTATGAGGCTATGCCTACCCCCTCCCGCTTAATGTAGATAATATCGTTTATTAAAAAAAAAAATACTGGCATATTGTTCCTTTGGATGCTTCATACTCGCTATCAAGTGCTTTTCCACTAGCTTTACCCTAGCTCTCCATCAGCAGAAACTCCTTTGAATATTTTCTGATGCCTTGTCCGAGAAGTAAACTGCAAAGGGTTTTCAAGTGTTCCAATGCAAAGATCCATTTTTGCAGTAAAAGAAAACGAAATTCTTAATCATAACTTAGTAATAGAGTTTTCCCGTTTACCATAACAAAAAAATGGTCACACGACGTGAGAAAGAAAGTTTGTATCATTTTTCACGCAATTTTATTTTATGAATTAGCAAACTCAAAAGAGAAGTATAGGAATGACAATATCTTGATAGGTTGCCCTGTAAAAATATGGTCAATAGACCTAAACTGATAAGAAAAGCACATTGGATTAATCCTAACAATCGATGAGAAAAACACCTTGGATTAATCTAATTAAAACTTATTTCGGATTTTTTGTGTGTGTTCAAAATTGTTCCCAGTAGAAAAATAAGCCCAAAACCCAATTGGTAAATATAGACAATGATATTCCTTGTGTATCTTTGTAAGCAATAACATAAAAGAGGTAACGACAAAAGAGCTGGCGGTGGACATGTGGGATTTAGGAAAAAAACAGCAGCAACAGAGCCATCAATAAGATAAGATTCCAGCCTGGAATTTCCAGGGTTGCGTCATGCGTGAGCAAAATTCCCATAACGTATATTTTACCAAGCTCAAGCTCAGCCGCCCTCTTGACCGAAAAAAGAAGCTCAGCCGCCTCAGCATTCACCAATAAGTTCACAAGTCACAAGCTAAACGATTGTGGATCCAAAAATGGCGCAAAGCAAAGGCAGGAGAGTCATCCTCTTCCCACTGCCCTTCCAAGGGCACATAAACCCTATGCTAGAACTGGCCAACATTCTGCATTCCAAAGGCTTCTCCATAGCCATCATCTACACCAACTTCAACTCCCTCAATCCTTCAACCCTAAACCCACACTTCACCTACCATTCAATCCCTGTTGACTTGACAGAAAACGAAGCCTCCATCAAGGATCCCACCCTTCATCTTTCTGTTCTAAATGCTAAATGTGTTGAGCCTTTCAGAGAATGCTTGGCCGGGTTGTTATCCGACGATGTTAATTCGGAGGACCCCATTGCATGCTTGATCTCGGATCCTATCTTCGACTTCACTCGATCGGTTGCAGAGAGCTTTAAGCTGCCGAGGATCGTGTTAAGGACCGGGGGTGCCGCTTCTTTTGCTGTTTATGCTGCATTTCCACTTCTCAAGGAAAAGGGTTACCTACCAATACCAGGTACAATCTCAAGCCAACAAAACCCTATTATCAAATGTCTTTTTTGATAAATTCTTGTTTATTAATTTGTAGTTTGTATGATGTATTTCTGGAAATTGACAAGGAACAAGAAGTAGGAATTTCAGAGGAAGGTGCAGAGCTCTCTCTCTGACGAGCAAGCACAGATATTTTCATTATAAACACATTTGACTTTCCTCTTACAAGCTACTCTAGAGCAATATCAGCCCTTGATTCACAAACAGTAATCTAAAGCATACACTTGTCCTATGATACTAAGCATTCACTTAACTGTTGGTTCCATCCTTCTCAACCATTCAATCAAGACCAAATTCTATTTAATTCCAACATTTTTATCTCATCGTTGTTACTAATAAATGCAATGTGTAGATTGAAAACACCACACCGAGACTAATGACTCGTTTCATAATCTTTTCATACATAGCATTTTTGTTCTTTGTTCGTAAGAGATTATGCAATATGTGTTGGTGTATTTCATTAATATATATATATATATATATATATATATATTAATGAAATACACCAACAATATGTGCTTTTATTATAAACATGTCAAAAGTTTTATGAAAAAACTCAGGTGCTCCTTAGGGAAGAAAACTCTTCGTCCGAAATCACCCTGTAGATCCAAAAATGTTTTTTTGTTACCAGAAGACACTTTTAGCACTTGTAGAAGTGATACTAGATTGGCACTTAGACAACTTATGCAGATCTTCTTCTTCAGAAATCACTCTATAGATCCAAAAATGTTTTTTGTTACCAAAAAACACTTTCAGCACTTCTAGAAGCAATACTAGATTGGCACTTAGACAACTTATGCAGATTTGAGTTAGGCTAATAGCTGGGTTGGCATTTTTATTCATTGTTCTACCTCCTCATAAATTAGCATTTTAGAATATGCATTAAAAGGCAAAATATATATACTTACTAGGAACCTTATATTTGGCTTTTTATTTTGACAATTAGATTCTCGACTAGAAGAGCCAGTGAGGGAGCTTTCACATATCAAAGTTAAAGATCTACCAATGATGCCCAATTGCGACCCTGAAGATTTCTATCAACTGATAACCAACATGGCAAATGAACCCAAGGCTTCTCATGGACTCATCTTCAATACTTTTGAAGATCTTGAAGGACAAGCACTCGCCTCACTTCGCCAAGAATATTACCCCAATATTCCAATTTTTTCACCAGGTCCATTTCACAAGTGTGGCCATACAACCTCTTCTTCTTCAACTAGTTTGTTAGCACAAGACCAAAGTTGCATTTCATGGCTAAACACTCAAGCGCCAAAATCTGTTGCTTATGTTAGCTTTGGGAGCATTGCCAAGATAGATCAAGTTCAATTTTTGGAGGTTGCTTGCGGGTTGGCCAACAGTGGCCAATCCTTTTTGTGGGTGGTTCGACCCGGATTAGTTCAAGAGTCAAACTGGCTTGAAGCGTTGCCAAACGGGTTTCTAGAAGCATTGAACGAGAGGGCCCATGTTGTGAAATGGGCTCCACAAAGAGAAGTGTTGGCCCACCCAGCAGTCGGAGTCTTTTGGACTCACTGTGGTTGGAATTCCACATTGGAGAGCATTTGTGAAGGCGTACCTATGATTTGTACGCCAAGTTTCAGTGATCAAATGGTGGATGCAAGATTTGTGAGCGATGTTTGGAAGGTAGGGTTGTCGTTGGAGCATGGTATTGAGAGAGGTGAGGTTGAAAGAACAATTAGAAGACTGATGGTTGAGAAAGAAGGGGAAGAGATCAAACAGAGAGCCTTACAGTTGATGGAAAAGGCAAATTTTTCCCTCAAGGAAGGTGGCTCTTCGTACCTATCTTTGGATGGCTTGGTTAATCATATTTTATCCTTATAAATCGTTTGTTTTTGAAAATGGTAATTCATCATCTTTATCATATCCTTCAGAATTCTTTCATTTTTTTCTCTTGCCCGCTTACAAATGGCTGATTGTCCTTTTCTTTATACAAAGCACTATTGATGAAATAAGAATCAAATACAGAACCTCAAGTAAAAGATTTATGCATACTAACAAACATGCTCAAGAGTAATGTACATACTAATAAACAGTAAACCACGGGGCTTAGCAATCCTATCCTCCACCTTTGTAAACAAACCAAATAATATTGACGTATGTCATCTTGTATTTTAGATATAGATGGAAATACTTTGTATCCCAGTAGGACTTTTTGTAATCCAATATATTTATAGGAAAACTAATGAAAATGGCTTGAAAACTTTGAGTTTTAACGATAAAGACAAAATAAAGGGTAAAGTGAATAGTACCAGAACTGACTTTTTAGTGTAAAAATTTGGTTTTTCGTTAAAGTGAACAGTACCGGGATCTTTTTGTTAAAGTTCCATATATTTATACGTCGTCAATGAGTGAATATGAGCTACGCATGCATGAATCACATTCTGGCAATATCTTTCATAGTTGGATTTAGATCTCGATCTCTTATTATTTTAATTATATAAATGTTTAAATCTATCTAAATCTCCAATTATGTGGAAAGAGATCCTCTCCGGATCTCTTCCACCTAAGCATGTGGATCAAGTGATCCGGACATTTGAAATTTGATCAAACGGTTAAAACAGAGGTCTCTTTTAAAAGTTATAATAATTTTAACCGTTGTAACAAATTTCAAAGACCCGGATCACTTGATCATCGGGTTTTGGTAAGAGGATCTCTTTCCCAATTATGTCATAAAATAATGAATGTCTATTATTTTTAAGAGCTGACGTATAGCAATATAAATCATAACCTGAGACGTAGTTGTCAGTATTAATATTGGATAATCAAATGTGCTAACAACATATTGGGAACTGTTATTGATATATGTGTGTGTGTGTCTATATATATATATATATATATATATATATATATATATATATATATTGTTAATCTCTCTAAAAAAGCACGGGCATGGCAGTCGTCTCACTACTTTCTTCTCCGACCTTGATCCACCATTCTTGACAGCGTTATTATTTATATTCTTCCCTTCTTTCATACTAAAGGAAAAATCAAGGTGTTCACCTGACATGAGTATTGCAGGTATACACTTGTAAGGGTCGAAGGATGTTGTATTTTGCAGGGTAGAGTGCTATAACCTGTTACACTAAGACATTGTCTCCGATAGGAGAAATCAACTCTTAAAGGCAATGTCTAACACGCCTCAAACTACAGTGTTGTAATGAAGCATCGGCAAAGAGCGGTTTCTGCACTCTAAAAGATAAGTATTTTTTGTAATTTTGTAGATTTTTTTTTGTCTAATTATAGCAATGAAAATTATCATATGAATACTAATACATTAATTGTTATAAGAGAAGTAGCATCCATATCGCTAAATTTCCAACAAGTTCTTGGAACCCCAAGCGGTCACCCTAGTTGCCCTGGGTTAGGGCCGGCATTGTCCTGCACCCAACGTTTGGAGAAATTATAAGGTCCAACTACCGGACCAGCTCATCCCTACGGACCCAAATCGAACATTAGAAGTCAAATCTGCAAAGCCTTGTTCTTACTACCCGGACCACACATTTCAATTAAATCTTCAACACACTCCACCATTTGATCTACGTCAAAAAACCAACAAAACAAAACAATGATGGTTTTAATAACATGGTAGAAAGTTGTCTTCGAGCCTTCCTATAGGGAATCCAATCAATCTCCATAACAACAAAAAAATTAGAGTTTCTTCGTCACAGCGAATGCATCTAATCAATATATACAGATAACACTCATCATACTTACGTTGTCTACTTTTAATTGATCCAAAATACTGGCATATTGTTCCTTTGGATGCTTCTACTTGCTATCAAGTGCTTTTCCAATAGCTTTACCCCATCTTTTCATCAGTAGAAACTCCTTTGAATATTTTCTGATGCCTTGTCCAAGAAGTAAACTGCGAAGGGTTTTCAAGTGCTTCAATGCAATTATCCATTTTTGAAGTAAAAGAAAATGAAATTCTTAATCATAACTTAGTAATAGAGTTTTCCCATTTACCATAACAAAAAAATGGTCACTTAACGTGAGACAGAAAGTTTGCCCAATACCATTTTTCACGCAATTTTATTTTATGAATTAGCAAACTCAAAAGAGAAGTATAAGAATGACAATATCTTGATATGTTGCCTTGTTAAAATATGGTCAATAGACCTAAACTGATAACAAAAACAAAATGGAAAAATCTTAACAATCGATGAGAAAAACACCTTGGATTAATCTAATTAAAACTTAATTCGGATTTTTTGTGTGTGTTCAAATTGTTCCCGGTAGAAAAATAATCCCAAAACCCAATTGGTAAATATAGACAATGATATTCCTTGTGTATCTTTGTAAGCAATAACATAAAAGAGGTAACAACAAAAGGAGCTGGCGGTGGGCATCTGGGATTTAGGGAAAAAACAGCATCAACTAGGGGTGGGCAAACGGGTCTAGGATCCGCGGGGCAGGGCGGGTTCAAAATTTGTAAATTCAAAACGGGGTGGGACGGGGCGGGTTCACGAAACTAACGGGGCGGGACGGGTCTAAAAATTTGAGGGAATGGGCCCCCGGCCCGAACCGTTTCTACCTTTTCTTTGAGCCTATCTAGTCTTTCCCATTCATTATCAACATTCGACAAGAACTTGAGACTGAGAGTCAAGTTCGCCGAATTCCACGATGGCCAGGACGAGTTCATCGACGCCAAGAACTTAAGTCGGTGAGTAATGTGGCTGAGTTGAGGTCCCGGTTCAGATCCAGGAGCACCCTTCTACGATTTTGCTTCCAGTTTTCAAAACACCCAGATTGGTTTTGATTTGGGTTTCCCGAGGGTTTAAGGGATTTGATTTGGGTTTTTCTGGGTTTGGGGGGTTTTCTGATATGGACTTTGCTTTTCCTTTTCTTCTCTGAAACCAATTGGGGAATTTGACTTTCAAAAATGTCGAATTCCAGGGTCACCATCACCCTTGTTTGCAGTTGGGGAATTGGACCTCTAAAATCAATTGAAGAATCAGGTAATTCTTTTTATTTGCATTCCTTCAGTTTCTTCCATGCCCTAGTGTTTGCATCAAACACCTTGCACATTAGGTTGTAGCTTTTTAGTTTATGATGAGGCTTGTAGACGGATATCGGAGTTTTGGGAGAACTGAATAATCTTGTACCTTAAGGGTTTCGAGCTCAACACAACCATGGCAGTTATTCTGGTGAAGTACCTAATTTTTGGATTGGATAATGTCTGCATATTGTAGTAGAGTAGTCGGCTTGCACACAAAATATTCAGGTACCACGGAGGAGCTTCTCGGGTTTTGGCTCGTGCAAAGCACTAGGCCATGAGTACTATCCATAGATTTGATCTTGACATAGTTTAGTAGCGATGAAAGTACCAAAGTCTTGTTGGATTTATTATCAACAGACGCCAAGATTGATGAATATTTACAAAACAAATGCCAGAACCATGAGTCATGTGTGAGTGTGTGTGTGTGTGTGTGTGTGTGTAAGAATTGATGTACTGAATATATATATATATATATATATGTAAGAATAGATGTAAGAATTGATGTGCAGTGCAACCTCAGTTTTAAAAAACAGCTCCTGTAATTTTCAAATCTGTTTATTCTTGGATTGCTTGTGTTATGCTTGGACTGGTTCGATTTGTTGATTTGTTTTAGAACACGAGAGAGACTGCCCATGCCATCAGGAAGATGCATTTGGCAAAGGCTAAAAGGCACTTGGAAGATGTTCTAGCCCACAAGCAAGCCATTCCCTTCCGCTGCTTGTGTCGTGGTGTTGGTCGAATTGCTTAGGCGAAGAACCGCCAGTTCAATGGTCAGGGACGTTGGCCTGTTAAGTCTGCTAATTTCATTCTTGATTTGCTCAAGAATGCTGAGAGCAATGATGAGGTAAATGCTTCTCGTTTGTTGGCCTAGCTTTCGCCTCTTTGCTTGATGTTTTATATTAGCATTGAACACAAACTGAGTTGTTTTCATATTATGTAGGTAAAAGGGCTTGATGTGGATTCGCTCTACGTCTCTAACTTCCATGTAGTGAAACAGCTCGTGTGCTACCATGCACTGCAGTTTTTAAATTATATAAATAAAAAAAAGAGTTGGACCTGTGGACCCAGCCCGAATCGGCCCGTTTGAAACGAGCCAGGTTAGGTCCGGTTCCAAAATTCAAAATCCCTCTACCCGGCCCGCCCCGTCCCGTTATTGTTTAAAACGGGTAAGGTCTGGTTCCTTCAAAATTGGGCCCGGCCTGGCCCGTGCCCAACCCTAAATAAATGCAATATAAGTAGATTGAAAACACCACACCGAGACTAATAACTCGTTTCAAATTCTTTTTATACGTAGCACTTTTGTTCTTTGTTCATAAGAGATTATGCAATATGTGCTTTTATTATAAACATGTCATTATTAAAAACTCTGGTGCTTCTTAAGAAAAAAAACTTCATAGTGATTATTCTTCTTTTTCTTCATAAATTACTCTATATATAAATCCAAAAATGTTTTTTGTTACCAGAAAACACTTTTAGAACTTTTAAAAGTGATACTAGATTAGCACTTAGACAACTTATGCAGATTTGAGTTAGGCTAGTTAGCCCAGTTAGCATTTTTATTCCTTGCTCCACCTCCTCATAAATTAGCATTTTAGGACATGCATTAAAAGGCAAAATATATGTACTTACTAGGAACCTTATATTTGGCTTTTTATTTTGACAATTAAATTCTCGATTAGAAGAGCCAGTAACGGAGGCTTTCACCTATCAAAGTTAAAGATCTACCAATAATGCCCAATTGCGACCCTGAATATTTCTATCAACTGATAACCAACATGGCAAATGAACCCAAGGTTTCTCATGGACTCATCTTCAATACTTTTGAAGATCTTGAAGGACAAGCACTTGCACACTTCGCCAAGGATATTACCCCAATATTCCAATTTTCTCACTAGGTTCATTTCACAAGTGTGGCCATACAACCTCTTCTTCTTCAACTAGTTTGTTAGCACAAGACCAAAGTTGCATTTCATGGCTAAACACTCAAGCGCCAAAATCTGTTGCTTATGTTAAGCTTTGGGAGCATTGCCAAGATAGATCAAGTTCAATTTTTGGAGGTTGCTTGGGGGTTGGCCAACAGTGGCCAACCTTTTTTGTGGGTGGTTCGACCTAGATTAGTTCAAGAGTTGGACTGGCTTGAAGTGTTGCCTAACGGGTTTCTAGAAGCGTTGAACGACAGGGCCCATGTTGTGAAATGGGCTCCACAAAAAGAAGTGTTGGCCCACCCAGTTGTCGGAGTCTTTTGGACTCATTGTGGTTGGAATTCTACATTGGAGAGCATTTGTGAAGGCGTACCTATGATTTGTATGCCATGTTTCAGTGATCAAATGGTGGGTGCAAGATTTGTGAGCGATGTTTGGAAGGTAGGGTTGCACTTGGAGCATGGGATTGAGAGAGGTGAGGTTGAAAGAACAATTAGAAGACTGATGGTTGAGCATGAAGGGCAAGAGATCAAAGAGAGAGCCTTAAAGTTGATGGAAAAGGCAAATATTTCCCTCAAAGAAGGTGGCTCTTCGTACCAATCTTTAGATGGCTTGGTTATTTATATTTTATCCTTATAAATCGTTTGTTTTTGAAAATGGTAATCCATCATCTTTATCATGTCCTTCAGAATTCTTCCATTTTTTTTTCTCTTGCCCTCTTACAAATGGTTGATTCTCTTTTTCTTTATACAAAGCGCCAATGATTAAATAAGAATCAAATACAGAAACTCGAGTAAAAGATTTATGCATACTAATAAACATGCTCAAGAGTAATGTACATGCTAATAAACAGTTAACCACTGGGCTTAGCAATCCAATCCGCCACCTTTGTAAACAAACCAAATCATATTGACATGTCTACTTGTATTTGAGATGTAGATGGAAATAATTTGTAATCCAATGTATTTATACGTCGTCAATGTATTTATATGTCTTCTCGATCTTTTATTATTTTTAATTATATAAATGTTTAAATCTATGATCTAAATCTCCAATTATGTCATAAAATAATGAATGTCTATTATTTATAAGTAAGCTGACATATAGCAATATAAATCCTAATCGTGAGACGAAGTTGTCAGTATTAATATTGGATAATCAGATGTGCTAACAACATAATGGTTTTTTTTAATCAAAGTGGTACTAGATATTGGCATAACTCCTCATTTTGGTTTTTGAGATTAAAATCTATAAAACTGGTTTCTGAGTTTGTCTACCGTTAATCATGTTGGTCATTATGCAAAAAATCTCCATTAAATAAGGTAAAATGACAAAAGTATCTTCAAATTTTGTCAAATTACTTTGGTCCATTGTTTATTAAATTGGGAGTATTTTTGTCATTTTCATCTTTATTTAACAAAGATTTTTTACAGAATGATTGATGGTTGACATAATCAAGAACATGTTCTATCAATTTTAAATTTAAAGGAACAAAGTAAAAAATTATATCAATCTCAAAACTACTTTAGCTAAAATGCCTAAATTAAATTTCACTCCTTATAACAAAGTCAACAGTCGTGGAGCACGAGTCTTTTTTTCTTTTTTCTTACTTTTCGTGAAACATGTGGCCTGAGTGTAAAAAACACAGTTTCCACTGACCCTATAATAATAGGAATTTCATAAGCTGACAAGTCATACAAAACTAAGCAAACATACAAAACTAAGCAAACACAAACATTCTCGATCAAAAATGGAGCAAAGCAAAGGCAGGAGAGTGATCCTCGTCCCGCTGCCGTTTCAAAGCCGCATAAATTCTATGCTAGAATTGGCCGACGTTCTACACTCCAAAGGCTTCTCAATAACCATTATTTACACCCGCTTCAACTCCCTCAACCCTTCAACCCTAAACCCAAACTTTACTCACCATTCAATCCCTGTTGACTTATCCGAAACCGAGGTGACCACGAAGGATGTCAACGTTATTCTTTCTTGTCTCAATGCTAAATGTGTCGAGCCTTTCAAAGAATGCCTGGCCGGATTGTTTTCGGATGATGTTAATTCAGAGGACCCGGTTGCTTGCTTGATCTCCGACACTTACTTTCACTTCACTCGATCCCTTGCGGAAAGCTTTAAGCTTCCGAGGATCATGTTAGAGACCGTGTGCGCCACTACCTTGGTTGTTTATGCTGCGTTTCCTCTTCTCAAAGAAAAAGGATACTTTCCAATACAAGGTACATCAGATATATGCTTCTTTCCTTCTATGTTGTTTACAAGAAAATAGCTCTATACCATGATATCAGTGGCACATAATAAGGTTGGTAAAAGTTTAAGGCATTGATACTTGTTCCTACTGATTATTCCACACAGATAGTGCATTTAGTTTTACCGGAATAATTAATCCGACAAAGCCTAATATTACAAAGTGCCTTTTTACTCACCATTGTTACATAGTGTTACTTATACACGTGTTACAAACATGAGTGAATGTACAAATACTTGAACAACTTACATTTGGCTTTCGATTATCTTGGCAATGATTACATTCTCGACTAGAAGAGCTAGTGACAGAATTGTCACCTATCAAAGTTAAATACCTGCTAACGAGTCCCAATTGCGATCCTGAGAAACTTTATCAACTGGTCGTCGACGTGGTAAATGAACCAAAGTCTTCTTATGGACTCGTTTTAAATACATTTGCAGATCTTGAAGGACATGCTCTAGCCACGATCCGCCAGGAACACCTGCCCAATGTTCCCATTTTCCCAATACGTCTATTTCATAAGTGTTGTCGTACAGTATCCTATTCAAGTAGTTCATTGACACAAGACCAGAGTTGCATTTCATGGCTGAACACTCAAGCGCCAAAATCTGTTGCTTATGTTAGCTTTGGGAGCGTTGCCCAGATAGATCAAGCTCAATATTTGGAGATTGCTTGGGGGTTGGCCAACAGTGGCCAACCCTTTTTGTTGGTGGTTCGACCCGGATTAATTCAAGAGTCGGACTGGCTTAAAGTGTTGCCTAACGAGTTTTTAGAATCGTTGAACGAGAGAGCTTACGTTGTGAAATGGGCTCCACAAAAAGAAGTGTTGGCCCAACCGGCAGTCGGAGCCTTTTGAACTCACAATGGTTGGAATTCTATGTTGGAGAGCATTAGTGAGGGGATCCCTATGATTTGCACGCCATTTTTTAGTGAACAAATGGTGAATGCAAGAAATGTGAGGGATGTTTGGAAGGTAGGGCTGCAGTTGGAGCATGGGATTGAGAGAGGTGAGGTTGAAAGAACAATTAGAAGACTGATGGTTGAGAAAGAAGGGGAAGAGATCAAAGAGAGAGCCTTAAAGTTAATGGAAAAGGCAAATCTTTGCCTCGAAGAAGGTGGCTCTTCGTACCAATCTTTGGATGGCTTGGTTAATCACATTTTATCATTATAAATCGTTTCTTTTTTAAACTAAAACCCATATGTTGTTTTTAAACTCCTTTCATGGATCATGTATTATATCATGAACTATAATGATGCATCTGTATCATTGTGTTTAAAGAAAGTGGTGGTTCATCATCTGTGATGTAGGACATATATGAAGAATTGGCTTCTATATCCTATATGTTCCTAGGAATTAATTTGGCTCATTAATGAATGAGGAGGAGTATCTGTGAAACCCCTCCCCACAAATTTCTTTGTAATTCCACATTTCCTCTAAAAGTTAATGGAATTTTCATTTGGGTCATTTGAACACTTACCTTATCCGGATCCCTTTTGGGATTTCCTACCTATCACGACTTGCCATATGGCAAGTCCCCATCTCCTCCCTCTCATCTCCCCGATCTATTTTTTTTTTTCTCTCTCTCTCTCTCTCTCTCTCTCTCACTTTCAGCTCTCTTTTTCTCAGCTCTCTAACTCTCTCTTGAACCTCTCTCTCTCACTTCATTTCCCGATCACACCCACACACACACCCATCTACGCACCATCACCACCGTGGACTCTCTCTCTCTCACCCTCACTTGTCTTTGCAGAGCTCGGCGAAGCCCAGTAACCCAGGAAACCCCGGTGGACTCCCACGAGTTTTGAACGAGATTCTGGCCACCACCGGTCATTCCACGACGAGACGAAGGTAACTTTCACTTTCTTTCACCTTGTACTTACTTTTGGTACCTAGGTCGGAGGTTAGATTTGTAGTTGCCGTTGATCGGAGCACGGGAGGCTATGGCCTCCTTCCCTGGCGAGATTTGGGCTTTCAAACCCAAACCATTAAAACCAAGCCATTTGGGCCACACCAAACCTAGGGCCTTAGGCCCGTTGCTTTAAAAACCCAAAACCCTTTTCTTGTAGGCATCTGGGTCGGATGTACCACAGGCCCTTGGCCTTGGGGCCGGGCCCTAAGCCCAATTCCTCAAGCCTAAGTTCCTTGAAACCCAAACCCATTTCCCTTATCCCCCTAAACCCAACCTACCTAAAACCCTGAGCCCAAACCCCCTTAAGCCCAACCTGGCTAACCCACTAGGTCCAAACCCCTAGGGCCTAATTCAAACCCAAGAACCCTAGACCCGGTTTGACCCGTTGACCCGAACCTGTTGACTTTGACTGACCATTGACCCAGTCAACGGTCAACGTTGACTTTGACTTTGATCGGTCAACGGTAAACGTTGACTTTTTGGGTTTCGTTCGGAACCCCTCCTAGGCTAATTTCGACGTCTTGGACCCGTTTTTGACGTCTGTTTTTCCAAATTAAAATGTTTGAGTATAGTTTTGTTAATTGTACTCTTTATGTGCTTAAGTGCAATTACTAGCGGCGATCCCGTTATTCCTATTTCGTACGGCTCATCTACGACAAAGTATCTGTGAGTGGACCCCTTCTAAAATACATGTTTTATTAGTTGAAATGCATACATGAAAAGCATGATTTACTGAATACGTTTTGTGAACATTTTATGAGAAATTGATTATCATGCTATACTGAGCTTGTTTTGGAATACCATATTTTCTATCTAACCTATGTTTTTGTAGGGTATCTGATGGATGACCATATACTATTTAGAACATGTTTTCACACACTTTTTTATAGTATAGATGATGGATGACTTTATACTATGAAGATGATTTTGAGATATATGTACCTATGTTTGGAAAGATTATGTTCAATGTTTTTGTGTGTATCTAGTGGTCACTATTTTGCCAGGGGCGAGGATCTAGTGTTGGCATATGGGCCGGGAGAAATAATCCCTGGCTTCGGGCCGAGGGAAATGGAGCTGGCATTTGGCCGGGAGAAAATAATCTTTGGCTTCGGGTCGAGAGACATGGTGTTGGCTGCGGGCCTGTAGATATTATTATTGGATACCACTATTTAGCACATTATTTACGAGATATGCTTTATGAGAAGTTTTATGGCTTGCTAGGGTTTTCAGAAAACCTAAGCTTTGGGGGTTAGTATGTTGATAACTGTTTTAGTGTATATATATATATATATGTATATATATATATCAACTTGGTCCACTCATGTTTGTTTGCGCCCCCTCAGGACATAGGAACAAGGACTACAATCCTACGTACGAGGCATTCCCTTACCAGTGACATCGTGCTATCTCCTCTGATTTGACCACTCTTGTAATAATACATTCCGTTGTAATCTGATTTAGAATATGCTTTGAACATGCCATGCATCATCATTGTGAATTCATTGTTGGCAGTTGAATATTATTTATATCACTATCTTCACGCTATGAATTGTCACATCCTATTATCTTGGTACAATTTAGTTGCATGTTTCACATGTTCTTAGCATTTGGATTCATTAAATGGCTTGCGTCACATTTGGGTGTCGGCTAGCACGTGGCCATCCCGATATCCCTCGGACATCGAGATCGGGGCGTGTTAGATTGGTATCAGAGCATACTTAGGACTTTGTTCTTCCATTTGGTAATCATAATCCTTCTTGTATCCATAATCTTCAGTCCTTCTAAATCTTGTTTGTTTCTTATCAGAATTATGGATAATCCTGATGGGAATGTTCCTCGACGAGCTCGTTCTGGTTTAATGGGGGGAATCTAGCAATTGACTGTCGCTATGCGAAATGCTTTTCCTAATAGTAACATGTCGAACCGCATATATATGGAAATAGCTCGTAGCCACGGAGTTTCAGAACTAAGGGTAGTTGGAGCCTGTGAGGAGCCTGAAGATTGGCTGGAGAAAATGGAGAATATTTTAGAGGCCATGAAATGCCCAATGACTGAATAGGCGAATACAGATGGCTATTTCATTTAGGGTGACATGAGGTCTTGGTGGAAATCAGTGAAGAACTCTCATCCATCCGGTTCTTTGATGACATGGGCTACTTTCAGGAGACTTTTCAGTGCACGCTTTATAAGCCCCAACTATAAGTTAAGAAAAAGGCGGGAGTTCCTAAAGTTTTGTTAGGGCGTTCTAAGCATCACGGAGTTTGATAGTACTTTTCGGCGCCTGTCGAGACATCATGAGGGAACCTATGAGAATCCGCAAGAGATGAGAATTCAGGCGTTAATTACGTTGAGCCCGGACTATAGCGAGTTTGTGGCTGCACAGAGGGCTAGATTCTACGAAGAGATGATCGAGACGGCTTTGAATATTGAACAGACAAGGTGAGACAATCATATTCAGGATTGGCCTCAAATTCAGAACCAGCCTCGGAGACAGAACCGACCTCGAAATTAGAACCAGAGGGGTCGAGGATTCCGATCTTGGAGTATGAGAGAACTAGCTAGCTCTTCTAACCCCATTGGCCCTAGGCACTCTCATTCATTCAAATGACAGGGTCAGAGTTTAGGATCATCTAGTGAGGGCTCAGGCAGTGAGTCGGCTAGATGATCTTTCAGCCACTTCGGTTCAACAGTCGTGCCTTGTGTTCGAGGGAATTACGCTGTAGTTATGACCATGTGTCACGGATGTGGTGGCACTGGGCACTATGTTCGGGATTGCCCTTCGGCACCACCGCTCGAGGACTTTGCTTCTGGCTCAGGTTACAGTGGGGGTGGCTTTTCGACCACTCAGAATTATGGTGGTAGACAGAGTTTTGGCGGCAATGGCGGTGGTAGTCAGAACTATGGTGGTAGTAGTAGTCAGGGTTATGGCGGCAGTGGTAGCCAGGGTACCCAGTTTTCTGCACAGCGACAACCACATCAGTCCGGAGCAGCTTCGAGCAACCACGTTCAGGGGAACATAGCAGGTCGTAACAGCCAGGGCCCTAGGACTCGTGAGGGTCGTAACAGTGTTGCAGGACGTCAGGTCCATGGGTATATCAACGCCATGACTCAGCAGGAAGCTGAATAGGATCCCCGAGTCATTACGGGTACGTTATTCATTTGTGGTAATTCGGCTAGAGTTCTGATTGATTCGGGTGCCACATTTTCATTTGTATCTCCATCATTTGCACGAGTGGCACATGAAGATCTCTTCTGTGCTTAGTGGGAGTATAGGGATTGCCCAGTGATAGTTGAAGGGGAACTCATGAAGGCTAATTTAATTCCCTTCAAACTAGCGGAGTTTGATGTTATCTTGAGAATGGATTCGCTATCCAGGCACTATGCTTATATCGGTTGTAGGGATAAGTTTGTGATGTTTAATCAGCCTGGACGATCATTAGTCACATTTCAGGGTGAGCGACGAATCCTTCCTAATAGTATCATTTCTGCTGTCCAGGTGAGTAAGTTGTTGCACAAGGGATGTGTGGGACTCTTAGCCCACATAATGACGAGGGATGAACCTTCGTTGAGTCCTGAAGATGTGCTAGTGGTGAAGAAATTCAACGATGTGTTTCCGAAAGATTTGCCAAGGTTACTACCTGGGAAGGAGATCGAATTCACCATGGATTTACTTTCAGGTACAAACCTTATTTCCTTAGCACTGCATCGAATGGTACGTAGGCAACTTGAAACTTCAAAACTTCAAGTACAGTCGCATCATCAACAAAAACACAAACACTTTGAAGAATAAAGAGCAAATTCAAAATATAAATACTTTATTTCTTTAAGGGAAGGATTTGGTTACAAAGCCTTATTACAAAAAAAAAAAAAATGAGCAGCAGGACGGCGGACAGTACAGCGACGGCAGTGCAGCGAGCAGCGGCCAGAGGCATGACGACGTCACCATTGAGGAAAGCTGTGACCAAAAGGCACTACACAGCAAAATCCCGCTGCAGTCTTTTGCACAGCACCACACGGCAGCGCACCACCGAGGGAAAATTGCGACCAAAACGCACTACATAACGAAACCCTGCTGCAGTCTTTTGCACAACCCCACACGGTAAAAGTGATGCACTGCAACAAGCTCCAAGCAGCAGGACGGTGGACAGTGCAACAAGGATAGCGGAAAGTGCAGTGACGGCGGCGCAGCAGACACGGCAAATAGGGCAGCTACAAGACGGTCCTTCAAAGCACGCTACAGTAGCAAAGAAACCAAAATTCCGTGCAATCGTACTACGCAACCCCGCAGCGACTACGCAAGCAGTTTCTTGCACCCAACAGCGACGTCACCACCAAGGAAAAAACTGTGACCAAAAGGCATTACACAACGAAGCCCCGCTACAGTCTCTTGCACAGCACCATACGGCAGCGCATCGCCGAGAGTAAACTGTGATCAAAAGGTACTACACAGCGAAACCTCGTTGTAGTCTCCAGCACAAGTACACCCATGTCCTGCTATCACGTCTCTAAAAGCTTCGTGAGGATTCCAGCATCATGCTCTGCCTTCTCCAAAATTAAAGATTCATGGCATCACAACAAAGAAATCCATCAGTGGGGTACACACGTCACATATTTTATATACACGATGATGAGATAATCAACATATATATATATATGTATGTATGCACGTACATGGAGTGACGGGACAACCACCTGCCACAATCAAAATATGTATATATATGCAATTGGGACAACCACTTGCTACAATCAATATATATATATATATATATATGAATGCATGCAATCCCAGATATCAAAGTCGTCCTCAGCTTAAAGCAAATAAGCCTTACCGCGTAAAGGCTTCACAAATGCCTTTGCTGCGCGACTGCCTTCTCTCTTCCTGACGGCAGCAACGTCTCTCTTTCTCCTCTGTATATAATATATGTACACGAATAGGACAATCACTTTCCATATATATATATATATATATGTGTACAAGGTGATGGGAGATACATGTATAAAGGATTGGAGTCGTGCTCTGCTGAAAGAAACTGCACGGAGGAATTTGTTATGCCCTGCCTTTGTTTTCTTCCTTCACCCCAACCTTCAAACTAGCAGCCACTCCTTCTTTTTGTCCAGCACCGAGTTCAAGAAGCAGCAGACACAGACTGCAGTGCAGCAAATGAGCAATGAACGCAGTCACGGTTGCAATCAGCAGCAGCACGGGATGGTAGGACGGGGCAGTCAGGATGCAAGACAGTAAGTTGGTGCTGTGGTTGTGTAGTGGCCATGTGATGCCCTATATATGTATGTATATACAATGGTCTCAACAGTTGCAAATGAAACTGGTCTACATGTAGTGCAGTAACTGTGCAAACAGTCATCCGCATGCAGAGAAGAATACAGAGAGAAATGCAGTACAGTAACTATGCAACCAATTACCCACATGCAGAAAAGAATGCAGAGAGGAATGCAGTGCGGTGACTGTGCAAGTCCGCATGCGGAAAATGATGCAGAGGAAGAATCCCATCGACGAACCCAGAAAAGCAAAAGAAGTGCGGTAACTGTGCAAATAATAGTGACTGTGCAAACAACGACCTGTGCTTGGAAAAGAAAACCAAAATGAAAGGTGATGGGATGGCGCACTTGGAAAATATGATTATGCACGGCACTATCCTATCAAAATGTGATTAAAAAAAAAAAAGAAGGTTTTATTGGTAATCAGCACAATACGCTGAATAAAATAAAGCATGTCCATTGATATCTCTAAGAAATTACAAGCGTGTACAAAAAAAAAAAAAAAACGGAAAGGAAAAGACGGAGCCTTCACAAAGTTCGCTCACTTGAAGCCTCAGTATCCGGTAGAACCCCAGAAGAAGGAGGCACTGGAAGTTGATCATGTGACGCCTCGATACTTGGTCGGACTCCAGATGTCGAAGGCAAAAGGTGTCGCTGAAAGAAAGCCACAAACCTCTGATGGTCACTTTGAATCCGACCTTCAGATTCCTGCAGCTCATCGAGCTTTCTCTTTATGCTCGTTGAATAATTATTTGCAAGCACATGCAACTTTCTATTCTCGCACTTGAGACTTTTGATCTCTCGTCCAAGACTTTCCACCTCGGCCGTCAATGATTCAACTTGGCGAGTTCGAGCAAGTAGGCGTTGGCCCATATTGGACACAGAGCCCGCATACTGAACATTGAGAGCCCGAGACTCTTGAACAACCAACTCATCGGACCGTCTTGAAAGCAGCCTATTGTCTCTAGGAGTGAGGAGGTTCTTAGCTACTACCATAGCCGTTGTCGCATCACCCATCACAGAGTCTTCAACTGTAAGAAGGTCATTAAAAGATAAAAAGGATGGGCGCCATATATTACCCTGACGCGGCGCACCTGTATCACTCATGAGACTCAAATCTAGGCAAATGTTAGATGGGTAAGCCATTTTCAGAAATGGTAAAAGAAAAGGGTTGAATGGAGTAAAATCTCAGAAATACACCAGAGATAATTCTCACAAGCGGGCAATCTTCAAAGTGTGCATGTTGGATGTGATTGACACCCCTATAAAAGGAGAGGTAACACAACCATTAATTCAAAAATCGAAGAGACACCACTCTCTGAATTTCAAAAGCCGGATTTTCCTGCATAAAGTCCGTCAACATTTTTCAGACGCAATCTTAGCTTTTCGGATAGCACGTGCAACTTTATCAAAGATCTCTGACAAAGTTGAAAATGCGTGAAGTCCACTATTCCAACAACCACACTTCGCCAACAAGTGTAGGAGACAAGGCCTCCTCCGCACCACTACTTGCTATTGCGCCATTCTCTATATAGGTCAACCTTCATCCTTCATGGCAAGGCACACATCCAAGACGCCTGACTCTTCTTCCTCGTCAAGAAGGTATTTGCAACCAAGCCTTTCAGCATACTCAGTTATCTTCCTCTTCGAGAACACCTCTTCGATCAAGTCACTTAAAATGATCAGCTCATTTCCCTAACCAGAAACCCATCTCGATCGAAAAGTTTACACCCGTATCAAAATCTTATACTCTTTCCTCCAAGAGCAAAAGTACCTCATATCATCAAGGTTGAGAGCAAAAGTATCTCATATCATGCTTTCTTCATATCATTTTCTTTGTCATCCCTCTTCACTGCAGGATAAGGAGAAAGAAAGCAATCAGCCAGCACTTGGAATCAACCTTCCGAGTTGGAACCGACTGCCTGGAACCCCTTCCTTGATTGCTTACCTAGCCTTGCTCTCGAGTACTCATCTTCAACATCTTGTGCTTCCAGAGAAGATACCACATCCGCCTAGAAAACAGGCAAAGGAAATTGATACATCGAAGCATGTGGAGACAAGCACAACCAATACATGCGCTAATCCATCCGCTGCTTCTTCAAAAGCAAACGTATCTCATATCATCAGGGTCAAAAGCAAAGGTATCTCATATCATGCTTTTTCCTTGTCTTTTCCTTTTCCCTTGCTCTTGCTTGTAGGACGAGGACAAAGAAAGTAGTCAGTCGGAACCTGCAATCAAACTTCTGATCTGGAACTGACTGCCTGGAAACCTTGCCTGATTACTTTGCTAGCATTGCTCTCGAGCACTCATCCTTAACTGTTGTCAAGGTCACAAATTCCTTCGGCAAATACCTTATGACAGTGGATCAGATATTGGCCCTTTACACTGAAGCTGCCAAGCAGGGATGAGTCGCTAAGAAGTAGTGCTATAAAAGACCATTCAAATGCAAAGGTTGCTCACCACTTCTGCTATGCCATAAATTGAAGCAGAAGATTCAATGATGAGCTAGAACAAACCACTACAACACAACGCCTTTCTTGCAAAACCGCATAATCCAGATGGAAGAGTCTAAGTCAGATCCAAGCTCAGCACCGCTGCTCTATCTAAAGGACTCAAGAAGCTTCAACAACCTTTCACTGGCACCGTCGTCGAAGAGCAAAGCCTCGCCGTGCAACGCTGTCAAATCACCACTACTTATTCGAAAGCAAAAGTATCTCATATCATCAGGGTCGAAAGTAAGAGTATCTTATATCATACTCTCTCCCTGTCCTTTTCCTTGTCTTTGTTCTTACCTGGAGGATAAGGAGAAAGAGAGTACTCAGTCGGCACTTGGAATCAACCTTCCAGTCTGGAACCAACTGCTTGGAACCCCTTCCCTGATTGCTTACCTAGCATTGCTCTTGAGTACTCATCTGCATCTGCCTAGAGAATAGACAAGACGAGTGACAATGAAGCATCAATCTTGTGGATCATCAGTAAACGCGACAACTGTACGTGCTGATTCATCCCCTAACCCTCTTCAATATGAATTGGAAAGATTGAACAAAGAAACAGGTCATCACCTCCACCTCGTGCTTGCCTGCCAGATGTTCAAATCCTAAAATCCCTCGTGGTCCTATCTAAATTCAAGATCAAGCCCCAACGGCCCTTGAAGAGATTATAAAACCGATTCAAGATCAAGTGTCCACCACCCTTAAATCAAACCCAGTTCAAGATCGAGTCTGTGGAAAGTAAGTTCAGACCTTTGGAGGAAACCAGAAAACCCTCCAGCCCAGTTCAAGATTAAGCCTGTGGAAAATTAAACTTTGGAGGAATCCAGAAAAAAAAACCTCCAGCCCTGTTCAAGATTAAGCCTGTGGAAAATCAACAATTGGAGGAAACCAGAAAACCTTCCAGCCAAGCCCCGCCGACCCTTGAAGAAATTTCAAACAAAATTCAAGAAAAAGCCTCAACGGCCATTAGATCGACATCTGCACTAAGGGACTTCAAAACACATCTTCTACACGTGACAAACACATCTATACAACGCGCCTTGAAGTGGGGGCATTTGTAGAGATTGAAATTTGGGTGAAATAAATGTTGGCCATTGCATTAAAATTACATTTGTAGACATTAAAATTTCGGTGAAATAAATGTTGACCATTGCATTAAAATTACAACAACCCACCCAATTTACCTACAACATCCACCCAATTCACCTACAACAACTCACCCAATTCACCTACAACAATCCACCTAATTCACCTACAACATCCACCAAAAACAAAAGGATGGTGGTAATTCATTCTCAAAGCCTATAAATGGGCTTCTTAATCAAAGGATCAAGGGAGGATTTTTACATACATTTTCTTTACTCCCAAATTGGAAGAGAATTCAAATCACACCAAAACTTTGAAGCTTTGAAACTCTAAAAGCTCTCAAGAAAATCCCGAAGGATCGAGAAAACTCTTTTCGTTCTTCGTTCATCGTTCTTCCAAGATCAAGCCTCGACGGCCCTCGGATCAATGATCATCGTTCTTCAAGAATCAAGCCCAAAAGCCCTTGAAGAAACGTTCATCCACCTTCAAGATCAAGCCACCAACGGCCCTTGAAGAAATGTTCATCCACCTTCAAGATCAAGCCACCAACGGCCCCCTGAAGAAACTTCTTGTTCATCCAAGATCAAGCCCCGACGGCCCTTGGATCAACAACATCCACAAACCAACATCTTACGGAGATCGAATCAGAGGATCAAGTTAAAAGAGATTGTAACCCCAAAATCATTAATACAAAAAAAAAATATTATTTTGTACACGTGTTCTTGTCTCTTTCATCGCAGGAATTTCCATGTTCACAATAACATATATATCATATCCTAGTATAACATTTTAAATGTATCAGAATATTTAACAACATATGGCCTCTAGAGCACTTTCTATTCTAAGCAATATGTACAATATGTTTCAACAAAACCTACCTGATTAGTACAATAATTTTGATGGACAATTTGACAATATAATATGTTAGATACGAAGAAAGTTGAGGTTCCATTATGATAAAATCAATTGACAATATGAAAAGTGACTATAGACAGTGCCATCATAGGCTCACAGTGGTCACCTGACTACTACTATGGACTTCGCATGTTTTTTTCATTAAGTTAGATTATATTTCATAAAAAATTGTATTAATAAGGGTAAATTACATAAAACTACATCAATTATTGGGCCAGTCACAGTTTCATACCCCGTCTTTAAAAAATGTCAATGTCATACCTCATCTACAAATTTGTTACAATTTCATACCTTCCGTTAGTTGTCTGTCAATTCCTCCGTTAAATGCTGACGTGGTTTGAGGCGGGACCCACTTTCAATTAAAAAATTAATTGAATATTAAAAAAAAATTAAATATTAACTAAATATTAAAAAAAAAAATTTAAAAAAACCAAAAAATCAAAAAAATCCAAATCCACACCCAGATCCCCTTCCCATCTTCCCTATCAACCCGTGTCCCCCCCACCCCCCAAAACCTTCCTTCCAAACCCAGAACCCCACCCCCACCTCCCATGCAACCCCCTCACCCCTCTTCTCCCTCCCGAGCCTCCCAACCACCTCCCTCTCCTCCACTCTCTTCACCTCCCCTATCATTCAAAACTTAAAAAAATAAAAAAATCTGAACCCAGATTGTCCAGATCATCGCACCCCACCCAACCCTTCCTTTCCGTCGAAGTCGGACCACCTCAACTGGTCCTCGAGTACCAGGAGCTCTGCGACAATTACCTTCACTAGACCTATCTCGCTCACCCTCGTCGGAGCTAATCACGATCTGGGTGTAGCGATGCGGATCACGATCTCGCTACTGCTACTAGTGGTGATGGGTGGGTTGGGATTGTCATCTGGGTAGGTGGCCGGGTTAGGCTTGGAGGGGTAGGGTTCGAAGAGAGGGAGGTGGTTGGGAGGCTCAGGAGGGAGAAGAAGGGTGAGGGGGGTTGCGGGGGAGGTGGGGGTGGGGTTATGGGTTTGGAAGGAAGGTTATGGGGGGCGGCGGGGTGGGCGGGCGGGGGTGGGACACGGGTTGATGGGGAAAGATGGGAAGGGGATGGGGATTTTGGCGGGGGGGGGAATTTTTTGGTTTTTTTTAATATAATTATTTAGTTAATATTTAATTTTTTTTTTTAATATTCAATTAATTTTTTAATAGAAAGTGGTCCCGCCTCAAGCCACGTCAGCATTTAACGAAGGAATTGATAGACAACTGACGGAATGTATGAAATTATAACAAATTCGTAGATGAGGTATGATATTGACATTTTTTAAAGACGGGGTATAAAACTTTGACTGACCCAATAGTTGAGATAGTTTTATGTAATTTACCCTATTAATGATGTACAATATGCTTATAATTTGACCCTTGTGCTCACTAAAAATGCCTAACCCCTGAACATTTAGTTGACCCGTAAAGTCACCAAAACCCTTTGTCAAGATGCTTATCCTTCCCCACCACCGATGCTTCTTGTCACTTGATCTCAGTTAAACAAATATTCTTGAAAAAATAAATTAAATTAAGCAGAGAGAGAGCAATGCTACTGCCTTATACAGTGGCAAATATTATAGCTAAACAAATCAAGTTTTTAATGCGGGAATATATGCGTGTGCCCAATGAGAGGAGTTAAGGAAAAGAATGTTAAGAAAGGAAAAGAATGTTAAGTACCATGACTCCAAAAGAGAATATGGAGATGACGGTGAGCGAAATGGAGATGGCGGAGAGCTCAATAGTTCCGAGATGACCAGCAAAAAGCACAACGACTGCGGTATTTCCGTACATACACATCATAGTGATCACAGTCGAACCGGCAATTTGCCACATCTTCACCGTCTCTATCCAAAACATACGCCGGAATGCATCACAGCTCCTCACCGGTGCATAGTCTTCATTGGTGCCTTCATAAAGAAGTGGCTTATTGCTCAACTCAACGTCACCGTCACCGGCTGTGTGGAGCAGTGGCTTCTCCATTAAGTTAAGAGTAAGATATAATTAAATATGAGAGTTGGGGACCTTAATTTATAAATATGCTTTATATTACGGATGACCTTAATATATGTTATCGAAAAGAAATGCCCTTAACATTTTATAGACTTCTGTGTGCAGCAGGGGCTTCTCCATTAAGTTAGGTAGTGTAAGATTTTGTTTGAAAAGTAGTTAGGTACCAATGCTCTTAATCTATAAATTGTCGTTGGGTTTGAAAGTTTGGTACCTTCTTATAAACTTCTTTTCGAAATGCATTTAAAATGACTGAAATCGCCTTAAGTGAAAATATTTTTGAAATCAATCCTTAATAAAAATTCAAGTGGATCATAAAAGAACACTTGAAGTGTTTCATACAAGAAGCATATAACCGGTACTTATTCTAAAAAGCACTTGAAGTGCTTTTGGAACTCAAGATTAATTTCATAAAAAACGCTTAGTCATTTAAAAAACACTTCAAAACAAGCCCTAAATGTGATTTATAGTATCCCAATGGTTTTCTTTTCTGGTCTCAGGGTGTTCAAAGTCACACACATGAATATGCACGGATCATGATCAAATTATTAATTTATAAAATGCGGCAGGAGAAGAACTAAATTTAATTTGGTATAGAGAGATAAATATTTAGAACAAATTTTGTAAACCATGTGACGTCATTATTGATGATTGAATTACAACTTAAGTATTGATTAACGTGCTTATTTCTTATTGGTGACACTTCACATAGTTTACAAATTTAGTATAAAAAATTAGTCTACTTAGCATTACTCATTAGAGAGATTTTTCAATGTGCCCAAATCACTAGATGAAACACCATATGTTATTATAAAATTGGAGAAAAGTTTTTTTCTTTTTTTCTCAAATGTCCCTCCAATTATATTATGACGTGCGGTATCCTACCATGTGTTCCAGGCACACTAAGATATCTCTCTACTCAATAATTTATAAGAAATGCTAAAAATACTCTCTCAAAAGTGAGACTCTTCATGGATATAAGTTAGAAAAAGAAAAAGGTAAATATTATAGGATCAAAGAGGTAAGTTAGAACGGAATGATCTTCAGGTGGGTGGTATAACGGTAGAAAGGGATAGCCGGTTTTTTTTTTTTAAATTTTTTTTAACATACGATATTATCTGCACTAAAGAGGAGGAGGTGGGCTTGGCCTCACATACTTATGAGTAGAATGAAATAAAAAGCATAAGTGCATCTATCTACGGTGTGGGCCAGAAAATAGGCAAAATTGTACTGTACTAACTTATGTGACATGTTATCTACTCATTTATCTTATGGAAAAAATTTGTTACTTCAACGGATTAAGCAAACTAAGTAGATAAAGCCGTGTTATATTATTTTCTTTCACATATTTGTTTGTTATTCACCAAAAAGATAAATATATATAAACCCCATTTGGGGATCACATAGAATAGTTTACAATAAAAGAGGTTGTGGGGCCCGCTTTGCCTACTTATGTTGAAGTAGGTAATATTGCCTAATTTGGAAAGAGAAATGGTAAGATTCTTAAAAGTAGAATTCTTTATTGATACTTTGCCACGTCATGTTTTTAGTATAATTTTCGTTCCAACATTATAAAATATTGTGCTAAAAACGTGAGGTGGTTGAGAGTTTATGGAGAGTCCCATTACGAGATAGTATCCTTAACATTTCTCATTTGGAAGAGTATGGAAAATTTGCTTTATCGATTTTACACGACTATTCACCATCTTCATTGTTGCTTTATCGATTTACAACAAACTAGACATGTAATTGGGATTGCATATCATATTTATTTATTTAATTCAACTGCATTTTTAATTATCAGAATTAAATTAATCCAAATTATATGCTCGAAAATCCAACACTTGTTACTCTACAAAAACAACTTTACATCGTGAAAAGGTGTCGAACTTGTGACAAAACCTGGTAAGCTGCAAAGCTCGTATAAGTAAAAATATATGATGAAAAGTCAAACAATCTCAGTTTAAAAACATCATTTCATAAATTATTTGTAATATACGAAAATCTCATTGGAAATCTCAAATGAATCCACACAAGCATTCAACTAACTTTTCATGATTGATTCATGATTGACCCACACAAGTACTCAATTATTTCTTTCTTATATGAAACAAAAGAATGAATCTAGAGTGACACAGTTTGTACGAAGCCCGCAAGTCCTGAACCCACTCAAGTAACCAAATAGGTAATAGCCGCCCATAGCGGCTGAACCAAGCACAAATCCTTAGAGCTTACTGATGAGGCAATGATCGCGCATATATCGGCTTACCTAAGCACAATATTAGGTAAGCACAAGCACTAAAAAGTAAAGAATGCCCAACGCCACACTCATGCTAAAAAGTAATGAATGCCCAACGCCGATTTTACCAAGCACAATCACTAAATAGTAATGGTCAACAATACAGATTAAAAAAGCACGACCACCATATACCATATTGTTATAGGTGCAGACTCGATATCATTTAACCCCGTAATACTATGGTAGCAGTCCTTTATTAGCCCTTCCAGTTTGCACTTATTTCAAATATTCATTGATATATCATTTCATAAAAGCATATGATTACTAGATAACAAACGCATTCATAAATTCATGTTATATCCACAAAGTATAAACTCAAGCTTTATCGCCCTCACTCCATGATGACTGGGTAACAAAAAATTGCAAAATCGTTAGCACACAATATTAGTTAATTTCACTCACCGAGAGTCCTACGCACTTCTAAAATAACCACAATAGAAGCATCACAGAAACTGAGGCACACATAAAACAATGCTCACATCCTTAAGACGTCGCATATCTAAGATGAGTCAACCAAGGTCCATCAATCCCTAAGTACCATCAAGCGTCGACTCTAGTCATTTTAGAATCATTGCACGTAGGGGTGAGTTCAATTTCATTTGGTTTGTTTTTTTTCAAAATCGAAACCAAACCGAAATTTCAGTTCAGTTCGGTCTTTTAATAAAACTTGAAAATTGGTTAAAAAAATCTGAAATACTAGGAGGGAGGGAGGGAGGGAGGGAGGGAGAGAGAAAGAGAGAGAGAGAGAGATGTCCGGTTAAAGGGTTAGTGAAGGGAGAGAATTGATGAGTACAAAATTAGTGAGAAGACTTCGTGTTGTAAACTTCACTGTGGATCTCCAAGCCCGCAAAAATGCTGATGCAGATCTCCAACCTGGCTAGACACCCATTTAGGCCTCTAGGCATTAGACCTTTACCCGTCGTCCGAATAGCGCCAAACGCTTTTTTGAATCTTGTTATAAAGTCATACAGTTGTGAAACATGCGTCCTTTTTTGGTTTTTTTAGCTAAACGTGAAACATGGAGAAAAATTGAATTTCCACTTACCCAATGTATCTTTACATATGTGAAATCATAAAGCTCACCAGTCACACAGAGCTAAGCAAACGCTAACATTCTCGATTCAAAAATGGAGCAAAGCAAAGGCAGGAGAGTGATCCTCTTCCCACTGCCGTTTCAAGGCCACATCACTTCTATGCTAGAACTGGCCAACGTTCTACACTCCAAAAGCTTCTCCATAACTATTATTCATTATTCAGACCCGCTTCAACCACCTCAACCCTTCAACCCTAAACCCACACTTCACTTACCTTTCAATCCCTGTCGACTTATCTCAAGTACACTTTATTTAAACTTGAAAATGACACTTAGAATAGTAAATAACAATTGAAGGAAGAGCCAACTTTCTAGAGACGTGCAGTTGGAGCATGGGATTGAGAGAGAGGTGAGGTTGAAAGAACAATTAGAAGACTGATGGTTGATAAAGAAGGGGAAAATATCAAAGAGAGAGCCTTAAAAGTTGATGGAGAAGGCAAATCTTTCCCTCAATGAACGTGGCTCTTCGTACCAATCAAATCATTATAATTTTTTTTTTTTAACAAACGATATTATTTACACTAAAAGTAAGGGGTGGGCTTAGCCTCATAATGTGTTAGTAATAATGTGATTCAAATCACATATGGCGAGAATCGAACCTAAGACCTCTCACTTACAAGTGAAAAAAGAATATCATTAGACTGTAGTATTAAGAGGCTATTGATCATTTTAATCTCATTCCTAATTTCAGTTTTACTGGAAATCAAAACTGATGCATTATAACGTTGGTTTTATACTACATAGTCTAATATTGTCAGTTAGTCATGTAAAACCATTTGTGAATGACAATGAATTATGCCGAGAATCTTTGAGAGAGTAGTTGACTTGGTAATCAAGTTAATGAAATCTTTTATGATTCTCGGGACGTTAAAGGAATAAACATATTGGAGTCCTAATTACTTGCAATCAATTTATGGGCCTTTTATTAAGAGAATACAAGGTATAAGAGTCATGATGGGACTCTAATTGATTAGAAAAGATTAGGGTGGATATACTTTCCGTTAATAGGGTGGAATTGGTTGACACCCTAGCTATATAACCAAGAAGCAGTCCCTGCTTCCATACCGTCGGAATCTCACAAAACTACAAACCTATTTCCCTAGTAGAATTCATAAAGACGTATTGGAAGTAGAAGACTACTTCAACTTTGCACCAGAAGCACTCATGGCGACAAGCAAGTATTTCACGATCATATGCTTGCATGCCATTAATGCCATGCCACATGCATATGCGAGTATAGTCTGCTTTTTTTTTTTTTTTTGTAATCCTAATACCATGCTATTAGATCTTGGGATATTCTTACATGTGGTATAAGAGCCACATAGTGTGGTTAGGGTTTAATATTATGACTTACAAATATGATCCATGGAAGATAGATTCCTGTGATAATAAGCTTCCGCTGCGTTGATGATATTTTTCTGTCATCCTCATGCATAAACCATAAGTTGCATATATATTGCTGCTGTTTTAACCCTTGCAGATGTGAGTTTTCTGGATGAATATTGTATTGGATTTCATGCTTTCATGATTTAAAATTTGGATTTAGCATTGTTAATTAACATGTTCTAAAGGGCATTCCCAATTTGTTTGTTTTCTGATGAACCGATAATGGTGAAACTATTTGGCGACTTACGTATATATAAACAAATTATTGTATTATGAAGGATTGCTTGCTGTCATAATTTTGGTGTGTGGTTAATTACATTATTATGAATTGCTTTCAGTCCGTTTGTATTGGGGTTTTCAATTTTTTTAATAAATTGATTCAATTGTGGTGTCAATTATTTCTTGCCTAAACTTTTGTCAAAATTAATCATGCTAAATTATAGTCTTTTCAAACTATAATACTATCGGGGTATGACTCCATTAAAGTCTCATTAAAAGGAAACCCATTCATGTCAATAACCTGGGCTTGATAGACTTCCATAACTCCAAATATTATGAAATTTGGTCATGTCGTAATATTAAATGGATTGTAGACGCTGGTATTTTTCCACGTTTTTTGGACAAGAAATAGATTTATGGTAAATTTTTAAGTGTGATACCATGTTGCTGGAATTCTGCAGACTTCTGCAGAATAGTCTGTTTGTGATATGATTTTGATAATATCAATGTAACTCATAAATTCATAAAATTTTAGTATGATATACATTGGTGAATTTTTAAATATGCGGTTTCTCCAGCACATTCCATTTAGATTTTATTTTTAGCTCACTTGTAAAACCTAACAAATTATGGAATTTTGAGTGACAGTAAATTTATATGTCTACTTAATTTCTGGAAATTTTCATACACATTGGAGGAAGATTGAATTTTTGGTGAATTGTTTAGTCTTCAGTATGTACTGCAGAATTTTTGCCGTTTCTGCAGCACATCCCATTTCTAATTTTCTTTTAGTACACTTGTAAAGTCTCAAAAATTATGAAATTTTGGGAGTTAACAGATTTGTATGTTTACTTTATTTCTGAAGATTTTCATTCATATCGGATGAACAATGAATATTTGGTGAATTTGTAATCTCAGGTCTGTACTGAACATTTTCTACAGTTTCTAAAGCACCTCTCTTTTCGAATTCATTTTTGGCCTGCTTAAAAATTTTAAAAATCATGAAATTTTGTGAAACGGTAGCCATATATGTCTAGTGCATACCTAAAAATTTTCATGACAATCTAAAGAGAATTGAGTTTTTAGTGAATTTGCAAACTAAAGTAGTACTGCTGAATTTTGGTACTTCAAAACTAGTTTTGTTATGTAATATTGTTTCACTGATTTGTGCACATCTATTGGTACCAATTATTATACAAGTTTATGGTTCCAATATGTCCTTATTTTATGCAAATTCTCAATACTAATGAATTTGATAGACAACACTGATTAAATTTTGATTTAAAGATGTATCGGTTTGTTTTGCTTAAACCAATGTTTTGTTTGATCATCAATTCTGAATATGATGATAATTGTCTTTTGAAAAAAAAAAATTGGAAAGTGGCATCAGTTTACTAATTGATCATTTTGGTCCCTATCGAATTACTGAATAACCATGTTTCCTCTTTCAAGAACTCTATTGTTCAATGTCAACAATAACGACACACTTTTGTGTCTGATTGAATCTTTTGAGAATCATTGAAATCCAATAAAACGGTTATTTAATACTCTTCTAAAGGATTACTTTGAAAAATCAGAATTCTAATTTATATGGTGAATACTTTTGTCCCAATGGGAATTTCAGGAAATCACTCACCAATTATAAATTAGTATTATAGCAAATCATAAAGTACTTCTAACATATTTTCATCTGGCCAAAGTTGTTGAAGCTATATGTATTTTATGTTTTGGCTAGCTATGCAGGTATTTTCTTTGCATGATTAGTTTCTGCCCAAAGGTGTAACAATCATGCAATTTGGAGTTGGTTCGATCCTCCACAACTCGACTACTTCTATGATGTCTTGCAGAATCAAGAATGAGTAAGTAAATTTGCCAATCTTTTGCCTTAATTTTCTGTGAGTTCTAAATTGGATTAAAAGTATTGTTGAAAAATTGATGTTGTTGAGATATCTATGTGTTTACTTTAATCGACTTTGTTTTAGAATTAAAACATAAATTTTGAGTTTAGATTCTCTTATTAGGTTTCATTTTAATTTATGACCTAATCTTTAACACATATGTGTCTTCTCTCATACACTAAAATATATTTTGTAGCCATTGGTTTATCTAATCACTTGTCACTTTTATCGATTAATGATGTTGAGATATTGTTCCTTATATAAGCCTAATTTTGATACATATAGATTGGTTTATTATGTCCAAACCAACTATTTTGTGACTCAACGAATTTGTTTAAGAAATTTTAATGTTTTGGGCATATTAAAGGTTATTTATCTAATGAAATGAACCTTTAATTTATTTAAGAAATTTTTCGTGTTTTGAGCATATTAAAGATTGTAAATTGGTTTTATTTAAATTATGATTAAATCAGAAATTTTGGTTGAGCTTGGGAAATCCTGAAGGAGTTTTGCATACCTTGCAACGTGTCCTATTTGATTACAATTTTGATAGATTTTTCTAACTCCAAACTTTGTAAAAATTTGCCATGTTATATTATATAATGGATTGTGTACACTATCTTTATTGATTCAACTAGCCTATATTTTGTTATATGAAAACCACTTTCTCTAGTGTTTAATCTTGCAATTTTGAGTGTTTGCCCAAGTGGGAGAAATAATGTATTATGGGCTTCACACTCATCAATTTTTGCATGCTTTTAATGGTCATAGTTTTGGTAGATAAAACATACATTATCATACTTGTTTATATTTTATTTGTTATATATGCAACTAATCTTGTAGGAAATTCAAGAAGGGTTAATGAGTATATTCTGCTCAAAAGTGTTTTGCTTATTAATTCTTGTATGTTGCTCAAGAAATTGGACTTGTGATTTATATGTTATTGATGAATAATTAATCTGCTCAAAAGTGTTTTCTTATTCAGTACAACTATAAATCAATGTATAGTGAAACATGGAATTGACAAGATTGTATATACTTCATCTGCTCAAAAGTGTTGAAGCTATATACGTTTACCCTTGTATTTTATGTTTTAGCTGTACAAACCTAATATAATTAGTTTCTGTCCAAAGATGATTATGGAATTATATGCTTTTGATGTGATAAGAAAACATTTAGTTAAAGTTTTCTATTTCTGTCAAATGTTAGATGAACAAAACTAACCAAATGATTTTGTATAGTTTTTCAGTCACAAGAGTCACTTCCCTACAGATATCTAGAATAAAGATGTTGAGCTCGCAAATTTTATGTTTTAGATCCCATGACTAATATTTTGCTAATGGGAGTATTTGAAAGGCATCTGTTTCATTTTGTAGACGTTTACAAAGTTTTGTTTTACTCTCTTAATCAGTGGGAGTAATAATAATTTATCTATATATAATTTTGTCTCTATTCATCAGTGGGAGTAAGAGATTACCTTTTGTGTTACAAATTTGAAGTGTTAGTGGCTGATACTTTAAGAGTAAATTTTGTTTAAATTTTGTTCATAAGTTTTAATAAGAGGTCCTGATTTTGTAAATAGTATGTCGTATTTTACTTGTTCTCTTATTATATTCTAAATTGAAAGAAAAGTTGAATTTTGTTACCAATGTTGTTGAGTTCTTTTGTGAACTACTTTTCAACTATTGTGAGCTAATGTTTTGACTATTAGCTCTTGATATCATTACTTTGTTAGTAACATAGTGCTTTGAGTTAAGTGTGCATGTAATCATCGAGTGCAAGGAACTATCCAATGTGTGCCTTGTTTTCCTTGGTTCTGCATTTAGTCTCAAAGTGACAAGTTACTTGAAAGGTATGATTGCATACTTTAGTGGACTCAAGTGATCACCATATATATTTATCTCGTTAAGGGGTTCTCATTGACATTTAATTGGGAGAATGTAAAACTATTGGTGAATGACAATGAATTATGCCGAGAATCTTTGAGAGAGTAGTTGACTTGGTAATCAAGTTAATGAAATCTTTTATGACTCTCGAAGCCTTAAAGGAATAAGCATATTGGAGTCCTAAACTTGCAATCAATTTATGGGCTTTTTATTAAGAGAATACAAGGTATAAGATCATGATGGGACTCTAATTGATTAGAAAAGATTAGGGTGGATATCCTTTCCATTAATAGGGTGGAATTGGTTAAAACCCTAGCTATATAACCAAGAAGCAGTCCCTGCTTCCATACCGTCGGAATCTCACAAAACTACAAACATATTTTGCTAGTAGAATTCATAAAGAGGTATTGGAAGTAGAAGACTACTTCAACTTTGCACTAGAAGCACTCATGGTGACAGGTAAGTATTTCACGATCATATGCTTGCATGCCATTAATGCCATGCCACATGCATATGCGAGTATAGTCTGCATATTGTTTTCTTTTGTAATCCTAATACCATGCTGTTAGATCTTGGGATATTCTTGCAAGTCAATCGATCATGTGCAGCATACCATGTCCTAATATCAGTTTTCCTTCTTAAACAAAAACTGATATTTTCCTTATATCCTAACGTTGGGGGTAATATGTTTAGAAATTTATTGTATAATAATATGTTGTGTGAGTTCTCATTCATTGGCCAACGTCTCCTTGTGATAGTTTCATATATGTGTAATGTTAGGGAGACTAAATTCTCAAACAAAATTTTGTAAACTAAATGATGTGGTTGTTGATGAGTGGATTATTTAGTCTTCCTAGACAAATCCCTATATATATATACACACACACACACACACACACACACATACACTCACACACTTGTTAATCTCTCCAAAAGGAAAAATGAAGATGTTCACCTGACCTGAGTATTGCAAGTAAACACTTATAAGGGTCGAAGGATGTTGTATCTTGTAGGGTATGGTGCTATAATCTGCTACACCAAGACATTGTATCCGACGGGAGAAATCAACTCTTAAAGGCAATGTCTAACACACCTCAAACTACAATGTTGTAATGAAGCATCAGCGAAGAACGGTTTCTACACTCTAAAAGATAAGTATTTTCTGTAATTTTGTAGATTTTTTTTGTCTAATTATAGCAATGAAAATTATCATATACTAATACATTAATTGTTATAAGAGAAGTAGCATCCATGTCGCTAAAATTTTCAACAAGTTCTTGGAGCCCCAAGCGGTCACCCTAGTCGCCCTTGGTCATGGCCGGCAATGTCCTACACCCAACATTTGGAGAAGCTATAACGTCCAACTACTGGACCAGCTCATCCCTACAGACCCAAATCGAACATTAGAAGTCAAATCTGCAAAGCCTTGTTCTTGCTACCTAGACCGCACGTTTCAATTTAATATTCAACCCACTCCACCATTTGATCTACGTCAGAAAACCAACAAAAAAAAAACACAATGATGGTTTTAATAACATGGGAGAAAGTTGCCTTGGAGCCTCCTATAGGGCATCCAATCAATCTCCATAACAACAACAAAAATTAGGGTTTCTTCGTCACATCAAATGCATCTATTCAATATATATACACATAACAGTCATCATACTTACATTGTCTACTTTTAATTGATCCAAAATATTGACATATTGTCACTTAGTACTACGGTTTACTGGTATTCCTCGTCACTTGTAAGAGAGGTCTTAAGTTTGATTTTTGGCAAATGCGAATTTGAACCACCTTATTGCTAGCTTATTATGAGGCTATGCCTACCCCCTCCCGCTTAATGTAGATAATATCGTTTGTTAAAAAAAAAATACTGACATATTGTTCCTTTGGATGCTTCATACTCGCTATCAAGTGCTTTTCCACTAGCTTTACCCTAGCTCTCCATCAGCAGAAACTCTTTTGAATATTTTCTGATGCCTTGTCCGAGAAGTAAACTGCAAAGGGTTTTCAAGTGTTCCAATGCAAAGATCCATTTTTGCAGTAAAAGAAAACGAAATTCTTAATCATAACTTAGTAATAGAGTTTTCCCGTTTACCATAACAAAAAAATGGTCACACAACGTGAGAAAGAAAGTTTGTATCATTTTTCATGCAATTTTATTTTATGAATTAGCAAACTCAAAAGAGAAGTATAGGAATGACAATATCTTGATAGGTTGCCCTGTAAAAATATGGTCAATAGACCCAAACTGATAAGAAAAGCACATTGGATTAATCTTAACAATCGATGAGAAAAACACCTTGGATTAATCTAATTAAAACTTATTTCGGATTTTTTGTGTGTGTTCAAAATTGTTCCCAGTAGAAAAATAAGCCCAAAACCCAATTGGTAAATATAGACAATGATATTCCTTGTGTATCTTTGTAAGCAATAACATAAAAGAGGTAACGACAAAAGAGCTGGCGGTGGACATGTGGGATTTAGGAAAAAAACAGCAGCAACAGAGCCATCAATAAGATAAGATTCCAGCCTGGAATTTCCAGGGTTGCGTCATGCGTGAGCAAAATTCCCATAACGTATATTTTACCAAGCTCAAGCTCAGCCGCCCTCTTGACCGAAAAAAGAAGCTCAGCCGCCTCAGCTTTCAC
The DNA here is from genome assembly GCA_024362995.1 of Heteromeles arbutifolia. Lineage (NCBI taxonomy): Eukaryota > Viridiplantae > Streptophyta > Magnoliopsida > Rosales > Rosaceae > Heteromeles > Heteromeles arbutifolia. The sequence continues at coordinate 7,447,931 of JANCRC010000018.1, read as the reverse complement.
CAATAAGTTCACAAGTCACAAGCTAAACGATTGTGGATCCAAAAATGGCGCAAAGCAAAGGCAGGAGAGTCATCCTCTTCCCACTGCCCTTCCAAGGGCACATAAACCCTATGCTAGAACTGGCCAACATTCTGCATTCCAAAGGCTTCTCCATAGCCATCATCTACACCAACTTCAACTCCCTCAATCCTTCAACCCTAAACCCACACTTCACCTACCATTCAATCCCTGTTGACTTGACAGAAAACGAAGCCTCCATCAAGGATCCCACCCTTCATCTTTCTGTTCTAAATACTAAATGTGTTGAGCCTTTCAGAGAATGCTTGGCCGGGTTGTTATCCGACGATGTTAATTCGGAGGACCCCATTGCATGCTTGATCTCGGATCCTATCTTCGACTTCACTCGATCGGTTGCAGAGAGCTTTAAGCTGCCGAGGTTCGTGTTAAGGACCGGGGGTGCCGCTTCTTTCGCTGTTTATGCTGCATTTCCACTTCTCAAGGAAAAGGGTTACCTACCAATACCAGGTACAATCTCAAGCCAACAAAACCCTATTATCAAATGTCTTTTTTGATAAATTCTTGTTTATTAATTTGTAGTTTGTATGATGTATTTCTGGAAATTGACAAGGAACAAGAAGTAGGAATTTCAGAGGAAGGTGCAGAGCTCTCTCTCTGACGAGCCAGCACATATATTTTCATTATAAACACATTTGACTTTCCTCTTACAAGCTACTCTAGAGCAATATCAGCCCTTGATTCACAAACAGTAATCTAAAGCATGCACTTGTCCTATGATAGTAAGCATTCACTTAACTGTTGGTTCCTTCCTTCTCAACCTTTCGATCAAGACCAAATTCTATTTAATTCCAACATTTTTATCTCATCGTTGTTACTAATAAATGCAATATGAGTAGATTGAAAACACCACACCGAGAATAATGACTCGTTTCAAAATCTTTTTATACATAGCATTTTTGTTCTTTGTTCGTAAGAGATTATGCAATATGTGTTGGTGTATTTCATTAATATATATATTAATGAAATACACCAACAATATGTGCTTTTATTATAAACATGTCAAAATTTTTATGAAAAAACTCAGGTGCTCCTTAGGGAAGAAAACTCTTCTTCCGAAATCACCCTATAGATCCAAAAATGTTTTTTGTTACCAGAAGACACTTTTAGCACTTGTAGAAGTGATACTAGATTGACACTTAGACAACTTATGCAGATCTTCTTCTTCAGAAATCACTTTATAGATCCAAAAATGTTTTTTGTTACCAGAAAACACTTTTAGCACTTCTAGATCTTCTTCAGAAATCACCCTATAGATCTAAAAATGTTTTTTTGTTACAAGAAAACACTTTCAGCACTTCTAGAAGCGATACTAGAATGACACTTAGACAACTTATGCAGATTTTCTTCTCCAGAAATCACTCTATAGATCCAAAAATGTTTTTTGTTACCAAAAAACACTTTTAGCACTTCTAGAAGCGAACTAGATTGGCACTTCTAGAAGCGATACTAGATTGGCACTTAGACAACTTATGCAGATTTGAGTTAGGCTAATAGCCAGGTTGGCATTTTTATTCCTTGTTCTACCTCCTCATAAATTAGCATTTTAGAATATGCATTAAAAGGCAAAATATATATACTTACTAGGAACCTTATATTTGGCTTTTTATTTTGACAATTAGATTCTCGACTAGAAGAGCCAGTGAGGGAGCTTTCACCTATCAAAGTTAAAGATCTACCAATGATGCCCAATTGGGACCCTGAAGATTTCTATCAACTGATAACCAACGTGGCAAATGAACCCAAGGCTTCTCATGGACTCATCTTCAATACTTTTGAAGATCTTGAAGGACAAGCACTCGCCTCACTTCGCCAAGAATATTACCCCAATATTCCAATTTTTTCACCAGGTCCATTTCACAAGTGTGGCCATACAACCTCTTCTTCTTCAACTAGTTTGTTAGCACAAGACCAAAGTTGCATTTCATGGCTAAACACTCAAGCGCCAAAATCTGTTGCTTATGTTAGCTTTGGGAGCATTGCCAAGATAGATCAAGTTCAATTTTTGGAGGTTGCTTGGGGGTTGGCCAACAGTGGCCAACCCTTTTTGTGGGTGGTTCGACCCGGATTAGTTCAAGAGTCAAACTGGCTTGAAGCATTGCCAAACGGGTTTCTAGAAGCGTTGAACGAGAGGGCCCATGTTGTGAAATGGGCTCCACAAAGAGAAGTGTTGGCCCACCCAGCAGTCGGAGTCTTTTGGACTCATTGTGGTTGGAATTCCACATTGGAGAGCATTTGTGAAGGCGTACCTATGATTTGTACGCCAAGTTTCAGTGATCAAATGGTGGATGCAAGATTTGTGAGCGATGTTTGGAAGGTAGGGTTGTCGTTGGAGCATGGTATTGAGAGATGTGAGGTTGAAAGAACAATTAGAAGACTGATGGTTGAGAAAGAAGGGAAAGAGATCAAAGAGAGAGCCTTACAGTTGATGGAAAAGGCAAATCTTTCCCTCAAGGAAGGTGGCTCTTCGTACCTATCTTTGGATGGCTTGGTTAATCATATTTTATCCTTATAAATCGTTTGTTTTTGAAAATGGTAATTCATCATCTTTATCATATCCTTCAGAATTCTTTCATTTTTTTCTCTTGCCCGCTTACAAATGGCTGATTGTCCTTTTCTTTATACAAAGCACTATTGATGAAATAAGAATAAAATACAGAACCTCAAGTAAAAGATTTATGCATACTAAAAAACATGCTCAAGAGTAATGTACATACTAATAAACAGTAAACCACTGGGCTTAGCAATCCTATCCTCCACCTTTGTAAACAAACCAAATAATATTGACATGTCATCTTGTATTTTAGATATAGATGGAAATACTTTGTATCCCAGTAGGACTTTTTGTAATCCAATATATTTATAGGAAAACTAATGAAAAAGGCTTGAAAACTTTGAGTTTTAACGATAAGGACAAAATAAAAGGTAAAGTGAATAGTACCAGGATTGACTTTTTAGTGTAAAAATATGGTTTTTCATGAAAGTGAACAGTACCGAGATCTTTTTGTTAAAGTTCCCTATATTTATATGTCGCCAATGAGTGAATATGAGCTACGCATGCATGAATCACATTCTGGCAATATCTTTCATAGTTGGATTTAGATCTCGATCTCTTATTATTTTAATTATATAAATGTTTAAATCTATCTAAATCTCCAATTATGTGGAAAGAGATCATCTCCGGATCTCTTCCACCTAAGCCTGTGGATCAAGTGATCCGGACCTTTGAAATTTGATCAAACGGTTAAAAACAGAGGTCTTTTTTAAAAGTTATAAAAATTTTAACCGTTGTATCAAATTTCAAGGACCCGGATCACTTGATCATCGGGTTTTGGTGGAAGATATCCGAACAGGATCTTTTTCCCAATGATGTCATAAAATAATAAATGTCTATTATTTTTAAGAGCGTATAGCAATATAAATCATAATCCTGGGACGTAGTTGTCAGTATTAATATTGGATAATCAAATGTGCTAACAACATATTGGGAACTGTTATTGATATATATATATATATATATATATATATTGTTAATCTCTCTAAAAAAGCACGGACATGGCAATCGTCTCACTACTTTCTTCTCCGACCTTGATCCACCATTCTTGACAGCGTTATTATTTATATTCTTCCCTTCTTTCCTACTAAAGGAAAAATCAAGGTGTTCACCTGACTTGAGTATTGCAGGTATACACTTGTAAGGGTCAAAGGATGTTGTATTTTGCAGGATAGAGTGCTATAACCTACAACACTAAGACATTATCTCCGAGAGGAGAAATCAACTCTTAAAGGCAATGTCTAACACGCCTCAAACTACAATATTGTAATGAAGCATCGGCGAAGAGCGGTTTCTGCACTCTAAAAGATAAGTATTTTTTGTAATTTTGTAGATTGTTTTTTGGTCTAATTATAGCAATGAAAATTATCATATGTATACTAATACATTAATTGTTATAAAAGAAGTGCATCCATATCGTTAAATTTCCAACAAGTTCTTGGAGCCCCAAGCGGTCACCCTAGTTGCCCTGGGTCAGGGCCGGCATTGTCCTACACCCAACGTTTGGAGAAATTCTAAGGTCCAACTACCGGACCAGCTCATCCCTACGGACCCAAATCGAACATTAGAAGTCAAATCTGCAAAGCCTTGTTCTTACTACCCAGACCCCACATTTCAATTTAATCTTCAACATACTCCACCATTTGATCTACGTGAAAAAACCAACAAAACAAAACAACGATGGTTTTAATAACATGGTAGAAAGTTGTCTTCGAGCCTTCCTATAGGGAATCCAATCAATCTCCATAACAACAACAAAATTAGAGTTTCTTCGTCACAGCGAATGCATCCAATCAATATATACAGATAACACTCATCATACTTACGTTGTCTACTTTTAATTGATCCAAAATACTGGCATATTGTTCCTTTGGATGCTTCTACTTGCTATCAAGTGCTTTTCCAATAGCTTTACCCCATCTTTTCATCAGTAGAAACTCCTTTGAATATTTTCTGATGCCTTGTCCAAGAAGTAAACTGCGAAGGGTTTTCAAGTGCTTCAATGCAAATATCCATTTTTGAAGTAAAAGAAAATGAAATTCTTAATCATAACTTAGTAATAGAGTTTTCCCATTTACCATAACAAAAAAATGGTCACTTAACGTGAGACAGAAAGTTTGCCCAATACCATTTTTCACGCAATTTTATTTTATGAATTAGCAAACTCAAAAGAGAAGTATAAGAATGACAATATCTTGATATGTTGCCTTGTTAAAATATGGTCAATAGACCTAAACTGATAACAAAAACAAAATGGAAAAATCTTAACAATCGATGAGAAAAACACCTTGGATTAATCTAATTAAAACTTAATTCGGATTTTTTGTGTGTGTTCAAATTGTTCCCGGTGGAAAAATAAGCCCAAAACCCAATTGGTAAATATAGACAATGATATTCCTTGTGTATCTTTGTAAGCAATAACATAAAAAAGGTAACGACAAAAGGAGCTGGCGGTGGGCATGTGGGATTTAGGGAAAAAACAGCATCAACTAGGGGTGGGCAAACGGGTCTAGGACCCGCGGGGCGAGGCGGGTTCAGCCGATTCAGGGCGGGTTCAAAATTTGTAAATTCAAAACGGGACGGGAAGGGGCAGGTTCACGAAACTAACGGGGCGGGACGGGTCTAAAAATCTGAGGGAACGGGCCCCCGGCCCGAACCGTTTCTACCTTTTCTTTGAGCCTATCTAGTCTTTCCCATTCATTATCAACATTCGACAAGAACTTGAGACTGAGAGTCAAGTTCGCCGAATTCCACGATGGCCAGGACAAGTTCATCGACGCCAAGAACTTGAGTCGGTGAGTGATGTGGCCAAGTTGAGGTCCCGGTTCAGATCCTGGAGCACCTTTCTGCGATTTTGCTTCCAGTTTTCAAAACACCCATATTGGTTTTGATTTGGGTTTCCCGAGGGTTTAAGGGATTTGATTTGGGTTTTTCTGGGTTTGGGGGGTTTTCTGATATGGACTTTGCTTTTCGTTTTCTTCTCTGAAACCAATTGGGGAATTTGACTTTCAAAAATGTCGAATTCCAGGGTCACCATCACCCTTGTTTGCAGTTGGGGAATTGGACCTCTGAAATCAATTGAAGAATCAGGTAATTCTTTTTATTTGCATTCCTTCAGTTTCTTCCATGCCCTAGTGTTTGCATCAAACACCTTGCACATTAGGTTGTAGCTTTTTAGTTTATGATGAGGCTTGTAGACGGATATCGGAGTTTTGGTAGAACTGAATAATCTTGTACCTTAAGGGTTTCGAGCTCAACACAACCATGGCAGTTATTCTGGTGAAGTACCTAATTTTTGGATTGGATAATGTCTGCATATTGTAGAGTAGTCGGCTTGCACACAAAAGATTCTGGTACCACGGAAGAGCTTCTCGGGTTTTGGCTCGTGCAAAGCACTAGTCCATGAGTACTATTCATAGATTTGATCTTGACATAGTTTAGTAGCGATGAAAGTATCAAAGTCTTGTTGGATTTATTATCAACAGACGCCAAGATTGATGAATATTTACAAAACAAATGCCAGAGCCGTGAGTGATGTGTGAGTGTGTGTGTGTGTGTGTGTGTGTGTGTGTGTGTGTGTGTGTGTGTGTGTGTGTGTCTATATATATATATATATATATATATATATATATATATATAAGAATTGATGTACTGAATATATATGTAAGAAAAGATGTGCAGTGCAACCTCAGTTTTAAAAAACAGCTCCTGTAATTTTCAAATCTGTTTATTCTTGGATTGCTTGTGTTATGCTTGGACTGGTTCGATTTGTTGATTTGTTTTAAAACACAAGAGAGACTGCCCATGCCATTAGGAAGATGCATTTGGCAAAGGCTAAAAGGTACTTGGAAGATGTTTTAGCCCACAAGCAAGCCATTCCCTTCCGCTACTTTTGTCGTGGTGTTGGTCGAATTGCTTAGGCGAAGAACCGCCAGTTCAATGGTCAGGGACGTTGGCCGATTAAGTCTGCTAATTTCATTCTTGATTTGCTCAAGAATGCTGAGAGCAATGATGAGGTAAATGATTCTCGTTTGTTGGCCTAGCTTTCGCCTCTTTGCTTGATGTTTTATATTAGCACTGAACACAAACTGAGTTGTTTTCATATTATGTAGGTAAAAGGGCTTGATGTGGATTCGCTCTACGTCTCTCACTTCCATGTAGTGAAACAGCTCCTGTGCTGCCGTGCATTGCAGTTTTCAAATTATATAAATAAATAAAAAAAGAGTTGAACCCGTGGACCCACCCCGAATCGGCTCGTTTGAAACAGGCCAGGTTAGGTCCGGTTTCAAAATTCAAAATCCCTGTACCCGGCCCGCCCCGTCCCGTTACTGTTTAAAACGGGTAAGGTCTGGTTCCTTCAAAATTGGGCCCGGCCCGGCCCGTGCCCAGCCCTAAATAAATGCAATATAAGTAGATTGAAAACACCAAACCAAGACTAATAACTCGTTTCAAATTCTTTTTATGCGTAGCACTTTTGTTCTTTGTTCATAAGAGATTATGCAATATGTGCTTTTATTATAAACATGTCATTATTAAAAACTCTAGTGCTTCTTAGGAAAAAAAACTTCATAGTGATTATTCTTCTTCTTCTTCATAAATTACTCTATATATAAATCCAAAAATGTTTTTTGTTACCAGAAAACACTTTTAGCACTTTTAAAAGTGATACTAGATTAGCACTTAGACAACTTATGCAGATTTGAGTTAGGCTAGTTAGCCCAGTTAGCATTTTTATTCCTTGCTCCACCTCCTCATAAATTAGCATTTTAGGATATGCATTAAAAGGCAAAATATATGTACTTACTAGGAACCTTATATTTGGCTTTTTATTTTGACAATTAGATTCTTGATTAGAAGAGCCAGTAACGGAGGCTTTCACCCATCAAAGTTAAAGATCTACCAATGACGCCCAATTGCAACCCTGAAGATTTCTATCAACTGATAACCAACATGGCAAATGAACCCAAGGTTTCTCATGGACTCATCTTCAATACTTTTGAAGATCTTGAAGGACAAGCACTTGCCACACTTCGCCAAGGATATTACCCCAATATTCCAATTTTCTCACTAGGTTCATTTCACAAGTGTGGCCATACAACCTCTTCTTCTTCAACTAGTTTGTTAGCACAAGACCAAAGTTGCATTTCATGGCTAAACACTCAAGCGCCAAAATCTGTTGCTTATGTTAGCTTTGGGAGCATTGCCAAGATAGATCAAGTTCAATTTTTGGAGGTTGCTTGGGGGTTGGCCAACAGTGGCCAACTTTTTTTGTGGGTGGTTTGACCTAGATTAGTTCAAGAGTTGGACTGGCTTGAAGTGTTGCCTAAAGGGTTTCTAGAAGCGTTGAACGACAGGGCCCATGTTGTGAAATGGGCTCCACAAAAAGAAGTGTTGGCCCACCCAGCTGTCGCAGTCTTTTAGACTCATTGTGGTTGGAATTCTACATTGGAGAGCATTTGTGAAGGCATACCTATGATTTGTATGCCATGTTTCAGTGATCAAATGGTGGGTGCAAGATTTGTGAGCGATGTTTGGAAGGTAGGGTTGCACTTGGAGCATGGGATTGAGAGAGGTGAGGTTGAAAGAACAATTAGAAGACTGATGGTTGAGCATGAAGGGCAAGAGGTCAAAGAGAGAGCCTTAAAGTTGATGGAAAAGGCAAATCTTTCCCTCAAAGAAGGTGGCTCTTCGTACCAATCTTTAGATGGCTTGGTTATTTATATTTTATCCTTATAAATCGTTTGTTTTTGAAAATGGTAATCCATCATCTTTATCATATCCTTCAGAATTCTTCCTTTTTTTTTTCTCTTGCCCTCTTACAAATGGTTGATTCTCTTTTTCTTTATACAAAGCACCAATGATTAAATAAGAATCAAATACAGAAACTCGAGTAAAAGATTTATGCATACCAATAAACATGCTCAAGAGTAATGTACATGCTAATACACAGTTAACCACTGGGCTTAGCAATCCAATCCGCCACCTTTGTAAACAAACCAAATCATATTGGCATATGTCTTCTTGTATTTGAGATGTAGATGGAAATAATTTGTAATCCAATGTATTTATACGTCGTCAATGTATTTATATGTCTTCTCGATCTCTTATTATTTTTAATTATATAAATGTTTAAATCTATGATCTAAATCTCCAATTATGTCATAAAATAATGAATGTCTATTATTTTTAAGTAAGCTGACATATAGCAATATAAATCCTCATCGTGAGACGAAGTTGTCAGTATTAATATTGGATAATCAGATGTGCTAACAACATAATGGTTTTTTTAATCAAAGTGGTACTAGATATTGGCATAACTCCTCATTTTGGTCTCTGAGATTAAAATCTATAAAACTGGTTCCTGAGTTTGTCTACTGCCAATCATTTTGGTCATTCTGTGAAAAATGTCCGTTAAATAAGGTAAAATGACAAAAGTATCTTCAAATTTTGTCAAATTACTTTGGTCCATTGTTTATTAAATTGGGAGTATTTTTGTCATTTTTGGTCCATTGTTTATTAAATTGGGAGTATTTTTGTCATTTTCATCTTTATTTAACAAAGATTTTTTACAGAATGATTGATGGTGGACAAACTCAAGAACATGTTCTATCAATTTTAAATTTCAAGGAACGAAGTAAAAAATTATATCAATCTCAAAACTACTTTAGCTAAAATGCCTAAATTAAACTTCACTCCTTATAACAAAGTCAACAGTCGTGGAGCACGAGTCTTTTTTTCTTTTTTCTTACTTTTCGTGAAACATGTGGCCTGAGTGTAAAAAACGCAGTTTCCACTGACCCTATAATAATAGGAATTTCATAAGCTGACAAGTCATACAAAACTAAGCAAACACAAACATTCTCGATCAAAAATGGAGCAAAGCAAAGGCAGGAGAGTGATCCTCTTCCCGCTGCCATTTCAAAGCCGCATAAATTCTATGCTAGAATTGGCCGACGTTCTACACTCCAAAGGCTTCTCAATAACGATTATTTACACCCGCTTCAACTCCCTCAACCCTTCAACCCTAAACCCAAACTTTACTCACCATTCAATCCCTGTTGACTTATCCGAAACCGAGGTGACCACGAAGGATGTCAATGTTATTCTTTCTTGTCTCAATGCTAAATGTGTCGAGCCTTTCAAAGAATGCCTGGCCGGATTGTTTTCGGATGATGTTAATTCAGAGGACCCGGTTGTTTGCTTGATCTCCGACACTTACTTTCACTTCACTCGATCCCTTGCGGAAAGCTTTAAGCTTCCGAGGATCATGTTAGAGACCGTGTGCGCCACTACCTTGGTTGTTTATGCTGCGTTTCCTCTTCTCAAAGAAAAAGGATACTTTCCAATACAAGGTACATCAGATATATGCTTCTTTCCTTCTATGTTGGTTACAAGAAAATAGCTCTATACCATGATATCAGTGGCACATAATAAGGTTGGTAAAAGTTTAAGGCATTGATACTTGTTCCTACTGATTATTCCACATAGATAGTGCATTTAGTTTTACCGGAATAATTAATCCGACAAAGCCTAATATTACAAAGTGCCTTTTTACTCACCATTGTTACATAGTGTTACTTATACACGTGTTACAAACATGAGTGAATGTACAAATACTTGAACAACTTACATTTGGCTTTCGATTATCTTGGCAATGATTACATTCTCGACTAGAAGAGCTAGTGACAGAATTGTCACCTATCGAAGTTAAAGACCTGCTAACGAGTCCCAATTGCGATCCTGAGAAACTTTACCAACTGGTCGTCGACGTGGTAAATGAACCAAAGTCTTCTTATGGACTCGTTTTAAATACATTTGAAGATCTTGAAGGACATGCTCTAGCCACGATCCGCCAAGAACACCTGCCCAATGTTCCCATTTTCCCAATACGTCCATTTCATAAGTGTTGCCGTACAGTATCCTATTCAAGTAGTTCATTGACACAAGACCAGAATTGCATTTCATGGCTGAACACTCAAGCGCCAAAATCTGTTGCTTATGTTAGCTTTGGGAGCGTTGCCTAGATAGATCAAGCTCAATATTTGGAGATTGCTTGGGGGTTGGCCAACAGTGGCCAACCCTTTTTGTTGGTGGTTCGACCCGGATTAATTCAAGAGTCGGACTGGCTTAAAGTGTTGCCTAACGAGTTTTTAGAATCGTTGAACGAGAGAGCTTACGTTGTGAAATGGGCTCCACAAAAAGAAGTGTTGGCCCAACCGACAGTCGGAGCCTTTTGAACTCACAATGGTTGGAATTCTATGTTGGAGAGCATTAGTGAGGGGATCCCTATGATTTGCACGCCATTTTTTAGTGAACAAATGGTGAATGCAAGAAATGTGAGGGATGTTTGGAAGGTAGGGCTGCAGTTGGAGCATGGGATTGAGAGAGGTGAGGTTGAAAGAACAATTAGAAGACTGATGGTTGAGAAAGAAGGGGAAGAGATCAAAGAGAGAGCCTTAAAGTTAATGGAAAAGGCAAATCTTTGCCTCGAAGAAGGTGGCTCTTCGTACCAATCTTTGGATGGCTTGGTTAATCACATTTTATCATTATAAATCGTTTCTTTTTTAAACTAAAACCCATATGTTGTTTTTAAACTCCTTTCATGGATCATGTATTATATCATGAACTATAATGATGCATCTGTCTCATTGTGTTTAAAGAAAGTGGTGGTTCATCATCTGTGATGTAGGACATATATGAAGAATTGGCTTCTATATCCTATATGTTCCTAGGAATTAATTTGGCTCATTAATGAATGAGGAGGAGTATCTATGAAACCCCTCCCCACAAATTTCTTTGTAATTCCACATTTCCTCTCAAAGTTAATGGAATTTTCATTTGGGTCATTTGAACACTTACCTTATCCGGATCCCTTTTGGGATTTCCTACCTATCACGACTTGCCATGTGGCAAGTCCCCATCTCCTCCCTCTCATCTCCCCGATCTATTTTTTTTTTCTCTCTCTCTCTTTCTCTCTCTCTCTCTCTCTCTCTCACTTTCAGCTCTCTCTTTCTCAGCTCTCTAACTCTCTCTTGAACCTCTCCCTCTCACTCCATTTCCCGATCACACCCACACACACACCCATCTACACACCATCACCACCGTGGACTCTCTCTCTCACCCTTACTTGTCTCTGCAGAGCTCGGCGAAGCCCAGTAACCCAGGAAACCTCGGTGGACTCCCACGAGTTTTGAACGAGATTCTGGCCACCACCGGTCGTTCCACGACGAAACGAAGGTAACTTTCACTTTCTTTCACCTTGTACTTACTTTTGGTACCTAGGTCGGAGGTTAGATTTGTAGTTGCCGTTGACAGGAGCACGGGAGGCTCCGGCCTCCTTCCCTGGCGAGATTTGGGCTTTCAAACCCAAACCATTAAAACCAAGCCATTTGGGCCACACCAAACCTAGGGCCTTAGGCCCGTTGCTTTAAAAACCCAAAATCATTTTCTTGTAGGCTTCCGGGTCGGATGTACCACAAGCCCTTGGCCTTGGGGCCTGGCCCTAAGCCCAATTCCTCAAGCCTAAGTTCCCTGAAACCCAAACCCATTTCCCTTATCCCCCTTAAACCCAACCTACCTAAAACCCTGAGCCCAAACCCCCTTAAGCCCAACCCGGCTAACCCACTAGGCCCAAACCCCTAGGGCCTAATCCAAACCCAAGAACCCTAGACCCGGTTTGACCCGTTGACCCGAACCTGTTGACTTTGACTGACCATTGACCCAGTCAACGGTCAACGTTGACTTTGACTTTGATCGGTCAACGGTAAACGTTGACTTTTTGGGTTTCGTTCGGAACCCCTCCTAGGCTAATTTCGACGTCTTGGACCCGTTTTTTACGTCTGTTTTTCCAAATTAAAATGTTTGAGTATAGTTTTGTTAATTGTACTCTTTATGTGCTTAGGTGCAATTACTAGCGGCGATCCCATTATTCCTATTTCGTACGGCTCATCTACGACAGAGTATCTGTGAGTGGGACCCTTCTAAAATACATGTTTTGTTAGTAGAAATGCATACATGAAAAGCATGATTTACTGAATACGTTTTGTGAACATTTTATGAGAAATTGATTATCATGCTATACTGAGCTTGTTTTGGAATACCATATTTTCTATCTAACCTATGTTCTTGTAGGGTATCTGATGGATGACCATATACTATTTAGAACATGTTTTCACACACTTTTTTATAGTATAGATGATGGATGACTTTATACTATGAAGATGATTTTGGGATATATGTACCTATCTTTGGAAAGATTATGTTCAATGTTTTTGTGTGTATCTAGTGGTCACTATTTTGCCAGGGGCGATGATCTAGTGCTGGCATGTGGGCCGGGAGAAATAATCCCTGGCTTCGGGCCGAGGGAAATGGAGCTGGCATTTGGCCGGGAGAAAATAATCTTTGGCTTCGAGTCGAGAGACATGGTGTTGGCTGCGGGCCGGTAAATATTATTATTGGATACCACTATTTAGCACATTATTTACGAGATATGCTTTATGAGAAGTTTTATGGCTTGCTAGGGTTTTCGGAAAACCTACCACTTATTATGTTATTAGTTTTCATAAAGCTTTGGGGGTTAGTATGTTGATAACTGTTTTAGTATGTATGTATGTGTGTGTGTATATATATATATATATCAACTTGGTCCACTCATGTTTGTTTGCGCCCCCTCAGGACATAGGAACGAGGACTACAATCCTACGTACAAGGCATTCCCTTACCAGTGACATCGTGCTATCTCCTCTGATTTGACCACTCTTGTAATAATACCTTCAGTTGTAATCTGATTTAGAATATGCTCTGAACATGTCATGCATCATCATTGTGAATTCATTGTTGGCAGTTGAATATTATTTATATCACTATCTTCACGCTATGAATTGTCACATCTTATTATCTTGCTACAATTTAGGTGCATGTTTCACATGTTCTTAGCATTTGCATTCATTAAATGGCTTGCGTCACCTTCGGGTGTCAGCCAGCACATGGCCATCTCGATGTCCCTAGGACATTGGGATCGGGGCTTGTCAGTATCGCTTCAATTCATTATGGGATTGGTTTACGGAAATTCAGGCTTATAATTAAAATGGTTCATATTATAATGCACTTTGTAAAATGATCTCTGCAAAAAATCATCAAAATATGAGTTTGTTGAGTCATCGAACTGTGTGAAAATAAATGGACAAATTAGGTACAAATATTAAGAACTATCTATCTATTTAATACAATTAATTGACCAAACAATTTTAATTTTAATTGACTTTTTTATAAATAGCATTTATAAAGAGATTTATAGTATAACAATTTTGACTATAAACATAAATTTTATAAATCGGCTATTAATTGAATTTGAGGACGAGTTCCTCCTCAACCTTGAAAGAACCAAGCATTCCTCATATTTCTAGAGGAGTGTTTATCATCTAAGTTACTGAGTTGTACTTTTGCAATTTAAATGTTCTCAGAAGTTCGGCCACTTTCGTCATCCATTTTCAGCCATTAGGTGTATATCTGCCCACCATTATCAAGTGCGGGTTGTACTCATTGTTTCATTTATTTTCATCAAATAAGTTTAAATTTTGATATTTATGTCTATTTATAATACAAAAATTAAATTTTTGAATGCTTCTAAAAGTGAGAAATAAGATGATGAACATCATCACTACTTGAGGGCTTTGAGCAAAATATTTCGTTACATGCATAATTGGTAATTGAAAATGACAAACATTCATACAAAAATAGGTTGACTCATCAACCAGAAATGGAAATAAGCTGAGCTGGAAATATGATCAATAGACCTAAACTGATAAGAAAAATACCTTGGATAATCCTAATAACCGATAAGAAAAACACCTTGGATTAGTCTTATTATCTCTTAACTAAATTCGGCTTTTGTGAGCGTTCAAATTGTTGGTAATTGCTTGCCATGGAGGAGGAGGACGGAGAAGGAAGTGTTCAATTAATTATAATATGACACTTGGTAATCTCGGTAATCTCTGGTTCGATGAGGGGATTTTCAAAGAGAGAATAGTGGAGACCATTGTGGAATATGACACGTGGCAGAAGATCAACGGGGGAGCATATATCATGCTGGTTGTGATTGTACGTTTGGGGTAGTTGAATCATTTTGGTTAGGGTAAATTACACTTTCATACCTCAGGTTTGGGCTCTATTTCAATTCCTTACAACATCTTTAAAAAATTTCACTTTCATACCTTAAGTACTATTTTATTTCAAAATAATACCTCCGTTACATTTTCCATCTATTGATCCGTTAAATGCTGACACGGTTGCCAAAATTTTTTTTTTTTTTAAAAAACTTGAATTTTTACAAAAAAAAAATTTGAAACCCAGCGACCACATCTGCAAGAAGAAGAAGAAGAAGAGGAGGAAGAGGAAGAGGGAGGGAGGGAGGGAGGGAGGAAGAAAGAAAGAAAAATTGAAACCCCATCACCAAATCACGGAGGGAGGAGGGTCGCGCGGGGGGTGGTGAGTTGGGTCTCCGGCGGGGGGGAGATGAGAGGAGGGACGCGGGCTCCGGGGGGGGGGGGGGGTGCGGGAGAAGGGTCGCGGGTCGCGCGGGGGGTGGGGGGACGGAAGGAGGGTCGCGTGCGGCGGGCGTGGGCTTCTTCTTCTTCTTCTTCTTCCTCCCTCTTCCTCTTCTTCTTCTTCTTGCAGGGTCGCTGGGTTTCAATTTTTTTTTTTTGTTGTAAAAATTCAGGTTTAAAAAAACTAACTAAAAAATTATTATTTTTTGCCATGTGGCATATATGTGGCAGCCACGTCAGCATTTAACGGATCAATAGATGGAAAATGTAACGGAGGTATTATTTTGAAATAAAATAGTACTTAAGGTATGAAAGTGAAATTTTTTAAAGGTGTTGTAAGGAATTGAAATAGAGCCTAAACCTAAGGTATGAAAGCGTAACTTATCCTTTTAGTTATTGGACCGCGAAGGAATACGAGGAGGGTATGCCCATAGACAAAGTGAAAGGCTCAATAGAAAATAAGCCTAAAACCCAATTTGTAAATAATGACAATGATATTCCTGGCGTATCTCGGTAAGCAACCACATAAAAGAAGTAACAACAAAAGGAACTGGTGGTGGAAAAAACCAACTTCAACAGAGCCAGCAATATTGACCAAAAAAAAACAGCCATCAATAAGATAAGATTCCAGGGTTGCGTCATGCGTGAGCGAATTTTCCAAGCTCAGCTGCCTCAGTATTCACCAATAAGTTCACAAGTCACACAAAGCTAAGCAAACGTAAACATTGTCGATTGAAAAATGGAGCAAAGCAAAGGCAGGAGAGTGATCCTCTTCCCGATGCCCTTCCAAGGGCACATAAACCCTATGCTGGAACTGGCCAATATTCTGCATTCCAAAGGCTTCTCCATAGCCATCATCTACACCAACTTCAACTCCCTCAATCCTTCAACCCTAAACCCAAACTTCACCTACCATTCACTCCCTGTTGACTTGACAGAAAACGAGGCCTCCATCAAGGATCCCACCCTTCGTCTTTCTATTCTAAATGCTAAATGTGTTGAGCCTTTCAGAGAATGCTTGTCCGGGTTGTTATCCGACGACGTTAATTCAGAGGACCCCATTGCATGCTTGATCTCGGATCCTCTCTTTGACTTCACTCGATCGGTTGCGGAGAGCTTTAAGCTGCCGAGGATCGTGTTAAGAACAGGGGGTGCCGCTTCCTTCGCTGTTTATGCTGCATTTCCACTTCTCAAGGAAAAAGGTTACCTACCAATACCAGGTACAATCTCAAGCCAACAAAACCCTATTATCAAATCTCATTTCATCTCATCATTGTTACTGACCCACGTAGACTGAAAACACCACACCAAGACTAATGACTCTTTTGGAATTCTTTTTATAAGTAGCATTTTTGTTCTTTGTTCGTAAGAGATTATGCAATATGTGCTTTTATTATAAACATGTAAACTTTTTTATTAAAAACTCGAGAGCATGGAAAAAAACTTCAAAGTGATTCTTCTTCTTCTTCTGAAATCACTTTATTGATCCAAAAATGTATTTGGTTACCAAAAAACCCTTTAGCACTTCTAGAAGCGATCCCACATTAGCATTTTGACAATTTGTGCAGATTTGAGTTAGGTTAGCATTTTTATTCCTTGCTTTGCCTCCGCATAAAGCATTTTAGACTAAAAGGCAAAATATATACTTATAAGGAACCTTATATTTGGTTTTCTATTTTGACAATAATTAGATTCTCGACTAGAAGAGCTAGTGAAGGAGCTTTCACCTATCAAAGTTAAAGACCTACCTGCAGTGATGCCCAATTGCGACCCTGAAGATTTCTATCAAGTTATAACCAACATGGCAAATGAACCCAAGGCTTCTCATGGACTCATCTTCAATACTTTTGAAGATCTTGAAGGACAAGCACTTGCCACAATTCGCAAAGAATATTACCCCAATATTCCAATTTTCTCACTAGGTCCATTTCACAAGTGCGGCCCTACAACCTCTTCTTCTTCAACTAGCTTACTATCACAAGACCAAAGTTGCATTTCATGGCTAAACACTTAAGCGCCAAAATCTGTTGCTTATGTTAGCTTTGGGAGCATTGCCAAGATAGATCGCGCTCAATTTTTGGAGATTGCTTGGGGGTTGGCCAACAGTGGCCAACCCTTTTTGTGGGTGGTTAGACCCGGATTAGTTCTAGAGTCGGACTGCCATGAAGCATTGCCTAACGGATTTCTAGAAGCGTTGAACGAAAGAGCCTATGTCGTGAAATGGGCTCCGCAAAAAGAAGTGTTGGCCCACCCTGCAGTTGGAGCTTTTTGGACTCACTGTGGTTGGAATTCTACATTGGAGAGCATTTGTGAAGGGGTCCCTATGATTTGCATGCCATGTTTCAGTGATCAAATGGTGAATGCAAGATTTGTGAGTGATGTTTGGAAGGTAGGGTTGCAATTGGAGCATGGGATTGAGAGAGGTGAGGTTGAAAGAACAATTAGAAGACTAATGGTTGAGAAAGAAGGGGTAGAGATCAAAGAGAAAGCCTTAAATTTGATGGAAAAGGCAAATCATTGCCTGAAAGAAGGTGGCTCTTCGTACCTAGCTTTGGATGGCTTGGTTAAGAACATTTTATCGTTATAAATCGTTTGTTTAAGAGACTCAGTAATTTTTTTTTTTTTTAGTACATCGATATTTTTACACTAAGGCAAGGGGGAGTTCGGCTAAGCCACATAATGGGTAGCCTAATTTGGTATCAAATTCACCATCCATTAGATTCAAACCTAAGATCCCTCACTTTCAAGTGAAAATGAATACTACCAGACCGTAGTACTGAGTGGCTAAGAGACACAGTATTAGCTATTCAATAAAATAAAAAATAAAGGCTTTTAGTAATGTATTAACTACATTTCTTTAGAGAGTTTTAATAAAGAGGGTCTTATAAAATAAAATCTTAATAAACACTCTTTATTGGTTACTTTAATATAATTTCAGATTTTGTTGGAAATCAAAACTGATGCTTTATAATGTTGGTTTAATACTACTTAGTCTAATATTGTTAGTTAGCCAATTGATCATGTGCAGCACACCATGTCGTAATATCAGTTTTCCTTCTTAAACAAAAACTGATATATTTTCTTTCTATCCTAACGCTGGGGGTAATAATGTTTCTGCTACCCGATTTGCAAAGCTTTGATCTTGCTACCCGATTCGCACATTTCAACTTAATCTTCAATCCATTCGACCATTTGATATGTTGGAGAACAATTTAGAAACAAAAATAAAAGAAATATAGAAGTTGAAATACTTATAATTTATTACTCAAAAATACTTGCAATATATAATGAATTTACGCAATAAATTCAAAAATAAAATGATACTAACTTGAATGAATCAAAGGTAGAGGCTAGCGCAAAAGCTATGTCCATCGAACAGTATTTCCGTCCCACTCTTGTGCTTGTGGTTCTACAACGTCTGCTTGACCAGGTACAACTACCTAATTCTACCACCCGCACTGGATTATAGAATTCTAGCGAATTGCTTTGTGTATTTACTCTCTGGAAGGTTTGTACAGAAGAGAAGGAGGAAGGAAAAAGATGATGTACGATGAAACTGAGGACTCCAGTTATATAGGCTATTTCATACCTCTTTAAATACCTTTTGGATGTATCTGAAGTTGTACAACTCTTTGTTGTGTCTGTTAATCAAAATGTTTTTAATTAAAAACTTAATTTGAAATTAAAACTAATTGATCAAATTAATTTTAATTATCAAGCCTAATCCACACAATTAGCGGCCCAAGCCTCAATCCTCATTCCAAATGGTCCAACACCTATCAACCAATAAAGGAGACTAACTTAATATAAGGACCTCAAGTTTCCTTGAGTTCCCCGATGTGACTTAAAGGCTCAAAACTCCAAAATGATATACGTCAGAAAACCAACAAAACAAAACAATAAGGGGGCGTTTGTTTCACCTCCTTAGGAGGGACTGGACTGGACTGGACTACAGTCCCATGTTTGATAGGTGTTGGGACTAAGTTAAGTGGGACTAAAGGGGACTCGTGTGGACTACGGGACTCCCTAGGTAGTCTTAGCGAAACCCCCCAAATACCACCGGATTGCTAAGATCGTTGCTCTGCTCGACTCCTCACCGCTTTGCTCGACTGCTCACCCTGCTCGACAACCTCACCGGACCATCCCACGACCACCGACGCGTCCTCGTAAATCACGGCTTCCTCTGTAACTTTCTCTTCTTAGTTGCTCCGCGCGTCGTCTCTCCCTGCTTCGCCACTCTCATTTCCTTCTTCCTCACTGCCTCGCACATAAAAAAATCCAAAACATCCAACCCCAGAATTCGAAACAAAAAACAGAAAAAAAATTTACAAAATCGTTGTTCCTCTGAAACCCAGTCGCTCCATCAGCCACACATCAGTCATTCCAGCACCTCCAAAATCCAAATCGCGCCATGGGCTCTGTTGATTTTGTTAGATTTGTTCGTTTTGCTTGGCTGTGAGAGGATGAGCTTTCGTCGACGGCGACTAGGATGAGCACCGATACTTTTTGTTCTAAGAGGGAGAAAGAGGAAAAATAGGAAACTGGGAGTGTTGAGAGCATCGGAGGAGGAGAAAGGAAGACCCAGTGGACAAGCCCAACGACCCCATGAACAACAACCAGAAAAACGAAGCTCGATTCTTCGTTTTGCAGAATTTTTTTTGGCAAGTAATCAGAAAAAAGAGGAAAGGGACGGAGAGTGTGGGACGGAGAGAATGAGGGAGAAAAGGATGGAGGCTTCCAGAGAGAGGGAGAGTATTATTAGAAAAAAAAATAGAATTAATTAATATAATATTATTAGATATGAATTAAAAAATATAAAATATTGTATTTTGTTATTATCCTTCTTTTTAGTCCGACACTGCACCAAACGCTTCACTAAGTTAGTCCAGCTTAATCTAGTCTAAGCCCCAGTTTGGGGTTGAGGTGATTTTAAAAAAAGCTGCTATGAAAAAAAGTTGAGACAGTTTTTGGTGTTTGGTAAACATTCAGCTTCAGCTTTTTTTCACAGTTTTGGGTGAAAAAAAAGCCAAAAACAAGAAGCTGCAAAACCCAGCTTTGAAAAACCGGCTTTTTTTCACATCTGTTTTACATAAAAGTTTACTAAACATTATAATACTGTTTTTTTTATTTCAAAAGCACTTTTACAAAAAAGTTTACCAAACACTCTGCTGCTTTATTTCACAGCTGCTTATTCTCACAGCACAGCAGAAGCAGCTTTTTTTCAAAGCACAGCAATACCAAACCAGCCCTAAGTCAGTCCAGCTTAGTCCCTGAAACTACTCAAGTCCGAGACAGTCCGGTGCAACAAACGCACCCTAATGGTTTAATAAGATGGGAGCAAGTTGTCTTGGAGCCTCATATACCGCATCCAATCAATCTACATAATAGCCAAAAAATTAGGGTTCCTTCGTCACAACGAATGCATTCAATCAATATACATACATAACAGTCATCATACTTACATTGTCTACTTTTAATTGATCCAAAATACTGGCATATTGTTCCTTGGATGCTTCTACTTGCTATCAAATGCTTTTCCAATAGCTTTACCCCAGCTCTCCATCAGCAGATACTCCTCTGTTTCTGATGCCCTATGATGCATGAACATGGTGGTATCCCCTCGTATCCCTGTATCGTGTCATGTCCTGTTGTATCCTCGTGTCTATGTCCATATTTCCTGATAGGTTGCCTTGCAGAAAGATATGACAAACAAAAAGACATTTGTAGTTAATGAACACGCTTATATTTTTGGGCTAGAAGATGTTGTTAGAATAACTGGGTTGTCAGTAGTTGGCTAACCATCCATAGATGATTTGTGTCTTAAACTTTTAGGAAAACGCCCTGAGGGGAACAAGAGTTTCATCATCGTGAATGGCTGAAGCCAGTATTTATTTGACATGTTAATCTCTGGTTAGACGAGGGGATTTTCAGAGAGAGGAACAGATCATTGTGGAATATGACACGTGCCGGAAGATCAACGGGGAGCACATATCGTGCTGGTTGTGGTTGTACGTTTTGGGCTAGTTGAAACATTTTACTTATTGGACTACGAAGGAGTACGAGGGTATATGCCCATATACAAAATGAAAGGCTCAATAAAAAATAAGCCCAAAACCCAATTGGTAAATATATTCCTTGTGTATATTTACGCAACCACATAAAAGAGGTAATGACAATAGGAGCTGGCGTTGGATGGATGTGACAAAGCTCGGCCAGGGGTGAGTTCACACTTAATCTCTTTGAAATTACGGAATTTAGCCCTTGAAATGTGTTTTTCCCTCTCATAAGTTTGCGGCCCATAGTTGCCACGTCATAATCATAATTTTAAACATTGTGTTGGTTACTGTCCACAAAACTTGCAAAGTAAATGCCCATTAAACCTCCAAGTTTAGCGAGCCTATTGGGCCACAAAGTGAGCTCAACAAGCGTTTCACCTACCACTACAACAATTTGCCTTAGCTCTTAGGTGTTTGTTGCACCGGACTATGTAATTGGACTAACTTCAAGAACTAAGTTGGAGTAACTTGGCATGAACTAAACAGTATTAGAATTATGAAATGTTAAGTGCAGTACCGGATTAGCTAGAACTAAATATTTTTTTTTTAATTACGAAAACTCCCAATTTTTGTTGTCTGACTCTCTCTCCCATCTGTCGCTGCCTTTCCCTTTCCTCTGCACTCCTTTCCTTTCTTGCAGATTCAAAATTTCCAGGATTTCCAGTTAGGAACCCAGAAACCAAAAAAGCCATGTCCCTGATTAATTTCAGATTATAACAAAAAGCCATAGCCTTTGGATCGGACGGTGTTCTTATCGGTGATGACCATGACGAGGGCCGGTCCAAACATTTTGGAGGCCTTGGGCAAAAACAAAAAAGGGGCCCAGAAAACTACAACTATGCAAAAAAAAAAAATTTACGTTTTTTATGTGATTTTTTCCTCCTCTTTGACTAGGTATTTAAAGGATTATAAAATATTTTTCTTTGTCGGACAATAAGTTCGTCATACATAAAAACAAAGTTACATCGTAATACTTGGTCAATTGGTCATAAAGAAACGAAGATTATCATGTGGTAAAAAAGTACTAGTGTATCTATTAGTTCGTGTGAGTGTCAATTTTCTTATATGTCGTGATGCGCATTTAAAATTAAGGTATAAATAAAATTACATTCTTCATCGTTAATATTAAAGTATAAGGAAAAAGAGAATAAGTAAACAAAGATTATTTCCAAAAATCATTTTATTTGACTGCAATATAGATGAGTAACTTTTTCTTTCTCTTCCTTCACACAAAAAGGAAAAACAAACCAGCAATTCAAGCAGGCAAAACACACTGTAGCAAAACATAAACAAGCTATCTAATAGACGAGCATCTGCATCGTTCTCTTATTTTTTTTCTTCTTATTTTTCCGTTGCATCTTCGTCTTCTTCCCCTGCCTCTATTAATTGTGGTGTTTCAGGTTCTCAATCACTTAGGAGTAATCCATCAGGATAAATTCTAACCTCAATCAAGCAATACTTGATGTCTAAAGTGTCTAAGTGCGGGACTTTGACAATACAATTTTCTGACTAAATTCCTTGTAGATTTGGTATGAGAGAAAGTTCCAAATTTTTAGCTGACTGAAAGTGATCTCATTTTTTTTTAATATGCTTTTGCCAAATTAAATTGGTGAATACATACATACATACATTCATTTGTTGAAAGTTAAACTTGAATTAGAATTAATGTAAAAAATATGCAACCCACTCATAGCTAGTAATTATAGTCAAAGATAAAAAGAAATTAACAATAAAAAAAAATAGTAAAAAATCAAAGGTAAAAACAAGTTAACAATTAAACAAAAATTAGTAAAAAACGAAAAGAAGAAGGCGTGCTCGAACCCAAGACCGTTGTTATTAGTACACAATAAAACCAGCGCCTATAAAAATACTTTTCGTGACTTAACCAAACATTTTTAATTTATACGGTTATGAAAACATGTATGGATACACTACCCTATAAATTTTTTGTGCCCCTAATTTTTTGAGGCCCCAGACAGTTGTCGTTAGGGCCAAGGCCGACCCTGACGACGACCACAAAAATGTCCTTGAACTGCTTAAGGTGACCCCGTAGAGTGTCGCTTTGGGTCCCCCCACCAAACACCTTCGTCGTCGTGTCCCCGATGAATTGATCAAATACCCATCACTATCGGAGAAGAAGAGTTGGGTGAGGCTAACGGTGTAGAGAGAGAAGGGAGAGAGAGAGAATGAGACGAAGCAAATGAAGCAGACGAAACGAAGCGAACAACTGCCCACCATTATCGGAGAAGAGGAGTGCGGTGAGGCTATCGGTGCAAAGTAGAGAGCAAGGGGAGCAAAAGGGCTGAGTAATTCTCTCGTCTTTGGGCGAACTCGGTAAGACCTTCAAACAAAAGCCAAGTTGTACTTGGCTGAAGTCGCCAATAATACTAGGTACTTATGGTATTTTCCTAGTAAAGAGTAATGCTGCCATTTTACTTAGACGATAATACAATGGAGTCGCTGATACAAGCGCGGTCAGTAAAAATGGTCAAAGCATGAACACGTATAAGCCGAACCATGGACTAATGATAGTTTACAATTTTTTGTAAACTACAGTTGGAAAGTCAAGAGTAATTAGGATTTGATACTCTGTAATGATCCACTCTGTATAGCCAATGAGATCTTACATCAATATCAAGTGGGAGATATTGGAATATGATGATGATGATGTTGGCTTTACTATGTATATATTTGATATATGGAGGTGCACGGTAAGAATGATGTATTGATATACACTTAACCAAAGGGTATGATAAGAGGTATGACTTAATAATGGTTATACCAAGTGTCTTATCATGAAAGGATAGACCATTCAGAGATGCCTCACAACTCTCTGGAAAGTGTGCGATGAAGTCTATAAAAGGAGGATTCATTTTTCAGACAAATCAATCCAACGTGAAATGCATTTTATCTTCTTCCCTTTGGTGTGCTATTTCTCCCTTGGCACTACTGCATAGTAATAAATAGTCTAACGACATTAGAGATTGATCCAATAATCCATAAAATTCTACATTGGAAAGAATTTATGAGGGAGTCCCTATGATTTGCACGCCATGTTTACTGACCAAATGGTGAATGAAAGAAATGTGAGTGATGTTTGGAAGGTAGGGCTGCAGACGAAGCATGGAATTGAGAAAAGTGAGGTTGAAAGAACATTTAGAAGACTGATGGTTGAGAAAGAAGGAGAAGAGATAAAGAGAGAGCCTTAAAGCAAATCATTGCCTCAAGGAAGGTGTGGCTCTTCGTACTAATTTTTGGATGGTTTTTATTTTTTTTTTGGTCAAGTACGTAATATTTCACTCAAACAAATAGAGGAAATACAAAGGAAACGAAACAAGGCCCAAAAAACATAGGTTAGGCCCAGACAGAAACAAAGCCCAAAAAACAACAAAACCCTAACAACAAAGAAATTGTTGAAGTGGTCATCACCGTCGCCGCACTGGTGACCCAAATGGATGAACAACCGCAGGGACACAGAGGAAGAAAAGGGCAAACATAAAAACTCCCAACAAATGCCATAGATAAACCAAGAGACAGCCCTAAAAGTGCAAGACATGAATGCTTCGTCATCCTTCACGAATTGAACATCGCACCACAATGATTGCATCCACAGAAAGGAAGCCAGTGGGAAGAGGCTACCGACAAGCTACATAGCCAATAAAGGCAAAGACATGGAAGAAAGTGGTGCAAACACCCGGGCTGAAGCTCTACGCACATTCCGAATAAAACACAAAACCGGGAGAAGGGTGAGGATTGGATTCATGAGATTCATGGTGGTGGGTAAAGCTAGAAAAAATTCCTGAAAATCCCAAACCAAACTAAAAAAATCCCGATCCCAAACCCAGAAACTCCTAAACCAAAATTCGGGAAATTTTCGTGATGACATATCGAACCGATCCCGAAATTTCGGTACAAAAATTGATATTGTCTTCTCAATGTTTCGGTAATCCCATACCAAACCGAAAATAAATATTATATATATTTAAGCTTTTCTTTTTGTTTTCGGTTTGGAACTTATTTTATTTTGGGATTAAGTTGTAACTTATTTTTTTTGTTTTTGGTTTTGCCACTTAACTTATTTTATTTTGGTTGCATGCATGTTAAAATTGGATAAATTCAAGTACTGAAAAAAAAAAAAAAGGACATTTGAATTGTTGCAAACTGCTAGTAGCAATATAATTGGTGTGGTCTACAGGTGGTAACGATAGCCCTTTACTCCATTTGTTCAACGTTGTCATCCAACTCTTAGATTTCTAAAATTTTAACTCTTTGTCATTTGGTCTAAAGGTAGTAACCACAACTGCTGGTACGGACTTCCCACACACTCATCCTGCACTGCTGCTTCTCAACCAAATGTGTATATCTCTTCAACATGAAATCAAAAAATTGTATTGTTAGTTTTCGAACATATTATGTTTGTAACATTTTTTTTTTTCCTTTTGGGTTTGTTACTTATTTTATTTTGGTTGCATGTTAATTTGACTTGGTATGAATTATTGGTATTTCAATTTGTATGAAATTTGGGAATACCGAACCATCCCGAAATATCGAAAATATTTTGGCAATCCTGAAAATTAGGAATACCGAAATTTCGGTTCGAGATTGGTCTTCAAATTCTCCTCCCGATATTTTTTAGTTTGAGATTCGGGATTCCATTTTCAGTTTGGGATCCCATACCGAACCACCCCTAGTGGTGGGTAGGCAGCAGGAAGTGGAGGAAAGGAGAAACAGGGAATTTGTAACAAAATTAGGGCTGAGAAATCTAAGGCTAGAGGGAGTGGAGGTCAAGGGAAATCCGAGATGCAAAGCAAGAAAAACCAAACTAAAAAAAAAAGGAAACAAGAAGATACAGGACTGCCACTGACCCAGGCCGCAGCTAGGATCCGCGGCTGCAACAGTTTGGAGAAATAAAGAAACTCTCAGAAGCAGAGAGAAGTGCTTTCACAGGGAGAAGAGCTTGGACCCCTAAAATGTGCATATTTGCCATTTTGGTTAAGCACATCTTATTGTTATAAATCGTTTCTTTAAGAAACTCAGTATTATGTATTCAATAAAATTAAAATTAAAATTGTTGGGTTGAATTATGTGTATACATAAAGAAAGAATTTTAGCAATGTATTAACTACGTTTTTTACAGAGTTTTAATACAAAGGGTCTTATTGTGATATACATTCTAATACATGTGTGGTTGTGCAAATCCTAAATAAAGATAAATTAGGAATCATTTGGGATTTAGAAGATCTTTCCTATTAAACTTTGTATAACATGACTTATTACTATAAATAAAGGCACTAGGTTTAAGCAATAACACAGAATTTCTCAGGCCTACTCTCCATATCTCTTTCTCTCTTGTCGTGTTCCCTCTCCTAAATTAATCATAGAAGAGTCTTCATCCAAGGCATTAATCATAGAAGAGTCTTCATCCAAGGCATGAAAGTTGCAGACCTCATCGACAAAGAGGGAAATTGAGTTTTCATGTTTTTGTTTTTCTATTTTTTTTTTACTTTTTCAATATTATTATTATTTGATATTTCTTTTTAATTTAAATTAGTGTTTTCCTTTTTAGTGATAATACACTCATCATCCAAGTCAATTAATGTTTAAAAATATCCAAATCACTCTTAATCAAGATTGTTCGATGTTATAGGATTTAAAGACTACAAAGAAGTGTTAAAATGTTTATCAAAATCTTTGTAAATTGATCCTATCCCTTTGATTATAAATGTGTAAATAATATGATCTAAAACTCCAATTATGACATATCCCGAGTAGCTTGTATAAATAAGAAACTTTGGCCATCAATCAACCGCATATTCAGGCCAAGCAACCACATATTCCCTATTATTACGATAGTAACACATTAAGTCATAAATCTTACGAACTACAATTGTGTTGAACTCTCCTATGGTTGATATGGCTACCAATTTAATTGATTTAGGGCTCAATACGATGAGGCCTTTCATATACATGTATAATTGGCCTCCTGTCCTCCACACCTGCCCCCTGTATACAATTTATTGACATTGTCGAACAAATATCGCGGCCGATCATGACACACCACTTCACATTAATGGTATTGTCGTGAATGATGAATATACTTTCTGTTTGGTCAAGCCCCACACTGCCGAGCCCCTTATCAATTTAACAAGATAGGATCATCGTCGGATTGATCTTTATAATCCTCACAAAGAGGATCTGGCCATGATCCTATCTCTAATTTAACCACATATTATTAGTTGTGAAGTTTTGTTACGATAATATTAGTAGTCAACCTCCTATAGTTAAACTGTGCTATATATTATTTTGGTATGTTTTTAATGTGATACTCTATTCTCCAACAAATTCTCTATGTAAGTAACATTAACTCAAAATTTTCATTTAGTATTGGGAAGAACTTAAGTCAGGACATTGAGTCATTCATGGAAGTCGAATTTAAGACAACTTTTACTAATAAAAATAAATATTATTAGACCGTGATCAATGCTAACTTTTTATGGACTATTTCTCAATGTCCCCACAAATACTTGAAAAAGAATTGGGCCCGTATAACGCTAGCCAGGTATGTGTGTAACGTGTAAATAATCAGTCCACATTATCATTCTTTAGTGCAAGTTTTTCTAAATAATGTACGTTTAAATTTGGGATCCAATAAAATAAGAGTAATGCTACACTTATATATTTTTTGTGGAGTATGATTTTCTCCCTTCCACATTTCTCCCCTTCATTCCCCTCCTCTCTCTTTCCTTTTTGTCTCTCTCTTTGTGTAAAAAAAAGTCATCAGAATATGTTGACGTGGCTTAATTGTGACCGTTCAAATAAGAGGTGAAGAAGGAGATGAGAGAATCTTACTCTATTTTTCATACCACATTTGTAGTATCTTTCTAATAAAAGTAGGATCCACCAATACAAATGATTTTCATCTCTATTAGAAGAATTATACTAATATAATATAAAAATGCAGAATTTTTGATAAAATAATGTACTCCTAGCATTGTTTTTAAGTAAAATGACATATAGCTACTCAAAATATCGATAACATTAATGATATAAACCCCTGTTCTAAGGAGGAGGATTCTATCCCCTCCTAATCTGTCTCTTCCATTTCCTCCTCTCCTACTTGAACCGTTACGATTAAGCTACGTCAACATCTTATATTAATTTTTTTATAGAGACAATAAGCCAAAAAACAATGTGTAAGAGAAAAAGAGGGGAGGGAATGAAAATAGGAAGGGAGAGAATCCTACTCCCTGTTCTAAAGCTCGTCAATATTCTACACTCTAAAGGCGTCTCCATAACCATTATCCACACCCGGGTCCAACTCCGTCAACCTTTCAGCTCAAAACCCGCACTTCACTCTACCATTCCAACAAAAATCATCAACAGAATATACAATCAAATAGAAAAATCCTACTTTTTCAACCACAAGTTACAACTACTGATGCGAAATCATCAAAACCCAATTGGACTTGATTGAATTCGCCATTAATACTGGGTACGGATGATATTTTCTTAGTAAAAAGTAATGTTGTCATTTTACTTGAACGCTAGTAAAATGAGTCACTGATAAAAGCGTGTTCAGTAAAAGTGATCAAACAGTGAGTATGTACAAGCCAAACCACGGACTAACAACAGTTTACAAATGTTTGTAAACTATCGTTGGAAAGCCCGGAGCAATTGGGATTTTTTTTTTTTTTTTTGGAAACACCGGAGCAATTGGGATTTGATATTCGGTAATGATTCAATCTGCATAGCCAACGAAATCTTACATCATCAAGATCAAGTGGGAAATGTTAGAATATGATCATGATGATGTTAGCTTTACTATATATGTATTTGATGTATGAAGGTGCACCATAAGAATGGTGTATTGATATACACTTAATCAAAGGGTATGATAAAATGTATAACTTAATAAGGGTTATACCCTTCTATAAGTGAATTGTTTTATCATGAAATGATAAGATTATTCAGAAAAACTTCACAACTCTCTGTAAATGGTACGATGAAGTCTATTAAAGGAGGATTCTTTCCTCAGACAAATCAATCCAACTTGAAATGCATTTTCTCTTCTTCCCTTTGGTGTGCTATTTCTCCCTTGGCTCTACTGCATAGTAATCAATAATCTAACGACATTAGAGATTGATCATGTAATCCATCGAATTCTACATTAGAAAGCATTTGTGAGGGTGTACCTATGATTTGCACACCATGTTTACTGACCAAATGGTGAATGCAAGAAATGTGAGTGATGTTTGGTTGGTAGGGCTTCAGTTGGAGCATGGAATTGAGAGAGGTGAGGTTGAAAGAACAATTAGAAGACTGATAGCTGAGAAAGAAGGGGAAGAGATCAAAGAGAGAGCCTTAAATTTGATGCAAAAGGCAAATCATCGCCCCAAAGAAGGTGGTTCTTCGTACTAATTTTTGAATGGCTTGGTTAAACACATCTTATCGTTATAAATCATTTGTTTAAAAAACTCAGTATCATTTATTCAATAAAATTGAAATTAAAATTGTTGGGTTGCATTATTTGTATTCATAAATATAGAATTTTAGCAATGTATTAACTGGGTTTTTTAGAGAGTTTCAATAAAAATGGTCTTATTGTGATATACATTCTAATACGTGTGATTGTACAAATCACAAATAGAGATAGATTAGGAATTCTTCGGAATTTAGAAGATATTTCTTATTAAACTTTGTATAATCTGGAGAGCAAAGTTTCTCTCCTGTTTATTGTTATAAATAAAGACACTAGGTTTGAGCAATAACGTACACACAAAATTTCTCAAACCTATTCTCCATCTCCCTCTCTCTTGCCGTGTTCCCTCTCCCTCTCCTCAATTAATCATAGAAGAGTCTTCATCCAAGGCATGAAAGTTGCAGACCTTATCCACAAAGAGGGATATGGAGTTTTCATGTTTTTGTTTTTCTATTTTTCTTATTTTTTCAATTTTATTATTATTTGATATTTGTGTTTTCCTTCTTAATGATAATACACTCATCATCCAAGTCATTTAATGTTTAAAAAACTACAAATCACTCTTAATCAAGATCATTAGTGTTATAAAATTTATATACTACGAAGAAAGGTAAAAATGTTTGTCAAAATCTTTTTTCCCTTGATCCAACCCTTTAATTATAAATGTGTACATATTATGATTTAAATCTCCAATCATGGCATTTCCCAAATAGCCAGTATAAATAAGCAACTTTGGTCCATCGATTAACCGCATATTCAAGCCAAGCAACCACGTATTCCCTATCCTTGAGATAGTAGCACACTAAATCCTAAGACTTCATCGAACCACAATTATGTTGAACTCTCCCATAGTTGATATGGCACATGAACTTGCATGACTCCACTAATTTAATTGATTTATGACTCAATACGATAAGGCCTTTCGTATGAGAAATTTTTCATTGTGACCAGAACACGGATGATACATTATGTGTTTTTATATAAGTGATGGAACATTTTATTTTTTAAGTTATTAACTTTTTAACACACATATTCACCATTTATATAATGACACATGATGTACTATTATATATTCTGATCATATTAAAAAATCTCTCTGTTATAATTGGCCTCCTGCCCTCCATGCCTGCCTCCTGTAAACAATTTATTGACATTTTCGAACAAATGTCGCGGCACATCATGACTCACCACTTTACATTAATGGTAATGTTTAATTGTCATCACCATCCTCTCCTCCACACCTAACTCATGTGTGTACCAAGATATTAAATATCGATGATATTGGAAATATCGGTAGTCTAAAAACACGGAAATTTCGATAGAAATATCGGGATATTATCGATATCGAAAAAAATTGAATAAAAACCACGGAAATTGTAAGAAAAACATGGAAATTTTTATTGAAACTTTGCAGGATGTTTATTTAGTCAATTATCTATTAGTTTATCACAAAAAATTGGAAGGAAATGCATTGCATGATGGATTTAACTGATTTAAGTTAATTATATAGCGAGCTGGCAAACATTGTGAGTGTTATAATTTGTTGTAATTAATGAAAGAAGTTTAAACACACCATAATCATTTATATATAATGAATTAGTACAATATTTTACACCTTATACATTGCGTGGTAAGATACATGAGTGACTTAATACCACATAGAGTTCCTATGAGGTTCAAAATTTTCATTATCTTCATCATCTCCATGTGTAGAGTAAGTGTATTGTGAAGAGTAGCCATCAAATGATAAATCCCCAAAATAATTTTGCATGTAATTGTTAACATGCCACACATATGGATCCGAGATGGGTTGACGTTGTCCATAAGCAAAATCATTTGAAGATTGAGTCTCGGATTCTTTCTATGAGTCGCTCGATTCCATCCCAACAGGAATGAGATATGAAGGATTCGGGATTACCAAACAAATGGGATTTGGAAACCAATCTCATATCGAAAATTTTGGTATTTTTCGGGATGAGATTCCTGAACTTCGGGATGGTTTTGGTTTGGGATTTTTCAGTTTGGGTTTGGGACTTTTTCGGTTTGGTTTGGGATTTTCGGGAATTTTTTCCAGCCCTACATGTAAGTGACCAAATAAAAAATAGAAAAATTAAAAACCACATTTCATTGACTAAGTAATTAATTGACAAAATTTAAAATATAATACCACAAAAAATTTGGAATATGTGCGAATTTGTTTCTTGCAAAAAGAATTCAAAACAAAACCATATATATAAATATTTTAGCATATTTTCACAAAAACATAAGTGATATGGTGGTTAAGGTGTTGAAGAAGTGAAATGGCAGGGGTTTGAATCCCCCTATGCCCAAAATTGAGACTTTTTAGAAATTTTCAAGTATTTTTAGGTTTCATATCGCGATATTTGTGATGATATCGCGATATATTAACGATAATAAGAGGATAAATCACCAAAATATCGTCGGACCAAAAAAACGATTTTCGATATTTTGGTCCATGGTGTGTACAACGTAAACAATTTATGCGATCGAATAAATATCGCGGCCCATCATGACCTAACTTTACGTTAATGGTATTGTCGTGAATTTAACACATTGTTTTAAAATTTCCGACTAACGTTGCTTACTCCCCGTCTAGGTGATGCAATGCTAGGCGGTTGACCATCGTTTCAATTAGTTCCTAGACGTTTGAAAATTAAGAAAGTACGTATAGACCTCCTTAGGCATCTGCCTAGCCTGCTTAAGCACCCGCCTAGCATGCCTACACATGTCTAGGCACTCGCCTAGGTCGCAACTCTCATTTAAACAGAAAATCGATATCATTGTGCATTTTATCAATAAATGTAAGAATCTTGTTAAATACTTGGATGAACACTCATTATATGTTTTTTTCAATATGTTCTAATACTTTATAATCTACATGTCATTTTATTTTGCAATTGCTGTATCACAATACAATTATGTGTTTTTGTGTTTTTTTTAAAAGTATAAATAGGCACTTATTTACATAATATATAATAAATTTACTTACAGCTAGTCCGTCTAGGCCCTGCCTAGGTGCTAGGCAGCCGCCTACCGTCTCAATTAGTTCCTAGACCCTGCCTAGCCGCCTAGGCACTAATCCCCAGCTTGTCGCCCGACTAACACCTAATACCTTTTAGAACCTTGATTTGACCACATGTTATTAATTGTGAAGTTTTATCACAAAATGCCTTGATAATATTAGTAGAGAACCCCTAACATTCAAATTGTACCGTATATTATTTTGTTATTTTTTCTTATGTGATACTCTATTCTCCAACCAATTCTCTATTGTATATTTGAGTAACAGTAATTAGCTATGGTTCAAATTTGTCATTTAATATTGGGAAGAACTTAAGTTTGAGTCATTCATAAGAGTTGAACTTAAGACATTTCACTTACTAATAAAAACAAATATTACTAGACCATGATCAATGCTAAGTAACTTTTTATGAACTCTTTCTCAATGTCCCCACAAATACTTGAAAAAGGATTGGCCCCGTATAATGCTAGCCAGGAATGTGTGTGTAACGTGTAAATAATCAG
Source organism: Heteromeles arbutifolia (assembly GCA_024362995.1). Lineage (NCBI taxonomy): Eukaryota > Viridiplantae > Streptophyta > Magnoliopsida > Rosales > Rosaceae > Heteromeles > Heteromeles arbutifolia. The sequence continues at coordinate 7,414,676 of JANCRC010000018.1, read as the reverse complement.
CCCACATTATCATTCTTTGGTGCAAGTTTTTCTAAATAATGTACTTTAAACTTGGAATCCAATAAAATAAGAGTAATGCTACATTTATTTTATTTTTTATGGCGTATGATTTTCTCCTTTCCACTTTCCTCCCCTTTTCTCCCCTTCTCTCTCTTTCCTTTTTGTCTCTCTTTGTAAAAAAGGCAACAGAATATGTGGACGTAGCTTAATCGTGATTGTTTAAATAGGAGGTGAGGAAAGGACCCACCAATACAAATAAGTCTCACATTTATTAGAAGAATTATACAAATATGATATAAAAGTATAGTATTTTTGATAAAATGTACTCCTATCATTGTGTTGACCCTAAAAACTATCAAGCCTACGTGGCGCACAGGCCGAGTAATCTATGAGCTAACTACGTCCTTCGGTTGTGTGCGGGGCGTGCCAACTCGACGACTGAACTCGGCTAGTGAGTAAAATTTGTTGATGTCACGTTGGTTGCGCTGCTGACTTCTTGATCTTGCGACTGCGGCCGATGAAGGAACAATTCCCGGCCCTCGGGTTCTAGAGCCTGAAGACAAGGTTGCTAGTTCTGCGATGTTCACAAATCGTCGGCACCGGATTCGGTCACTGTGATTATATTCGTGAAAGTATAAGCACGCCGAATCGACACCAAGGTATAGGGGCACAGATACTCAAAACAGATATATGTCTTGATGGTGAATGTGGTTCGGCCGTCAGAATGCCGAACTCTAAAGCCAACTTGTGAGTATCCTATCATAAAATAACTCGGCGTTCAATGTGCCAAGCCCTTGTAAACTGTAACACCTCACTTTGCCGAGAAGACTGATGAGATGACCTCTGCCAATAAGGATTTGAAAATCCTTTTCGACCGAGACTTGGATAGGTAACCAGTCGGCCTCTTGGCAGTGCTGCTTATCCAAACTGAAGGTGCTGTGCGATCGGTTGATTCTACAGCGATAATGCCGTTTATCCAAACTGAAGGTATCATCGGTTGCCTTCACAGTGCTATTTATCCAAACTGAATATGTGTTGGCGAAAAGGAAAATAAAAATCTCAAGGTTGTTGAGAGGTTTCGCGTAGAGCAAGGGTTTGCGCAGGGCAGATTTTGTGTGTTGAATTGGAGAGAGCTTTTCCGTTGCCTCTACCTCTGTATTTATAGGGACATACGCGTGTTGGTTGATAAGCTGATATGGGCTTCTGTCATGTATTAGAACTCTTCTACTGATTGTGTCAGATAAGCCATACTACCCTCAAGACTCTGAACTTAGTAAAAAATGCAACCAAATTCGATCCTTGTATTTAGCCTTACCACATCGAATCCCAAGATAACCTGCAAGCTTGGACTTGAACAAATAGTGTTTATGTAAACAACCATCAATTATATATATATATAATTGGTAGTCTTCTACACGGCATGCACCACTGTAATCCCACCATCAATTCTCATGACTTTGCACCCAATCTGACAACACCATCACCATGCATTTAAAAAGCCTAGCCTAGCTAGGTTTCCTATGTCATCATTATCCAGGACCCTTATTTTCTTTCGGTGACGTCAAATCCCACGTGCTGATCTCCTATCAATCTACACGTCCGTTGCCAGCAACCCAAGTTAATTCGAACTCGAACTCTGTTGTTGTTGCTTCCATTGGAGATAATGGGAATCCCATTTATCCCGTTGTATAAAAAAAAATCAAGATGAATCATATTAAAAGATAATTATTATGATAAAAATCATAATATTATCCTTCAATAATAACAAAATTATCTTCACTCTTTGATTCGACGGTTGGGAGCTATGCCTACTCAACGGCCTTGATTGCATGGGCCGATGATGTAAATTCGGGTCCAAACACATTGTTTTTAAATAAAATGACATATAGCTACTCAAAATATCGATAACATCCAATAATCTACACTTTAAATGCGTCTCCATAACCATTATCCACACCCGCTCCATCTCCATCAACCTTTCAGCTCTAAATCCGCACTTCACTCCACCACTCCAACAAAAATCATCAGCAGAATATACAATCAAATAGAAAAATCCTACTTTTTCAACCACAAGTTACAACTACTGATCCGAAATCAAAACCCAATTGGAGCACATAAGCCAAATTCAAAATCAACGCACCAATTTTGTCTTAAATCTTAAAGGTTTAATGTTTAATAGTCTCAGTCAGTCAGTCACCACCCAGTCCTCTGCCTACCTCCTATCGTTAGCGTGGCACCATTTGTCTAACGTGTATCGAGGAAAGCCTCTGAATTGGCATAGAAGGGAAAGGGATCCTCTCTAGATCCCCTTCACCTGAGCCTCATGACCCACAAATTCGGACCTTTGAAATTTGATCAAACGGCTACAAACAGGAGGTCCTATTAAAGTTATAATAACTTTAGCCGTTGGATCAAATTTCAAGGGCCCGGATTTGTGGGTCATGAGGCTCAGATGAAATGGATCCGCTGCATAGAAGGAAGTACTTGGTCGAAATATCAATGTAGGTCAAGTTGGACTTGATTGAATTCGTCATTAATATTAGGTACGAATGGTATTTTTCTAGTAAAAAGTAACATTGTCATTTTACTTGAACGTTAGTAAAATGGAGTCACTGATAAAAATGGTCAAAGCGTGAGCTCGTATAAGCCAAACAACGGACTAACAATAGTTTACAAATGTTTGTAAACTACAGTTGGAAAGTCAAGAGTAATTAGAATTTGATACTTGGTAATGATCTAATTTGTCTAGCCAACAAGATCTTACATCATCAAGATCGTGGGAAATGTTGGAATATTGTCATGATGATGATGATGATGTTAGGTTTACTATATATGTATTTGATGTATGGAGGTGCACCATAAGAATGATGTATTGATATACACTTAATCAAATGGTATGATAAGAGGTATGACTTAATAAGAGTTATACCCTTCTATAAGTGAACTGTCTTATCATGAAAGGATAAAACCATTCAGAGATGCTTCACAACTCTCTGGAAAGGATACGATGAAGTCTATAAAAGGAGGATTCATTTCTCAGACAAATCAATTCGACGTGAAATGCATTTTCTCTTCTTCCCGTTGGTGTGCTATTTCTCGTTTGGCATTACCGTATAGTAATCAATAGTCTAACGACATTAGAGATTGATCCTGTAATCCATCAAATTCTACATTGGAAAGCATTTGTGAGGGGGTCCCTATGATTTGCACGCCATGTTTACTGACCAAATGGTGAATGCAAGAAATTTGAGTGATGTTTGGAAGGTAGGGCTGCAGTTCGAGCATGGAGTTGAGAGAGGTGAGGTCGAAAGAACAATTAGAAGACTGATGGTTGAGAAAGAAGGGGAAGATATCAAGGAGAGAGCCTTAAAGTTGATGGAAAAAGCAAATCATTGCCTCAAAGAAGGTGGCTCTTCGTACCAATCTTCGGATGGCTTGGTTAAACACATCCTATCGTTATAAATCGTTTGATTAAGAAACTCAGTATCAATTATTCAATAAAATTAAAATTAAAATTGTTGGGTTGCATTATTTGTATTCATAAATATAGAATTTTAGCAATGTATTAACATGGTTTTTTTAGAGAGTTAAAAAAAAGGGGGTCTTGTGATATACATTATAATACATGTGTGATTATATAAATTCTAAATAGAGAAAAATTAGGAATTCTTCGGGATTTAGAAGATGTTTCTAATTAAATTTTGTATAATCTGGAGAGCAAAGTTTCTCTTGCTTATTGCTATAAATAAAGGCACTAAGTCTGAGCAATAACATAGAATTTCTCAAGCCTATTCTCCATCTCTCTTTCTCTCTTGCCGTGTTCCCTCTCCCTCTCCCTCTCCTCAATTAATCATAGAAGAGTCTTCATCCAAGGCATGAAAGTTGCAGACCTCATCGACAAAGAGGGAGATGGAGTTTTCATGTTTTTGTTTTTCTATTTTTCTTATTTTTTTCAATTTTATTGTTATTTGATATTTGTGTTTTCCTTTTTAGTGATAATACACTCATCAATCAAGTCATTTAATGTTTAAAAAACTGTAAATCACTCTTAATCAAGATCGTTAGTGTTATAAGATTTAAAGACTACAAAAAGTGTAAAAATGTTTGTCAAAATCTTTTTTCTCTTAATCATATCCCTTTAATTATAAATGTGTAAATATTATGATCTAAATCTCCAATTATGGCATATCCCGAGTAGCCAGTATAAATGAGCAACTTTGGCCATCGATCAACTGCATATTCAAGCCAAGCAACCAGATATTCCCTATCCTTAAGATAGTAGCACACTAAATCGTAAGACTCCAACGAACCACAATTCTGTTGAACTCTCCTATAGTTGATATGGCACATGAACTTGTATGACTCCACCAATTTAATTGATTTATAACTCAATACGATGAGGCCTTTCGTATGAGGGGTGATATACTATGGGTTTTTATATAAGTGGTGAAATTTTTTATTTTTTGAATTATTAACTTTTTAGCACATTATTCCACCATTTGTTTGATGATAGATGATATACCATTCTATATTCCGGTTATATTTAAAAAATATCTCCGTTCGTATAGATGTATAATTGGCCTCCTGCCCTCCACACCAGCCTCTTGTAAACAATTTATTGACGTTGTCGAACAGATATCGCGGCACATCATGACTCACCACTTCACATCAATGGGAATGTTTGTCATCACCATCCTGTCCTCCACACCTCCCTCCTGTGTGTGTACAATGTAAACAATTTATACGATGTAAACAATTTAGTGACATTATCTAATAAATATCGCTGGCCATCATGACTCACCACTCAAATATTGATAAAGAGTAATGGTGTCATTTTATTTGAACGATAGTAAAACAGAGTCGCTGGTGAAAGAGGGGTCAGTAAGTCAGTAAAAGTGGTCAGAGCATGAGGATGTATAAGCCAAACTACGGACTGACGACGGTCTACAAATGTTTGTAAACTGCAGTTGGAAAGTCAAGAGTAATCATAGTTTGATACTCAGTAGTGATATTCAATCTGTGTAGCCAACGAGATCTTACATCATCAAGACTAAATGGGAGATGTTAGGATATGATCATGATGATGTTGGCTTTACTATGTGTGTATTTGATGTATGGAGGTGTACTATAAGAATGGTGTATTTATATACACTTAACAACAACATATGATAAGAGGTGTGACTTATCCCAAGGGTTATTCGCTTTCATAAGTGATGTGTCTTATCATGAGAGGATAAGACCATTTAGAGAAGTTTTACAACTCTTTGGAAATGGTACGATGAAATCTATAAAAGGTGGATTCTTTCCTCAGACAAATCAATCTAATGTGAAATACATTTTTTTCTTCTTCCCTTTGGTGTGATATTTCTCCCTTGACACTACCACATAGTAATCAATAGTCTAACGAAATTAAAGATTGTGTAATTCATAAGACCAAGTCCGCCCCTCATTTTGCCACGTGTCCAATTTTGAACGGTTGGATTTTAATCTTTTTGAACGTCGACGGTCCATATTAATTAACTTAATAAAAATTATTAAAAAATGTTTAAAAATACCAAAAAAAAATGAAAAATTTTTTCCCTATAAATACTTAACCATCATCTTCCACCTTACACCACATTTCAATATTTTCAACACTTTGAACCAAAGCTTTCACAAAAATAGTACTTTCGGATAATGACACGTGGTAAGACAAGATTAGTTAAAAATCCTATCCGGAATTTAAATAAAATTATTTTTATTATTTTTATAAAAAAATTTAATAATATTTTAATAGAATTGACTAGACTTTGGGCCAGCTCATTTTTTAGGGATGGAGATGCACTTGGCTAATTATTGTTCACTGAAGTCAATTACTATTCATTTGGGTGGATGAAATGGACTTTGGGCTAACTCATTTTTAGAGGTTGACTTGCTCTAGAGGACTCTTAAATTTTACTCACTTCTTATGTGGTTCAATAATCTTGAAACACCTGTCATCTATACTTTCTCCCTATATTTGTAACCAAACACTAACTTTCCCGTTGAACCCATGACCAAACACAACCTCTCTTCTTCCTACCTTCTTGCCATCGCCACAAATTGAGATTTTATCATTTATAGTTAAAATTTAACTCTTAAATTCAAAAATGTCATATTTTATTGAAACTATTATTTATAGCCAAAATTTCACGTCAATTTACCCAAGTACCCTCAAATTAGAAAACCATACTCGAAAGAGATTTTCTTTATGCTCTTTCCTTCTTTGTTTTTTTTCATTTTAATGGTTTAAGATAGAAAGAGGAGCATGATGAAATTAAACATTTTATGAAGATGTATTTATTCTGATAGAAATTAAGTCAATCAAATTATCAATTTAATTTCTTAATATACAAGCCTACAATCAAGACGATGATGAAAATTTCACAAAACTACAACTTTGAATATTCTTGTGTTCTAATTAATTGGTATTTTTCAATAAATTATGTTAGTATATAGTTTCTGCATATTTTTAAATAGTATTCTGCAACTATTCATTTTGATGGAAATTGCGATTGTATGCTCTCATGATTCTACACATGAGGTCTCAAACAGAGGGTTACCCAAATTAGGCATTTAATTAAGTGATAAAAATTGAGCATAATATGCACAACCAGTGAAGCAATTTTAATACGGATCTGTAAAAGACAAAAAGAAAAAAAGCTATAGAAGGAGGTCTTTGCAGCAAATCACCCCAGAAGAGAAAAGTGTGTTGGAAGATGAGAATATTTTGAGTTGATTTTATTGTGATTGTCTTCTTACACTTTTCAAATTCAAAGTCTAAGTAAGTTAATGATGCTGCTTCTGGATCCTAATATGGTAGCAATGATACTGAAGAACTAATTAGGTTTTAGTTTTAGGTGTAATTAAGTTTTAGTTTTGAGGGTAATTAGGTCTATTTAAATGAATTTTTGGCTATATTTGAATTGTTTTATAAAAAATGATATTTATGAATTTGTGGAGTAAATTTTGGCTATAAATGATAAAAACTCCTGCAAATTTCACCCTCTAGTCTAGGGGTGGTTCGGTATGGGATACCGAACCGAAACTAGTATCCCGAATCCCAAACCGAAATTTTTCGGGACGGGAATTTGAAGACCAATCCCAAACAAAATTTTCAGGAATCCTGAAACATTTTCGAGATTTCGGGACAAATCGGGAATCCCAAATTAAAATATGAAGTTATGAATTATTCTTCAAATATATAATTCAAGAACACATTCATGAACTAGGAATGTCATTACATTCACACTACCATTTAATCGAACACTGGCATGCCTGACTGTTTTTATTAGAGTCAAAATTCAAATTGATTAAACCCTTTTGGCAATCTGTTGAGAGACAAAAGAATCAAGCCTTCTGAAATCATCAGCCATGACAGCAGATATCAAACAGAACATGAAAAATATGCAAGGTGTAGGGCATTCCAGGTTACAGAGCATGAATTAGAAACTACTAGCATCAATTATAAAAGAATAATATATATAATATATATGTATAAATATATATATATATATAATAATTAATAATATATATTTTTGGTTCGGATTTCTGAAATATCTAGAAGCCAATCCCAAATCCCATACCAAAAATTCGGGATCGGTTCCGGATAGCATCCCGAAAATTTCGGTTTGGGAAATTTTTGATTTAGGATTGTGATTTTTTCGGTTCGGTTCGGGATTTTCGGGAATTTTTTCCACCCCTACTCTAGTCCCACTCTCCCCCGTCGAACACTAACACACCCCTTCCTCCAACCTTTCCGTTGATTCTAGCCCTAGTAGTTCTACCAACCTCTCTTCTCTGTCGAACCCTCCCCTTCGCCGAAACCTCCGTCTTCCGTCGAACCGATCCCCAATTCCTCCTTCGTGGAACCCATCCCCAATCCCTCATCCTTCCTCTCCTCCATTTGATTCACCGTCGACCTTACTCATCCACCGAATCAGATCACCTAATCAACTTATTTAGTCATTTCTAATGAACTAGAAGCAACAATATACATGGTTTCAATGATTTGGAGGTTAAGGTCATTTTCTAAAAAATCATGCATCAAATTGTATCTGAGATGCGCAGAACTTGGTTGCTCGCGAGAAAGAATGAGGGTGTTTGGTTATGCATGAAAGAAAAACAGGAGTACTGGCAATTATGGCATAGTGATATTCTCTAATAGCAACTCCAACCCTATCTTTTAGGCTGGCCCAAAACTTACAAAAATAAGCTGGTACCTAAAAAATTCACTACACTCCTAAAAATATGCCGGTTCAAAGTCTAAGCTAGTTTGTAGGCCGATCCAAAAATGAACTGAGGTAGGAACCGACCTATCTAACATCATACTAACGCCAGCATGACGTCAGCGAACAATAGGGTTGGAGTTGCTCTAAGTGGTCCACATAAATTGGTCAGAGTACTGGTCCATCCATAAATTCTACATTGGACCATTGGAGAGCATTTATGAGCCGGTCCTTATGATTTGCATGCTATGTTTTACCGACCAAATGGTGAATGCAAGAACTGTAAGTGACAATTTATTCACATTGTCGAACAAATATCGCGACCATCATGACTCACCACCCACTTCACATTAATGGTATTGTCGTGAATTTAACCATATATTATTAGTTGTAAAGTTTTATCACATATTATTAGTTGTAGAGTGGTGTGAGTTTGATACGGATAAGTTTTATATGTACAATGTGAGACCTAACCACTTTTTGTTTTTCTCTATTTTATGATTGGCTACCTATTTTCTTTTTCTTGTTATTTATTTTATAGGCTTGACACTCATGAGTTTAATATATTGAACTTAAAAATAGAATCACCCTCATAGCATTCAGATTTTTGGGCATATTGTAAGAAATTAATTCCTATATTTTTGGTATCACACTTACTTTTCTGGTGTGTTGTAGAAGGTTTTAGCGGGATTATAGAAATATGATATAAAAATTTGGTAGTAGTAATATTTTTGATAAACTAATGTATGTCTATCATTTAAAAAAAAAAAACCCGACATATGGTTAATCAAAATATCAATAATGTTGCTGTCATATTTAGAATAGGAATGTGATTGTGTAAATCCTTGAGAATATGAGAATGTATCTTATATTCCTATTAGGAGTAGATTACCTATTAAATGTTGTAATCCTAAAGGGAAAGGTTTTACCCTTCCTACTACTATAAATAAAGGCACAATGGGGTGAATCAAACACACCTCACAATTAAATCAATCTCTCTTGGGTGAATCAAACACACCTCACAATTAAATCAATCTCTTTTCTCTCTCAATATTGCCGAACCCCTCTCTCTCTCTAAACCCTAGATCGTTCAATCAAATAGGCCTACAACACGTTATCAGCACGCTCTTGCTAGAAGCTAAGGAATTGACGCATCGTAGGAGGAGGCTATCATCCACCACATTCAAAGGCTTATTCGTTTTCTGCTAATCAGGTACGCTTAAAATAAAAGATATTTGAAACGTCCACAAAGCATGAAAACATTCCCCATGATGCATGAACCCCTCTATGTTTATATTTTCCTTTCGATATATATATATATATATATATATATATTGTATATGTTCATATATTTGTCAATATATATATTTGTTTCATGCATCGCACAATTAAATTGTTATGTGGAATTTGTGAGTCAAATTATATAAATTAAATTAGAAGCAAATATGGGTGTTCTAAACCCTAGGTTCGAAATAATGCCCCTGGACTACTTGTGCAGCCCTTATTGGGCTTGCTGCTCCATAACCACTAGCCTGCAACCTTGGTTTCTGGGTTCACTACCCGCAAGCCTCGCTTGTTGGCCCCCCCTGTGTCAGTTTGCAGCAAACCGAAGCCAGCCTATGTGGCTGGGCTTCCTGCGCCAAATCAAAGCCAGCCTTCTTGTGCTGAGCTTTGCGTGCACCCCTAACCCACAGGCTAGCATCTGCCGAACCTGCCCGTGTCATTCACTCGGTCCAATTTCGAAACCCAACTTATGGCTGGGGTTTCCTCCCTTCACCGTGGCTTGCAGACCACCCCAAGGTCCTTTTTTGGGCCTATTATTATTTGGACCCATGGCTTGTAGCCACCCCGAGGGTTGCTCTTAGCAGCCAACTTTTTTTTTTTTTTTATCAAGGCACCCGAGCCCAAATTATTTTGAGGCTATATTTTCGATCCAATAATATTATTTTAATATTATTTAGCTTCTACAATCAACCCCGTATAGCCCGATTTATTGAACTAATGAAAAATGACATGCAGTCCATTAATCTGATAATGAATCCAAAATTATTGACCTGAAGATCACTTTTGGACATTAATGATTCAATAATTTATTTTTATACTTTAAACAGTTATACACTTTCGTAATAACGAAGCTCTCACACTTGAGCTCTCGAAGAACCTCAAATCCACTACACTTAGTTAGTATATTGCATTCTGTGTTTCTTGCAGGAACCTCTCATTATGAACTAATTGTTCATAAAAACTAAATTGAACCTGTAGTTTCAAAATTAGTGCCTTTTGAAACCTGAAGTTTTCATTCAAAACATACCATATGAAACCTGTAGTTTTCATGCATAAATTAAACCAATACATGTCTATCGAACCTGTCTGTTCTACGATATATGTCTATGGCTTACCATATGACTAGTCACGTTTTCTCCCTCCGTTTTAGGGACATGTCAAACTTGAACAAGCTCGATTTCTCCGCTCTAGAAGTCTCTGGAAGAAACTATCTAAAGTGGGTTCAAGACATGAAGCTCCATTTAACTGCAAAGGGCATTAGAGCCACCATCGAGGCACCTATCGCCGACAAACCCGTTGACGAAGCTCAGAAGGATACTGCAATGATCTTCATTCGAAGACACATCCCTGATGCACTGCAAGCTGAGTATCTCGCTGAGGAGGACCCACGCACCCTCTGGCTTGCTCTGGCCGATTGTTTCGATCACCAGAAAGACATATACTTGCCTGAAGCAAGACACGACTAGCATCATCTTCGTTTCCAGGACTTTAAGTCCGTGAATGAATACAACTCTGAAGTTTGTAGAATCCGTTCTTTGTTGAAATTCTGCAAAGTGGAACTAACCGAATCAGATCTCCTAGAGAAGACCTATTCGACCTTCCATGCCACTAATATTGTCCTGCAGCAACAATATAGGGCACAAAAATTCACCAAGTTTTCGGATTTGATCTCTGTTTTACTTCTCGCTGAAAAGCAGAACCAGCTTTTGATGAAGAACCATCAAGCTCGACCGATTGGCTCGAACGCCGCGCCTGAAGCGCATGCCACCTATTCTAGCAGCCATAAATGATGAAAGAATTGTTGTGGCCGTGGCAATGGGCGGCAAGCCCCACCACGAGCCCAAGGTCAACAGAGTGCAGCACCTAAGGGAAGAATTGCGACCCAGCAGTGTCCACCATTCGCCCCTATGGTCCCAAACTTTAAGAATAAGGGTAAAGCTCCCGTTCAGGCTGCTTCTACTGAACTGGACATGTGCTATCGTTGTTGATCAAGGGATCATTGGTCGCGCGTATGCCGAGCTTCCCCTGAGGCTATTGCCAAGTATCATTCTCATCGTGAATCTAACTTTGCACATGTGGATCATCCGGAGGATGCAACTACATCAATGGAAATATCGGATTTTTAGGAGGCGTCAACGCCTATGGATGAATAAATTAGACATGTTTTTAGGGTGTTTACCCCTGGTGGCCGAACCCACTAGGAGTGGCCGGCCCTACCCCCCTATTTTGCTAGGTTTATGGTTTAATTTTGGACAATTTTTCTAAGTATTTGGAATAATTTGTTTGGTTTTGGTTTGATTTGAATTATGGATTGTTATTTGAATGAATATTATTTTCTCGAATTGCTTAATTGAATGAATGGACTTATATCTATGCATGTGACCAATTCAATCAATTTATTTATAGGTATGTCTAGTGGGGAAGTTAGTTATCAGGCAGATAGTGCAACTACGCACACCATCTTGCGTGAATGACACTATTTTACTAACTTAATACCCAAGAAAGCTCATTTGACAACTCTCTCAGGCCCATCCAACCTGATTGAGGATATGGAAAGGCATGTATCATGTTGTCTAATGGTACAATCTTGACCATTAAGGAAGCACTCTATTCTCCACGTTCCGGAAGAACGTTGCTGAGTTTTAGAGATATTTGAGATAATAAATATCATCTTGAAACCACTGAAGATAATGGTTCTGAATTTCTTTGTATCACTTTATACGAATATGGCCAGAAGCATATTCACGAGAAGTTGGAACATCTGCCGAGTGGGTTGTACATCACAACCATTCGCGGCATAGAAGCCCACAGTGTGGCCGGCCCTATGCCTGAGTTCCAGGACACTTTGTTGCTTTGGCATGATCGTTTGGGACATCTTGGAAGTGACATGATGCGCCGTATCCTCAAATATTCTCACGGGCATAAGTTACATCCCTATGTTGGACTCTCGCCATGCAAAGCGTGTTCTTTAGGGAAGTTGAATACTCAATCCTCATATACAAAGATTATTCACGACCCCCCTAAATTTCTTTAGAGGATTCAAGGGGACATTTGTGGACCAATCCAACCAACATGCGGACTATTTAAATATTTTATGGTGTTGGTTGATGCATCGACAAAATGGTCACATGTTTGCTTGTTGTCCACATGCAACGCCGCGTTTGCTAAACTCCTAGCTTAAATCATTAAGCTAAGGGTTCACCACCCTGATTATCCGATTAAGTCGATTCGACTGGATAACATTGGAGAGTTTACGTCACAGACTTTTGACGATTATTGCGTGTCAGTAGGGATTGATGTGGAACATCCTGTGCCCCATGTTCACACCCAAAATGGCCTTTCAAAAGCTTTCATAAAGCGCCTTCAATTGATAGCTCGGACTTTGGTTATGAGAACCAAACTGCCGGTATCTGCCTGGGGCTATGCAATATTGCACACAGCTATGTTGGTCCGCCTGAGGCCCACCGCTACTCAACCATATTCACCGTTACAGTTGGTCACTGGATACGAGCCTGACGTCTCGTATTTACGGGTGTTTGGGTGCACCATTTATGTGCCAATAGTGCTGCCGCTACGTACCAAAATGGGTCCTCAAAGAAAAATGGGAATCTATGTCGGTTATGATTCGTCATCAATTGTTCGCTACTTAGAATCCTTGACAGGAGATCTCTTTACCACACGTTTTGTGGATTGTCACTTTGATGAGACAGTCTTCCCGTCGTTAGGGGGAGATAAGCATGCTAACGTTCTCGTAAAATGCCGCGAATTATTATGATATGCTCCCACTATGTCTCATTTTGATCCCCGCACTGCCTAGTCTGAAACTGAGGTGCGACGAATTATATATCTTCAGAGCATTGCTCAAAGCATATCGAATGCTTTACTGATCTAGCTAAGGTGACAAGATCACATATACTTGCTGCAAACACACCTGCAAGGATAGATGTACCCCGCGTACGTCAACAACCCGCCTGGGAAGGTCGGACTGTCCCCGAAGGTGGGGAAGCTGCAACTTCCACGCAGCAAGGTACATTGGCGGCTAGCCAATCATCTGCTCCGACCCTAAAGCATGGCAGACCCCTTGGTTCAAAGGATTCACAACCTCGGAAGAGGAAAATGGCACCAACTTGTGACCCTAGTTTGAATCTGACCATCGCTCACTCATCCGTTCCAACACATGAGGTTATTCTAGATTACGGTGATGCTTCAGATGAAACATGCCGACATCCCAAGAATCGCGAGATTTCTGTCCACTACACAGTATTGGATGAGGTTTGGAATAGGAATGAGATGATCGTCGACGATGCATTCGCGTACTCAGTAGCTACTAACATCATGCTTAGTGATGACATTGAACCACGTTTCGTCGATGAGTGCCGAAGTAGAACCGATTGGTCAAACTGGAAACAAGCAATCCAGGTTGAACTAGATTCGCTCGCGAAACGTAAAGTGGTTGGACCTATTGTTCCTAAACCACCACGCGTGAAGCCTGTCGGCTACAAGTGGGTTTTTGTGAGGAAGCGTAATGAGAAGAATGAAATAGTGTGATACAAAGCACGCCTCATAGCACAAGGTTTCTCTCATCGCCTAATGATTGATTACGAGGAGACGTATTATCCCGTAATGGACGTTATAACGTTCCACTACCTAATCAGTTTGGTAGTTTCTGAAAAACTGAATATGCAGCTTATGGACGTGGTAACCGCGTATCTCTATAGGGATCTAGATACGGAAATTTACATGAAAGTTCCAGAAAGACTTCCATTGACTGGTTCAAATAGTTCTAAACCACGGAACACTCTCTCAATTACGTTGAGGAGGTCACTCTACGGATTGAAACAATCCGGGCGGATGTGTTATAACCGTCTGAGTGAATATTTGACAAGTCAGGGTTATGTGAACAACGAACTATGCCCATGTGTGTTCATAAAGAATTCACATTCCGGATTTGCAATCGTTGCAGTTTATGTCGATGACATGAACCTCATTAGGATTCCCGCAGAGCTTGAGGAAATTGCTGCACACTTGAAATCAGAATTTGAGATGAAGGATCTTGGGAAAACTCGATACTATCTCGGCCTGGAAATCGAGCACTGTTCGGATGGAATCCTAGTACATCAATCGAACTACACCCAAAATGTGTTGCGTCGTTTTAATGAGGATAAAACGAAGTCTTCGAGTACACCCATGGTTATTCGGACTCTAGATGCTAAACGAGATCCCTTCCGTCCAAAGGAGGATGATGAAGAGATTTTGGAACCCGAAGTTCCTTACCTAAGTGCAATAAGGGCTTTATTGTACTTGGCTCAGTGCACTAGACCCGACATCTCATTCACTGTGAATTTATTGGCTAGATATAGCAATGCGCCCACACGCAAGCACTGGAACAGTGTTAAAGATATTTTCCGCTACCTCAAGGGTACTACGGATTTGGGCTTGTTCTATACCCGCGAATCTTCGAATGTTGTCGCCCCTTATGGTTCTCGGATTGATTCTCGCCTTGTTGGTTACGTAGATGCTGGATATCTGTCTAACCCACATAGAGCACATTCTCAAACGGGTTATGTCTTTACCGTTGGAGACACCACTATATCTTGGAGGTCTACCAAGCAAATGCTAGTTGCGACTTCATCTAACCATGCTGAGATTCTCGCCCTGCATGAAGCATCGCGTGAATGCTTTTGGCTGAGAGAAGTTATGGAACATATTTGAAGCACTAGTGGTCTTACATCAGTCGTTGACTTTCCTACGATGATCTTTGAAGACAATGCAGCATGTATCGAGTAGCTGAAGAAGGGATACATCAAGGGAGACAATACCAAGCACATAACGTCGACGTTCTTTTACTCACACCAACAGCAGCAGCATCAGAACATTGAAGTCAAGCAAATCCGTTCCCAGGACAACCTAGCCGATCTCTTCACCAAGTCATTGCCCAAGTCTACATTTCAGAAGCTCGTCCAAGGAATCGGTATGCGTAAATTATCTGAGTTGAATCGCTTGTAGTTCTCTTATTTAGAAGTTACGTCTAACTCAGGGGAAGTGTCTAGAAGCATACTCACATGATCTTAATGTACTATTTTCCCTACGATTAGGAGCATTTTTCCCACTGGGTTTTTGCTACCTAACTAGGTTTTAACGAGACACCCATCTTGGGATGATCATACTCCGTTGAGTTCACTACCTTCGTCCAGTTTGACGAGTGTTTTAGACATTATGCATATTTTCTTACTTTTCTCCTTAGTCTATGGGTTTTTCCTATCTTGGGTTTTACCATAGCAAGGTTTTTGTGAGTTTTTGCAAATGCATACTTCAAATTAAATTTGAGACTCGCGATCACCCGTTGTGCCGATGACTTCATCAACTATTCTACCTTATATGCTGAAGATCTGATGCGATGGTTTGTTGAGTATTTACACACTTAAGGGGCACTACTACAAAATGGGATATTACTGGCGTTTTAAAACCGACAAAAAACCCAAGTTAACATCGGATATTTGGTCAAAATCCGACATTAAATAATGCAATGTCGGATTGAGAAACTGACACCAATATTACCGTCACAAAAGGGAAATGACGTCGCTTATCCCCCTTAATCCGCCACCAAGAAGTAAAGTAATATAAAATTAAAATAAACAGTAGCGTCGCTTAAAAGCGACATAATCTCTTACGTTGCTTTTAAGCGACATTAACAACTAACATGATGGGGCTTAAAAGCGATGTTAATAAAAAATAAAACATTAAAAAATCACACCTACTGTCGGTCTAAACCGACGTTAAGAAAAAAAAAATCACATATACTGTCGGTCTAAACCGACATCATCTAAGTTAAAAAAATAAAATTGTCTCGCTACTGTCGTTCATAAAGCGACACCATATATTTTAAAAATAAAAAAAAATAAATTATAGGTCAATAAAAAAAAACCAATTTTCAGCAACCATTAAATTAAAAATAAATTTCTAACAATTATATATTTAATTTAAAAATTATCTACAATTCTTCAAATTGTACAACCCTTACAAATTCTGCTCGTATTCTTGCAAAAGATTTTGCACCCGTTGTGTGATTCATTGTTTTCAACTGCCTATTATGCTTATTTTTTGCATCAATCTCCTAAAAAAAGAATTTATTAAACAAATTGCAAGCTATCATAAAATAAATCACAAAACGTATACCTTTGTTTTTTCCATATTCCAATATGCAACCAAATCAGCCCACCGTTGATGATCCACATTAGGAAGAGTCTTCCGATGCTCCTCGACTGGTTTTTTAGTAATGCATTTTCCAGAATCATCAAAAGAACAAGGTTGTTTCTCCAAGTTGGGAACTGAAGGTCCCTGTCCTCTTTGAGCTGATCCTTATAAATACCAAGGAACAAAAATCATTATTCAACGTAGGCATCATACTAGCTATAATACAAAACTAAAAACGGAAATTAATAACCATAATAAATTAAAAATGTACCACCTTCGACATCTTCCTCGTTAGCATGTTCATCTTCAAAATGATGATCCATAGCACCAATTTGTGGAAGGAGAAGTAGAAAATTAG
Source organism: Heteromeles arbutifolia (assembly GCA_024362995.1). Lineage (NCBI taxonomy): Eukaryota > Viridiplantae > Streptophyta > Magnoliopsida > Rosales > Rosaceae > Heteromeles > Heteromeles arbutifolia. Next base: position 7,397,594 of record JANCRC010000018.1, on the reverse strand, counting down.
AAATAGAAGGAGAATAAATGGAAGTATAGAGGAAACAGACGAAGAGAAGAAGAGAGAAATTTGGGATGCAAAGAGGGCACGAACGAAATGGGGAAACATTAGGTTTAAACATGGATATGAGTTGGCGTCGGTTAAAACCGACGTTAGCTTACTGACGTCGAATTAAAAACTCGGGCGTCGAAATAACTGAGCATAGTGTCAGTTTAAACCGACACCACCTTCAGACATTCTTTATTCAGCTTCAACTACTTTTGACATTATTTATTAAACTTCAACTGGCGTCGCTTTAATTACATTTGGTGTCGGTTTAAACCGACACCACCTTATGACATTATTTACTACAAATCACCCTAATCCAACTACTTCTGACAACATTTATTAAATTTCAGGTGGCGTCGCTTTAATTACATTTGATGTCGGTTTAAACCGACACCACCTTCTGACATCCATTATTGATCTAAAACGAATCCAACCACTTTTGACAAAATTTATTGACCTCAACCTGACGCAGGATTTCAAATATTTAAAAACAATAATTAGTGTCGCCTATAAGCGACACCATTACTTTAAAATATTTAAAAAAATAATTAGTGTCGCCTATAAACGACACCATTACTTTATGTTGCTTAAAAGCGACACTTTTTTGTTTAAAGCGACGCCAGTATTTAAAATTATTAAAATATATGTCGGTTATAAGCGACATTAAATGTTGGCGTCAGTTTAAAAGCGACATAGATATTTTATGAAGCTTATAAGCGACAGTAAATCCGACATCATGTTCGATTAGTGTCGCAACTGTCCTATGCGCCACTACATTATATTAAACCGACACCACCCACTGACACTATAAGTCCCTTTTGTAGTAGTAGGGGAGTGTTGCAGTCATATTTAGAATAGGAATGTGATTGTGTAAATCCTTGAGAATATGGGAATGTATCTTATATTCCTATTAGGAGTAGATTACCTATTAAATGTTGTAATCCTAAAGGGAAAGGTTTTACCCTTCCTACTACTATAAATAAAGGCACAATGAGGTGAATCAAATACACCTCACAATTAAATCAATCTCTCTTCTCTCTCAATATTGCCGAACCCCTCTCTCTCTCTAAACCCTAGATCATTCAATCAAATAGGCCTACAACAAATAATATTAATGATATAAATAATAATCGTGAATCCATGAAATATTAACGTAATTATCAGTATTATTAAATAATCATATATGTGACATAGCGAGACAACATAACCTAAATTGCATTCCTTGTTATAAAGTCATAAAGTTGTGAAACGTTTTTTGTTTTTCTGCTAAAGGTGAAATGCTTAACCTGAGGTAAAACAAGAGTTTCCACTGACCCAATAATCTATATACACATGAAATTCATAAGCTGACAAGTCACACAAAGCTAAGCAATAACAAACATTCTTTGACAAAAAAAAAGAAGCAAAAATAAACATTCTCGATTCAAAAATGGAACAAAGCAAAGGCAGGAGAGTGATCCTCTTCCCAGTTCCGTTTCAAGGCCACATGAATTCTATGCTAGAACTGGCCAACGTTCTACACTCCAAAGGCTTCTTCATAACCATTGTTCACACCCGCTTCAACTCCCTCAACCCTTCTACCCTAAACCCACACTTCACCTGCCATTCAATCCCTGTCGACTTCTCCGAAACCGAGGCCGCCTCGAGTGATCCCAAAGTTTTTTATCATCTTCTCAATGTTAGATGTGTCGAGCCTTTCAGAGAATGCTTGGCCGGGTTGTTATCGGATGACGTTAAGTTGGAAGGCCCCGTTGCTTGCTTGATCTCGGACACTCTCCTTCACTTCACTCGACCCATTGCGGAGAGTTTTAAGCTTCCGAGGATCTTGTTAGATTGCTCGTGTGCCACTAATTTTGCTGTTTTTGCTGCATTTCCGCTTCTCAAGGAAAAGGATTACCTCCCAATACAAGGTACATCAGATATATGCTTCGTTCTTTCTATGTTGGTTACAACAACATAACTCAATACAGTTATTAGTTGCACAAAATAAAGTTGTTAACAGTTTTTTTTTTTTTTTTTTTTTTGACAAAGATAGTTCTTTTACCGGAATAATTGTCAAATATTACAAAATGTTTTTTTTACTCACCATTGGTACATAGTATTACTAATTCACTGGTTATAAACATGAGTGAACTGATGATAATATACAAATACATGAACAACTTATATTTGGCTTTCTATTATTTTGGCAATAATTAGATTCTCGACTAGAAGAGGTAGTCACAGAACTATCACCTATCAAAGTTAAAGACTTGCCAAAGGTGCCCGGTTCCGATCCTGAGAATTATTATCAACTGGTCATCCAACTGTCAAATGAACCAAAGTCTTCTTATGGACTCATCTTAAATACATTTGAAGATCTTGAAGGACATGCTATGGCCAGAATCCGCCAAGAACACCTGCCCAATGTTCCCATTTTCCCAATAGGTCCATTTCACAAGTGTTGCCGTACAATATCCTCTTCAAGTAGTTTATTGGCACAAGATCAGAGTTGCATTTCATGGCTGAACACTCAAGCGCCAAAATCTGTTGTTTATGCTAGCTTTGGGAGCACGATACAGATAGAGGAAGCTCAATTTTTGGAGAAAGCTTGGGGGCTGGCCAACAGCAATCAACCTTTTTTGTGGGTTGTTCGACCCGGGTTGGTTAACGGGTTTGATTGGCTCGAAGCGTTACCTAATGGATTTTTAGAAGTGTTGAATGGGAGAGCTTACATTGTGAAATGGGCTCCACAAAAAGAAGTGTTGGCCCACCTAGCAGTCGGAGCCTTTTGGACTCACAATGGTTGGAATTCTACATTGGAAAGCATTTGTGAGGGGGTCCCTATGATTTGCACGCCATGTTTTGTTGACCAAATGGTGAATGCAAGAAATGTGAGTGATGTTTGGAAGGTAGGGCTGCAGTTGAAGCATGGGATTGAGAGAGGTGAGGTTGAAAGAACAATTAGAAGACTGATGGTTGAGAAAGAAGGGGAAGAGATCAAAGAGAGATCCTTAAAGTTGATGGAAAAGGCAAATCGTTGCCTCAAAGAAGGTGGCTCTTCGTACCAATCTTTGGATGGCTTGGCCAAGCACATTTTATCGTTATAAATCGTTTGTGTAAGAAACTAAGTGGTATTGCAAGTGGCCTTTTACCACAGTGGCGAAAAGGAGTTGAGCCCTTGCATGAGGACGTGTGTTCGAACCCCGTTGACGACCAATCTAATTTAATATATCATTTGACAAAAAAAAAAAAAAAAAAAAAACTAAGTGGTATTATTTATTCAATAAAATAAAAATAAAATTGTTGGGTTGCATTATGTGTTTACATAAATAGAGGCTTTTAGCAATGTATTAACTACATTATGTGTGTAAAATAAAACCTCGACAAATGGCAGTCTTCATTTTACTACCCGATTCGCACATTTCAACTTAATCTTCAACCCATTCGAACATGTGATGTAGGTTAGAATACCAACAAACCAAAACAATAATGGTTCTAATTAGATCTTGCAATTTTTTAAATGATACGAAAATAACAGATTTCGGATAGTTATTAGGTCATCCGTTAATAACGGGTTTACACATGGGTAACCAATGGGTAATCCGTTTCGACTGTTAAGAAAAAAAATATTTTGATGATTTTAAAGTTAATCTACTATACAAACTTACTATAAAATATAGTATATATTATATATTAAATATGTATTATTGTATTACTATTCTATATAAGTTTAAAAAAATTAAGTTTTATTTATTTATTTTTATTATGAGAGTTTCTTATCATTACCAAGATAAATTTTACTTGATCAGTTGTCCTAAATTCAAATCAACTAGTATAATATTAGTATAAGCAAAATGACAGACTTTCAATTTCAGAGTCAACGACGTAACAATTTTTTTTACTCTCTCTCATATAGTCATACTCATAAATGTTTTATCATCTTTAAAGTGAGATTAAAACATTATAAAACACATAAAAAAAAAAAATATCAAAGTAATTTAAAAATACCAAATATATTAAAAAAATTATAATAATTAATTTACAAATGCAAAAAATGTGAAAAAAAAGAGGCAAATACTTGTGATCACATCCTCTACGCTTTGAGATGGGTACATCATTGTTTGAGTTTTTAAAACCGTACAAAGCCTCATGAATAGTATTTTTAGGAGAGTTCAAAATAAATAAAATTTCATAATAATTAATGTACAAGTGTGAAAAATGTGAAAAATATATAAACGCTCGTGATTGCATCCTCCACGCGTAGATGATGGTTACATTGTTGTTTAGAATTTTAAAACCCTCATGAATAGTGTTTTTATTTGAGTACAAAATTAATAAAATTAGTAATAATTATTGTATAAGTGTGAAAAATGTGAAAAAATATACAATCACTCGTAATTACAAGCTTTACAACTTTCGTGAAGGGATCAACTCCGAAATCTGACACCATAATCCATAAACCTTATATTTATATTTAACCGTCGATTATCGTTTACGCTTTACTCTTTCACTGAATTTTGTTTTTCATATTTTCTTTTTTGAAAACATGATATTTTAGCGGATATAGAAACATGAACAGTTCATTCCAATATTTATGGTTAACTGAATATGAGTCGATATTATATAGTTTCTAGAGACTTTATAAACTCTAAGCAATATTTTTACTAATGGTAAAACTCTGAATGTAATATCAACGATCTGAACCGTTCATCTTCCTGTATCATCTAAAAGATCATGCTTTCAAAAAAGAAAACCTTAAAAAAAATTGGTGAGAAGAATTGAGTGTAAATTTAAATGACAATCAACAGTTAAATTTCAATCTGTAGTTTATGTGATTATAGTGGCGACCTCTAAAAGATAATGCTTTCAAAAAAGAAAACCTTAAAAAAAAAAATTGGTGAGAAGAATTGAGCGTAAGTGTAAATGACAATCAACAGTTAAATTTCAATCTATAGTTTATGTGATTATAGTGGCGAATTTCAAAGTTAAACCTTTCATTAAAGTTATAAAGCTTGTCAGTACGAGCGTTTATATATATATATATATTTTAATATCTTTCACACTTCTACATTAATTAATATTTATGTGAAACTTGAAAGACAAATGTGTTTTTATGTTTTTAAGTAATATTTATATGATAATGTGGTATGTATATACTAATTTAGTATTATGTTTTTTATTTGATTATTTGTTGGTTTAAAATATATTTTCTTTAACGGGTAATGGATGAGGTCATATTACCTGTTAATATTAACGAGTCGAGTTCGGACTGGGTTATATTACATGTTCATTTTAACAAGTGTTACACGATACAACCAGTTAAAATATCGAGTATGGCATGAAAACGACATGAACATGAAAAACACAACACGACCATAAGAGAAAAGTTGTCTCGGAGCCTCCTATAGGGCATCCAATATAACAACCAAATTAAAAATTAGGATTTCTTCGTCACATGTGAATGCTTCCAATCAATGTACATATATAGTAATCATCACACTTATATTGACTACTTTTAATTGATCCAAATTATTGGCATACAGGAATTGCGGCAAAAAAACTCTTCCCGTGTGAGAGTTCTTCTCTCTTCCTGAGAGTCGTTCTCACTATTGTGTGAGTGGTTTCCCTTCCGTCTGATTTTGTCACTGTTGGCCCTCGCTGTGGCGGAGATCTGTGGCAGGTCACTCATTTTTCTTTCCGTTTCTTCCTTTCGTTCCTTTTGCTACTTTTACCCTTAACTTTCTGTCCCGATTTGCCTTGTCCTTCACATCTCATAGGCATCCATCTTCCTCAACCACCTCCATTCCAGTTTGAAGTCAGTCTTCAACGCAACTTGTTGCTATTATTCGAGATTGTGCGAAGGGTTTCGGTGTTCACACTAGCTCGGGTGTTTCAACACAACCATTTTCTCTCTGTTTGTCTTTGTTGCCAGTGTTGTTTGTGATAATCTCACGGGTTTCTTTTAATCTCTGACTGAGATCGCTGCGGCGTTCGTGGCTAAATGATGGGATCTACGTAGTACTGCTTGGTTCGATTATGGGCGTCTGTTGGGGGAGTCGAATCGGGTTGATCGCGAATTACTGTTGCTGAGGTGGTCCCGAACCTTCTTTTCTTTTATCTCTGGTTTTGGGCTCTTGGTTGGGCTCGGTTTGGTTAGCTTGGGAGGGTCCAATTTTGCTTTCCTTACATTTGTATGTGGGCCTTTGATGTGGAAATTATATTATGGAATCAAAATGTTTTCCTTTCTGCGGAAAGGATTTATCTAAAAATATTACTGGCATACTGTTCCTTTGGATGCTTGTACTTGCAAGCAAATGTTTTTCCAATAGCTTTACCCCAGCTCTCCATCAGCAGAAACTCCTCTGAATATTTTCTGATGCCTTGTTCGAGAAGGAAACTGCGAAGGGTTTTCAAGTGTTCCAATGCAAAGATCCATAACTTAGTAATTAGAGATTTTCCATTTACCATAATAACAAAATGGTCATTTGTAGAAATATGGTCAACAGACCTCAACTGATAAGAAAAACACATTGGATTGATTCTGGTTTTGGTGCGGTGGGGGAGAGGCGTATATATAGTGAGAATACGGGTCATTTTCGTAATTGGGTGGCAGTGTTCTATGGTTCCGGTTGTTTCAAGAGGAGGACGGAGGAGGAGGGAAGTGTTCGGTAGTCTCTGGTTCGACGAGGGGATTTCCAGAGAGAAGAGAAGAGACCATCGTGGAATATGGCACGCATCGGAAGCTCAACGGGGGCGCATATATTACTGGTGGAACAGTGAAGGAATAGGAGGGTACTGCCCATAGACAAAATGAAAGGCCCTATAGAAAAATAAGCTCAAAACCCAATTGGTAAATATAGGCAATGATTTTCCTTGTATCTTTGTTAGCAACCACAGAAAAAAAGGGACGACAAAAGGAGCTGGTGGTGGAAATGTGGGGTGAGAAAAAAATCAACTTCAACAGAGCCATCAATTAGATAAGATTCCAGGGTTGCGTCATGTGTGAGCAAATTTCCCATATTATATAATATTTTCCTAAGGTACGTTATATGTTATTATATAAGTGAGAGAAGTTTTTTTTCGTTTGTCCTATCCACTTGTATAACAATATGTGTATGTAATTATGTTTTCGAACACACTGAAAAATCTTTTTTTCTCAAGCTTTGCCGCCTCATTATTCAGCATTCACAATAAGTTCGTATAAGTAAAAATATATGATTAAAAGTCAAACAATCCCAGTTTAAAAACATCATTTCATAAATTATTTGTATATATACAAAAATCACACTCGAAATCTCAAATGAATCCACACTAGCATTCAACTGACTTTTCATGATTGACCCACACAAAAGAATCAATCTAGAGTGACAAACGAGGCCCGCAAGTCCTGAACCCACTCAAGTAACCAAATAGATAGTAGTCGCCCACAGCGGCTTAACCAGGCACAAACCCTTAGAGCAGCGCACTACAAAAAAGCTAGCCTTTGGATACAAAACTAAGGACACTAATGAAAAGTTTGTGTCTCTATGAACACCAATATGATGAAACAGTGCCTATTCAATAAAGAGCACAATGTATTGTGCCCAATGTAAAAGAAAATTGACACAAACACATCAGGAACTTTTTGATAAAAAATACACACGAAGGGATATTTGTGTCCGTACATAGACTTAAGCGCACACTTGCACAAGCATATGTGTCTTACTAAACAAATCTAGACACAAAAACGTTTTAATATTATTTTTTATTGAGAGTAAATTGTAGTTATGGTCCCTTAACTTTAACTCAATTGGAGCAATAGTCCCTCAACTAAAAATCCATTACCATTGGTCTCTCAACTTATCAAAACGTGCAGATATGGTCCCTCAACTAAAAATCCATTACCATTGGTCCCTCAACTTTAATTCAACTGGAGAAATGGTCCCTTAACTTTAATCCAATTGTAGCAATGGTCCTTCCAATATAACTCGTTTTGACAAAAAATTTGACATAGTTGACGAAAAGAACCATAATTATACACTTGGATGAGTTGAGGGATCCTAATTGTATAAATGGTCATTACAACATAGCTTATTTTGATAAAATTTTGACAAAATTGATGAGAAGGACTATAACTACACATTTTGATAAGTTGAGGGACCAATGGTAATGGATTTTTAGTTGAGGGACCATTGCTCCAATTTGATTAAAGTTGAGGGACCATTCGTACAATTTACTTTTTTATTGATCAAGGCCCACCACCGCATCCCACTCTACAATTTCACTCTCTTTCAATCTGCTTACTGTCTCTATCTCATCCTTCCCTTTTTTCCCTTCTTCTCTCTCCCTCTCTCCCTCTCTCTCTCTCTCTCTCATATATCATTCCCCTACTATCATCTTCTGCTCCGCCTCCCTCAGACTCTATCTCTTTCTCTCACCTCTGTCTCTCTCTCTCCGACCCCTTTTCTCTCTCTACCTTCTCGGATTCGTCCACCTCTCTTCCCCTTCTCTATCTGGTGGTTTTTTTATGAACCAATCCCAGATTCGGTCCATCTCGCTTCCCTTTCCCGATCTGGTGGTTTTTGATGAACCAATCCAAGGCTGCACATCAATCTAAATATCGTGGGTCGAAGGGGTGGGGCAAAAAAGATCTCATCAATCCGCCACTTCGCCGTTAGATGGGTTTGGGCGGATGTCTTCTGTATGTTTACAGGTTGTAATTAAGAGTAAGATCCATCTTGCCACCATCTTCTTCAAGTATTAATTAATTTTTAAGTTTGAGTTTCTTTCGCACTATTTAATTTTTGGGATTGTCTTCATCAAGCTGTGTTGATCTGGATTTGATGAAGAGGCTGGATCTGGGATTGTATTTTGTATCTCTTTCTTGCTCTCCGCTTCCAGCCACAACCTCATATAGATGGGTATTTCTGAAGCTTAAAGCTGCAATTATGATTTCATATTTCTTTTATTTTATTTCTGAATATGTAGTTTACTTCTGGGGTGATTCTTTGGGTACAATGCATGTTGATTCTAAGAGAAGATTTGAATATGTGAAGTGTAGGTCTCCGATTGCTCCTCTCCCTCAGTGTAAGTACATCTCTGCATCTTTATTTCATCAATTATTTTTTATTTTGTTATATTGAGTTCCCAAATTACAGATCTTGCACTGACATTTCGAGACCACTGAATCTGGAACATGCCAAACAAGTGTCCTGCATTTTTCAATTTGCAAAAATCCACACTAATGGTTTGGGGTTTGATAATCATGGGTTAGTCTTTCAATCGATATATTTTGATTATATGATTATATAGTTCCAGGGTTGTTGAGGAATATGCTTTCAGTTAATCAGTATATTAAGAGAACTGTTTGTATATTTTTCCAGGGTAGGTGAGCAGGGCTGTTTGTATATTTTGGTTATAGTGTATTTCATCTTGTGGATTAGTCATTGTTGTGATTCATTTGTGTGGAGTGGGAAAATGAGGCTCATTTTTCTCTCTCAAACTTCTGTACATTATAATTTTGAATATAATCAATCTTCTTAATTGTGTTTGTCTGATCGCAAGTGGTGGATTGCCCTAGTTTATAGGGCCTTCCTCTTCAACCCACTGCGTCCCTCCCGTGTAGAGTAGGATATCGCTTGTATAAAAAAAAAATTGTGTTGGTCTGATCTTTGAGCTTGAGTGAGTTAAGTGTTAGATGGATGTGCCACAGACACAGTGAGTGATTTCAGCCAATGTGTGAAATCTGAAATTATGTAATCTAAGATGCTGATATGTAGAGGAAGCTTTTCCATTGTTTTTCCGTTGGTTCATTTGATAAGGTGCAGGACTAGATCGGCATGGACAAAGCCGACTTTATGTCATCCGTTGCATTTCATATGATTCTCAGTAGCCTTTCTATCAATTGTAAACTAAAAATGTTGTAAACTTGATCTTTTTAGATTCAAGATTTACTCAGCAGGAACTTCCAGCGTGTAAGCCAATTCTCACGCCACGATGGGTAGGTTTTATAGTATTGTATTCGATATCTCCTTAGTCAGGCCATCTGCATTCATGTGTTAGATTTTTAGTTGAATTCTTGCCTTATCTCGTTGTGCGTGTGCGCACTTGTTCTTGCAGGTGATCTCAGCATTCATGCTCTTAAGCACTGTATTCATTCCCATCGGAGTTGCTTCCCTTTTAGCTTCTTGAGATGTATGGCTGATCTTTATTTGCTCAATTCTATTTGACTTTGTTATGTTGAGTTGCCAAATTAAAGATATTGCACTACCTTTTCGATACTACATTAAATCTGGAACATGCGAAACATTAAATTTTGAGTGTTAATTATTGAACAGGGGCTGCATTTTAAATTTGTAAACATCCACAGTAATGGTTTAGGGCTTGATAATTGTACCAAATCTCTTTTAAGTTTGGGTAGACCTTTTTGTAGCTTTCTAAGTTTGGGTTTATCTTGATGTGTGCTTACGTGGTTTGGGATTACTTTCTTTTGTAGGCCTGGGTATTATATAAAGCTTTTCGCTTTCAGATTAAGGTAAAGTTTGATTATATCTTATAGTTAATTTTGATGCCCATCGCAAGGTGTATAATTTTTTTCCATTACACTTATGTGTTCTATCAATTAAACTCCAGAACAACTACTAATCTCCTAAGTTCTTTAAATTCGGGTTTGTTATATGTTGTAGGAAATGGCTTATTTGAGATATTCTGCATCTTTCTTTCTTTAGTTCTTTACATTTGAAAGAGTGAGAATTATATCGTTGGGACTTTGGATTCTATTTTTATGTCCTAATTTGTGGGAGGATTGCTTGCCATCCATATAAGAATGTTACTAAAGTATGAGGCAAAAGTCTTCATGTTTCAATCACAAACAAGTGCATGTATACATAGCAGAATTACACCAATTAATCTGTGGGAGGAAGGATATACAAACAGCTCATGAGATAAAGATAAAGAATCATAATTTGAAAATTTGGAAGCCACTGCATACTCATTTCTTGTTGCTCTGTGTAAATGATGTTTTAAGAGCTTCTTGGTAGTCTAAATTTATAGTTCCATCCTTTTCAGCGGTATCCAATATGATAATGTGTTTTACTGCTCGATATATTTCTTACTCATTGTCATTTTTCAGAGGCTATCAGAGCAGGGGCTGTCAATACTGGGTTCTATGCGGTGATCTCAAAGTTCATAGATCTGAGGAAAGAAAGGTACACTCATCTAGGAATTATTGGTTTGGCTTCCGACGAATTCAAATGCAGTGGTATTAGGAATTATTGGTTTCATTATCTGTATGAATCAGTTTGTAGAACTAAATCATAAAAGCTTGTTCTTGCCCTATCCATAGTTTAATTGCCTAAACTACAAGATATTGATATTTTGGTGGATCGATTGGATGGTATCTTTAGAAGATATACAAATGCTTTTATCAATCTCTGCAAGGAGAAATGGCTTGAGGGGTTTGCGGTTTTGCATTCTAGTTATACTATGTCTTCTTGGAATTGTATATAAGATGCACTTTTTTCTTTAATTATTCTTACTAAAGACTAAAGAGTACCGGCTTTTGTTTGTGTGTTTGTCTTGTTACTAGAGATTTGGAAGTACCATCAAGAAATTTGGAAGTACCAGCAAGCTGGCCTCCCTATTTGGACGTTCCACGCTTTGAAGATTTAAGTATCACCGACAGTTAAGACTCATTTTCTCTATTGTTTAGTTGTATATTTGTGAATATTCTATTTAACCATTGCAACAGTTAAGACTCATTTTCTCCTTTAAAATTGCAGGTTTATTGATGATGTATACTAGATATGTCATTAAAATAAGCAACTCACTTTGACCCTAAGTAATATGCAAACTTACATATTTTTTCGATTCAGGTGACTATGAACTGAAGAAATGTGTTGTCTCAGACCCAGAAGCTACTTTTACAACTTGGAGTGAGGAATATGAATCTTTGATATGGCAGATCTGGAACTTGTACGTGTTGATTTTAACTAACTCCTTTTTAGGTGTAATTTTGGACTTATTTTGTTTTGAATTCGACTATATCAATTATGGCTTCTGATGAGGTGAAGGCTTGTTGGGGAAAATGCATCTGTCCAAAAAATGTGCTTTCAAGTTTTATTGTATTAGAGATAAAATATGTAACATTACATTATGTTTGTGAGATTAGGAATGTGTTGTAGGCCTTTTCATTTTAAGAAAATTAAAAATTTTCATTTTTTTCAAATTTTGATTTTTTATTTATATTTAATTCATGTTGGCACAATTACATTTTAAGTGCCAACACGGCTGGAAAAGGTCGTCTGACAACTTTGTCAGAACGGAGGCACAAAACACCCTTTATTTGTGCTGACATCATGAGCACAGAACTCAGTATTGTGCCCTCTGAGTAATGGTGACGCCCATAGAGGGCACAGATACAAACTTAGTTGTTGCACTGTTGCTATTGGTCTATGGGCACAATTGTTGGTGCTTTTTGACCTCAAAGGGCACATATAATTTATTGTGTGCAGTGCTCATTTTTGTTGTAGTGGCGGCTTAATGAGGCAATGATCGCGCATATATCGGCTTAACCAAGCACAATCATCCCCTAGAACTGGTATGGCCATCCGACACAACACTCATGCTAAAAAGTAATGAATGCCCAATGCCGATTTTACCAAGCACAATCACCAAATAGGAATGGTCGACAATACAGATTAACAAAGCCGACCACCATACACCATATTGTTATTGGTGCAGACTCGATGTCATTTCATAAAAGCATATGATTACTAGATAACAAACACATTTATAAATTCATGCTATATCCACCAAGTATAAGCTCAGGCTTTATTGCCTTCACTCCATGATGACTGGGTAACAAAAAATTGCAAAATCGTTAGCACATAATATTAGTTAATTTCACTCACCTAGAGTCCTACGCACTTCTAAAATAACCACAACAGAAGCATCACGGAAATTGAGGCACACATAAAACAATGCGCACATCATTAAGACGTCGCATGTATAAGATAAGTCAACCAAAGTCCATCAATCCCTAAGTACCATCAAGCGTCAACTCTAGTCATTTTAGGATCATTGCACGTAGGGATGAGTTCCATACCAAACCGAAATTTCAGTTCAGTTCAGTCTATCAATAAAACTTGAAAATTGGTTAAAAAAAATCTAAAATACTAGGGGACAGAGAGAGAGAGAGAGAGATGTGTGGTTAGGGATAGTGAAGGGAGAGAATTGATAAGTACAAAATTAGAGAGAAAAGACTTCGTGTTGTAAACTTCACGGCGGATCTCCAAGCCTGCAAAAATGCTGATGCAGATCTCCAACCTGGCTAGGAAGATCCATCTAGACACCCACTTAGGTCTCTAGGCATTAGACCTTTTGCCTGTCGTCCGAATAGCGCCAAACGCTTTTTTGAATTCAATTTCCACTTACCCAATAATATCTTTACATATATGAAATCATAAAGCTCACAAGTCACACAGAGCTAAGCAAACGCTAACATTCTCGATTCAATAATGGAGCAAAGCAAAGGCAGGAGAGTGATCCTCTTCCCACTGCCGTTTCAAGGCCACATCACTTCTATGCTAGAACTCGCCAACGTTCTACACTCCAAAAGCTTCTCCATAACTATTATTCATTATTCACACCCGCTTCAACCACCTCAACCCTAAACCCACACTTCACTTACCATTCAATCCCTGTTGACTTATCTCAAGTACACTTTATTTAAACTTGAAAATGACTCTTAGAATAGTAAATAACAATTAAAGGAAGAGCCAACTTTCTAGAGAGGTGCAGTTGGAGCACAGGATTGAGGGAGAGAGGTGAGGTTGAAAGAACAATTAGAAGACTGATGATTGAGAAAGAAGGGGAAGAGATCAAAGAGAGAGCCTTAAAAGTTGATGGAGAAGGCAAATCTTTGCCTCAAAGAAGGTGGCTCTTCGTACCAATCCAATCATTGTAAATCATTTTTTTTTAATAAATGATATTACGATATTATCTACACTAAAAGTAAAGTGGGTGGGCTTAGCCTCACAATATGTTAGTAATAATGTGGTTCAAATTACATTTGGCGAGAATCAAACCTAAGACTCCTTACTTACAAGTAAAGAAGAATATCACTAGACTGCAGTACTAAGTGACTATTGATCATTTTGATCCCATTCCTAATTTCAGTTTTATTGGAAATCAAAACTGATGCATTATAACGTTGGTTTTATACTACATAGCCTAATATTGTTGGTTAGCCAATCGATCATGTACAACATACCATGTCCTGATATCGTTTTTCCTTCTTAAACAAAAACTGATATTTTCTTTATATCCTAATATGTTTAGAAATTTATTGTATAATAACATGCTCTTTGGGTTCTCATTTATTGGCCAACGTCTCCATGTGATAGTTTTATATACGGGTAATGTAGGGAGACTATTTTTTTAAACAAAATTTTGTAAACTAATGATGTGGTTGTTGATGAGTGGATTATTACTTCAGTGTTGATTAATGTGCTAATTTCTTATTGGTGACACATCATTTAGTTTGCAAATTGAGTTTAGAAATTTAGTCTTCCTAGTATTACTCTTTATATATATATATATATATATATATATATATATATATTGGGAATTGTTATGGAACTTCAAAAATTTCATTATACACTTCTGACTAGTGTATTTTTCTTTCTAAATATCGAAAGTTTGGAGTTTATATATACATATACATATATATATATACACACAGTTGTTAATCTCTCTAAAAAGGCACGGACATGACAATACTCTCACTACTTTCTTCTCCGACCTTGATCCATCATTCTTGAAAGCGTTATTATTTATATTCTTCACTTCTTTCATACTAAAGGAAAAATCAAGATGTTCACCTGACCTGAGTGTTGCAAGTATACACTTATAAGGGTCGAAGAAATTTGTATTTTGCAGGGTAGAGTGCTATAATCTACTACACTAAGACATTGTCTCCGAGGGGAGAAATAAACTCTTAAAGGCCGGTCTAACACGCCTCAAAATACAATGTTGTAATGAAGCATCGGCGAAGAGCGGTTTCTACACTCTAAAAGATAAGTATTTTCTGTAATTTTGTAGATTTTTTTTTTTGTCTAATTATAGCAATGAAAATTATCATATTTATACTAATACATTAATTGTTATAAGAGAAGTAGCATCCATATTGCTAAATTTCCAACTAGTTCTTAGAGCCCCAAGCGGTCACCCTAGTTGCCCTGGGTCAGGGCCAGCATTGTCCTACACCCAACATTTGGAGAAATTATAAGGTCCAACTACCGGACCAGCTCATCCCTATGGACCCAAATCGAGCATTAGAAGTCAAATCTGCAAAGCCTTGTTCTTACTACCCAGACCGCGCATTTCAATTTAATCTTCAACACACTCCACCATTCGATCTACGTCAAAAAACCAACAAAACAAAACAAAGATGGTTTTAATAACATGGGAGAAAGTTGTCTTGGATCCTCTATAGGGCATCCAATCAATCTCCATAACAACAACAAAATTAGGGTTTCTTCGTCACAACGAATGCATCCAATCAATATATATACATAACACTCATCATACTTACATTGTCTACTTTTAATTGATCCAAAATACTGGTATATTGTTCCTTTGGATGCTTCTACTCGCTGTCAAGTGCTTTTCCAATAACTTTACCCCATCTTTTCATCAGTAGAAACTCCTCTGAATATTTTCTGATGCCTTGTCCAAGAAGTAAACTGCGAAGGGTTTTCAAGTGCTTCAATGCAAAGATCCATTTTTTGAAGTAAAAGAAAATGAAATTCTTAATCATAACTTAGTAATAGAGTTTTCCCATTTACCATAACAAAAAAATGGTCACTTAACGTGAGACTGAAAGTTTGTCCAATACCATTTTTCACGCAATTTTATTTTATGAATTAGCAAAAATATGGTCAATAGACCTAAACTGATAAAAAAAGCACATTGGATTAATCTTAACAATCGATGAGAAAAACACCTACGATTTTTTGTGTGTGTTCAAATTGTTCCCAGTAGAAAAACAAGCCATAAACCCAATTGGTAAATATAGACAATGATATTCCTCGTGTATCTTTGTAAGCAATAACATAAAAGAGGTAACGACAAAAGGAGCTGGCAGTGGACGTGGGATTTAGGGAAAAAACAGCATCAACAGAGCCATCAATAAGATAAGATTCCAGCCTGGAATTTCCAGGGTTGCGTCATGCGTGAGCAAAATTCCCATATAGTATATTTTCCCAAGCTAAACGATTGTCGATTCAAAAATGGAGCAAAGCAAAGGCAGGAGAGTCATCCTCTTCCCACTGCCCTTCCAAGGGCACATAAACCCTATGCTAGAACTGGCCAACATTCTGCATTCCAAAGGCTTCTCCATAGCCATCCTCCACACCAACTTCAACTCCCTCAATCCTTCAACCCTAAACCCACACTTCACCTACCATTCAATCCCTGTTGACTTGACAGAAAACGAAGCTTCCATCAAGGATCCCACCCTTCATCTTTCTATTCTAAATGCTAAATGTGTTGAGCCTTTCAGAGAATGCTTGGCCGGGTTGTTATCCGACGATGTTAATTCGGAGGACCCCATTGCATGCTTGATATCGGATCCTATCTTCGACTTCACTCGATCCGTTGCAGAGAGCTTTAAGCTGCCGAGGATCGTGTTAAGGACCGGGGGTGCCGCTTCCTTCACTGTTTATGCTGCATTTCCACTTCTGAAGGACAAGGGTTACCTACCAATACCAGGTACAATCTCAAGCCAACAAAACCCTATTATCAAATGTCTTTTAATCTCACCGTTGTTACAAATAAATGCAATATGAGGAGATTGAAAACACCACACCGAGACTAATGACTCGTTTCAAATTCTTTTTACACATAGCACTTTTGTTCTTTGTTCGTAAGAGATTATGCGATAGTACTTTTATTATAAACATGTCAACATTATTAAAAACTCAGGTGCTTCTTAGGAAAAAAAAACTTCAAAGTGATTCTTCTTTTTCTTCTTCTTCTTAAAAAATCGCTCTATAGATCCAAAAATATTTTTTGTTACCAGAAAACTCTTTTAGCATTTCTAGAAGCGATACTAGATTGACACTTAGACAACTTATGCGGATTTGAGTTAGGCTACTTAGCCAGGTTAGCATTTTTATTCTTTGCTCTACCTCATAAATTAGCATTTTAGGATATGCATTAAAAGGCAAAATATATATACTTACTAGGAACCTTATATTTGGCTTTTTATTTTGACAATTAGATTCTCAACTAGAAGAGCCAGTGACGGAGCTTTCACCTATCAAAGTTAAAGATCTACCAATAATGCCCAATTGCGATCTTGAAGATTTCTATCAACTGATAACCAACATGGCAAATGAACCCAAGGCTTCTCATGGACTCATCTTCAATACTTTTGAAGATCTTGAAGGACACACTTGCCACACTTCGCCAAGAATATTACCCCAATATTCCAATTTTCTCACTAGGTCCATTTCACAATTGTGGCCATACGACCTCTTCTTCTTCAACTAGTTTGTTAGCACAAGACCAAAGTTGCATTTCATGGCTAAACACTCAAGCGCCAAAATCTATTGCTTATGTTAGCTTTGGGAGCATTGCCAAGATAGATCAAGTTCAATTTTTGGAGGTTGCTTGGGGGTTGGCCAACAGTGGCCAACCTTTTTTGTGGGTGGTTCAACCCGGATTAGTTCAAGAGATGGACTGGCTTGAAGCGTTGCCTAACGGTTTTCTAGAAGCATTGAACGAGAGGGTCCATGTCGTGAAATGGGCTCCACAAAAAGAAGTGTTGACCCACCTAGCAGTCGGAGCCTTTTGGACTCACTATGGTTGGAATTCTACATTGGAGAGCATTTGTGAAGATATACCTATGATTTGTACGCCATGTTTCATTGATCAAATGGTGGATGCAAGATTTGTGAGCGATGTTTGGAAGGTAGGGTTGCAGTTGGAGCATGGGATTGAGAGAGGTGAGGTTGAAAGAACAATTAAAAGACTGATGGTTGAGAAAGAAGGGGAAGAGATCAAAGAGAGAGCCTTAAGGTTGATGGAAAAGGCAAATCTTTCCCTCAAGAATGTAAAACCCTACCCCCGATTTTAAAAATTATTTTGGGTCTTATTTGGTGTGCCCAAGGGACCCACCCCCGGCCCAGTCTCTCTCTTCACCTCTCATTTTCTCTTTTTCCCTCACCTTTTCTTTTCTCTCAATTCCCTCGGAGCTCTCTACCTTAGCTCTCACCCCGAACCCTCTCATCTCTCTCTACAAACTTACTATCCTTGTTGTGGTCAGCAAGCATCACCGAACTCAGTAACCTCGAAGAAACCAGGAAATACGTGTGGTATCCCAACAGTGACGGGGTTGTTTAGGTTAATATTTGAAATTGGGCTGCAAGTGTGGGAAGCCCAGAGATGCCAATTAAAAGAAGACTTAGCCGAAGCCCAGCACCAGGCCCAGAGACAAATTGGCGCCTCCCTATTAATGCAGAAACCACGTGCCTATAATTTAAATGTCAAGTGATGGAGACTAACTCACAATTAGCCAAAAAGCACTTTTTAGTGGCAATACAAGTAAAAAGCTGATGACTCACTGCCCTCAAAGTGACCACGAGCAAGAACAAAGACACAGCAATTCGGCTAATTCGTCTATAAAATGAGGGATATGCCCTTGAGACAAGGACACTCAACCAATCAAATAAACAAACAAACATACAAACTCTGCTCTCAAGCTAAATTTGCATCCAAAAGCTGAAATCAACCCATATTCAGTTCATCTTTTACAACATGCTATCTCTTGTCAAGTTTAAAGCTCTGTTATCACCCCTAGTGGCGTAGTATCGATTCCCTTGTGTAAACTTGTTTACCATCCATCCCTTTTTAGCATACAAACCCCTGTAAACTCAAAGAGAAGTGATCGTAAGAGGTTCAACCTTGCCCGACAAGGTGAAATCTTGCTCAAAGCTCTTTGTTTGTTTTCTAAGTTAATAAATCTACTGCTTAATGTATTCTCCAATATGTATTCAAGTCATTTCCATTAGTTTTCCTACTTTAAGAACCTCATTTGCATCTGGATCTGGTTAGTTTAATGGATATGCTTTCATTTAAAACCAATATAGAACCAAGTGAATGACTTAAGGGGATATGGACTCCCTCCATTTGAACATACAAGACCATGAACTAAAGTCCTTGATCACAAGGCAAGAAAAAGAACTTAATGTTGACTTAACCCATCCACGACAATTATTTGATAACAAGAAGTCCGAGTAACTTGGGGTGCAAGTAATCGACTGATAACATTCTTGTTCTACATCTGCTATATTGAGATAGCAGTGGCACGCCTAGCACTTAGTTAGTTTTGATTGCGAGCCTCAAGGCCTACACCTCCCCACAAACTTTATCCTCTTCTTGTAGCACATCAACAAGCAAGAGCCCGACTACATATCCAAAGTGTCAATCCCTTGGGGAGCTGTGCTAAGTGCGGAGGAGCCCTCTTTGGAGAAATCTTCGTCACAAATATAGTCTTGGCACGCCCAATGGGACACATTTAGTCTTGTATGCTAAGAAAGAGAAGGGAGGATAAAACCTTCAGGTGGAACACAGAGTATGGGCCACCCCAGTGTTTACCAAGATCAAGCATGACAAATCATCCAGAGGATTTTCCTTCCCTACAAGGACCAGCTACTCTAGAAAGCCCGACTTCGCCCGAGAAGTCAGGAGGGAAGGTGACCAATGAAGATTTGCAAGCCACCATAGTGCAAGTGCTAAGAAGTATGGAGAAAATCACTCTGCAAACCAGATGAGAAGTTAGTAGACTTTGTTCTTTAACATAGAGTTTGCAAAAAAGACTAGATCTGGAGTACTCTACTTCAAAGAATGGTTATGCCAGGGAAATGGTGAGAGAAGCAAGCTTTGTGGAAGAACCACTGGCTGACTAGTTCCAAATCCTTGTTCTTTCCTTTATCCCCCTATTTCCTTTGCTTGAGGAAAAAGGGAATAAAGGAAAGAACAAGGATCTGGAACTAGTCAGCCAGTGTTAGAGGAGATCCTAGAAGCGGAGTTGCTCGACCCCCTATTATTTTCACTAGATAGTAGGGGGCAGAGGGGGCAAGAGAGAACGAAGTATGGGATGCCCCAGTTAGTTGGAAAATCTAGTAGGAAATGCGAGCCTACCAAGGCAGACAAGCCTTTTCCTTATAAGCCACCACCATTGGCTACTAAAGGGGGAGAGGCCAAGTGAAGGAAGCCCAAAACAAGAAAGGAGACTATCAGGCAATGACTGTAGCCCGAAATGGGAACTTCTTCATAGCCCAAAAATGAGTCAGCCTAGTTAAGGAGGATGCTAGCTCAGAATGCTCAACCTCAGGCTCGCCCGCTGTTCAGGATCACATACCAGAAGCCATACCCGGAGTATATTGATGAGCATAATCATTTTCCCCTCAACTTGAAGATGCCCGCGTTCCCAACTTTTAGTGGAGAAGATGACAGTGTATATTCCAGAGATCACATCTTCAAGTTCTCCAACCATTGTGTGCCATCTGAAGACAATCCTAATTATAAGTTGAGGTTGTTTGGGAACTCATTGGTTGGCTTAGCATCTCAGTGGTACTCTTTGTTGCCCCTCAATTCTATTGCTAACTGGAGGCAAATGGAGATGGCCTTCCATAAACAGTTCTACAGGATGGAGCTCGAGATGTTTATTAATGATTTGGTGGAGGTAAAACAATATGAACATAAGTCTACAGAGGACTTCATGATGAGGTTTAGAAGGACGAGAATGAGGTGCCAATTCCCTACCAATCATGCCCAACTTATATTCATTGCTCAGAAGGCTTTGAGGTTGCCTTTGAGGAATAAGTTTTACGATATGCAGTTCAATGAGTTGCAAGAGTTGGTGATTGCTGCCACAAAATATGAGAAGTTATTGCTTGAAGAACAACGACTGAAGCACTCCTTTAAAGCACCATCTTTCTACAAAAATAAAGCTGTCATCCACCAAGTGTAGTTTGAATAAGAGCCAGAAGAAGATGATGGTCATGGGAGAGAGGGAATGGATATCTGTGCAGCAGAGATGACTACACCCTTTAAGCCATTAACAGTAAAGGGTTTAGTCCAGCCAGTCAAAGATCAGAATGTGGTGATGAATGATGGTGGATTTGTCCCTATGAAGCCCCCTAAATACCAGAGTTATTCCTTTGATCTGACCAAAGCCTCGGAGATCTATGAAGAGTTGGTGCGAGCAAGAGTGATCGTGCCTGACAGCACCAAGAAGATGCCTAAGCCAGAAGAGTTAAGAAAGAAGAAGTATTGTAAGCTGTACTATACCTTTAACCACTCCATAACGAATTGTGTCCAGTTTAGGGATTGGATACAAGACCTTATAGTGAAAGGAAAGTTGTTGTTGGAGAAACCTCAGGCCAATATGATAATTGACACGGATCATTTCCTAGAAGCCCCAATAAACATGATCAACTTAACATGGGCTGAGAAAGGGAAAGGGAAAACCACTTGGGAAGTGAAGGCAAAAATGAGGCAAGTTGATAGGCCAACTGAAGGAGTTATCAAATTGCCCAAGAAGCCTAAAGCAGCCATAATCAAATGAGTGGTGTTGTGTAGTAAATGCCAGTGTGAGTGTGAGTTGGAAGTCTCATCGTCAGGAGCTACTATTGATCAGGAGTTGATCAAAAGAAGAGAGAAAGCAGAACAAGAAGCCTGTAGAAGTATCTTGCAGACAACTAAGAAAGAGACATCAAAGAATGTCTTCCAGAGGTTGGGAGGAGATTCTCAACCAAAAGGCTTATCAGAGGTATTCATAAATGATGAAGCCTCTGAAGAAGTGGAAGACAGAAAAGCCAAGACACCAAGATGGGTAGATGTGAGGCCACCCCAGCCAAGCTATGTTGGTAGAGATATCAGAATGAAAGGAAGGATAGTGAATCCAGTCACGAAGAAGAATCATGCCCGACTCAGGCTAAAATGGTATATAGTCGGAAATGATGAGAAGCCTGTCAAGGAAATGAGAGCATTTATTATCAAGAGGGTCCAGAGGCAGCACAAAGCCCACATGAACACATTAAAAGTCCCCACTGCCTCAAAAACCTCTGAGAATGTAAAGTTTGAGAATGTACCTCATAGATGAAGAAATCAACTTCATTTGAGGAGTAAAAAAAAGGTAGAGAAAGCTAATAGCAAGACAGAAAGGGAAGAAGATCATGTACCGCAAAGCCCACATCCTAGGAAGTACAGAGTCTTAAGGAGAGCTCAAAAGGATATGGTGATGATGCCAACCCCAAGATGGAGCCTAAAACCAATATGCTTTGGAACTATCTCGCCTGAGAGAGGGTTCCCCACACCGGTATTGGTTGATACTCTCTGCGAAGTTCCAGAACAAATGCCAAACTTTAGCATAACTCGGGAAGAAAGGTTGCCCGAGCTAATGTTGCCAAAAGAAGCAGAGGTCTGGTTAGATGAATTCATGAGCCAAATTGGGGGCAAGAAGGAGGGCTTACCTGAACCTAGCAACTTCCACGTAAACATGACATATGTTTTATCTGCCATGTTTTGTGCCGAGCATAATCAACCTGCAACGATGGAGGGTGATTACTTGGCAACAGAACCTATGATGGCACATGTTAGTGTTGAAGAAGCGGGAAAATAGGAGTTGAACAGAATGGTTTTGCCCGAGCTTACCAAGAAAGAGCCCGAGAGAGTGTACTCAGACAGAATGGTCTTCAGTCGCCTTAGTTTGACGCTAGCCAACCATCTCAAGCCTATTTATGTAACTGTTTATCTGGAGGGAGTGCCCTTCAAGAGGGTTTTGATTGATAGATGAGCTGCGGTCAATGTGTTTCCATACAAGCAGATAAAGAGGGTATGTAGAAGTGATGAGGATCTCATCCCCACGGACTTAACAGTTTCCAGTTTTTCTGGAGCCATCACTAGAACCTATGGGATACTGGCTTTAGAGGTTGACTTGGGCTCCAAGCAAATCATGCTAGCCTTCTTCGTTATGGAAAGTACTTCCACATATGGCGCTTTATTGGGCCGAGATTGGATTCATCAGAGTCTCTCGGTGCCTTCTACCCTGCATCAAAAAATAGCAGTTTACCATGAGGAATGAGCTATGGGGCCAGGATTTTGGAAGATGGTTGAGGCCGAGTCACGGCCATTCCTCCCTACTGCTAATGTGGCGGAAACCAACTTTTACAATCCTAGTATTGGGATTCTCCAGTGCTTAGGAGCTGATGAGAACGGCCGCTCGACTAAGGTGACTGCCCAAAAACTTCTGGAAAAAGGGTTATTCCTCACCAAGGAAGAATTGGATAGGCCCCATATTGTCCCAACTCCCCAACACCAGTGATGTCAGAACAAAGAAGAAAGGACCAAGTAATTGCAGTCAGGTCCTTAATCAAAAGACTGTTAATGTATGGAAAAGAGAGGAAGTAAGAAAGTGAGACCTTAGCTGATGAACAAGAGAAAGAAGCTTCAAGCAGCCATAACCAAGGTGAAGAAGATTTTTTTGGGAAAGAGTTGGAAGCGGCCATACAAATGGCTGAGTGTATATACAACTTGGAAGGGCCAGAAGACTTACCCAAGAATCCAGAGTTAGTCGAATTTTTGTGTGCAGAACCTGACAAGCCACCACCAGAGGTACAAAACCCCTTGGAGACTATTGATTTAAAGACTGAATAAGATCCAAGGCCTATCCAGATCAGTGGCCTATTGGAAGTGGAAGATCGGGCAAGAATAGTCAGCTTTTTGCACGAGTTCAAAGATTGTTTTGCTTGGCATTACACTGAGATGCCAGGTTTAGATCCAACCTTAGTAGAACACATAATGCCTATTAAGGAGGGATATAAACTTGTGAAGCAAGCACCATGGAGGATGTCAAAAGAGATCGAAGAAAAAGTCAAATAACAGATTGAGATGCTGGTAAAGGCTGGATTTATTAGGCCTACCAAATATGTCGAGTGGTTGGCCAACATTGTACCTGTATTGAAAGCTATAACTAAAGCAGTTCGATGTTGTGTTGACTATAGAAACATTAATGGAGCTACGCCTAAAGATGAATATCCCATGCCCATGGCCCACTTATCCATAGATACAGTTGCCAAACACAAAGTCTTATATTTCATGGATGGGAATGCCGGTTATAATCAGATAAAAATGACTAAAGAAGATATACACAAAACAAATTTTAGGTGCCCATGTCATGTTGGGGCATATGAATACTTGGTAATGTCATTCGGGCTAAAAAATGCTGGTGCAACCTATCAAAGAGCGATGAATGCCATTTTTCATGACTTGATTATAACCAAAGAACAACACTTGGTAGACCTCAGACAAGCCTTAACAAGAATGAGGATCCATAAGTTGAAAATGAATCCAAATAATGTGTTTTTGGGATAAGGTCGGGTAACTTTTTGGGATTCCTTGTTCATCAAAGAGGGGTGGAAGTCGACAAAAACAAAGCTTGGGCAATAATGGAATCACCTCATCCCACCAATAAAGTACAACTGCAAAGGCTGCTGGGAAAAATCAACTTCTAAGGAGATTCATTGCTAACTTGGCGGGCAAGATTCAACTGCTGACTCCTCTACTGAGATTGAAAGATAAAGAAGAGTTTGAGTGGAGCCCACCACACCAAGAGGCTTTCGACAGCATAAAGGCTTACTTTGCCTCTCCACCAGTGCTCATGCCACCTTAGAGAGGGAAACCTTAAAAGCTTTATATTTATGCCTTTGAGAAATCAATAGGAAGCTTGCTGGCCCAAAACAATGAAGGTGGAAAGGAACAAGCAATCTACTACCTCAGTAGAATTCTTACTGAGGTAGAAACAAGATATACACCGTGGAAAGGTTATGCCTCGCTCTGTACTTCACTGCTTACAAGCTAAGACATTACATGTTGCCTTGCCACATCCATATCATCGCCAAGATAGTTGTGATCAAGTACATGCTGTCAAAACCAATGCTAACGGGGAGAATTGGAAAGTAGATTCTAGCACTATCAGAGTTCAGCTTTCAATACGTACCTCAAAGAGCGATCAAGGGACAAGCAATTGCAGATTTCTTGGCTGAACACCAAGAGTCTCAAGAGGAGATTATCAACATTGCAGGAACGCTGGAGGTGGCTAGTGTGTAAATCCCTCCAAGCAAAGCCTTCTCGGGCAAAGAAGAATGGATCCAGCAAGAAATAAAAAGAATAACTAGCCCTTTGGATCACTAATTGGATATTATATTTTGATGGTTCTTGCACTCAAAATGTTGCTAAAGCTGGGATTGCCATCATTGATCCCAGAGGTACCCACCATTGTTATTCATTTCTCTTGGATTATCAAGAAACTACCAACAATCGGGCAGAGTACAAGGCATTGATAATTGGCTTGGAAATCTTAATAGAGTTGGGGGCAACGGAAGTTGAGGTGTTTAGTGATTCAGAATTGGCGATCAATCAGATAAATGGAGAATACAAGTACAAACACATCACCATGGCCAGTTATTACTTAGCGACCACACAATTGTTAAGTTATTGGGGCACTAAAATATCAGTCAGCTATATCCCTAGAGAATCAAATGCAATTGCCAATGAAATGGCACAATTAGCTTCCGGAGCACAGATTCAAGAAATGAAGCTTGAAGAGGATATAGAAGTTCATAAAAGAAATCTCTCTTCTATCTTTGAAAGGGGATTCAGCCTAGATGTGATGACTGAAGAAATGGAGATAGAGGATTAGAGGACACTTATTGTTCAGTATTTGAAAGATCCATCTTTCCCCACAAGTAAGAAAAATAAACAACAAGCAACTAAGTATGTCATGTGGGATAAATCTATGCTAAAGAAGACTCCAGATAGACTGTTACTGAAGTGCTTAGGCTAGGAAGAATCAATGAAGGTAATGGCAGAAGTACATGAAGGAATCTGTGGGGCACATCAGGCTGGAACTAAGATGAGATGGTTGCTTAGAAGATATGGCTATTTCTGGCCCGAGATGGAGAAAGACTGCAAACCTTATGCTCGAGGGTGTGAAGAATGCCAAAGACATGGACGGCTCCAACATGTGCCTTCAATACCCTTGAACCCCACGGTCAAGCCTTGGCCCTTTAGAGGATGGGCAATGGATTTCATTGGGCAAATTTACCCAGCTTCTAGCAAATGACACATGTTCATAATCGTGGCAATGGATTACTTCACAAAGTGGGTAGAAGCCTCAGCTGTGAAGACTATCACTTCAACTACAGTAAAGAAGTTCATTGAAAATAAGAGCTTACACAGATTTGGGGTGCCCGAGACAATTGTCACAGATTGTAGGCCATCTTTTATTTAAAAAAAAAATATAGGAGTTTGCAAGTAAGTTCAAGATAAAGATGATTCAGTCTAGTCCTTACCACCCCCAGTCAAACGGTCAAGTAGAAGCCAGCAACAAGATCTTGGTGAACATTATTAAAAGAAAGGTGGCCAAGAGTCCAGAGAAATGGCATGAGAAGTTGGGAGATACTTTGTGGGCTTACAGAACTTCCAAGATTGCAGTAACTGAAACTACTCCTTATGCTCTAACCTTCGGGCAAGACGTTGTACTCGCCATGGAGATTAATGTGAGTTCTGCTAGGATTCAGAACCAATTCTAGCTACACAGTGAAGAATACATTCAGGTTATATGTCAAAGAGTTGAAGATCTAGATATAGCCCGAATTGAAGCTCTAGATAAAATTCAAGAGGGGACGAGAGCTGTTGCCCAAACATATAACAAAAAGGTAAAATTAAAGACATTCAAGGAATGAGAGTTAGTTTGGAAATCAATTTTGCCTTTGGGAGCTCAAGTTAGAGGCTTTGGGAAGTAGAGCCCGACTTGGGAGGGTCCTTTCATTATTAACCAAGTACTGGACAAATGAGGATATTACTTGGCAGATGTGGAAGGATGCTTACAGAAGCATCCAATCACCGTTAAGTTTTTTAAGAAATATCACCCAACCTTGTGGGATGTTAGGGATTGTTACATATAAGAAGTATAAGCATTGCATGAAATCTAAAGTCAGCTTATGTGCTCATCATATTTGAGTTTCAAGAAGGAAATGCAAGCCAAAGTGAATGAAGAAGTCATTTTCATTTCAGTAAATGTTGAAGATTACATAAGAATCAGCTCAATAGTTTTACATCCTTGACTAGGGCAGCTATCCTAGAATGGTATGTCTACATTCTACCCAGCTCCTCCTGAAACAATGTTACTATTAGCTAAATATGTTTCAGCATCTCCAACTTCAACATTTGCGGTCTTGACTTCTTCAAATCTTATGAGCCTTCGTCCACAAGTCCGACCATAATTTTGACCAACAAAGTTATGGTAGTTGATCCCGAAGCATACATCTATGATGATGAAGTGATCAAGAAAGCAGAAGCTATTGGGAAATCTGGGCTTGTGGATATCAGCATAAATGGAATCTATTGGTGCAATTAAAGCTGCTCGGTTACTCCTCAATGCCATAGAAGTCCTGAAACAGAAGTTGGATGCAGTGCGCCTTTTTGAGGATACTGTATAAGCAAATGACCAATCATGGGTAACATATACAGCCCTGCCCGAGGGCCTTGGCCTCAAGAAATGCACTCATCCCTCCTTAAAGAAGAGCTCAGTGTGCAAACCGACCCGAGGACGATGAAGGCCGTTGAACAAACGGTGCATGGTGGAAATTCCCTCACCAGTCTCACAGGGAGATGAATAGCTTTTGGCGCCATTAAGAGAGTTCAAAGAGGGAGTAGAAGAAATTCGAAAAATAGAATAAGAAGAAATTTCTGGAAATTATGAAGGCTCTGAGAATTCTGGGAAGTTTGAAGATTCGAAGTGGCTAAGGTACTTTGCCGAGGAGGTTAAGAGAAAATTATATAGTGAGCGGTTAATTAACGTTTGGAATTCGTGGGTTAGTGGAAAGGTCTTAGTTAAAAAAACGGTTGCTTTAAATGGCGCAAGTTCTTAATGAAGGAGGGGACGACTGTTTAATCATTATTAGCGTCTTGGAATGCAGACTTAACAATGATTAAAGGGGGCACTGTTTAGGTTAATATTTGAACATTAGGCTACAAGTGTGGGAAGCCCAGAGATGCCAATTAAAAGAAGACTTGCCCGAAGCCCAGCATCAGGCCCAGAGACAAATTAACGCATCCCCATTAATGCATAGACCACGTGCCTATGATTTAAATGTCAAGTGATGGAGACTAACTCACAATCAGCCAAAAAGCATTTTTCAATGGTGATACAAGTAAAAAACTGATGACTCACTGCCCTCCAAGTGACCGCGGGCAAGAACAAAGACACGGTAATCGGGCTAATTCATCTATAAAAGGAGGAAGAGACCTAGAGACAAGGACACTCAACCAATCAAACAAACAAACATACAAACTCTGCTCTCAAGCCAGATTTGCATGCAAAAGCTAAAATTAACCCAGATTCAGTTCGTCTTTTAGCAACAAGCTATCTCTTGTCAAGTTTAAAGCTCTGCTATCACCCCTAGTGGCGTAGTATCGATTTCCTTGTGTAAACTTGTTTACCATCATCCATTTTTAGCATACAAACCCCTGTAAAGTCAAAGATAAGTGATCACAAGAGGTTCAACCTTGCCCAACAAGGTGAAATCTTGCTCAAAGCTCATTGTTTGTTTTCTAAGTTAATAGATCTACTGCTTAATGTATTCTCCAGCATGTATTCAAGTCATTTCCATCAGTTTTCCTACTTTAAGAACCTCATTTGCATATGGATCTGGTTAGTTTAATGGATATGCTTTCATTTAAAACCAATATGGAACCAAGTGAATGACTTAAGGGGATATGGACTCCCTCCATTTGAACATACAAGACCATGAACTAAAGTCTTTGATCACAAGGCAAGAAAAAAAACTTAATGTGGACTTAACCCATCCACGACAATCCTTTGATAACAAGAAGTCCGAGTAACTTGGGGCTCAAGCAATCGACTGAAAACATTCTTGTTCTACATCTGCTATACTGATTTCTAGTAGGACTGGCATGAAGCGTTGCCTAACGGATTTCTAGTAGCCTTGTACGAAAGAGACCATATCGTGAAATGGGTTCTGCAAAAAGAAGTGTTGGCCCACCTTGCAGTTGGAGCCTTTTGGACTCACTGTGGTTGAAATTTTACATTGGAGAGCATTTGTGAAGGGGTCCCTATGATTTGCACTATGATTTGCACGCCATGTTTCAGTGATCAAATGGTGAATGCAAGATTTGTGAGTGATGTTTGGAAGGTAGGGCTGCAATTGGAGCATGGGATTGAGAGAGGTGAGGTTGAAAGAACAATTAGAAGACTAATGGTTGAGAAAGAAGGGGTAGAGATCAAAGAGAGAGCCTTAAATTTGATGGAAAAGGCAAATCATTGCCTGAAAGAAGGTGGCTCTTCGTACCTATCTTTGCATGGCTTGGTTAAGCACATTTTATCGTTATAAATCGTTTGTTTAAGAGAGTCAGTATTAGCTATTCACTAAAATAAAAAATAAAGGCTTTTAGTAATGTATTAACTACATATTTTAGAGAGTTTTAATAACAAGGGTCTTATAAAATAAAATCTTAACTAAAACACTCTTTATTGGTTACTTTAATATAATTCCTAATTTCAGTTTTTGTTGGAAATCAAAACTGATGCATTATAACGCTGGTTTTATACTAAGTCTAATATTATTAGTTAGCCAATTGATCATGTGCAGCACACCATGTCCTAATATCAGTTTTCCTTCTTAAACAAAAACTGATATATTTTCATTGTATCCTACGTGAAATGCATTTTATCTTCTTCCCTCTGGTGTGCTATTTTTCCCTTGACATTACTGCATAGTAATCAATAGTCTAACGACATTAGAGATTGATCCCATAATCCATAAAATTCTACATTGGAAAGCATTTATGAGGGAGTCCCTATGATTTGCACGCCATGTTTACTGACCAAATGGTGAATGAACGAAATGTGTGATGTTTGGAAGGTAGGGCTACAGATGGAGCATGGAATTGAGAGAGGTGAGGTTGAGAAAACAATTAGAAGACTGATGGTTGAGAGAGAAGGGGAAGAGATCAAAGAGAGAGCCTTAAAGCAAATCATTGTTTCAAGGAAGGTGTGGCTCTTCGTACCAATCTTTGGATGGCTTTTTTTTTTTTTTTTTGGGTCAAGTGAATATTTCACTCAAACAAAGAGGAAATACAAAGGAAACGAAACAAGGCCCCAAAAACATAGATAAGGCCTAGACAGAAACAAAGCCCAAAAAACAACAAAACCCTAGCAGCAAAGAAATTGTTGAAGTGGTCATCACCGTCGCTGCACTGGTGACCCAAATGGATGAATAACTGCAGGGACATAGAGGAAGAAAAGGGCAAACATAAAAACTCCGAACAAATGCCATAGATAAACCAAGAGACAGCCCTAAAAGTGCAGGACACGAATGCTTCATCATCCTTCACGAATTGAACATCACACCACAATGATTGCATCCACATAAAGGAAGCCAGTGGGAAGAGGCTACCGACAAGCTACATAGCCAATAAAGGCAAAGACATGGAAAAAGGTGGTGCGAACACCCGAGCTGAAGCTCTATGCACCTTCCAAATAAAACACAAGTCGCTGAGAAGATCAGTTGTAAACATGGTTTGATGTTGAATCAAAGGAGGACTAGGAACCGGGAGAAGGGTGAGGATTGGATTCATGAGATTCATGGTGGTGGGTAGAGCTGGAAAAAATTCCTGAAAATCCCAAACCATACTAAAAAAATCCCGATCTCAAACCCAAAAACTCCCAAACCAAAATTCGAGAAATTTTCGTGATGACATATCGAACCGATTCCGAAATTTCGGTACAGAAATTGATATTGTCTTCTCAATGTTTCGTGTAATCCCATACCGAACCGAAAATAAATATTATATATATTTAAGCTTTTCTTTTTGTTTTCGGTTTGGAACTTAATTTATTTTGGGACTAAGTTTGTAACTTATTTTTTTTTGTTTTTGGTTTTGTCACTTAACTTATTTTATTTTGGTTGCATGCATGTTGAAATTGAATGAATTCAAATACTGGAAAAAAAAGGACATTTGAATTGTTGCAAACTGCTAGTAGCAATATAATTGGTGTGGTCTACAGATAGTAACCATAGCCCTTTACTCCATTTGTTCAACGTTGTCATCCAACTCTTGAATTTCTAAAATTTTAACTCTGTCATTTGGTCTAAAGGTAGTAACCATAACCCTTTATCACCACAACTGCTGGTACGGACTTCCCACACACTCATCCTGCACTGCTGCTTCTTAACCAAATGTGTCTATCTCTTCACCACGAAATCAAAAAATTGTATTGTTAGTTTTCGAACATATTATGTTTGTAACATATTTTTTTTCCTTTTGGGTTTGTTACTTAACTTATTTTATTTTGGTTGCATGTTAATTTGACTTGGTATGAATTATTGGTATTTCAATTTGTATGAAATTTGGGAATACCGAACCATTCCGAAATATCGAAAATATTTTGGCAATCCCGAAAATTAGGAATACTAAAATTTCGGTTCGAGATTGGTCTTCAAATTCTCGTCCCAAAATTTTTTGGTTTGAGATTCGGGATTCCATTTTCAGTTTGGGATCCCATACCGAACCACCCCTAGTGGTGGGTGGGCAGCTGGAAGTGGAGAAACAGGGAATTTGTAACAAAATTAGGGCTGAGAAATCTAAGGCTAGAGGGAGTGGAAGTCAAGGGAAATCCGAGATGCAAAGCAAGAAAAACCAAACTTAAAAAAAAGGAAACAAGAAGATACAGGACTGCCACCGACCCAGGCCGCAGCTAGGATCCGCGGCTGCAACTGTTTGGAGAAATAAAGAAACTCTCACAAGCGGAGAGAAGTGCTTTCACAGGGAGAAGAGCTTGGACCCCTAAAATATGCCTATTTGCCATTTTGGTTAAGCACATCTTATTGTTATAAATCGTTTCTTTAAGAAACTCAGTATTATTTATTCAATAAAATTAAAATTAAAATTGTTGGGTTGAATTATGTGTATACATAAAGATAGAATTTTAGCAATGTATTAACTACGTTTTTTTAGAGAGTTTTAATGTCACATCCCGGTCCGGGGCGGATCACTTCCCGGGCCCGCTCCACCATCGTAGCACGATATTGTCCGCTTTGGGCTTACCATTCCCTCACGGTTTTGTTTTTGGGAACTCACGAGCAACTTCCCAGTGGGTCACCCATCCTGGGAGTGCTCTGGCCCCTTCTTGCTTAACTTCGGAGTTCCTACGGAACCCGAAGCCAGTGAGCTCCCAAAAGGCCTCGTGCTAGGTAGGGATAGGAATATACATTTAAGGATCACTCCCTTGGGCGATGTGGGATGTCACAATCCACCCCCCTTAGGGGCCCGACGTCCTCGTCGGCACACTTCCGGCCAGGGATTGGCTCTGATACCATTTGTCACATCCCGGCCTGAGGTGGACCACTTCCCGGGCCCCCTCCACCACCGTAGCATGATATTGTCCGCTTTGGGCTTACCATTCCCTCACGGTTTTGTTTATGGGAACTCACGAGCAACTTCCCAGTGGGTCACCCATCATGGGAGTGCTCTGGCCCCATTCTCGCTTAACTTCGGAGTTCCTACGGAACCCGAAGCCAATGAGCTCCCAAAAGGCCTCGTGCTAGGTAGGGATGAGAATATACATTTAAGGATCACTCCCTTGGGCGATGTGGGATGTCACATTTAATACAAAGGGTCTTATTGTGATATACATTCTAATACATGTGTGGTTCTGCAAATCCCAAATAGAGATAAATTAGGAATCATTTGGGATTTAGAAGATCGTTCCTATTAAACTTTGTATAACCTGGAAAGCAAAATTTCTCTCCTGCTTATTACAATAAATAAAGACACTAGTTTTGAGCAATAACACAGAATTTCTCAGGCCTATTCTCCATATCTCTTTCTCTCTTGTCGTGTTCCCTCTCCTCAATTAATCATAGAAGAGTCTTCATCCAAGGCATGAAAGTTGCAGACCCCATCGACAAAGAGGGAGATTGAGTTTTCATGTTTTTGTTTTTCTATTTTTTTTACTTTTTCAATTTTATTATTATTTGATATTTCTTTTTAATTTAAATTAGTGTTTTCCTTTTTAGTGATAATACACTCATCATCCAAGTCAATTAATGTTTAAAAAATTTCAAATCACTCTTAATCAAGATCTTTGGATGTTATAAGATTTAAAGACTACAAAGAAGTGTTAAAATGTTTATCAAAATCTTTGTAAATTGATCATATCCCTTTAATTATAAATGTGTAAATAATATGATCTAAAACTCCAATGATGACATATCCCGAGTAGCTGGTATAAATAAGCAAATTTGGCCATCAATCAACCGCATATTCAGGCCAAGCAACCACATATTCCCTATTATTACGATAGTAGCACATTAAGTCATAAATCTTCAACGAACTACAATTGTGTTGAACTCTCCTATGGTTGATATGGCTACCAATTTAATTGATTTAGGGCTCAATACGATGAGGCCTTTCATATACATGTATAATTGGCCTCCTGTCCTCCACACCTGCCCCCTGTATACAATTTAATTTATTGACATAGTCGAACAAATATCGCGGCCGATCATGACACACCACTTCACTTAATGGTATTGTGGTGAATGATGAATATACTTTCTGTTTTGTCGAGCCCCACACTGCCGAGCCCCTTATCAATTTAACGAGATAGGATCCTCGCCAAATTCTTTTTAGGAGGATCTTTGGAATCCTCACAAAAAGGATATGACGAGGATCCTATCTCTAATTTAACCACATATTATTAGTTGTGAAGTTTTATTACAAAATGTTACGATAATATTAGTTGTCAACCTCCTATAGTTAAACTGTACTATATATTATTTTGGTATTTTTGTAATGTAATACTCTATTCTCCAACAAATTCTCTATGTAAGTAACATTAACTCAAAATTTTCATTTAGTATTGGGAAGAACTTAAGTCAGGGCATTGAGTCATTTATGGAAGTCGTATGTAAGACATCTTGTACTAATAAAAATAAATATTATTAGACAGTGATCTAAATAACTTTTTATGGACTATTTCTCAATGTCCCCACAAATACTTGAAAAAGGATTGGGCCCGTATAACGCTAGCCAAGTATATGTGTGTAACGTGTAAATAATCAGTCCACATTATCATTCTTTAGTGCAAGTTTTTCTAAATAATGTACGTTTATATTCGGGATCCAATAAAATACGAGTAATGTTACACTTATTATATTTTTTTGTGTAGTACAATTTTCTTCCTTCCACATTCCTCCCCTTCATTCCCCTCCTCTCTCTTTCCTTTTTCTTTCTCTCTCTCTCTCTCTCTCTCTCTCTCTCTCTCTCTCTCTCTAAAAAAAAGTTAACATAATATGTTGTCGTGACTTAATCGTGACCGTTCAAATAGGAGGTGAAGAAGGAGATGAGAGAATCTTACTCTATTTTTCATACCACATTTGTACTACCTTTCTAATAAAAGTAAGATCCACCAATACAAATGATTTTCATCTCTATTAGAAGAATTATACTAATATAATATAAAAATGTGGTATTTTTGATAAATTAATGTATTCCTATCATTGTTTTTAAGTAAAATGACATATAGCTACTCAAGATATCGATAACATTAATGATATAAACCCCTGTTTTAGGGAGGAGGATTCTATCCCCTCCTAATCTCTCTCTCCCCTTCCCTCTCATCATACTTGAACGGTTACGATTAAACCATGTCAACATCTTATATTAATATTTTTATAGAAACAATAAGACAAAACAATGTGTGAGAGAATGAGAGGAAAGAGAATGAGAATAGGAAGGGATAAAATCCTACTCTTTGTTCTAGAGCTGGTCAATATTCTACACTCTAAAAGCGTCTCCATAACCATTATCCACACCCGGTCCAACTCCATCAACCTTTCAGCTCGAAACCCGCACTTCACTCTACCACTCCAACAAAAATCATCAACAGAATATACAATCAAATAGAAAAATCCAACTTTTTCAACCACAAGTTACAACTACTGATCCGAAATCACCAAAACCCAATTGGAGCACATAAGCCAAATTCAAAATCAACGCACCAATTTGTCTTCACTCCTAAAGGTTTAATGTTTAATAGTCACAGTCAGTCAGTCAGTCACCACCTGTCCTCTGCCTACGTCCTATCGTTGGCGTGGCACTATTTGTCTAACGTGTATTGAGGAAAGCCTCTGAATTGGCTTAGAAGGAAGATTTGGTCGAAATTTCAATGTAGGTCAAGTTGGACTTGATTGAATTCGTCATTAATACTAGGTATGGATAGTATTTCCTTAGTAAAGAGTAATGTTGTCATTTTACTTGAACGCTAGTAAAATGGAGTCACTGATAAAAGCGTGGTCAGTAAAAGTGGTCAAACCGTGAGTACGAATAAGCCAAACCACAGACTAACAACAGTTTACAAATGTTTGTAAACTATAGTTGGAAAGCCTGGAGCAATTGGGATTTGATATTCGGTAATGATCCAATCTGCGTAGCCAACGAAATCTTACATCATCAAGATCAAGTGGGAAATGTTGGAATATGATCATGATGATGTTAGCTTTACCATATATGTATTTGATGTATGAAGGTGCACCATAAGAATGGTGTATTGATATACACTTAATCAAAGGGTATGATAAGAGGTATGACTTAATAAGGGTTATACCCTTTTATAAGTGAATTGTCTTATCATGAAAGGATAAGATCATTCAGAAAAGCTTCACAACTCTCTGCAAATGGTACAATGAAGTCTATTAAAGGAGGATTCATTCCTCAGACAAATCAATCCAACTTGAAATGCATTTTCTCTTCTTCCCTTTGGTGTGTTGTTTCTCCCTTGGCTCTACCGCATAGTAATCAATAATCTAATGACATTAGAGATTGATCATGTAATCCATCAAATTCTACATTGGAAAGCATTTGTGAGGGTGTACCTATGATTTGCACACCATGTTTATTGACCAAATGGTGAATGCAAGAAATGTGAGTGATGTTTGGAAGGTATGGCTGCAGTTGGAGCATGGAATTGAGAGAGATGAGGTTGAAAGAACAATTAGAAGACTGATGGTTGAGAAAGAAGGGGAAGAGATCAAAGAGAGAGCCTTAAATTTGATGCAAAAGGCACATCATCGCCTCAAAGAAGGTGGCTCCTTGTACTAATTTTTGAATGGCTTGGTTAAACACATCTTATCATTATAAATCATTTGTTTAAAAAACTCAGTATCATTTATTCAATAAAATTGAAATTAAAATTGTTGGGTTGCATTATATGTATACATAAATATAGAATTTTAGCAATGTATTAACTAGGTTTTTTAGAGAGTTTCAATAAAAAACGGTCTTATTGTGATGTACATTCTAATATGTGTGATTGTACAAATCATAAATAGAGATAAATTAGGAATTCTTCGGGATTTAGAAGATATTTCTTATTAAAATTTGTATAATCTAGAGAGCAAAGTTTCTCTCCTGCTTATTGTTATAAATAAAGACACTAGGTTTGAGCATTCAGCGTAGTCTGACCACCACTTAGGGTCAAGGAAGATATGCTTGGCGTCTTCTTCATGTTTTCACCCTGATTCATCTACCAGGGCATTGTCTACCTTGACCCTATCTTCCTGACCTGCCTGCTGTAATTGCTATTTGGCGGAGGTAGAGTCGTCCTTCTGCACTTCAGCTGCTACTGCTGGGGTGAAAGACTTCTTCCTCGTCTCATTAAGAACTTGTACAGTGCATTACCTGGACATGGCATTGTCGCCTTTGATTTCTTCGACTATTCATCCCGGGATGCGAAATTAGATTTTCTAATACTCGATCGAGGTCACATCTCCAATCTTCACTGGCCAGTGTCGGCCTAATATCCCGTTATGGGGAGATGGGTCACCGACGATCATGAAGGTCTGTGATGAGACAATCGGTGGGTTAGTTACGTCGAGTGTGATAGTGCCAATGACAGTTGAGGTGAGTTCGTTGAATCCAGTCAAGACCTCTGCTTTGCGTTGGATCGTGCTTTCCAGGCCTATCTTTTGGATGACTGACAATTGTAGGATGTTGACTAAGCTGCCGTTGTCCACCATAATTCTGTCAATGATGGTGTGGGCCAGTTGTACAGAAATCACCAAGGCATCGTCGTTAGGAAAGTCTACTTCCTCAGCGTCCTGCTTGGTGAAGCCGACGATTGGTCCAAGTACAGCATCTATGGCTTGAACCTGATAGATCGATCTCGCCTGCTGGATCTTCCTCTTCTTGGAGTTATTGGTGGCCCCCAGATGCTCAGATCCGACAAATATTCCGTTAATTAGGATTGTCTTAGTTGAGGGTTTGGCATTGGCGTCTACTTCTCACCTTGGCCGGGCAGCTGGTCTGTCGATATACTGGTTGCACTTGCCTTTCTTCATGAGCTGCTCAAGGTACCTTCTCCATGTGGTACAGTCATTGGTTGTGTGCCCAGGACCTCTGTGGAATGTGCAGTACTTGGTCTGGTCCATCTTAGATGTGTCGCCCCTTATGGGTGGCGGCGACTTGAACCATGGCTTGTCATTGAGGTCACGAAGAATCTGGTTGATCGGGACTGAGAACTTGGTGTACGTCTTGGGCGCTGTGCCTCCCTTTGCTGGAGACCGGTTCCTGCGTCTGTGTCACATCCCGGCCCGGGCTCGACCACTTCCCGGGCCCGCTCCACCACCGTAGCACGATATTGTCTGCTTTGGGCTTACCATTCCCTCACGGTTTTGTTTATGGGAACTCACAAGCAACTTCCCAGTGGGTCACCCTTCATGGGAGTGTTTTAGCCCCCTTCTCGCTTAACTTCGGAGTTCCTACGGAACCCGAAGCCAGTGAGCTCCCAAAAGGCCTCGTGCTAGGTAGGGATAGGAATATACATTTAAGGATCACTCCCTTGGGCGATGTGGGATGTTACAATCCACCTCCTTAGAGGCCTGACGTCCTCGTCGGCACACACACGGCCAGGGTTAGGCTCTGATACCAATTGTCACATCCCAGCCCGGGCTCGACCACTTCCCGGGCCCGCTCCTCCACCGTAGCACGAGCAACTTCCCAGTGGGTCACCCATCATAGGAGTGTTTTAGCCCCCTTCTCGCTTAACTTCGGAGTTCCTACGGAACCCGAAGCCAGTGAGCTTTCAAAAAGCCTCGTGCTAGGTAGGGATGGGAATATGCATTTAACGATCACTCCCCTGGGCGATGTGGGATGTTACAGTTTGTCTCATGGCTTACTTTTGTTGTTGAGCGGTTTATCGCTCGCCTTTTTCTGTGTCGGTTTAACGTGTTTGCGCGGCTGCTCAGGCGGCTTTTGGGATAGCTTTCTGCATCCCAGAGGGAATGCTTTTTCTGCCAAAGCATAAGAGTTTGCCAGGGGACATGTTCTCGCCTATAATCAATTCGGAAAGCTGAGCATGCGATGCTGTCATCGCATCCGACAATCTTTGCCTTCTCCACCTTGAATCTTTTGACATAAGTGCGGAGTGACTCTTTCAGGTCATTCTTCATGTTGAAGAGATGGTCAGAATTCTTCTTGATCGAGCGGTAGGAAGAATATTGCTCAGTGAAAACCAAGGAAAGTTCGCTAAAATTTTGGATTGAACGTGGCAGTAGGGTGTGGAACCAGTCTTGCGCCTCATCTTAGAGCGTAGTGGAAAAGATTTTGCACATGAGAGCATCATTGTTGGTGTAGAGGGTCATGGCGCATCGGTAGTGCATTAGGTGCTTGTCCGGATCTTGATCTCCCCTGAACGAGGTGAAATGTGACGAGTTGAACTTCCGCGGTGGCTCCGTCTGCTTGATCTTGTCTGTAAATGATGACCTGCTCAGGTTGGCCACGTCTCTACGGAGGGCATCGTCGGTATTATCAATACGTTGAAATTCGCGCAGCTGCTTTGCTATAAGCCTTTGTACTTCCTCCTGAATTTACGCCTGGTGGGGCAGCAGAGCCTCCAACTACCCCCAGTGTTGACCTGCTGGTCCATGTTGTTCTTCGGCATGTCCTGCTCGCCTGTGTCGAGGTTGCGGAGCACGCAGTTCGCCATTTGCTGATTGCCGTCACTCTTGACGAGGGCTGCCAGTGGAACCTAAGCTGGACTGCTCACGTGTTCTTCTCTGGGCGTCATGAGGCTGCCTACTTCGTTGCCTCATAGGATGATCTCTTTATGGGCCTAGCCTCGTGTGGACGCTTCTCCCGGAATGTCCTGAGTGCTCGTCGGAGTGTGGACCCAACCTCGAATGCAAACTAACTCGTGAGCCGAGTCATGAATGAATGTTTCTCTGCGCATCTAGGCTGGAGAAGACGTTTCCTTAAGGACCTAAACGAGAATGCACACTTCCCGAATGCACGGTTCGTGGCGGGTTGAACGGCTCTTTGCTGGGACGTCGCTGGAATGAGTCACGTTCTTCAGCCTTTATCCTGCTTCGGGACACCTCGTCTAGTGCACGTTGTATCTCGATGCGTTTGAGGAGTTGGTTCATCAAGGTGGTGTGCTGCGCGAGGGCGTTCGTCAAATTAGCGACCTGCTTGGGCAGGTGGTGCTGACCATTTGGATTGGAAGAGTTTGGAAAATGGACGTCTCCATGTGTGGCGGAAGTGTAATGGATTGCAGGTACAAAATTCGGGCCCAAAGTGGGCATTCCTGCAGAAAAATGGGGTGTAAGTAACCTTGAATCGATTGTGGGACTGGTGGTCGGAATATGGATCCTTGAAGGTAGCCTTGGAATGGATTGGGTCGCGGGTTGGGTTGTCGAAACGACTCTCTAAGCATATTGGACCAGCGCCTGCTCGCCTTGGGCTTGCGTGGTCGTGGGCCCTCCTGGCCGTTGGGCTGCCACATCATGGCCTGCTAGCTAGGTGGCTTAGGCTTGGGCCGGTTAAGTTGCTTGGCTGGCAGCAGCTGCCGCGTTCTGAGCCCGGGTTTAGGCCTGTTGTGCAACAAGGCCTACTACTGCAGTGGGCTGGGCCTCCTGCCATGGGCCTGTTGTGACAGCAGCCAAGTTTTAGGCCTCCTGCCTAGGGTTTGGTTAGGTGCGATGTTGCAAGGGCTGGGGCGGTGGAACTGGTGCCGTGGCCTGGTGGCCCTGCCGTGGCTGCTAGGTCACGGTGGTGGTGGTAATGGCGTGGCTTTGTGGGGGTGAGGCTCCTCCTACCATCGCGTTGAGCCTTGAGGATCGCCATCGTGGGGCTATGTCCTCGTCTCCACACTCAGGTCCAAATCCTTGTTCGTACGGGTTCCGTTCGTCGTTGTTTCTGAATTTCCTACCATTGTATCCTTTCTTCATGGATTGATGAAGAAACTTTTCTAAGAAAAATTAATTGATACAGCGTGTGAGAAATTCAACGTAACAGAAAATTCAAGAAGCAAATGCGAGAGGGTTCTTCGAGGGTTTTGAATCAGCTCTAAATGAAAGCACCAATTTGTCGATACAAATTTTCGCCATCTTCAGTCTTGACGAAAATGCACCTGCAAAACAATCAACACCTTTGATAAGAGATCTAAGCCTTACGCGCCCATGAGGTGGGGGGAGGGGTTAGGTCAACGAATCTCCGATGCCTAAGTTAGTTTCTCTGAGAGAGTAAAGTGTTTAGGGCTTTTTTAGGGTTGCAAAAGCTCTAAAAATTTGGTAGAATATGAGGTATTTATAGGAATAGGGTCGGCCATAGTGTTTAATGGAGAGATATTCTCTAAATATTCCCAAGATATTAAATAGGAAATAATATCTTGAGATAATGGTGTAATTATCACTAATTGATTTAAATTAGGATTACTTACTTGATTGGAGTCAATCTTCAAATGAGAATGTATTAAAGATAGGATTTGGGTAATTAATTGTTATCTTTAATTCCTTGCCAAGGGCAGGCGTGCTGTGGGCAGTCGTATTTAGCTGCTGAGACCTTCAGGGATGTGAGCTGCCCGTGAGAGCATTTGAGAAGCCTGGTCATTAATTGAGGGCAATCTTGTATTTCTTGAATAAAAGTCCATGTGTCACCTCTAGAATTTTTGGGATTATTTTAGGCTCCACAACGTACACACAAAATTCCTCAAACCTATTCTCCATCTCCCTCTCTCTTGCCGTGTTCCCTCTCACTCTCCTCAATTAATCATAGAAGAGTCTTCATCCAAGGCATGAAAGTTGCAGACCTTATCCACAAAGAGGGAGATGGAGTTTTCATGTTTTTGTTTTTCTATTTTTCTATTTTTCTTATTTTTTTCAATTTTATTATTATTTGATATTTGTGTTTTCCTTCTTAGTGATAATACACTCATCATCCAAGTCATTTAATGTTTAAAAAACTGCAAGTCCCTCTTAATCAAGATCATTAGTGTTATAAAATTTAAATACTACAAAGAAGTGTAAAAATGTTTGTCAAAATCATTTTTTCCCTTGATCCAACCCTTTAATTATAAATGTGTACATATTATGATTGAAATCTCCAATTATGGCATTTCCCAAATAGCCAGTATAAATAAACAACTTTGGCCATCGATCAACCGCATATTCAAGCCAAGCAACCACATATTCCCTATCCTTGAGATAGTAGCACACTAAATCCTAAGACTCCAACGAACCACAATTATGTTGAACTCTCCCATAGTTGATATGGCACATGAACTTGTATGACTCCACTAATTTAATTGATTTATGACTCAATACGATAAGGCCTTTCGTATGAGAAATTTTTCATTGTGAACAGAACACGGGTGATACATTATGTGTTTTTATATAAGTGGTGGGAAATTTTATTTTTTAAGTTATTAACTTTTTAACACACATATCCACCATTTATATAATGACACGTGATATACTATCCTATATTCTTGTCACATTAAAAAATCTCTCCGTTATAATTGGCCTCCTGCCCTCCATGCCTGCCTCCTGTAAACAATTTATTGACATTGTCGAACAAATGTCGCGGCACATCATGACTCAACTCTTCACATTAACGGTAATGTTTAAGTGTCATCACCATCCTCTCCTCCGCACCTAACTTCTGTGCGTGTACAACGTAAACAATTTATGCGATCGAATAAATATCGCGGCCCATCATGACTCAACTTTACCTTAATGGTATTGTCGTGAATTTAACACATTGTTTTAAAAATTTCCGACTAACGTTGCTTACTCCCCTTCTAGGTGTTGCAATGCTAGGCAGCTGACCACCGTTTTGATTAGTTCATAGACGTTTGAAAATTAAGAAAGTACGCATAGACCTCCTTAGACATCTGCCTAGCCTGCTTAAGCACCCACCTAGGTCGCAACTCTCATTTAGACAGAAAATCGATAACTGTCATTTTGCATTGTATCAATAAATGTAAGAGTCTTGTTAATACTTGGATGAACACTCATTATATGTTTTTTTCAATATGTTTTAATACTTTATAATCTACATGTCATTTTATTTTGCAATTGCTGTATCACAATACAATTATGTGTTTTTGTGTTTTTTTTTAAAGTATAAATAGACACTTATTTACAGAATATATAATAAATTTACTTACAGCTAGTCTGTCTACGCCCTGCCTAGGCGCTAGGCAGCCGCCTACCGTCTCGATTAGTTCCTAGACCCTGCCTAGCCGCCTAGGCACTAATCCTTAGCTTGCCGCCCAACTAACACCTAGTACCTTTTAGAACCTTGATTTAACCACATGTTATTAATTGTGAAGTTTTAACACAAAATGCTTTGATAATATTAGTAGAGAACCCCTAACATTCAAATTGTACCGTATATTATTTTGTTATTTTTTCTTGGGGTCTTTTGATATGGATCAAATTGGACTAAAAATTAGACCTATTTCAAAAATCAAAAGTCACTAAAAATTGGACATATTTCCAAAGATGGGCTATAAAATTGAACCCATTTCAAATTTTCCCTTTTTTCTTATGTGATACTCTATTCTCCAACCAATTCTCTATTGTATATTTGAGTAACAGTAATTAGCTATGGTTCAAATTTGTCATTTAATATTGGGAAGAACTTAAGTTTGAGTCATTCATAAGAGTTGAACTTAAGACATTTCACTTATTAATAAAAACAAATATTACTAGACCATGATCAATGCTAAGTAACTTTTTATGAACTCTTTCTCAATGTCCCCACAGATACATGAAAAAGGATTGGCCCCGTATAATGCTAGCCAGGAATATGTGTGTAACGTGTAAATAATCAGCCCACATGATCATTCTTTGGTGCAAGTTTTCCTAAATAATGTACTTTTAAACTTGGGATCCAATAAAATAAGAGTAATACTACATTTATTATATTTTTTA
Organism: Heteromeles arbutifolia; assembly: GCA_024362995.1. NCBI lineage: Eukaryota > Viridiplantae > Streptophyta > Magnoliopsida > Rosales > Rosaceae > Heteromeles > Heteromeles arbutifolia. The sequence continues at coordinate 7,354,224 of JANCRC010000018.1, read as the reverse complement.
TGGAGTATGATTTTCTCCTTTCCACTTTCCTCCCCTTTTCTCCCATCCTCTCTTTCATTTTTGTCTCTCTTCGTAAAAAAGTCAACATAACATGTAGACGTGACTTAATCGTGATTATTCAAATAGGAGGTGAGGAAATGACCTACCAATACAAATAAGTCTCACCTTTATTAGAAGAATTATACAAATATGATATAAAAGTATAGTATTTTTGATAAAATGTACTCCTATCATTGTTTTTAAATAAAATGACATATAGCTACTCAAAATATCGATAACATCCAATATTCTACACTTTAAATGCGTCTCCATAACCATTATCCACACCCGCTCCATCTCCATCAAATAGAAAAATCCTACTTTTTCAACCACAAGTTACAACTACTGATCCGAAATCACCAAAACCCAATTGGAGCACATAAGCCAAATTCAAAATCAACGCACCAATTTTGTCTTAACTCTTAAATGTTTAATGTTTAATAGTCACCAATTTTGTCTTAACTCTTAAATGTTTAATGTTTAATAGTCACAGTCAGTCAGCCAGTCACCACCCAGTCCTCTGCTTACCTCCTATCGTTAGCGTGGCACCATTTGTCTAACGTGTATCGAGGAAAGCCTCTGAATTGGCATAGAAGGGAAAGGGATCCTCTTTGGATCCATTCCACCTGAACCTCATGATCTATAAATCCGGGCTCTTAAAATTTGATCCAACGACTACAAACAAGGGATTCCATTAAAAGTTATAATAACTTTAGTCGTTGAATTAAATTTAAAGGGTCCAGATTTGTGGGTCATGAGGCTCAGATGAAAGAGATCCGGCCGCATAGAAGGAAGTACTTGGTCAAAATTTCAATGTAGGTCAAGTTGGACTTGATTGAATTCATCATTAATAATAATATTAGGTACGAATGGTATTTTTCTAGTAAAAAGTAATACTGTCATTTTACTTGAATGTTAGTAAAATGGAGTCACTAATAAAAATGGTCAAAGCGTGAGCATATATAAGCCAAACCATGGACTAACAACAGTTTACAAATGTTTGTAAACTACAATTGGAAAGTCAAGAGTAATTAGGATTTGATACTTGGTAATGATCTAATTTGTCTAGCCAACAAGATCTTACATCATCAAGATCGTGGCAAATGTTGGAATATTGTCATGATGATGATGATGTTAGCTTTACTATATATGTATTTGATGTATGGAGGTGCACCACAAGAATGATGTATTGATATACACTTAATCAAATGGTATGATAAGAGGTATGACCAGTGGCGGAGCCAGGAATCTTACCACAATGGGTCGTAGTGTAAAAGTCCAAAAAAAAATTTAGGATGGAAAAACATGTTGAAAATGAAATCATAGTACTTTCATTCATAATTCATAACGGAAACAATATTACAAGCTATAATTGTCCACGGCGAGGTTTCATATTTTGAAAACGAAGCATTATAGCTTCATTTTCAATACAAGCAAAAATATCTCTCTCAATATAAACAAGCAAGCTATCACTCAACCATTGATCTCCCATTTTGTTCCTAAGTGGACCCTTAACAATATTCATGACAGAAAATGCTCTCTCCACTGAAGCAGTTGCAACTGGTAAAACTAAAGACAATGTAATAAGCAAATATACATAATTGAATACTTGATGCATCCTTGTCTCCACCATTTTTTTTGCAAGATCACCAATCCCTTCCAATTGAGAGAAATCACTACTGGAACGCACATAATGAATATAAATCTCAAGTTGATCTTCAAGTGCCAAACGATCCTCATCCGAAAAGTCTTGAGGATAAAATTGAGCAAGACGAAGTAACTTTGGTTTATCAAAAGCTACAAATGAATCTTTCGGACTCAAACATGCCAAACAAATAAGCAACTCGGTATTTACCTCATTAAAGCGATCCTCTAACTCCGTAATTTGCTCATCAATGACATAAATAAAGAGCTCCACACGATAATGATGACGATTTATCTTTATTGGAGCATTACGCCTTGACCTCCCTGGAAGTATAAATGCCTCTTCCATGTTAGGAACATCAATATAATGTTTTTCACAAAAAGAAGATACTTCATCAACCAATGCATCGAACCCATTATTCCTCATCCAATGTAGCTTTTCCTTGCATGATTTCACTAAAGCCATTGCATTCACAATTTCTTGATCTTTCCTTTGCAATGCTTGTGACAAATCATTTGTCAGTCCCAATATGACTTTCATCAAGAAAAGGTGAAACACAAACTCAAAAGTACGTATTTCTCTCATTAACTTATTTGCTTCACCCGCACTTTCATTGGGATTATCATCAATAACCATTTGAAGCACATGAACCACGGATGAAAACATGGAAATGATGCTAATCAAGGTACCATAGTGTGAGTTCCATCGTGTGTCACCGGCATGTTTGAGACTTGTTTCTTGATTTAAGCATCGCCCCGTTATAAGACAATCATTTTCAGAAGCTATCACAAGCTCTTCTTGAAGTTACCCTCTAAGTAAATCACGCCGCTTACAAGATGCTCCAACATGATTAACCACACTATTAGCCGTTGCAAAAAAAGAGGCAATGTCTATATTCTTCTTTGCTACGGCAACAAGAGCTAGTTGAAGTTGATGAGCAAAGCAATAAACATAATATGCACAAGGTTGTTCTCTCAATATCTTTGTTTTAAGGCCATTCAACTCACCTCTCATATTGCTAGCACCATCATAACCTTGTCTTCGTAGCTTGGAAATGCTCAAACCGTTGCGAGAAAATAATGTGTCAATAGCATCCTTTAGTGAACTTGAAGTAGTGTTGGTAACATGTTGGATACCCACAAATCTTTCAATTACATGCCCGTTGTCATCCACATAACGCAACACCATAGCCATTTGCTCTTTCACCGACACATCACGTGCTTCATCCACCAATATTGAAAAGAATCTATCTTTTAGACCATCCATGATAGCATCAAGTGTTTCAAGGGCACATGAATTCACAATTTCTTTTTGAATGCTAGGAGCTAGCAATTTGAGATTCCCCGGAGCATTTTCCATCACAACTTCTCTAACTTTATCATTATTATCTGCAAGGAATTGCAATAGCTCCAAGTAATTTCCCCTATTGCTTGAAGTGGCACTTTCATCATGGCCACGAAAGGAAGACCTTGTCGCAATAAAAACTTAGTGCACTTGATTGATGCATTCAAGCATGTGCGATAAGCCTTACGAGCTTGGTTGGAGTGTTTACTCACTGCCGTTTCAATATGTGTAGCTTGATTCATCAAATTTGTAGCAGTTTCTCTAGCCTTATTATGAACACTCCCGACTGGTCCAACATGCATCTTAAATCTTTCTCTCCCTTTCTTCCAAGTCTTAAATCCATCTCCAGTGAAAGCTTCACTACCCACTTGTGCAAAATTGGTTTTAAAGAGATAGCAATAGAGACAAAATGCCGCATCTTTAGATATACTATACTCCAACCAAGCAAACTCATCAAACCATTGGGGAATGAAGCGTCGATTAATTCCCGACATATTAGTTATTGGGAAATAATGACCTCTAGGTTGACAATGTCCTTTTTGTAGATATGATCTTCAGATCTCATCTCTCATATTAGCATCGTAATCTATTATTCGAGTTCTCAATCCAGGATCCGCTTCAAGATTACACAAAACACCATCTAACTGACTTTGTCTTGAACTTGGAGTTCTTGAACTACCAACAGTATTTGAATTATCATCATTATTCGAACTACCCGAACCCGATGATGACTTTCTCTTAAAAAACCGTTCCATAATAATTCTACATATACAAAATATTCAAAATAAATACTCACAATATAAACAAACCATCAACATAATCAAAATAAATATGAATTGGATTTCAATTAAATTAAATATCTCATCTTGCATTCTACATATACAAAATAATGAAAATAAAAACTCACAATATAAACAAACCATCAATATAATCAAAATAATTATGAATTGAATTTCAATTAAATTAAATATATTCTACATATACAAAATATTCAAAATAAATACTCACAATATAAACAAACCATCAACATAATCAAAATAAGTATGAATTGGATTTCAATTAAATTAAATATCTCATCTTGCATTCTACATATACAAAATAATGAAAATAAAAACTCACAATATAAACAAACCATCAACATAATCAAAATAAATATGAATTGAATTTCAATTAAATTAAATATATTCTACGTATACAAAATATTCAAAATAAATACTCACAATATAAACAAACCATCAACATAATCAAAATAAGTATGAATTGGATTTCAATTAAATTAAATATCTCATCTTGCATTCTACATATACAAAATAATGAAAATAAAAACTCACAATATAAACAAACCATCAACATAATCAAAATAAATATGAATTGAATTTCAATTAAATTAAATATATTCTACGTATACAAAATATTCAAAATAAATACTCACAATATAAACAAACCACCAATATAATCAAAAGAAATATGAATTAGGTTTCAATTAAATTAAATATATCATACATAGGGTTTAGAACTTACTTGAATTGTGAAATTTCACAATAACAATGAGCAAATACAAAGAGCAAAGCTGGTGGCACCACCACCACAGTGACGACGACGGCAGCACAAAGGCACCTTAATGGCAGCAGCAAGGGAGGAGATGGAGTTGAGGGTTTGGGGGGGATTGAATTTGGAACTTAGGGTTGGAGAAGAGGAGAAAACAAAAGCAATTTGGGGGTTTTCGAATGAATGGCTTCGGATCTGTGTGAAATAGGGCTGAAAATGACACGCTGGGCATTTTTTTTTTTTTTTTTGTTTAGACCTGCCCAGGACACGGTAGGCATTTTTTTTTTGTTCAAACCTGGCCCAAAACGACGTCGTTTTGGCCAGGTCATTTAAAAAAAGTTCCTGGGCCAAAACGACGTCGTTTTGCCCAGGTCGTTTAAAAAAAAAAAACAGGCGCGCGCGCCTTCATCTTCAACTAGCCCAGCCGAGGAGTTCTTTCAGACCTTTCGTCGAACACTTGGTGTGCAGCCAAAGGGTCGCACCAGCAGCTCCAAGGGGTCGCACCAGCAGCTCCAAGGGGTCTCTAAGGTTGTTTCCATGGCTTCCAAGGGGTCGTGCGACCCCATTGACCCCACTGTGGATCCGCCACTGGGTATGACTTAATAAGAGTTATACCCTTCTATAAGTGAACTGTCTTCTCATGAAAGGATAAAACCATTCAGAGATGCTTCATAACTCTCTGGAAAGGGTACGATGAAGTCTATAAAAGGAGGATTCATTTCTCAGACAAATCAATTCGACGTGAAATGCATTTTCTCTTCTTCTTGTTGGTGTGCTATTTCTCATTTGGCATTACCGTATAGTAATCAATAGTCTAACGACATTAGAGATTGATCCTATAATCCATCAAATTCTACATTGGAAAGCATTTGTGAGGAGGTCCCTATGATTTGCACGCCATGTTTACTGACCAAATGGTGAATGCAAGAAATGTGAATGATGTTTGGAAGGTAGGGCTGCAATTCGAGCATGGAGTTGAGAGAGGTGAGGTTGAAAGAACAATTAGAAGACTGATGGTTGAGAAAGAAGGGGAAGATATCAAAGAGAGAGCCTTAAAGTTGATGGAAAAAGCAAATCATTGCCTCAAAGAAGATGGCTCTTCGTACCAATCTTTGGATGGCATGGTTAAACACATCCTATATAAATCGTTTGATTAAGAAACTCAGTATCAATTATTCAATAAAATTAAAATTAAAATTGTTGGGTTGCATTATTTGTATTCATAAATATAGAATTTTAGCAATGTATTAACATGGTTTTTTCAGAGAGTTAAAGAAAAAATGGTCTTGTGATATACATTATAATACATGTGTGATTGTACAAATTTTAAATAGAGAAAAATTAGGAATTCTTCGGGATTTAGAAGATGTTTCTAATTAAACTTTGTATAACCTGGAGAGCAAAGTTTCTCTCATGCTTATTGCTATAAATAAAGGCACTAAGTCTGAGCAATAACACATAATTTCTCAAGCCTATTCTCCATCTCTCTTTCTCTCTTGCCGTGTTCCCTCTCCCTCTTCTCAATTAATCATAGAAGAGTCTTCATCCAAGGTATGAAAGTTGCAGACCTCATCGACAAAAAGGGAGATGGAGTTTTCATGTTTTTGTTTTTCTATTTTTCTTATTTTTTCAATTTTATTGTTATTTGATATTTGTGTTTTCCTTTTTAGTGATCATACACTCATCAATCAAGTCATTTAATGTTTAAAAAACTGTAAATCACTCTTAATCAAGATCGTTAGTGTTATAAGATTTAAAGACGTGTAAAAATGTTTGTCAAAATCTTTTTTCTCTTGATCATGTCCCTTTAATTATAAATGTGTAAATATTATGATCTAAATCTCCAATTATGGCATATCCCAAGCAACCAGATATTCCCTATCCTTAAGATAGTAGCACACGAAATCGTAAGACTCCAACGAACCACAATTATGTTGAACTCTCCTATAGTTGATATGGCACATGAACTTGTATGACTCCACCAATTTAATTGATTTATAACTCAATACGATGAGGCCTTTCGTATGAGGGGTGATATACTATGAGTTTTTATATAAGTGGTGAAATTTTTTATTTTTTGAATTATTAACTTTTTAGCACACTTATTCCATCATTTGTTTGATGATAGATGGTATACCATTCTATATTCCGGTCATATTTAAAAAATATCTCCGTTCGTATAGATGTATAATTGGCCTCCTGCCCTCCACACCAGCCTCTTGTAAACAATTTATTGACGTTGTCGAACAGACATCGCGGCACATCATGACTCACCACTTCACATTAATGGGAATGTTTGTCATCACCATCCTGTCCTCCACACCTCCCTCCTGTGTGTGTACAATGTAAACAATTTATACGATGTAAACAATTTAGTGACATTATCTAATAAATATCGCAGGCCATCATGACTCACCACTCAAATATTGATAGAGTAATGGTGTCATTTTATTTGAACGATAGTAAAACAGAGTCGCTGGTGAAAGAGGGGTCAGTAAGTCAGTAAAAGTGGTCAGAGCATGAGGATGTATAAGCCAAACTACGAACTGACGACAGTTTACAAATGTTTGTAAACTGCAGTTGGAAAGTCAAGAGTAATCATAGTTTGATACTTAGTAGTGATATTCAATCTGTGAAGCCAACGAGATCTTATATCATCAAGACCAAGTGGGAGATGTTGGAATATGATCATGATGATGTTGGCTTTACTATGTATGTATTTAATGTATGGAGGTGTACTATAAGAACGGTGTATTTATATACACTTAACAACAACATATGATAAGAGGTATGACTTATCCTAAGGGTTATTCGCTTCCATAAGTGATGTGTCTTGTCATGAGAGGATAAGACCATTTAGAGAAGTCTTACAACTCTTTGGAAATTGTACGATGAAATCTATAAAAGGTGGATTCATTCCTCAGACAAATCAATCTAATGTGAAATACATTTTTTCTTCTTCCCTTTGGTGTGATATTTCTCCGACACTACCACATAGTAATCAATAGTCTATCGAAATTAAAGATTGTTTGTGTAATTCATAAGACCAAGTCCACCCCTCCTTTCACCACGTGTCCAATTTTGGACTGTTGGATTTCAATCTTTTTGAACTTTGACGGTCCAGATTAATTAACTTGATAAAAATTATTAAAAATTATTAAAAATTGTTTAAAAATACTCCCTATAGATGCCTAACAATCATCTTCCACCTTACACCACATTTCAATATTTTCAACACTTTGAACCAAAGCTTTCACAAAAATAGTACTTTCGGATAATGACACGTGGTAAGACAAGATTAGTTAAAAATCCTATCCGGAATTTAAAATAAAATTATTTTTATAAAAAAAAATAATAATATTTTAATAGAATTGACTAGACTTTGGGCCAGCTCAGTTTTTAGGGATGGATATGCACTTGGCTAATTATTGTTCATTTGGGTGGATTAAATGGACTTTGGGCTAACTCATTTTTAGAGGTTGACTTGCTCTAAAGGACTCTCAAATTTTACTCATTTCTTATGTGGTTCAATAATCTTGAAACACTCGTCATCTATACTTTCTCCCTATATTTGTAACCAAACACTAACTTTCCCGTTGAACCCGTGACCAAACACAACCTCTCTTCTTCCTACCTTCTTGCCATTGCAACAAATCGAGATTTTATCATTTATAGTTAAAATTTAACTCTTAAATTCAAAAATGTCATATTTTATTGAAACTATTATTTATATCCAAAATTTCACGTTAATTTACCCAAGTACCCTCATATTAGAAAACCATACACGAAAGAGATTTTCTTTATGTTTTTCCTTCTTTGTTCTTTTTCATTTTAATGGTTTAAGATAGAAAGAGGAGCATGATGAAATTAAACATTTTATGAAGATGTATTTATTCTGAAGGAAATTAAATCAATCAAATTATCAATTTAATTTCTTAATATACAAGCCTACAATCAAGACGATGATGAAAATTTCACAAAACTACAACTTTGAATATTCTTGTGTTCTAATGAATTGGTATTTTTCAGAAAATTATGTTAGAATACAGTTTCTGCATATTTTTAAATAGTATTATGCAACTATTCATTTTTATGGAAATTGCGATTGTATGCTCTCATGATTCTGCACATGAGGTCTTAAACATAGGGTTACCCAAATTAGGCATTTAATTAAGTGATAAAAATTGAGCATAATATGCACAACCAGTGAAGCAATTTTAATAGGCATATGTAAAAGACAAAAAGAAAAAAAGCTATAGAAGGTCTTTGCAGCAAATCACCCCAGAAGAGAAAAGTGTGTTTGAAGATGAGAATATTTTGAGTTGATTTTATTGTGATTGTCTTCTTACACTTTTCAAATTCAAAGTCTAAGTTAATGATGCTGCTTCTGGATCCTAATATGGTAGCAATGATACTGAAGAACTAATTAGGTTTTAGTTTTAGGTGTAATTAAGTTTTAGTTTTGAGGGTAATTAGGTCTATCTAAGTGAATTTTTGGATATATTTGAATTGTTTTATAAAAAAAAGAAAACTAATGAAAATGGTTTGAAAACTTTGAGTTTTAACGATAAGAACAAAATAAAAGGTAAAGTGAATAGTACCAGGTTTGACATTTTAGTGTAAAAATGTGATTTTTCGTTAAAGTGAACAATACTGTTGGCTTTTCGTTAAAACTTCCTATAAAAAATGATATTTATGAATTTGTGGAGTAAATTTTGGCTATAAATGATAAAAACTCCTGCAAATTTGACCCTCTAGTCGCACTCTCCCCCGTCGAACACTAACACACCCCTTCCTCCAACCTTTCCGTTGATTCTAGCCCTAGTAGTTCTACCAACCTCTCTTCTCTGTCGAACCCTCCCCTCCGCCGAAACCTCCGTCTTTCGTCGAACCGATCCCCAATTCCTCCTTCGTGGAACCCATCCCCAATCCCTCATCCTTCCTCTCCTCCATTTGGTTCACCGTCGACCTCACTCATCCACCGAATCAGATCACCTAATCAACTAAATCAGTCATTTCTAATGAACTAGAAGCAACAATATACATGGTTTCAATGATTTGGAGGTTAAGGTAATTTTCGAAAAAAATCATGCATCAAATTGTATCTGGGATTGCCCAGAACTATGGTTGCTCGCGAGAAAGAATGAGGGTGTTTTGTTACGCATGAAAGAAAAACAGGAGTACTGGCAACCATGGCAAAGTGATATTCTCTAATAGCAACTCCAGCCCTATCTTTTGGGCTGGCCCAAAGCCTCCAAAAATAGGCTGGTACCCAAAAAATTCACTCCACTCCTAAAAATATGCCGGTCCAAAGTCTAAGCCAGTTTGTAGGCCGATCCAAAATGAACTGAGGTAGGAACCGACCTATCTAACGTCATACTAATGCCAGCATGACGTCAGCGAACAATAGGGTTGGAGTTGCTCTAAGTGGTCCACATAAGTTGGTCAGAATACTTGTCCATCCATAATTCTACATTGGACCATTGGAGAGCATCTATGAGCCGGTCCCTATGATTTGCATGCTATGTTTTACTGTCCAAATGGTGAATGCAAGAACTGTAAGTGACAATTTATTCACATTGTCGAACAAATATTGCGGCCATCATGACTCACCACCCACTTCACATTAATGTTATTGTCGTGAATTTAACCACATATTATTAGTTGTAAAGTTTTATCACATATTATTAGTTGTAGAGTGGTTTGAGTTTGATATGGATGAGTATATGTACAATGTGAGACCCAACCACTTTTTGTTTTTCTCTATTTTATGATTGGCTACCTATTTTCTTTTTCTTGTTATTTATTTTATAGGCTTGACACTCATGAGTTTAATATATTGAACTTAAAAATAGAATCACCCTCATAGCACTCAGATGTTTGGGCATATTGTAAGAAATTAATTTCTATATTATTGGTATCACACTTACTTTCTGTTGTAGAAGGTTTTAGCGGGATTATAGAAATATGATATAAAAATGTGGTAGTAGTAATATTTTTGATAAACTAATATATGTCTATCATTTTTTTAAATAAACCGACGTATGGTTAATCAAAATTTCAGTAATATTAAAGATATAAATAATAATCGTGAATCCATGAAATATTAACGTAATTATCAGTATTATTAAATAATCAGACATGTGACATAACGAGACAACATAACCTAAATTGCACTCCTTGTTATAAAGTCAGAAAGTTGTGAGACTTTTTTTGTTTTTCTGGTAAAGGTGAAACGCTTAACCTGAGGTAAAACAAGAGTTTCCACTGCCCCAATAATCTATATATACATGAAATTCATAAGCTGACAAGTCACACAAAGCTAAACAAAAACAAACGTTCTTTGACAAAAAAGAAGAAGCAAAAAGAAACATTCTCGATTCAAAAATGGAACAAAGCAAAGGCAGGAGAGTGATCCTCTTCCCACTGCCGTTTCAAGGCCACATAAATTCTATGCTAGAACTGGCCAACGTTCTACACTCCAGAGGCTTCTCCATAACCATTATTCACACCCGCTTCAACTCCCTCAACCCTTCTACCCTAAACCCACACTTCACCTACCATTCAATCCCTGTCGACTTCTCCGAAACCGAGGCCGCCTCGAGGGACCCCAAAGGTTTTTTTCATCTTCTCAATGTTAGATGTGTCGAGCCTTTCAGAGAATGCCTGGCTGGGTTGTTATCGGATGACGTTAAGTTGGAAGGCCCCGTTGCTTGCTTGATCTCGGACACTCTCCTTCACTTCACTCGACCCATTGCGGAGAGTTTTAAGCTTCCGAGGATCTTGTTAGATGTCTCGTGCGCCACTAATTTTGCTGTTTTGGCTGTGTTTCCGCTTCTCAAGGAAAAGGGTTACCTCCCAATCCAAGGTACATCAGATATATGCTTCTTTCTTTCTATGTTGGTTACAACAAAATAACTCAATACCATTATTAGTTGCACAAAATAGAGTTGCTAATTTTTTTTTTTTGACACATATAGTGCTTTTATCGGAACAAAATGTCTTTTTACTTGCCATTGGTACATAGTATTACTAATTCACTGGTTATAAACATAAGTGAACTGATGATAATATACAAATACTTGAACAACTTATATTTGGCTTTCTATTATTTTGGCAATAATTAGATTCTCGACTAGAAGAGGTAATCCCAGAACTATCACCTATCAAAGTTAAAGACCTGCCAAAGGCGCCCGGTTCCGATCCTGAGAATTATTATCAACTGGCCATCCAAGTGTCAAATGAACCAAAGTCTTCTTATGGACTCATCTTAAATACATTTGAAGATCTTGAAGGACATGCTCTGGCCAGAATCCGCCAAGAACACCTGCCCAATGTTCCCATTTTCCCAATAGGTCCATTTCACAAGTGTTGCCGTACAATATCCTCTTCAAGTAGTTTATTGGCACAAGATCAGAGTTGCATTTCATGGCTGAACACTCAAGCGCCAAAATCTGTTGTTTATGTTAGCTTTGGGAGCATTATACAGATAGGGGAAGCTCAATTTTTGGAGATGGCTTGGGGGCTGGCCAACAGCAATTAACCCTTTTTGTGGGTTGTTCGACCTGGGTTGGTTAACGGGCTTGATTGGCTCGAAGCGTTACCTAACGGGTTTTTAGAAGCATTGAACAGGAGGACTTACATTGTGAAATGGGCTCCACAAAAAGAAGTGTTGGCCCACCTAGCAGTCGGAGCCTTTTGGACTCACAATGGTTGGAATTCTACAATGGAGAGCATTTGTGAAGGGGTCCCTATGATTTGTACGCCAGGTTACATTGAGCAAATGTTGATTGCAAGAAATGTGAGTGATGTTTGGAAGGTAGGGCTGCAGTTGGAGCATGGGATTGAGAGAGGTGAGGTTGAAAGAACAATTAGAAGACTGATGGTTGAGAAAGAAGGGGAAGAGATCAAAGAGACATCCTTAAAGTTGATGGAAAAGGCAAATCATTGCCTCAAAGAAGGTGGCTCTTCGTACCAATCTTTGGATGGCTTGGCCAAGCACATTTTATCGTTATAAATAGTTTGTGTAAGAAACTAAGTGGTACTGCAAGTAGCACAGTGGTGAAAAGAAGTGGAGCCTTTGCATGAGGGCGTGGGTTCGAACCCCGTAGGTGACTAAATCAAATAAAATCTTTCGTTTAACTAAAAAAATAAAAATAAATACTAAGTGGTATTATTTATTCAATAAAATAAAAATAAAATTGTTGGGTTGCATTATGTGTTTACATAAATAGAGGCTTTTAGCAATGCATTAACTACATTATGTGTATAAAATAAAATCTCAACAAAAGCCAGTCTTCACTTTACTACCCGATTCGCACATTTCAACTTAATCTTCAACTCATTCGAACATTTCAACTTAATCTTCAACTCATTCGAACATGTGAAGTAGGTCAGAATACCAACAAACCAAAACAATAATGGTTCTAATTAGATCTGGCAATTTTTTAAATGACACGAAAATAACAGGTTTCGGGTAGTTACCAAGTCACCCGTTAATAACGGGTTTACACACAGGTAATCAGTGAGTAACCCGTTTCGACCCGTTAAGAAAAAAATATTTTGATGATTTTAAAGTTAAGCTACTAAACAAACTTACTATAAAATATAGTATATTAAATATGTATTATTGTATTACTATTCTACATAAGTTAAAAAAAATTAAGTTTTATTTATTTATTTTTATTATGAGAGTTTCTTATCATTACTAAGATAAATTTTACTTGACCTACTGTCCTAAATTCAAATCAACTAGTATAATATTAGTATAAGCAAAATGACGGACTTTCAATTTCAGAGTCAATGATGTAACAAAGTTTTTACTCTCTCTCATACAATCATACTCATAAATGTTTTATCCTCTTAAAAGTGAGATTAAAACATTATAAAACACATTAAAAAAATAAAATATCCAAGTAATTTAAAAATACCAAACATACTAAAAATATATATAATAATTATTTTACAAGTGCAAAAAATATGAAAAAAGAATATGCAAATACTTGTGATCACATCCTCTACGCTTTGAGATGGGTACATCATTGTTTGAATTTTTAAAACCATACAAAGCCTCATGAATAGTATTTTTAAGGGAGTTCAAAATAAATAAAATTTCATAATAATTAATGTACAAGTGTGAAAAATGTGAAAGAATATATAAACACTCGTGATTGCATCCTCCACGCGTAGATGATGGATACATTGTCGTTTAGAATTTTAAAACCCTCCAAACCCTCATGAATAGTGTTTTTGTCACATCCCGGCCTGGGCTCCACCACATCCCGGGTTCAACTCCGCCGTAGCACGATATTGTCCGCTTTGGGCCCCGACCATGCCCTCACGGTTTTGTTTCTGGGAACTCACACGAGAACTTCCTAGTGGGTCACCCATCATTGAATTGCTCTCGCGCGCTACTAGGTTAACTTCGGAGTTCCAATGGAACCCGAAGCCAATGAGCTCCCAAAAGGCTTCGTGCTAGGTAGAGATAAGAATATACATATAAGGCTCACATGATCCACTCCCCTGGGCGATGTGGGATCTCACAGTTTTTATTTGAGTTCAAAATTAATAAAATTCGTAATAATTATTTTATAAGTGTGAAAAATGTAAAAAAAAAAAAAAAATACAATCACTCATAATGATAAGCTATACAACTTTCGTGAAAGGATCAACTCCGAAATCTGACACCATAATCCATGAACCTTAGATTTATATTTAATCGTTGATTATCGTTTACGCTTTGCTCTTTCACTGAATTTTGTTTTTCATATTTTCATTTTTGAAAACATGATCTTTTAGCGGATATAGAAAAAATGAACGGTTCGGATCGTTGATATTACTTTCCAATATTTACGGTTACCTGAATATGAGTCGATGTTATATAGTTTTTGGAGACTTTATAAACTCTGAGCAATATCTTCCTGCATCCTCTAAAAGATCATGTTTTCAAAAAACAAAACCTTAAAAAAAAAAAAAAAAATTAGTGAGAAGAATTGAGCGTAAATGTAAATGATAATCAACGGTTAAATTTTAATCTATAGTTTATGTGATTATAGTGGTGAATTTCGAAGTTAAGGTCATCATGAAAGTTGTAAAGCTTGTCAGTACGAGCGTTTATATATATATATATATATATATATATATATATATATTATTTTTTTTTTTATATCTTTCACACTTCTACATTAATTAATATTTATGTGATACTTGAAAGACAAATGTGTTTTTATGTTTTGAAGTAATATTTATATGATAATGTGGTATGTATATACTAATTTAGTATTATGTTTTTTATTTGATTATTTACTGGTTTAAAATAAATTTTCTTTAACGGGTAATGGGTCGGGTCATATTACCTGTTAATATTAACGGGTCGAGTTCGGACTGGGTCATATTACCCATTCATTTTAACGGGTGTTATATGACACAACCCGTTAAAATATCTAGTATGACACGAAAATGACACGAACATAAAAAACACAACACGAATGCCAAATCTAGTTTTAATAACATGGAAGAAAGTTGTCTCAAAGCCTGGCATCCAATATAACAACCAAATTAAAAATTAGGGTTTCTTCGTCATAGTGAATGCTTCCAATCAATATACATATATAGTAATCATCATACT
Organism: Heteromeles arbutifolia; assembly: GCA_024362995.1. NCBI lineage: Eukaryota > Viridiplantae > Streptophyta > Magnoliopsida > Rosales > Rosaceae > Heteromeles > Heteromeles arbutifolia. The sequence continues at coordinate 7,339,021 of JANCRC010000018.1, read as the reverse complement.
TACATTGTCTGCTTTTTGTTGATCCAAATTATTGGCAAACAGGAATTGCGGCAAAAAAACTCTTTCCGTGTGAGTTCTTCTCTCTTCCTGATAGTCGTTCTCACTAGGGCTAGGCACGGGCCGGGCCGGGCCGAAATTTGAAGGAGCCGGACCTACCTGTTTTAAAATGTAACAGGCCAGGCCGGGCTAGGTAAAGGGACTTTAAATTTGGGAACCAGAAACGGGCCGGTTCGGGACAGGTCCACGGGTCCAATTACCTTTTTTTTTTTCGGTTTTTTTGTTGGGTCTGACAGTGGCCTACTTTTTTTTTATTACCAACAACACCCATTTACATTGCCCACATACAATACAAACACAACAACAAAAGTATGGAGTATGGACCTCCAAAGAACAACGAAACCAAGCCCAACAGAAAAAACCCTAACAGCCTGCATTGCATCCTCCGCCGCTGCTGCCATCAGTGGCCTGAAATCAAGCCAAATCGAGCCCCCAAAGTGGATTCCTGTTCTTCCTAAACAGACAATTAAAGTAACGGAAAATTTTTCAGAAATTAAGCGGATTGACATTAAATGAACAATAAAAAATTAAGTTGGATAGAGAGGTAAGTAAGCTATGTTACTCTCAGCAAGTCCAATTCGAAATGCTGTTTTTAACAAGTCTGTTTCATATAAGTTGCTTTTCCAATAGAAAGCTAGGTATAAGTTATAACAAACACAAAGCAAAAGCAATTTCACTGTTTCAACTTTCAGCTACCACTCAACGGCGTTTTTAATATTTACTAAAGACTAATTACAGAGGAGAGCGATAGAGATTCTCACGTGCGACCCCAGATGTGAATATACACACTTTCAATATTTAATCACTATAAAATCATGGTATCAAACAACTATCATCAATAAATTTTCACTAATTCAGCTACCAAAAAATTAAAAAACGAATTAAACACTAATGAGACTAATTAATAACTAATAATTAATCACAAAACACTCGGTGAGCATGAATCAACAATTCCATCTTTTTGTTTTCCAGAAACCCAACTCCGGGTCGAGCTTCTCCGCCGCCGTTTTCTCCAGCTCTGATTTACACCTCATCAGTATCAGCGGCCGAGCCGACCCGCCAAAGTCTCCGTCTTTATCTTATATGCTCGCCGATTTTGCCATTCTTTCTTGAATTTCGCCCTCCAATTCCCTGAAAAATTCCAACTTTTCTTCGCTCTCCAACTCCAATCTCTCTTCCTCATCCGAAATCTAGAAAATTTAGATATTATATCCCTAAATTCAGTAACCCAGAAATTTCAAAAATCCTAATTCAAAAGTACTAAATCCCTGAACTCAAAAACCAAATAATTCAAAAACCCTAATTTAGAAATTACCTTAATTTGAGAGAAGATGATATGATATTTCAAATCGCAGGATGATGGTGGTGTTTTCGACGGTGGTGATGGGTGGTCACGTTTGGGAGGAGACGATGGTGGTGTTCATAGGAGGACTCGACTCGAGTGGGAAAGGGGACTGAGAATCGAGAGGGATAAGAGTTAGTCTGGACTTTGGGAGAGAGATCGAGAGGGAAGACTTTGGGAGAGAGAGATCGAGAGGGAGGACTCCGGGAGAGAAAGATGGAGAGGGAGGACGTTTGGGAGAGTCTTTGAGAAAGATGTGATGTGTGTGAGATTTGAGTGTGCGTGTGTGAGGTTTATTGGATACGGTTCGGGCCGAGGGCCCATGACTTTAGAAAATTGGAACCGGCCCGCCCCTCAGTCTACTTGGACCCTACCCGACCTACCCCATTTTGCATATAAAATAATATGGACCCGCCCCTACCCGCGGGCCTAGGGCCCGTTTGCCCACCCCTAGTTCTCACTATTGTGTGAGTGGTTTCCCTTCCGTCTGATTATGTCACTGTCTGCCCTCGCTGTGGCGGAGATCGGTAGCGGATCATTCCTTGTAAACTTTTATGGAAGGTTTTTTGATAAACTTTGTAGTTGTAGCCCTATTGGTAGGACTGGGGGATTATTCTTGTTCTGGAATTCTTGTAAGGTGGATGTTAATGTTATCACTTCCTCTTCTCGTTTTTTACACTGTGGTTACTGATTTTTCTCAAAGGTTGAACATTATTTCACTTTTGTGTATGCATAGCCACGAAAACACTTACAATATGATCTGTGGGAGGACATTTTATTGCTTAGTGCTAAAGTTAAACCGGGGTGTTTAATGGGAGATTTTAACAACATTATGGACATTTCTGAAAAGAAAGGAGGTTGCCAAGTTACTACAACTTTTATGAACAAATTCCTCCAAATTCTTAGCAACGGTAACCTCTTATCTCTTAATGCTTCGGGGGTGCCTTTTACTTGGTGTAATAATCAGGAATGTAGTAATACAATTTATGAAAGACTTGATCGTGCCTTGGCTAATTCATATTTGTTAAATGAAAATCCTAATTATAATCTTCATAATTATCCTATTTTCGGGTCCGATCATGGACCAATACTCTTAACTTTTAATTCAACAAGCATTAGTAGTAGACATGATAATTCCTTCAAATTTGAAGCGATGTGGCTGTTACATCCTGATTTCAAGGAGTTTGTGAATGATGCTTGGAAGTGTATGGTTTCAATCCTATGAATAATTTTAGAGCTTGTGCAAATATGTTTAATTACTTAGTAAAGAATTGGAATAAGACTACTTTTGGTAATTTGACAGTTCACAAGGAATGCATCCTTGGTGAACTGGCTGTGATCCAAGAGACCATTATGAGAAACAAAAATGTTGATGTTGAATTGGAACTCGAAACTAAGATAAGTGAAGAACTAAATTCGATGCTAAAGCAAGAGGAAATTATGTGGGCACAAAAAGCTAAAGTCAATTGGTTCCAATTAGGTGATAAGAACACTAGGTTTTTTTCAAACGGTAGCAACTACACGGAAGAAAAGACACGAAATTAAGAGGATGAAGGACAATAATGGGTTTTGGTGGAATGTGGATGAAGGACTTGAACAAGTTTTTATGCAGGAATTTAAACTGCGTTTTTCTTGTGATTGTCCTCCTTCACCCGTTGATATTTCTTCTTGTGCTAATATTATTACCCCTTGCATTGATAATAGTCAAAATGAAATGCTTCTCAAACCTATGGAGGACATTGAGTTTGGGAGGCGGTGAAAAGCATTGGTGCACTGAAGGCACCAGGGCCTGATGGTATTAGTGCAAGTTTCTACCATGAATGCTGGGATACCATTAAAGATTCAGTTAGTGCAATGGTAAAGGATTTTTTTCTTAATAATTCCAGTCTAAAATTGATTAATCATACCAACATAGCTCTTATTCCCAAAGTGGAGAATCCGGAGGTGATAAGTAACTACAGACCAATTAGCCTTTGTAATGTTAATTACAAAATTATTACGAAAATCATTATCAAAAGGTTAAGACCTTTGCTCGATTTGTGCATATCTAACTGTCAAGGGGCTTTTGCCTCGGGGTGCTCTATTCATGATAATATCTTGATAGCTCATGAGATGTTCTCTAGCTTTAAAGTAAAAAAGAAGAAGGAAGGATTGGAGCAATGGGAATTAAATTAGATCTTGAAAAGGCCTATGATTTCCTTAATTGGGATTATATTGTTTATGTGATTTTGAGATTTGGTTTTGCGGTAAGGTGGGTCGATTTAGTTATGGAGTGCATTAAGTTCTCTTCATTCTCGGTTTTAATAAATTGTTCTACCCATGGTTATTTCTACCCGAAAATGGGGAATAGGCAAGGAGACCCTTTATCGCCTTATATTTTTATTCTTTGCATGGAACATGTAATTAGACATTTTAACAGTATGGCCAATACCCCTAAGTCTCATATTGGTATTTTATCCTCTCCCGAGGGTTTTAGAATTTCTAATCTAATGTTTGCAGATGACTGTCTTTTGTTTGCCAGAGCAACTACTAAGGGTGCGCGGAATGTCCTCCAAATTTTTAATATGTTTGCTAAAGCTTCTGGTCAGTAGGTAAATTTTCATAAATCATCTTTATACTTTTCAAACAATACTAGTGCTCAACCTAGAAATGCAATTGTCAATATCCTACATATACAACACAAAACAACAATTGGTAAGTACCTGGGTATTCATAACATTGTGTTATGGAAAGATTCAGTTAGTTAACAAGAATTATTGAGAAGAGTGAAACAAAAGTTAGCGTGGTGGAAGGCGAATACTCATTCTAAAGCACGTAGATTAACTCTTATTAAGTCTAATCTAATTGGTATGCCTAACCATATCATGTCTTGTTTTAAGTGTCCCCCTCGTGTAACAAAGAATTTAAACAAGGAATGTAGGGATTTCTTCTTGGGAAGAGATAGGAAACTTTATCCTTTAGCTTGGGATAAAGTTTGCATGGCTAAAGACCAAGGGAGGGTTAGGAATTAGAAGAGTGGATCATTTCAATAATGCTTGTTTGGCTAAGTTAGGTTGGAAAGTTCTAAAAAATGAGAACAATTGGTGGGTACAAGTGGTTAGAAGGAAATACTTAAGGAATAATAATTTTCTAAGTTGTAAGGTTAGACAAAACTATTCTATAGCCTGGAAAGGAATTTTAAATAGTAGACATGTTATCCACATGGGAATGAGATGGGTGGTGGGTAATGGTAGGGACATCCTTTTTTTGGACCCATCGTTGGGTTTTTCCTTATCCGCTTGGCCACCTCATTCTAGTTAATCAGCGTCAGAATATTAATTGGGAAGCTAAAGTTTGTGCTTTATTGATAATGGGAACTGGGACAAAGTCTTGCTTTCTCAAGTATTAGATTTGGATGTTGTGAAAAAAATCTGTTTGGTAACTATTCCCTTGCAGAATAAGGAAGATTACTTCATTTGGGATCATTCATCAACTGGTGATTTCTCAATTAAATCAGCTACTTGGATTCAGAGTAATCAAAACTATGAAGTGAAGAGACAAAAACTCCTTAAGAGGTTGTGGAGGGTAATCATTCCCCCTAAGGTAAAATTTTTTGCATGGTTGCTTATTCAAGGAAAATTGCATACTAAGGTAAGATTGAGTAAATTCATTCAAAATGCTAACAAAGATTGCCCGTTATGTGGCAAGGAGGAAGAAACACAAAGTCATCTTTTTCGGAATTGTGATTTTGCAAAAGAAGTCTGGAACAGATCCCCGTTAAATACACGAGTGAGTAATGTTAGTCATACAAATGATTTTTTAGATTGGTTAGAATTAATTAACAATGATGAATGCAGTGGTTTGAGTGAGCTTAGTAAGGCTCTTCTGAATTGTTGGCAAATTTGGAATGACAGGAATAATAAAGTTTTCAGAAGCATAAGTCCTCATCCTGCCAGAAGTATTGCCATTGCCACTAGAGTGGGTTTATATTATTTTGAGGCCAATTGCAAAAGGACTAACAAAAGCAACCTTTGTAATCAAGCAAACATTCGTTGGAAGCCTTCGCCCCAAGGTTTTGTGAAGTTAAATTTTGATGGCTCGGTTTGTTTAAATAAAGTGGCTGCTGGGTTTGTTTTAAGGAACGAGGCTGGACAACATTTTGGAGCTGGTGCTTTTAATCTCGATGGGGCCACCATCTCGCTCGCGGAAGCCACCACTTTAAAGGAGGGTCTTTCTTTTGCCAGGCGCAAAGGTGTGAGAAAGCTTGTTGTGGATGAAGATTCCAAGCTCATCATTCAGGTGGTGCAGGGGGAGTGGAACCCCCCTTGGCATCTTATACCGATGATTGAGGACATCAAGTGGCTAGTATCGGGATTTCAGTGCATTAGATGGCATCATGTTTTTAGGGAGGAAAATTTTGTCGCAGAAAAATTAGCTCACGTGGGCCTATCAGTGACGAATCCATATTTTTAGGATTATTGCCTTCCTGCTTCGACCTTGGATGCTTTTAGATTTGATTGTTTGGGAATCGGTTGTACTAGAGGCTTTTCTGTTTAATGAAATATTTTTTCCTATAACAATAAAAAAAACATATTTAATTTTCCAAATTTTTTAATAAACCTTTAGAAAAAAAAAAAAAAAAAAAAAAACACCTCAATTCCAAATCAAATCTAAAACTTAATTCGGAATTTTTGTGAGTGCTCAAATTGTTCCCGGTAGAAAAATAAGCCCAAAACCCAAATGGTAAATATAGACAATGATATTCCTTGTGTATCTTTGTAAGCAATAACATAAAAGAGGTAACGACAAAAGGAGCTGGCGGTGGACTAGACCCGGCAGTTTCTGACACGACACGAAAATAATAGGTTTCGGGTCAACACGATAACTAATCGGGTCATTGTTGACACACTCCGACCCGGAATGTCCACTAGGATTCCAAATCGAGCTGTGCTGGCCGACACCTGGAAGGTGACGAAGCCATAAAGTGATGATATGGAAGAATGTGAATAAATTTAAACCTAAAGGTGCCTAAATATTAGAGTGCGCTGTCAGTGGGTATGGACCCATTTCACACGCGTTGTCAGAGCATAAGTAAAGTACAATAGTGTGGGTAAAGATCATACCCTCAGAAGTGGCCACCTGAACTGAGATATGCCACGAGTCCTTGTCGATAAAGAAACTAGGCTACAAGAACCTGGAGGGGCGCAAAACAAAAAGCGTGAGTGGGCAAAAACAAAGTTTTACAAAAAAACATTTCGATATGAACGTTGTAACCCCTCTCTGTAAAACATGTATACTTCCCAGAAAATATATATATATATATACACACACACACACACATGTAATAGTACTGAAAAACCATCAATCAACCAATGCCATGATCGAATGAACCATAAACAGTAATAAGCATGTATCAAGTATCATCAAGGCAATCAGGTGATATCCCAACTCAAATCATGCCGGCAATATATATCAATCAGCCGGAGTCACCTCTAGTGACCTGTACGGCTGAATCTATGGCTCCTCAACCACATCCTCAATCCATCTCTCAATCAAAAAATCCTACATTTGGTATCAGAGCAAACTTAACTGCTCCTAATCCTATTTGTGTTTCTCGTACAATGTTGTTGTGAGATCATGCATCTCATGTTCTTTTAAATTTTTTTCTTGATTTTATATGCATACATAACTGGTGATGAAAACTTATTGAATGTCAACATTCTAGTCCAAAAAAAGAATGTATGAATTGTTAAAGTTTTGATCAATGTATAACATCATATTGATCAGGCCATATACTTGTCCCAAGACTTGATATAATTGCATGAAAATATCCTTCAATGGTGGATGTACAATAAAGAATGAATGACTACTTATAGTTTTACCTAAAGGTATGATATAAGCATGCGTTTGAATGGTTTTAATGTTTCCATGTCTTCTTTAGTGAATACCTCTGCTATGAACCTTTCCACCATTGAACCTTTGAATGGAGGGTATTTCAAGAACTGGAAGCAAGACATTGAGATCGTACTGGGACTGATGGATTTTTATTTGGCTTTGAGAAAGGATGAACCAACACCACTGGATGAAAACTCAACTGCTGATCAAAGGCTTAAGTTTGAGAAATGGGAAAAAGCCAACAGAATGTAGTTGATGGTTATGAAAAGAACAATGGGTGAGACAGTCAGGGGTGGAATCATAGCCTATGACAAAGCGAAAGACTTTCTGGATGCAATGAGAGCCAAGTTCAGAGAGTCCGAGAAGGCAGAAATGCGTGATTTGATGACTACACTCACCACTCTCAAACGTGATGAGAATAAGAGTGTAAGGGAGCATATTCTCAAGATGGTGGAGACTGTTGCAAAGCTAAAAGATCTGGAAGTTCCATTTAATGATGCCTTCATTGTTCACATAGCACTCAATTCTCTGCCTCTAAAATTTGATCAGTTGAAGACATCCTACAACACACAGAAGGAGAAGTGGACACTGGATGAGTTGATCTCCATTTGTGCTAAAGAGGAATGAGATTTCTGGCACCGTAAACTTGGTGCAGGCTGACAAAGGAAAAAATGCTGCTTATTATCCTGGTAAGGTCTCTAAGCCTAACCCTAATTATACTACTGCTACCATGTATGCATTTTCCTCAAAGGGACCTGTGACACATAAGGACATGCATAATATTAAGTGCTACTTTTGCAAGAAACTTGGTCACATGAAAAGGGACTGTGAGAAAAGAAAGATTTGGAAAAATAAGAAAGGTAAAACTTTTGTAAAAATTTTTGTTTGTTTTGAAACTAATCTTGTTGAAATCCCTCCAAATTCTTGGTGGTTTGACACTGGTTGTTCGGTTCATATCACCAATGCATTTCAGGGGTTTACAAGAAGTGAAGATTTTCAAGTTTATGTGGGCAATGGGAATAAAGTTGAAGTGGAAGCAATAAGTGACCTCAAACTTAGGCTTTCTAGTGGTTTTATTTTGGAATTATGTAATGTTCTGTATGTACCTTCTATAAGAATGAGTTTAATTTTTGCTTCTCAACTTGTGAAATCCGGCTTTGCTTTTGCTGGTGACAATGAAAATCTTAAAATTTTCTTGAAAAATAATCCATCAAATGTGCTTGGAAGTTGTCTCTTAATGAGTGATCTTTGGCAAGTGTTTTGTATTGTTTTAAATGAGATGGATTGTATGAATGTCACAACTTCAATGCCAAGAAAGAGATTGTTTTTAAAATGAAAGTTCTTCTATGCTTTGGCATAGAAGACTTGGCCCTATCTCTAGGGCTAGAATGGACCGTCCGGTTAAAGATGAAATTTTGCGAAAATTGAATTTCAATGACTTAGTGGATTGTATTGATTGTTGCAAAGGGAAATTAACAAATCTGAAAAAAAAAAAAAAAAAAAAAAAAAGGTTCAATTAGAAGTCAAAAGCTTTTAGAGATCATCCATACGGATGTCTGTGGAACTTTTCCCACTAAAACTCTTTGTGGAAATGTATACTTTGTGACATTTATCGATGACTATTCACGGTACACATACCTCTATTTAGTCTTTGAGAAATCTTCAGTCATGGATTGTTTTAAAACTTTTAAAACTGAAGTAAAGAACCAATTAAATTTGTCCATTAAAGTGTTAAGGTCAGATAGAGGAGGAGAATATTATGGCAGTTATGTTGAGACAGGTTAAGCTAAAAGGCCATTGGCTTTGTTCTTGGAAAAATGTGGAATAATTGCTCAGTATACGAATTCGAGCACACCATATCAAAATGGTGTGGCGGAAAGGAAAAACATGACTCTTAAAGAAATGGTTCGAAGCATGATGTCACGAACAAGGCTTCCTTAATTTTTGTGGGGGGAAGCTCTTAAAATGGCGAATCATATTTTGAACCGTGTTCCCACAAAGGCAGTATTGAAGACTCCATGAATTATGGACGGGACGCAAACCGAGTCTCAACCATTTGCATATCTGGGGTTGTGCAGCTGAAGCTAGGATGTATAATCCCATGGAGAAGAAATTAGACTCAAGAACAATTACATGTAATTTTTTGGATTCCCTGAAAGATCCAAGGGATTTAGGTTTTACACTCCAAGCCTTCCTCACAAAATTATCGAAACTGGTCTAGCTAAGTTTATAGAGGATGGTGATGAGATTCAAGAGTCAAACACCGATAGAGAGAGCTCATGGTTTGAGGAAATAGGTGATGTGTTGCCAGAGAAAAGAATTGAGATTTTGTTTGATAATGAAGCAATGGATGGCGTGCATATGCATGGCAATCCAGAAACCACAAATCAGCAGCAACCAATGATTGAGTTCCAACTTGATGATTTTGTTCAACCAACATATGAAAATGTCATGACCGAAACGACCGGATCCTCATCACAAACTAGAAACCAATGACTTTTGATAAATGAAGACATAATTAATGATCTAATGACTTTTGATCATGCCATGCAATCTGAGCAATCAGAATTATGGAAGAATGCAATGTTGGAAGAAATGAATTCCATGTAGGTTAATGGGGTTTGGACTTTGGTTAATGCACCTGAAGATGTGAGGGCTATTGGCAGCAAGTGGATCTTTAAGACTAAGAAAGATTCATCTTGCAAAATTGAAAGATATAAGGCACGACTAGTAGCAAAGGGTTTTACACAAGCTAAAGGAATTGATTATTTAGAAAGCTTTTCTCCAGTGTCAACTAAATACAGTCTCATAATCATTCTTGCATTGGTTGCACATTATGACTTGGAGCTTCACCAAATGGATGTGAAAACAGCATTTCTTAATGGAGATTTGGAGGAAGACATCTATATGGAACAACCACTTTGTTTCATAAAAGAAGGGCAAGAGAAAATGGTGTGTGAGTTGAACAAATCCATATATGGATTGAAGCAAGCGTCCCGACAGTGGTTCTTAAAGTTTGATGAGAAGGTGACTGTTTTTGGATTTACTGAAAACAAAATTGATGATTGCATATACTTGAAAGTGTGTGGTTCAAGTACATTTTCCTTATCTTATATGTAGATGATATTTTCCTTGCTAGTAACTGTATCAATTTATTGATTGAGACAAAAGCCTTGCTGTCTAAAACCTTTGAGGTGAAAGATATGGGAAATGCTTCTTTTGTTCTTAGGATAGAAATCACAAAAGATAGATCAAAAGGGTTACTTGGAATATCTCAGAAGTCATACATTGATAAGGTACTGCAACGGTTCAACATGCAAAATTGCTTAAGTGGTGAAGTGCCTATAGGAAAGGGAGATAGACTGAACAAGTCACAATGTCCTAAAAATGACTTGGAAAAACTCATTATGACATCAAAGCCTTATGCATCATTGATTGGAAGTATAATGTATGCTCAGGTTTGCACGAGGCCTGACCTAGCCTTTGCAATAAGTGTATTGAGTAGATACCAATCAAATCCAAGAAAACAACACTGGATTGCAGCAAAGAAAGTGTTGAGGTATTTACAGAGGACCAAGTCATTCATGCTGACATACAAAAGAGTACAGGACTTGGAACTTAAGGGATATGCTAATTCAGACTTTGCAGGTTGCGTGGATGATAGAAAATCAACTAGTGGGTACATATTCTTTCTTGCTGGTGCAGCTGTTTCATGGAGAAGTGCCAAACAAAAGGCATTAGCTACTTTAACTATGGAAACTAAGTTCATAAGCCTATTTGAAGCAACTAAGAAGGGAATGTGGCTAAAAAATCTCATATCATTTATGAGAATAGTGAACACTATTTCAAGACCACTAACTGTGTATTGCGACAACAAAATAGCAGTATTCTTTTCCAGAAACAATGAGAAGTCTGAAGCCACTCGGATGATGGATGTCAAATACCTATCAGTGAAGGAACATGTAAAGAAAAGAGAAATCTCTGTAGAACACATTGATACAAAGCTGATGTTGGCAGATCCTTTGACTAAGCTGTTGGTTGTAGGAGTGTTTAAAGAACATGTTTCAAGCATGGGAGTGCATGACAACTTGGGTTCCACTGAAATGTGGGAGTAACAACCTGATATGTGTTTTTCTTTTATTCAGTTTACTTGCTTTAAGTTTGTCATTGACTGAATGTATGTGGTTTTAATTAATGACTTGCAATAAAATGTCTTATCTTTGTTCTAAAGAACATTTGATTGAGTTTTGTTATGCAGGAAAATGGAAAAGAAATCTAGTGATAGAAGATGGCAAACCACTTTCAATCAATAAAGGTAAACTGGGTAAATATGGGAATGAAATGGGGTATGCATCAAGAACCATGTTTAGAATGTGTATACATGTATGTCTTCATTAGCATTATACGATATGAATTTGTGGATTGTGGTTTCAAGGTGAATGCAACATTATTGTATGTATTATTTCCTGAGATTCGAATTCCAAATGATTACTGGTCAATGTGTATAAGATGCTAGTTCCGTAAAACTCAAGTGATCACTAAGGAATGAAGTTATGTAGTACATGAAATTTCGAAACCACAATTAGTTAGTGTCCATGTGGGAGAATGTAGGAATCCTATGTGGACTTAACTACTTGTGATAAAGGTGGAATTACATGTGGATAATACAACTTCAATAAGAGTTTGATACGTGGAAAACTAACGTCCTATAATTATGGAAACACATTCGAAATGTTTAGGATACAACTGCCCTCCACTAACCCTTTTTCGCTAAACTTGATACAACGGGACAATAACCAACTTACCCACGATAGATGGGAGTTGGCAGCCGTTGTTTCCTTAAAAGAACAGATTCTGCGAACGTAGGTGTAACGACCCGAAATTTCTAATTCGGAAGCTAAAATCCGGTGATAGGGCAAAATAAATTTATGACCAATTTCCACGCTATTAACCATAATAATTTCTTTCCTTAAAAGAAATCCAACACAAAATATAAATTTGGATTATCTTATGGCTGCATCTAACCGTCTCGTTAGACTGCCTACGTACCCTATAAGGGATCAAGCCATTCGTAGTCCACATTACGCTTCTAGAACAACATACTAAAGTTTCATTTCGATCCAACGGTCGGATCTCTGCCAATCATAACATTTGAGTGGCGGTAAACGTTTTATATTACGAAGTTACAAATCCAATTCGGGAAGATCCGTACGTAGGATTCCTAATCCGTAAGTTCTTAAGGTCCTCAAATATTACGTATTATAATGTCTCAAAATTTGATGACGATCCAACGGTCGGATCGTCGATTCATATATTGACCAAGTAACGTATCGTAGTGAATTTAGGTTCAAACATTCAACCTACGTCATACAAATATCAAAAATGAATTCAGGACATCTAATCTAGCCCAAAAATAGCATTGACGGCCCTCTGGCCACTCGCCGCCTTGGGTGGCGGTCAGCTGCCCAGACTCGCCGGAAAATTCAACTATTTCCAAAAATTCTCAAATTTTACAGGAATGAAGATCTCAACGAGGAGAGAAAATTTCATACCTGGGCTGAAGTCCAATTCAACCAGGAAATGCCTCAATTTGGCTTGAACCCATCAGAACCTTAAAATTTGGGTGTTCCCGAGGTGGAGGGGAGCCCATTGGTGGTGGTGGTTGATGGTAAGGCTTTCGAAATCGGCCGATCGTTGCCTTTGAACCCATCGCACCCCCGTGCGGTTTTCACCATTTTGGGCTAATTTCTCTCCAATTTGGGGTGGGATAGGTAGAGGGGATTGATGAAGAATGATTTTCCAGGTGGTAAGGGGCTTCAACTCATTGGAAATTGGCTTGGAGGCCGCCGGATTCCATGGCTTCCTCCGATTGGGTCGCACGGGTAAAAAGACCCGTTTCTCCCTTTTTCCCCCTTCTTCCCTCTCTCCTTTCTCTCATCTCCCTCATTTCCTTGGTTTCTGATTGGGCAGTGCCCATTCCTTTCTCTCCCAGCCCTCCACGTGGCTTCACCAGAATTATCTGGTAAAATCCGGATTATGGTCAAATGACCATTTCACCCCTGACTTTGCTTGTTTATAACTTCTTCGTTATAACTCCGTTTCACGAACGATTTGCGCCTACGCGTTCGTGAGATCAAGTTCTATCCAAATATGTCAAGAAACATGACAAAATATACGAGGATAAACTACATCCTCAAAATCACGTTTAGTCAATAAGGGACATTTTTGTCATTTCACTTTCAAAAAAATTTCCTCATAATTATATATATATATATATATATATTTTTTTTTTTTTTTTTAATTCTCCCGGGTATTACATTCGACCCCCCATTAAAATAAATCTCGTCCTCGAGATTTCTACCCTCAAATAACTAAAAGGAATTAACGCTAACTCCAGCATTTCATTTATAGTGAATAAAATCATAACCTCAGTCTACGATTTTATTCAAGCCCCAAAAATAAATACTTCCACGAAGTAATCATTCAGACTCAGGTTTCCTACCACCCTCATTGGTAGAAATAATATCGAAAAATCTAGTCATACACATTGGCAAAAATAAATATTACATCAAGCCATAATTCACATTGGCAAAATAAATATCAAAATCATTGGTAAACCACTTACCATCATTGGCTATACGCAGCCGTTACCACATTTTTTCCTCAAAATTTCTAGCCATATTCACTGGCGATAGCAAAAATCAGAAAAAAATTTCATATTCATCCTTGGCAGAACAAATATCATAAATTCAAGCCGTAACCATCATCATCCAAATAAATATCAACATTTCAAGCCACATCTACTATTGGTAAAACCACCAAGCATTATTACCATTTTCATCCGTGGCAAAACAAATATCATAAGTTCAAGCCGTAACGATCATCGACCAAATAAATACCAAAATACCAAGCCATAATCATCAGTGGCTAGGCAAAAACCACGATTTCAAGCCAAACCATTTAAATTGGCAATTCAAATATAAGAAATTCCAGCCAAATCATGGGAATTTCAAATTACAATCACTGGTAAAATCACTTACCATTATTGGCTATAGATAGCCGTCACCACAATTCACTCCCAAAACTCGTGTGTCAACATAATCCATTCTGATGACCGGTTCCACAGCCGATTACCCTCACTTCAATCTGACCACAACAGCATGAAGTAGGGTAACGAAAGTGTCTATTTAATCCTACACCACAGAACCAAGTACCCTCCCCACGGGAAATGGTACAAGTCTGACCGTGTAGGCCTCCAGAGGTTTAGGGGATCGAAACCCAAGGCAGCGCGCGGTGCCCCTCACTCCTAGTAACTCTCAATCCAGGAGTGTCCATTTCCAATTGCCATACCACATAGATCATCCCGCAAGAGTAGCCCGACCGTATAACACCCTCTAAAGGTTTAGGGGATCGAAACCCAGGGGAACCTCATAGTCCCTTTCACTCTCAGGTCATCAAAATCATCCTAGAAACCGTATTTTCAATCCACAGAACCAGTGCCTCACAACAACACACGTGAGTAATCCACAGTACATATATGTAACTCACATATTCATAGAAATTATGAACTATTGCAGCCACAATGCAAAACATAATTTCCACTAACGGAATTCCATAATCTCCATGGAAATTGCACCAAAATCACAATGCACATAATATATGTATGTCACATATATATATATATATATATATATATATCACATGAATGTCACTTTATTCACAACACTTATGAAATAATGCAACCACAATGCATATTATAATTCATATAGCACATTATTCACAAAATTATGAAATAATGCATCCACATTGCATATCCTAATTCACATCAATAAGAATTGAAGAATATACAAATTTGGAAATAGGATCATTCGTTCTGATACCAATTTGTAACGACCCGAAATTTCTAATTCGGAAGCTAAAATCCGGTGATAGGCCAAAATAAATTTATGACCAATTTCCACGCTATTAACCATAATAATTTCTTTCCTTAAAAGAAATCCAGCACAAAATATAAATTTCGATTATCTTATGGCTGCATGTAACCGCCTCGTTAGACTGCCTACGTACCCTACAAGGGATCAAGCCATTCGTAGTTCACATTACGCTTCTAGAACAACATACTAAAGTTTCATTTCGATCCAATGGTCAGATCTCCGCCAATCATAACATTCGAGCGGCGATCGACGTTTTATTTTACGAACTTACAAATCCAATTTGGGAAGAAATGTACGTCGGATTCCCGATCCGTAAGTTCCCAAGGTCCTCAAATATTACGTATTATAATGTCTCAAAGTTTGGTGACAGTCCAACGGTCGGATCGTCGATTCATATATTGACCAAGTAACGTATCATAGTGAATTTAGGTTCAAACATTCAACCTACATCATACGAATATCAAAACTGAATTCAGGACATCTAATCTAGCCCAAAAATAGCATTGATGGCCCTTTGGCCACGGGCCGTCGTGGGTGGCGGTCGGTCGCCCCGACTCGCCGGAAAATTCAACTATTTCCAAAAATTCTCAAATTTTACAAGAATGAAGATCTCAATGAGGGGAGAAAATTTCATACCTGGGCTGAAGTCCAATTCAGCCGGGAAATGCCTCAATTTTGCTTGAACCCGTAAGAACCCTAAAATTTGGGTGTTCCCGATTCGACCTCCATACTTGCTCCGACGCCTCCTCCACTGCTTGGGCTTTGTTCCTGAGGTTGAGGGGAGTCCATTGGTGGTGGTGGTTGATGGTGAGGCTTTCAAAATCGACCGATGGCCGCCCTTGAACCCGTCGCACCCCCATGCGGTTTTCACCATTTTGGGTCAATTTCTCTCCAATTTGGGGTGGAATAGGTAGAGTGGAATGATGAAGAATGATTTTCTAGGTGGTGAGGGGCTTCAACTTGTCGGATATTGACTTGGAGGCCGCCGGATTCCATGGCTTCCTCCGGTTGGGTCGCACGGGTCAAGAGACCCGTTTCCCCTTTTTTCCCCCTTCTCCCTTCTCTCATTTCCCTCATTTCCTTGGTTTCTGATTGGGCAGTGCCCATTCCTTTCTCTCCCAGCCCTCCACGTGGCTTCACCAGAATTATTTGGAGAAATCCGGATTATGGTCAAATGACCATTTCACCCCTGACTTTGCTCGTTTATAACTTCTTCGTTATAACTTCGTTTAACGAACGATTTGCGCCAACGCGTTTGTGAGATCGAGTTCTATCCAAATATGTCAAAAAAATGACAAAATATACGAGGATAAAATACATCCTCAAAATCACGTTTAGTCAATAAGGGACATTGTTGTCATTTCACTTTCAAAAAAAATTTCACATAATTATATTTATATATATATATATATATATTTTTTTTTTTTTTAATTCTCCAAGGTATTACAATAGGGTTCTATCACCATAAGAATATAAAGGTCTTAAGTGAGTAAAAGGATTCCTTGTGCAACTAACCATGTCTTCTTCAGGTATCACTCTAATGCTTTCATGATAGTGATTAGGCCCTTCAGTTAAGTATATGGAGTTAAATCCTACATTTGTGTGTAGTGGAATAAATGAAACAAGACACAATATTTACGAGATTCCTCTACAGTCCGTGTGACTGGAGTACATCCTCGAGGCAGCAGTGGTGCTTTCATTTATAATCTGGAATAATAGGAGTACAAAGATAACTCTCTCTATTCTCTCATCTCTTGTTCATCTCTTTTCTTTCCTCTTCCTTCCTCTCTCTCTCTTTCTTTCTTTTCTCTCTTCCTTCCCGTTTCTTCCTTACGGTTTAGTGTGTTCTCCTCCTATTCATTTTATAGGCAGCTACTTTAATGGGGATGATGAGACATGAGTTGGCAAAGCATGTTTTAGTGGAAGAATATGTTTTCATGGAGGCCAGCCATCTTTCCAACAACTTCAACAGAGCCAGCAATATTGACAAAAAACAAAGCCATCAATAAGATAAGATTCCAGGGTTACGTGCGTGAGCGAATTTTCCAAGCACAGCTGCCTCCGCATTCACCAATAAATTCACAAATTAAGCTAAGCAAACGTAAACATTGTCGATTGAAAAAAGGAGCAAAGCAAAGGCAAGAGAGTTATTCTCTTCCCGATTCGCGCCCAAGGGCACATAAACCCTATGCTAGAACTGGCCAACATTCTGCATGCCAAAGGATTCTCCATAGCCACCATCTACGCCAACATCAACTCCCTCAATCCTTCAACCCTAAACCCACAATTCACCTACCATTCAATCCTTGTTGACTTGACAGAAAACGAGGCCTCCATGAAGGATCCCACCCTTCGTCTTTCTATTCTAAATGCTAAATGTGTTGAGCCTTTCAGAGAATGCTTGGCCGGTGTAGGGATTTTACCAGACACGCAAAAGGGTTAAAAACTCCTATTATACTTGCAAGAATGACAAGGTTATTGTAGTATAAACGGATCTCGCAAGGTCGTTCTCCACAAGGATTATTAAATAATTCAAAGCAAACTGAATTCCAATTAATTATTGTAAGGTAGAAATTTAGATGATTGATTTTATGACCTACTAAAATTAAAACGAAATTGGCTAATAAAAATAAGACAATCTGCAATATTAAAACTGAAGGCAAAGAAAAGAATTTTGTAGAAATCAAATTAAAGAGAGCACTAAGGATCCGCCGTCACCTTAACAATCTTATATAGTTCTCCCAATTACTTATGACCTATACATGCATATTTCGAAGGTTAGGTGTTCCTAATATATGCCTACTTGGACCCCCAACATAGAGCGTATATCAAACATGCAATCTGTCTGTAGTATTCAGATCAAATCTAAACATGCATGACTCATTAAGTTCTGTGAAACCTTTTGAAAAAGCCATGCAACCCTTAAGACTTTGAACTTTAGCCAAAGTCTTCATAAAATCTATCAACTGTTGATCTTTAGCTTTAGGCTTCAACCTTTCAGGACAAGGCATTGGAGGCACATAAACACGTTCTGCAGTTTTTGTGGTAGCTTTTGCAGTAATTTCGGATCTGTCTTGTGGCTGCCCAGAATCTGCAAAAGTATCAGATTTTGCAAAATTTTCCGAATTTGTTTGTGGTTGTGGTGCTGCCGCGAATTTCCAACTCAATTTTCATGTTTGTTGTCATAACTTTTGCTAGACCGTAAAGTTCATACGGCGTTGCATTCTTCTCATCCTCTTGGATTAGGTATTATTTGACTAGGAAATGTACCCAGTGCTCTTTCTGAAGCTTGTAACACAATCTGCCTAATTTGTTTTTCCATGTTTTTCATTGTTGCCTGCAGATTTTGGATTTCTTGACGGGTAGTATTTGCTAATTTTTCGATTGCAACTCCCAAGCAACCTTAGGTGCAGCAGGTTGTTGTACCTGCTGTTGAAATTGTGGCCTAGGATGCTGATCTTTGTCCCACCTTAAATTAGGATGATCTATCCAACCCGGGTTGTAGAAATTTGAATATGGGTCATATCGGGGACGCTGAAAATTATTAAATGCATTAACATGCCCCACTGTAATCTCCAGATAAGCATCCTTATGTGGACAGCTCAAAAAATCATGGGTTGTCATGCTGCAAATGCTACGGGCAGCTTGTAATGGCTGCTGTACAGCAACCTGCGAATTTGGAATTCTTTGTAACAAATTGTCAAATTTTGCATCAAGCCTTTTCTCCATTTTTTCAATTTGTGTTGTAACATATGGAGAGCAGTTAGACATCTCAAAAACAGACCTAGATTGAGGCTAATCTACTGCCCATTGTTGTGTATCTGCTGCCATATTTTCAAATAATAAACAAGCTTCTTGTGCATTTTTATCTTTGTACGAACCTCTGCATGAAGCGTTGACAAGAGTTTTAGTTGTCATATTTAACCCTCTGAAAAATATATGCATTTGATCAGTAGTATTAATACTAGAATGTGGACATCTTCTAATCAACTCTTTGAACTGTTCCCACGCCTCATGAAACTCTTCATTTGATTTTTGGGCAAAAGATAAAATTTGAGTTCTCATGTCAAGAGTTTTTGAAGCTAGATAATACTTGCTTAAAAAAATTTCATTGAGTTGGGCCCAAGTACTAATGCTTCCAGATGGAAGTGTGAGGAGCCATCTCCTTGCTTGATCTTTCAGAGTGTATGGAAATAAACGGAGCTTAATAGATTCGAGTGAAAATCCTCTCACCAAAATATTCTTACATCCCATTAAAAATTCTGCAATGTGCATGTTAGGATCGTCGGTTGAGAACCCATGAAATATAGGTAAAATATTCAACATGGGCTGCTTTATTTCAAATGTAGACCCTTCATCCACTTCAGGATAAATAATGCAACTTGGTATGTTTGTGGCATGAGCTGTTAATGATTCCCCCAAAGGCTGACCAGCCTCTGGAAAAATACCATTGTTTCTTTGCTATGCAGATCCTCAGAAAATAAAGATTGCAGAAAAGTCCCTTGCAGTGAAGGAACCCATTGCAGATTTTGTTCCCTGCGTCTCCTTAAAATCTGCTCAGGTTCTTGATCAAATGAAAATAATTTCTGCACTGCTGATCGTGTACTGACCATGCACAGATTATTGTAATCTGCACTACTGTATTGCTGTAATCTGTAAAAATAAAATAAAAATGAATATTTTTTTTAATATTTACCACAGCAATAACTAACTGAAAATCTGATTAGAACAAATTATTTTAAATAATCCCCGGCGGCGACGCCAATTTCTTGATAGGGATTTTACCACACACACAAAAGGGTTAAAAACTCCTATAATACTTGCAAGAATGACAAGGTTATTGTAGTATAAACGGATCTCGCAAGGTCATTCTCCACAAGGATTATTAAATAATTCAAAGCAAACTGAATTCCAATTAATTATTGTAAGATAGAAATTTAGATGGTTGATTTTATGACCTACTAAAATTAAAACGAAATTGGCTAATAAAAATAAGATAATCTGCAATATTAAAACTGAAGGCAAAGAAAAGAGTTTTGTAGAAATCAAATTAAAGAAAGCACTAGGGATCCGCTGTCACCTTAACAATCTTATATAGTTCTCCCAATTACTTATGACCTATACATGCATATTTCGAAGGTTAGGTGTTCCTAATATATGCCTACTTGGACCCCCAACATAGAGCGTATATCAAACATGCAATCTGTCTGTAGTATTCAAATCAAATCTAAACATGCATGACTCATTAAGTTCTGTGAAACCTTTTGAAAAAACCATGCAACCCTTAAGATGTGGTATTCATCCTAAGTGAACTTGCACATATTAATCATAAGACGCCTTCGTCAATTTCAGGGACCGACCTCCGACCAAAATTGCATCAAATTACTTTTCTAAACATCCTAATGGTGATCAAGCATCAAGATAATTAGATAGTTTAAATCAGTGATTAATAATTCGAAAACCTACATGCATATAATCATAAGCAAATTGAAGAAAAACTACATATTCTTGCTAAGGCTCGTGGCCTCACCTAGCAAAAAGAGAATTAGCTACGCATATTCATAATCAAAATCATAGAAAATATCATTAAGAATAAAAGGAATGAAAACACCTTAAAGTAGAAAATCTCCAAGAACCCTAGCAATTACTCTCTGTCTCCAAAGTTGAATAATAATAAGCGTAGAGAAAAACTGTGAACGGCAAAGCAATATATGTTGCTATGCCATCGTACAAACCTTAAAAACCAGGTCCTTTATTCCAACTAGGAAACTAAGCTAACTAAAATAAAATAGGAAACATAACCCTAAATTAAATGGTAAAATTCGTCTAAAATATGTACAGCCATGTTCTGGACCCTTAAGCTACTCCAAAACTGGCCCAATATAGCTGGATTTGAGGTTTGAAATATTCTGAACACTTCTCCAAAAGGCCACGAACCCATCAAAGGTCATCTCGGGCTTCAAAAAAGCAATTTAAGCCAAGAAACGTCATTTTCCAGCACTGCGCACTGCTCCTTAATTCCATCGCCAGAAAATAGCCTCTTGGTAGAAAAATTTGGTATTTTGATATGATCGATCTAAGTGACTCACGAACGTCCTCCAACTGAAATTACTCCAAAATCGTCCATTTAACCATGTTTTGCTCCAGAAGAATTCGAAAGTCCTATTTTGAAAATACAATTTAAAGTATCAAAATTCTCCCAAAATATTAACCACAACATACTAAGAACAGGGTAAAATATATGACATGAAATTGACTCATCAGTCGCGTTGTTATCAGATGATGTTAAGTTGGAAGACCCCGTTGCTTGCTTGATCTCAGACACTTTACTTCCCTTCACTCAATCCATTGCGGAGAGCTTTAAGCTTCCGAGGATCCTGTTACATGTCTCGTGCGCCATTAATTTGGTTGTTTGGGCTGTGTTTCCGCTTCTCAAGGAAAAGGGTTACCTCCCAATACAAGGTATATCAGATATATGCTTTTTTCTTTCTATGTTGGTTACAGCAAAATAACTCAATACTGTTATCAGTGGCACAACATCAAGTTGCTAAAAGTTTTTTTCTTTTTCTTTTTTTTTGGACACAGATAATGGTTTTACTAGAATAATTAAGTCAAATATTACAAAATGTCTTTTTACTCACCATTGTTACATAGTATTACTAATTCACTGGTTATAAACGAGTGAACTGATGGTAATGTACAAATACTTGAATAACTTATATTTGGCTTTCTATTATTTTGGTAATAATTAGATTCTCGACTAGAAGAGGTAGTGACAGAACTATCACCTATCAAAATTAAAGACCTGCCAATGATGCCTGGTTGTGATCCTGAGAATTTTTATCAACTGGCAGTCTAAATGTCAAATGAACCAAAGTCTTCTCATGGACTCATCTTAAATACATCTGAAGATCTTGAAGAACAAGCTCTGGCCACAATCAGCCAAGAACACCTGTCCAATGTTCCCATTTTCCAAATAGGTCTATTTCACAAGTGTTGCCATACAATATCCTCTTCAAGTAGTTTATTGGTACAAGACCAGAGTTGCATTTCATGGTTGAACACTCAAGCGCCAAAATATGTTGCTTACGTTAGCTTTAGGAGCTTTATACGGATAGAGGAAGCTCAATTTCTGGAGATAGCTTGGGGGCTGGCCAACAGCAATCAACCCTTTTTGTGGGTAGTTTGACCCAGGTTCGTCAACAGGCTTGACTGGCTCGAAGCGCGTTACCTAACGGGTTTTTAGAAGCATTGAACGGAAGGGCTTACATTGTGAAATGGCATAAGGGTTGTTACGTTCTTTTATTGCTTGGGTTCAAACACAATTTAATTGCATGATCAAAACCATTAGGGCAGATAATGGGGCTGAATTTACTTCTTTATGATCCTTCTTTGACAGCAAGGGTATCGTGTTCCACACATCTTGTCCCTCAACTCCCTAACAAAATGGGGTTGTTGAAAAAAAACACCATCACCTTTTTAATGTTGGGAGAGCACTTAGATTTCAAGCCAATTTGCCTTTAACCTTTTGGGGGGAAAGTGTTCAAACAGCTTGCTACTTAATTAACCATTTACCCACACCACTCCTCCATCACAAAACTCCTTTCGAACTCTTGCATTCATACACCTCTAGATTTTACCCACCTTCGAGTTTTTGGTTGCTTATGTTATGCCACAAATCTCACCCCTGCACATAAGTTTAATCATCGTGCTCGAAAATGCATTTTTGTTGGATACCCCATTGGTCAAAAAGGCTATCGTGTTTATGATCTCACTGCTCACAAATTTTCCACTACTCGTGATGTTGTTTTTCACGAAGATCAATTTCCTTTCATTTCTTAGCCACCAGATCACCAACCCGATGGTCTAGTCTTACCCCTCCCTATTACCACCATTGATCCTTCCAGCACTTTGCCTTTACACCTTACCCCGTCTCAGGCCGGTACCCCAACAGCTCCTCAACTTGACACATCCATACCACCTCCCACTAGACCCACTTATTCCCGAACCCACCCCTCCACCATCACCCCATCCCATGCCTTCCACCTCACTGACACCACCTTCCTCAATTCCCCTTGCCACCAGACACTCTCACCGCCCCACCAAACCTTCTGTGCGACTCCAAGGCTGCCACTTATATCACGTCCAATCGCTTACTCCTGGTGCCAACTCCTCTTCCATGTCAGGTCCTCGTTATCCCTTATCTCACTATGTTTCTTATGCTCACCTTTCATCATCCCATCGCTCATTTGCTTGTGTTATTTCTACCCTTGTCGAACCAACCAATTTTGAGCAGGCTCATAATGATCCTAAGTGGCAAGCTGCCATGCAATCCAAGCTTCTTGCCCTTGAACACAACAACACATGGACTCTCACTCGTCTCCCTTCCGGTTATTAGGCCATTAGTTGCAAATGGGTCTATAAAATCAAGTACAACTCTGATGGTTCAAACGAATGTTATAAACCTCGCCTTGTTGCTAAGGGCTTCACCCAACGCGAAGGTATTGACTACAAAGAGACTTTCGCCCCTGTTGCCAAGCTCATCACTGTTCGTTGCCTTCTGACCGTCGCCTCTGTTCGTCATTGGTCTCTCCACCAAATGGACACCCAAAATGCCTTTCTCCATGGCGACCTTGGGGAAGAAGTGTATATGCAATTGCCTCCCGATCTTCATCCGCAGGGGGAGCATAATGTATGCCGACTCAACAAGTCACTCTACAGGCTCAAACAAGCCTCTTATAGCTAGTTTTCCAAATTTTCCACTGCCATACATCAAGCCGGATATCAACAGTCCAAGGTCAATTACTCTTTGTTCACCAAGGTACGTGATCACTCATTCATAGCCATACTAATCTACGTCGATGACATGATCATCACAGGTAATGATAAAGTGGCTATTCGTGGCCTCAAACAATTTCTCCACACTCATTTTTGAATCAAGGATCTTGGACCATTAAAATACTTTCTTGACGTAGAAGTGGCTCGGTCTTCTCAAGGCATCTTCATCTCTCAACGGAAATACACGCTGGACATTCTTGATGAAGCTGGCTTACTTGGTGCCAAACCTGCAAAATTTCCCATGGAAGAAAACTTAAAATTATCTCCAACGGAGGGACAAGTTCTTCACGATGCTTCGAAGTATAGAAGACTTGTTGGTAAGCTCATTTATCTTATGATCACTAGGCCCGAGATTTCATACTCAGTCCATATACTCAGTTAATACATGCAACAACTAAGGAAACCGCATCTAGAAGCGGTTCATCTTCTCTTACAATGCTTAAAAGGGGCACCTGGACAAGGACTCCTATTTCCTTCAAAATGGGACTTAAGGTTGATTGGTTATTACGATGCCGATTGGGCTCGATGCTCAATTACAAGAAGGTCAGTCACAGGTTATTGTATATTTCTTGGAGGTGCATTGGTGTCTTGGAAAACTAAGAAACAAACAACTGTTTCTCGGTCTTCAGCAGAAGCGGAGTATCATGCTATGGCTTCTGCCACATGTGAACTTACATGGGTGAAATATTTATTAGCTGATCTACGAGTTGATCTTCATATGCCGACAAAACTATATTGTGACAATCAGGCTGCTTTGCATATAGCTGCCAATCCCATGTTTCATGAGCGCACCAAGCATATAGAGATCGATTGTCATGTTGTTCGTGAGCGCATTCAATCAGGGATCATCACAACTGTTTACGTTCGTACTGGAGCACAGTTAGCCGACATATTCACCAAGCCACTTGGACAAGCTATGTTTCGATCCTTACTTGGCAAGATGGGTGTGATTGACATTCACACTCCACCTTGAGGGAGAGTATTGAACGTCAATATCTTGGAGCATCCTTGAAGATTGCTGGTCTTCCTTGATTATAGGAGTAGATTGATTCTTGTAAATCATGTATTAACATTCATAGTTGACTTCCTAGAATAGTCTCATGTATTATTGTATAAATTATGTAGTCCATGTAAAGTAGAAGTCGATTGTGAATAAACTACCATTATTATTATTTCCTTGCTTGTTCTGAAACCTAAAGATACAAAACCCTAGCGGCTTTATAATTTTAACACTTAGAGCTTACTGATGAGGCAATGATCGCGCATATATCGGCTTAACCAAGCACAATCATCCCTTAGAACTGGTATGTCCATCCAGCACCACACTCATGCTAAAAAGTAATGAATGCCCAATGCCAATTTTACCAAGCACAATCACTAAATAGTAATGGTCGACAATACAAATTAACAAAGCACGACCACCATATACCATATTGTTATAGGTGCAGACTCGATGTCATTTCATAAAAGAATATGATTACTAGATAACAAACACATTTACAAATTCATGCTATATCCACAAAGTATAAACTTAGGCTTTATCGCCTTCACTCCATGATGACTAGGTAACAAAAAATTGCAAAATCGTTAGCACATAATATTAGTTAATTTCACTCACTAGAGTCCTACGCATTTTTAAAATAACCATAATAGAAGCGTCATGGAAACTGAGGCACACATAAAACAATGCGATCATCATTAAGACGTCGCATATCTAAGATGAGTCAACCAAGGTCCATCAATCCCTAAGTACCATCAAGCATCGTCTCTAGTCATTTTAGGATCATTGCACGTAGGGGTGAGTTCAATTTCATTTGGTTTGGTTTTTTTCAAAATCGAAACCAAACCGAAATTTCAGTTATGTTCGGTCTTTTAATAAAACATGAAAATTGGTTAAAAAAATCTGAAACACTAGGGGAGGGAGGGGGAGAGAGAGAGAGAGAGAGAGAGAGAGAGAGAGAGAGAGAGAGAGATGTGTGGTTAGGGTTAGTGAAGGGAGAGAATTGATGAGTACAAGATGAGTACAAAATTAGAGAGAAAAGACTTCGTGTTGTAAACTTCGCGGCGGATCTCCAAGCCCGCAAAAATTGCTGGTGTAGATCTCCAACCTAGCTAGGAAGATCCATCTAGACACCCACTTAGGCCTCTAGGCATTAGACCTTTGCCCGTCGTCTTACTAGTGCCAAACGCTTTTTAGAATCTTGTTATAAAGTCATACAGTTGTGAAACATGTGTCCATTTTTGGTTTTTTTTTGCTAAACGAGAAACATGGAGAAAAATTCAATTTCCACTTACCCAATAATATCTTTACATATATGAAATCATAAAGATCACAAGTCACACAGAGCTAAGCAAACGCTAACATTCTCGATTCAATAATGGAGCAAAGCAAAGGCAGGAGAGTGATCCTCTTCCCACTGCCGTTTCAAGGCCACATCACTTCTATGCTAGAACTGGCCAACTTTCTACACTCCAAAAGCTTCTCGATAACTATTATTCATTATTCACACCCGCTTCAACCACCTCAACCCTAAACCCACACTTCATTTACCATTCAATCCCTGTCGACTTATCTCAAGTACACTTTATTTAAACTTGAAATGACACTTAGAATAGTAAATAACAATTAAGGGAAGAGCCAACTTTCTAGAGAGGTGCAGTTGGAGCATGGGATTGAGAGAGAGAGAGAGGTGAGGTTGAAAGAACAATTAGAACACTGATGGTTGAGAAAGAAGGGGAAGAGATCAAGGAGAGGGCCTTAAAAGTTGATGGAAAAGGCAAATCTTTGCCTCAAAGAAAGTGACTCTTCGTACCAATCCAATCATTATAAATCTCTTATTTTTTTAGCAAACGATATTATCTATACTAAGAGTAAGGGAAGTGGGCTTAGCCTGACGATGTGTTAGCAATAATATGGTTCAAATCACCTTTGGCGAGAATCAGACCTAAAACCTCTCACTTACAAGTGAAGAAGAATATCACTAGACTGTAGTACTAACTGACTATTGATCATTTTAATCTGTAGTACTAACTGACTATTGATCATTTTAATCTCTTTCCTAATTTCAATTTTACTGGAAATCAAAACTGATGCATTATAACGTTGGTCTTATACTACATAGTCTAATATTGTTAGTCAATCGATCATGTGCAGCATACCATGTCCTAATATCAGTTTTCCTTCTTAAACAAAAACTGATATTTTCCTTATATCCTAACGTTGGGGGTAATATGTTTAGAAATTTATTGTATAATAATATGCTCTTTGAGTTCTCATTTATTGGCCAACGTCTCCTTGTGATAGTTTCATATATGAGTAATGTTAGGGAGATTAAATTTTCCAACAAAATTTTGTAAACTAAATGATGTGGTTGTTGATGAGTAGATTATTACTTAAGTGTTGATTAATGTACTTATTTCTTATTGATAACATATCATTTAGTTTGCAAATTTAGTTTAAAAATTTAGTCTTCCTAATATTACCCTTTATATATATATATATATATAGAGAGAGAGAGAGAGAGAGAGAGAGAGAGAGAGAGAACACTGTTATTGGACTTAGGCCTAGCAATTCCTGACACGGCCCGATAACCCGACACGACACAACACAAAATTAATAGGTGTTCGGGTTGACACGATAACAAATCGGGTCGTTATCGGGTAACCTGATAAGCACCTGTTAAGATAATGGGTTGGTTTCGGGTATACATGTGGGTAACACGATACATGATAAGCAAAATATTAATTTTATAATTTTATAACCCTAAAAAAATACTATAATAATTATATATATTAATTTAACAATTTTATACCCCTAAAAACTATAATAATTATATATATATATATATATATTAAATTAAATTTAAAAAATTGGTGACCATTGGATTGGCTGAGATTTAATCTCAGCCGTCCATTGTGCATTAGGTTGGAGGTTGTCCTTCTCTTCTCTCTCATTCACTCTGATCTCTCCAGTCCAGACTTACTCCCACGTCGTCTCCTTAATCCGCATCTCTCTCGCATCCTCCTCCGTTCACTTCCTTCAACTCGACTTCGGCAGCCACAAGAAAACCACACACAGGCAAGCACACGCTAAAGGTATGAATTTTGTATTTTTGGGTATTCTGTGTTTTTTTCAAAAACTAGTGATTTGGGGTTTTCGTTAAAATTAAAACTAATGGCTGGGGATTTTCTGGGTTTGGGGTTTCTGGGGTTTTCTGATTTTGGAGATTCTGGAGTTTCTGGATTTTGTAAAAGGAATAACATGCAAGCTTTGAGTTCCATTGGCAAGGTTTAAACTTTTGAAAAAGGCTTCACAACCTTGAAAACAAAAGGATGAACATGACAATCCTCTCACTACTTTCTTCTCCGACCTTGATCCACCATTCTTGAAAGCGTTATTAATTATATTCTTCACTTCTTTCATACTAAAGGAAAAATGAAGATGTTCACTTGACCTAAGTATTGCAAGTAAACACTTATAAGGTTCGAAGGATGTTGTATCTTGTAGGATAGAGTGCTATAACCTGCACACCAAGACATTGTCTTCGAAGGGAGAAATCAACTCTTAAAGGCAATGTCTAACACGCCTCAAGCTACAATGTTGTAATGAAGTATTAGCGAAGAGCGGTTTCTACACTCTAAAAGATAAGTACTTTCTGTATTTTGTAGATTTTTTTTGTCTAATTATAGCAATGAAAATTGTCATATGTTAATATGTTAATTGTTATAAAAAAAAGTAACATCCATATGGCTAAAATTTCCAACAAGTTCTTGGAGCCCCAAGTGGTCACCCTAGTTGCCTTGGGTCAGGGCCGACAATGTCCTACGCCCAACGTTTGGATAAATTATAAGGTCCAACTACCGGATCAGATCATCCCTACGAACCCAAATCGAAAATTAGACGTCAAATCTGCAAAGCCTTGTTCTTGCTACCCAGACTGCGCATTTCAATTTAATCTTCAACCCACTACACCATTTGATCTACGTCAGAAAACCAAAAAAAAAAAAAAAAAAAAAAAAAACAATGATGGTTTTAATAACATGGGA
This sequence comes from Heteromeles arbutifolia, assembly GCA_024362995.1. Lineage (NCBI taxonomy): Eukaryota > Viridiplantae > Streptophyta > Magnoliopsida > Rosales > Rosaceae > Heteromeles > Heteromeles arbutifolia. The sequence continues at coordinate 7,309,930 of JANCRC010000018.1, read as the reverse complement.
GAAAGTTGTCTTGGAGCCTCCTATAGGGCATCCAATCAATCCCCATAACAACAACAAAATTAGAGTTACTTCGTCAAATCGAATGCATCCAATCAATATATATACACATAACAGTCATCATATTTACATTGTCTACTTTTAATTGATCCAAAATACTAGCATATGGTCACTTAGTACGACGGTCTAGTGGTATTACTTTTCACTTGTAAGTGAGAGGTCTTAGGTTTGATTTTCGACAAAGGCGAATTTGAACCACCTTATTGCTAGCTCATTATGAGGCTAAGTATCACATCCCGACCCGGGGCGGACCACTTCCCGGGCCCGCACCATAGCACGATATTGTCCGCTTTGGGCTTACCATTCCCTCACGGTTTTGTTTCTGGGAATTCACGAGCAACTTCCCAGTGGGTCACCCATCATGGGAGTGCTCTAGCCCCCTTCTCGCTTAACTTCGGAGTTCCTATGGAACCCGAAGCCAGTGAGTTCCCAAAAGGCCTCGTGCTAGGTAGGGATGAGAATATACATTTAAGGATCACTCCCCTGGGCGATGTGGGATGTTACAATCCACCCCCCTTAGGGGCCCGACGTCCTCGTGGGCACACTTCCGGCCAAGGATTGGTTCTGATACCAATCGTCACATCCCGACCCGGGATGGATCACTTCCCGGCCCCGCTCCACCACCGTAGCACGATATTGTCCGCTTTGGGCTTACCATTCCCTCACGGTTTTGTTTCTGGGAACTCACAAGCAACTCCCCAGTGGGTCACCCATCCTGGGAGTGCTCTGGCCCCCTTCTCGCTTAACTTCGGAGTTCCTACGGAATCCGAAGCTAGTGAGCTCCCAAAAGGCCTTGTCGGAAAATCCAACTTTCTCCAAAAATTCTCAAAATTTGCAGAATTGAAGATCTCAAAGAGTAGAACAACTTTCATACCTGTGACCAATATCGTGCTACGGTGGTGGAGCGAGCCCGGGAGGTGGCTGCGCCCGGACGGGGATGTGACACTAAGCTCACCCCCTTCCCTTTAGTGTAAATAATATCGTTTGTTAAAAAAAAAAAAAAAAAAAAGAAAGCATATTGTTCCTTTGGATGCTTCTATTCGCAATCAAGTGCTTTTCCAAGCTTTACCCTGGCTCTCCATTAGCAAAAACTCCTCTGAATATTTTTTGATGCCTTGTTCGAGAAGTAAACTGCGAAGGGTTTTCAAGTTTTCCTATGTAAAGATCCATTTTTGCTGTAAAAGAAAACGAAATTCTTAATCATAACTTAGTAATAATAGAGTTTTCCCATTTACCATAACAAAAAAATAGTCACTCAACGTGAGAAAGAAAGTTTGTACCATTTTTCACGCAATTTCATTTTTGAATTAGCAAACTCAAAAGAGAAGTATAGGAATGACAATATCTTGATAGGTTGCCTTGTAAAAATATGGTCAATAGACCTAAATAAGAAAAACACATTGGAAAAATCTTAACAATCGATGAGAAAAACACCTTGGATTAATCTAATTAAAACTTAATTCGGATTTTTCGCGTGTGTTCAAATTGTTCCCAGTAGAAAAATAAGCCCAAAACCCAATTGGTAAATATAGACAATGATATTCCTTGTGTATCTTTGTAAGCAATAACATAAAAGAGGTAACGACAAAAGAGCTGGCGGTGGACATGTGAGATTTAGGAAAAAAACAGCATCAACAGAGCCATCAATAAGATAAGATTCCAGCCTGGAATTTCCAGGGTTGCGTCATGCGTGAGCAAAATTCCCATAACGTATATTTTCCCAAGCTCAAGCTCAGCCGCCCTATTGACCGAAAAAAGAAGCTCAGCCGCCTCAGCATTCACCAATAAGTTCACAAGTCACAAGCTAAACGATTGTGGATCCAAAAATGGCGCAAAGCAAAGGCAGGAGAGTCATCCTCTTCCCACTGCCCTTCCAAGGGCACATAAACCCTATGCTAGAACTGGCCAACATTCTGCATTCCAAAGGCTTCTCCATAGCCATCATCTACACCAACTTCAACTCCCTCAATCCTTCAACCCTAAACCCACACTTCACCTACCATTCAATCCCTGTTGACTTGACAGAAAACGAAGCCTCCATCAAGGATCCCACCCTTCATCTTTCTGTTCTAAATGCTAAATGTGTTGAGCCTTTCAGAGAATGCTTGGCCGGGTTGTTATCCGAAGATGTTAATTCGGAGGACCCCATTGCATGCTTGATCTCGGATCCTATCTTCGACTTCACTCGATCGGTTGCAGAGAGCTTTAAGCTGCCAAGGATCGTGTTAAGGACCGGGGGTGCCGCTTCCTTCGCTGTTTATGCTGCATTTCCACTTCTCAAGGATAAGGGTTACCTACCAATACCAGGTACAATCTCAAGCCAACAAAACCCTATTATCAAATGTCTTTTTATCTCATCGTTGTTACTAATAAATGCTATATGAGTAGATTGAAAACACCACACCGAGACTAATGACTCGTTTCAAATTATTTTTATACGTAGCACTTTTATTCTTTGTTCATAAGAGATTATGCAATATGTACTTTTATTATAAACATGTCATTATTAAAAACTCAGGCGATTCTTTGGAGAAAAAAAAACTTCAAAGTGATTATTATTGTACTTTGTCTTCTTCTTCATAAATCACTCTATAGATCCAAAAATGTTTTTGTTACCAGAAAACACTTTCAACACTTCTAGAAGCGATACTAGATTGGCACTTAGACAACTTAAGCATATTTGAGTTAGGCTAATTAGTCAGGTTAGCATTTTTATTCCTTGCTCTACCACCTCATAAATTAGCATTTTAGGATATGCATTAAAGGGCAAAATATATGTACTTACTAGGAACCTTATATTTGGCTTTTTATTTTGACAATTAGATTCTCGACTAGAAGAACCAGTGACGGAGCTTTCACCTATCAAAGTTAAAGATCTACCAATGATGCCCAATTGCGACCCTGAAGATTTCTATCAACTGATAACCAACATGGCAAATGAACCCAAGGCTTCTCATGGACTCATCTTCAATACTTTTGAAGATCTTGAAGGACAAGCACTTGCCACACTTCGCCAAGAATATTACCCCAATATTCCAATTTTCTCACTAGGTCCATTTCACAAGTGTGGCCATACAACCTCTTCTTCTTCAACTAGTTTGTTAGCACAAGACCAAAGTTGCATTTCATGGCTAAACACTCAAGCGCCAAAATCTGTTGCTTATGTTAGCTTTGGGAGCATTGCCGAGATAGATCAAGTTCAATTTTTGGAGGTTGCTTGGGGGTTGGCCAACAGTGGCCAACCTTTTTTGTGGGTGGTTCGACCAGGATTAGTTCAAGAGTCGGACTGGCTTGAAGCGTTGCCTAACGGATTTCTAGAAGCGTTGAATGAGAGGGCCCTTGTCGTGAAATGGGCTCCACAAAAACAAGTGTTGGCCCACCCAGCAGTCGGATCCTTTTGGACTCACTGTGGTTGGAATTCTACATTGGAGAGCATTTGTGAAGGCGTACCTATGATTTGTACGCCATGTTTCAGTGATCAAATGGTGGATGCAAGATTTGTGAGCGATGTTTGGAAGGTAGGGTTGCAGTTGGAGCATGGGATTGAGAGAGGTGAGGTTGAAAGAACAATTAGAAGACTGATGGTTGAGAAAGAAGGGGAAGATGTCAAAGAGAGAGCCTTAAAGTTGATGGAAAAGGCAAATCTTTCCCTGAAAGAAGGTGGCTCTTCGTACCAATCTTTAGATGGCTTGGTTAATCATATTTTATCCTTATAAATCGTTTGTTTTTGAAAATGGTCATCCATCATCTTTATCATATCCTTTGTAATTCTTCCATTTCTTTCTCTTGCCCGCTTACAAATGGTTGATTATCTTTTTCTTTATACAAGCACTATTGATGAAATAAGAATCAAATACATAACCTCGAGTAAAAGATTTATGCATACTAATAAACATGCTCAAGAGTAATGTACATACTAATAAACAGTAAACCACTGGGCTTAGCAATCCAATCCGCCACCTTTGTAAACAAACCAAATCATATTGACATATGGCATCTTGTATTTGAGATATAGATGGAAATATTTAGTATCCCAGTAGGACTCTTTGTAATCCAATGTATTTATACGTCGTCAGTGAATGAATATGAGCTACGCATGCATGAATCACATTCTAGCAATATCTTTCCTAGTTGGATTTAGATCTCGATCTCTTATTATTTTTAGGGATACTTTGAATGCGGTCCGTAACTATCAATATTCTTTGACTTAAGCCTTGTTGGTTTTCAATTTTTTATCGAAGTCCCTGAAATTAATGTGATACTTTATTTCTATGTATGTTACAATATTTTTTAAATTAAAAATTGAATTTATAGTTGTCTATATTAATGAGATTTTAAATAAAAACCCATAATTTGTGGGATTAAAAATATTAAAATATAAATTATACTATTGTGTGTATGTATATATAAACATGGGTACATTAATCAAAATTAACAAAAAAATTATTGTACCAAAACATGGGTACATTCTTCAAAACCACACAAAAAGTAATAGATATTAGACTTAATAACATTAGTAAATTTCTTCGATTAAACTTGACATGCATACATTCTCAAATCAAAAGAAAAGAACGTACCCATATAAGTTTAAAAATGGTTAGAAAAAAATTAAATAGATTTTATATAAAAAAAAAATGTACATTTTACATATAACAAATTGGTATATTTAAGAACGGGTACATTTTAAGATTAAAAATTGGGAAAAAAAATTACATGAATGGGTGCATACACGATTAAAAAATTAAAAACATTTTTTAAAAAGCTAATGGGTACAAACTTATTCTAATTTTTTATTTATTTTGGAAATGTTTTGAATTGAAAATTAGTTAGGAGTTTAATAAAGGTGTGAGTATTAAAATCCTAAATCAATTATTAAATTTTATTTTAAAAAATTATGTAACTGACATGTAAATTCATTATTACATTAATGCTAGGGACTTTGATCAAAATCTGAAAACTAATAAGGTTTTAGTCAATGAACATTAGTAACTAGGGACCGGATACTAATTTTTCCTATTTTTAATTATATAAATGTTTAAATCTATGATCTAAATCTCCAATTATGTCATAAAATAATGAATGTCTAGTATTTTTAAGTAAGCTGACATATAGCAATATAAATCATAATCGTGAGACGTAATTGTCAGTATATTAATATTGGATAATCAAACGTGCTAACAACATAATCAGGGGCCAAGCCACATGGAAGCCAGCCTAGGCCTAGGACCATCTTGGAATTGATAAATATGCCTGCTACTCCTTACTGTAAATAGCTAGTACTGTAATGGTCAGTAGAACTTGAATATTCCAACTCCTCAGAGCAACTCCAGCGTTGCAAAGGCCTCCTAGGGCAACTTACTTTTGAATCCCCCTAGTGAACAGTAACTACCTTTAGTGAACAGTAACTTTCTTTTGCATCTCCACCCCTAAACTGAATAGCCAAGGCAATAGGCAATAAAATATTAGTATTTTTTATTTTATAAAATAATACAAAATAATTTTATTTGTAATTTCGGATAAGATTTTTAATCGTTCTCGTTGCGCCACGTGCCATTATCCGAAAAGACAATTTTTGGTGATAGATTTAGATAAGATTTTTATCCAATGTCATCGTGCCACGTGTCATTACCTTTTCAAAATCGTTAAGGATAGATTTCTGATAAGATTTTTAACCAATCACGTCGCGTCACGTGTCACAATCTGTTTACAATCTTTGATAATAGATTTCAATCAGATTTTTAACGAATGACGGCATGCCACGTGGCATTATCTACAACCTAATCCTTTCTTTTTCCTCCATATAACCTACCATCCATCCTAAGAAATCACACACCAAAATCAAAATCTCTATCATTATTCATAGTTTCTGCTTCATTCTTACAATGTCTTTTTCAAGGATGTTGTGGGAAATCGATGAGCAAGAGAAAGAATTGTTTAAGCAAGGGGAAGATATGTTCAATCTCCAGGTGGGCAAAAATGAGATGGAAGAGGAAGTGGATAAGGAGCATAGAAGGAGAAATGACAAAGCAATAAGCCAAAGAGCCTCACATTCCCATCGAGTCATCTAAGCTGTGGCTCAGATCTCCAGGCCCAGCCGTTCCGCAAACATTGATAGAAACAGGCAAGGACGAGGTACGGATCTCTTGGACGATTATTTTGTCTGTAATAGTGCATTACCTGATACGTACTTTAGACATCGTTTTAGAATGGAACAACATTTGTTCAACAAAATTATGATTGTTGTTTGCAACCATGATTCTTACTTTGTGCAAAAGAATGATGCTTTTGGTGTTAAGGGTCTCCTTCCTGAGCGAAAAATTACTGCTGCCTTGCGGATGCTTGCATATGGAGCATCTGCAGACCAAGTGGATGAGATAGCGAGGATAGGGAAATAAACCATTCTAGAGTCCCTGATGAGGTTTTGTTCCGCAATTAAATCTATCTACACCACAGAGTACCTCTGAAGACCTACTGAGATGGACTTGCAAAGGCTTCTGAAGAAGGGCGAGATGCGAGGTTTTCCTGGGATAATTGGAAGCATCGACTGTATGCACTGGACCTGGAAAAACTGTCCAAGTGCATGACAATGAGCTTATGGGGACAGAAAATGAGCAAAAAGTATCATTTTGGACGCGATGGCATCATTTAATACATGGATTTGGCATGCTTTTTCAGTGTTTTGGGAGCTCAAAATGACCTCAATGTCCTTGCCCAATCCCCAATGTTCAACGATGTCCTGCAAGGAAAAGCACCAAGAGTCACGTACTGGGTCAACGAACATAAATACCACGGGCCATACTACCTAGTAGACTGCATTTACCCAAGGTAGTCATCGTTTGTCAAAATAGTGCCACGTCCGCGAAGTGCAAAGGAAAAACACTTTGCAAGCTGTCAAGAGAGGTGTATGAAGGATGTGGAGCGTTGTTTCGGTATCCCCCAAGCTCGTTGGGCGATTGTCAGGGGTGCTGCCAGAATGTTTGATTTAGAGTCGCTTCGATCCATCATGATGACGTGCATCATTCTTCACAACATGATTGTGGAAGATGAGTACGACTATGATGTCATTGATGAATATGAGCCAGACACGATGAACAATTCCAGAACACAAATATATTGTGCTCATGACGCCACCGAAGAACCCGCGAAACACGAGCCATTACAAAGGGATGGATGTTACAATGAAAGGCTCATTCAACGATATACTTCGCTTCAGGACCCATATATGCACAATGCCCGGCAAATTGACTTGATAAAGCACCAGTGAGAATTGAAACAAGCTCAAGAAACTTAAGTTCATTTAGTGTGTTTGTTTTTATTTGGTGTGTTTATTTAATTTTATTTGATGTGTTTTTTAAGTTCATTTAGTGAGTTTTTTTTGTATTTGGTGTGTTTGTAATTTTATTTCGTATGTTTATGTAATTTTATTTGGTGTGTTTATGTCCTTTGAATAAAGATTCTCTTAGTTTAAATAAATTACCAAATTAAATAAATATACTCTTAGTTCAAATAAAGTACTAAATTCAATGAATTGGAAACAACATAAAGTACTTTATTCAATAAATAAGAAATTACAACCCAAAGTGATTAGAAAATTATGGGCTCCGATTAACAACAAATTCCCTAGTCCCTCGTGAATGGAAAATCATCACATAACCAATTTGTGGTGCTAGGATCATCTCCTCTTGTGGTGCTAGGACCATCTCCTCTTGCTCTCGCTTCCCTTGCACGCCTCCTTCGCACCACGTCCACTTTCTCCGAATTCCAAAAATATTTAGAATTCGGATGGAATTCGGAGACATAACCTCTACAAGCTCATTCATAATGTCACAATCTTGTTGAACCCTTCTTTCTTCTTTAGGCTCTTCCCTGTCTTGCCTAAGTAGCTCTCTTTCTCTCTCATTAACTTGAAATAATCTCTCAACAGCTGCAGCTTTTGCCTCCTCTCTAGCCCTATCAGCCTCAAATTTAGCCATTTCCTTCCCCAAAGTCAATTCACCTTGGCGAGCAAGTTCTTCCATATATTTTGCATGATCATTCTTGGAAGCACTCCCTTTTCTCTTTGAAGCCTTCTTACCTTGAGGCTTAATTGGTTAATGGGTCGACCCCGACGCTTGTTCAGGGGGCGTTTTCGGCACTTATTCTGTGTCGGTTTCATGAACATGCGGGGCATGATCGGGCGTAGAGTGTAGAGGGGTGTTGTTCATGACAACTTCTGGACCGACAGGCACAACTCTGAATTTAGGACAATCTTTGACAATATTCCAACCTTCCCACCGAGTGAATGATTTGTTTTTGTTTTTGGTTTTGGCATTATACCAAGCCTGTGCTTGAAATGCCTACACAATACGGGAGAAGAAATAATTATAATCAAAGTAGCTAATGTAAATTTGGGTATAATACAAACAAATAAATATTATATTGTTACCTGATCCGCTAAATTTTTCCCACTTCGAAGATTACTACTAGCTTGTGCCAAGGCGTCTTTCCAAAGACTAAATGATTGGCTGAGTACTCTCCAATAATTAGACATCGATTCTTTGGTTCTTTTCCCACCAATTTTCTCAAGATAATTGGTATGAATAAGACTCCACATTTCTCGCAACTGCATCTCATTACCCGTAATCGGATCATGAGTAACTTCAACCCAGCTAGAACACAACGTAACATCTTCAATAAGCGTCCAATTCGTACCTGCATCATTAGTCATTTTGTTGAAAACCAATTGAATTGAAACTTTGAGAGAAAGATTGGAATGTGGTTGAAAGTATTTGAGAAAATATGAAATTGTGGTGTAAGGTAAAAGATAATGAGAAGGTATTTATACAAAAGTAAAATCAATTTTTTATTAATTTTTAACATTTTTATTAACTTAATTAATTTCTACAGTTGGATTAAAAAAAAAAAGGAAATACAACCCTCCAGATTGTGCCACATGGCATAACGGAAACATTTCAGAATTTTTTTCTTTTTTTTTTTAATTTTGAAAGGCGAATAACGTGGACCGTTGATCTCGAATCCAACGGCTAATATTGTGCCACGTCATCTAGCCGTTTGCAGAAGGTTTGAATTTTTTTTTTACCGTTGGAAATCCAACGGTCCAAAAAATTTAGCTGTTGAAATCCAACGAAAGACGTCGCACCACGTGCCCCACCAACCGTAAGATTTCAGAACTCTGCGCCGCGGGCCTCACCGACTGAAAAGCTGTCGGTGACTCGCCCCCATGCGCATGTAAACGACACGCGCCTGACACAAATTTTTTAATATCGTGGCTGACGTCAGCCATGCATCACCTGACCCTCAGGCTCTCGGGCTATGATTCGCGCCTGGCCTGTCCACCGGGCCTCCCCTGAGCCCAATCGTCCGCATGGGCTGGAGCAAGGAAGGGAGGCTATTGGGTGTTTTGGGTCGCCTGTCCACCGGGCTAAAGCCTCCGGTGGAGTTGCTCTTATGGATTCGAAACTTGTTTTGCCAAAAACCCATTTTGGTTTTTTTCAAACTAATTATAGTCTTCCTTTAAAAATAAAAAAATAAAAGAAAAAAAAAACTAATGAAAAGAGCTTGAAAACTTTGAGTTTTAAGGATAAGGACAAAGTAAAGGGTAAAGTAAATAGTACCAGAATTGACTTTTTAGTGTAAAAATGTGGTTTTTAGTTAAAGTGAACAGTACATGAAGCTTTTCGTTAAAGTTCCCAAAAAAAAAAAAAAAAAAACCCCATATAAAAACTAGTCTTTTTCTGTTAGTTTATATAACCAAATTTATAATTAGCCTTCTTTTTTACCATATAAAAACTAATTTCTTTTTCTATCAGTTCATATAAAACAAAGGTAAAATCTCTTGGCAATAGTTTTGAGTTATGACCATAAATTTTTCTACGAATCTTCCTTTTTTTATTTATTTATTTTATATTAAATACTGTAAACAAATTCTGCTCTTATGATAAAATCATCTTAATACTAAATTCTTCATAAAAAATTTAAAGCCCCATTACTCTTGTTTGATAAAATTTTTCCATGCCAATTAAAAAAAACCTTAAATTTTCTCAATTAATTATATTGCTATATTTGATTTAATTTTTTTTATATGTCTTATAGGCCCCTCCTGAGAGGAATTTTTGGCTCCGCCACTAAACATAATGGTTTTTTAATCAAAGTGGTACCAGATATTGGCATAACTCCTCATTTTGGTCCCTGAGATTTAAAATCGATGGAACTGGTTCCTGAGTTTGTCTACCGTCAATCATTTTAGTCATTATGTGAAAAATCTCCATTAAATAAGGTAAGATGACAATAGTATCCTCAAATTTTGTCAAATCACATTGGTCCATTGTTTATTAAATTGAGAGTATTTTTGTCATTTTTATCTTTATTTAACAGAGACTTTTTACAGAATGACCATAATGATTAATGGTGGACAAACTCAAGAACATATTCTATCGACTTTAAATTTCAAAAAACAAAGTGAAGAGTTATGTCAATCTCAAAACTACTTTAGCTAAAATACCTAACTTAATTAAATTGCACTCCTTGTTACAAAGTCAAACAGTCGTGCAACGCGAGTCTTTTTTCTTTTTCTTACTTTTCGTGAAACATGTGTCTCCTGAGTGTAAAAAACAAAGTTTCCACTGACCCTATAATAATAGTGCTTATATGAAATTCATAAGCTCACAAGTCATACAAAACTAAGCAAACACAAACATTCTCGATCAAAAATGGAGCAAAGCAAAGGCAGGAGAGTGATCCTCTTCCCGCTGCCCTTTCAAAGCCGCATAAATTCTATGCTAGAATTGGCCGACGGTCTACACTCCAAAGGCTTCTCAATAACCATTATTTACACCCACTTCAACTCCCTCAACCCTTCAACCCTAAACCCAAACTTTACTCACCATTCAATCCCTGTTGACTTATCCGAAACCAAGGTGACCACGGAGGATGTCAATGTTATTCTTTCTTGTCTCAGTGCTAAATGTGTCGAGCCTTTCAAAGAATGCATGGCCGGATTGTTATTGGATGACGTTAATTCAAAGGACCCGGTTGCTTGCTTGATCTCCGACACTTATTTTCACTTCACTCGATCCCTTGCGGAAAGCTTTAAGCTTCCGAGGATCATGTTAGAGACCGTGTGCACCCCTACCTTGGTTGTTTATGCTGCGTTTCCTCTTCTCAAAGAAAAAAGGATACTTTCCAATACAAGGTACATCAGATACATGCTTCTTCCTTTCTATGTTGGTTACAAGAAAATAGCTCTATACTGATATCAGTGGCACATAATAAGGTTGCTAAAAGTTTAAGGCATTGATACTTGTTCCTACTGATTATTCCACACAGATAGTGCTTTTAGTTTTACCGGAATAATTAATCCGACAAGCCTAATATTACAAAATACCTTTTTACTCACCATTGTTACATAATGTTACTTATTCACGTGTTATAAATATGAGTAAATGTACAAATACTTGAACAACTTACGTTTGGCTTTCTATTACATTGGAGAGCATTAGTGAGGGGATCCCTATGATTTGCTCGCCATTTTTTAGAGTGAACAAATGGTGAATGCAAGAAATGTGAGGGATGTTTGGAAGATAGGGTTGCAGTTGGAGTAGGCCTGGCAAACGGGTCGTGTCTATCGTGTTCGTGTCGTTTTCGTGTAACACATGTTATCTTAACGAGTCGTGTCATGTCACATCTGTTATCTTAACAGATGGGTAAAGTGACACGACCCGTTAAGAAATTTTTTTTTTCTCTTAAATTTGCACATACCACACATTGCCACATAAATATTACTTCAAAACATTAAAACACATTTGTTGTTTAAGTACTACATCTACACTCGAAAATAAGACCCTAATAAAAAAACATTCGTACACTACTAGTCTATTACAAAATATTAAATGTGCAAGGATATGCAAAATGAAAGAGTTTTTGTTTTCAAGGTTGTGAAGTCTTTCATTAAGTATAACATAAGATTTTGTGGTATCCACTAGTGTAAATATTTTAAATTGAAGATCGAGTTCATTCATTGTATTCATATAGGATCAAGGAGTGTAGCTGTAAAAAATCATCAAAATCGGAGTTAAAATAACCGTTAAATCGTGATTTTTCGTTGATAACCGTCGAAAAGTTTTGTCCCGTTACTTGATCTTTGAATGTTTGTTTTTTACGATTTTTGGCGTATGCGATCTCGAAGCATATACAAACAAGTTTGACAGTTGGATCGTTGAAATTAGTTTCGTAGGATGCGTATCCCATCAAAACGATATATTCACTAACACTTGAGTTTATTTATACTTTTATTAAGTATAACATAAGATTTTGTGGTATCCACTTGTGTAAATATTTTAAATTGAAGATCGAATTCATTCATTGTATTCATATAGGGTTAAGGAGTGTAGCTGTAAAAAATCATCAAACTCGAAGTTAAAATAACCGTTAAATCATGATTTTTCGTTTATAACCATCGAAAAGTTTTGTCCCGTACTTGATCTCTGAATGTTTGTTTTTTGCGATTTTTGGCGTATGCGATCTCGAAGCATATACAGTACAAACAAGTTTGAAGGTTGGATCGTTGAAATTAGTTTCGTAGAATGCGTATCCCATCAAAATGATAGATTCACTAACACTTAGAGTTTATTTATACTTTCATTAAGTATAACATAAGATTTTGTGGTATCCACTTGTGTAAATATTTTAAATTGAAGATCAAATTCATTCATTGTATTCATATAGGGTCAAGGAGTGTAGCTGTAAAAAAATCATCAAAATCGAAGTTAAAATAACAGTTAAATCGTGATTTTTTGTCACATCCCGGCCCGGGGTGGATCACTTCCCGAGCCCGCTTCACCACCGTAGCACGATATTATCCGCTTTGGGCCCCGACCACGCCCTCACGGTTTTGTTTCTGGGAACTCACATCATTTCCCGAGCCCGCTTCACCACCGTAGCACGATATTATCCACTTTGGGCCCCGACCACGCCCTCACGGTTTTGTTTCTGGGAACTCACGAGCAACTTCCCGGTGGGTCACCCATCCTGGGAGTGCTCTGGCCCCCTTCTCGCTTAACTTCGGAGTTCCTACGGAACTCGAAGCCAGTGAGCTCCCAAAAGGCCTCGTGCTAGGTAGGGATAGGAATATACATTTAAGGATCACTCCCCTGGGCGATGTGGGATGTTACATTTTTCGTTTATAACCGTCGAAAAGTTTTGTCCCCTTACTTGATCTCTGAATGTTTTTTTTTTTTTTGCGATTTTTGGCGTATGCGATCTCGAAGCATGTACAAACAACTTTGATGGTTAGATCGTTGAAATTAGTTTCGTAGAATGTGTATCCCATCAAAACGATAGATTCACTAACACTTAAAGAGTTTATTTATACTTTCATTAAGTATAACATAAGATTTTGTAGTATCCACTTGTGTAAATATTTTAAATTGAAGATCGAATTCATTCATTGTATTCATATAGGGTCAAGGAGTGTAGCTATAAAAATCATCAAAATCGGAGTTAAAATAACCGTTAAATCGTGATTTTTCGTTTATAACCGTCGAAAAGTTTTGTCCCGTTACTTGATCTTTGAATGTTTGTTTTTTGCGGTTTTTGGCGTATGCGATCTCGAAGCATAAACAAACAAGTTTGACAGTTGGATCGTTGAAATTAGTTTCGTAGAATGCGTATCCCATCAAAACGATAGATTCACTAACACTTAGAGTTTATTTATACTTTCATTAAGTATAACATAAGATTTTGTGGTATCCACTTGTGTAAATATTTTAAATTGAAGATTGAATTCATTCATTGTATTCATATAGGGTCAAGGAGTGTAGCTGTAAAAAAATCATCAAAATCAGAGTTAAAATAACCGTTAAATCGTGATTTTTCATTTATAACCATCGAAAAGTTTTGTCCCGTTACTTGATCTCTGAATGTTTGTTTTTTGCGATTTTTGGCGTATGCGATCTCGAAACATATACAAACAAGTTTCACAGTTGGATCGTTGAAACTAGTTTCGTAGGATGCGTATCCCATCAAAACGATAGATTCACTAACACTTCGAGTTTATTTATACTTTCATTAAGTATAACATAAGATTTTGTGTAAATATTTTAAATTGAAGATCAAATTCATTCATTGTATTCATATAGGATCAAGGAATGTAGCTATAAAAAAAATCAAAATCAGAGTTAAAATAACCGTTAAATCGTGATTTTTCATTTTGTAACCGTCGAAAAGTTTTGTCCCGTCACTTGGTCTCTACATGTTTGTTTTTTGCGATTTTTTGCTGATGCGATCTCGAAGTATATACAAACAAGTTTGACGGTTGGATCGTTGAAATTAGTTTCGTAGAATTCGTATCCCATCAAATTCGATGGTTTATATATATATATATATATATATATATATATATATGTTTATTAAGTAGATTTAAATTTATTTATTTTGTACGTATAACACTTGAAAAATTAAATGGTATGTATATTTAAGCCGATCTAATGGTCACCAATTTTTAAAATTTAATTTAATGTATATATATAATTATTATAGTTTTTAGGGGTATAAAATTGTTAAATTAATATATATATATACACACACACATATATATATATATACATATAATTATTATAGTATTTTTTTAGGATTATAAAATTATAAAATTAATATTTTGCTTATTGTGTATCGTGTTACCCACGTGTATACCCAAACCAACCCGTTATCTTAACAGGTGCTTATCGGGTTACCCGATAACGATCCGATTTGTTATTGTGTCGACCCGAACACCTGTTAATTTCGTATCGTGTCGTGTCAGGTTATCGGGTCGTGTCAAGAATTGCCAGACCTAAGTTGGAGCATGGGATTGAGAGAGGTGAGGTTGAAAGAACAATTAGAAGATTGATGGTTGAGAAAGAAGGGGAAGAGATCAAAGAGAGAGCCTTAAAGTTAATGGAAAAGGCAAATCTTTGCCTCAAAGAAGGTGGCTCTTTGTACCAATCTTTGGATGGCTTGGTTAATCACATTTTATCATCATAAATCGTTTGTTTTTAAACTAAAACCCATATGTTGTTTATAAACTCCTTTCATGGATCATGTATTATATCATGAACTATCATGATTCATATGTCTCATTGTGTTTAAAGAAAGTGGTGGTCCATCATCTGTGATGTAGGACATATATGAAGAATTGGCTTCTATATTCTATAATGAATGAGGAGTATCTCTTCAATTCAATACGTGACTGGTTTACAGAAATTCATGCTTATAATTAAAATGATTCATATTATAATGCACTTTGTAAAATTATTTCTGAAAAAAAAAAATCATCAAAATATGAATTTGTTGAGTCATCGAACTGTGTGAAAATAAATGGACGAATTCGGTAGAAATATTAAGAACTATCTATCTATTTGATACAATTAATTGACTAAACAATCCTAATTTTTATTGACTTTTTTTATAAATAGTATTTATAGAGATATTTATAATATAACAATTTTGATTATAAACATAAATTTTATAAATCCTATAAAGTGAACTTCAGGACGAGTTCCTCCTCAACCTTGAAAGAACCAAGCATTCCTCATATTTCTAGAGGAGTGTTTATCATCTAAGGTACTGAGTTGTACTTTTGCAATTAAATGTTCTCAAAGGTTGGACCACTTTCGTCATCCATTTTCTGCTTGCCAGTAGGTGTATATTTGCCCACCATTATCAAGAAATAGTAATACTCATTATTTCATTTATTTTCGTTAAATAAATTTAAATTTTGAAATTTATGTATATCAATTTTGCAAATATTAATTTTGAACGCTTCCAAAAGTGATAAATAAGATGGTGAACATCATTATTATTTGAGGGCTTTGAGCAAAATATTTCGTTACAGGCATAATTGGTAATTGAAAATGACAAACATTCATACAAAAATAGGTTGACTCATCAACCAGAACTGGAAATAAGCTGAGCTGGAAATATGATCAATAGACCTAAACTGATAAGAAAAATACCTTGGATAATCCTAATAACCGATAAGAAAAACATCTTGGATTAATCTTATTATCTCTTAACTAAATTCGGATTTTGTGAGTGTTCAAATTGTTGGTAATTGCTTGCTATGGCTGCTAATTGATTCTGGTTTTGGTGCGGTGGGAGAATACGGTGGCAGTTTTGTAATTATGGCGGTGTTTTGTGGTTCCGGATGTCAGGAGGAGGACAGAGGAGAAGCAAGTGTTCAACTAATTGTATTGTGACATTTGGTAGTTTCGGTAATCATTGGTTCGACGAGGGGATTGTCAAAGAGAAGAAGAGTAGAGACCATGGTCTAAAATGCCGATATTATGTGCGAAATATCGCCGATAATATCGGTTTTGGGAGAGAAGGATATTTTAACACATATCCAATGAGTTTTCGTCCAAATATCGCGATATTATCGATAATATCGATAATATCGCGATATTACCGATAATATCGCGATATTACCGAT
Source organism: Heteromeles arbutifolia (assembly GCA_024362995.1). Lineage (NCBI taxonomy): Eukaryota > Viridiplantae > Streptophyta > Magnoliopsida > Rosales > Rosaceae > Heteromeles > Heteromeles arbutifolia. The sequence goes on along the minus strand of JANCRC010000018.1, from coordinate 7,293,408 downwards.
AATATCGCGATATTACCGATAATATCGCGAGATGAACCGATAATATCGCCTCTCGAACAACTGAGTCGACCCGGATGGGGGCAAGTCGAACCGGTTGAACATGCTCAACTCATGGTCGTAGGAGACCCCATCTGTGTGTTTGGGGGGTGCGAAAAGGGGCCCTGAAAATGTCCCACTGGATGAAGGCGTTCTGGGGAGAGGAAAGGGAAGGGAAGGAAGAATCTGGGGGGGGAGGATCCGCTGCATCCCAGGAAGGAAGGGTCTGTTTTGTGCGGGGAGGGATCTGCTTCTGCTCCTTCTTCTGGGTCTCTGCTTCTTGTTCGTTGAAGAGGAAGGGGGTGTTGGGGGAGGGAAGGCAAGGGACGCGGGAGGGATCTGCTTTTTCTGGGGACGCGGAAGGGAGAGGGGGAGGGAGAGGGGGAGGGGGGAGGGGTGGGACGCCGCGGGGGGGGGCCTTCTGGAGCTCTGAAGATTTTCCTGAAGATTTTTTTTGTCTGGGGGAAGAAGAATCTGAGTTGGGGAGAAGGGGTGGGTAACGGGGGGAGCGGACAGGACAAGATGGGGTCCTGCGCCTGACTGTGGCACACAGCCACATACGGTTTTGGGACAAGGTTTTGTAGGAAACCATGGTTTTGGCACATGGTTTTGTGTACACGTTTGTGCATGTGTGCGTACGATTTTATCTGACTGATCTGATTGGCAGCCATCAGCAAGTTTGCATCACCAGTTTCAGTTTTCAAATACCTTATTTCTATGTCTGGCAGAGCCATTCCAAACGTATATTATTTCACATTTGTATCAAAACCATTAAGAGTATTTTCGTTTCTACTTCTTCCCTTACCTCTTTCAAAGCCATTCCAGATATATTTCAGAGCTTGAACACAAAGGATTCCATATTTAAGGTAAGTTTAAAAACTTATATTTATATTATTGTAATTTACACAACAACAAAAATAAATTTTGTATGTTAATTTTTGTTAATACTTGCATGTTAATTTTTGTAATTAATTAAGTAATGTTAATTTTTGTATGTTAATTTTTGTTAATACTTGCATGTTAATTTTTGTAACTAATTAAGTAATGTTAATTTTTGTATGTTAATTTATACAACAACAAAAATATTATTGCAAGTACTAAGTAATTAATACTTGCATGTTAATTTTTGTAATTAATTAAGTAATGTTAATTTTTGTATGTTAATTTTTGTTAATACTTGCATGTTAATTTTTGTAACTAATTAAGTAATGTTAATTTTTGTATGTTAATTTATACAACAACAAAAATATTATTGCAAGTACTAAGTAATTAATACTTGCATGTTAATTTTTGTAATTAATTAAGTAATGTTAATTTTTGTATGTTAATTTTTGTTAATACTTGCATGTTAATTTTTGTAACTAATTAAGTAATGTTAATTTTTGTATGTTAATTTTTGTTAATACTTGCATGTTAATTTTTGTAACTAATTAAGTAATGTTAATTTTTGTATGTTAATTTTTGTTAATACTTGCATGTTAATTTTTGTAACTAATTAAGTAATGTTAATTTTTGTATGTTAATTTATACAACAACAAAAATATTATTGCAAGTACTAAGTAATTAATACTTGCATGTTAATTTTTGTAACTAATTAAGTAATGTTAATATTTGTATGTTAATTTATACAATAACAAAAATATTATTGCAAATATTAAGTAATTAATACTTGCATGATAATTTTTGTAACTAATTAAGTAATGTTAATTTTTGTATGTTAATTTATACAATAACAAAAATATTATTGCAAATATTAAGTAATTAATACTTGCATGTTAATTTTTGTAACTAATTAAGTAATGTTAACAATTACATGTTAATTTTTGTAAGTAATTAAGTAATGTTGTATAATTATTCCCTAGGATAATTTTAATATATTTAATGTTATTTATTATTTTATTAATATTAGTTTTTATTATCAAATTAGATTATTATTCATTAATATTCGGTTTTTTTTATTATCAAATTGGATTATTATTCATTAAATTGGATTATTATTAAATTGGATTATTATCAAATTGGATTATTATTCATCACTATGTTTTATATTAGGATTATTTTTTTTTTCAAATTGGATTATTATTGATTAATATTAGGTTTTATTATTCCATATTATTTTTATTATTACTTAAATTTTTACAATCATTTTCTTTACTTCGTATTTAATTCTTCTGTAGAATAACTTTATTATTTAGGTTCTCTTATATAACCGTCATCACTACTATATTTTTTGGCCAAATAAAAATTGTCTAATTTTCATGAAAAATAAATATAGGTACGTTTAAGATGTCGAGTGGAGTTACTAAACGTGATCCAGCTTGGGAACATGGAGACCCAATAGACGGAAACAAACATGGCACAATTTGCAAATATTGTCATCGAGTAATGAAGAGTGGCGGAGTGACACGACTTAAGTACCATCTTAGTGGATTAGATCCAGCAAAAAATGTCCAACGATGCGATAATGTCCCCCCAGAAGTGAAGGCATTCATCAGCACATCATTAAAAAATAAAAAACAACAGAAGGAAAAGATAACACATGGAATGGAAAATATTCGAGCTGGGCTACGAGGAGAAGTCAGTGATGATGATGACGATGAGGACGAATGTGATGATGACATGGGACCTGAAGAACGACGCAGTTTGAAACAAGCATTACGTGCCTCCAAACAGTCAGCATGGGAAAGAGAACACCTTCATAAAATTCCTAATAGAGCACAAGGTTCCGGGACAAGTGGTGGTGCACAAATGAGACGGGGAGGCAGTCTTAGAGAATCACAACCAACACCACCAATAGCCCCAAGTTTATATAAATCATCCAAAGCACGTCAAAAGAGTGTTTGGAGTTATTTCACTGGAGGTAATGTGAAGGAGGGAATGGGGCGTCTAATTAGCAAGTTCTTTATCTATGAAAATGTCCCTGCTGAGAAAGCATCATCACATCATTTCAAAAATATGGTAGTGGGATGTCAACAAGCCGGTGTTGGAGTACAACCTCCCACTCCCTATGAGATAAGAAACAAATATTTGGAGATGGAGTATAAAGACATTGGCGAGTATGTTAACAAGTTGAAGTCAAAGTGGGAAACTAATGGTTGCACAATCATGTGTGACGGATGGACTGGCCCGACCAGATTGTCTATCATAAACTTCATGGTATACTCCAAGGGAAAGACAATTTTTTTGAAGTCTGTTGATGCTTTAGACCATATAAAGAACTACAAGTATATTTACAAATTATTGAAGGATGTAATCATGGAGGTTGGAGAGCATAATGTTGTCCAAGTCGTGACCGACAACGGTTCTGCATTTGTCAAAGCTGGAAAAAAGTTAATGAAGCATCATAATGTGCAGCACATTGTATTGATCTCATGTTTGAGGCAATGGGGAAGAGAGAGAATGTTGCTACTGTGGTAAAAAGAGCTAGAACGATCACAAATTATATTTACAATCACGGTTGGTTGTTGGCAAAGATGCGTGAATTTTGCAAAGGAGAAATTATTCGTCAGCTACCACTCGATTCACCACCAACTATATTGCATTAGACAGCCTACTTAAGAAGAAAGCAGGGTTGAAGCATCTATTCACTAGTGACGATTGGGCCAACCATAATTTGAGCCGCTCAAATGCAGGTCGTATGATGGAAAGTATAGTGCTTGATCATGCTTTTTGGACTCAATCAGAACATGTGTGCCAAGTGTTTGAACCTCTTTACAAAGTTTTACGGATCGTTGACACAGAAGTGTATCCTACTATGGGGGCAATATATGAGTTGATGCGTGTAGTGAAGGATGAATTGGAAAGAAAACATGGTGCAAGGTGGGTCATAAAGATAATTGAAGATCGATGGTATAAAACATTATACCACGATTTGCATGCAGCAGGTATAAATTATGTCATAATTTGCAATTCATTTCTTTAGTTGCATAAGTATTATTTCTCTTATTAGAGTATGTGTTTCTTTGAACAGCATATTATTTGAATCCTCGATACCAATACAGACCCGGTGTTGGAGATGATGGTACCCTTATACGTGCTGTACATAATGTATACTCTAAATTAGACCCTGCATCACCAACAATTGGCCAATTTGGAAATGAGGTACACAATTACTTAAATTATAATAATTACTTTATTGGATTAAACTAACACGATTTATTGAATTCAGCTAACATGGTTTAAAGATGCAAGAAGAACTTTTGGAGAACCAACATCAGTTGCTGCTCGAACAAAAATGTCTCTTAGTGAGTGTAAACATATTTCACTATAAGTTTGTAATAGAATTTGTTGGAGTTATTAGGCTTATCAACATTGTTTTTCATTGTAGCTGAATGGTGGATCATGCATGGGACCGATGCACCAACTGTGAGAAAGTTAGCAATCAAAGTATTATCACAAACAGCTTCCTCATCTGCTTGTGAAAGAAATTGGAGCACATTTGCACTCATACACACAAAGCAAAGAAATAGGTTGGCTCATAGTAGGTTGGAAAAATTAGTTTATTGCTACTACAACATGAAGCTTCAAGTTCGAGATAAGGAAGCAGAAATAGATCATGTCGACCGTGGTGACCCACTAGATGTGTTTGATATTGTTGCTGAAGATGATGATACAGAGGGTAACCAACTTTATCAGTGGATTAGACCTCTTCATTTAGATGATGATGAAGGCAACCCAGCTCCCAGAGTTGCTGAAGAAGCACGTAATGAAGGGATAAATGTACAAAGAGTATTAGAGGAGGAGGTGGGATCTAGCAGCGCTGACTCTTTGGAAGAACTTTTGCGCCCCAGACCAAGAAACACTGGAATTCCACCTTCTTCCAATCCTACACAACCACAACATCGTGCTGATACTAATGATAGCTCTAGTACAAGATCAGGAGACTCACCTACCACTGGAGTTGGGAATGATGAAGGATATAGTGGAGCTGGAGGTAGTGGTGGTGGATATGGAAACTATTATGGACCACCTCCCGGATTTATGAGCCCCTTCACTGGTGAGGCAAACTTCACGCATGCAACACAGGATGATGACCATGGCAGTAGGCGGGCAGGACCAGGAATTGGTGCCATAGGAAAGGACTATACTCGTAGAGAAAGAGGCAAGGGGATTTTGTCAAGTCAAGAAAATGACTCGTTATCTAGAACTTCAGACTCTGTTGGAGTGGGAGGTAGTAATTATGGTTATACTCATAACCAACCATTTCCCTACCCTTCATATCCCATTCCTGTTGGGATGGAATCGAGCGACTCATGGAAAGAATCCGAGACTCAATCTTCAAATGATTTTGCTTATGGACAACGTCAACCAATCTCGGATCCATATGGGTGGCATGTTAACAATTACATGCAAAACTATTTTGGGGATTTATCATTTGATAACTACTCTTCACAATACACTCACTCTACACATAGAGATGATGAAGATAGTGAAAAATTTGAACCTCATAGGAACTCTATGTGGTACTAAGTCACTATGTATCTTACCATGCAATGTATAAAGTGTAAAATATTGTACTAATTCATTATATATAAATGATTATGGTGTGTTTAAACTTCTTTCATTAATTACTACATATTTTCTACACTCACAATATTTGTCAGCTCGCTATATAATCAACTTGATAATGTTAAATCCATCATGCAGTGCATTTCCTTCCAATTTTTTGTGATAAACTAATAGATAATTGACTAAATAAACATTCTGCAAAGTTTCAATAAAAATTTCCAAGTTTTTCTTACAATTTCCGTGGTTTCCATATAATTTTTATCGATATCGATATTATCCCGATATTTCCATCGATATTTCCTTGTTTTCGGACTACCGATATTTCCGATATTACCGATATTTAATACCTTGGTAGAGACCATTGTGGAATAGCCAAGCTACATGAAACAAATTTCCGGAAGTCCACAGAAAAATTATTGCCAATTGCCCGAAATGAGAAGCAAAAATATTCTGGTAAAGACGTTCCTCAGTAATATCATCATGACTCTCGAAGTCATGTGCAGTAGCAATACCAAACCAAATACGACGAGTAGTGGGGTCCTGAGCTAAGCCTTGGATAAACCTTGGAAATCTTAATGCCATAATGCCTTTCAAATCCTCCTAGCCATTATCCTACTGCAATAATTCTTGTTAAGAAGAATGCTATGTCTCTTATCCTTGGGAGGTCTTCCTCCACTAGCAGGTTTTTTCGGAAAACTTTATTTATTCTGGTGTGGATGGCAGGCAGGCCTATATTTCTTGGTTTCAATAGGACTCCTTACGAGGGTTGTTTCTATCTACTATTATCAAAAAATAATCAAGTCAAAGATCAACGGGGGAGCATATATCATGCTGGTTGTGGTTGTACTTTTTGGGGTAGTCGAAACATTTTATTTATTGGACTGCGAAGGAATACGAGGATATGTGCATAGACAAAGTGAAGGGCTCAATAGAAAATAAGCTTAAAACCCAATTGTAAATATTGACAATGATATTCCTTGTGCATCTCTGTAAGCAACCACATAAAAGAAGTAACGACAAAAGGAGCTGGCGGTGGAAAAAACCAACTTCAACAGAGCCAGCAATATTGACCAAGAACAAAGCCGTCAATAAGTTAAGATTCCAGGGCGTGCGTGAGCGAATTTTCCAAGCTCAGCTGCCTCAGCATTCACCAATAAGTTCACAAGTTAAGCTAAGCAAACGTAAACATTGTCGATTGAAAAATGGAGCAAAGCAAAGGCAGGAGAGTTATCCTCTTCCCGAAGCCCTTCCAAGGGCACATAAACCCTATGCTAGAACTGGCCAACATTCTGCATGCCAAAGGATTCTCCATAGCCATCATCTCCACCAACTTCAACTCCCTCAACCCTTCAACCCTAAACCCACACTTCACCTACCATTCAATCCCTGTTGACTTGACAGAAAACGAGGCCTCCATGAAGGATCCCATCCTTCTTCTTTCTAGTCTAAATGCTAAATGTGTTGAGTCTTTCAGAGAATGCTTGTTCGGGTTGTTATCCGACGACGTTAATTCGGAGGATCCCATTGCATGCTTGATCTCGGATCCTCTCTTCAACTTCACTCGATCGGTTGCGGAAAGCTTTAAGCTGCCGAGAATCGTGTTAAGAACAGGGGTTGCAGCTTCCTTGGCTGTTTATGCTGCATTTCCACTTCTCAGGGAAAAGGGTTACCTACCAATACCAGGTACAATCTCAAGCCAACAAAATCCTATTATCAAGTGTCTTTTTATCGCTGTTGAGCAAAAATTGTACATAATATGTAAACAAATAATTCAGTCGACACAATTTCACCCTCGTTCGTTTGTTTTTAATAGGGTTTTATTAATTTGAGTTCAACCCATTCTAGGCTACGCGCCTATTAATTACAACCTTTCTTTTGGGAAAGGAATACCCTTTGATTCTAATATGAATAAATCGTAACTTGGGGATTTGGGTGTTTATTTGATTTTGTGACTGCACCTAGGTCGAACCCTAGATTGCCTATGTACCATCGTTTGAGAGATCAAGTCACTCGTAGTTCATGTGTATTTGTTGGGGTTTAATGCCTTGTGCAGTTTTAGCTCGTGCAGGCGAGGACTTTGAGCCATTGGAGCATTTGATGCCTTATGTAGTTTTAGCTCGTGCGGGCAAGGACTTTGACTTTTGATGCCTTGTGCATTATTAGCTCATGCGGGCGAGGAGCAGTTGAATTTTGATACGGCTTCGTGCCATTTAGGACTTGATACGGCTTCGCGCCCTTTGAATTTGATGCGGCTTTATGCCATTTGAAATTTGATGTAGCTTTGTTGTGTGAGCAACATACATTAATTAGAAATCTAGGAACTGTGCTTCCAGACTTCTCTTTCACTCTTCGTAGAATTTGTAGTTACTTGGTCAAAGTAGCAGAAGTGAATTTAGTTTATATAAACAAGAGATTCATCTTGATTTTCACGGTTGCATCTAAAATTTGATATTAGACTGCCTACGTATTCTTAACGGAATCAAACCGGCATAGTTCATAAATATGATTTTGGTATGGCTTTGTGCCGTTTTAGGACTTGTCGCGGCTTTATGTCATTTGATATTTGATACGGCCTCATGCCTTGTGAATCTTCACATGGCTTCGTGCCTTTAAATACAACTTGCTGGACATTTTTTGATGAATAACCAATCAAACTTGTAAAAGTGAGGTTGGATCAATGTATTGAACCTCTCTTTTTATAGAGTCGTTTTCCATGGTAGGATTTTAATTTTCCATACTTTTTTGTGTACACCTTCCTTCCTCCTGTACGCTTGTAATTGGGTACATGTGAGTGATCATGCCTATTGATTTAGTGATGGGCATTTTTAAGAGTTTTTCATGTGGTGAGATTCATCCCACATGGTTTTGGAAAGGTTGATCAAAATAAATTGGTCTGATGCATTTCCTTTGAGGGTCCACGCAAGCAACATTCTCAATTAATTTGAGAATTTTGTTCACAGCAAACTTCTTGTTTCTTCCTTCTTCTTTTTTTATATACTTTTCTTTTGAATTGTCAACCCCATTTAACATAGAACTTTGAACCCACTTTGAATTTTTCAGGCCTTCTGACAACAAGCTTTACTCCTCCTTTTTTTTATGTGACCTTTAAAGCTTCCAAGTTCCAATAGGACTTGAAAGTTCAACAACTTCTCTTCCCCTCCACGTGAGCAAACTCCACGTGAGGTGCTCGCTTTCCCTTGATTAGAAAGTGGGACTCCAAGTCTATCCCACGTGAGATGCATAGGTCAAAACCCATTTAGAGAACTTCTTTTTGGCCTTTCGAATTTTCAACCCCATTAAAAAAAAGGGGACTCTGAACCCATTTGTTCCAAGCCTTCTGACAGCAGGACCTCCCTTCTTCTCCACGTGACGTGAGGTGTGAGGTGTGAGGTGTGAGGTGTGAGGTGTGACGTTCAGACTTTATTCACATCCCCCCACGCTCGCGAGATGGCTTTCAGGAATCTCTTTTTTTCAATTCTAACACACGGTGCTCTTCTATCAGAAACCAAAGGCAGTTCCGCAATATTTGGGCTCCCGTTGATTTCGCCATGTTTTTGAAATTCCTTTTGGGTTTGTCAGCTCTTGATTTCCAAACGAAGATGGGTAAGATTGGTGGAATTCAAACTCTTTTGAATTGTTTTAATTTATCTTCTTTTCCCCTTAAACCGTAAAGCCCTTTTTATGCAGGCTACGGAACTTTCATTTTCCCCTGCTGCATTATTCTCTTGCTTCTTGCCACTTTGACTTGTGCTTTTTTGTGGATTGAAGACCTAAAACGAAGAGGGGAAGAAATCAAGCAGGTTACCCATTTTCGTTTTCCTTATGTTATGGGTTTTATTTTGGAGTGGGTTGAAGCTCTGAACTGCAACTGATTGGTTTAATTAATTTGTGCAGAAGTAACAGAATCTCTTCGATTGGTTGTTTGGACAAACTTTCTTGCAGTACTTTGAAAACAAGTGTTGATTCATGGCTCCGAAGGTGGGAATTTGCACTTTTAAACTCGTGGTAATGCATCCTCGTATCTGCTGAATTTTGAATGAGTTTTGATGTATTAGAGTGTAATTACTCTCTGGCATTTCTGTTTCCTCAGGGGAAATTATTTGACTGGTCTTGACAGTGGGCATTTGGACACTCCTTTTGTGTTCCCATTTAATACTTGCCATTCTTTTCTCATTAACACTTGCATAAAGTGATGCTTTTCCAAAAAAAATCTTTTGTAGTCTTGATTTGTCTACCAAGTCTTCTCGGTGTTTAATGTAAAGGTTGTCATATGATTGACTTTCTCAATTGATTTGGAAATCTTGACAGTGAGTCTTTTTCCTCTTCTGTAAATTTGGGACGGCAAGTGTTTCAATATAAAGGCTTTGAACCTTTTTTTAATCTTCTCGTGATAAAGAAGGCTTTGGACCTTCTTTTAAATGTTTGTGGCAGAGAAGCAGTTGAAAATTTTTGACACAATGAAAAATCTTTGTCCCATTTTCACGTGACAAAGAAGGCTTTGAACCTTCTTTTATCTGTCTATTTAAAGATGGGGAAATTCCCTCTTCTTTCCTTGTCTTAATGCTTTTTCGTCAAAATCTTGACACAATGAAAATTTTTGTTTCATCTTCCCATGGCAAAGAAGGCTTTGAACCTTCTTTTATCTGTCCATTTAAAGATGGGGAAATTTCGCTTTATTTCCTGTATCTCTTTTTATCCAACATGATGGCCATGTGAATGGCTTTCATGTTATCTGAAAAAACCTTTCTTCCTCCTCCCTTCTTTCTTGGCGTGGACGGTGAATGCGGATCTCTTGAACTTGATTGGAACTTCACTTGGTGGTTTAGACCAACCTGAAGAAATTCATGGGATTTTTTCTGCTGCGTCAGTGGGGAGTCAGGTTGTTCAAAGTCTCCACCTCCATCTGTTTGGTGAAAGGGGAATGCCGAGACAAGAGACAAGAGCCAAAGAAAATGTCTAAGAGAAAGATTGCTGAGCAAAGGGGAATGTCGTGGACCATTGCCTAGTGGTCTTCGGCTGCCATTTTTTTTTTGCGTTGCTTCTTCTTTTGTATCCTTCTCTGTTTCTTGTGTGTTTATATATACACACACAAATATTACCCTGCCTTTGTCTGCAACATAACATCAAACAAGAGAAAAATAATTTTAACCGGGCTTTGTTTCATACCTGGTGATGGAAGTTCTTTGGATCTTGGCTTGAAAGCACGAATGGTTGAACTCGTTCTCTTTTCTAGCAGCACCTCGTTGCTCTTGGTACTTTCTCTTAAAATTTCTCTTATTTTCTGCAGAGTATCCCCTCTTTTGTTTCTGTGTTCTCTTGCTGCAGCTGATGCCTATTTATAGGCATCCTAGGAAGGCTCTAGAATTTATTACGTGGGGGAGATGGAGGCCATGACCTTCTGCCACTTTCTCTTAACCTCTCCCACCAACTGTGCAGTTTTTTTCCACACCTTGCAGAAAAATAGGAAGTTCCTGTGTTGCACGTTTTCTTCCCCCCTTTTGTAGGAAGAAATGCATATTTTATTTATTTATTTATGGATGTTGATTTGTATGTAAAGCCCATCCTCATCTTTTGGGATGGATTACATCTTTTGTTTTGTCTTGTAATTTGACCTACTTTGTATGTACTCTATATTTTTTTTTATATATTTTTGTTGTTCAACAATCGCATCATTGTTAGTGACCCACGTAGACTGAAAACACCGTAACAAGACTAATGACTCTTTTGGCATTCTTTTTATAAGTAGCATTTTTGTTCTTTGTTAGTAAGAGATTATGCAATATGTGCTTGTATTATAAGAAAAACTAACGAAAAATCCAAAAAAACTTCTCTTTTAATAAAAAAATCTTTTTTAAAGGTATAGTGAATAGTACTAGTTAAAGGTAAAAATGTGGTTTTTCGTTAAAAGTGAACAGTACCGGGAGTATTTTGTTAAAACTCTCTTATATTAAAGTAACCAATAAAGAGTGTTTTTATTAAGATTTTATTTTAGGGATTTTTGAACTTTAATCATTCAAGAAAATTAATATTTAAAAAAAAAAAACCTGGTGTAAGATTGAATATTAATTTTAGTCCCTTAATGTGTACTTAATTCAAATTCATATTATATTTTTGTTTTTATATTTAATAGATAATTTATTTAATGTTATTACATTAATTTTTAAATTTATTATTATACACATTTTAATTCATTAATTTTATTTAACTTTCTCTAATTTGTGTACCTAAACTTCCGTATCATAATATATTTTACTAAATTAGTGTACCGAAATACCCGTACCTAAATGTATTGTAGTGAATTAGTGACACACAAGAAAATATGTAAAAACATAAGTGTACCGAAAATTTCGTACCTAACTATATGATACTAAACTAGTGTACCGAAATGTCCGTACATAAACATATTATACAAACAAAAGTGTACCGAAATGTTCGTACCTAACTATATGATACTAAACTAGTGTACCGAAATGTCGGTACTTAAATATATTATACTAAACTAGTGTACCGAAATGTCTGTACCTAAACATATTATACTAATAAAGTGAACCAAAATGTTCGTACCTAAATATATTGTAATGAATTAGTGGCAAATAGGAAAATATGCAAAAACATAAGTATACCGAAAAATCTCCACGAAAATATTTTCTTGTATAAGATGCTTACCATAATGAGAATTAAAATTTATAATATTTTCATAAAATTTAAATTCATAAAATTATAAATAAAAAAAGAGACATTAAATGACATTAAATAGTGTCTAGGGACTATAATCAATTTTTAATCTTGTATAAGACATTTTTCTAAACTTCATCTTATTTAGGGATTAAAATCTAGTTTATCATTTATTTTGTAAGAACCTTTTTATTAAAACTCTCTAAAAAAATGTAGTTAATACATTACTAGAAGCCTTTATTTTTTTATTTTATTGAATAGCTAATACTGAGTCTCTTAAACAAACGATTTATAACGATAAAATGTGCTTAACCAAGCCATCCAAAGATAGGTACGAAGAGCCACCTTTTTTCAGGCAATGATTTGCCTTTTCCATCAAATTTAAGGCTCTCTCCTTGATCTCTACACCTTCTTTCTCAACCATTAGTCTTCTAATTGTTCTTTCAACCTCACCTCTCTCAATCCCATGCTCCAATTGCAGCCCTACCTTCCAAACATCACTCACAAATCTTGCATTCACCATTTGATCACTGAAATATGGCGTGCAAATCATAGGGACCCCTTCACAAATGCTTTCCAATGTAGAATTCCAACCACAATGAGTCCAAAAGGCTCAAACTGCTGGATGGGCCAACACTTCTTTTTGTGGAGCCCATTTCACAACATGGGCTCTTTCGTTCAACGTTTCTAGAAATCCATTAGGCAACGTTTCATGCAAGCCTAACTCTTGAACTAATCCGGGTCGAACCACCCACAAAAAAGGGTTGGCCACTGCTGGCCAACCCCCAAGCAATCTCCAAAAATTGAGCGTGATCTATCTTGGCAACGCTCCCAAAGCTAACATAAGCAACAGATTTTGGCGCTTGAGTGTTTAGCCATGAATGCAACTTTGATCTTGTGATAGTAAGCTAGTTGATGAAGAAGAGGTCGTAGGGCCGCTCTTGTGAAATGGACCTAGTGAGAAAATTGGAATATTGGGGTAATATTCTTGGCGAATTGTGGCAAGTGCTTGTCCCTCAAGATCTTCAAACGTATTGAAGATGAGTCCATGAGAAGCCTTGGGTTCATTTGCCATGTTGGTTATTAGTTGATAGAAATCTTCAGGGTCGCAATTGGGCATCGCTGCAGGTAGGTCTTTAACTTTGATAGGTGAAAGCTCCGTCACTAGCTCTTCTAGTCGAGAATCTAATTATTGTCAAAATAGAAAGCCAAATATAAGGTTCCTAATAAGTATATATAAATTAGCAATGTATATATAAATTAGCAATGCATATTCTAAAATGCTAATTTATGAGGAGGCAGAGCAAGGAATAAAAATGCTAACCTAACAAGCCTAGCTCAAATAGGCACAAACTGTCAAAATACTGATTTGGGATCGCTTCTAGAAGTGCTAAAGTGTTTTTTGGTAACCAAAAACATTTTTGGATCAATGGAGTGATTTCAGAAGAAGAACCACTTCGAAGTTTTTTTACATGTGCTTGAGTTTTTAATAAAAAAATTTACATGTTTATAATAAAGGGAGTTTTAACAAAACACTTCCGGTACTGTTCACTTTTAACGAAAAACCACATTTTTACCTTTAACTGTTAATTCCTAATTTCAGTTTTTGTTGGAAATCAAAACTGATGCATTAGAACGTTGGTTTTATACTACTTAGTCTAATATTGTTAGTTAGCCAATTGATCATGTGCAGCACACCATGTCCTAATATCAGTTTTCCTTCTTAAACAAAGACTGATATATTTTCTTTGTATCCTAACGTTGGGGTTAATAATGTTTCTGCTACCCGATTTGCAAAGCTTTGTTCTGGCTACCTGATTCGCACATTTCAACTTAATCTCCAATCCATTCGACCAGTTGATATACGTCAGAAAACCAACAAAACAAAACAAAACAATAATGGTTTTAATAAGATGGGAGCAAGTTGTCTTGGAGCCTCATGTACCGCATCCAATCAATCTACATAACAACCAAAAAATTAGGGTTTCTTCGTCACAACGAATGCATTCAATCAATATACATACATAACAGTCATCATACTTACGTTGTCTACTTTTAATTGATCCAAAATACTGGCATATTGTTCCTTGGATGCTTCTACTTGCAATCAAATGCTTTTCCAATAGCTTTACCCCAGCTCTCGATCAGCAGATACTCCTCTGTTTCTGATGCCCTATGATGCATGAACATGGTGGTATACCCTCGTATTCCCGTATCGTGTCGTGTGGTATTTCCGTGTCGTGTCCTGTCGTATCCTCGTGTCTATGTCCATATATCTTGATAGGTTGCCTTGCAGAAAGATATGACATAAACAAAAAGACATTTGTAGTTAATGAACACGCTTTAATATTTGGGTTAGAAGATGTTGTTAGAATAACTGGGTAGTCAGTAGTTGGCTAACCATCCATAGATGATTTGTGTCATAATCTTTTAGGGAGACATCCTGAGGGGAATAAGAGTTTCATCATCTTGAATGGCTGAAGCCAGAAGTTATTTGACATAATCTCTGGTTAGACGAGGGGATTGTCAGAGAGGAGAAGAGAACATTGTGGAATATGACACGTGGCAGAAGATCAACGGGGGAGCATGCATCGTGCTGGTTGTGGTTATACGTTTTGGGCTAGTTGAAGCATTTTACTTATTGGACTGCGAAGGAATAGGAGGGTATATGCCCATAGACAAGATGAAAGGCTCAGTGAAAAATAAGCCCAAAACCCAATTGGTAAATATATTCCTTGTGTATATTTAAGCAACCACATAAAAGAAGTAATGACAAAAGGGGCCGGCGGTGGATTAAGGAGGTGGATTGTTTGCCTTCCCATTTCCATATTTTTCATATCCCCT
Source organism: Heteromeles arbutifolia (assembly GCA_024362995.1). Classification (NCBI taxonomy): domain Eukaryota; kingdom Viridiplantae; phylum Streptophyta; class Magnoliopsida; order Rosales; family Rosaceae; genus Heteromeles; species Heteromeles arbutifolia. The sequence goes on along the minus strand of JANCRC010000018.1, from coordinate 7,278,345 downwards.
TCTGTTTGTGTGGTCACGGTTAAGCCATGTCAACATTTTATATTCCTATTACTTTTTATTTTATTATTTCTATAAAAAATTAATATAAAATGTTGACGTGACTTAACCGTGACCACACATTATAGGAGGGCATGGGGAGAGTATGGAAATAGGAGGGCAGACAATCCACCTCTGTGGATTAAGCCTTCAACTCCTGGATGCATTCCTTTTCATGTCAAGTGGTTGATGTGACATGCTCGGCGAGGTGTGAGTTCACACTTAGGGCGTGTTTACTTATCCGTAATTGGAATGAGAATGTGGAATTGAATTCCGATTACGGAGTACTCTGGTGTTTAATAAACATGGAGGAATCAAAAAAGTAGTGTGGCCCACACAAATTTTGGAATTCAATTCCTTGTATTGGTGGAATTGGATTCCCTAGATATAGGTGGTAATCCAATTCCTTTTTGTTTGGGCAATCGGAATGACACTTTTATTCCCTTTATACCCTCACTTACTTTTTTTATTTCCAAAACTATCCTTTATAAACCCATTAAAGTATATAAAATATTTGATTTGGGACAAGGGCATTTTAGTAATCATATTGGTTTATATTCTGATTCTGCTGAATTAGTAAACAGCTTTATGGAATTCTATTCCGATTCCAAAACATTTTAGTAAACAGCTTCAACAGGAATCCGATTCTGACTTCTTCTCATTTCAACTCCTTCTCAATTCAATTCCTCCTCATTTCAATCCTCTCTACTTTCATTATTGTTACACAAACGCGCCATTAACCTCCTTGAAATTACGGGGTTTAGCCCTTGAAAAGTGTTTTTCCATCTGAAACACCTTTTGCAACACCCCCTGGTCTGATTATTCTCATAGGTTTGCCGCCCCATAACTGCCACGTCATAATCATAATTTTAAACATTAAGTCTGTAACTGTCCACAAATCTTCCAAATTAAATGCCCATTAAACTTGAGCCTATTGGGCCATGTTGAGAACCCAGTGTTTAATTTTGACCCAAACAAATATAATTTTCATTAATTCATAAAATACTTTAATTCATTTAATTTTCCAACAATGAGGAAGGAAATGTTGTAATAAAACATACGAAATTCATAAGCTCACAAGCTAAGCAAAACAATCGGTCTTAGAAATTCAAATGGAGCAAAGCAAAGGCAGGAGAGTGATACTTTTTCTACAGTCCAAAGGCTTCTCCATAACCATTATCCACACTTTGATCCAACTCCATCAACCTTCCAGCACTAAACCCGCACTTCACCGACCACTCCAACAAAAATCATCAGCAGAATATACAATCAAATATAAAAATCCTACTTTTTAACCAAAAGTTACAACTACTGATCCGAAATCACTAAATTACATTTTCATACTTCAGGTTTGGGGTATATTTCAATTCCTTACAACATCTTTAAAAAATTTCACTTTCATACCTTAAGTATTATTTTATTTCAAAATAATACATCCGTTACATTTTTCATCCATTGATCCGTTAAATGCTGATGTGGCTGCCACATATATGCCACGTGGTTGCCAAATGTCTGCCACGTGGCAAATAAAATAATTTTTTTATTTTTTTAAAAAAAAAACCTGAATTTTCAAAAAAAAAAATTTGATTTGAAACCCAAGAAGAAGAAACATGTCCGGCCGTGACCCCCCATCTTCTTCTTCCTCCTTCGAACTGGGTTTGGGGTTTTTTGTTTTTTTATTTTTTCCTTCCTTCCCCCCTGAACCTGTCCGGCCGTCCCCCCACAGCGACCCACCTCCCCTCCCCCCCTGCGACGACCCACCTCCCTCCCCCCGCCGTACCCACCTCCCTTCCCCCCTCCTAGAGACCCACATCCCCCCCCCCCAGGCAATCAATCATGTCCCTCTTCTTCTTCTTCTTCGAACTGGGTTTGGATTTTTTTTTTCTTTCTTCCTGTGTTTGGGGTTTTTTGTTTTTTGTTTTTTTTCCCTTCCTGGGTTTGGGGGTTTTTTTTTTTTTTTTTTTTTTGCCTTTCTTCCTCTGTGTTTGGGGTTTTTTGTTTTTTGTTTTTTTCCCTTCCTTCCTCCCTCTGCTGCTGCTGCTTCTTCTTCATTGTGTCGCTGGGGGATGGGGGGAAGGGATAGTGGGTTTCAAATTTTTTTTTTTTTTTTTAAAATTCAGGTTTTTTCAAAAAAAAAATATATATTTGCCACGTGACAAACGTTTGGCAGCCACGTGGCATATATGTGGCAGCCACATCAGCATTTAACGGATAAATAGATGAAAAATGTAACAGATGTATTATTTTGAAATAAAATAATATTTAAGTTATGAAAGTGAAATTTTTTAAAGGTGTTATAAGAAATTGAAATATGCCACAAACTTAAGGTATGAAAATGTAATTTATTCAACCCAATTGGAGCACATAAGCCAAATCAAAATCAACACACCAATTTGTCTTAACTCTTAAAGGTTTAGTGTTTAATAGTCACAGTCAGTCAGTCACCACCCTATCCTCTGCCTGCCTCCTGTCAATCCTTTTCATAGGATTTTCTATAATTCCGGCACAGGAGATCTCAAACCCACAACTAACGTTGGCGTGGCACCATTTGTCTAAAGTGTAAAGTCATAAAGTAACGTGTCCTTTATTGCTTTTGCTAAACATCATGACCTGAGGAAAAAGACAATTTCCACTGACCCAATAATATCTCTACATGTATGAAATTCACTTACTAATGAAAACAAATATTACCAACATTTTATTATTTTCTAATGTCCCCAAAAGGACTATACTTAGATGTAAAGTGGTTAATAAGATGTATAGAGGAAAGCCTCTAGATTGGCTTAGGAGGAAGTACTTAGTCGAAATTTCAACGGAGGTATGAAATTCACTTACTAATGAAAACAAATATTACCAACTTTTTATTATTTTCTTAAGTCCCCAAAAGGACTATTCTTAGATGTAAAGTGGTTGATAAGATGTATCGAGGAAAGCCTCTAGATTGGCTTAGAGCAAATGCCAAGATAGATCAAGCTCACTTTTTGGAGATTCCTTGGGGCTGGGCCAACAATGGCCAACCTTTTTTGTGGGGTTGCTCGACCCAGATTAGGTCAAGAGGCAGAAGTGTTGCCTAATAGATTTCTAGAAGCGTTGAATGAGAGGGACATGTCATAAATGGGCTCCATAAAAAGAATTGTTAGCCCACCAAGCAGTCAGAGTTTTTGAACTCATTGAGGTTGGAATTCTACATTAGAGAGCATTTGTGAAGGGGTCCCTATGATTTGTACGCCATTTTAAAGTGATCAAATGGTGGATACAAGATTTATAAGTAATGTTTGGAAGGTAGGGCTATTGGTGCATGGGATTGAGAGAGGCGAGGTTGAAAGAACAATTAGAAGACTGATGGTTGAGAAAGAAGGGGAAGAGATCAAAGAGAGCCTTAAAGTTGATGGAATAGGGAAATCTTTGCCTCAAAGAAGGTGGCTCTTCGTCCAATCTTTGAATGGCTTTGTTAATAATATTTTATCATTATAAATTGTTTTTGAAACTAAAATCCAGTTGTTTTTTAAACTCCGTTCATGTATCATGTATTATATCATGAATTATCATGATGCTTATGCGTCGTCGTGTTTTAAAAAAAATATGGTCCATTATCTTTATCATATCCTTCAGAATTATTCTGTTTTTTTCCCTTGCTCCATCACAATTATCCAAATCTTTTTCTTTTTTCTTTTTTCTTTCTTTTTTTTTTTTTAAATTTGTAGAGACGGATTAGGCGAGATTAGCTCTTCATCAACAGTCGTGTGCGAGGCACCAACCCTCTCCCGAATGAGAAAGGACTGTTGCACCCAGAAACCCCCTGCTTGTCCCCTCTCTTCTAGATTTTATTAAGAAGAAAAAATGAAAAGTAATACAAGCGGGGGAACTAGGTTAATACCCGCTAAAAACAACTTTTGAAGCAAAACCCTAACAAGAAGTAGAAAACTGTTTGAGACATGAAAACCCAGTTACAAAAAAACAAGGTAAAACCCATCCTAACAAAATCGATAATTGGGGCGAAGAGAAAGATTATGATGATACGCAGCAATAGCACAAAGAGGACAAGAGTCCTACCAATAAACCCCAGGATGGTCCACTCCAAAATTTGCCAAACAGTCAGCCACTTGATTCCCTTCGCGAAAAATATGTGTAACTCTTATGCACATAGAAGAGAGCAATGCTCTACAATTCAACCAACGACCCCTCAAACGCCAGGGAACACGATTATGAGAAGCAAAAGTGAAAAGAACAACCTAGGATGAATCACACTCAATCCAAAGGGAATGCCAACCTTCTCCCAAGCTAAGTTTACCGCATGAATTACAACATGCAATTCAGCTTCAACAGAGGTGGCCACCCCTAAAGAAGTAGCAAAACACCCTATGCATGACACAAAATGATCACGAAATATACTGCCAGTACCAGCCAATCTTGGTGATCCACGAGCTGCACCATCGGTATTCACTTTGACCCAATGTAGAGAAGGTGGTTTCCATAAAACTTCAATAACACGAGGTGACTTGGCAGGACGACCAGACAAACCAATAGCGTGAAGAATACAAAGTTCTTCCACTTAATTTTTCATGTTTCCCTGGCTCAGCGAATCAATTTCAAGGAGCTGAATATTAATTGAGCGAACAATAGCAGTAATGGAAGGTCGAATATCCTCAAAACGAAGCTTATTACGTGCTGTCCATAAACAATATAAACATGCTCCAATTAAACCCCACCATAGTAGTTGAATCTAAGAGCAATAGCCTTTACGAATAGGATAAGTGAAGAAGGTCATAATATCATCAAAGGGAGAGATCACCCCAAGCCAATTTAAACATGAAGACCAAACCTGACGTGAGAAAGAACATTCAAAAAACAAATGTCTCGGAGTTTCCACATTTGAGCAACAAGGGGAACACATAAAGGGAAGAGCAAAACCTCTATCCTGTAATAAAGAATCTGTAACAACTTTCCCATGCATGAATTTCCATAGAAAAAGAGAATTTCTAGGATGAAAACAATTCTTTATGTAAAGCACTATTAAAGAAATAAGATTTGAATACAGAACTTCGAGTTAAAGATTTACGCATAAACATGTGCAAGGGTATGTACATGAACAGTAAACCATTGGGCTTAGTCAATACTTTCAATTAAGCAATGAATCCTTTTATCTGTGGATTATCAGCATGATTTATCGTGTGTAAACACTTCGTCACTTCCCCTCCAATCGAAAATATAGTTGTTGGATTGCCCCCACCTGCAATGGTCTGTTATGCAAACGAAGAAGGCTCCAAACTACGACTAATAGAGTTAACGAAAGAAAGATGTCTCGGTGAATACCATTTAATAAATAAAATTACGAAGTGGATAATGAGTACCTCTAAAAGGCTTGGTTGCGGAAGACAAAGATTGGTGTGGTGGTAGAATCACGAGAGCAAATTTAGTCCTTTAAGTAAGAGTGTGCCTAGGGATGGCAACGGGGCGGACTGAGTTCGGATATGCCATCCCCATAATCGAACCCGTTTGTTTTCCCCATCAGGTAACAATTTTCCCCGTAACCGAACCCGTCGAGTAACGGATTCCCCATCAGGTAACAATTTTCCCCGTTTGTTTTCCCATAATGTTCCAGTTTCTCCCTCATGAGTCACGACCATCTTCACATCCTTCCCCTCGCCTGAAAACTGGACTGGTTCAACAGCTTCATCCCTCCCCCCCGGTGCTTTGTTTCTGCTGTTACACAATAGAGCTGCTTCTTTTTTTCAAGCTTTAATTTTCAAGCTTTGCCAATCAGAGCAAAGCTACTTTTGCTCAGTCTCTCTTTACTAAATTCTTTTCTTTTTCAAGCTTTCTCAATCAGAGAGCAAAGCTGATTTTGCTCCCCCTCCTCCAAATCTCAATCTCAACGGAACGGAAAACCTTACAGAGCTGGTGTGGGGTCTGGAGGGTGTGAATTGAGGGCTCGCCAGAGACGGTGGGGTGGTGTGGGTGGTGGTGCCATGTGTGCGTAGCTCGAGAGAGGTGAGGACTGAGGAGAGTGTAATGAGGAGAGGGAGAAAGAGAGAGTTGCAGAGAAGAAGTGAGGTGAGGGAAAGAGCACAGGAAGAAGAGAAATGTGAGAGATGAGGGAGAGAAGATGGTGGTGTGGTCCTTGTTTTCCATGTGTGTACGCGTGTGTGTGGTGCTCAGGGAAGGGAGAGGCACAGAGCACAAAAACGGGAGGAATGTGGAGAGATAGTGAGGTGTGTTCTTTTATAAAAACACTAGCCTCCCTGCACGCGCTCACGCGCATGCGAAAGGTTTTTTTATAAGTACGATGTTCTACGCACGACTTATTCAATTTAAATGTATTTATCAACGTAGATTTGAAAAATAAATTAAATATTAAAAGAATGAATGTAACCTTATGATATATTTGATGAAAGCAAAATCTCTTTGTACACAACATTTCTTGTGAAGACTCCCTTTCAACATAGAATTATTTTTTTGTTTTTTCAAAGCTAAAAATATCACTAACCTACAAAGAAAACATCCAACCATTCTCTATACCCCACAACCAACCACATAAATTTTAAAGGAAAACTAATGAAAATGGCTTGAAAACTTTGAGTTTTAACGATAAGGACAAAATAAAGGGTAAAATGAATAGTACCAGGATTGACTTTTTTAGTGTAAAAATGTGGTTTTTCGTTAAAGTGAACAGTACCGGGAGCTTTTCATTAAAGTTCCCAAATTTTAACTCATAACACTTATTTCATGACACAATTTACCGTCTTGCCTATTCTCATCTTCTCCCTAACCAAATACAAAAGGGTATCCCTAAGTAAATAAAAAAACTCCAATTTATCTTTTCCAAGCTGTGATTGAAACAAAAGGAATAACAATTAACAAAACCAAGCCAACAGTAATGAAACCAAACAAAATAAAATCACAGCTAAAATTAAAAATTCAAAAAATGATTACTAATTCATAAATCTTGAATGATATATATATATTTTTTTTTGAAAAGAATAAATCTTGAATGATATAACCAAGTCTTATCATTTTTTACCTTCTTTTATGACGCTTCACTTGGCTGATTAAAAGGCTTCACTTCTTTTATGCTTGGTTATACAAAATAATTCTATGCTGTATCATTCACTTTTGCGAGGCTTTAATAAAAAACAAAGAACAGCAATTAAGTATTTTGTATTTCCTATGAGCAATCACATAAATTCCAAGTTATTCAATGCATTCATAAAACAACATGAAACACATTTAACGTTCAGATCATACAAAACTGAAACCTCAGAATATGCGAAAAGAATTATTACTTTCTTACAGAATAGCCTAAAAAGAATAACTCTAAATTACTTATCTCTATTACGAAGAGGTTATAATAGCAGAGAAAAAGGCCCCAAAAAATGAAGACCCAAAACTCCTGGAATAAAAAAGAAAACCAAATGATACATTTAGACCACCAATCTATACAACACGCACAAAAAAGGAATTCACAAACAAAACCAATGTAAACACAGTGAACGAATCCAAAAAGGGAACCCAACACATGAAGAAAGTCAGAAAGTTGTCACAATTAAAATAAAAAAGTTGAATCGCTCATTACCAATTAATAAATCAATAACCAAATAACCAAAATTTTGCATTCTTTAATTTGTTCGAAATTAATTTCGTCTCTGTCTTTTTTCAAATCTGATAAAATCTCCAAAACACAAAAAACAGCAACTAACTATTTTTTATACCCCGTAAACAACGATATATATCTTAACCCATTTAACATATTCATAAAATAACATTAAGGGTAAATTACATAGAAACCCCTCAGGTTTAAGGTCTATTACAACCCCATACAACATCTTTAAAACATTTCACTTTCATACCTCACGTAATATTTTATTTCAAAATAATACCTTCGTTACATTTTCCATCCATTAATCCGTTAAGTGCTGACGTGACTGCCACATTTATGCCACATAGCTGCCAAATTTGTGCCACGTGGCAAAAAAAAATTAATTTAAAAAAAAAAAAACCTGAATCTTCTATATTAAAAAAAAAAAAAAACCAAAAACAAAAGTTGAACCCACAACCCCAACCCACCCAACTTGCAACCCAAAAGAAGAAGAGGAGGAGAGGAAAAAAGAAAAAAGACACCCATCTTCATCTTCCCCGACCCCCCTCCTTGCAACCCACCCCTTTCTTCCCCCTCCCGTCTTCCCCAAACCCACCGTGCACCCATCCTCCACCTCCTCCTCCGCACCCACTACTTACAACCCAGAAAAGAAAAGAAAACAAAAAAAAAAAAACCCATCTCCCTTTCCCTGCAGCCCAGATCTCGTCTTCCCCAATGAGTGTGGATTTAAGGAGTGGAGTGTGTAGAGGAGGGAAAAGGATGCGAGCGAGGGTGGGTGCAAAGGATGGGTATGCTGGGTTTTTTTTTTCTTTTTTTCTTTTTGGGTTGGCAGGTTGGGCTCGGGTTGAGGGGGTGGGAAGATGGGTGTGCGAAGGAGGTGGAGGATGGGTGCGGAGGAGGATGGGTGGGGACGACGAATGGAAGATGACGATGCTCCGACTCGGGTGGGGTGGGATCTGGACTTCGGCGGGGGGACGGGCGGGTTATGGGATTCGCGCCGGGGGAGGCTAAGATCTGTAGGGGAGGATCTGCGGTGGGATCTAGGTTTTCTGGTTTTTTTTTTTTTGGTTGAAGGTTCAGGTATGGGGGGAGGGGTGGGGTGATGGGATCTGGGTTTTCAAACCTTTTTTTTTTTTTTTTGTTGAAGATTCAGTTTTTTTTTTAAAAAAAACAATCACGTGGCACACTAGCATACATTTGGCAGCCACGTCAGCACTTAACGGATCAATGGATGGAAAATGTAACAGATGTATTATTTTGAAATAAAATAGTACGTGAGGTATGAAAGTGAAATGTTTTAAAGATGTTGTATGAGATTGTAATAGACCTCAAACCTGAAGGGTTTCTATATAATTTACCCTAACATTAAACACATTTATGCATCAGATCATATAGAAGTGAAGTATCACAACATTCATAAAAAATTATTACTTTGTTAGAGAAAAGCTTGAAAAAAATGTAAATTACTCACCTCTATTATAAAAATGTTACAACAGCAGATAAAAAGGCCAAAAAAAGGAAAAGCCGCACCTCCTGAAATAAAAAAAAAAAAAAAAAAAAAAAAAACCAAACGACACATTCACAGTATTAATCTAAACAATCTCCAAAACAAAAAGAAATGAACAGAAAAAACCCATGTAAATATACAGAACAAAAAAAGGAATTAAGCTACAGCAGTGATGCTGCAATGCCATATTGCCGCTGTTGCCGAAATGCTCATCTTGGATTACAGGTTTTGATGCCCTGCTCAGCGGAGATCCCCAGAAAAAAGGCGGCGATGAAGCCAATTGCTTATTATTGAATCTATCATCATAATTCCCCTGTTTTCATAAATTAACCACAAAACAGGAGAAAATAATTAGTCTTTGTTCTTGGAATTTTTTCATAAGTGGAAAAGTGAGCTAAAACATGACAACAAAATTAAAAATAAACTAATTCATGCCAATAGAAACAAATTTGAAACCCCCAAAATTAGAAAATATAAAACGAAAACATGAAATGATTTCGCAGGACCTTTTCTCTGCAAAACCTACAAACCACGGTTTATTTATGTCCCTTGATTCGAGTGGATGCATCCACAAAAAGGGGTGCACGGAAATCATTTTCTCTAAATATTAGCTAAAAAATCATCTGTCGAATATTAGCTCAATAAATTTAAGGGGAAGAGAGGAACCTTGGCGAGAATAATATCCAGAATCTCAGACCCAGCTTCAGAATCTCCAATCTCCGATTGGTTGTGACTGTTGCAGCAGCAGCAACAAAAATCAAACACCCAAAAAAGAACCTTTGACTCTACCTACGAATTAAAACCTCTTTTCTTTTTGTTCGTATAATTTGCATTTGCCTAGCTTATCATCTTTGCACATATATAGCTAGCACAAAATCAGATGTGCGGCTGATTGTAGCATCACCTTCCCTTCCCTCCCTAACTTACCGAGAGACCACATTACAAATAGTGCAAATAGGTTTGCATGCATGAGAGGTAAGGTAATATTCCAGAAATTGAGCATCTATAGTGAACTTAATTAAAAAGAAATTCATATAAATAAAAAAACAACGCAGTAATTAAATATATATGTACAGCATATTTACATATGCCTGACGACCATAGGAGAGTCCAGAATTGGACCTCCATGTGATTTGTTGGGCAGCGCCGGCTGGAAGCCTCCCTGACCTTTGTCCCTGGAAGAAGAGTATGGACTTTGCCAGGGCCTCTAAAGAAGTCAATCACTGAGAAAACATCAAAAACCAAAATCAGACACCAAAAATCCATAAAATTAAAATATGATTTTTTTTAAACGGGTAGTGAATCACTAAAATACCACGAATACTGCTGAGGAGTAAATCAAACAACAGGAAAAATTAAAGCCTACTTTATATATATTTTTTTAATTCGAAAAATGAAAGAGGGTAATGAATTTTCTTCACAAACCTCTCTAACCCAATTAAGGGTGCTATCAAGTCCTTCAGTGAACATATCTCTTCTAGGTTCTTCCTTTACCTGCACAAAAAATCAAAAAATTAAAAACCCACAAACCAAAAACTAAAAAAAAAAAAGTCAATTCACACAACAAACTCAAGTATAGGTAGAAAGATCGTGAAGAGAGGATCAACTTTCTCTCTTGGGCCAAGACCAAATTTCGGCGGGATTGGGCGGAATCAGCAAAACTCCGCCAAAAAACCGTCACTGTTCTAGGCTCCAATCTTTGAGCGCAGTTGATTTTGAGGTGTGGGTATCATATCTTAAGATGTTTTGAAAGTGTTTAAAAATAGAGAAAATAATATTTCATAAACAACTGATTGAATCACATTATTGCTAGCCCATTGTGAGGCTAAGCCCACCCCCTCCTCCTCTCCCTTCCCCTTAATATAGATAATATCGTTTATTAAAAAAAAACAATCATTTGATAACTAATTTAATCACATTATTATCCATGTGCGAATGACCTTTTTTTATAACCGGCATTACACTTCTCTTAAGATGTTTTGAACGTGTTTAAAAATAGAGAAATTGAATCACATTATTGCTAGCCTATTGTGAGGTACTAATTTTTAAAAAAAAAAAACAAACAAACAAAACACAAAAAAATTAATTATTAAAAAAATACTATTAAAATGACGAAAATGCCCTTGCCTTATTTGATGCATTATTTTGGAGTGCCTTTGAAGTTTTTGTTTTAGGGGTATATTTGTCCAAATATTTTGTTGAAGCTTTATGACACCAAAACACTATTCACCTTTAGTGTTGGCTTTATATATAGAAGAGATATATATAATAAATATTTATATTTTTTATTAAAGAATGAAAACGGGGCGGGTTCGGGTATGGATTTGGATGAGATACTCCTGTAACTATAACCGAACCCGAAACCGAACAATTTACCAAACGGTTACCGAAACCGTAAAAAATCCGAAATTTGCTACCCAAAACAGAACTGTTCGGGTCGGTTAACTACGGGTATCGGATTTCACGGATTAAATTGTCATCCCTAAGTGTGCCACTTTGGTACGGGTAGAAAAACGTGTAGGTTGGAGCTATGGGGTTGGTGGTTGTGGTGAAGTAGATGAAGTTGGGGTTGAAGAAGTAAAGGATGTGGAGAAATTTTTAGTTGTGACGGGAATATAAGTGCTACACCACGTGTTTTAATAGGAGAGATGAGAAATTATTTTTTAAGTTATTAACTTTTTAGCACACATAGCCTACCATTTATATAGTGACATGTGGTGTACCACTCCGTGTACCGGTTACACTGAAAAATATCTCGAGGATGTGGGACTTTCTGGTAAAAGATCACTTGTAAGTGACCACAAAAAGAAGTAACGACAAAAGGAGCTCGTGGTGGACATGTGAGATTTAGGAAATAAAATCAACTTCAACAGAGCATTAAGCTTGATATGCGAAAAGAAAGTTTGAACTGGGCATTAAGCTTGATATGCAGAAAGCGTATGATAGGGTGGAATGAGATTTTCTTGATGCGGTCATGGAGAGAATGGGATTTTGTAGCATGTGGAGAAAGCTTATCATGGGTTGTGTTTCTTCCGTCAAGTTTGATGTCATTATAAATGGGCAACCCGGCCACAAGTTTGCTCCTTCTAGGGGTCTTAGGCAAGGAGATCCTTTATCTCCTTATTTTTTTATATTGGTTGGGGAGGTCCTCTAGCGTATGATTCAGGAGGCGGTTGATGTTAACAGGTTGGATGGGGTGCAGATTGGTTTATCGGGGCCGACCATTTCGCACATGTTTTTTACAGATGATACTCTTCTTTTTCTAAGGGTAGATGTTAAAAATTGTAGGAACTTAATTAATCTTCTTGAGAGGTATTGTGATGCTTCCGGGCAGAAAGTCAATTTGCAGAAGTATGGGAGACAAGCGGAAAATTCATTGGGTATCTAAGGAGGTCTTAGGCCTTGCTAAGGATTTGGGTGGATTGGGCTTCAGGAACTTTGAAGAATTCAATGATGCCTTACTTGCCAAACAGTGTTGGCGGTTAATCTCGGAATCGCACTCGATGTGGGCTGGGGTTATCAAGGCCCGTTACTTCTCGAACTGCTCGTTTTGGGAGGCAAAAAAGGGGAGTAGAGCTTCGTGGGCTTGGACCAGTCTCCTCACGGGTAGGGATGTGCTTTGTAGTGGCTCCCATTGGCAGATAATTTGGGGGGAGGGGGGTGGTGAGGATGTGTGTGTCTGGGTGGATAGGTGGCTGCATTCTTTACCTTCGGGGCACCCTGTGCCACTTGGAGAGGTTGAGGTTACTAAAAATTTGCGAGTTAGCTCTCTTATTGGCTCCTCTTCCCGTGAGTGGGAGATTGATTTTCTGCAACCGTTTCTATCCATGGAGGATCAAGTGGCTATAAAAGAAACACCGATCGGAGACCCATCGAGGAAGGATCGTCTAGTTTGGGCTGCTAGCAGGAATGGGTGATATTCGGTTAAGTCGGGTTACCGATGGCTTCAATCGAGGTCTTTAGATTTTAGGGATCATCGTCTGCCAGGTGCTCGTTTGGTCTCGCAGGAAATGTGGGAAATGATCTGGCGTTTGGAAGTGCCTCCTAAAATTCGTTATTTCCTATAGTTATCACTGCACCAAGGCCTGCCAACTAGAGTTGCTCTTTTTAAAAGGCGGTTATCCTCATCCCCTACCTGTCCTCTTTGTCTTTGCGATGATGAATCTGTTGAGCATGTTTTCCATAGGTGTCCATGGGTGGAGGTTCTTTGGTTTGGTGGTGCTCTTAATTATAAAGTTGATAGAGCTGGTATCCCTTCATGGGTACTTTGGTTACAGACAGTCTTGTCTAATCTGGGGTCCTCGGCTAATAGGAAATGGTTTCAGTCTTATGTCGCCTTCAGCTGCTGGTATATTTGGAAAGCCCGGTGCGATTTTGTGTTCAACCAAGTCTCTATTAATCCCTCTAAGGTGCTTCTTGCTCTTTCTAATGCGTCGGGATCTTTCTTGCATGTGGTGAAGGATTTGGGGACTCACAGTTCTGAGGTGGGTGCTCGGGATGCCCAGGTTACACGGTGGAGTCCTCCTACTTCTCCATTTATTAAAATAAATGTGGATGCTAGCTGGTCCAAAGTTTCTAGATTGGGTTTTGCGGGGGTGGTCGCTAGGAAGGAAGGATGATGTTTTTTGGCAGCTGCGAGGTACCCTCTTACAGCTTCTTCTTCTACAGTGGCTGAGGCTCTGGCGCTGCTTCGGGGCTGCGAGTTGGGTGCCTCGTTGGGTGTTAGTTCTGTTATTTTTGAATCTGATTCTCTTGAAGCGATATCTTGTCTCAGTGGTTCTCTTGACACTGGCAGTTAGGAGGCTTTCCCCATTTTGGTAAGGGTTCAACGGTTGAGTGGGGCTTTCCAGATCTGTCGCTGGTCTTGGGTGACAAGATCAGCCAATTGTGCAGCGGATGTTCTTACATCGGCTGGTCTTACGGAGATGTGTGATTTAGTGTGGGTGGATAGGCCCCCATTTTCGTTAGTTCATGTCTTGTGTAAAGATGGTCTTTCGTGTCCTCATTAGCTTAGTTGTGGTGGTGTTTGGGGTGACACTTTTACTTGGTGGTAGTGTCTGTTGCTTGTATTCCTGCTCACTGGCTTGGTCTTGGTTGGTCTCTTGGTAGGCTTTCTTGTCCCTGTTTGGCTTCTTAGCCCTGGAATGTGAATTCCTAGTTTCCCAAAAAAAAAAAAAAAAAAAAAAAAAGAAAATGCTTAAAAAAAATAAGCCATATAATATTTTCCAAGCACAGCATTCAGCAATAAATTTAGCTCACAAGTCACGACTCACAAGCTAAACAAACATAAACATTGTCGATTCAAAAATGGAGCAAAGCAAAGGCAGGAAACTGATACTCTTCCCACTGCCCTTCCAAGGGCACATAAACCCTATGCTAGAACTGGCCAACATTCTGCATTCCAAAGGCTTCTCCATAGCCATCATCCACACCAACTTCAACTCCCTCAATCCTTCAACCCGAAGCCCAGACTTCACCTACCATTCAATCCCTGTTGACTTGACAGAAACCGAGGTCTCCCTCAAGGATTTCACTGTTCTTCTTTCTATTCTAAATGCTAAATGTGTTAAGCCTTTCAGAGAATGCTTGGCCGGATTGTTATCCAATAAGGACCCCATTGCATGCTTGATCTCCGACCCTCTCTTTGACTTCACTGGATCGGTTGCGGAGAGCTTTAAGCTGCCGAGGATCATGTTAAGTACCGGGGGTGCCGCTTCCTTCGCTGTTTATGCTGCATTTCCACTTCTCAAAGAAAAGGGCTACCTGCCAATACAAGGTACAATCTCAAGCCAATAAAACCCTATTATCAAATATATTTTTGTCTCATCATTGTTACTAATTAATCCACGCAATATGAATAGACTGATAACACCATACCAAGACTAATGACTCGTTTCGGATTCTTTTTGTAAGTAGCATTTTGTTTTTACTCCTAAGAGATTATGCAATATGTGCTTTTATTATAACCTGTCAAAAAATTTATTAAAAACTCAAGTGCTTCTTGGAAAAAAAACTTCAAAGTGATTCTTCTTTTTCTTCTTCAGAAATCACTCTATAGATCCAAAAATGCTTTTGATTACCAAAAAACACTTTTAGTACTTCTAGAAGCGATCCCAAGTTGGCACTTAGCCAACTTATGCATATTTGATTTAGGTTAGTTAGCCAGGTTAGCATTTTTATTCCTTACTCTCCCTCCTTGTAAATTGGCATTTTAGAATATGCAATAAAAGGCAAAATATGTATACTTACTAGAAACCTTATATTTGGCTTTCTATTTGAAAATAATTAGATTCTCGACTAGAAGAGTCGGTGATGGAGCTTTCACCTATCAAATTTAAAGACCTACCAATGATGCCCAATTGCGATTCTGAAGATTTCTATCAACTGATAACCAACGTCGCAAATGAACCCAAGGTTTCTCATGGTTTCATCTGCAATACTTTTGAAGATCTTGAGGGACATGCACTTGCCACAATTCACCAAGAATATTACCCTAATACTCCAATTTTCTCACTAGGTCCATTTCACAAGTGTGGCCCTACAACCTCTTCTTCTTCAACTAGTTTATTAGCACAAGACCAAAGATGCATTTCATGGCTAAACACTCAAGCGTAAAAATCTGTTGCTTATGTTAGCTTTGGGAGTGTTGCCAAGATAGACCAAGCTCAATTTTTGGAGATTGCTTGGGGCTTGGCCAACAGTGGCCAACCTTTTTTGTGGGGGATTCGACCTGTATTAGTTGAAGAGTCGGACATGCATGAAGTATTGACTAATGGGTTTTTAGAAGCGTTGAACGAGAGGGCCCATATCGTGAAATGGGCTCCACAAAAAGAAGTGTTGGCCCACCCAACAATTGGAGCCTTTTGGACTCAATGTGGTTGGAATTCTATGTTGGAGAGCATTTGTGAAGGGGTCTCTATGATTTGCACGCCATGTTTTAGTAACAAATGGTGAATGAAATATTTGTGAGCGATGTTTGGAAGGTAGGGCTGCAGTTGGAGCTCGGGATTGAGAGAGGTGAGGTTGAAAGAACAATTAGAAGACTGATGGTTGAAAAAGAAGGGGAAGAGATAAAAAAAAAGAGCCTTAAAGTTGATGGAAAAGGCAAATCTTTGCCTCAAAAAAGGTGGTTCTTCATACCAGTCTTTGGATGGCTTAGTTAAGCACATTTTATCATTATAAATCTTTTGGGGTAAATTACACTTTCATACTTCAGGTTTGGACTCTATTTCAATTTCTTACAACATCTTCAAAACATTTCACTTTCATACCTTAAGTATTATTTTATTTCAAAATAATACATCCGTTACATTTTCCATCCATTAATCCGTTAAATGCTGACGTGGCTGCCACATATATACCACGTGGCTGCCAAATGTCTGCCACGTGGCAAGTAAAATAATTTTTTTATTTTTTTTAAAAAACCTGAATTTTTTTTTCCTTCTTCTTCTTCTTCTTCTTCTGGGTTGCAGGGGGTTCTTTTTTTTTTTCTTTTTTCTTTTTCTTCTTCCTCCTCCTCCTCCTTCTTCTTCTTCTTCTGGGTTGCAGGGGGTTCTTTTTTTTTTTTTTTCCTTCTTCTTCTTCTTCTTCTTCTTCTTCTTCCTTCTTCTTCCTTCTTCTTCCTTCTTCCTCTTTTGGGTTGCAGGGGATTCTTTTTTTTTTTTTTTTTTTAATTTTTTTCCTTCTTCTTCTTCTTCCTCCACACACACACACACACACACACACACACAAAAACCCATTATCCCTTGCCCCAGCGACCCACATCCCTAAAGAACCCAAAAACATGCAAGAAGAAGAAGAAGAAGAAGAACAAAAAAAAAAAAAAAGGGGGGGGGATCCGAACCCCCTGCAACCCAGAAGAAGAATAAGAAGAAGGAGGAGGAGGAAGAAGAAAGAGGAGGAGGAGAAGGAGGAAGAAGGAGAAAAAGAGGAAAAAAAAAAAAAAGGAACCCCCTGCAACCCAGAAGAAGAAGAAGAAGAAGGAGGAGGAAGAAGGAGGAGGAGGAGGAAGAAGGAGCGGAAAAAAAAAAAAAAAAAAGGGAACCCGAACCCCCTACAACCCAGAAGAAGAAGGAGGAAGAAGAAGGAGGAGAAGGAGGAGGAAGAAGAAGAAAAAAAAATGGGGAAACCCCTGCAACCCAGAGGAAGAAGGAGGAGGAAGGAAAAAAAAAAAAAAAATCAGGTTTTTTAAAAAAAAATTAAATTTTTTTTTTGCCACGTGGCACACATTTAGCAGCCACGTGACATATATATGGCAGCCACGTCAGCACTTAACGGATCCATAGATGGAAAATGTAACAGATGTATTATTTTGAAATAAAATAGTACTTAAGGTATGAAAGTGAAATGTTTTGAAGATGTTGTAAGGAATTAAAATAGATCCCAAACCTGAGGTATGAAAATGTAATTTACCCAATTTTTTGTTTTCTGAAACTAAAGTCCAGTTGTTGTTTACGAAACTCCTTTGATGTATTATGTAATTATGTCATGAATTATAATGACTCGTTTGTCTCATTATGTTTAAAGAAAATGGTGGTCCATCATCATTATCATATTTTTCAGAATTATTCTATGTTTTTCCCCGTGCCCCCTTACAATTTCGAATTACCTTTTTCTTTAAGCAAAGCACTATTTAAAAAAAATAAGAATAGAATACAGAACCTATATAAGAATAGAATACAGAACTTCGAGTGAAAGATTTATGATTTATGCATATTAATAAACATGCGCAAGGGTAATGTACATACTATCTAAACCCAGAACTAGCCAAGCAACTCTTATGGTGAACTATCATGGTAAATAAAGGTCATGCTCGACATCTTTATTTTTACCTCTCACACATCCTTTTTAATTTTTGATTGTTGGATCGAACCGAACAGATTGAAAAATGTCAATGGACAAAAGTAAACAAGGGATGTGAAAAGTGAAAAAAAAAAAAAAAAAAAAAAGTGTATGAATAACACTACCGTAAAATCAATCACCATCACCTATGCATAAATCATGTTTTTAGCAATTCATACAATGACTAAAATAGAAGACAATAACCTTTCGAGAACAACACTTTCAATGCCAGACAAACAAACAATAACGTCAAAAAAATGTATAGTATTATGAAATATGAGATACTCTGGATGCTTCAATTGTTAGATTTTAATTTTTATAGGTATAATATAATCTGACTTGGAGAAATCTTGAACAGCTACAGAAACCTCCAATCCAACAAGTCGCATGCAAAACCAAATGGGTTTTTTTTTACTACCAATTAAAATTTTTGGGCTGGAAGGGAACTAACCCAATTTAGTGCACTGGGCTACCGTTCTTGAAATTGCTATTATATTGTTTTTCCAAAAAACTGAAGTTTCAAGAAGTTGATGGAAGCTCATGGAACTCTCTGTTTTTCTTTTATTTTTCTTTTATTTGTTCCTTTTTTTCTGGACCATACAACTGTCTGTAATTCTCAAAGAACCATGAAAACACCTGAACCTTCTTGGCAACCTATAAATACCACCACTCTGACGCCCACCTTCGTCAGATAAGATCGTTGAAAGCAATCTAAGCAAAAATCTCCCAATCAAATTCTTCGAATTCACGCCCAGCAGAAACCCAACTCAAACCCACCATCCAATGGCTCTCAGTCTCTTTGGCAACGGCCGACGAAGCAACTTCTTCGACCCCTTCTCCCTGGACATCTGGGATCCATTCGAGGGCTTCGGTACTCTGGCCAACATCCCCTCCTCCGCCCGTGAAACCACCGCCATTGCCAACACCCGCATCGACTGGAAGGAGACCCCGGAGGCCCACATCTTCAAGGCGGACCTCCCGGGGATAAAGAAGGAGGAGGTGAAAGTGGAGGTGGAGGACGGGAGGGTCCTGCAGATCAGTGGCGAGAGGAGCCGGGAGCAGGAGGAGAAGAACGACAAGTGGCACAGGGTGGAGAGGAGCAGTGGCAAGTTTATGAGGAGGTTCAGGCTGCCGGAGAACGCGAAGATTGATCAGGTGAAGGCATCGATGGAGAATGGGGTCCTGACTGTGACTGTGCCGAAAGAGGAGGAGAAGAAGTCTGATGTCAAGGCCATAGACATCTCCGGCTAAGCTCTTGTTGTGTTAATTTCTGCTTCTGTGTATTTCCGAGTATCTGTATGTGAGATGAGTGATATGCTGCGTCAATTTTCATGTATGGCTTCTTGTTCTAAATATTATAATAAGTCTTTATAAAAGTTGAGTGACATTTTATTTTTGAACAAGTGTCTCCTAGAGAAGATCTACTTAATTATCTTACTACGAATATGGAGATCTACTTAATTTTCTTACTACGAATAAGAGTAATATGGTGGTTGAAATTTCTAGCTGCTATTTTTGGTTTTATTTGTGGACAAGGTTATAATTTCAAATTTTGAATTGGTGATTGTTTCTCTTGGTTTTTAGTTTTGAGTCTACAATCAATTGATGTTTTTTTTGAACATGTGATTAATTCAATGGTAAAGTTTTAATTTTTTTTGATCATGTGACTGAGGTAATTAATTTATTTTTAGATATATTTTATGGAAAAATTAGTTGTCTGGTTGAAAGGGTTACGATGCATGCGTGGTCGGCCTTATTCTGCGTTTTTGAGTCTTTACTCTTTCGCATGGCCGTTGGGGATATTCAGGTCAAGGTATGATTCGATGTATGCTTGTTCTTCACACGGGCATTCCCTTATTTCGAATAAGGATCTTGTGCTTTCGCACACCATGCTAAGCTTATTCTTTGGCGAAATTGGATTCTAGACCTTCCCTGCAAAGATGTTACCGATTTGTCGACAATCTAACCACAATGAAGACCATATAGATATTTTATGATTTTATTTGCTAGCCACATGTTTGCTTGTTGTTTACACGAAACATTGCATTTGCGAAGCTTCTGTCACAAATTATCAAACTGCGGGCTCATCACCCTGGTTATCGAACTCAAGGCTCGTGGGATACATTTGTAGTTTTAATAACATTGGAGAAAGTTGTCTCGGAGCCTCCTATAAGGCATCCAATATAACAACCAAACTAAAATTTAGGGTTTCTTCGTCACAGTGAATGCATTCAATCAATATACATGCATAATAATAATCACCATACTTACACTGTCTACTTTTAATTGATCCAAATTAGTGGCATACTGGAATTGCGGCTAAAAAACTCTCTCTGTAAGAGCTCTTATCTGTTAAAGAGTCATTCTCATTATTGTGTGAGTGGTTTTCCTTCGGTCTGATTTTGTCGCCGCCAGTCTTCATTGTGGCGGGGATCGGTGGCAGATCGTTCCCTTTTCTTTCTATTTCCTCCTTTCGTTCCTTCCGCTACTTCTACCCCCAGCTTTCTTTCCCGATTTGCCTTGTCCTTCACACCCCATGGGCATCCATATTCCACAACCACCTTCATTCCGGTCTAAAGTCAATCTTCAACGCAACTTGTTGCGACTATTCGAGATTGTGCGTAGAGTTTTTATATTCACACCAGCTCGAGTATTTACAACACCACCACTTTCTTCCTGTTTGTCTTTGTTGGTAGTGTTGTTCATGATAATTTCACAGACTTCTTTTAATCCCTGGCTGAGATCGGAGCGGAGTTCGTGGTTGAATGATGGGATTTACCTAGTGGTGCTTGGTTGGATTATGGGCGTCTGTTGGGGGAGTCGAATCGGGTTGATCGTGAATTACTATTGCGGCGGTGGTAGCAGCAATCTTGAACCTTCTTTTGTTTTTTCTCTGGTTTTGGGCTCGGTTTGGTTAGCTTGGGAGGGTCCAACTTTGCTTTTTTTTTTTTACATTTGTATGTGGGCCTTTGATGCGTAAATTATATAATGGAATAAAAATGTTTTCCTTTCTACGGAAAAGATTTATCAAACCAATTACTGGCATACTGTTCCTTCGGTTGCTTGTACTTGCAAGCAAATGCTCTTCAATAGCTTTACTCCAGCTCTCCATCAGCAGAAACTCCCCTGATATTTTCTAATACCTTGTCCGAGAAGTAAACTGCGAAGGCTTTTCAAGTGTTCCAATGCAAAGATCCATAATTTAGTAATTAGAGTTTTTCCATTACCATAATAACAAAATGGTCATTTGTAGAAATATGGTCAATAGATCTAAACTGATAAGAAAAACTCATTGGATTGATTCTGGTTTTGGTGCGGTGGGGGAGAGGGGTATTTATAGTGAGAATACGGGGGCATTTTCGTACTTGTGTGGTTGTGTTTTATGGTTCCGGTTGTTTCAAGAGGACGAAGGAGGAGGAGGGAAGTGTTCGGTAGTCTCTGGTTCGACGAGGGGATTTCCAGAGAGAAGAGAAGAGACCATCTTGGAATATGGCACGTGGCGGAAGATCAACGGGGGCGCATATATTACTGATGGGACTGTGAAGGAATAGGAGGGTACTGCCCATAGACAAAATGAAAGGCCCTACAAAAAAATAAGCGCAAAACCCAATTGGTAAATATAGACAATGATTTTCCTTGGACGAGGATTCTCTTCTTTTTTTTTCTCATCCACATCCATTCTTCTTTTGTTTTTATGATCACGATTAAGCCACGTCTTTTTATCTTATTATATTTATAAAAAAATTAATATAAAATATTAACGTGGCTTAATCGTGACCACATAAAATGGAAGATGATGGAAGTGGACGGAAAAAAAGAGCAAAGAATCCTTATCCTTTTCCTTGTGTATCTTTGTTAGCAACCACAGAAAAAAAAAAATGGAACGACAAAGGGAGCTGGTGGTTTACATGTGGGGTGAGAAAAAAATCAACTTCAACAGAGCCATCAATAAGATAAGGTTCCAGGGTTGCGTCATGCGTGAGCAAATTTCCCATATTATATATTTTCCTAAGTACGTTATATGTTAATATATAAATGAGAGTAGTTTTTTTTATTCGTTTTTCCACTTGGATAACAATATATGCGTATGTAGTTATGTTTCGAGCATATTGAAATTTTTATTTTTTTTTAACTTTTTTTTATTATTTTAATATTTAAAAAATATTAAATGATTTTTATTTTTTAGTTTTTAATAATATCTTATTAATTTTTTAATAAAAAGTGGGACCTGAATCAAGCCACATCAGTATTTAACTGAGAAATTCACAGCAAGCTAACGGAAGGTATAACATTGGACCAAATTCGTAAGATGAGGTATGATATTGTCAATTTAAAAAAATGAGGTATGAAAGTGTCATGACATTAATAATTGAACTAATTTTTTGTAATTTACCCCAAAAAAAAATGTAACGACAAAGGGAGCTGGTGGTTTACATGTGGGGTGAGAAAAAAATCAACTTCAACAGAGCCATCAATAAGATAAGGTTCCAGGGTTGCGTCATGCGTGAGCAAATTTCCCATATTATATATTTTCCTAAGTACGTTATATGTTAATATATAAATGAGAGTAGTTTTTTTTATTCGTTTTTCCACTTGTATAACAATATATGTGTATGTAGTCATGTTTAAAAATCTTTTTTTCTCGAGCTCTGCCGCCTCATCAGTCAGCTTTCACAATAAGTACACAGTTACAAGCTAAGCAAACGTAAACATTGTCGATTGGAAAATGGAACAAAGCAAAGGCAGGAGACTGGTCCTCTTCCCATTTCCCTTCCAAGGGCACATAAACCCTATGCTGGAACTTGCCAATATTCTGCATTCCAAAGGCTTCTCCATAGCCATCATCTACACCAACTTCAACTCCCTCAATCCTTCAACCCTAAATCCACACTTCACCTACCATTCAATCCCTGTTGACTTGACAGAAAACGAGGTCTCCATTAAGGATTTAATCGTTTTTGTTTCTATTCTAAATGCTAAATGTGTTGAGCCTTTCAGAGAATGCTTGGCCGGGTTGTTATCCGATGACGTTAATTCGGAGGGCACCATTGCATGCTTGATCACCGACCTTCTCTTCGACTTCACTCGATCTGTTGCGGAGAGCTTTAAGCTGCCGAGGATAATGTTAAGGACCGGGGGTGCCGCTTCCTTCGTTGTTTATGCTGCAATTCCACTTCTCAAGGAAAAGGGTTACCTACCAATATCAAGTACAATCTCAAGCCAACAAAACTCTATTATCAAATGTCTTTTTTCTTTTTTTTATCTCATATTTGGCTTCCTATTTTTACAATAATTAAACTCTCGACTAGAAAACTTACAATTGGCCTTCTATTTTGACAATAATTAGATTCTCAACTAGAAGGGCCGGTAACGGAGCTTTCACCTATCAAAGTTAAAGACCTACCCACGATGCCCAATTGCGACCCTGAGGATTTCTATCAACTGATAACCAACACGTCAAATGAATCCAAGGCTTCTTATGGACTCATTTTCAATACTTTTGAAGATCTTGAAGGACATGGACTTGCCACAATTCGCCAAGAATATTACCCCAATATTCCAATTTTCCCAATAGGTCCATTTCACAAGAGTAGCCTTACAACCTCTTCTTCTTCAAGTAGTTTATTAGCACAAGACCAAAGTTGCATTTCATGGTTAAACACTCGAGCGTCAAAATCTGTTGCTTATGTTAGCTTTGGGAGCATTGCCAAGCTAGATCAAGCTCAATTTTTGGAGATTGCTTGGGGGTTGGCCAATTGTGGCCAACCTTTTTTGTGGGTGGTTCGACCCGGATTAGTTCAAGAGTCAAATTGGCTTGAAGTGTTGCCTAACGGATTTTTAGAAGCATTGAACGAGAGGGCCCATATCGTGAATTGGGCTCCACAAAAAGAAGTGTTGGCTCACCCAGCAGTTGGAGTCTTTTGGACTCACTGTGGTTGGAATTCTACATTGGAGAGCATTTCTGAAGGGGTTCCTATGATTTGTATGCCATGTTTCAGTGATCAAATGGTGGATGCAAGATTTGTGAGTGATGTTTGGAAGGTAGGGCTGCAATTGGAGCATGGGATTGAGAGAGGTGAGGTTGAAAGAATAATTAGAAGACTAATGGTTGAGAAAGAAGGGAAAGAGTTCAAAGAGAGAGCCTTAAAGTTGAAGGAAAAGGCAAATCTTTGCCTCAAACAAGGTGGCTCTTCGTACCAATCTTTGGATGACTTGGTTAAACACATTTTATCGTTATAAATCATTTATTTTTGAAACTAAAATTTAGATGTTGTTTTTAAAACTCCTTTCATATATGATGTATTATATCAATAATTATCATGATTCATCTCTCATTATGTTTAAAGAAAATGACGGTCCATCATCTTTATCATATCTTTCATAATTATTGTATCTTTTGTCCCTTGTGCCATTATAATTGCCCAATTACCTTTTAATTTCTTTATACAAAACCCTAATTTAATAAATAAGAATCGAATACAAAACCTCAAGTGAAAGATTTGTGCATATTAATAAACATGCTTAAGGGTTATGTACATGGAAAGAGGATCCTCTCCGGATCCACTTTGTGGAGATCCTAGGAATCCCCACATTCTAGCCGTTTATCGTACATCGTGCAGTTAGATTTCGTCAGGTACTATTTGTGTTTAATTTTTACTATTTGTGTTTAATTTTAAATAAAAAAATGAAAATGATTTCTGACTGTACGATGTACGATGAATAATTAAGATGCGAGGATCTCTAAGATCTTCACAATTTAGATCCGGATAGGATCCAAATCCATGTACATGCTAGTAAACAGTACACCATTGGGCTTAGCAAAGATGCCTAAAATTAAGTAATGAATCCTTTAATCTATTGTCTATTGATTATAAGCATGATTTATCGTTTAAACACTTCATCACTTCCCCTCCAACCGAAAATACAGTTGTTGGATTGTGCCAGCCTGCAATGGTTGGTTAGGGGCGCACGGCCACACTTATCATCACACCCCCACACTTTCTACGTACGCTCCAGACTCTCCACATACGTACACCCCACATCAATCTTGTGTATACCATTCGTCTGTTGATTTCACATTAGAAGGTGACGATACTTTCTTTTGCACTATTAACCCCATCCGAATGTTCTTTCTCTGGGGCTTGGTTTTTAGAAATGAGCTAAAGACCGAAGCTTTGATGTACCATTTCTACGCTTTCCCATCTCTGTTTCTGCCGTTTTTCCTTAGTTTGTACGTCTTTGGCCATAGTCCTTTTTATATTCTACTTATCAAGAAAGGAAAAAAAAAAAAAAAAACACTTTAGCTGAAGCTTCCATGACATAACCTAACAGCAAAAGCAAGTCCATGCTTAATATGGATAACCATGTCGTTGAACCACTCAAATAACAAAAAATATGAAGTCTCTTACTTCATGTGAAGCCTACAAAATGTCAATTTTATGTTTCATTTGTACAAAATAATCTTTTCTCATCAACGCATTTGTACTTTTATTGGTAGAGTTTTGTTCTAAAATAGACAGTGGGAGTGTCTTTAAGATCTTCAAAAATAAATTTGGAATATACGTTGAACATGATTTGGGGAGCATTCATAATTTTTATTATTATTGTTAAAACTTTGTGGGGCCTAAATAGTTATTTCATATTAGAGTATACATGTAAGATGTTCAACAATATGCAAGGTGTTCAACAATATGTAAGATGTTTTTTTTTTAACAAATGTTATTATTTACACTAATGGGTAACAATATGTAAAATACTATTTAGAATGCTAATAACAACTTTTGAGAATAATAAAAATTAAATATAGCGATGTTATACCTTTGAATGGAATGTCACAAGATTCAATTTTTGGGACACAAAAATAAGCCCAGTAGGAAGAAGTAACTCGGCCATCGATCAACCACATATTCAAGCCGAGCACCACATATTCCCTATCCTTACGATAGTAGCACACTAAATTATAAGACTCCAACGAACTATAATTATGTTGAACTCTCTCTCATGATTTATATGGCACATGAACTTTTATGACTCCATTAATTTAATTGACTGACTCAATATGATGAGGCCTTTCATATAGATGTATAAGTGATTCTTCATAATTATGTCTTTTCTTGACGAGTTAATAGTTGCATCTCTTCAATCAAAAGGCAAAAATTGCACTCTTTCTCTTTAATCGAACTATCACAACTCTATTCATAAATAATCACAACTCATCAATGTAATCTCCATTCACAAAAGAATCAAAAGATAATTTAATTCAATTTGAACTAAATTTTCCAACAGTGGAGGAGGAAATGTTGTAATAAAATATACGAAATTCATAAGCTCACAAGCTAAGCAAAACAATCGTTCTTACAAATTCAAATGGAGCAAATCAGCAAAAGCCAAGGCCGGAGAGTGATACTTTTCCCACTGCCTATGCTAGAGCTGGCCAACATTCTACACTGCACAACCATTACCAACCCATCAATATGTCTTAACTATTAAAGGCTTAATGTTTAATAGTCAGAGTCACCACCCTGTCCTCCACACCTGCCTCCTACAATTGGCTTCGCACCGTGTGTGTAAAGTGTAAACAACCTATTGACATTGTCGGGAATTTAACCACATATTATTAGTTATGAAGTTTTATCACAAAATATCTCGATAATAGTAATAGTTAAACTCTTATATTTAAATTGTATATTATTTGTTATTTTTTTGATGTGATACTCTATTCTCCGACAAATATGCAAGTAATTACCTATGATTCAAATTTGTCATTTAGTATTGGGAAGAACTTAAGTTGGGGCGTTGAGTCATTCATGGAAGTCGAACCTAAAATATCTCACTTACTAATGAAGACAAATATTACTAGACGGTGATCAATGCTAAGTGACTTTTTATGAACTATTTCTTAATGTCCTCAAATACTTGATAAAGGATCGGCTCCGTATAATGCTGGCCAGGTATATGTGTGTAACATGTAAACAATCACAATTCATATTATCATTTCTTTAGGATTTTAAAGTAGTTTGATTGATTGTAATACTTATATAAACACTAGTGTAAATTCAATATATTGACTTCACACTCATGAGTGTAATATATTGAATTCATGTGTTCAATATATTAATATCGCACTCAAATTTTCTGCTTACTGTAGGAGTGATTCCTATATGAGTTCAATATATTAGTATACACTAACTTTTTTCGGCTTAGTATGGAAGGCCTTAGTGCAAGTGTAAATTGTTCTAAATGTTGTATGTTTAAACTTGGGATCCAATAAAATAAGAGTAATGCTACACTTACTACTTTTTTTTATACCACATTTGTATCACATCTCTAATAGAAATAAGACTCACTAATATAAATGGTTTCCACCTCTATTAGGTCTACTATAATGGTTTAGGTGACTGTGATACCTATAAGTAAGAATCAGGCATCGTGAGTTTAATTCGTATTACATTATTGTTATAGTAGTGTGAGTTTAATACGGATGGGTTTTATACCTTAAAGGTGGGACCCATTCATTTTTTTTTAAGGAAAACTAATGAAAATGGCTTGAAAATTTTGAGTTTTAACGATAAGGACAAAATAAAGGATAAAATGAATAGTACTAGGATTGATTTTTTAGTATAAAAATGTGATTTTTCGTTAAAGTGAACAATACCAATATCGAGAGCTTTTCGTTAAAGTTCCATTTTTTTTTCTCAATTTTGTGACTGACTACCTATTTGCTCTATCTTGTTATTTATTGTGTAGGTATCACATTTATGATTTTAATATATTTAACTAAAAAAATAAGATATAAAATCTGAAAAGATTAATATTTTTGATAAAATAATGTATGTCTATCATTTTTAAAGTAATAAACTGGCACATGGCTAATCGTGAATCCATGAAATATCGCTGTAAGTATTATTATAAACGAGACAACAAAAGCTAAATTGCACTCCTTGTTATAGAGTCGTAAACTTGTGAAACGTGTCCATTATTGCTTTTCTTGCTATAGTGAAACATGACCCGAGGAAAAAGACAATTTCCACTGACCCAATAATTCTCTCGACATATATGAAATTCATAAGCTAAGCAAACACTGACATTCTCGATTCAGAAATGGAGCATAGCAAAGGCAGGAGAGTGATCCTCTTTCCACTGCCGTTTCAAGGCCACATAAATCCGATGCTAGAACTGGCCAACGTTCTACACTCCAAAGGCTTCTCCATAACCATTATTCACACACGCTTCAACTCCCTCAATCCTTCTACCCTAAACCCACACTTCACCTACCATTCAATCCCTGTCGACTTCTCCGAAACCGAGGCGACCACGAAGGATCTCAAGGGGTTTTATTCCCTTCTTGATGCTAAATGTGTCGAGCCTTTCAGAGAATACCTGGCCGGGTTGTTATCGAATGACGTTAAGTTGGAGGACCATGTTTCTTGCTTGATCTCGGACACTCTCTTTCACTTCACTCGATCCATTGCAGAGAGCTTTAAGCTTCCGAGGATCGTGTTAGATGTCGGCTGCGCCACTAAATTGGTTGTTTTTGCTGCGCTTCCGCTTCTCAAGGAAAAGGGTTACCTCCCAATACAAGGTAATCAAATCTATGCTTCTTTCTTTCTATGTTGGTTACAAGAAAATAGCTCAATACAGATATCAGTGGTACATAATAAGGTTGCTAATAGTTTTGGTCATTGATATATGTTCCTACTGATTGTTTGACCGCTTTTACCGGAATAATTAAGCCAATAAAGCCTAAGACCATCTTCAAAGAAGATGTCAAATATGTTAAATATGTCAAATAAGATTAAAAGATATTTAGGTGTTTTCCAATGGATATGCCATATATGATATGACGTGTGAGTCATTTGACTTCTTACTTTCTAGCTGCTTTTTTTGACGGCAAACAAAGAATGAGTCAAATATATTTAATTGAATTTTTTAATACATGGATCACATTAAAAACCAATAAAATAAAAACTACAATTATTTTTGAATATTTAATGTAACTCTAGGCACAATACAATAATATAATAAATATTTGACACATCTATTGGAAGAAAAGAGAATTTAGCACTTGTATTCAATTTGCCACATCAACCATCAAATAAAAATTTGACATATTATATTTGACATTTCCTTTGAAGATGCTTTAATATTACAAAATGTCTTTTTACTCACCATTGTTACATAGTATTATTAAGAAAAAATTATTATACGGTCATTAGTTACTAATGTTCATTGACTGAGACCTTATTAGTTTTCAAATTTTGATTGAAGTCCCTAGCATTAATGTGATAATGAATTTACATGTTTATTGCATATTTTTTTAAATAAATATTAGTAATTGATTTAGGGTTTTAATACTCACACATTTATTCAACTCCTAATTAATTTTCAATTCAAACATTTTCAAAATAAAAAAAAATTTAAATTAGAATAAGTTTGTACCCATTAGTTTTTTTATAAAAAGATTCTCAATTTTTCAATCTTAAATGTATCCATTCATATAATTTTCAATTTTTTTAAAATATACCAATTTATTATATGTAAAATGTACAATTTTTTTAATATAAAATGTACAAATTTTTTACATAAAATGTACCCAATTTTTTAATATAAATCCCTTCAAATTTTTTTAAAACATTCTTTTTCATTCATTTGAGAATGTATCCATGTCAAGTTTAATCGAAGAAATTTGTTAATGTTATTAAGCCTAATACCTTCTTCTTTTTTCTGTGTTTTGAAGAATGTACCCATGTTTTGGTACAATAATTTTTTTTGTTAATTTTGATGAATGTACCCATATTTACACACACACACACATATATATATATATATAGACACACACAATATAATAGAGAGTATAATTTATATTTTATTATTTTTAATCCCACAAATTAGGGGTTATATTTAAAATCTCATTAATATAAACAAAAACAAATTTCAATTTTTTGTTTTTAATTTAAAAAATATAGTAACTTACACTATTACATTAATGTCAAGGACCTCAATCAAAAACTAAAAATAGACAATGTTTCAGTCAAATAATACTGATAGCTAGGGACCACATCCAAAGTGTCCCTATTACTAATTCACTGGTTATAAAAATGAGTGAACTAATGATAATGTGCAAATACTTGAACAACTTATATTTGGCTTTCCATTGTTTTGATAATGATTAGATTCTCAACTAGAAGAGCTAGTGACAGAACTATCACCTATCAAAGTTAAAGACCTGCCAATGGTGCCCGGTTGTGATCCTGAGAATTTTTATCAACTGGCCGTCCAAGTGTCAAATGAACCAAAGTCTTCTTATGGACTCATCTTAAATACATTTGAAGATCTTGAAGCTCATGCTCTTGCCACAATCCGCCAAGAACTCCTGCCCAATGTTCCCATTTTCCCAATAGGTCCATTTCATAAGCGTTGCTGTACAATATCCTCTTCAAGTGGTTTATTGGCAGAAGACTCGAGTTGCATTTCATGGCTGAACACTCAAGCGCCAAAATCTGTTGCTTTTGTTAGTTTTGGAAGCCTTGCACAGATAGAGGAAGCTCAATTTTTGGAGATAGCTTGGGGGCTAGCCAACAGCAATCAACCCTTTTTGTGGGTGGTTCGACCCGGATTGGTTGATGGGTGTGACTGGCTCGAAGCGTTACCTAACAAGTTTTTAGAAGAATTGAATGAGAGGGCTTACATTGTGAAATGGGCTCCACAAAAAGAAGTGCTAACCCATCCGGCAGTCGGAGCCTTTTGGACTCATAATGGTTGGAATTCTACATTAGAAAGCATTTGTGAGGGGGTCCCTATGATTTGCACGCCATGTTTTGCTGACCAAATGGTGAATGCAAGAAATGTGAGTGATGTTTGGAAGATAGGGCTGGAGTTGGAGCATGGGATTGAGAGAGGTGAGGTTGAAAGAACAATTAGAAGACTAATGGTTGAGAAAGAAGGGGAGGAGATCAAGGAGAGAGCCTTAAAGTTGATGGAAAAGGCAAATCATTGCCTCAAAGAAGGTGGCTCTTCGAATCAATCTTTGGATGGCTTGGTTAAGCACATTTTATCGTTATAAATCGTTTGTTCAAAAACCTCAGTATTAGTTATATAATAAAATAAAAAATAAAAGTGTGGGGGTTGCATTCTGTCTATACATAAATAGAGGCTTTTAGCAATGTATTAACTACATTTTTAGAGAGTTTTAATAAAAAGGGTCATAAATTAAAATCTCAATTAAAACACTCTTTATTGGTCACTTTAATATCATTCTAAATTTCAGTTTTGCTTGCATTATAACGTTGGTTTCATACTACATGGTCAAATATTGTTGAATTCAAATCTTCTATACCCAAACTTTTATGTGGCTTGTCAGTTAATACTATGGTCTAATGATATTCCTCTTCATTTGTAAGTGAGATGTCTTAGGTTCAATTCTCACCAAAAGTGAATTTGAACCACATTATTGCTAGCCCATTGTGAGACTTAGTCCATTCCCTCTACTCCCTTAGTGTAGATAATATCGTTTGTTGAAAAAGATATCCTATGTGTCACTTTGGCTTAATTTGTCCTTAGTTTTATTGAGGAGATAAATTGAAGAGTTAACACTTTTAAGTGAGATTTAAATGAATAGTCAGGTGTCAACAAATGATATAGGTTATAGAAATGAGTTTTGGGTCATCAGATTTAAACTCAATATTGTTAGCCAATCGATAATTTGCAACCATGTCCTAATATCAGTTTTCCTTCTATAAACAAAAACTGATATTTGTTTATATCCTAACGTTCGAGGTAATAATATTTTGCTACCCGGCTCGCAAAGCTTTGTTCTTGCTTAATTTAAATTCATTTTACCATTTGATCTATATAAGAAAGCCAACAAAACAAAACAATAATGGTTTTAGTAACATGCGAGAAAGTTGTCTTGGAGCCTCCTATGGACATCCAATCAATCTACATAACAACCAAAAAATTAGGGTTTCTTCTTCGCATTGAATGCATCCGATCAACATACATACATAATAGTCATCATACATACATACATACATAATAGTCATCATACTTACATTTTCTACTTTTAATTGATCTAGAGTACTGGCAGTAAATAAAAAGAAATTCTTAACCATAACTTTGTAAAAGAGTTTTCCGATAACCACCATATATAGATGAAGTGTGTCTTAATCTTTTAGGGAAACGTCCTGGTAAATATCACTATTCTAAAAATCTCGGCGTTAGGCGGCTGGCCATCAACCCGATTAATGCCAAAGTTTTTGAAAATTAAGAAAGGGCGCCTAGACATGTTGAGGTGCTCACCTAGACCGTCTAGGCACTTGCCTAGGTTGCGACTCACTTAGACAAAAAATAGATAACTTCATTTTGCATTTTATTTTTTTCAATAAATTGTAAGAGACATGTTGAATACTTAAATGAATACACTTTATATGCTTGTTCCTTATGTTTTCATTATGTTCTAGTACTTCATAATATATATGTCATTCTATTTTGTAGTTTATGATGAAATTATATATATTTTAATTATAAACTGACACTTATTTACCCGAAATATAATGGATCTACTTAAATCTGCTTAGTCCGCGCCCGCCTAGATCTTGCATAGCCGTCTAGGCGCTAGGTCACAGCTCGCTACCCGACTAGCATCTTGCGTTTTTTAGAACAATAATATTCCTTGTATATCTTTGTAAGCAAGAAGCAACCTCAAAAAAGAAGTAACGACAAAAGGAGCCGGTGGTGGACACGTGGGATTTAGGAAAAAATCAACTTCAACAGAGCCAACAATAAGATAAGATTCTTTGACGAGGCAAATAAAAAAACAATAAGATAAGATTCCAGGGTTGCGTCATGCGTGAGCAAATTTTCCATATAATATATTTTCCTAAATTTTTTTTTTAATATGGTCGAAACACGGAACGATATATTATATATTATTATATAAGTGAGAGAACTTTTTTTTTTTTTTCATTTGTCCCTTAACTTGTATAATATCACTGTTATAAAAAACACCTTCTACCGCCGCCTAGTAGGGGTGGGTTCAAAAAACCGAAAACCGAAAAAAATCGAAAACCAAACTTAACCGAAGCCGAAAAAAAACCAAACCGAAACTGCCAAACCGAACCAAACTGAATTTGGCTGGTTCGGTTTCGATTTTTAAGGTCCGGAAACCGAAATGGACCGAACCGAACTGAAAAAAAAATCATATATAAATACTCAAAAACATATTAGCGTCAGGGGTTGAACCCCTGACCTGGAGTTGGGGATAGTTGTTGCAAGCCAACTTGACTACAGGCTTTGTGTTGTTATAATTGTACCAGCAAGTTATTTATAGTTTCTAATATTTAATGCTTTATAAAATTTCTTAACTTTACAAACCCTAGCCGTCTCACTCCCAAAGGTAAAAATCTCCCCTGGCTGCTATTTAGTTCTATTAGGTTTATTTTCATGAAAAAATCAAAGAACTAACACATGCATGCGTTTTCTCTACGAGAGCTCTCGGATCCACAACAAGAAAGACGCACCGACACCCAATAATGTCAGATCCATGGCCGATCATCCCAGTTCATATTCCTTTGATGCAGAAGTTTATGCATCTTCAGTGCTCATTCGTTGCAGATGTTGTTCCAGATTTAAAAATAAATAAAAAAATCATGGAAAAAACTAAACAGGACTGAAACCGAACCGAAAAAAATCAAAATCGAAGAAAAATCGAACCGAACTAAGCCGAACAGTAATTTCGGTTTGGTTTCCAGTTTCGGCAAAAAATCGAACTGAACTGAACCGAACCCAACCCTACCGCTTAGGCCCTGCCTAGGCGTTAGGCGGCTGGTCACCGCCCCGATTAATGCCTAGGTGTTTGAAAATTAAGAAAAGGCGCCCAGACCAGCTAAGGCACCCGCCTAGTCCGCCCAGACCCGCCTAGGCACCTGCTTAGGTTTCAACTCACTTAAATAGAAAATAGATAACTTTCAATTTGCATTCAATTTTTTCAATAAATTGTGAGACTTGTTGAATACTTAAATGAGCACACACTATATGCTTGTTCCCGTTTTCATTATGTTCCAATACTTCGTAATACATATGTCATTCTATTTTATAGTTTATTATGAAATTATATATATTTTAAGTATAAACAGGCACAAATATTATGGATTTACTTTAATCCGCCTAGTCCGCCTAGGCGCCCGCCTAGACCCCGCCTAGCCGCCTAGGCACTAGGCCCCAGCCTGCTACCCGACTAGCGTCTAGTGTCTTTTAGAACCTTGTATAATATAGATGACTTATGCACTTATATTCTGTGCACACTATAAAATCTCTATTTCCCAAGCTCAGCTGCCTCAACAATCAGCATTCACAGTAAGTTCACAAGTCACAAGCTAAGGCCATCTCCAACTGCCCCGACCAAAGGGCTATAGGGCCAAAAATAGCTCGAAATGACACGAAAACCGTCTCCAACCGAGGGCTTGGCTAAAGGGCTTGTGGGCCCCACCGGGCCAAAAATTGGAAAACAGGCCAATCGCCTGGTCCAAATGAGACAGCCAGCTAGCCCTGGGCTGGTCCAAAATTCAAAAGCAACAACTACCAGGTGTCAGCATGACGCCAGCTAGCAACGACTAGCTAACGCTAGGCTACTGTTGCATTTGATTTTTTTTTTTTTCAAACAATTTTTTTCCTATAAATACCTAAGCCATTCCTACACAATTTCTCACATAATTTTCACCATTCCATACTATCTTACCTCATTTTATTTCAATCCTTCACATTCTATTCTCTTACCTCTTCCAATAATCTTTCCTTCAATTTTTTCACTAATTTTCAAATGGCCACATCTGCAATGAAAGGTAGGGCTTGTACCCAAAAAGAAGATGAAGCTCTTTGCAGGGCTTATATATGGGTCTCGAAAGATAGTGTGAAGGGGAGTTCTCAAACAAGTGAAGGTGTTTAGACTCGTACGTCCAAAAAGTACTATGAGTTCTACGAAGGCACCACTCCACCAAATTCTCGAAACCACGAGAGTTGCTCTTCAAGATGGAAAAAACACCTTCATCCAAGTTTTAATAAATGGCATCAAGCAGTGTTAAAGGCCGAAAGCAGACATGAAAGCAGAGCCAATTATTACGACGAAATAAGTGTTTTCACAAGTTATTTTAAATATTTAATTATATTACATTTAATTTCATAAATTAATTTCCTTTAATTTTTGTAATTATATTTTATAGGTACGCCAAGCGGAGGAATTGTATATGGAGGACAACTCGAAACCCTTTAGTCATCACAATTGTTGGAAAATTTGTAAAGGGTGGGTGTTATTTGAAGATCCACTCAAGAAAGATTTGGTCCTATGCCAATGTTCGGAAATGTTTCCTCAAATGCAGTTGGGGATGAACATGGATCTCCTAGCATTCAAGAAACATGGGTAGAAAATTCGTCTCCGGGTGAAGCTTTCATACCTAGGGCTATGGGACGAAACAAAGCCCGAAAATGGAAGGAAAAGGACAAGGTAAAGGATGATTACGCCTTTCAACAGGAAATGGCGTCCTCATTGCGATTAATGGCAGAGCAAAATGCCTTTGTCGTGGAAGAAAGGAACCGTAGGCACGAAGAACAGGAAAAACAAATAAAAGGAAGAGATGGATGATAGGAACATGCAAAGGCACACTTCGAATTACACTCCAATGAGTAAGGCATATTTTGATAGGAAAAATAGGGAAATTATGGCCCAACGGGAGTTGTTTACATCCGACTATACTCCTACAATGGCAGATGAAGATGATGATTACAGTCTTTAAATTGAAGTTGTTGTAGCTTTAATATTTAAGTTGTAGTTTTTAAATTTAAGTTGTTGTAGTCTTTAAATTTAAGTTGTAGTTTTTAAAATGAAGTAGTTGAATCTTTAAATTGAAGTTGTTGAATCTTTAAATTGAAGTTGTAGCCTTCTGGCCCTCCTTCGGCTGGAGATGGCCTAAGCAAACGAAAACGTTGTCGATTCGAAAATGGAGCAAAGCAAAGGCAGAAGGGCAGTCCTCTTCCCACTGCCCTTACAAGGGCACATAAACCCTATACTGGAACTGGCCAACATTCTGCATTCCCACTGCCCTTGTATGACGCCGTGGGTTCAAACTCCGTCTATGGCTAATATAACAAAATCTATCGTTTGACCTAAAAAAAAAAAAAAAAAAAAAGGCTTCTCCACAGCCATCATCTACATCAACTTCAACTCCCTCAATCCTTCAACCCTATACCCGACACTTCACCTACTATTCGATCCCTGCTGACTTGAGAGAAACCGAGGCCTCTATCAAGGATCTCACCTTTTTCTTTCTATTCTAAATGCTAAATGTGTTGAGGCATTTTAGAGAATGCTTGGCCGGGTTATTATCTGATGACAATAGTTCGCAGGACACCATTGCATGCTTGATCTCCAACCTTCTCTTCGACTTTATTCGATCTGATACGGGGAGCTTTAAGCAGCTGAGGATCATGTTAAGGACCGGCGATGCCGCTTCCTTTGCGGTTTATGCTACATTTCCACTTCTCAAGGAAAATGGTTACCCACCAATACCAGGTACAATCTCAAACCAACAAAATCATAATATCAAATGTCTTTTTAATCTCATATGTAGCTTTCTATTTTGACAATAATTAGATTCTCGACTAGAAGAGCTAATGACGGAGCTTTCACCTATCAAAGTTAAAGACCTACCCATGATGCCCAAATGCGACCTTAAGGATTTCTATCAACTGATAACCAACATGGCAAATGAATCTGAGGCTTCTTATGAACTCATTTTCAAAACTTATGAAGATCTTGAATGACGTGAAAACTTGCCAATTCGCCAAGAATATTACCACAATATTCTAATTTTTCCAATAGGTCCATTTCACAAGTGAGGCCCTACAACCTCTTCTTCTTCAAGTAGTTTATTAGCACAAGACCAAAGTTGCATTTCATGGCTAAACACTCAAGCGCCTAAATATGTTGCTTATGTTAGCTTTGGGAGAAATGCCAAGATAGATCAAGCTCACTTTTTGGAGATTCCTTGGGGCTTGGCCAATAGTGGCCAACCTTTTTTGTGGGTCACTCGACCCAGATTAGTTCAAGAGGCAGAAGTGTTGCCTAACGGATTTCTAGAAGCATGGAATGAGAGGGACCATGTTGTAAATGGGCTCGACAAAAATAAGTGTTAGCCCACCAAGCAATTGGAGTTTTTTGGACTCATTGAGGTTGGAATTCTACATTAAAGAGCATTTGTGAAGGGGTCCCTATGATTTGTACGCCATTTTTAAGTGATCAAGTAGTGGATACAAGATTTATAAGTAATGTTTGGAAGGTAGGGCTATTGATGCATGGGATTGAGAGAGGCGAGGTTGAAAGAACAATTAGAAGACTGATGGTTGAGGAAAAAGGGGAAGAGATCAAAGAGAGAGAACTAAAGTTGATGGAACAGGCAAATCTTTGCCTCAAATAAGGTGGCTCTTCTTCCAATCTTTGAATGGCTTTGTTAATCATATTTATCATTATAAATTGTTTTTGAAACTAAAATCCAGTTGTTTTTTAAACTCCGTTCATGTATCATGTATTATATCATGAATTGTCATGATGCTTATGTGTCGTCGTGTTTTAAAAAAAATATGGTCCATTATCTTTATCATATCCTCCAGAATTATTTTGTTTTTTCCCTTGCTCCATCACAATTATCCAATTATCTTTTTCTTTATGTAAAGCACTATTAAAGATATAAGATTTGAATACAGAACTTCGAGTTAAAGATTTACGCATAAACATGCGCAAGGGTATGTACATAAACAGTAAACCATTGGGCTTAGTCAATACTTTCAATTAAGTAATGAATCTTTTTATCTATGGATTATCATCATGATTTATCGTGTGTAAACACTTCGTCAGTTCCCCTCCAATCGAAAATATAGTTGTTGGATTGCCCCACCCTGCAATGGTCGGTTATGCAAACGAAGAAGGCTCCAAACTACGACTAATAGAGTTAACAAAAGAAAGATGTCTCAGTGAATACCATTTAGAAGAAATAAAATTACAAAGTGGATAACGAGTACCTCTGAAAAGATTGGTTGTGGAAGACAAAGATTGGTGTGGTGGTAGAATCACGAGAGCAAATTTAGTCCTTTAAGTAAGAGTGTGCCATTTGGTACGGGTAGAAAAACGTGTAGGTAGGAGATGTGGCGTTGGTGGTTGTGGTGAAGTAGAGGAAGTTGGGGTTGAAGAAGTAGAGGATGTGGGACTTTCTGGTAAAAGATCACTCGTAAGTGACCACAAAAAGAAGTAACGACAAAAGGAGCTCGTGGTGGACATGTGAGATTTAGGAAATAAAATCAACTTCAACAGAGCCATCAAATAAGAAAATGCTTAAAAAAAAAAGCCATATAATATTTTCCAAGCACAGCATTCAGCAATAAATTTAGCTCACAAGTCACGACTCACAAGCTAAACAAACATAAACATTGTCGATTAAAAAATGGAGCAAAACAAAGGCAGGAAACTGATACTCTTCCCACTGCCCTTCCAAGGGCACATAAACCCTATGCTGGAACTGGCCAACATTCTGCATTCCAAAGGCTTCTCCATAGCCATCATCCACACCAACTTCAACTCCTTCAATCCTTCAATCCGAAACCCATACTTCACCTACCATTCAATCCCTGTTGACTTGACAGAAACCGAGGTCTCCCTCAAGGATTTCACCGTTCTTCTTTCTAATCTGAATGCTAAATGTGTTGAGCCTTTCAGAGAATGCTTGGCCGGATTGTTATCCGATAAGGACCCCATTGCATGCTTGATCTCTGACCCTCTCTTTGACTTCACTGGATCGGTTGCGGAAAGCTTTAAGCTGCCGAGGATCATGTAAAGTACCGGGGGTGCCGCTTCCTTCGTTGTTTATGCTGCATTTCCATTTCTCAAAGAAAAGGGTTACCTACCAATACAAGATACAATCTGAAGCCAATAAAACCCTATTATCAAATATATTTTTGTCTCATCATTGTTACTAATTAATCCACGCAATATGAATAGACTGATAACACCATACCAAGACTAATGACTCGTTTCGGATTCTTTTTGTAAGTAGCATTTTGGTTTTACTCCCAAGAGATTATGCAATATGTGCTTTTATTATAACCTGTCAAAAAATTTATTAAAAACTCAAGTGCTTCTTGGAAAAAAACTTCAAAGTGATTATTATTCTTCTTCTTCTTCAGAAATCACTCTATAGATCCAAAAATGCTTTTGATTACCAAAAAACACTTTTAATACTCCTAGAAGTGATCCCAAGTTGGCACTTAGGCAACTTATGCATATTTGAGTTAGGTTAGTTAGTCAGGTTAGCATTTTTATTCCTTACTCTCCCTCCTTGTAAATTGGCATTTTAGAATATGCAATAAAAGGCAAAATATGTATACTTACTAGAAACCTTATATTTGGCTTTCTATTTGAAAATAATTAGATTCTCGACTAGAAGACCCGGTGATGGAGCTTTCACCTATCAAATTTAAAGACCTACCAATGATGCCCAATTGCGATCTTGAAGATTTCTATCAACTGATAACCAACGTCGCAAATGAACCCAAGGCTTCTCATGGTTTCATCTGCAATACTTTTGAAGATCTTGAGGGACATGCACTTGCTACAATTCACCAAGAATATTACCCTAATATTCCAATTTTCTCACTAGGTCCATTTCACAAGTGTGGTCCTACAACATCTTCTTCTTCAACTAGTTTATTAGCACCAGACCAAAGATGCATTTCATGGCTAAACACTCAAGAGCGAAAATCTGTCGCTTATGTTAGCTTTGGGAGCGTTGCCAATATAGACCAAGCTCAATTTTTGGAGATTGCTTGGGGCTTGGCCAACAGTGGCCAACCTTTTTTGTGGGGGATTCGACCTGGATTAGTTGAAGAGTTGGACTGGCTTGAAGTATTACCTAATGGGTTTTTAGAAGTGTTGAACGAGATGGCCCATATCGTGAAATGGGCTCCACAAAAAGAAGTGTTGACCCACCCAGCAGTTGGAGCCTTTTGGACTCACTACGGTTGGAATTCTATATTGGAAAGCATTTGTGAAGGGGTCCCTATGATTTGCACGCCATGTTTTAGTGAACAAATGGTGAATGCAAGATATGTGAGCGATGTTTGGAAGGTAGGGCTGCAGTTGGAGCACAGGATTGAGAGAGGTGAGGTTGAAAGAACAATTAGAACACTGATGGTTGAAAAAGAAGGGGAAGAGATAAAAAAGAGAGCCTTAAAGTTGATGGAAAAAGGCAAATCTTTGCCTCAAAGAAGGTGACTCTTCGTACCAGTCTTTGGATGGCTTGGTTAAGCACATTTTATCATTATAAATCTTTTGTTTTCTGAAACTGGAGTCCAGTTGTTTACTTAAACTCCTTTGATGTATTATGCAATTATATCATGAATTATAATGATTCGTTTGTCTCATTATGTTTAAAGAAAATGGTGGTCCATCATCATTATCATATTTTTCAGAATTATTCTATGTTTTCTCCCGTGCCCCCTTACAATTTCGAATTACCTTTTTCTGTAAGCAAATCACTATTTAAAAAATAAGAATAGAATACAGAACCTATATAAGAATAGAATACAGAATTTCGAGTGAAAGATTTATGATTTATGCATATTAATAAACACGCGCAAGGGTAATGTACATACTATCTAAACCCAAAACTAGCCAAGCAACTCTAATGGTGAACTGTCATGGTAAATAAAGGCCGTGCTCGACACATTTATTTTTACCTTTCACACACCCTTTTTAATTTTTTGTCATTGGATCGAACTGAACGGATTGAAAAAGATCAATGGACAAAAGTTAACAAGGGATGTGAAAAGTGAAAAAAAAAAGTGCATGAATAACACTACCGTAAAATAAATCACCATCACCTATGCATAAATCATGTTTTTAGCAATTCATACAATGACTAAAATAGAAGACAATAACCTTTCGAGAACAACACTTTCAAAGCCAGAAAAACAAACAATAGCGTCAAAAAAATGTATAGTATTATGAAATATGAGATACTCTGGATGCTTCAATTGTTAGATTTTAATTAGATTTTAATTTTTATAGGTAAAATATAATCTGACTTGGAGAAATCTTGAACAGCTACAGAAGGATCCGGCTTCTTTGCCCTCCCACTTCCCATACATTCACATCCCCTCCTATTCTGTGCGGTCACGCTTAAGCTAAATCAACATTTTATATTGATTTTTTTATAGAGATAATAAGACAAAAAGCAATAGTAATATAAAATATTGACGTGAATTAACCGTGATAGTACAAATAGAAGGAGATGAAAGTGTATAAGAAGTGGAAGGGCAGAGAAGCCAGGTCCGCTACAGAAACCTCCAATCCAACAAGTCGCATGCAAAACCAAATGGTTTTTTTTTACTACCAATTAAATTTTTGGGCTGGAAAGGAACTAACCCAATTTAGTGCACTGGGCTGCCGTTCTTGAAATTGCTATTATTTTGTTTTTCCAAAAAACTGAAGTTTCAAGAAGTTGATGGAAGCTCAGGGTGCGTTTGGTACGTGGGATGGGACGGAACAGAGTGGGACGGACGCGTTCCGTCCCACGTTTGGTGCGCTAAAATTATGTGGAACGCGCGTCCCACGGAACGAAAATGAGTTAGATTTTGGTTCCCCCTTCCCCCCCCCCCCCCCCCCCCCGGAACGGGTTTTTCCACCCCGTGGGACAGAAAATTATATTTTTTTGGACAACAATACCCCTCTTATTTTTCATTAATTACATTGTCTACCTCCCTTTCTCTCCCGTAACCTCCCTCTCTTCTACCCTTGTCTCTCCCGTAGCCCTTCTCTTCCTCCACCACAAACCCAGTAACCCAACTGCTAACCCAATCCCAGCAAACCCATCCGACGACAACGACGTCACCATAGCAAACCCTCTTATTCTCCGGCGCCGTCACCATGGAGTCGTTACCAGCAAACCCTCTTCTTCTCCGGCGCCGTCACCAGCAACCCCTCTTCTTCTCCGGCGCCGTCACCATAGCCAGGCCGACGACGACGACGACGCTGAACGGAAGACGATGACGACGCTGCAGGGAAGACGATGACGACGCTGCAGGGAGGACGATGACGAAGCTGCAGAAATTGATTGAAATGAATTTTGGGATTTTTCTGTGTTTGATTTTGGGATTTTTCTGTTTTTTTCTTCTTGTAATTGTTTGTTGGTGACGAGATCCGAAACTGATTGGAGGGTTTGCTGGTGACGAGATCCGAAACTGGATTGGTTGTCGAGAAAACGAAGGAAAACGAAAACTGGGGGTCTGATTGTTTGAGTTCATACTCGCACTCAGCAATTGTACAAACAAGGCTAAGTTAGTCATTTAACATGAAATCCGAACCGTTCCGTCCTATGCGTACCAAACATAACACGAACCTCCATTTCGTTCCGTCCCGTCCCGTCCCGTTCCGTCCCGTCCCGTCCCGTTCCGTCCCGTCTGCGTACCAAACGGTATCTCATGGAACTCTCTGTTTTTCTTTTCTTTTTCTTTTTTTTTTTTCTTTTTTTTCTGGACCATACAACTGTCTGTAATTCTCAAAGAACCATGAAAACACCTGAACCTTCTTGGCAACCTATAAATACCACCACTCTCACACCCAGCTTTGTCAGATAAGATAGTCGAAAGCAGTCTAAGCAAAAATCTCTCAATCAAATTCGTCGAGTTCACGCCCAGCAAAAACCCAACTCAAACCCATCATCCAATGGCTCTCAGTCTCTTTGGCAACGGCCGACGAAGCAACTTCTTCGACCCCTTCTCCCTGGACATCTGGGACCCATTCGAGGGCTTCGGTACTCTGGCCAACATCCCCTCCTCCGCCCGTGAAACCACCGCCATCGCCAACACCCGCATCGACTGGAAGGAGACCCCGGAGGCCCACATCTTCAAGGCGGACCTCCCGGGGATAAAAAAGGAGGAGGTGAAAGTGGAGGTGGAGGACGGGAGGGTCCTGCAGATCAGCGGCGAGAGGAGCCGGGAGCAGGAGGAGAAGAACGACAAGTGGCACAGGGTGGAGAGGAGCAGTGGCAAGTTTATGAGGAGGTTCAGGCTGCCGGAGAACGCGAAGATTGATCAGGTGAAGGCATCGATGGAGAATGGGGTGCTGACTGTGACTGTGCCGAAAGAGGAGGAAAAGAAGCCCGATGTCAAGGCCATTGACATCTCCGGCTAAGCTCTTGTGGTGTTCATTTCTGCTTCTGTGTAGTTCCTAGTATCTGTATGTGAGATGAGTGATATGGTGTGTCAATTTTCATGTACGGCTTCTTGTTCTAAATATTATAATAAATCTTTATGGAAGTTGAGTACATTTTATTTTTGAAGAAGTGTCCTTAGAGAAGATCTATTAAAGTTTTTACTACGAACATGGAGATCTACTTAATTTTCTTACTACGAATAAGAGTAATATGGTGGTCGAAATTTCTAGCTGCTATTTTTGGTTTGATTTGTGAACAAGGTCATAATTTCAAATTTTGAATTGGTGATTGTTTCTCTTGGTTTTTAGTTTGAGTCTTCGATCAATTGATGTTTTTCTTGAACATGTGATTGATTGAATATCAAAGTTTTTAATTTTTTTTGTTCACGTGACTCAATTAATTTATTTTTAGATATATTTTATGAAAAAATTAGTTGTTTGGTTGATATGGTTACAATGTATATCAGATTGCATGGTCAGTCTTATTTTGTGTTTTTGGATCTTTACTCGTTATAGCATGACCGTTTTTGAATCTTAAACGGATCATATCTTTACTCATTATATCAGATTGCATGACCGATTGAATAAGTATACAATGTTAAGATATGATCCGATGTATACTTATTCTTCACACGGGCATCCCCTTATTCTATATATAAGCCTAAGACGTCTATAGACCTAGGGTAGAGTTTACGAATTGTGAAATTGTTGACCTTAAAAACT
Source organism: Heteromeles arbutifolia (assembly GCA_024362995.1). Taxonomy (NCBI): domain Eukaryota; kingdom Viridiplantae; phylum Streptophyta; class Magnoliopsida; order Rosales; family Rosaceae; genus Heteromeles; species Heteromeles arbutifolia. The sequence goes on along the minus strand of JANCRC010000018.1, from coordinate 7,234,389 downwards.
ACCTGGCTTACGTTGCACGTAGGCCGGGTAATTAATAAGTTAACTACGTTTTTTGGTTGAATGCAGGGTGTGTTAACTCGTCGGTCGGATTTGGTCAGGAAATAAAATATGTTGATGTGGTATTGAGCGCATTGCTGACTTCTTGATCTCGCGATTGCTTGCGACTATGGTCGAGGAATGAACAAGTCTCGGCCTTAGGGTTCTAGAGCTTGAAGATAAGGCTGCTAGTTCTGCGAAATTTAATATCACATTCGGCTTTCAGTGTGCCGAATGTAGTAACATGATAACACCTTACTTCGTTGAAAAAACTGATGAGATGATCTCTTTCAACAAGAATTCAGAAATTCTTGTCAACCAAGATTTGAATAAGTAATCAATCGGTCTCGAAGTAATACCGTTAATCTAAACTAAAGATGTTCCTCGTATTGGAGACATCAAAGAGACACAAAGAAAACATCATATTGGGGACATCAAACCCTCAGTCCTCTCTCACCTACTTGTAAAATTAGTTTCACAACATAATTTAGTATTTTTTTTCCCTCCGATACGTTTTTTTTTTTTCAGAAAAAAAATCTGTGTCCAATTTAACTGGTACTTAATTTAATTAATTTTATAATTACCACTTTGGAGAGAAAAAAAAAGCCGAGGTTTATAAGTGCCAACTATGTTTTGGGCCGAAAAGAAACTAGCCCAAAAAAAGGCACTTTCGAGAAGTTGGTGGAAGCTGATGGAACTCTCTGTTTTTATTGTTTTTACCCTTCTGGATAGCTGCAGAACTTTCTGTAGTTGTCAGAAAACCTTCTGTGCCATCCAATACAAATACAACTCACTCCACAACCCACCTCATCAGATAGAATCATCCAAAGCAATCTAAGCAAAAATCTCTCGCAAATCCTTCGAATTCACGCCCAGCAAAAACCCAACTCAAACCCACCATCTAATGGCTCTTAGTCTCTTTGGCGGACGACGAAGCAACGACTTCGACCCCTTTTCTCTGGACATCTGGGACCCATTCGAGGGCTTCGGCGCTCTGGCCAACATCCCTTCCTCCGCCCGTGAAACCACCGCCATCGCCAACACCCGCATCGACTGGAAGGAGACCCCGGAGGCCCACATCTTCAAGGCGGACCTCCCGGGGATAAGAAAGGAGGAGGTGAAAGTGGAGGTGGAGGACGGGAGGGTCCTGCAGATCAGCGGCGAGAGGAGCCGGGAGCAGGAGGAGAATAACGACAAGTGGCACAGGGTGGAGAGGAGCAGTGGCAAGTTTATGAGGAGGTTCAGGCTGCCGGAGAACGCGAAACTTGATCAGGTGAAGGCGGCGATGGAGAATGGGGTGCTGACTGTGACTGTGCCGAAAGAGGAGGAGAAGAAGCCTGAGGTCAAGGCCATTGACATCTCCGGCTAAACTAAATTTGCATAACCTCGATCGTCTACTTTTGAGCTCTGTTTTGGTGTGGTGTTAAGTTCTGCTTGCGTGTATTTCCGTGTCTCTCTGTATGTGAGATGAGTGATATGGTGTGTCAATTGCCATGTACGGGTTTTTGTTCTAAATATTATAATAAATCTTTATAAAAGTTTTCATTTTATTTGCAAGAAGTGCCTCTGGGAGAAGGTCTATTTAATTTTTTTTCCACGAAGATGAAGGAGATGACCGTTCTAGGCGCGATTCTCTTGCTCTTAAAGTCTAGAACTTTAACACTTACGCATAGAATTGACAAAGATTCTTTCGATCTTCACATGTGCTACTGCTATTGGTAACCAGCTGCTGAGCTCGTGTGTCCTACGAAGATTGCAGAGGAGTATTAGGCAAAGAAGAAAGTTAGAGACGCAAATTTTGTATGGGAGAAGTAATGCTCAAGTCGACAGTCCAGCAAAGGCGACATTGAAGACATCTTACTTACTCCAGGAGCCTATGGCGAATGCTCGAAGTTGCTTAATTAAGACAGGGTCCTATAGTGGTCGAAATTCCTAGCTGCTGTTTTTGGTTTAGTTTCAAGGTTATATTGTCAACCGTTTTTGGTATAACTCGTGAACAAGGTTTTTTTTTTTGGACAAACTCGTGAACAAGGTTATATTTTCAAATTTTAAACTGGTGATTGTTTCTTTTGGTTTTTAGTCTGGATATTAATAGTGTTGTACCATTTTAATGAGGATAAAACAAAGTTTTTGAGTACTTCCATGGTCATCTTAACTCTAGATGCAAAACGAGATCGATTACATTCTAAACGAGATCAATTACTTAAGTGAAATCAACCGTTGTATTTTACTCGGTACACTAGAGCTGACATATCATTTGTTGTGAATTGTAGCAAGGTACAATAATGCGCATACACCTAGACAATAGATATGTGTCCAAGTCATCTTGCAATTGCCTTCAAGGTATCGTGAAATGATGATCGAACCTTAAATTCTAAACCCTAAACCCTAGGGAAAAGTAATTGATGACAAAAATACCGGGAAATAAAATTTGACTTCCTTCAGCTTTCAACCTTCTCTAGGTAGATATTCATAAAGCAGCTTTTTCAATTTTGTATCGATTGTATTCTTGAATTTGGAATGAAAAGAGGAGTAATGCTTCCTAGCACAGGACATAGAATAAGACCACTTACATCAGAATAGCATTCACAGAAATGTTCTAACATAGAATTAAATCGAACATTGAAGAGATTAGTTGGTCGTTGCTGGGACGGGTTCAAACAGGACTGCAATCAATAAAAAAAAAAGAATGCAGGAGCGGAACCTTCCTTTGACTCAAGCCAACCCCAGGTAAGGACGAGACTTTCTTTGAGCTACCAATTAGTGAAATTCTATCTCTTTCTTACACAGCTAGAAAATGGGCAACAACTCTTGAGTGAAAAGCCTTCTAAGTTATGCTGACGATGGTTATTTAAATCGTACAAAGCGCGTTTCTAGAACGGTTTATGTCCTTATCATTAGAGATATTGCGATATTGTGCATATCAACCAAACAGGAATTAGTTGCTACGTCTTTAAATCACACTGAGATTTTAGCCTGTGCGAAGTATCGCATGAATGATTTTTGGCTGAGGCACGTGATTGATCACATTAGAACTTTATGTGGTTTTTCTTACATCGTTGATGTTCCAACAACGATTTATAAAAACAACGATGCATGTATCGACCAATTAAACAAATGATCCACCAAAGGCGACATTACAAAGTATACTGTCATGAAGTTTTTCTTCACTCATCGGCAATAAGAGCATCAAGAGATCAAAGTTTAGCAAATCCAATCCTAAGACAATTATGTTGACCTCTTCGTGAAGTCAATACGAAGTCTACTATTCAAAAGCTTGTTCATGAAATTAGACTGCATAAACTTTTAAATTTATGTCACTGATAGTTCTCTTAGGGAGTTTTATCGAACTCAGGAGAGTGTCTATAGTATACTTACATGATCTTAACATACTTTTTTTCTTATGATCAAGAGTAGTTTTCCAACTGAATTTTTGCTAACCTGACAAATTGTTTTGATGAAGTACCTACTTTTGACTGGTCATACGCTTGTGTGTTTTAATAATCATTCTGAATATGTGAAATATCAATATCTTGTATTAACTGAATTTTTCTCCATAAGTCTACTGGTTGTCAGAGCAAGGTTTTTACCGATAGCTGGCGACAACAACCGCATCACCTAATTACGAAGAATTGATGCAGCTATTTCTTAAGTTGTACATACTTAAGTGGGAGTGTTGTGAATAGAATCATTAATTATGAATGTGATTGTGTAAACTTAAAGTAGAATTCCATAAGGATTTGGAGATCAAATTATTATAGGCTTTGTAGTACTTATAAGGTAAGAAAGCCCACCATAATTAGTATTAAAAAGTCACATGGTAGGGGTGAACACACCATTCTTATACATATGAGCCATTCTCTCTCTACCGTCTCCTTCCTCTCTCACGGCCGCGGGTTTGATGTCCCTAATTGTGGTGTCTCCTCTCTAATTTCTCAACACGTGTACCACCCATTTCACATAGCCTTCACCCCATTAAATTTTTAATAAAACTAACAAACTAAAACCCAAAACAAAGAAACTAGCAACCGCTGTGTCCCCACCCACCCCGATCCATGCGGTCCCGTGCGCCAGCAACCTAAGCAGTCACCTATGCCAGCCTCCTCATGCACCATCGGCTACCCTTACTTGTACTTACCGTCACCGAAATCCGCCTCCATCCAGGGGCGGATTTATTAAGGGACCTAGATGGTTTTAGGACCACTCGGATGCTCGGATAATTGACTATGAGAACTTTCGAGGACCACCCCAGTCTAGTTAGTGAAGGGAAAGAGCAGTGGCTGCATAATGTTCTGGCTTTTTGCAAACCAGATTGAGAGAAAAATAAGAAGACCAATTTTTTTTTAAATGGTATCCTAGGTCACGTGCTATTAAATCACATTAATCATTTAAGTAAAGAGTAATGCTAGGAAGACTAAGTTTGTAGAAAAAAATTGCAAACTAAGTGATGTGTCACTAATAGAAAATGAGCACGTTTATCAATACTTAAGTAATAATTCAATCATTAACTTTCATGTCATTTAGTTTATAAATTTTATCTAAAAATTAAGTTTTCCTAGCATTACTCTTAAATAAAACTGTGAGCATCGATGTGGTGTTTGAAAACTCAATCTAGGTCACATGGGAGTCTGAGAACCTCAACATTTTTTTAATAAAAAATAAAAAAAGAGTTCGACTTTCAAAGAAAGTCCACCCCACACAAATTAACTCCCTAATCCTTGGATTTGGATCCCATCCAGATCCAAATTGTGGGGATTCTAGGGATCGCACATCTTAATCATTCATCGTGCATCATGCGTTCAGAAATCATTTGATTTTTTTTATATAAAATTAAACACAAATAGTACCTAACAAAAACTAGTCGCACGACGTACGATGAACGGCTAGGATGTAGGGATCTATATGATCCCCACAAAATGGATCCGGAGAGGATCCTCTTTCCTAATCCCCAATTCCCACCCCCCTCAACTGAAGGCCACCATCATCAGCATAGAACCAATCTCTTCTTCTGTCTTCACACACCTATCGGCACTTCAAGATCAACTTGGTATTTATATTCATTCTATGCGTTGAAGAAATGACTTTTCTCAATTGTAAGGGATTAGTAATCTTGCTAAAAAATGATGAAAAAAGGTTACATGAATTGTTGTTTGTACAAAAATTATGAATAAAAAGTTGTAGTTTATCGTTTAATGTTTCAATTTTATTTTCATCTAATTTTTTGGAGCTTTTTGTGAAACTTTATAGGCCTAAGCATGGTCCATCACCAATGTCACACCCCGATCCCGAAATCAACATGTGACGATAGATTGTAGGGGGATGCCAGGAAACACAAAATGAAATACTGAATTGAAAATAATGATAATCACATCTTTATAAGGAAAAGTATAGGGGTAACCTAACACTCCAAGCTCTCTGAACTCTGTCTGCTACCCCAAAGCTCCTTGTATCTACTAAAACATGCACAATCGCCCCTGCACCATAGGAATGGTGCACCGCGTAAACAACAACCTGAATAAGCCGCAAAGCTCGTGTGAGTGACAATAATGTAACGTATGTGAGATAATAAAAACCAACCATCGATTCGGTTTATAAACGTCAAATATAAAATCATATTTTATGAAATCATAATCAAGTCACTGAAAATCCCGAATGAGTCACCCAAACATCCAACGGCTCGTCTGAAACAAGTCACAAAAGCTCACAACCATAAACTCATACAACACAATGAAAAGTAGGGCCAGAGCAACACAGTTCGGCTAAAGCCTATATCTCTGAAGCTATCTCAATATGAAGAATCAACAAAGCAATTAATCGGGTTTCAGACCTCTCAACGGAACCATAATACCAAACGGGATTCCGGACCACTCAACGGAATCCAACCAAGATACGATTCCAGACCACTCAATGGAATCGAGGAGTAGAAGGGATTCCGGACCTCTCAATGAAATCCGAGTGGATACGATTCTGAACCTCTCAACGAAATAGTGGAGTACAATGAATATCGGACCACTAAACGAAATCCAAGCTGGATACGATTCCGGACCACTTAACGGAATCGCGGAGCACAAGGTATTCCAGACCACTCAACAAAATCCAGAAGGAGCAGGGAACCAGACCACTCAACGAAACCCTAGCGAAAACCCAGTTCTAGATCACTCAACGAAACCAAGTGAAAGGCCAACAACCATAATGTACAACGACTCAAAGAAACGAGACAAGGCACAAGTTACTCAATTTACAAAAGCTCAACAAAGTAAAACAAGGCACAAATACTAAATTTAGAACGAATCAATGAAACGGGAAATGAAACAATATCGAAGCAACAAATCCCCATCACAATGGGTTAACGGTGCACTACTAGCTCTCACATTTCATCACAACATGCCAATCATACAAATCAAACCATATTTCAAATATACACGTCAAATCTCATTTCATAAACATAAATCGATGGCTAAGTATTAAAAATAACAATTCATTAGAAAACATATTTATAAAACCAAGAAATATCCACACAGGATAAAAATTACGAAAACAGGGCAATCACCAATATCACATATATTAAAGTCACTCACTTAGAGCCCAAACTACGAATCCCTAGCCCGAATATCGAGGCGTCACGAACGATCGTCGCCTAGAACAAATATCAAATCACATCTCAAGATTTTATCGATAGAACAAGTAATCGAAGTTTGTACACATCATCTAGGGCATGCTAGATGGATTCGGGATCCATTGATCAAAAGTCAATTATCAGTCAAAGGTCAACTGTCAAGTCCACAACCCTAGCAATTCAATCCGGAAGATCCGCACATCTGATTTTGGATCCGTAACTTCCTTAAGTACTCAATATACTCATAGAACGACATACTAAAATTTCATTGCGATCCGACGGTCAGATCTCCGCCAATCACAAATTCAAGTGGAGGTCAATTAGCCGATCAACTATGAAACTACGTTAAAACATTAGAATTTCACTAAACGGATATAAAAAATTAATTCGGGACATCGAAAAACCTTAAGACAGGTCCCGGACCAAAACCTGAAAAAATCAACAAAAGTCAACTGTCAATGCAGGGAATATTTATTCCCTCTTCTTCAACCTTTCCTCCGGTCGCCGGATTCTACAGATATTGCAGATTTCTGGGCAATCCATATCTCACTTGTTTCTCAACCAAATTCGATCCATAATATACCAAAATGAAGCTAGAGAAGTGTAGAATAAGATTATACCTGCTTGAAGACCAAATGGTGGCCGAGGTGGCCGAAAAATGGCCTGAAAGATGGCTGTTTGCCGGAAAACTGGTAACTCGCCGGAATTTCTGGGTAAACTTTAAACTTCCATAACTTTGTCAATACTCAACGAAATCGAGTGATTTAAAAACAAAAAGCATACCTCGGAATGAGACGAACATATTGGTACCTTTATCGACGGCTAACTCGCCTTTTATTGGCCGAAAATTGTCTGGAATGTCACGGGTTTGCCGGAAGTTGGGCAAACTTTAAATCGTTATAACTTTCTCATTTCTTCACCAAATCAAACGATCCAAACATGAAAATTTATCTAATCGACGAGGAATCGATTTATACCTGTTTTGAGTTCAAAAGGTGGCTGAAAATTGTCTGAATCACGCCTAGAAGTCTCGGCCCAAAACCTTGTTCTTCGAACTCGTGTTTTGGGTTCGTTTTCAATGAAACAAAAATCACAACGGAGTTCATGGTGGTGAGGACATGCAGATAATGGTGGTTTTGGTGTTCAACAAGCCAAAATTTTGGTGGTGGTGGTGGTTTGTTTCACGAGAAGAAAGGGAGAGCTGAGAGAAAGTGAGAGAACTCTAGAAAGAAAGAGAACGTGAGAGAAAAGGGAGGAGAGAGAGAGTTCCAGAATTTTTTGGGTGCCCACGTGGCACTCACGCAATGGTTAGACAAAAATATCACATGTCCAATTAATTATCAATTTACCAAAATAGAGTAAATTGTAGCAATGGTCCCTTAACTTTAATCAAATTGGAGCAATGGTCCCTCAACTAAAAATTCATTACCATTGGTCCCTCAACTTATCAAAATGTGTAGCTATAGTCCTTTTCATCAATTTCATCAAAATTTTGTCAAAATAAGTTATGTTGGAATGACCATTTATAAAATTAGGGTATCTCAACTCATCAAAGTGTGTAATTATGGTCATTTTCGTCAATTACGTCAAAAATTTTGTGAAAACGAGTTATGTTGGAAGGACCATTGCTACAATTGGGTTAAAGTTAAAGGATCATTTCTCCAGTTGAATTAAAGTTGAGGGACCAATGGTAATGGATTTTTAGTTGAGGGACCATAACTGCAAGTTTTGATGAGTTGAGGGACCAATGGTAATGGATTTTTAGTTGAGAGACCATTGCTCCAATTGAGTTAAAGTTAAGGGACCATAGCTACAATTTACTCAAACTAATATCCTCGATGTTCAAAACCTCATAAAATCTTCGTTATAATTCCGAATCACATTATGTTTACGTTCACGCATTTGTCTCGACGAGTACTATCAAATACGTCCACGAAGAACCCCGTTTAGTCCATTAAGGGTGTCTTAGTCCTTTTACTTATAAAAAAAAACTATACGGTGTAAATATAAACAAGTAGAAACTACGAATAAGAATATGATATACGAGATACGTAATTTTAAATAGTGAAATTCAGGGACGGGATTTCACAACCAATATCACCGATATTGTCCCAACTTAACCACCTATGGTTAGGTGTTGGGTTTTATCCCAAAATGACTAGTAATGTTAGGGGTGAAAACTTTTATATATTATTATATTAACAGTGTTGCAGTCCTATTAGATTAGGAATTTGGTTGTGTAAATCCTAACATAAATAAAATATCCTTATGTGATTTACCATATCTCTTAGACTAGATATGGTCCTATTAGAGTTGTAATCCTATTGGTAAGAAATTTACCTTCCCTACTACTATAAATAAAGGCACAATGGGGTGATATAACACACACTTCACAGTTACACATCTCTCTCTTCTCTCTATGTGCCGCACCCCTTCTCTCTGGCCTCTATAATTGTTCAGTAAATTTTGCATACAATACGTTATTACCACGCTCTTGACGCTGCGCTAAAGAGAGTTTATTCTTCAATCAGAGGAGTATTACGTTTTAATCATTCTTTTTATGATTAATTTATTATTTTATTGAATTGATCTACATGGTATTGATCCAATTTAATTTTTTATTTGTTGAACGTGATACAATTCCGACTTTCCGAGAATGATCTTCTACAAATTTAAAGGCTTTTGTTGTTTTATGCCAATCAAGTACGCTTAAAATAAAAGAAGATATTTGAAACGACCATGAAGCATGAAAATATTCCCCATGATGCATGAACTCCCTACAATTATATTTACCTTCCGATGACATGAATGACAACATCCCAAGTTAACCGTGACTGCACAAATTAACCATCAGATTTTCCTTAGTTCATTGAATTGAATGGAAGACGCATTACAACCAAATTATGCTTATCAAATCTCTTAACTATGACAGCATGATAGCAAACATATCAAAGGTCATTACGTTCTTTGAAAATCATAAATGTTGACGAGGCATTCGTAACTATGACAGCATGATACTCTTGCCTAGGATTTACTTAACATGATTGTGGCTAGCAACCTTTACTACTTGTGAATATAAAAAATCGAAATAAATTGGAAGCAAGGGTTTGAGGTGGTGTTGTTGGATTTCTGGCCAAGCCCATTTGGAATGAGGCTGAGGATTGCTCTGGCTGAGAAGGGCATCGAATATGAGTACAAAGATGAGGACTTATGGAACAAGAGCCCACCGTTGCTGCAGATGAACCCGGTTCACAAGAAGATCCCGATTCTCATTCACAATGGAAAATCGGTCTGTGAGTCCCTCATTGCGCTTCAGTACATTGATGAGGTTTAGAATGATAAGGCTCCACTCTTGCCGTCTGACTCTTACCTCACAGCCCAGGCCAGGTTCAAGGCTGACTTTGTCGACAAGAAGGTGATTTTTACTCATTAATTTACTTATTTGTTTTTTTTTTTTTTTTTTTTCAACAAACGATATCATTTAAACTAAAAGATAGGAGTAGGCTTAGCCTCATAATATGATAATAATAATTTGGTTCAAATTCGTCTTTGGCCAGAATCGAACCTAAAACCTCTCAGGTGAAGAGAAATACAATTAGACCGTAGTACTAAGTGGCAGTTTCACAACATAATTAAGTTTAGTATTTTTTTTCCTTAAATATGCTTTAAAAAAAAACTAATAAAAAGAACTTGAAAACTTTGCGTTTTAACGATAAGAACAAAATAAAAGATAAAGTGAATAGTACCATGATTGATTTTTTAGTGTAAAAATATGATTTTTTGTTAAAATAAACAGTACTGGAGGCTTTTCGTTAAAGTTCCTTAAAAAAAAATCTATGTTCAATTTAACATGATACTTAATTTTTTAAGTACCAATTTGGAAGAAAAAAAAAAAAAAAAGGGGGTTTATAAGTACCAACCATGTTTTGGGCCGAAAAGGAACTAACCCAAAACAAGGCACTTTCAAGAAGTCGGTGGAAGCTGATGGAACTCTCTGTTTTTATTGTTTTTTTGCCTTTCTGGATAGCTGTAGAACTTTCTGTAGTTCTCAGAGAAACCTTCAGTGCCATCATATATATATATACAGCTCACTCCACAGCCCACCTCATCAGATAGAATCATCCAAAGCAATCTAAGAAAAAATCTCTCGCAAATCCTTCGAATTCACGCCCAGCAAAAACACAACTCAAACCTACCATCTAATGGCTCTCAGTCTCTTTGGCGGACGACGAAGCAACGTCTTCGACCCCTTCTCTCTGGACATCTGGGACCCATTCGAGGGCTTCGGCGCTCTGGCCAACGTCCCCTCCTCCGCCCGTGAAACCACCGCCATCGCCAACACCCGCATCGACTGGAAGGAGACCCCGGAGGCCCACATCTTCAAGGCGGACCTCCCGGGGATAAAAAAGGAGGAGGTGAAAGTGGAGGTGGAGGACGGGAGGGTCCTGCAGATCAGCGGCGAGAGGAGCCGGGAGCAGGAGGAGAAGAACGACAAGTGGCACAGGGTGGAGAGGAGCAGTGGCAAGTTTATGAGGAGGTTCAGGCTGCCGGAGAACGCGAAACTTGATCAGGTGAAGGCAGCGATGGAGAATGGGGTGCTGACTGTGACTGTGCCGAAAGAGGAGGAGAAGAAACCTGAGGTCAAGGCCATTGACATCTCCGGCTAAAATAAATTCGCATAACCTCGATCGGCTACTTTATAACTCTGTTTTGGTGTGTTGTATAAGTTCTGCTTGTGTGTATTTCGAAGTCTCTCTGTATCACTCTGTGAGATGAGTGATATGGTGTGTCAATTGTCATGTAAGCGTTCTTGTTCTAAATATTATAATAAACCTATATAAAAGTTGAGTCATTTTATTTCCAGTAAGTGTCTCTGGGAGAAGGTCTATCTAATTTTTTTTCCACGAAGGAGAAGACGACCGTTCTAGGCGCGATTCTCTTGCTCTTAAAGTCTACAACTTTAACACTTGCGCATAGAATTGACAAAGATTCTTTCGATCTTGACATGTGCTACTGCTATTGGGCGCCAGCTGCTGAGCTCGTGTGTCCTAGCAAGGTTTCAGAGGAGTACGAGGCAAAGAAGAAAGTTAGAGATGCAAATTTTGCATGCTCATGTCGACAGTCCAGCAAAGGCGACATTGTCCAAGAGCCTATGGCGAATGCTCGAAGTTGCGTAATTAGGACAGAGTCCTATAGCGGTTGAAATTCCTAGCTGCTGTTTTTGGTTTATTTTCAAGGTTATATTCTCAACTGGTTTTGGTTTAACCGTGAACAAGGTTATATTTTCAAATTTTAAACTGGTGATTGTTTCTTTTGGTTTTTAGTTTGGATATTAACCGTTTTAATGAGGGTAAAACAAAACTTTCGAGTACTCTCATGGTCATCCTAACTCAGGATGCAAAACGAGATCGATTTCATCCTAAACGAGATCAAATCAACGTTTTATTTTAGAGAACTTTAACGAGAAGTTTTCGGTACAGTTCATTTTAACGAAAAATCATATTTTTATACTCAAAAGTTAATCCTGATATTATTTATTTTACTTTTTATTTTGTCTGTATCGTTAAAATTCAAAGTTTTCAAATCATTTTTATTAGTTTTTCTTTTATTTTATTCGGTACACTAGGGCTAACATATCTTTTGTTGTGAATTTTAGCAAGATACAACAATACGAGTACACGTAGACATTAGATAAGTGTCCAAGTCATCTTGCAATTACCTTAAAGGTACGGTGGAATGATGTTCACCTTCTAAGTTATGCTGATGATGGTTATTTAAACCGTACAAAGTGCGTTTTGAGAATAGTTTATGTCTTTATCATTAAAGATATTTCAATATTGTGCATGTCAATCAAACAGGATTTAGTTGCTACGTTTTTAAATCACACTAAGATTTTAGCCTATGCGAACTATGGCATGTATGATTTTGGCTAAGGCGCATGATAGATCGCATTAGAACTTTATGTGATTTTTCTTACATCGTTAATGTTCCAACAACAATTTATGAAGATAACGATTCATGTATCGACCAATTAACGAAATGATCCATCAAAGACGACATTACAAAGAATACCGTCGCGAAGTTTTTCTTCACTTATTAGCAACAAGAGCATCAGGAGATCAAAGTTAAGCAAATCCGATCTTAAGACAATTATGTTGACCTCTTCATGAAGTCAATACGAAGTTTAGTTTTCAAAAGCTTGTTTATGAAATTAGACTATATGAACTTTTAAATTTTTGTCATTGATAGTCCTTGTGGGGAGTTATATCGAACTTAAGAGCAATCTTATAGTATACTTACATGATCTAAACATACTTTTTTCCTTATGATCAAGAGTAGTTTTCCTACTGAACTTTTATTTACATGACGAAATTTTTTGATGAAGTACCTACGCTTGACTGGTCATATGTTTGTGTATTTTAATAATCATTCTGAATGTGAAATATCAACATCTTGTATTAACTCAGTTTTTCTCCATAAAGGTTTTTACCGATAGCTGACGACAACAACCGCATCACCTAATCACGAAGAATTGATGCAGCTACCTTGTAAGTTGTACATACTTAAGTAGGAGTGTTGTGAATAGAATCATTAATTAGGAATGTGATTGTGTAAACTTAAAGTAAAATTCCACAAAGATTTGGAGATCAAATAATTATAGGCTTTGTATTACTTAGGTAAGAAAGTCCATCATAATTAGTATTAAAATGTCACATGCTAGGGGTGAACACACCATTCTTATACACATGAGCCATTCTCTCTCTGCCGTCCCCTTCTTCTCTCACGTTCGCAGGTCTGTTGTCTCTAATTATGGTGTCTCCTGTCTAATTTCTCAACACGTGCACCATCCATTTCACCTAGCCTTCACCCCATTAAATTTTTAATAATACTAAGAAACTAAAACCCAATGTCCCCACCCACCCCGATCCATGCAGTCCCGTGCGCCAACAACCCAAGCAGTCACCCATGCCAGCCTCCCCATGCACCAGCGGCTACCTGTACTTGTACTTGCCGTCACCAAAAGCCTCCTCCATCCAGGGGTGGATTTATTAAAGGACCTGGGTGGTTTCAAGACCACCCGGATGCTCGGATAATTGGCTATGAGAACTTCCGAGGACCACCCCACTCTGGGCAATGAAGGGAAAGAGCATCGGCTGCATAATGTTCTAGCTTTTTGCAAACCAAAAAGAGAGAAGAAGAAGAAGACCAATTTTTTTAAAACGGTATCCTAGGTCACGTGTTACCAAGTCACATTGATCATTTAAGTAAGGAGTAATGCTAGGAAGAATAAATTTGTAGAAAAAATTTTGCAAACTAAATGAAGTGTTATCAATAAAAAATGAGCACGTTTATCAACGCTTAAGTAATAATCTAATCATTAACTTTCATGTCATTTAATTTATAAATTTTGTCTAAAAATTTAGTTTTCCTAACATTACTCTTAAATAAAACGGTGAGCATCAATGTGGTGTTTGGAAACTCATTCTAGGTCACATGGGAGGCTGAGAGCCTCACCATTTTTTTAATAAAAAGTAAAACAGAGTTCGACTTTCAAAAGAAAGTCCACCCCACGCAAATTAACTCTCTAAAAATCCAAATTTGGAATTCTAGGAATTCTCACATCTTAGCCATTCATTATGCATCGTGCGGTCATAAATCATTTGATTTTTTTATTTAAAATTAAACATAAATAGTACCTGACGAAAACTGACCGCACGATGTAAGATGAATGATTATGATGTGGGGATCCCTATGATCCCCAAAGTGAATCCGAAGAAGATTCCCTTCGCTAATCCCCAATTCCTACCCCACTCAACTGAAGGCCACCATCATCGGCACATAACCAATCTCTTCTCCAGTCTTCACACACTATTGGCACTTCAAGATCAACTTGGTATTTATATTCATTCTATGCGCTAAAGAAATGACTTTTCTCAATTGTAAGGGATTAGTAATCTTGCTAAAAAAATGATGAAAAAAGGGTTACATGAATTGTTGTTTGTACAAAAATTATGAATAAAAAGTTGTAGTTTATCGTTTAATGTTTCAATTTTATTTTCATCTAATTTTTTGGAGCTTTTTGTGAAACTTTATCGGCCTAATTAAACATGGTCCATCACCAATATCATCGATATGGTTCCAACTTAATCACTTATGGCTAGGTGTTCGGTTTTATCCCAAAATGACTGGTTATATTAGGGGTGAAAACTCTTATATATTAATTGTATATTATTTGTCATATAATCTATGTGGAATCTTATTCTCCAACACTTTTTTACTAAGACTAGACTCCTCGATGTTAAAATCCTGAATCTGCCACTGTCCTCATGTACACTTGAGAATTTCAAGTAAGTGGTGGAGCTTTCCAATTGTCCTTGATAACAAGAGGATTCTTGGTTGGGTAATGTAAATTCATGATAAAGATGAAACTGTAAACATCTAGTCGTGTGTCTGCAACTAGGATGGTAAAGAGGATTCTTAGGTAATGTAAACTTCATGATTAACATGAAATTGTAATGTATTATAGTGAGAGTATTGTTAGTCGAATGCAATTAGGTCTATTATACTGTTAGAATTTAGGCTTTAATTTTCTAGGAGATTAGGCCCTGCCGACATCAAGTCGGAGTGAGGGTTACTACTAGCGATGCAAGATTGCTGGCGTGAAGAAATGTGGGGGGAGGTTCGAGTGGCGTCGGAGTAGGTGAAGACTCGCTGGATACTAGTTTCTCTAATTTTGTTTTTAACTTTTATTTTTTTGTTTTATTAAAAATCAGCATAGTTAAATTTGAGATTAAGTAGTTGGATACGAATGAGAAATAAGCAACGAGACATAAAAAAACATCAAATTGGGGACATCAAACCCTAAGTTATGTCTCACCGACTTTAAAATTAGTTTGACAACATCCACTTAGTACTCCGATTTAGTGATATTCCTCTTTACTTGTAAGTGAGAGATTTTAGGTTCGATTCTCGTCAAAGACGAATTTGAATCACATTATTGCTAACTTATTATGAAGCTTAACCCACTTTTTCACCATCTTAATGTAAATAATATCGTTTGTTTAAAAATTAGTTTGACAACATAATTGAGTTTAGTAATTTTTTTTTCTTAATTAACATGATACGTAATTTTATAAAACCAATTTGGAGTCTTTTTATAAGTACCAATTATGTTTTGGGCCGAAAAGGAACTAACCCAAAAACAAAGGCACTTTCAAGAACTTGGTGGAAGCTGATGGAACTCTCTGGTATTTTTTTTTTTTTTTTTTATTTTTTTTATTTTTTTTATTTTTTTAATCACTTTCTGGATGGCTGCAGAACTTTCTTGAGTTCTCAGAGAAACCTTCTGTGCCGTCCTATATATATACAAGTCACTCCGCTATCCACCACATCAGACAGAATCATCCAAAGCAATCTAAGCACAAATCTCTCACTCAAATCCCTCGAATTCACACCCAGCAAAAGCCCAACTCTAATCCAGCGTCTAACTAATGGCTCTCAGTCCCTTTGGCGGACGACGAAACAACGTCTTCGACCCCTTCTCTCTGGACATCTGGGACCCATTCGAGGGCTTCGGCGCTCTGGCCAACTTCCCCTCCTCCGCCCGTGAAACCACCGCCCTCGCCCACACCCGCATCGACTGGAAGGAGACCCCGGAGGCTCACATCTTCAAGGCGGACCTCCCGGGGATCAAAAAGGAAGAGGTGAAAGTGGAGGTGGAGGACGGGAGGGTGCTGCAGATCAGCGGGGAGAGGAGCCGGGAGCAAGAGGAGAAGAACGACACGTGGCACAGGGTGGAGAGGAGCAGCGGCAAGTTTATGAGGAGGTTCAGGCTGCCGGAGAACGCGAAGCTTGATCAGGTGAAGGCGGCGATGGAGAACGGGGTGCTGACTGTAACTGTGCCGAAAGAGGTGAAGAAGCCTGATGTCAAGGCCATTGATATCTCCGGCTAAACTAACTTCGTATAACCTCGGCTTTTAGGGTTACTGTCGTACGTATGTCAAATAATCATGGTTTGTTGTGGTGTAAACTCCTGCGTTTTGTTGTTGTATTGCAGTGTCTGTCTGTCAATTTTCAATCAATCCAAATATTATAAACCTTAATAAAAGTTCGAGGTCACTTATTTTAATTCAATCAATACAAATTTTAAACTCATAATTTCAGAAAATTATCTATCCTACGGTAAGAGTGGAGATGCAAAATTGAACGGAGGAACGTGTCCCTCTCCTCACCCCAATGATCCGGAGGGTCCGACCATCCTCCACATGAACCTTCACCATCTCCTTCCGGAGCCCCGGCGCGTCCGCTTTGAACACGTGCGGCGTCGGCGTCTCCTTGGAGTCGGTGTTCGCGCGGGCTAACCATGTTTTGGATCCGGACGACAGGATTTTCAATGTGATCGATAGTAGGGTGACTGGAACGTGTGGTAGTCGGCTCCCGATTGGGTTCGGAATCAGCGAGATTATTTGAGAATCTTCTAATCAATAATGCAATTTTGGATATTGTATTTTCGGATGAGGACCGTTCGAATTTGGGCGAATCTTGTAAATCAGTGATTGGATTTCTAGAGAGTTTGATTGCGATGAACGAAGCGTAGAGCCGTTACGTTTGGCAAATTTTGTAAAAATTATGAAGCCCAAGGACTCAATCCATTAAGGCCCAATGGCTCAAGCCCATGCCCACTTATCTCATTTTATTGAAAGCGTGGCATGCAATGTTATCTAACTAACGAATGTCAAACTCGTTAATGTAAACGTTATGTACAAAACAAAAAAATTAATTAACGAATTTACAATGATTCTTGACCGCTGCTATCGCTGTTTTCCGAATCATATTCAACATCGAGTGCAGCGACTTTCGAAGCACTAATTCTCAACGAGGTGGATCGGATTTTGTACGGCAAATTCGAATGCTCACTAGGGACCATAGCGCCCCGTTCTCCTTCCTCTTCCTCTTTCTTTAGGTCACCGGGGGGCAAGAAGCAGTCCATGGACAAACCCCTTATGTTAAAATCGACCTCCTCAATTTCCCAAGCCTCCTCCATTCGCGTCCTCGAATGGCCTTCCGTGCTGTCACCAAACCTAAACAACGATGCACATGTCTTGCCCCCGTGCGCAATGCTGATGCCTTCGACGTTCCGGTAGTCTTGGATGTAGGACTCCATTGTGGTCTCCCAACAAATGCCGTGGTCGTTGCCGGCGGACTTGATTCGGAGGAGGTGGGAGTCCTCTAGTTGGACTAGGAGGCCGGTTTTTTGGCTGAAGTAGCCCCAAACCGTGTGCCTTATTATTTCAACGTTGGTGCTGCTTCTTGCTTTTAGGGTTGAGGGCTCGGCTTCTAATTTTAGTATGAAGCAGTCTTCGTCCTTGATTGCTTTCTCTCCAATGCAAACTGAGTTGCTGAATAAGTTGGCTGTTGACCTTGGATCAGGACCCTGTTGAGTACAGAATGTGGTCTCAATATTTGTGCATTAAGGCTTTTTTTCTTTTCGAACTAACGGTATTATCTACCGTAAAGAGTGAGAGAGTAGGTTAAGCTTTACAATAGACTAGCAATAACGTAGTTCAATTTTACCTTTAGCGTAAATCGAATCTAAGACTTTGTACTTACAAGTGAAGAGAAATATCACTAATCGTAGTATTAAGTGGCTTATGCATTAAGGTAATTTTTTCTTTTCTTTTTAAAAAGCGGGACAATTGATGGCAGGCCATGATTATTCACCCATTTAGGAGGTCGGGAAGACTTACAGAGGTATTTCAGCATTTTTTTTGCCACAAGTCTAGTTTTCACACTAGCAGCGGGTTTCGAACCTGAGACTTCCGCACAGTTTTATAATTTTTTAAGGAAGTCTCGCAATCCGTTTTTTATCATTGGGTTACCAACTGGTGATCTATGCATTAAGGTATTTAATTGTGCTTTTTTTTTATTAAAAAAAATGGACTTTTTCAAAACAAGCAAAGAAAAAAACGCTAGTTAGGTAGGGAGAGTGCTGAGAAACGTGCAGTTTTGGCCCACATGAAAGTGGGCCATAGATTTATACTTTGGAATGGTTTGATGGGGACAGACCAACTTAGAAGTCAGGGCTTCCTGAGGGCAAAGTCAAACGAAACCAAAAGAGAATTAGAGAAAAAAGGTCCTCAAACACATTTTTGGCTAAACTTAATGAACTATGAGCACTTACACGCGGCTAGACACATATACATCAACAGGTGACAATAATTTCATTAGATATCTCGTTAAAGTGTGTGTATATAATTGATAATCATTGATGCATTGTGAGACGTTTCAAAAACTTTAACGGATGACAATCATGAAAGCATAAATCGTGATTATGAATTTTTCTGTAACTTTGTTATCTTGATCAAACGGTGAATACAAAGGCATCCCACCAAAAAAACACCCGGAAAGGAAAGAGAGGTGGAAGGAATTAGTACCTGAAGGAGACGCCGGAGAGGGCGAGGCGGGCCTCGAGAGGCATGCGAGTGGTGCCATGGTGTTTGGCGCCAAGCCACCTTTCCATCACTCCCTGCACTGATCTTGCAACCAGACACCACCAATTCCAAGCACCAAAGTTCTGGTCTCTTCTGCCACAGCACAAACCCACCCATCTCGCCGCCGCCGCCCACTGATCTCAACAAGCTCTTCACCTTCAACTTATTATTGCCACCATTCAAGCTCCTCTCTCCAGTACAAAAGTCTGACGCCGCCATCTTCACCTTTCCCATTGCGTACATGCTGTCCACTGAATTCAAAGCCTTCTCTCCTCCAACTGCCGCTATGTATTGCTTGACTATGTACTTAGCCATTGAAACTTCCTACAAATCATAAAACACAAAAATTATTAAGGAAACTTCATATGTGACCAAAAGTTATATGTCAAACATAACTTTCATGTGACTTGACGTCAAACTCCTTATATTACTCCTTACAATATAAGACGTTTATCTTGTCATACTAGGAATCTGGACCACTAGTCGTATTCGTTCTTGTCAGATTAGGTGGTCCAAATTCCAGTTTAACAACATAAGCATTAATGTAGTACATAGTCTGATAAGAGAACATTGTCCAATTTTATTTTGAACAATTAAATAAAAATGACTTACAATAGGTTGATCTTTGATGGAGCGGCTGATGGGTTGGTGATCTTTTGGAATTGGTAAGGGAATGAGAGGGGCTCCAATGACTCCAACCAAGAGCTGGACTTCAGCGTTTTTGCTTCCAAAAACAGCGTTGGCTGACTGTGATCGGTCGTTGTTTGAGGGTTTCATCCACGACTTCATGTTGTGCCATGAAGTGGTGGCGTTCTTGTGATTGCCTGAAACATACATCTCTTCTGGGACTGGCACCTCGAGGACTGTTTCAAGCCCGTCTTCGCGGTCCAGATTGGGACAAAGCTTCCTCATGACGATGACAAGAAAGATCAGAGCAGATTAAGTGGCAAAAGAGAGTTTAGGAGGAGGGAGGAGGGGTGTGGGATTGGTGGAGAGAGCTATTGTATGTAGGACTAGGAATACTAAGAGCAATTGAGGTGGTTGGTAGTTGAGTCTTGGATTCAAAGGGAGGAAGTAGGGAGGGGTCTTTGCACTCTGCAGCTGTTAAACATTACCAACCGACCAATGGCTCTCACTCTAACGTGGTTTGCTTTGTCTATGTCGTGTTTGCACGCACCTCTCTCTCTCTCTCTCTCTCTCTCTCTCTCTCTCTCTCTCTCTCTCAAACTTGGTTTGTTCTTATTTTATAGTTGAGGTAGATTGGCATCCAAGGAGTAAACTTCTCATCTGAACTCAAAGAGTATGTTGAATTAAAAAAGGGTTAAAAGAAAAGTAGTGTTAAAGCTATTAATTAAAGGTAGACTTATTCCTTTGTGTGACCTTGATTTCAACTACCAACCAGGACCGTTTAGGGTTGTAGGAGTTGGATTACGATGACTTTTGGACAGTTAAAGTCAGTAAACTTATAAAAATTAAATTAAAGCATTAAGTATTTTTTGTCAATATGAAAGCAGTAAGCTCAAGGATCTTATGAATGGAGAATGGGAAAACAAACAGATCATGGAACTTAATAATCAATAAGGACCTACTTGTTCAAATTTCTGATTTTTAGGAATGGAAAATAAGAACCTAGTTGATCCAATTCCTGATTTAGAGAAAAATATTGTTGTATAAAGAAATTATGGATTGTAAAGTCGTATTAATACAAGAAATATTGAAAAATAGAGAATTGAATATAGAATCTAAGGTGTAAGAGTAAATGCAGTCTTAATCACTTGAAATAAGCCTCTTCCGAAATTCATATATTTCTATATTCTCCAAAATAGGACGTAGATGATTCTCTCGTACACATTCCTAATAAATAAACATCTCATAAACCTATACTTGATACTCACTCTTTTATCATTGCGATATATATGTTGGATTGACTGCATACAGTAAAACAAAGCTCATTCACAATACACCCAAAAAGAAAGAAAAAAAAGAAAGAGAACAAGATAAAGTAAAAGAGGTATATAACTGTGGCATGTGTTGAATATAAGTTTCATATCGGAGAATTAAGAAAATAAAATACAATATATAAGTGTATGATTTCACTTTTAATGATACCAAACCCTTTTGTAATAAAACCTAACACTTAACAATAAATGATTAAGTTAGAACAATATCTGTATGATTAAGAGTGGATAAATGATCCGTTCCCCTGAATATCTTACAGCATCCACATTGCCAGCTTTAACCGCAACATATAATCTGACGCTAAAGCTTTTTACGCATTAAAACGGATAAGAATATAATCATAATCATCATCATCATTGGATGATGCTGCCGCCGGAGCACATGCGACCGACATTTTTATTGAGTCGAGACTCAACCTAATTTTCTCTCTCGATTCCAATATTTTTGCTGCTGCTGCAGCATTGCATTAGCTGTATCTGTACGTGCTTAATTATTTTTGTTTATTTTTTTAGTGAATTATTTTGCTTTGGGTAGCTAATTAAGCAATTTGTCTTTTGCAAAACAAGAAACTGGAGGATACAAAGCTCCAGGATTAAAACCCTAAATTAACTGAGTCGGTGTTGTGGGGTTGCGACACGTGTTGCTCTGCTCTCAATCATGTCCAGCACGTTCGTATGAAATCTTGAAAATATTATTGTTTTTTTTTATTTTATTTGGATTAACTCTTATAATCCTTTGGAGTGGCTATGAGGTAACTATGTCTTCTTGTTACAAAAAAAAATGTATTGTTGTTACAAACATTCCAAGGGAGATGAGAGAAGTGATCTATTAAGATATTGTTGACCCTAAAAACTACCAAGCCTACGTGGCGCGCAGGCCGAGTAACTAATAAGCTAACTACGTCCTTCGGTTGTGTGCGGGGCGTGCCAACTCGTCGGCCGAGCTCGGCCGATGAGTAAAATTTGTTGATGTTGCGTTGGTCGCACTGCTGACTTCTGTGTCTTGCGATTGCGGCCGAGGAAGGAACAATTCTCGGCCTTCGGGTTCTAGAGCCTGAAGACAAGGCTGCTAATTTGCGAAGTTCAATATCAAATTCGGCTGTCAATGCCGAATGTAGTAACCTGGTAACACCTCACTTCGCCGAGAAGGCTAATGAGATGACCTCTGCCAATAAGGATTCGAAAATCCTTCTCGACCGAGACTTGGATAGGTAACTAGTCGGCCTCTTCGCAGTGCTGTTTATCCAAACTGAAGGTGCTCCGCGGTCGGCTGATTCTACGGCGATAGTGCTGTTTATCCAAACTGAAGATACCACCGGTTGCCTTCACAGTGCTGTTTATCCAAACTGAAGATGTGTTGGCGAAAAGGAAAATAAAAATCTCAAGGTTGTTGAGAGGTTTCGCGTAGAGCGAGGGTTTGCGCATGGCAGATTTGTGTGTTGAGTTGGAGAGAGCTTTCTCGTTACCATTGCATCTGTATTTATAGGACCGAAGTACTTCTAGCCGAACCAGAGACGTACTCAGACTAAAACTCCTTATCCCAATCTGATTATGATTCGGCCAATCCTAGTTCCAATAGGTTTCTGAACTAGGCTCAAATAATGAACCATATTCATTTCCTAATTCAGCGCCTTCAACCTTGAGACCCCTTGTTATATCAGGATTCGACCTCTTTACCTTTATCCAAATCACTCCTCCTCCCAATAGGACTCGGCCAACCTCACTTGACGGCCTATGTCGACTGAACGGCCCATAATATTTATGGAAGAGTACTGGGTCGAGAACAAACTTAGACTCGGCCCAATAATATAAATTTGGGTCCAAACAGATATGTAACGCTGTCTTGTGTTCTTGTTAGTGATATTCATATTTAACCAACAATACAAAAACAAAAACACAAAAAAAAGCATTCAGATGAGTTTATTATCTGATCTAAATAATTAACCTTTCTCTTAAAGCGCTAGTCCTTCATACATATTTTATGTTTAGGGTAGTGCTAGGGAAGGTAGGACGTATATTTGAATGCACGCTCAGGTCAACCGGGGAGGGGGAGCGGGGACGGGCGCCATTCTGCAAAGATAAACATTATCGAATAGTACCTTTTAATGAGAGATATGAACAAGAGGCTTCGAGAAAACTAGTGTGACTATCTATTTAAAACATATTTAATAAATCATATGACGTGATGGTTGATGATTGAATTATTACTTAAGTGATGATTAACGTAGGTATTAAATTTAACATTCAGAAATATTTATTTATTTATTTTTAGTACAACGATAGTTCTACTGCTAGACTAAGAAAACGAAGGACTTCAACCCATAATTTGGTTTTTATTTCTCACTTCACCACTTGCTGCTACGGGTACTTCTAAATCAAATTATTAAGCCATTTGATTATTATGATTTCCCTGTTATTAAAATCTTTTTTTGTTTTTTAATTAAAAGCAATTTGATATATAAGAAAAATGAATAGAGAAAGAAGGAAATCTTGAAGGAGAGTTTCAATGACTGAGACGCGGATTGAAAATTAGTTACAGAAAACAAAGAAGGAAAAGTCTAAGGTTCACTTTCATGCTGGGCCACGTGATGAACTGAGAAACAAAAACCAATGTCTAAAAATATTTAGATATTATCAAGAGACTAATTAGGTCACCGAATTTTCTGATGAATTTTCAGGAGTTTTCATCTGACTGTATCCCATTGAACTCTCGTATAATTTCCTTGAAATATACCATTTTTCCTAACTGGATTGGTGAAAAGTCTCGAAAAAAACACCATCTCGATAAGTTTCTTTGAATACAAGTAATGCAGCTGTCAGTGTTTACTTTTCTTTATACAAGCTGTTTTCGAGTTTGGAGGACGAGGCAAACTAATACACGACCTACCGTGCGGGAACTGAAAAAAATTAAGGTTCAACCATAAAATCAATTGGTAATATGAAGAGTAGCTCAACCTTTTATAAGCCCATGCAAGGTCCCTCATCCCATCAATGTGAGACTCATTCTCATGCCGGTGAATTTTCAAACCTAACACGTGAACAACACAACAGGGTGACGTGGAGCGCGTGTTGCCGTTTGGCTTCACACTTGGAACAACCTGCTCTGATACCATGAAGAAAGTTGAGGTTCCACCATAAAATCAATTGGCAATATGAGGACTAGCCCAACCTCTTATAAGCCCATGCAAGGTCCCTCCTCTCATCAATGTGAGACTCATTCTCAACATGTCCTCTCACGTGTGGCGAATTTTCGAACCTAACAATTGGATAACACAACGGGATGACGTGGAGCACATGTGGCCATTTGGCTTCACACGTGTGACAACCTGCTCTGATACCATGAAGAAAATTAAGGTTCCACCATAAAACCAATTGGCAATATGAGAAGTAGCTCAACCTCTTATAAGCCCATGCAAGATCCCTCCTCCATCAATGTGGGACTCATTCTCACACAGCGAATTTTCAAGCCTAACACGTGGATAACACAACACAGTGACGTGGAGCGCGTGTTGCCGTTTGACTTCACACGTGGAACAACCTGCTCTGATACCATGAAGAAAGTTGGGATTCCACTATAAAACCTATTGACAATATGGAGAGTAGCCCAACCTCTTATAAGCACATGCAAGATCCCTCCTGCCATCAATGTGAGACTCATTCTGAATAAGAGCAACTTGTATTATATGAGTATACCGTCGCTATGACATCTCGCGTCAATGATAAAAGACACACTACATTAGAATAAGAGCAACTTGTACTTACCTTTAACCGCATAAACCCTAAACTTAGAAGCTCATATACATTGAATACAGGATCTCGGGTGCATTTATAATAATCACTCGATGCAACTTATGAGCATAGCAGGCGTCACAACTCTCGCAGACCAACATAATAACAAACAAACAATTATTTCAATTTGTTTTCTTTTCCAATTTTTGGCGTTAGGAAACTATGATTGATTCGTCCACTGAAAAATACAAAAACAAAGAGAATGAATTCCCTACCCGGCCTAAAGAATTGGAGATTATTTGGAGTGAGTTCCCACCGCGACACCCAGCACGAGCTGTGTCTGTGGTATATTAAGATGGCGATCGCCAATCACGGCACCTTCCATGCAGGAACTCGTGCATGGACCAACTATTATCTGTTTGTTTGTGAATTTTGACATCTCCAATGGAAAGTGCAGAAAGCAGTCACCTACCAGGGTGCTGACAATGTTCGTCTTTTCCATCTCCTAACTTTGCTTTCTGGACCCCCTAACCACGTGTCCCATGTTACCATATTATCCATTCCTAAATTCCAATTTGTTTGACATATTTTTATGGGATTCACATATTTTTATGTATGTGTGCTAGTAAACACATGACAAATCGAGAATCGAATTAATTTTAATATCCGTGTGTTGATAAACGTTGTAGAAGCCAGAGATTGAAACAAGTTTAATGCTCATCCCAACATATTCCAAAGGATTCTTCAAAAGTTTTTGGATATATGCTATTGGAAAGGATATGATTCATGATCGTGGAACATTATGTACAGGAGCAAACACTCTTAACGACTTGAGCTGCAAGCCTCTTAAAGGTCTCGAAAACTTTAAGCAACAATGTCTCATGAAGCATGCCAAAGTTTCTGTACTAGTATCCTGACCCAACTTTTTGTCAAACTTACCAAATTTCAGGGTCATTGATAGAAATATAAGCAGTAACCATTCAGCTTGAATGTCAAACCATATTATGTGTTTGACCTTGCAGATGGTCAATCCCAATGGCCGATTGCTAGAACACTACTCGGTCTCAGCAAACACATTGCTTGCAGAGCCAAGGCAAATCAATAACCAATCTGAATCCCCAGTTATCAAACTTTTCACCCAGTTCCAATATCTTGCCTCCAAGAATTTAAAAATCTAACTTGCAGAATAAGAAATTTCCCCACTAGTTTTTTATGTTCGAGAATTTCTATTTAACCCATGCTACCCAAAAAAGAACCGGATTGGACGCAGACTCCAAATACGCCCCATGGTAGGAGGGAAACTTAGGTATGATTGTCTGACTAGAAACTCTCATACCAATTAGACTAACATGGGGTAGGGTGAGACCAAAATACAGAGAATCTCATGGTTTTAGAAGAGCATCCCTTCGGATGGCCTAATCCGAGTGCCCCGATACAGAAAAATCTTACCTGCTTATACAGCAATACTACACAGTGAAGCATCTGCCACAAATCTTATACATATAATTGGTTGTTTTTTTCTCTAATAAAGCATCTTGAGTTGCGACAAGATACTATGGTGATGCAAATTCAATTCAAGTTTTAATAATGGAAACATAAGTTACACAACCTGCTGAAGCTAAGGCTACTTAATATATAAACAAGTAGACAGAGAAACAGCTAACTCCAACATAGTTTTTGGAGGCACGGGTACAAGGAACGTACCGTTGAGTGCTTGTTTGCTACCTTGCTATGACCACCGAAGTAAAATGCGCAACCCTCTACACGAGGTTTTCATGAGGGCACATTGAAGTGAAACAGCCATGAGATGACAAACGCAAAGACCATACAAGCTAGTAAGAAGTTCAGGAAGCGGTGACCCTGCCAGAAGTTTCGGCTCTCTGGAGTCTGCACAGGGGCACCTGCTACTGCTGCTGCCAGTGCGGCTTCATCATGCCACTGCTCCGCCGACTCAGCTTCACTCAAACCAGATACATTACGTGCGGTTGATCCACATATCTCACAGGTTCTGCAATCATATATATTTAATCCGAAAGTTGAGCAATAATAACACAAACATAAAAATGTAAAGGATACCCCAAAGAAACATGTGAAAAACAACTCCTTTGTTTGGTTACAGGTTAAGCAATCTGAACTAAAGATTTGATATTGAATAGAAGATATTTCTTATTCTGAAGGCAGAACTGAAGAAAGAAGCAGGTGCATAGTACACCTGTCATTCAGCATCCCTCCTGGGAGCTCTATGAAACTTTTTAGTTAGGGCACAGTTATTAGCGTGAAACGCCATTCCCTGTATTCATATAAGAAGGATTAGATTAGAAGTTGTCATATATCTCATGCCACAACTGGAAACCTGATGTCCAGTTTTTTAATAAGACAATGGATTCATAATAAATGAATACATCAAATGGAACCACTTCTTACTACGGTGTGGTAAAAAGCACACATTTCCCTGCTCGATGCTTTGGTTAGAGTCACAAAACCTGCGTGTAAGACTGGGATCTTACCCAAAACTCCTACATGTTCGATTTCCTATGGAAACAAAAAAAAAAAAAAAAAAAAAAAAAAACCTATTTGGAATTTTGCATAAACGCACAAACATTTTAATCCAATTACAAGGAACCAAATCAAGGAATAGATACAGCTAAGCTTTTCAGGTATGTACTTGTTTTTTACCATCTCAATCAGATTGATATTGGTTTCTGCCATAATTCCCTTTAAAAACATACCAAGCATAAAGAATCTATGAGGTCATCAGGATTCGATAAGCAATGGACCTTACAACTCTGCATGAAAAGTTTGTCAACTTATAGCAAGAACTTAATTTATGAAAGGAACAAAGTCGTGAATGAAAAAGTAGAATGCACTACCAAGCATAAAGAATCTATGAGGTCATCAGGATTCGATAAGCAATGCACCTTACAACTCTGCATGAAAAGCATGCCAACTTATAGCAAGAACTTAATAGATGAAAGGAACAAAGTCGTGAATGAGAAAGCAGAACGCACTACGCAATCAATTTCTATTTCAGTTATTTTCCTTCCTTTTTCTTTTTGACACAAATAGAAGGACACCAGGCAATTTAAAGGTTTTTGTCTAATGGGAGTAGGAAAGGTAAAAAGAAATTCAACCTTCAGAAACCTTCAAAGTTACATTACAAAAATCCGAAGAATTCAAGAGCAGGTTAATAATTTCGGAACACAATACGGAGCAAAACACGGAGAGTAGCTTGAGGAGAACAAGGGAATATAAGCATGTTTTACTAGAAGCAATGGAAATGTAAGCTCGAGTGAAATAATGATATTTGTTCCCCAATTAGCTTTTGCTCTGACGATACACAAAGGTATTACTGAGATGATTATTGTTCACACATACTTGATCTTGTAATGGATTCAAACAAAATTATATAAACCTAGAGACTAAAATGCAGAGTTTTTCCACTTAATTTGTGGTGCTTTTGACAAGACAAACCTACTTCATTCGGTGATCAATCTTCATAAGATGGCATCTTACAACAGTTTGAGCCGTCAAGTTGGAAAATTCATAGTGGGTCAATATCAGAAAAAGGAAACTTGGTAAAAGCACATTATTATTTCCAAAACATCCATCATGAAGATAGATGTATGCGGAAAACACATGTTCAATACAGGTTTACTGAGTCAAGTAATTTCAGTTAACATATCATATCAGAAGAATGTGCAGAAATAACAAATTATTTGACCTTTACAAAGCACACATCACCAACCAGCTTGTCCAACCGGGATGGTGGAAAAAGCGTCGGAAAGGAGTGAGAGAAATGCAGAGTGCAGGCATTCCAACAAGGCAAGAATGGGAGAAGAATCATGTGCACGGTTGGAATTCCATGCAGGACTGCGGGTGCTTTCGACTTTCGCTTTGTTAAGCTTTATGCTCTTGATTTACACTAATATGCTTTTTCTTTAAAGCACCACACAAACTTATTCTAATTTAAGTTTGCATTACCATGTGCAAACGTGAGTTAGGCCGGTTGGTCACAACAGTGTGCTCGCCTCTTCCATATTCCCTTCCCCCGTAAATTAGCGAAGATTAGAATATCGCTTTGTCAAAAGTTTGCATTATTGTGTTCATCTCATTAGGTAAAACAATTTTTCCAGCATTATCCCCAAATTATACTTCATATTACACAACCCTCAGAAGAACAACATAACAATTTAACCTAGCATTTCAATGAAATCACTGCTAACAGATAAAAGCAAAATAAATTAACAGCTGGGTAGTCTCCAAAACACAGAAAGATTTAACCTTTGGATGTTAAAAAAGACTTACTTGTTACCCTTGATCTTGAACCAAGCCTCAGCACACTGCTTGTGGGCAGCAGCCAAATCAGCCTTACAAGAACACCCCAGCTCAATAGGAATCCCAGATTCATGATTCGTTGCATCCAAGCTCAGGTGACAAATCCTGCAATCCCTCTCCACTTTCGCCACGTGCATCTTCACCTCCTCCAGATCCACCTCCACCGAACTCTCCGACGCAGATGATTCCCTCTCCACAATCTCAGACCCTGACTCACTTGAGCACCTCTTCTCCTCGTCCTCCGAACCCTTGGAGCCGGACTCAGGGTAGCTACGTCGACCCGTGGCGGCGCTGCGGCGTCCCCCTTCCCCCTCCTCCACATCAACAACCACGTGGGCTTTGTCTACGGATGCCATTTGCAAAACCCAGAGAGAGAATCTTCATGTAATGGCTCTGTGCGGCCGAGATCATCAATGCCCACAGAGGTTGAAGAAGCTCTCAACCCAGTAGGAAGTGGGTTTCTTAGATTTCCAGCAACTGGGTCCTGTAGCGGTTGGTAACCCCTCTCTCTCTCTCTCCCCTCTCTCACTCCTCACTCCTCACTCCTCACACCTCACACCCTCAGTATCAGTGACCAAGGAAAGATCTTTTATATAGAATAATGGAGGAAAATAAACGCACACACCAAAAAAATCCCAAAATGTTTGCAGTGAGCAGGTGAAACATAATAACATATACAGCTTCCTGATTTGTGTCCCCCAAAACAGAACTTTGACCCCTCCCTCCCTGCTGCTCTTCTTTTTTTGGTTAAATTAACAGCATTAGTGTGTTGTTTAGTGATCATAAACAATAAATAACGTGCCACCACGTCGCATATTTAACTTGCCTTTTGGGTTTAACAAGTGATGAGGAAGATTAGTGTGTGTTTATTTGCTAATCTCTCTGTTTAATCATTTCAGTTGAGAAGATAATGGAGGGCGGCTTTTTTCTCTTTGCTTAATCATTGTAGTTGAGAAGATAGAGGAATAAGATTCTTTCTTAGAACAACTTATGTGATAGGGTGTATTATTACTGTGACGTTTTAATTTAAGAACAACACTTGGCTGCTGAATAAAATTCAGTAGCCACTCCTGCTTACACCCAATTACGAGTGGACACATGTTCAAGTTTTGATTGTATCTACACGTGATTAGGTGTAAGCAGAAGCTCATGCACAACCTTTCAGCAGTTAAGTATTTTTCCTAATTTAATAGCATAGAAGAAGTGATTGAGGTGACTTTAGAAAACTGTCGAGCACAGAGCACCGAAGTTGCATGCATCAAAAGCAGATTTCGCTTTGTCTTCTTCACCCAAAGCTGCTTTTTTCAATCTGCTTCTGTTTCACTTGCGCAACAGGCATGAAGACCCCGTACTCTTGTTTGAGGTCAGTCCACTTTAACTTGTGGAAAGACAGACGTGCCCATGTAGTTCCGATGTATAACTGATAAGACTAGTTGTCTGAAGGGTATTATTGACTTTTCACAACATTAATTGATTGAGAAAAACATAGGCTAGCACTGTGGGCATGAAACAGCTGTTCCTTCATCATGCAATTTAGGGTAAGTTGAAAATTTTATTTTTAACCTCATGTTTGGCAGAATCCTAAATTAAGCATTTGGTCAAAATTAAAATATGTGGGGGTGGGGGAGACTGACAAAGGAGCTGTCCGTGTAACCACTCTTTTAGAATAAGGATTTTTTTTCCGCATTTTTTTGTGAGGATTTAGATGATTCTTTAATTACATCTGTTCATTGTATATTGTACGGTCAGTTTTCATCATGTATTATTTATATTTAATTTTATATAAAAAGATTACCATGATTTCTGACCGTACGATATACAATGAATGTATATGATTAGAGAATCCCGATAATCCTCACAAAGAGGATCCAGAGAGGATCCTCATTCACTCTTTTAATATATTTCCTCATCCCTTGAAAACCAAAATTAATAATTAAATATTTGAAAAAAAAAAATGAGGTGGGAATGTCTGACCATGTCATATGTAAAGCATTTTTGACAAAAAAATGAAACAGTTATATTTTGATCTATTGAGTTACATTAATCTAATTGGATGTGAAAGCTGCTCAAATCAGACAATGATATCGATTTTCTCTTCCAATATTCATTACATGAGTGACACATTCATAAATGGAGAATATGGGTCAAGCTTGAAGCTTCTTTTGAGTCTAAGATCGACTTATGATCCTATTCAGCCTGTTTATGACGGGCCAAGTATCCACTTGTTTTAGCCCCTTTTTATAAGGATCATAGACCAAGCCAGGTAAAGGTTAGCCCAAAATCTGTTATTATGGGAGATGATTTTCTGCACTTCTTCTGTTTATTTCTAATATTTGAATTGAACAAATCAAATGAGAATTAAGAGACTTAAAGATATAAGTGTGTAGTTTACAAAAATAATGATTTTGACTTCCGTATAATGATTTTCACACTCATTTTAACTTCTAGCACTCCCACCTGAATGTGAATAAACTAGAAAATAATCGATTTGGAGTGCCAAAGTTTTATCAATCAAGTTTTTGGATTTGAGATAAAAGCACTTGTATAAAAGCATTTACTAGTCAACAGCTTCTTTGCTCATGACAAAAGGGGTAGAGAATTACCTACATATATATCTTTGATGTAATGCCCTCTTAAACGAGATAAGTCAAAAGTGAAAAGCCTTCTAAATGAAACTGGAGACTTTAACTTAATCTGCTGTAAATTAACCGGTCTGTACCGCTATAACCGAAACACCCCGAAGACTGAGGAAGACCAGCCATGAGTTCTAGCTCAATCCCTCAACTTCAGTTGGCATTGCAAAAGTTTGTCTAGGCACCTGGGTTGATAGCACATCCGTCATCATTCCCATCAACTTGTTTCTTCCTTCCTCAAAGCGCATATGGTCATTCATCGGAGTGTTTGCTGGCAACCCCATTTGCAAGGTAGTGGCAGCTGCTTGAAAGACTCTCTGGCTTGCTACGTTCTCTGGCATCCTAATCCCATTACTCTCAAGGCCACTCTTAATCCATGCAATCTTGTTCAAATCCGTAGCAATGGAGATTAATTCGTGGCTGGAGAAAGGGAGAGGCTCATCATACTCAACGAACTCGGGCCCCAACAATGAGCTTTGAGAATGCCCCTCGACTCGATCACAGCAACTGTGGCCACAACGTTCAGGAACCATATGCTCATTGCATGCACCTTCAAAGAAGTTGTCAAAGCTGAAATCTAGTTTAGTTGTTGGGACCAAAGGGCCATGACTTGGGACTGTCCTTGAAAACGATGAAGCATTTGCTGGACCACTTGGACGGTTATAAACACTAAAAGCACTAACACGTGCCACTGGACGACAAATGGTGGACTGGAGAGTCGGATGGTCTCTTGGCTTGGCAATCAGAGTAGAATTGTGCTTTGATTCGGCAGCGCCAGAACCCTCCTTTGCATGACTTCTTACATCGAACTGGTTTGGTCTATTTTCCATCAAGACCTCTCTTCCTTCATGAGTCTTGAATGAACTGATATTCCCAACTGACAGGGTTTCTTCTGAGGATGCATTTTTTCTGTCAAAGGTGTCATCTTCCATCATTTCCCCAGGTCCAGTATTAAACCTTCCTTTATCAAAGCACTTGCGCCTTAGTGTAGAATTCCAATGGTTCTTGATTCCGTTATCGGTTCTACCTGGAAGAAGCTTTGCAATTACTGCCCATTTGTTCCCATGGATAGCATGTGCTGAAACTATAATACCGTCTTCTTCCTCTGCATTAATTAAAGTTCCATTGAGAAAACTTCAGAAAAAGCAATGAAGCAAATAAATATGCAACTGTAGACAGAAAGGTATGCCAGTATCAAATTCATTTAACATATTTCTCAAAATGTAATGACAACAAAAGCAATCCATGCAAGGACAAGATTACGAAGTTTGCAGGTAAATAATTTCCAGCTATATTTGATTCACTAACCTGAGGTCCTGAACCAGCGGCAACATTTTAGCAACAAGAGAACCAGCATGATACAAAATCTTAATGCAATTCCAAACAACATAAACCGAGGTTAACCCAAGGACGTTTACCTTCATCAACCAATGATCCCTGGGGACTAATAAAATAGATGAACCACCTAATTAAAATGATTTGATGCACCAACCCTACATGTACACAATATCCTTCAAAATGTATCACCAAATTGTGACCACAACTTCAAATACGTTCTTCCATCATGGTGTTATAAATCATTCCGAACTTTCCAAATATTCAGTTGCATTCATTCCTTAAAGAAGAATCAAGAAAGCTGAGAATCCACATACATACAAAACCACAAATTAACAAACAGATAGATCACGGCAAAAACGAGATATGTTAACATTATGGAAACAACGTACTCGAGACTGAAAACCACACTAAGAAAAAGACCGTGCTAATTGGAGCATTTATGAACACATTGGACAGTCCAAACACAATACCAGTTCCAATATCAACAAAATTCGAACAAATTTGTACCGTGCTAGACTAACTGCATATCTCTCAAGGTTCCATCTTTAATCTTGAAATCATATCCGACACTAACGAAATGCTTGGCTCCTCGATCAACACACTAGACTTACGACATACCAACATCAATCCCACCCCTTTTGTGTGCTACTTAGAACCATATCCAATGCCGACAATTTTTCGAAAAATGACATACTACATCTTTGATTAAACAAACAAGAAACCAAGAAGACACTTCCGACATATGTAACAAACAAGGCAGTGACAAGAGTTCACAAACAGCTTCGAAATCGAAAAATCGACACTCGAAATTCATAATTCCACTTGGTTAAGCACATCCTAATCGAAATTCAGTAACCGTCAAAATCCAAACATAACATAACAAAACCAATCAAACACAAACAAAGAAAATATCAAAACGAAAGTGGCGGCGACAAATTACCAGAAAAGGGTTTACGCTTGACGCAGGGGTCAAGCTGATTACACCACCTCAGCCGGCACGACTTCCCAGACCGTCCGGGAATTCCTCGGGCGATCAGGCTCCAATTCCTCGCCCCGAAGTTGCTCACGAGCCGGCTCAGCACCGCGTCTTCCTCGGGCGACCACGGTCCCCTCACTTTACCGCTGGGCACCGCGCCCTCGTTCAACTCGGCCTCGGTGCCGGGGCGGTCGTCGGCTTCTTTGGGGACGGCGTCGTTTGGGGCCGTCATTGGTGGTCGGCTGGGGAGGCTTCGGTTGGTTTGTTTGTACGAGTACCTACCCAGCAGACCAAACCTCTGCCTTTTTAACTGCAAATAGGAAAGCGATTAATGTGGGACTGGCCTTTTGCGAATGTTTCGGATTCCGGTTTTGTACGGCTGTTTTTTTTAAATGACCAACGTGTCCCCAGTTGGTTGCGAGACGACGTCGTTTGCTTAATAAGAAACTTGAGTCTTCTTGTTGAGTCTGTTGACTTTGTTTGCACTTTGCCTTTAAAACTTTCTAAAAATGGGGGGAAATGGAATCCGACAATCCGCGAATCCGGGGCGTGAATTCGCCAAATTACCCCTATATTCACTGTTCGGTCACCAAAACGACGGCTTAGCTTTTGTCGTAGTCTCGTTCATACGTAAATTGATCAGGCTGCGTTTATTGTACCAAATTATGAGAAACAAAATAATAAAAATAATAACAATTCATTCTCTCTGTTTCTTTTTCTTTTTTTTTCTTTTTTTTCTTTTCTAGAACTCTCTCTACCCTGGCACTCTCTATCTCCTTGTCCAACTCCCTCCCTATCTCTCGCTTGATGGTCTCATTGATCCCCCATTTCAATCGATCAAAGCTCCCAAATTCCACAACTTTCTCCCAATCACAAAACACAAACCTCAAAAATTTAATATATACTAAAACCCAAAAATAATTGAAACACTGTTCATAAGCACAGTGTTGTTTCAATTTTGCCCACACACTTCTACGATAATCCCGGTTGTGTCCTTGCTCAATATTTTTTTCTCGCCTTCTCTCTCTTCCCTCTCGATGCACTCTGGTTTCTCTTCTTCTCTCTCTCAAATGCCCAGTCTCTCTCCAAAAGTCCATCTCTCTCTTCCTCCGAACCACTCACCGTATTTTTCAGTTTGGAAGAGTCATCATCCTTAGCTGCATTTTAGATCAAGTTTTCACTGCCCTCCAACCATGTAGACTTGCTGCACAAATTTTCACTCACCTGCCATACCCACTGGCGGATGCACTAAGGGGCAAGGGGGGTCAGCTGACCCCCCGAACTTCAATGAACGTCCATGGACATCTTAGGTGCTGACCCTCCGAACTTCAGTGAATGTCATGAATGACTTGGGTGCTGCCCCTTTAAAGGTTAGAGTTGCCCTTCATATATGCCCTTCAATTGCATGATAAAATGCATTAGAGAGGTGTTGCCCTTTACAGTCTAGTCCTAATATTATTTACCTCTGGCTTGTTTGTTGGTTGTGATTACAATTGTTGGCAAAAAAAAAAAACCAAGTAAAAAACTATCCAAAAATGCAAAGTAAATGAAATGGTTATCTCAAAGAATAACAAAGCATCATCATTCTTGGACAAACATATTAATGGGATGCAATGATATCAAACATTGTTAGTGTGTTCAAGATAAGTGTATTTATTTGTTAAGCATTCATATGGGAGCAGCCTTAACATGTTAGTTACCCACGCAAATGAGACATTAACAGGTGTGCAATATGCTTTTCCAAATGACCTAAGACCTATCAAGACTCGATGAAATGACGATATGCATGCTATTTCTGCTAAAAAAAATTTGCGCGCTGCGCGCACTATTCTTACTGACCCCCCGAATATTATTTCCTAGATCCGCCACTGGCCATACCACCGTAAATTCACAAGTTTTCACTCATCGGTTGGTTCTACTTTTTAAATACTAATTCCCTTTGTTTTGATGTTAATTGGATTGTGCTTTGCCGTCATCTTCTACACACCAGCATATTCCTAACTCACATAGAAACTGTAACTTATATAATTAGAGCTGATTTTGGTCTAAAGGTTTATTATGAGAAGATTGACAAGAATACAAATAAACTTAAATTCATTTACCACTCTTGGGTTGTGCTTCCCAATAATTTATGTGTTCAGAGTGAAGGTTTACTGTGAGAAGATTGACAAGAATACAAATAATACTCCTTTCAAACTTTCTTAATGTTGCGTGCATATTTCGATTACGATTTGGGTGTATATATATTTATAACTTTCTACATATTTTATACGGTTCTAAAATCCGCAGCTTCGTGCGGGAACACTTTCACTAGTTAAAATCTATAACTCAAAAATTAAAACCCAGAATTCTCTATTTCAACAAACCCATAATCCAATCCTGAACAAAAGTGAAGTGGGCCACAAAGGTGTTTGATTTTTACTATAACACTAGCCCTCCTCGCTAACAATCAGATGTTTAAATTATTCCAAATAAATGTCTACATAGTTTCTGATTAAATCGATTTTTGTATAGATAATTTATAAATTGAAACTTAAAATATAAACAATTCGGATCGTTAACAATGTAAATTAGGCCGTACAACCCCATCCACGTTTCTATTACTCTATTCTATGAAAATGAGTTGGAGAGGTAAAGGCCCCTTAAAGTATTTTAGCAACTCAATCAGTCAGTCTCTCGATTGTGAACCCACACACTTTGCTTGAATTATTGTGATGTGATTGCTTCTAGATGTTGTAAGACTCTGAAAAATAGACGTTTTATATTCTTGTTCATGTTCTTGTAAATTTGAAGTAAGCGTGCACAACTTCAATTTACAATATATTTTGCTGCCCTACACAGAAGAAAGTGAGAGGAAAACTACAATATCTGAAGCGTGTTGAGGTAAGCATGTTTTATTTTGATTTTTAAGGTCCTTAACTGTGTTCTTAGACAGTGACACTGAGTAAATGATGCGATTAGGATGGCCGTTTACAATGTTGCTAATTATACTCGTTCACCCTCCTCTTCAATTACTTGTCAAATAAATGCAATAAAACGCGGCGAAGCATCTATGTGTAACCTTAGATGAGTCGTCAACCATGTTAGTCTAGTGACATTCGTTTTTTTACTTTGTTGAAGGAAATTTTTTGCTCAAATCGACAATTTTTATCACAAAACAAAAGGCTTTGAAATGATAAAGAGTAATATAGACCGTTTGACTTGATCAATGTGTTGAATGTTTCTTACGCAATACTCAACGTAACTTGTTGGAGAATGTATGTAAAATCTCACATCGAGAACTTGACAAAATAATCTCCAAAATTTGCACGTGTGATTTCACTACTAATAGCACCGAGACTTTTCGTGACAAAACCTTAAGACTTGTTGACGCATAATAATTAATTATGATGCCCCTTCTAGGAAATATTGTACTTATTACAGGTTTAAGATTCTGAAAATGTGTGCGCGTAGATTTCTAGGTTCAATATTGACATTAACGTTGGACTTCTTCAAGCCTTTTAATTTGTCCAAGCATTAGGCGTATTAAGGAGTAGATATGCTTAAGTTGACGAGTTAATTCCGTTTCATGTTCATTTTTTCCTTGTCTTTTGGCCTCAATACAATCATTATTTCTACACGCATATATATCCATAATTTTGCCTCCTCACCAAGAAGTCAAGCGTCACCATATTTAAATAAATTTGGTGATCGGAAGCTTCTATGGAATTTTGTCTTTTCAAACCTCTAATTTGACTAGGCTTGATCAGCCTCTCTCAGTAGGCCCTTCAATAATATATCTGGCCCTCTCTTCTTCCTCTTTCACAATCACAACCAAATCATCAGCTCAGGTAAAGAAAGAAAACCAATAAAATTTAAACGACAGAGAGAGAGAAAAAAATCCTGAAAATTACCACAACATGTTCAGCCCTTTCAGCTGTGCCAGTTTTAGTCACCAAGAAGAAGAAAATGATGAGCACATCATTTCAACTTCGCCTCCGTCTCCAAGAAAATCATCGAGATCGAAAAGCGCTGGCCTGATTTACAGAAGGCACAACAAGGACAGCAAAAACCCCTATTCGGACCGGGGCCTTGACAAATTTTCTGCACTTGTAGCTGACCTAGAAGAGAAAAGGCAGAAGATTTACGCGCAAATGGACCCGAAAGACAAATCTTTTGTGCGGTTCGTGTTCAAGGACGAGACTGATACAAGTGCTCCGGTTCCAATCGTGATCAAACTGAAAGACAAAACAAGGACAACTAGTGATCGTGAAGAGAAACATGCAAACCCTAATTCAGAAGCCTTTGAAAATATTGATCAATCTCACATCGACAAGAAAGACATGAAGCAGAAGCAACCGAGATCGGAATCTGATCAAGAGAGCAAGAAGGGGAGATTTTCAAGTTGGAAAATGAAGTTGGATGAGTGGAGAAAGCCATATTATTATTTGCTGGTCGTTGTGATCTTTATTTTGGTGCTGTTGACTTTGTTTGGGCGGTCGTTTGCCATATTGTGTACGTCTATTTTTTGGTACGCGGTTCCAACTGTGAAAGAGAGCTCGAGTAATACAAGGAGGCCGGCGGCATCAAAGAAGAAAGATTATGTTAGAAGATTGAGTAGCAATAAGATGTTGGTTACTGAGGGAAGTACAAACGCCGTGGCTATACCCCCATCTCAACGACACAGTCAGCAGAAAAGTTTGTGATATCATGGTCGATGATTGTGAGAGGGGAGAAATTGAACACAACATCACAATACTGGTGAGTATTCTTAATTACTTGAGCTGCAAGCGAGTTTCAATATTTATTTGATGTGTTGATAAATGTAAACAATGTGTAATATATGAGATTAGAGTATTTCCACGTAGGTTTGGTGACATTTATGATTGAAATTCATTTGTTTGATGATGATCCAGTTATGGTGCTTTGATGTAAGCTGTAGAGAAATGCACATTATTTTAATTTGAGTGGATGTTCACTGTAAATTTCTAAACAAAAGATTAAGGATTCGATTTAGGATTAAGCTACTGTATATGAATCAATAAGTCTGGCGTTTTTTACCAGTCAAGAACAATTTTGGAGAACAATTCAAGTCAGATAACCATTAATTAATCTATTTATATATTGGACAACAAGATACTTTGAAAATTCTGGTTCTGATCCTTTTGCTAGAATATATTGTATAGTCAACGTTTCTCCTCTTAATTTTCCTCACTTTTTAAGGCTTTCCTCTTCATTCTTAACAAGCAATTTCCATATGTTTCTTATGTATTTTTTTAAGATTTTTTTAGCTAAAATAGTCTCTGATTGATATAATTTCTTATTTTGGTCATTGATAATGAAAATCTATAGAAGGGGTCCCTGATTTTCTCCCCCGTAAATTATTCTGATCATTCCGTAAAAAATCTGTCAATATACTAGTTAAGTGGAGGGATTGGTTGGACAAAAATACCCTTTAAAAGATGGTCATGTAGTCTTTCACGTAACAATTTAAAGAGGATATTTCACGGAATAACCAAAATGATTTATAATGGGCAAACACAGAGACCACTTCTATCGATTTTTACTGTCAAGACCAATGACCAGTATACCAAGTTTAGGGACCATTTTGGTTTAAAAAAATTTAATGACTTTCTGATGTTTTCTTGTGAAAACCGTTGTGTTTGGACACAATTTCCACAAGTTTCAGAAGTTTCTTGTTGAACCAAAAAAAAGGACACAACATCCTTCAATTCAATAGCCTCAAATTGGGGGATGCGTCAAGCCCGTATTGTCCTACAAATTTTTGGAGGTGCATCAGGCCCATAACGTGTATGGGCTATTTTAGTCCATCTTTCTTGGTATTTGTAAATTAATGCTTGATCTTTGTTTGGTAAGGTAAATTAGAGGAATTGGATGAAAGCTAGCCTAATACTATCATTATCCTATGATTTACATTCTTATAGGATGACTAATTCTTAAACAAAATTAAGGTGGTTAATCCCACTAATCCGACCTCTGAACTAGACTCACAGCACGTTACGACTTTTTTTTATATAAAAAACGAGAACATAATTATATTGATATACAAATAGTTATAAGCGGTGCCAACATGGGTACATAAAACTTTAGGGACCAAATCCTTGATCTAGAGGTAAATTTGCACAAACATCAAAGAGAATTAAACCCGAAGTGGCTACCACACAAAACAAATGCACTAGTACAAATATGTCATAATGACAATAGATGCAACAGACTTATACCAAACACACATCAAAGTCATTGCTATACAACAAGATCACAACAAAGCTATCGCCACAAGTCGTGACCATAAACACAAACACAACCCTCTAAAGCGGTACCATTAACAATAAACAACGGCTTGAAACAAATATAATACTCAATGTGTACAAGATTAATAAGATGATAACTATTTTTAAATTTTCGGATAAAAAAAAATGAATTGTTGTATTATTGCAAAATTATTTTTATATCGCTTTGGACGACACGAACATAACATGAATATAAACAGATAAATCTGAACATGACTCATCGTCACCCCCATTAAACCTAATCTAATCTAGTCACTTAACAACATTTAATCAAATCCATTCCACCAAGTGAAAACCCATATGTAATGGTGTCTATTTTCAACTCTTTGGACATATATTAATCCCTACTTTAGTAGCTAGTAGAAGTTCTTAATTAGACTTGGGTCTTTCACGTGTTCCAGTCAACTTTTTATATTCCCTTTTTTCCTATGTGAATTTGATCATGTGTTCGATGATCGATCTTTAATTAGGCACCAATGAAAATCGAAGGAGCAGCATCTGTTCCATCGCATCTTAGACCACTCTTCACATCACATGGCCCCTACCTTTCGGCCATGACATGGATTTCACACTAAAAAACTTGCTTTATTTTCTCAAAGCCAGAGAGAAGATGATCAAAAGGCAAAGCAGTTCCGTTCACTTTAGGGTAAGTGAGTGTAAGCAGCAGCATCAATATTCAATGGAGAAGCAAGATGATGACGAATGCCAAATCAAGAAGTGCATGTTTTTTCCAACCAACCAAAGTGAATGACCAAAAGATTCAATCGATGGCCTTTCCTAGGCAGACACAGATGCCCCGCAAACGCATCCTGACGGCGATTTATAGGGTAGCTGGAACTTCTCATGCTCCATGGATCGCTGTCTTTGATGTGATTAAGATTTACTGTTCCTGGCATGGAAGAAGTTGGGGTTTACCATAGGGCAATATAAGGAGTAACCTTAATTACTTATAAACACGTGTAAAGGTCCCTCCTTTCCCGGATGTGAGAGTGAGATTCAACTCTCAACACGCTTCTTTACGTGTAGCGAATTTTTCAGTCTAACAAGTTAACAATACAAATTGAGTGACGTGAAGCATGTGTAGTTGTTGGGCTTCATATGTAAGACATTACCATGAAGAAGTTGAGGTTATACTATAAAATCAATTGGCGACATGAGGAGTAGCCTAATTACTTTTAAGTACAATGTCCCTCATTTCCTTGATGTGGGATTCAGCTCTCATGACGCTGCTTACTCAAATTTTTTTGGGAAGTGATTTTTACGCATTATTTTTCTCCTCACGCATATGCACACCCTTGACTTTTAGGCAGGAGGAGATAAATTTAAAAAGGAGGTGGGAAAATCATTAGAGTTATGATAATCAACCTGAAGTAAAATTACGATACTCCCAGTATCATTGAATTTTACAACGAAGTATTTTTACGAAGCCCTTCGGATTAGACAAAGCTAACAGTGGTGAAGGATGGTTGAATGGGCAAAGGACTATATAAATGAGGTACTTAATGATAAAACCCACTAGATTGATATGTGCCTTGATTTTAATTATTTCTTAAGCATAAATACAATAAGGGATGCAGTATAAGTTAACATTAGGGTTCATCACAAAGATCGTTCACATTAAATTAATGCATTTCACGCATTATAACCTTGTTTTACGTCAAGAGGTCAAATTCATACATGACATATGCAGACACACACACCTAACTACCAAAGCAAAAACGGACGACAAAATATTTTGCTGCAAAATATTGGTCACCTGCTACCTGCAGATAAGGACTCTGTATATACACCACACACCCGTATAATTATACAGGTTCAAAATTTTAATTAAGTAGAACGAATTGCAGAAACCAGGACATGCCAAACACAAGATGACCAAAAGGATCCAATGTGACAGCTAGCTAGGTATTACCCACAAAGTTAACATATAACTCACGTCCCCACAAAAAGAAATTATAATAAGCAAGGGTTACACAATAAGTAATGACGAAAACCCTTGTATCCTTGCAAGATCCTCATTGTGAGGATCCCGGGAATCCTTAAATCACATCCGTTCATCGTACATCGTGCAGTTAGAAATCATTGTGAATTTTTTTATTTAAAACTGAATATAACTAGTACCTGACGAAAACTGGCCGCACGATGCACGATGAATGAATGTGATTGGTGGATCCCCGGGATCCTCACAAAGAGGATCCAGCGAGGATCCTCTCTCAAATATATGTGTGTGTGCTCGCACAAGTTTTGACACACATTTTGACAAATTATTTTTGTAGTTCTCATTTCGTAACTTTTTTTAAGAATTTGAGTCGTCTATATTTTAATTCATCATTTATGGATCATCTTTGCAAAAAATTAGACAAATCCAAAACTATTAAGACATTTATTTGTAGTGAAGAAAATAGACGTAAATGATTCTACAAGGAAATATTAAAATGAATACCATTTAATTAAATTGTCATATGGTTTCAAATTTAGGTGATTTTTGGTAGAAATGAGCTTTGAAGAAAGATCTAAAAGATAAACGGTTGGATCGTTAAAATACATTATAGCCTAAGAAAGTGGATCCAATATAGAATATGATCAAGGGAACACACACGACTTTTTACACACTTTCTTTGATGATCCGAAACCCTAATTCCTAGTTCGTATACTATAGTTTGCATTTGAGGGTCCAAAACCCTAATTCCTTACACCAGTGTCGGTGTCCCACTTCTCACAGAAGCCAGATTGAAAGCGCCATTGACTTTGATGCCAAACAAGCTGGGTCAGGCTAGTGAGGGGTGTGACATAGGAAGGGGTCC
The DNA here is from genome assembly GCA_024362995.1 of Heteromeles arbutifolia. NCBI lineage: Eukaryota > Viridiplantae > Streptophyta > Magnoliopsida > Rosales > Rosaceae > Heteromeles > Heteromeles arbutifolia. The sequence continues at coordinate 7,191,183 of JANCRC010000018.1, read as the reverse complement.
TAACCACTGATTGATTTGTCCTTTATGTTTGAAGACCCTCCTAATTGAATCCATGTGACATAACATCCATGTCCATGCTAACCCTAGCTCTAGTGCCAGTGAGAAACAAACAGGGTGTGTACGTACGTTTTACATCAGGAATGTATAAACACTAGCTAGCTAGTGTCGATAAGTTCTGCAGAACCCTAGCTAGCTTTACACACGCGTATACATACAGTATCTCCCACGGGCCAGCCATCAGATGAACACCATTTGAATACAACTTTTTCTGGGTCTGCCATTCCTTCGATCATGTCGTGTTTGCACGATTTAGGTCGTAGCAATTGACACTGCATTAAGTTATATATTGTTGAAATTTGAAAATGCTAGATGGATTGTTCTCACCACCTTTTGCCCCATGCTGCCATGCAGTGCCAATTCTTCATGCTGTATAAATCTAATACAAGAAAAACTTTTGTTACCGCTAAGATAACTAATAATTGACCTTAGGCCCGGATGATTAGTAATACTTTATAAAAGTAAAGACATGCATATGTACGTTATGTTAGTTGATTATTAAGACAGTATACCTCCATTCTCTTGCACCCGAATTTAGATTTTGCTTTTCGTAGATTTACTGTAACTTAGAATATTACTTTATAAAAAACAAAAAGATAAAGAAATCATCATCACGCACCTTCTGTTTTGAGAAGGAAACCATAGCCTCTCTATACCCACACCACATATATTTTGATCGATGTTTTCTTATTGTCCACAAGCATTAGTACAATTTGATGGATGGAACAGAAGCTTTCTCATCATCTCGTGTATTTATGATGGTGTCAATAGATGTGGTCCAAACCCTCCACATCCAACAATTGAAGAATTGTAGATGAGGGCCAAGACGGTAGTCAGCGTAGGACCTCCCAAGAGATGATTTTAAATGACCCTATTTAAAGTCCTTGTATATATAGGAAAAATACAGGAGGATCAATCCTTCCTTCAGTTGATGAAAGTTTTACTTGAGAGTAAAGCTGTTGTGACGGTAATTCATGAAAATAGACTTCGATTAACCTTAGGACTCGTTTGGAAGTGCTTTTAAAATGACTGAAAGCGTTTTTAAAGAGAAAAAAAAAAATTGGCTCCCAAAAGCACTTAAAGTGCTTTCCTTATTCCACGAAGCATTTCAAGTGTTTTTCAAGGTTTTAGTTATATTTTTATTAATGATTAGTTCCAAAAAAAAAATTCACTAAAAACACTTTCAATCATTTTAAAAGCACTTCCAAACGAACTCTTAAATTTATAAGTCCATTTTTCTATTGTACTTTTGTTCATTACTTTGGCTAGGAGAAAGTGACAAAGGACTGGAAGAGCAGTCTGAAAAGGTCGACTCCGACGTGAATAGTGTTTTCGTTTGAATATTGATTTTGATTCATAGTTTGTCGTTCTATTTTGGCTGATGATACCTTTTCGAACTTTGGTTTTTTTTTTTTTAAACTTTAATCCTTGAAAAATATTAGAATTTAATTAAAACCTAGTATTACATTACATATTGATTTTAGTCTTTTGATGTGAACTTTAATCAAATTTATTTATTTTAATATCTGATGTGTATTTTATTTAATGTCTCCCTATTAAATATTTAAATTTATTAATATACATATTTTAATTGAAAAAATTACATATAAAGTATACTTTTAATAATTAATTTTATATTAAGACAATGCTTTTTAAACATTTCAAATAAAAACAAAAGTTAATACATGTGACATCATTGTTTTTTTTTTCTCTACAGTTTAAGTTACAAAAATACACTTGATACAAATTGATTACACTAAAAATTACAGCAGTTGGAGGATATGAAAACTAGTCTGCAGTTAAAAGTCTCTCGCCTGGCGATTTGGTCATCCCATCTATGCGTACATTCTTCATTTCAAGACCAAACATTTTTCTCTGTAATGTCATCGAATTAGAATTTTATATGAATTTTGAAGGAAACAAACCATCAATAAGACTTCCACCCACCCACCCCACTTCGCTCCGTCGCCGGCAAACCGTCAATAAAACTTCCACCCACCCCAATCCACCACCGGCAACTCCTATATCTCCTTAGTCCTCGCCCAGCCAAGCCCCTTTCTCTTTCTGTCTAAACTTCCACACTGGGTTCATATAAGAGGTTTTGTTTCAACTCACTACTTATCACCACCTTTTAGATTTCAAATGTGCAGGGAGACATCAAAACCAAGTTTGAAATGTGCAGCAAGGCACAGTGTTTTAATTGGAATCTCTTAATTGGTTTATAAAATTAAACTGTAAATTATACAAAGAAACGAAAATTGAAAGAAAAAAATGGGTTAGTTTGGTGGTGTTGGAACAGGAACTACTTTGGTTGAAGGTGGAGACTGTTGCAATTTTGTTTAAAGACAGTGAAGGGTTGTGGAGGTGAAAACAATGGAGGCAGATTGTCTGCTCTCATGTTATGATGCCTTTCATATTCTTTCATATTTTATGCAATCACGGTTAAATCACGTTAACATTTTATATTGATTTTTTTATAGATATAATAAGATAAAAAGTAATAGGAATATAAAATGTTAACGTAACTTAACCGTGACCATACAAATAAAAAAAAATGTAGAAAACATCATAACAGGACGGCAGACAATCTGCCTCCGAAAACAATTAGGCCAAAATGGATAGTTTTGCAGTTTTTCTTATTTTTATTTTACTTTTCTTAAAATGGCCCCGCATTGCAATTAAATGTTTTAAGTTGCGGAACAGGTGTCCAACAATTCGTGTAGGACTCACTTTATGGCGAGTCTTGCTAGCAATTCTCTTCTTTACATTTACGGTGATGAAAACAAAATATTTACATGTATGGGTTGAATTGATTCTGCAAAACTGATCGAGAATGGGTTGAACTGATTCTGCAAAAAAGATCGATGACGGATTGAACTGATTCTGCAAAAATGATCGAGGACGGGTTGAACTGTTGAAATGATTCTACAAAAATGGTCGATGATGGGTTGAACGGATTCTGCAAAAATAGTCGAAAACAAGTTGAACTGATTATGCAAAAATGGTCGAGGAAGGGTTAAATTGATTATGCAAAAATGGTCGATGACGGGTTGAATTGATTTTGTAAAAGATGTCGAGGATGGGTTCCACTGATTCTGCAAAAATGGTCGATGAAGCGTTGAACTAATTCTGCAAAAATGATCGATGACGCGTTGAACTAATTCTGCAAAAATGATTGAGGACGGATTGAATTGATTATAATAATAAAGAATACAAACTAATTCTGCAAAAATAATCGAGGATGGGTTTAGCTTTTGGCACATGTTAATTTTGTTGGAGTTGTGAAAGTTGGATTTTATTAACAACCCTAAAGCCTTAGGGGTATGGCTGGTATTTTAAAATATTGTTTCAATGTTTTTTGGCTGGGCTTTAGTTATTTTTATGTTTTTGTCTCTCCTTGACATGTTCCTTGAAATATGATGAAATTTTTTGTCTCTCTATATGAAACTCCCATTTTAATTCATTAATTTTGTTTAATTTCCTCCAATTAGAGAAACATTTAATCAAAATATTCACACGTATGAAAAATATGTAAATGCATAAGTGTACCGAAATATATTAAAATGAATTAATGTTCCTAAATATCAGTACATAAATATATTATAATAAATATAATGTACATAAATGTTTGTATTGAAGTGTATGTACCAAAATGTAGATAGTTAATGAAATGTATTATATTGAATTAATGTATCTAATATGTTTGTACCGAAATGAATGTACCAATATATATTATTTAAATTAATACTCCTAAATGAAGAACACAAACCGTATCAAAATATATTATATAAAAAGTTAGTTTACCGAGATATCTACAACAAAATATATTATGATAAATGTAACATCCCACATCGCCTATGGGAGTGATCATTAAATGTATATTCTCATCCCTACCTAGCACGAGGCCTTTTGGGAGCTCACTAGCTTCGGGTTCCGTAGGAACTCCGAAGTTAAGCGAGAAGGGGGCCAGAGCACTCCCAGGATGGGTGACCCACTGGGAAGTTGCTCGTGAGTTCCCAGAAACAAAACCGTGAAGGCGTGGTCGGGGCCCAAAGTGGACAATATCGTGCTACGGTGATGGAGTGGGTCTGGGAAGTGATGCACCCCGGGCCGGGATGTGACAATAAATGAAATAAAAATTAGGATTAAATGTACTTAATACATTAAAACAAGGGAAAATGATCCTTGCCGATCCTTTTCCTGGGGATCCGGGGGATCCCGTGATCATGATCGTTCATCGTACATCGTGTGGTCAGAAATCATTTTAAATTTAAAATTTAAAATTAAATATAAATAGTACCAAACGAAAAGTGACCGTACAATGAACGGTCATGATCACGGGATTCCTCGGATCCCCAGGAATCCTTTTCCTAAAGCAAGGAAGAAAAAGAGAAATAAAACAACAAAATATAATTATATGAGGTGATTAAATGTATGCTGACACATTTAGTCAAGGGACAAAAATTAGGTTTCTATCTTACACCATATTATAGTTTAAAAGTAATTTTCTTAAGGACCATAATGAAGTTTTTTATTTTTTTTTTCTTTAACTATTTAAACAACTTTTATGATAGTAACTCAATCATCTTACATATTTATTATTCACAAAATGAGAATTCTCTTAAGCTTCTGGTGTTCAAAAGGGTAATTGTTTGTGATCACTTTATCTTATAACTTTTGTTGTGCCAGAAGTTTTAAATTTCTTGTATATATATATATATATACAAGAAAAAAAAAAAATATATATATATATTTTCCATTAAATTAGCAAAACAAAAATTCGGAATTAGTCATGACCACATGATCTTAGATTCAAACTTACACGAGTAGATTATATTATAAGGAAGTTATTTTCACAAATTTTTTTCTATTGCTAGACACTTTTATTTATTCTTGACATCTAAATTGAATAAATCATAAGAATCAAAAGATAAAAATAAATAAGAGCATGCAAACAACATTTTTCAGATTATATATATTTCTAACCCAAAATTCCACGTTATGAATTCAATAAAAGAAAAGGGTGTGTGAGTGGAAGCTGTTGGCCCTAGGTGGATGAATAGTATATCTCATGCATGGGAGAGATGAAGATCTGAAATATAATGGGCAGCAGCACTAGCCAATTAGCAGGTATATTCAAGTTCCTGCGGTGATCCAGCAGATGGGTTACAAGGCCTGAGAGAAAATAATTCTTGTGTCCTGCAAACAAGGGACATATGTCCTTGGAGGTGAGCCAAAACCCTATTTTCAAATCACATCAGACAGTATAAGCCAATCACAAATTACCCCATTTTCACATTATGCGTGGGAAGGTAAAATATATATGCATGGTGGACCGTGGAGCCACTGTATAGCACCATCGACAAACCTGCTCTGTGGCTGTGGTCCATCTATATGCTTCAGTGCTTCACTAGTGTGGACAAGATCTAGCACCATCCATGCCATCATGATCTGGAGTGGTCAACTGAGCAATCTTGATGCGGCCCCGAACGGCCGAGATGACTACAGTAGAAGTAGGATTAGCTGTTCAGCCAAGCACTAAAATATGTTGTTTTGCCCTTTCATGTATTGCACTACAGTCACCATTTATGGACGATGACAAGTAACTGTTACTATGGAACAAGTTTTTCTTTCTTTTTCGTTAGGAACTAACAACTAATTAACAAGTGAGAAGTTTTGAAAAGGTTGCTGCCGAATTGAGGAAAAAGGTAAAATTCCACTTACACACTTATAGACAATATATATAATGCATAGTCATGTTACGAAGATCGATAGTGGTTAGAGGACCCCATCCGTAAATCAATCTTGCAAAAAAATTCATGTGGTAGGTGGCTATATTTAATTTAGCAACACACAAAGATTCATTTTTTGGGGTAACATAACATGTAAAATTCACTAGTCCGACTTCTTTTTCTTATCAAATACAAGTTGTAAAATATGTACAAAACCAGCTTCTGAGCATGAATCCTGCTCTAGAGTTTACACGGTCAAATAGCATAGACCGTTGCTTTGCTCGTATAGCAACGAAGTATTGACTAGATAGTGATTGTCTATAGTTCATTGTTTATGTCAGTTGTAGCTCCATAATAATGGAGTGTTATGTAGGCAATACATGGTCATTAGACAAAGTATTGATCCCGTTCCGTGAACAGTGGAGTATAGTCTCTTTTAAAAATGGGCTCAGGTAAGTATCTATGTATATATTATGGTGAGTGGACGGCTAAGAAATTAATCAATATTGTTAGTAAGATTGATACCTTTTTTTTTAATTTTTTTTTTTGTGCCTATCCATGTGCACCATTTTTCGTAGTGATGGTCCTCGCACTTTGGTGTCTAAAGAAAAGATAACAAAATTGAATGGATCATCGTTTGTGTCTTCTATTATCTCGTTTCTTTTTTGGTGGTTATGTAAATGTTCCTTTTATGCGTACTAAACGGAAGTACTTCATTGGACTAACACTAGGGTTTCCAACATTTCAACTATAATTGTCAAAGATTGAGGACCATCACTTTAACTTTGTAATTAATAATTTGAAGTTTTCCACTAAAATTTAATTTTAACTTTTCTTTTTGTAATATTAGAGGAATCAAACTGTTGACGTGTTTTAAATTCTAATCTGAATTAATCAACTACACCACATGTTTTAAATGATTTTACTGAATTACATTACATTGAGGAGAAATTTTTCAAAGTACTAGCTAGAAACACGGCTCGGTGCGTTAAGTGTCATAATACGAGTGATTGAATTTTTTTTAAAGTATCCAACTACTTGTATTATAACACTTAGTATAACAGACCATGTTCTGACACGCTGAAAAATATCTCGTCTTTGAGGAAGACCGGTGCCTTGATTGACTAAATCACACACCTTGTGGATCCCACTAGCTAATACATTTTAATTTCAAAGGAAAGGAATCCTCTCCACGTCCCTTCCACCAAGTCCACCAAGGCCATAAATCTGGACTTTTGAAACTTGATCCAACGGCTAAAGTTATTATAACTTTTAAAGTGGGCCCCTATTTGTAGCCGTTTGATCAAATTTCAAAACTCCGGATTTATGGCCTTGGTGAACTTGGTGGAAGGGATCCGGAGAGGATCCCTTTCCAATTTCAAATCATTGACTGATATTTGAATATATATTTAGATACCATAATTAAATTTTAAAAAAAAATGAGAATGTGCAACACTCTGTGAAAGCATAGAAAAAGAGTAGGTCTGTGAGGGGGAACATGGTTGGACCACAGACCTTGATTTAGATGAGGAGAATATATGAGAAATTAAACCATAAATTAATACGATTGTACCAACTTGTTGGGGGACTTCTAATGTGGACACACAACGTATAAACGTTTTCCATGTGTCTAGTTTGTTTGAGAATGGGGTCTACAAATAAAAATATCCTTGAAATTAAACTTTAATATGTGATAAGATAGGGAAGGTATTTGAGATAAACCTCAAGTCAGTGATAACGAGTTGATGTAGCACTCACCATTCAACAGCCGAAGCTAAGCCTTTTTAGTTATAAGTAGTGAAAAAATATAATTAGACCATGATCTTAACTATTTAGCTCATTAACGCTATTAATTGTCATAGAAAAGATCTTTTTATGATTATTTTGATAAATAAAAAAAATGAATAAAACTTGCATTCTCCTCTTTGAGAGATAATCTCATTCTCTGGCCACTTGTAAATAATGTGTCTTCATCGTAAAAATTTCATAATCTAAACTATTCAATGTCTTAATTTTTATCTGAAGATTATTTCTACAAAAATTCATTCAACTCGGATATTATTTAGTCATTCAAATTGTATCAAATAAATCAACGATGTAAGTACCGAGTAACATATTAATGATGAACTGTCCATTTACTTGATACATTTGGAGGACTAAACAATCTCCTTTTTTAAATGATTTTTTGTAAGTATGATATTCAAATGAAGATTAAGACACTGAAAAATTCTAATTATAAAATTTATATGGTAAAAATACGTTATTTGTAAGTAGAAGAATAAATTCACCCCTAAAGAAGAGAAAGCAAGTACTATCCAACAAGAATAAAAATATATGAATGGTAACATCGAAGATGAAGAAGTTATAACGCTCACTCCCTCTTTTATATTGTAGGCTCCCTCAAATACCATTTTCCTCTTACACAGAGAGTTTTGAGAAGGAAGCGAAGTGCTGGGTTGGTTTCATATATTAATTGCTTCTAGAGGAGGCATCCAAAGGGATCGCATTGATCCCAGCTAACTATTTATTTCCATCGTTTGGTTTGGATCATGCTATCCCTTTGGATTTCTCCTTTGGAAGCTTCAAACTTATTTCTATATATCTTGCATCAACGTCTTCTTACAATTTCAAGGTATCCAAACTCGACGGTTTCTTGTTCAGGTAATTCAAACTCATTCATATATATGTCTTCTCTTCTTCTCTCTTTCTTTTTTTTGTCAGATCGAGCTTCCAAAATCTATGTTTTCAGCAGCCAACATCTGAATATTTTCATTGCCTGGAAAAAAAGATGCACATCGTCATAGTTAATGAGACAAATTATGCATTAAGATTAGGGTTTTGCATTCTATAGTTATGATTCTACCATATATATATGTCTTTTCAACATGTCGAAAATCTATTTGACGCTTAATTATGAACTCCCCTCTATCCCAATTATTCATGAAATTAGCTTGGTCAAAGATTTTGGTTTGTATATATTAATCTCTGTTGTTTCTTCAATTAAAATTTGAGGATACTTTTCTGCATATATAGCTTCCTATATATCTTGCTAAATTATGTAATTATTTGTTGTGTTGTATATAGAATATTAGGGAAAGCTATAAGTTAACCAAACCCGAAATCCCATATGAACATGTTGGATCTGATTTTCTGGGGATACAGTTCGACGCTAAAACCCAGAAATGAACTCTGGAAAACAATCAATTGATTTTTTTACTCACGTTGTTTCCAGGTGTCATTGATGTTTATTAATCTTATTTAATTATTATTTTTTATTTAAACCAGATGTCTCACTCCCCAACTCTCTCTAACACCCTCCTTCCAAAAACCCTAGATCCGAAAACCTACAGCTACCTGCCTCTTGCTCCGGCTTGGGGTCGGCGGCAACCATTTGCCCCCTAATTCGAGTCATGCCTATCGTTTATTTTGTTCCCTCCCACACACCGTGCCCCCACTCTCCCACCGCTTCCCTTACCTTCGTGCCATGCCTCCCTTCCCTCCGCCTCGTCTTTGTCCCCCTACCTTTCCCTTACCTCGCGCCTCTTCCTCCCCCTCACCATCCCCTCTCCCACAATTTTTCAAGCAGCTCGCCCTTCCTTTGACGAAGCTCTTCCTGAGCTCTGGCTTTGCTCTTTTGGGCTAGATCCGTGGGTATGGGTAAGATTTGTGGTTGTGGCGGGTTATATTCACCTCCTACGACTCGTTCTCCAGGAGAAATATTTAATTGTGACAGGATTATAAATGGTACGCCACGTGTTTTAATATAAGTGGTGGGAAATTTTATTTTTTAAGTTATTAACTTTTTAGCACACATATCCTACCAGTTGTATAATGACACGTGGTATATCATCCCGTGTACATGTCACACTGAAAAATCCCTCGTTCTCCAGGGTGATTTTGCGCTCCTCAGCCGGCCTAGCCGCCTTACATGACCAAACCTGTGACGGCTCTTGTGGTGAATGCTGTAGATATCTCTAGAAGCGGTGTTGGTGTCGTGGAGTCAAGTTTATTAGTGACTCCCTTTTCGAATTAGTTAGTTTTGTTTAATGTTTTGTGTTATGTCGTTTCGGTGAGTGTTATGGTCTCGTTGTTCTAGCGGTGATGCGATGTGGCCTAGTTGTTTTAGTGATGGCTTATGTGTGCATTCAGAACATGATTTGTCGCGTTTATCATCTTTTGTGACATATTACAGCATGTGCACCTAGTTATTGTGTGTGGTAGTCATAAGGGGTTTTATCTTATTTGTTGATTGAACAAATCGCTCTTCAGATAAAAAAAATTGGTCAATGGAGAATATGTACCATTTGGCACCTGTTAGATTTGATTTGGGTTAATGGAATCTCTCCGTTGCTTGTAAAAAAAAAAAAAGTCTTATTTACATTATAACACAGATAGGTTAAAACTGATTAATCTTAGCAATTTGTAGTATACTACTACATTACATATCTATGGTGAATACATTTTTAATCAAATTTCCTTCATCCTGTCGAAATTTCCTTAAAAACATTATGGTAAATAAAGGATAAATAAATTGTAATCGATTTTCTTTTGCAGTAAAACATGAAAAAGTAAAAATAAAAGCTTCTTGATTTAGAAACTGGTAGTAAGTTTTGATTTTCCAGTTCATGAATCATGACTAGCATAAAAGTGGAAGCTGTCAAGGTGATGTTTTGCGTTACAATTTACCCTAATCTCTGAAACTTTTGATCATTACCTTCCAACACTTTGACTTCACCTTCACTTTGACGATCAAATTGACAAATTACAAGTAGAAACCACATGGTTTATTAGCATGAATTACTGCAAGTGTTGCTGACTTTAGTTATTTTCTACAATTGCCACCACCCGAAACTAGGGAGATCCAGTTGAACTAGAACCTACTAGAACAGACTAACATGGCCACATGAACTGCAGTGGACCAAAGTCAAGAACTCCAAATCTCTCGCTTTTAAGGACTTTAATTAGAATCCAAGGTAGTGGAGGAATGATTTTATAAACTTAACGACTTCCTTTTTCCCCCACTTTTGGGCCTCGCATTGAGTGCACCAAAGGCAAAGGCAAAGATATCATATACATGTGATGAGATGAGACATAATTAAATAAAAGTTCTTTTAACCATTTCTCTCATTTTGAAATAAAGGGTCGATTTGTTACACTCATACAAAACGTACAAAAATTCTAGCATGCTCTGGTATATTTGATTTATTTCATCGCGAGATTCATGACTCCCAACCTTGCACCACCTGAATTATTTTCCTTGTTATTAACTAATAGATAGATTTAAATCACAAAATTGTCTATTGAAAATGGTCTTGTATGCGTTGATTATATATATTTAGGTATGGTTTTGGCCACCAAAATTGGGGTGTGGGGAGGGGAATGGGAAAGGGGTGGGTTAGAGCTATAATGTGGGTTCCACTCGAGCACACGTCAACCATCCTTGAAGTAGGGGTGGGCAAACGGGGCATGGACCCGCTGGTAGGGGCGGGTCCCCTTTTTTTAAATTTGAAACTGGGCGGGGTGGGGCAGTTCCACGTTAATTGCGGGGCGGGGCAAGTCCTAATTGCTGAGGAAACGGGTTCCCGACTCGAACCGTTTCCACCGTTCAAAAATATGAGATTTAACCTAGTCCGTTGATCAAATCTTTGCATTAAAACATATTGTAGAGTCTGCCTCTCCGACTCTCTCAGACCTCGCACTCACTTCCCGAATCTCCTCTCATCTCTCGTTTCAAGCCTCGATAAGGCGCCATCTCCGTCCATCGACTCTCCCCACTTTCTCGTTCTCCCTCCCACCCCTACTGGACTCGACTCCTTGGGCCTCATGGTGAGTGATCGACCTCGACTGTGTCGACATCACAGCAGCTAGCCACCATCACCATCGTGGCATCGTCTCCTGACTCTCCTCCGATCCTTCCAATCGCGAGTTCTGGCCACCACCACGCCATCCTCGCCGTTGAGAACACCACCATCATCCTGCAAATCCCTAGGTAATTTATGAATTAGGGTTTCTGATTTAGGAATTTAGGTTTTTGCATAAGCTTTTCAATTGATTTAGGAATTATGTGGGTTTCTGATTTGGGAATTTAGGTTTTTTGGGGTTGTGATTGCATAAGCTTTTCGATTCATTATATGGACTGCTGTGATTTGATTACTTGTTGAAACTTTTCGATTGGTTTTGAATTTTATGGATCTGCTTATAGATTGTAGATTTTAAGTTGTTGGTATTTAATTTTGTTACAATTTTTTGAAGATATTGATTTTTGAACTAAAATTGGTAATTGAAGCTGCAATCTTGATGCTTGTAAGTCAAAGATGAGTTTGTAGATTGAATTTCTATATGATGCTCTTCAGAGATGAGTTTACATTCAAAGCTTTATATAAGATGTATCTTCAACCATTGTTGGAAGAGAAAAAGCTATTGTGGTTAATCTAGAGCAGATTCGATGTATTATTACGGCCAATAAGGTTCTGCTATTGAATTCCCTTGATAGCTATGTATTGGAGTAGGTGATGTATAATATGATTGTTTAGTTGGATATAATGCAGAAGTCCAAAATCATTTTTCATTTTTGCGTGCAAATTTCCAAAAATGGGGTTTATTATTCCAAGAATAACTAAGTGTTCTAAAATTTAATAGATTATGAAAGTTCAAGATTGTTGCATTTGGTGGGGTATCTGGTTGAATATAGTTTTAAACAATACTGATCAATTTCTGCCTTTTTTTTTTACTAGGTTGACCTTTTGAAGAGTAAGCTTAACTTTGATGAAGCTTTCAATTACAAGGAAGAGCATGACTTGAACGCAACTCTGAAAATGTTAGTGCATATTTGCATAAATAATGAGCTTGAATTTTGCTCTGAAGCCGAAGAATGCATATTTTAACAACTTTAATGTTCTGCGAAGAGTACATATAACTTTTGAGCTTCATCTGTGCGGTATACATCTTTGTTAATCTATCACACGAATTTGAAAGAATCAGTAACGCGCGCAAAGCTTTATTTATCTCTGCAACTTTCTGCAAAAGGAACTTGCATGTATTCCATGCAACTAAAATTTTGGAGATACACAGTTTAAGCAAGGTGACTCATCACAACCTGCTTCTTTCAGGTACTTTCCGGAAGGCATTGACATATACTTTGAGAATGTCGGAGGGAAATTTCTTGGCGCAGTCCTCCTTAACATGAGAGTCCACAGCCGATGAGCTTCAGAGAAGATTGACAACAAATGGAGTAGGTGATGTTTGGTAGTCTGATTATTTGCCCTTTGAGTTTAGGTTTTAGAAGTTGCTCTGGAGGCAACCTGTACATTTCTCGATTCTCAAGTATGTAAGGGAACACAAGAATTTAGGATCTCTATTACTGCTCACTACTAGATGTGGGCGATGACTGTTATTAATATGTGTGTGTGTCTATATATAAGAATATATAAGAATTGATGTGCAGTGCATCCTCAATTTTCAAAAACAGCTCATGTGCAGAAGCTTGTGAAACAGGTCTTGCAATTTTCTAAAACATGTCTGTGTTGCTACAGTGTAGTTTATAAATTACAAAAAAAAAAAAAAAAAAAAAAAAAGTTGAACCTGTGGACCCGCCCTGAATCGGCCCGTTTGAAACAGGCCGGGTTAGGTCCGATTCCTAAACTCAAAATCCCTCTACCCGCCCCGTTACTGTTTAAAACGAGTAAGGTCCGGTTCCTTCAAAATTGGGCCTGGCCCGGCCCGTGCCCACCCCTACCTTGAAGTCGGTTTTTGTATATTTTCTTTTCTTTTTAAAATAGAAATGTAGATTTATAGAATACACAGTTAATTATGCAATATGACGCGCATGTGAAAGAGAATGAGCCCCACAAAAGAAAATGTTACATTTACGCTATTGTGTAGTATTGTGGAGGATAGCTTGCACTATTAAGTAATTAGATGATGAGCTTTCACTTTGAATTTGTCAACAACGAAGAACCCCTAAAGGAATTCTTGATTTTAGAAGCTTCCTAAATCTATGCAAAGTTTGGAGAATTCTCGAGTCGAATATGTTGCGTGGTCTAACTATCATCATTGTTCATCATGGTAGTAATTAATATTAATCATCACCATCATCATCTAAATCTAAATCTTTTACCACTAAACGAATGGTCTAATTGAAATGGCAGATGGGGTCCAAAGTGGGAGAAGAAGAATTTGTTTGGGGGCACCAGTGTCGTGTGTGTGTGCGTGAGTGTCGTGTGTGTACAAATTATCTTGAATTGTAAGATATGCACCTCAATTATCTCCCTCCTGCACTACACAAAGCTTTATCAAGGACACACAAACAGCAAAAACAAAACCCCCACATGTAAGTTTTAATGAGAGCTGAACACTTGATCATCTTTAGTTTGGAAACGAGAGGATATAAGAGATTGGAATTAACCAAGGTTGTAAGCTGATAAGGATTTTGTATAATAGAGGTTTCAGCTAAAACAGTCACGATAGTGTTGAAACACTTATAATAGATGTGAATGATAGGTTTTCTCGGTGATAAGGTTAGATTGATTAGGATTGTATAATGGGAAGAGTCCAACAAGGGGTCCCTGAGCTCACTCAATCATGCAAACAAAAAGAATACTCCGATCCCATTCATTGAGCGATTGCATCCAGTTGAGGAGAGCTGCAGAAGATTCCTAGTTTCCAAGAGATATCTTCTTCAGGTTAGTGGTTATTCTTGGTACTGTGATTATTCTATTCCGCTGACTTTATTTACACTGATCTTACACCACACACTTGAAATGTTTTAAATCCATCAGAAGTATTTGGATGCTGCTTTTGCTGTGGCAACTACCAAAGGGACCCCAAAACCCTTGACTTGCCTGTTCAATCCGTCTGAAGGATTTGGATGCTGCTTTGCTGTGGCAACTACCAAAGGGACCCCAAAACCCTTGACTTGCCTCCAAATTCAAACCCCTCCACTCCTATTTCTTCTCGATTACTTGTTTTAATATTTGCACTTTGTGAGACTCGATTTTCAGCCATGTATTCGGGACCTGGAGGATTTGATTACTTGGGGGATTTGATTGAGAAGTGTTCATAAAGTTGCACGTTACCCTTACGTTGCTATCTTTCGAAGCTACCATATGAAAAAGAATGGAAGTATTATTTTGTATTCGAAATACAGGCATAGTGAGTTCCTGCTACCGTATCAGAATAATAAGAAGAGCTCTTTACAGTATCAGGCAGAGAGAACTGAGGGAAGGAATTCAAATGGCATGAGAAGCTAGGGCAGAAAATGAACAACTACTTAAGGGATTCAAGATGATTTGGGGGTAGTTTGTGAGAGACTTGAACACAAGAGCTCGAATGCATGGAGTTACATGAGTTACAAATTTCCTGAAATAGAGAAAGACTTTCATGCAACGAGAATGTCATATTTGTAAGTCCAAATAAATATGACCAATAAACAACATTAGACACTAACATTTATCCAATAGCGAGCTATTCCTCACTGTTTTAGTATTTGCATTACTACAATGGGACATTATAAAATAACTTAGGAATCTATAGGCTCGTTTCGAGCTTTTTTTTTTTTTTTTTTTTTTTTTAATGATTGAAAATGCTTTTGGAACCAATCCTATGCAAGTGATTCCTTAAAAAATGAAGCACTTCAAGTATTTTTGGTACAAAAATATTTTTATCAAAAACGTTTTCAATCATTTTAAAAGAACTTCCAGACAAGTCATATATCACAAAAAAATATATGGCCCTCCTAATCTATGAGCACATTGCAAACTCATATGTTAATTACTCGCGTCCGAAAGCTCTTACAATAGTGTGTAGCATTGAGCGCAATGAGTTAAAGAGAAAACCCTTAACCAACAGGTTAATCCACCATTTATTTAAACGATTCTTTCTGTTGTTGACTAATTGTCAATTGGGGTGTGATATCCACACACCCCATTTTACTTCTCACACACCTTTTTAATTTTTGGCCGTCGAATCAGATGAATTGAAGAAAATCAACGGACATAAATTATCAAGGGGTGTGTGAGAAGTAAAATGGGGTGTGTGGATAGCACACCTTTGTCAATTCTTATGGCAGCTGCCCTTGGATTGCAAATACAATTCATATTTTGCTGCGGATCGAAATGACTGGATTTGGATATTTATATGTTAAATGGGCCTATTGATTTGTTTCTGTCTAGGTTATTTGGGCTTTTTTTCTTTTTAATTGATAGTTGTATTTTTACACCCAAAAGCCGTATCTGGACACCAAAAATTTCGTAAAGTTTTTAAAGATAGATGTAGCCCTCAACAAAATGATTCAAAAGCCCATATTAAAAAAATTAAATATTTTCTAAAACAAGTAAAGAAATCTCATAAAAACAAAATGAAATGATATAAAAATATTAAAATAGAAAACGAAAGAGAGAACTCTCTCCCGTCCCTTCCTACCTCCAGGCCCTCCATTAGCAACCCAAAAAAAAAACAAAAACAAAAAAAAACTCCAAGCTCCACCATCGTCATCTCTCCAAATCCCAGGTTACAAAATCTTAAGGTGCAATAGACAAAGGTGAATTTGACACGGTTACAAAATCTTTTAAGGTGCAATGTGAAAAATTGAAGCCTCATAGCTTATTATAGAAATGACTTTAAACATCGAGGGTGTAAAATGTGGAAAGGGATCCTCGTCGGATCTCTTCCTTCTAATCCACCAAATCAGTGGATCTGTACGATTAAAATTTGATCAAACAGTTGCAGTTATTATAACTTTTAAAGTCGTTTTAGTCCAAAATTTTATCACCAAAAAGTTGACCAAACAAATACCAGGTTTTGACTCTTGACTCATATCGTCAACGGCTTCCTAAATCAGGGTGTCGGTATGAAGGTAACACGACGTCGTTAAGCCTATATATGTTGCGAGTTTTTTGGACATAAAAATGCAAAACTGCTTTACCAAAAAATAGAAAAATCCATTTTTCGGATCGGATAAATAGAAAATCGTTGAATCGCTCTGATTCGGGAAGTGCACGAAGACGACTCGGGTTTCTGCAAACAACGATGGCGAACTTCACCATTTCCCGCTGCAATTTCCCCTTCATTTTCCTCGTCTCCTCCTTCTATTTCCTAACCCTTACCCTAATTGCAGAACCCATTTCTTCTTCCGGGCCCAAACCTCTAAACAACAGCAGCAATCCCAACTTCGATTCCGAAATTGCCCTCCTCGGTGACGCCGCGCTAGCAGGCGGTGGATCCTATGTCAACCTTACGCGGCCGTCGGTCTCAAGCTCCGGTATTCTCCTCCGCAGAAAACCCTTTAAATTTCTTGATGGGAATCTCAGCTACCCGACGTCGTTTTCAACCGAATTCGCATTCTCGATGACGCCCGACGGCGGCGACGGCCTCTTGCTAGTCTTCGCTCCCGGAGATTTGGGGTCCAGATTATCGGGTAAGGGCCCGTTTGGGATTAAAGGTGACGATCGATTTCTGGGTATTGAATTTGATACTGACATGAATGGAGATATGAATGATTTGAATGCTAATCACATAGGGGTGGATGTTGGTAGCTTTGTATCTCTAGCTGTTGGTAATGTTTCTGAATTGAATTTGGTGCTTAATAGTGGAGAAAAGTTGAAATGTTGGATCGATTACGATGCTAGTTCGAAACGATTGGAGATTAGGCTAGGCAAAATGGACGATTCGAGGCCTTATACTCCGATTACGGCATATGGGATAGATATGTCGGGAATGTGGAGAGGTGAGGATGTGTATGTAGGTATTAGCTCCTCGAATTCGAATGGAAATTCGTCACGGATTAGCAGTGTGTATTCATGGAATTTTAGGCTTAGAAATGTTCCCAAGTCAATGCATTCTCTGCCGGTGAATCCGAGGGGGTATGTGGATGGACATGGTGAGAGTTTGAGCGTGCAGAAGCGGGGGTTTTGCCCATTGACAGTTCTTGCCGGGATGATCTTCGTGACTGGGTGTGGGGCATTGGTGGCATTTGTGATGCTGTTTTTGTGGGCTATTATCATCAGTAGGCACACGGAGTTCCCTGCTGAGTTTTCTCCAAAGCCTGTGGATTTTAGGTACGAGAAGATCGATGTATTTGTAGAGAAAGATGCCAATGGTGTTAAGAAGTAGAGCGTAAAGTCTTCAAGGGCGTGGCCTTTTATCCTGTGAATGTATGTTGCAAATGTTGTTTGTAATCTCTAACACGAAAATGTGCTGAATTCTGTTGTTTTGGTTTACCCGGCTGTGTTTCCTGCAACGGCTGTGGATCTCAGGTATGTGAAGATCAAAGTAGTTGTAGAGAAAGATGCCGATGGTGTTAAGAAGTAGAGCGTAAAAACCTTAACAGGTGTGGCCTTTTTGGCTGTGATTCTATGTCGGAAATGTTGATTGTAATTTCTAACCCGAACAAATGTGATGAATGCTGTAGTTCTGGTGTGAATTCTGATGCTAAATTCTAATGCAATTAGGTCTGATGATCACATATGTCGTGTATATATGTGGATCTGTTTTGTTCATTCATCATGGAGCTCCATTTTGTGCAATTTAGCAAGTATGAAAAGTTTGCTATTTTAAAGTGTATTACACCTTTTATGTCCATTTATTCATTATATTGATGAGTTTTTTTAGATAATGGGGTGTAAATGTGGCTTACGTATCAACCCATCTACGGGTTTCAATGCTCACCATGTCATCAATTGAACGAAAATTCAAATAATTCATTAGACTAAAGCTGTAAATTGCTACAATTTCAAAACCGGGAGCAAAGTGAGAGAATTGAAAATTCGTGGCCCATTTGAAAATCACCTCAAACATGAAGAAGTGAAATGTAGTTACCCTAAATCCTAAATCTTTTTTTCGACCTACCGTAGAAGGCCTTAGCTGTTGTTTGTCCACGACTCGTTGTCGGGGAAGAAGACATTCTGAATCTCTATCTAGTAAAACCATGGCCAAATTGTATTAGGAGTTTGACTTATCTTTAAACAATGTTGTTAATCATGGATTTTGATGTATGACTTGTAAGCTTGTCCGATGGGCTGGAAAAGAGCTGGTTCAAACCAGTTTATAACTTTCATATTCCTCTTCCTCGCATCAATTTGTGGATCTGATCCAATGAAATTGGTATGGCTAGGGTAACTCTGTAAAACAGATTTTAGACAATCAATACGTTTCTAATTGTGTTTTTTTACAGTCATCCAGTACTACGGTTTGGTGGTATTCCTCTTTACTTAGAATTGAGAGGTCTTAGGTTTGAATCTCGTGAATGACGAATTTGATACTAAATTAGGTTACCCATTGTGTGGCTTAACCGAACTCCTCCTCCCTTAGTGTGAAAATATCCATGTACTCGGGAAAAAAAAAATTATGTTTTTTACATAATTTTTTTAGTAATCTCCTGACCACCAATTTCGTCACAATTTTGTTAATTTAATTATTGCGTAATGCGCATGATCAACTTTTAGTGGCATGTGAGTCAATAAAATGCTACATTTTCGTAAATACTTTGAATTTTCATATTTGAGGAAAGTTTAACATGAATCGTAACTTACATGTGCAGCAAATTCGGAAGCTTCTGTCGTACACACGGAATAAAGACTAACAATTAGAAATATATTGGCACATTAAAAGTTTTCGGAGGTTTCATAACCAGAGGTGAATTAGAACATGATCTACAATTCAAGAAGTTTTGCTAAATTTTCCCATAACTAAAAAGGCGCTCTGGATTATAAAAGCACATTTTGGTACTTTATTCTAAAAAGCGGTTTAGGCTGAGGCCGGGCATCTTGATTAGGGCCTAGGAGTTTAGAAATCGGTGAAGTCTCTAGGCGGCAATTAGGCTGCCGTCTAGGCGGTCTAGGTAGCTCTAGACGGTTTCTTATAAAATAACTCTCAATAAATATTTCATTTTATATATTCAATCAATTGTAGTCACTTATTTATATATTTTTATTGTTATATAATAATTTAATTGAAATTTAAAAATAAAAAATAAAAAAATAAAAAAAAACCGCTAAGACCCTAGGCCTTGCTCGCTGCTCGACTAACTCCTAACACTTTTTAGAATCTTTTTCTTTTTTTTTTTTGGGAAGAATCACCTACGAGTACTTTACGTAAAACACTTAAATTCTTAATATAACATATTATCATCGTTTTAATAAAAAGAAGAAAAAGTGCTCCCTACATAAGCATTATCGAATTTACTCCTAAGTGCACTTAATAATTGATGCGAATGACATAAAGTTTCGAAAGCTTTAGAGGAACATACATCATCATTTCTATTATTTTACAAGACCAAAACCCCAAAAACCAGGGCCTTTGAAAACAATGGAATCACCAAAACCCTAAACAAATGGAAAATGAAAGCAGCCTCACCTCAAAGCATCCAAATTTTAGTGGAAAGCACATAAAGATCGATGCCTATTATTTTCTTCTTTACGTTAAGCAACAGTCGTAGTGGGATTCTGAATGCGACCCCTCTTTTCTTTTCCTTCCATTGTCCAATGTTTTGCAACTTCTGAGGATCCATGATTGTTGATCTGGAATTTTCAGTCAAAAAAGAGATTCTTTTTAGAGTAAATTGTAGCTATGGTCCCTTAATTTTAACTTAATTGGAGCAATGGTCCCTCAACTAAAAGTCCATTACCATTGATCCATGAACTCATCAAAACGTGCAGCTATGGTCCATCAACTAAAAATCAATTACCATTGGTCCCTCAACTTTAATTCAACTAGAGAAATGGTCCCTTAACTTTAACCAAATTGTAGCAATGATCCTTCTAACATAACTCGTTTTGACAAAATTGTTGATGTAGTTGATGAAAATGACCATAATTACACACTTTGATGAGTTTAGGGACACTAATTGTATAAATGGTCATTCCAACATAACTTATTTTGACAAAATTTTGACGAAATTGATGAAAATGACTATAGCTACACATTTTGATAAGTTGAGGGACCAATGGTAATGAATTTTTAGTTGATGAATCATTGCTCCAATTTGATTAAAGTTGATGGACTATTTCTACAATTTACTCTTCTTTTTAAGAAAGAAAATCCCACTATTAATATTGGACTTGAATTCTCTCGTCTCCCGGCTCTTCTTTTAATCTATTGTCGTTCAAAAGAAATTTATTAACTTGGAATTGTGCCACATATTTAACGAACCTTTTTTTTATTGTTTTTGTTCAACAATCCTTCCTCTTCTCTACTCTACCCCAATTAAAATCACCAGTTACCCTTCTCCTCTCCCACACGCCAACCGTGGTTGGCCTTCTTCTCTCCGTGGGTGTTGAAGGAGGTTCAAGCATTTGATGGAAAATTTTGGTGTGCAAGGTTTGTTGATTTTTTAACAAAAGCAATTAAAAATATAAAAATACTTAAGTAAGGCTCGTTAAATATGTGGCACAACTCCAACCCGTTAGATTCTTTTTGAATGGTCTAAATTAAAAGAAAGAGATGAGAGCGGGGGGAAACAAGAGGGAAAGAATAATCCTCCAGTAATCATGCTTTTGTGATTGATTGAATTACTTTAGTCATGCAATCATTCTCCATGGTTATATGGAGTGCTTTTTTTATGCTTACCAAATGATACATACCGAAGTAGCCAAAAAAAAAAAAAACTTTAACTAAAAACTTCTGATACTATTCACTTTAACGAAAAATTACATTTTTAACCTAAAAAGTCAATCCTGGTACTATTCATTTTACAATTTATTTTGTCCTTATCGTTAAAACTCAAACTTTTAAAGTCATTTTCATTAGTTTTCCTAAAAAAAAATCTATGCAATTTGGTACAGTTCCAAAATTTACCAATTTTTTTCTCTCTTGCTAACAGTATCGTTCTACTAAAAAAAAATTTAAAATGATGTGTATGATTTTATAAAAACAAATATATTTTAATTTGTGGAATATATCATTAACCATATGAAAACTACAAATTTCCCCAAGTGGCAGAACATTCTCATTCTTTTTTTTTCTTTTTTTTTGTGGAATATCATTAATCATATTGAATATAAAGTGTAGATTTTATCCAACAAAGTGGAGAGAAAAATGGATAAATTCATAGTGGATAGTGTTATTCACATTCATTTTTATCTCTCATACATTCTTATTAATTTTTTGTCATTGTTATTCTTCAATTCATTTGATCAGACGGCTGAAAATTGAAAAGGTGTGTAAGAAGTAAAAATGAGTGTATGGATATCACTACCCATTGATAATACTAGGATTTGTTTGAAAGTGCTTTAAAAATTACTGAAAGTGCTTTTGGTAAAAATATTTTTGAAACCAATATTTGATAAAAATTCAAATGGATCTTAAAGTAGAACTACAAGTGCTTCTTGCAAACGAGTTTTATAGAAATGTAGTTAGAATAGTGACACCTCATTTCATACTTCTTTTATTTTTGTCCTTTACTTCTCTTTAATTTATTAAAATTTTAAGGTTGGGATTAATTTTTTTGGGGTGTGCTATCCACACACCCCTTTTTACTTCTCACACACTCCTTGTTAATTTCTGTCTGTTGATCTTCTTTAATTCATCCGATCTAACGGCTGAAAACTTAAAAGGTGTGGGAGAAGTAAAAAAAGGTGTATGGATATCACACCCCCTTTTTTTTAGAAGTGCATGAAGAGGAATGGTTGTGATTTTTATATTCTCGTCTCTTCATTTTAAATTCTTTTTTAGTCTATCAATAATGTTAGAAGATTCTTTAGTTACAAAACTTCATATTTTTTAATGTGGGAAATACTAAAGAGATTGTCTCAAAGTAGGACTCTTCGGGGAATCTCTACCACTCATGTTTTTTGCATAATATTTTATAATTTTGACACCAGTATTATGCTCAAGATATAAAATGACAGAGAGCCTACTAAAAATCCTACTTTTAAAAGAGTCTCCTTAGTATTTCTCTTCTAATGTTTGAAAACATTTTGCGATTTCCACACCTAAACAGTTGAATGAAAACGATTTCCAATCATTTCATTGTCAACAAGTTGAAATACCATATTAAACTTGTCAACATTTCAAAAAAGATGGTTGGGTTGGTAGCCATCAATTCAAGATATATTAGGAAAAAGGAAATAAAAATCTTAGAGAGATTCTTCCTAAAGGGACCTCAAATTATTTGGAATAAACTAATAAATGTAAATGCCGATGCTTTACAATGATTTTTTTTAAGGACGAATTGGTGTTTTTGCCACGGCAGTCTAGTTTTTTGGAGTCCAAGGACTCGGAGAGGCATTTGAGCCTCCCTCTGACCACTATTGTGTGATTCACAACCGTCAGGAACCTAATCCAAGACGCGCAGTATGAAATATATGCCTGAAATTCGTCCTAAATTACCATCCCGTGGTAATTGCTGATGCTTTGAAATGATAAGTAGCTATAATTTTGTGCATTGCATTAAGCTTTGTTGATTTAAAATCTCTTCTAAGATAAATTCTCTTCTAACAAAGGCATCGAGTGACACGAACTTATTAAATTGATGGTGTACTTTTTGAACACATGACAAGTATCTTTTGGACATACGATATCACTAAAACTACACCTTGATTGTAAGAAAGTTTTACTCTCTCCAAGTGATGATTGAACACTACTAAACCAACTGATCATAAGTCTCCTTTGAGTTTATAACATGCTCTTGATCTCACCCGTCTCAAAAAATAGTATAAAACTAGATCAAGGCTAACATTCCCCATCATAATGTGTCCATTTTATTAATAAACTATCTCTTCATTGTCGAGGAATAACTTATATCGAACAAATTTTTCGTCAATATAGCGTATTAATTCAATAATACAGTATATTTTGCTCAATATGACATTATAAGAGCAAAATATCGAACGATAAACACGTTTCATATAAATCACTCTCGTCGTAAGTTTGTACAGAGCAAAACTTCTACGTAATCTAACGGCTCCAAAAGTCCACGACTGTCGTGGCACTTTCACATGCGCGCGATCCCAAAATGGAGGAAAACCAGAACGACACTGCGCGCAACTGTAAATGGTCAGAACGGTCACACACTCCCAGAGAGGAAGCGGGTGGGGAACGCAGTCTAACGAACCCCCACGCGTCGGGAATTTATAAGATACCTTTGGGATGCTCAGCGCATCTCACGCGCCTCCGACAAAGCAGCGCGAAACCGATACGAGCGGCGAAGAAATCCGGAGGGAGATACCGAAAGCGAAATTACACAAAAAATATTTGGAATTTAATTAAATTTTCGAAAAGAATAATTCGTTGAAAAGATTTCAAATTTAATTAATTTTCTAATTGGGTGCTACCTTTTGCTGGTTGAAGTGGAATTGTACGCTTGAATTCAGCTGGGGCCTATAAAAAAGGAGGAAGGGAAGGGTAGGGATACGCTGGCTGTTACTGATATCTCGGAAGCAGAGGAGGAGGCGGAGCCAGCCGAGGAGGACGGGGAAGAGCAGATAACCATCACCGAGTGGCTCCTGGCGGGGCAAGGACATCATCGAGAGTCGACTATGGATTCTACCAGTGAAGCTCATTCTGGCTCTAGAAAGGTTCATGATGAAGAAAGTACCGAAATCCCAGAAACCGCTCATCAGATTAGCACAGGTTCTGAAATTTTCATTTTTCTTAAATATTAATTGTTCATATTATTTTTTATATGTTTTTGTTATCTGGGTTTGTTTTTTTCTGCATGTTTGATTGTTCTGGTATCACAATTTGATCATTGGATGAAGGAAGTTACTGTTTTTTCAATCATTTTCCGAGATCCCGGAAGGAAAATTTTATTTATTCATCTGGGTTTTGTTTTTTCTGGTTTTTTTCTGCAAGTTTGAATTTTTCATGTGGTTGAGGAAATGAATCGTTTTTTATTTTTCTAATTTTGTTCATATGGTTCCTAAAAAGTTTCAGTTTTTGGATTCCGGATTGCAGTTCATGAATTTATAGTTTTTGGAATTGTGGTTCTTGGGAATTTAGTGAATTTGTAATGAAGTAACTCCCAACGGTTTCGAGTAGCTTTGTGAATTGTGATATTGGTACTGAAATTGCTCTCGTTGTGAGCTCATGTTACCTCTTTGGTTTCCACAGATTCATGGTTTCAAGTGGGATTCGTCCTCACCACCGGTATCAACAGTGCGTATGTTCTGGGGTACTCCGGAAATGTCATGATTCCTCTTGGTTGGACCGGCGGTGTGATCGGTTTAATTCTAGCCACTGCAATATCACTCTATGCAAATGCTCTCATTGCCAAGCTCCATGAGTATGGAGGGGTTAGGCACATCAGATACAGAGACCTTGCTGGATTTATATATGGTACGAGCGAAAAGGATAGCAAAAGCGAAAAATTGATCTGATTCGTTTGTTGAATTTACCTTTTCGATTTCTTCTTTCCTGGCTGTATCGTTCCCTGATGGGGCTATTTCATGGCAGGCAAGAAAGCTTACTCTCTGACATGGGGATTGCAATATGTCAATCTCTTCATGATTAACACTGGTTATATCATCTTGGCTGGTCAGGCACTCAAGGTGAGAGCACATTGCATATTAACTCCGATCCGATGGTACTATGTGCATGTATGAACAGGTTAATGTCTTATTTTTCTAAAACTTGTCGTTCATTTCGCGTGCAGGCAGCGTATGTTCTGTTTAGGGATGACCATACCATGAAGCTACCACATTTTATTGCCATTTCCGGCTTTGTGTGCGCTGTATTTGCCATTAGTATACCGCACTTGTCAGCTCTGAGGATTTGGCTGGGGTTTTCAACAGTCTTCAGCTTGATGTATATTGTTATAGCAATCGTCCTGTCACTTAAAGATGGTAAGGATCATCTCACGTTCTTTCTTCCATACTACTTGAACAAGTCTTGCTTTAAATGAAGAACTTTGTACTGTTGGATTTTCATTAACAACAGCTATGTTGTTCTAGGACTTAAAGCACCGGCCAGGGATTATGACATCCCAGGGACATCAACAAGCAGAATATTTACCACAATCGGAGCGGCTGCTAGCCTTGTTTTTGCATTCAACACGGGAATGCTACCAGAGATACAGGTACCAAAAGCTTCAATCTTTCAAGTTTTCGCAAGAACGCTGACAGGAGTAACGAGAAATCTTGCGAAAACCACAATCGCCTGTCTATGGAAGGCTTTCCACACTGAATTTTGTTTTGGCTGTGATTATGTGACAGGCTACAGTGAGGAAGCCAGTGGTTGACAACATGATGAAAGCTCTGTACTTTCAGTTCACCGCCGGTGTTGTGCCGTTGTATGCCGTCTGTTTTATAGGGTATTGGGCATATGGAAATAACACATCATCTTATCTGCTCAACAGCGTCAACGGACCGGTCTGGGTGAAGGCGATGGCCAATTTTGCTGCCTTCCTGCAAACAGTCATTGCCCTGCATGTAAACCTTCTTCCTTCTGACCCCCTCTCTTTCACTTTCCGAAAATGCACGAACTCAACAAGCTTTTTTTCACCGCTGCTTGCAGATATTTGCAAGTCCAATGTACGAATATCTGGATACAAAGTTCGGCATCAAAGGAAGTCCACTGAAAATTCAGAACTTGACATTCAGAATCACTGTCCGAGGCGGCTACTTGGCGATTAACACGCTAGTTTCGGCTCTGCTGCCGTTCCTCGGAGATTTCATGAGCCTCACAGGAGCCATAAGCACATTCCCCCTCACATTTATTCTTGCAAACCACATGTATTTGGTGGCAAAGAAGGAGAAGCTGACTTCTGCACAGAAGTGCTGGCATTGGCTGAATGTTGGCTTCTTCGGCCTTTTGGCTGTTGCAGCTTTGATTTCGGCCTTGAGGCTCATAGCCGTAGATTCCAAAACTTACCATGTATTTGCTGATCTATGAGTAATTTTCTTCCTCCCCCTCCCCCTTTCCTTTTTTTTTGCCATTTGATCCCACAATTGTATTTAATTTGCTATTGGCATTTAGTTATGTCTTTTGTTCTTCAAGGATTTAGCATTTTATAGCATAGTTAACGAATAAAAATCAATTAGCAGATACATTTGACTAAATTTGAAAAGAAACGAAACTACAAGGACGAAAATGTAACAAAAACAATTACGGGGACAGAACTTGGCGTTAAAATGTTGGAAAAGTTAATACCTTCGAGGAAATTACACTGTAAAAATGAATTTTACCTTGAGAGGGCCTGACCAGCCAACTAATATCTAAAGTTAAAAAGCTTCTGAACAATGAGGAACAAGATCTATTTCAAAAATCCAACATTCAAACAATATCCATCAACCTAATGCTTCAGCCTTCCGAGAAACGAGAGATCCATTTTGGCCGATTCCTAATATCAATTTGACGAATCTTCTGAACAAATAACCTGCATCCGTTCAGAAGGAAAAACGCAATTAAGTTTCGATATGGATAAAATCGTGACATTAGCAGTTTTCACCAAGCACAGAAAGAAATAAGCTAGGGTCACGCGATGACCACACCCCTATAAAAGCTGAGAGTTCCAACAATCCCGAATACTAAAGCTAAGAGTTCCAACAATTCCAGTGCAAACTACAGAGGCCAAAAAATAACTTGGCAACAATTTGTTGCAACTTGGAAAAATGCATACTTTTCTAGTTAACCAAATCTTCTCTTGCTCTATTGGATTTATTAATGTCGAGTGAAGCCACATTATGGCATATTCATATGTTAACAAAACACTATTGAATCGTCAAATGCATACGACTCCAGCAAACCAGGAGCTATTGGCTCGGGGCTGTGGGGATAAGAATGCTAGAATATAAACATAGCCAGAGTTGTTAACAAACCTCACCTGAGCAGAAGTTCAAGACTAAGTTTGTTTGGATAATATTATACACTCTGTACTTAGACATAGATATATATCTTACCTCATTTGGAATCATCCAGATATCAATTTTAGAACGATGCAGACAGTATTGAGTAGCACAAGAGGAACTCTCAAGTATTGTGTTGCGTAGATGAGACCTATAATCTGTCCCTTGACTGATTTTGTCCTGCCCCCTGAGAATTCTGAGAGGCTCCATCCCCTAGGCGCAAGGAAGCGGTCTTCATTTAAAATCGCCAGTGCATTTGCAAGAAGCAGAAAGCCTTCAAGTAGTGTACCCAGACCCATTTACCTGAAAAATGAAGCGTTTGTCTCATACAACGACGTATGACTTTGATTTTTAGGCATTAATCTCCATTCCCCATCCCCTATTCAATCTAATACGTAAATGAGAAAAAGGAGACTTGCTAAATAACTCATTATGTGCGTTAACTCAAAAGATATGACAGCCGAAATGAAAGCACAGAATGCTTCTGAGAAAAAAATTAGTTTCATATTTATAACGAAGTTTACATCATCTCAAATCTTATTTCGATTTGTGGCAACTTCAGCACAAACGGTATGACTGTATCCAGAGATGAGCGCTTAAATGCCACTCAGTAGTTGTCTAATCCGTTCTGATGGCGAAAGAAGAGTCTGCATCTATATGTAGGAGAAAATCCCTCATATCTAACAAAATCGAAGTAGATCTAGACCATGTCGCTGAATCATGCACCAGCAAAGCACTCATTGTGTGCTTTCTCACTTCCGTAAACATAATTTTGGGAAATATATAAAACTTTTACGATGAATGGAACCCTGTATCTAAAATAGTAGATTGACACAAACTCTGCCCTCTGTATTTTAGGAAGATGTCGTCATGATTAACGCAACAACGCAAGGCTAATCATTATCGAACCTTAGATCAAGCAGTTATACTATTCTAATTTGTTTAAAAGAGCAAAACTATTTTAAGCTCCAAATCAAATGACCCACAAACAAAACAACCCATTTTACATAAATTCTAACACTCGCAGAAAAATGAAGACTTGCAGCATTCTGCCACAGAAACAACAGCAAATAAGAGAGATTACTACTCAATTACCTCACTTTTAAACAACCCTAAATACCAAACCCAAAAAACGGATGCAAAACCTAGCAACCCAGGAAAAATCGAATCCCCACAAGCAGTGCAGTAAAACCTCAAAAACCCAATAAAGCCCATGTCAGATTGAAGCTTTAAAATCATAACTTTGAACCCACCAAGCT
This sequence comes from Heteromeles arbutifolia, assembly GCA_024362995.1. NCBI lineage: Eukaryota > Viridiplantae > Streptophyta > Magnoliopsida > Rosales > Rosaceae > Heteromeles > Heteromeles arbutifolia. Next base: position 7,162,359 of record JANCRC010000018.1, on the reverse strand, counting down.
TCAATGGCACAGGTAATTACAAGAATAACCCAGGAATGGCAAACACGAAAAGTAGGAAGCTTTAGCTCGCAAATTATGAATGTGATTCAGAAATTGATAAAAATCCAAGTAATAATTTCAGAGATTAAGGAAGAAAATTGAAAACCCTTGTTACTAACCTGAATGCGAGGACCTGATCTCAGGAGAGGGAGAGACTTGGAGGTGGAAAATGCTAAAGCCAACGGCTTCCAACAACGAAGACTCGAGGAACAAAGTAGAACGTGCCCTTTTGTTTACTTGCTGGATCACCTCATTTGGGCCTGGCCATAGTGGGCCTTGTAATAATTGTCGTGGTTAAAATTTTAGGGTGGCGGTAGATTTGAGTTAAAGCGTGAATCTCCCACGATCTACTTTATGTTGGCAATTTAAATTACTTCCCGCACAATACGTTCTGGACAGCGCTCTTGGGATCCTCCCCGTCGGCATGTTGGAGAGGTATGTTGGCAGCTCGACCTATATTCTAGAGCGTGGTTCCCGTTGGAGAGTGGGGGATGGGCGGTCTATCCGTATCTGGCAGGACAGATGGCTTGACCATCCTCATTTATTCGGTCCCTTTTCTGCTTCCCCTGACACTTGTAACGTCGAGTGGGTGTCGTCCCTGATTCTTCAGGACTCTGCCTCTTGGAACACGGAACTCATTACCTGTTTATTTCCTCCTGGTGAGGCCGCCACGATTTCAGCTACCCCACTGAGCTCCCGTTTGCCCCCGGATTGTTTAATGTGGCATTTTGATTCGAAAGGTCTCTTCTCGGTTAAAAGTGTCTATAAGGTTGCTGTCTCGATGCGTGATGTGGCGTCCTCTTCCTGCCACAATCCACTGTCAACTAAAACATGGAACCAGTTATGGAAGGCTTCGGTTCCAGGTAAGGTCAAAATTTGTGCTTGGAAAGCTTGCAGGAATATTCTCCCCACTCGGTCGAATTTGGAGAAGAAGGGAGTGGCGGTGGACAACATCTGTATTTTTTGTAGTTCCTCTTCGGAGTCGGCGCTACACGTGTTTAACGGTTGTCCATTTGCTCGAGCGGTATTTTTTTCTTCCCGCATGGATGTGTATCGGAGCCTCTCGGCAGATTTATCTTTTTGAGACTGGTTTTCTGAGGTTATTAATTCCATTTCTCCTACCCAGTGCAACTTATTTCTGACGCTTATTCATTCAATATGGCGTGCAAGGAATTCTCCTTTGTGGGATGGTAAATTGGAAAGCCCTGCTATGGTGAGCCATGTGGCGAATCTTCAATTACAAACCTATGTTACTGCTCAGATTTCACCCCGGTCATCTGTTGGTCCCGTGCAGGCTCTTTGGTCTCCCCTTCCTGCGGGTGTGATTAAAATTAATGTGGATGGTGCTCTTCGTGTGGCCTCTCAGTTGGGGGGTGTTGGCGTGGTATTTCGCGATGCTGGAGGTTTCATTCGTCGTTTTACTCACGTCAACAACCCTTACATGGTTGAATTGTTGGCTGCACGCGAGGGTATTTATTGGGCTAAGGAAAAAAATGTGGCTTGTATTATCCAAGAGAGTGATTCATTACAAGTCGTTCACGCTATTGGAAGCTTGCGAAGAGGTTTCTCCTCCCTAGATTTATTTGTGGATGATGTTCGAGAGAGTCTGCGGGGATTTGATGTTTCGCACATTTGTCATATTCGTCGTTCCGTCAATGGTGCGACTCATAGATTAGCCAAGTTGACTTTAGATTCTCCTTCAAGTTTTCATTGCTTTGAGGTACCACCGGATGAAATCTGTAACGTCCTATTGGATGATTGTTTATTGTCTCATTGACATTAATAAAACCGCTATTGTTTCTATCAAAAAAAAAAAAAACAAATCTCGTTTCTTATATTGCAATTCTCTCACTTATTTTTGTGATTGACTAGATAAAATGAAAATCAGACGATAGAAAAAGAGTAAAACTACAAACGAAAAATATGAGAGTGTGGAAATCGTTGTCTCGGGTCTATAATCAGAACCGTGCAAGGGTCGTAACATGCAATGTTTATACAAAAGAAAAACATGCTAAATCTAATTTTCAATTGTCTTCATATATGATACACTTTGTATGTACATTGTATAAAGGAAAATTGTCATTTGGATGGATATCTCCCCGCTGGTGATGAAGCTGGCTCATTGGTCCTTTCACAAATGCAACCTGGATATGGATTCGCATAAAAGTTCTCCTCCAGTCTAGGCAAAATTCTGGGCACTCTTGGATATGGTGCTCCCATACGATTTTTGTGTAACCTCTTAACTCGGGACGAGAATGTTTTCCAAGTTATCATACCCTTGTCTAACTTATCGATCAATCTAACAAATCTTTGTCTGCAAGGCAAGTAACATCGAGTGTGTCAGATACGAAACTCCCAATGAAACGTGTTACTTACCCTTCTATCTCTCGCCACATCACCATCTTACGAGAGAGATATTGAGAGTGGGTTATGCAACACGTGACAGGTAAGTTTTTCTTGTTAGATAGAGTGCGAGTGAAGATTGAGCTGAAATTAGTTGGGAAAGAATCGTGCTTACTTGTCGGGGCTGATTGTTTTCCTAAACCCTTCAAATCTTCGGTGGCCTTTGACTGCTTTGGCCATGTTTCCATCATAGGAGTAGATGAAAACATCACTCTCAACTGCTATAATATAATCTAATGCGGCAAGCTGATTGAGCTTATCCTTGTAAGGTTGCAACTCTTCTTCGGATGCTAAATTCGAGTGGAAAAATAGATTTGGATACTTGGTTTGCAGTGATGTTAGCCCGTCTTGCCCGTAGACTTCACCTGCAGCTATGTAAATTTTCGTATCCGAAGGAAACCCTATTGCCTCAAGGAAAACAGCAATCTCTCTTGGGGTCATGGGGCATTGTCCATGTTGTCTTTGCACTGTACCGTTGATCTTTTTATGCTTCCAATGTGGCGTCTTCTCCCTTATCATTTCGAGTTCTAAATCTTCTTCTCTAGTGAGATTGTGACTGCAGCCTGTGAAGGAAAGAATGTCCTTTTCATATCTGTGTTTGTAACATTCTGATCACTTGTTAGAAACTTTCCTCGGACAGCAAGAAAATGTTAAATATCCTTTTTTTTTAATTAATTAGACAAACCTTAGATGGAGGGCAATGTATTTGCCATCATTGTTCTTTAATCTGTAAATCAAATTCATTGCAAGCTCTTCGATTTCAACTGCGAAGCGCAATGCCTTATAAAAGGCGCGGCAACGGAGTCTCTGGATCGAGCTATCAACATTATTAGCAAGTCTGGAATCTGTGAAGGTAAATTTGACAACCTTGTGTTTCTTCAATAATGTCACCATCTGTTGTTTATAGTAACCGGGCTGGTCACAAATTGTTAGACATTGTTAGATTCAAACAATCAAACCTCAGCGGTTTTGTCGAAAATGGTACTGACAACGTTGATCATACCCCTGACCAAGAAACTGGAGCCTTATGGCGGGGTTTCATGTTTGCAAACTCCGGCGGGAGAGACTCTACGATCATGATATCATCTCTCAAAACTTCCATGAAGTTCTTCCAATTGAAAATGTCTTTGAAGTCACTGAGAAGGAAAAAAAAAAACTCAATTACAATAGCCTAGTCTAATTATAAACATACAGTAATCAGTTAGTAAGTTAATTCGACGCTAACCTTGGGTCAGTCCAAAAGGATCTGTGATCTAAAGAAGGTAGAACAAGAGTGGCATTCATAAGTTTTGCTATGGCAACCATATCACTAATCTGCAATGCCAATTTGTTCATAAGAAACAATAAGAAAAAGAAATATACACCAAATTGGAAAATCCGAAAACACAAAAGCTTAGCTCGATTATTAGTGTGTACCCCGAGCTTCATTTGATTCAATCCGCCATTGGAACGAACAAGGATGTAGCCATTTGTGGCTATTTCATTCACTGCAAGAAAAGAAGCTTGCAATTTATCTAAAATGTTTCACTGATGGATCGCAAAAGCTTACTTGTTGGGGAAGAAAGCTTTCGGGACGTACGAAATTCCTTCTTCGCTCGATTTATGCATTGGTAGTAGTTATAACTCTTTGGTGGCGTCCAAATATCAAGGGTCTGACTAGCAGAAATTAAATAAAAGATGGGATCACAATTTCTGCAACTTTTTAAAACAAAATGCAGTAAAAGATAACAATCTGACCTGGAACTTATGAGCATTTTAGCCACATTTACCCTGTCACCTAATCTGACCATGTTCTGTTTCAACGTCGTCGTCCCTTCGATCAGTGAAGGTCGAATCAAACTTATTTTCCCCATCACCGTCAACTCTGGAAACGTGTTCAGCAAGGCAAACTTGGCCAACATTGACAGAAAGGCCAAACCCATCAAAACCATTGAAGTCCATTTGCACCACCGCCCGCTCGAGAAATCGGACAACTTTCGCACCCTGCGGCGGAAAAACACGGCATGAGCATTGGAGTCATCGAACTTGGTGGAGGAACCCGGTTGCCCCTCCGTTGCCTCGAAATGCCGCCGCCTCGACCTAGCGCATGAGTTGTGATCACTAGTGGATTTCGACATAGAGGAGGAGAGAAACAAAGGAAAAACAAAGGAGATGCAGAGTAATGTAAAGAAAGAAAAAGAAGGAAAGGGGGATGTGGGATTGGGTTAAGAGGAAATAGTGGGAGGAAGATGCTGCCATGTTTGATTAATTGCTTTTTTGTTTTTATAATTTTTATGGCGTTGGAATATAAGTGGGAGCAAATTATAAGGCGGAAAAGAGGAGAATACATACAAATCAAGAGGATAGTATGCATAAAAGGGCCTCGATAAAGAAATGTCTATTAGCAATCTAAAATAGTTCTTCAAGTTTTATTTTTTACGTTGACAAAGTTCACTAGTTTGTTTAGCAATATGATTATGATAAACTTATTTTTTATTCTATTTTTATATATGCTATGATATTTAGAGGTGGAGATTTGAACTTAGTCAATCAATTATAATTACGTTTTAAACTTGTCATATATGAGATCCAAATACAAAACTTTTCACTTACAAATGAAAGTGAATACTACTGGACCGTAGTATTAGTAAAATTTAAGAAACATCCTTTTCAAACAAAAGAAAAATGAACAAGAACCACGCGGTGGTCGAGTGGTTGGAACAAATTTCAGACATGTATTCCACACGGTTAGTCTTAGTTTCGATTTTGGCTCTAATGAATCACACAATAGTGGCCATAGGGAGACTAAAATGTCCCTATGAGTCTTTCAAGCCTCTAAAAAGATAGACTGTCATGATTTCGCCCCCAGCTGATCTCATTTTTGAGAAAAAAAAAGGGGGAAGAAAAATGGAACATAAATTAAGGCAAATCTCATGCAACAAGAGAAATGGCTTTCAGTTTGGGTTGGGCTTAGGATCCAAAATCATTGAATCGGACTCCTACACAAACTTGGGCCTTCTGATAATTCAAGAAAAGGCCCACCTGTAAATTCAAACCCTTTTATATAAATACTGTCATCTTCTCCCGCAACCAAACTAGGGTTTTAGTGCTTCTTCTTCACAGGCGTCTGTGGTTGCTCGCTGTACTCACATAAACCCCCAATCGCAAAAATGGTGAAGGGACGCCAAGGAGAGCGAATTAGGTAAACTGATCCATTTCTTCCCCCCAAAAACCCTAATTTTGAAAATGTTAATCCGATTACATGTTTTCAGATTTCTAATCGTTTTCTCACTCTATCTTTCTCGTATCAGACTGTACGTCAGGGGCACCGTCCTCGGATACAAGAGGTAATTGATTTCTATCGAGCTTTTTGTGATTCTTTTTTGCAATTAATTTTCCACTGATTAAATGTAAAATGAAAAGATATAAATATATATATATATATATATATATATATTGTGTTTTGAGCTAAATGGAGGCTAGGGTTTTGGGTTGACTATTTTTATTTTTTGGGGTTAGGTCTAAGTCGAACCAGTACCCGAGCACCTCTCTGATTCAGATCGAGGGAGTGAACACCAAAGAGGAGGTTGCATGGTATGCCGGGAAGCGGTTGGCCTACATCTACAAGGCCAAGGTGAAGACCAATGGCAGCCACTACCGCTGCATTTGGGGCAAGGTTTCCCGGCCTCATGGTAACAGCGGCGTAGTTCGTGCTAAGTTCACTTCCAATTTGCCCCCCAAGTCCATGGTATTGTGTTTTATTAGAATTATTGTTTGCTGTTTTTCTTTTTGTTGCAATCGGTATTTTATTGAGCTCTTTCGTGTTTCTTTGCAGGGTGCTCGTGTGAGGGTGTTCATGTACCCCAGCAATATCTAAGTTTTTAAGGTACATTTTTTGAGCTTGCTTTGCTTAATTGTCTGCCTACACTGTTATTTATAGGGAGTATGTGTTTCTAGCGCATGGCATGGATGTTTATCTTCAAAAGTTTTAGTTTATTGTTGTGATCTTTTGTTGTGGATTTTTCTTCTACAATGTGGTTCAATACGCAACTTCAGCATGTGTCCTTTACCTTTGTTAGACAATCAGGCGTGTGTTTTCGGGGCAATGAGCTTGTGTGGTGTACTGTAGGGAGTGCGTTGTTATCTGGAGGATCATTTCAAATATTCCAATATAGATTTACAGTTTTAATTGTTATTTATGAACTTGCGGCTACGGTACCTTCATTTTTACATGGCCCCGAGAGTACTCCCTTCGTATGTTATTTCAGTTGACTCCGAACTTTTGGATTGTTTGCATTCCAAATGTTGACTGATATTTGATACATGTATAACTATTCAGTTATCTTTTGGGTTTCTTCCATTGGGCTGTTTCACGACATTTTTTTATGCTCATGTATTTCTTGTCTCTATGGGATACAAATTCAGTATATGAGCTTATACAGGGATTGCAAATTTATCTGTCCACGATGAAAGTTTTGCTTTGTAATCAGAATTATGCGGGGTGTTTAATCATAATGCTCCATGTTTGTAATTTTAGAGGATATCAAGAAATTTGATTGGCAGCAATATGTATATTGCTTTTTTGTTTCTTGCTCCATGTTTTAACGTCTTGTAGTCATGATGCATGTTACATCCATCTTCATATGACTATTTGTGCAACTATGTGCTCAGCCCGCATTTCGTATTGCTTCTATAGCATATTCTTCATACCCTGGTTCTAAGCTCATGCTCATTTCTTCCTTGCAGTTGCTCAGGACTTGTAGATGATAGAGAACGGACACTTGAAGGGGTCTACTTTCACATGGTTTTTACAAGCGAAGTTAGATGTATTTGGTTGAAGCCGACTCAGTTTTGTTGTTCGGATGGTAGAACACTGTTTTAATACTCCTTTACTAATTTTAATGCATATTATCTGACCATTTCAATTATGTTTCGAAGATTCATTATTTGAACGTCTGAAGTTTTGAATGAAGCAAGTCTTGTTGGCTATTTTTCTCAAATTAGATCTGTTTAAAAATATGAATTGGTAATTTGGTATATTCAAGTTAGAGGGAACAAATGATACTTAATCTAGACTGATTGCGACCTAGTCTTCGTTCGTGGTCTCTCTTGTTGAAATTTCGATGTTTCTTTTTTGAGTTGTTTTGTTTGTTTCATCCGGATTGACACTCCGGATCTGTGGTTGGAGCCCGCTGTTCGAGAGATTCGGACCACTCAGTTTCAATTTTACTTTCTCCATTAGTCTATCTTTCTGGTCCATTTCAAAAAGATCCAAAATTTGAACGGTCTTGATCTTTCTCTCTTGAATGAAGGGGGTCTCTTGGCACGTGGGCTCAGGAAACAGAAATCCGGAGTGGAACTCATTCTGTTTCAATCCCGGTGGGAGTTGTCAGATATCGGCATTCTTCCTTCATCTTGCCTTACTGGTCACTTTCATATTGCCGGGAAAGAATTTGTTGTGATGACAATCGATATTTAATCAACTATTTGTGCGTATTTCTTTTAATCGGTTCTATTTGTGTGTATTTCTCGAAAGGAATGAAAAAACTTTCGAAAGAAAGCCCGCCTCCGATGCCCGAGAAATGCTGAAAGGAAAGGCACAAAAGGTATTGCGAATTTGCGATTTAACTTGCTGTTGAGGTCATATTTTTTGTCGTTAAAAACCAATTGTTGTGAACATGGTTCGTGGATGCGAAACGTCAAAAGTGTAGATTTGCTTTGCTTTCGTTTGTGATTAAGTGGCATGTGATGTAAAAGTTGTTTTAAACCATACGATACGCACATGCATGAACTATGCTTCTCACATTCACAACCCACATGATACTAATTGTAAGATTTAAGCTTTCACATTCACTTTTTAGCTCATGATCCATGTCCTAAATAACCCATCAAACTATTATCTCTCATACCTAATCACAATTTCTTTTTAGTACAACAATGTATTTTACATTAAGGGGATGGGAGAGTTCGACTAAGCTACATAATAAGCAATTTAATTTGGTATCAAATTCGTCATCCACGAGATTCGAACATAAGACCTCTCACTTACAAGTGAAGAGGAATACCACTAGACCGTAGTACTGACTGGCACCTAATCACGATTTTGACCTGCTAATAAGTTGCGATTAAGTTACTCATAGACACTCAGCGACGACACATATTTGAATAGACTTCAGTACCTATAAGCACTTAGTATGGACACATAACTGTCGAATTTTATCCAATAGTTTAAACTGAGTGACTGAAGACTGTTGAATTACACTCAACAATTAATGAATCAAATATGTGTTGATGTTGATTTTATAAGTTACAAAGAAAAATTGAATTCGTTGGCAAGAACTTACGGTCGAAGTCAGTAGACAAACAATGTGGATTAATAACTGAGTTTGACTAAACCAGGTCCATATAAATTAGGTAAACTAATCCCATTTTTCTTGGAGTAAAGAATGTGCACTAGGATGAGGCCGCCAAATGGCAAAGGCCTCCCGCACAAGACATTTCAAAGTTCGGTACTACCAGCAAAATCCTGCTCAATTTCCAGTGAAGTGGCCCCCACAATCCAAAAGTAACTAACCTCATCTAATAGAAATTTTTAATTGTGATGGGAATACAAGTGGTACATCACGTGTTTTAATAGAAGTGGTAAATTTTTTTATTTTTTAAGTTATTAACTTTTTAGCACACATATCCCACTATTTGTATAGTGACACGTGGCGTACCATCACTTGTATCGGTCACTGAAAAATCTCTCATCATCTAAATTTAACTTTTGCCCTTGTTGAATCTTTTTTCCATTGATTTGTCAAAAATGGCTATCAACGTCAAAACTAATTCAACAAATAGTGTGACAATATTTATTGATTCAAATACACATCTCTTGCATTTTATTATGTACTAGCCTTCATGCACTCGCTCACGCGCGTGCAGAAGACATTTTTTGAATCACGGCGTGCTAAGCACGACTTACACGTTTTAAATGTATTTGTATGGGTAAATTGACGAAAGGAAAGTCAAATATTTGAAGTAAATGAATAATCTTAGATCATGCTAGAAGAAATCCCTCATAAACTAATTAAATCAACTGAATTCACATAATAAAATCAGTCTTTATAGAATTTACATTAAGAATAGAGAAAATAATATTTAATAAACAATTGATTGAATCACATTATTGCTAGCCCATTGTGAGGCTAAGCCCACCCCTTCCCCCTTAGTGTAAATAATATCGTTTGTTAAAAAAAATAAAAATCATTTGACAACTAATTTAATTACATTATTATCCGCGTGCGAAAGACCTTTTTTATAACAGACATTTATTAAACAACTGATTGAATCACATTATTGCTAGCCCATTGTGAGGCTAAGCCCAACCCCTCCACCTTAGTGTAGATAATATCGTTTGTTAAAAAAAAAAAAATCATTTGACAACTAATTTAATCACATTATTATCCGCATGCGAAATACCTTTTTTATAACCGGTATTACACGCCTCTTAAGATGTTTTGAACGTGTTTAAAAATAGAGAAAATAATATTTAATAAACAACTGATTGAATCACATTATTGCTAGCCCATCGTGATGCTAAGTCCACCCCTTCCCCCTTAGTGTAGATAATGTTGTTTGTTAAAAAAAAAATAATCATTTGATAACTAATTTAATCACATTATTATTCGTGTGCGAAAGACTTTTTTTATAACCGGCATTACACGTCTCTTAAGATGTTTTGAATGTGTTTAAAATAGAGAAAATAATATTTAATAAACAACTGATTGAATCATATTATTGCTAGCCCATTGTGAGGCTAAGCCCATCCCCTCTACCTTAGTATAGATAACATCGTTTGTTAAAAAAAAAAAACAATCGTTTGACAACTAATTTAATCACATTATTATCTGCGTGCGAATGACCTTTTTTATAACCGATATTACACGCCTCTTAAGATATTTTGAAAGTGTAAAAAAAATAATCATTTGACAACTAATTTAATCGCATTATTATCCATGTGCGAATGACATTTTTTATAACCGGCATTACATGCCTCTTAAAACTTTTTGAACGTGTTTAAAAATAGAGAAATTGAATTACATTATTGTTAGTTTATTGTGAGGTACTAATTATAAAAAAAAAATTAAAAAAAAACACACACACACACACAAAAAAATTAATTATTAAAAAAATACTATTAAAAAAAAAAAATATCCCTGCCTTATTTGATGCATTATTTTGAGATGTCTTTGAAGTTTTTTGTTTTGGGAGCATTTTTGTCCCATTTTTTTGTTGAAGCTTGATGACACCAAAACACTATTCATCTTTTCTTCTCTTATTATGTATAAGCGATATTGATGGAGTGAGAGATTCAGCATAGATATTTAAGATGCAACGATAAACGCTTTTAATTTTATTTACCTTTATATTTTAAGACAATTGGAAGTGTCTAAGCTAATAATCGAACTTCCAGCGGATGAGCCCCGAATTCCAAAATCCTAAAGTTGTAGGTGCGAACGAATGAAGTTGCAGGGACCAGGAAGGGATTAGGGATAGGGGTGTGCTATCGAAATATCATTTTTTAATTCTCACGCACTCCTTGTTAATTTCTATTTTTATATTTTCTTTAATTCATTCGATCCGATGACAACTACTTTCCTCCAGACCTCCATACTCCCCCTGAGAAAAGTATGGATCCGAAAGAGTACTACAATTTTAAGAGAAAAGAAATAAGAAAGAATGTTTCATATCCAAAAACTGCTCATCAACAATCGGACAAGTAGAGAATGTTGAGGTGAACCAGAAAAGTTTGGGTAAAGCCGGATCTAAATGTTGGCTGGGTAAGCATCCTGTAGTAAAGAGGAATAGTTATGAACCCTGTAGACCATCACCATGGTATTAGAACTGTCCATATCCAATTCATCATCCAGAACCATATCACATCCTGGATCTGATGAAATAAGATGAATTGAGACGGTATTTTGTAAATACGTAATTATCTTGAATATATTAACTATTTCTTTATTTTCCGATCTCCTGGAAGGGACAAAAGAAACACTTGTTCTTTCTTCAACAATTTTTTATCTCTAGTAGTTCTCTTAGTAGGATTTGAACCCTGTAAATGTGAATTGCGTGAAAATAAGATACTCCAAATTTAGGAGTCCAAAAATTTTATTAAACTTTTTTGAACAAATTAAAAAAGTATGTGAAAAGGAAAAAAAAAAATATGCGCATAGCACATCCCTACATACCTTAGGATATCCGTAAGTTTGGCAGCACATACACCTGGACTTTGGATCGTGCAAGTGCAGCAAATAATAATATCATTTCCAAATCACTAGAATTATATAAATATTGCTTTGTCCTTGCATGACCTCGTATTCCTTCACATGGCCGAAATTTATGGCAATCTCTTCCTTAACCTTTTCAGGCTTTTCTTAAGATCGGCTGCTAATACTTAATTAATTTGCTTAATTGACCAAACTAATTTTTACTTAAGCAATAAAAAATAGGGGCTTTTAGATCCAGGTCCAAAAACATAAAGTCTTTTTAGGAGTGAGTCCAATTATCTAATTATATGTTTTTATTTCTTTTATACTCATTTTATATTTTCTAAAAATATTAAAAATCAATTAAAATCTTCTAATATTATGTATTTTCCAACTCTAAAAAATCTAATCAATATCTTGTATACTAACATAAATCTTCAAGTAACAAATATATGAATGTATATTATACCTATAACTGAGATATGAAACCTAACTAAAAGGTAGAAAAATAATAATATACCTACAAACAAGACACATTAATCTATGACAAGTTGTTTATAAAAAAAAATCTGGTAGATAAAATACAATTAACCTGTGGTATAGGTTGATTATAAAAATTAAAAATAAAATTTATAAATGAGGTTTAAAGCAGGAGGAAGAACAAAGAAATAACAAAAAATAAATAAAAAGAAATAATCAAAGAGATAATTGGGAAGAAATTTGATTTTTATAATAATTCTTATCATTGAAGAGATAATTAAATAATTAAATTTATGAAATTGGACTTATTTTAATAAATTGGACTATTTATACTATTGACTCAAAAAATTGGACTTATATCAAATTTCCCCTAAAAAATATGAGTCAAGACCAGAGTTAAAAAGATAGAAAAGAAAAAATAAAGATGGATTCTAGTTTCTACATAAATTCTACATTCCCAATACATCATCTCAACTCTTTATTCGACCGACTCTTTCTCAAGTATAAACTTTTGGAATATGCTAGCATTTGACGCTTGTATTTAGTGGCAGATCTAAGATTCGAATCTTGCGTGGATTGTGTTAAAAGCCCAAGTTTTTTTTATATAGAAACAGTGTGAATGGTGCAAAAAAAAAAAAAAAAATCAGTTTATTCGCTTAGGCATTTTGTCAAATGAGTGATATCAAGAGAATTTGTCGAATGTTGTCCACGCAATCTGTCAAGATACGCCTAGCAGATATTACATCAAACAATTAGTAGGTATAAACTACAAAGGGACCCGTACAACACCTTCGAAGGATCCTCGTTAGACCTTCATATTTATATTTTCTGAACTATAAGTGGTCCTAAGACCACCTAGGTTCCAGCGTGCATGCGCCTTCGCATGTGTAATGATGTGATGGTGATTAAATTATTTGTAAATGACTTTCACTCCTTATTAGTAACCAAAGTGTGTTGATCATATTTTTCTTTTGGAACAAACGATATTATATACACTAAGGAGGTGAGAGAGTGAGCTAAGTCATCGTGAGACTTAGTTGTACACTCAATCGATAATCGTAAACATAACCGCTATCCTTTCGCCTAAAAAATTTCCATTTAAAGATATTTTGAGCTCCACGGCAAGGATGATGTCGACCTACGTGATGTTTTAGTTTACAAGATGAAGGTGTCATTGACCATCTTTTTCCCTCAAAATCCAGACAAATTAGTGAGCCTGGACTAATTGCTACACGGAAGGTCCGGATTGGACTGGATAGTATTATTACGGATATTCCCTTTTCATCCAGACCAATGGTAAATCGGAAGCAGAATATACTCCTTTCTCGGCTCTCTGAACTTTGCTTGTCAAAGCCATGTTTAGCTTTCGTTTTAGCTTCAACTCCAACAACTCTGGTTGCAGCTTCGCAGTTGCAGGTAGCCAGCCATGTTTGGATGCACAATAACTTGCTCAAATCAACAGATTAAAACGACTTGATTAATCTGTTTTTCTAAAGTTTTTTACACCCAAACAAACAGAACTCATCGGAGTTTGGTGTTTTTTTATTGACTTCTTCGATGGCACAGATTGCTTTGACTGCTTCAGCTCCTCTTGTTCCCGTCAGCTGTAATTGTATGTTTCGATCTCTTAATTAATCCCCCCATCTTAATTAGCTGCCCAAATTTGTTTTTAAAATTATTGGGGCTTGAACAAATGGATTCTGGATTCTACTGTTTGGTTGCTGAGAAAATGTTGAAAGAGAAGGGGAAGAAAAGTAGAGCAAGATTCACTGAAAACTTCTAAAGTGTTGTGTGATTTGGTAATCTGATCAGAACCCAGATCGTGGTTTTGGATTGTTTCTTGTATTTTTCCAGCACTTTCTCGGATTCCAAACAGAGTGGCATAAATTTGTGAATTTGGGGAAGGCTTTTGACATTTCTGGGAATTTTTGCAGGTGGTGCAAAGCCGAAGAGTAAATCAGTGCTTCTTTGTTCTTCAAGACGATATGCGAGTACGAGCAGTTCTTCGCTATCGATCACAAGTTTCGGAGGCAGAAGCCTTCGGATCGTTGAGTCGAAAGCAAATGCAGCTGCAGCAGGAGTAGCAGCTAGTAGTGAAGGTTTTGAAGAGGTAGCTGAAGGCCAACCGGTCTCTTATCCATGGGCAGATAAAAAGGTTAGGACTCTCTTCTCAATTTGCATTTTATAAACCCTATTTACTTAAGAGAACTTTAACGAAAAGTTTCCGGTACTATTTACTTTAACGAAAAATTACATTTTTATACTAAAAAGTCAATCCTGGTACTATTCACTTTACCCTTTATTTTGTCCTTATCGTTAAAACTCAAAGTTTTCAAACCATTTTCATTAGTTTTCCTTTTACTTAAAGCTACATGTTAAGTAATGCTACATTAATTACATTTAGAGGCGTTTTTAAACTGCTTATTTGGCGTAGTTGAAATTTTATTGTTACATTAATTATTGTGATCAACTTATAAGTGAAACATCATATGTCACGTAATGTGGTTTTAAATACAATATTCTCACATTATTATTAAAGATTTATGAGTATTGTTACACATATATACTACGTTTACTGACTACATTAAAGACTACATTTTTTATGTGGCTGAATTTCGGTTCAACTGAGATATGTGATCGATAAACTGAAGAAACAAGAAGAACCATTTGCACATTGTGCAAATACACAACAACACAGTGCCCCACCAAAAATTAATAGCTCCTATTTTTGGTACATGCAGTCCAAAGCAATTTCAAGGTACACACATCACTAATTCAAGTGATAAATGTACTCATTAAAGCAAGCAAGTAATTTTCATCAAAGATTTTGTTTTTGAGTTTGTCCATTGTCAAATCATTTTGATCATTTCGTAAAAAGTATTCGTTAAATAGTACCAAAATGACAAAAATACACTTAATTTTTGTAAAATTATTTTGGCCCATTGTTTACGAAATTAATAGTATTTTGTCATTTTAGTTCTTATTTAACAAAGATTTTTAACAAAAGAACCAAAATAATTGATAGTGGACAAGCTTATATACCAATTTTATAAATTTCAAATCTCAAATATCAAAGTAGAAAATTGTATCAATCTCGATGATAATTTTGACTAAAATCCCAAACAGAAATAGAAACAAGAAGAAGCATCTGATTGATGATCAAGTCAAGTGGATTTGAAGGGTACCCAACCACTAATTAAAATAATAATCTTCTGCTAATTAGTCGTTTGCATGAATGATGATCCAATTCTCTAATAGCGCGAAAAGAATAAAAATTGCTGGCCAGATTCGAACAAGTATTTAAAAAAAAAAATTGGACTGGAATTTTGATGTTGCGATGTGGCCTAACATAATCTTTTAATTTTGTATTCAACCAATCAAAATAAAATAAAATAAAATAAAAAAAGTGCGTCGGCCGTTGAGAATTTCCTCATTTATACGGACCGGCTATTACGGCAGACACTTCCAAGCCGCATACGTAGTTCCCATACGCATCTTTTCTTTCTCTTTAAAACAATAATAATAAATAATACTTTAGTAAATCTTAAATATGAAATTTCTTTTATTTGCTTTCTAATTTTTTTATTCGATTGGACAAAAACAGAAGATTATTGGCTTTCTCTTAAAAAGATAAAGACATTCGTTTAAGATAATTGGTAAAAATAATATGTCTAAATCACATAAATGCGATGACGATACATAATTATAATTAACTCGATTTTGAATACAGATACGAGTGTAGAACCACCTTTTTTTTTTAATAAAGTCAAAATACTTTGGGAGAAAATGAAGAAAGGTATTGTTTTATTGTTCAAATCTTTAATAAGATACCAATAAAATTAAGTCCATACAATTAATTTTAAAAACAATATTGTCAAAGTCCACTTTCCTTTTAGTTCACAGCAAAAAAAAAAAACAAAAAAAAACAAAAAAAAAAAAACTAATTAAAAATTAAAAACAAAGAAAAAACTAATTAAACTACTGACAGATAAAGGAGAACAGAAATAAACGAAGTGAATTCTCGCGTACGCGTTTACCTCTCTCTCTGCTTTAAAACTCTCTCCCTACTCTCTCTCTCTCTGTCCTCCCCTATTTGCAGAAGAAGCACATTCCTCGTCGGTCGTCCTCAAAACTCTGACCCAGCGACGCAGCCTCTCTCTAAATTCCAACGCAGACCCAACTCCCCCACCTCCCTCCCTCTCCCTTTCTCCGTCGCCATCTCAGAATACCCAATTTTTCCTGCTGTTTTTCGTTTTCAATTTCCTCAATAAATTCGCAGTCTTTTCGATGGACCTAGATTCTCAGATCCATGGGAGGCCGACCCATGTTTCTACATAACCCAATTCTTCATTCTGCACCTGGGTTTTCACCAATGCCCCAGCCCTAGCAGATCCCACCCCCACCTGAATTTAACGCATTCTGGGTTTTTCCCCAAATCTCAGCCGTCCGATCGAGACCCGCCTCGGAAGATGAAGGGGAAGAGCCGCTTGTTCACGATCGGGCTTGTCACCGCCTGGTACTCGTCCAACATTGGGGTTTTGCTGCTGAACAAGTACTTGCTCAGCAACTATGGCTTCAAGTACCCGATCTTCCTCACCATGTGCCACATGACGGCTTGCTCTCTGCTCAGCTACGTCGCAATTGCTTGGATGAAGATGGTTCCGATGCAGACCATTCGATCCCGGGTCCAATTCTTGAAGATCACGGCGCTCAGCCTGGTGTTTTGTGTCTCCGTCGTGTTTGGGAACATTTCGCTGCGGTACTTGCCGGTGTCGTTTAACCAGGCTATTGGCGCCACCACGCCGTTCTTCACTGCCGTTTTCGCCTACTTAATGACTCTCAAAAAGGAGGCTTGGCTCACGTATCTCACCCTCGTTCCTGTTGTTACAGGAGTCGTCATTGCAAGTGGGGTATGAGCTCTCTTCCTTTTCTGTTAATTTTTGCTTTGTTTAATGCAAATTCAAGTGTTTTCTTGAGAATTGCTGTGAATTCTGGAAATGGGTTTGCTTTGGTATGAGCTACTTTGGATGGGAATTGAGCAACTTTGCTTAGACTAGTCTGAATTGTGGGATATGGGTTGGGATGGATTGGTGGCATTTTTCACCAATTCGGTTGTTTATAACTCCAATTGTTTATGAAAGTGGGTGGCTTTTTCCAATTTCCCTAGTTAATATAGCCAGTAAAGTTGTGAGATTGTGCAAACGTATGTGGAGCCTTCAATTTGACCGGAGCAATGCATCTCATAGTTTGTTCTTGTTACATGGCCGCAGGGTGAACCAAGTTTCCATTTATTTGGTTTCTTAATATGCATAGCAGCAACCGCTGCCAGGGCTCTTAAATCAGTGTTACAAGGGATTTTGCTCTCTTCTGAAGGGTAAGGGATCCTTATGTGTTTGCTCTATCATTCTCTTTATGGTTGAATGGGTACTGAATGACTTGCCTTTATATTCCAGGGAGAAGCTGAATTCCATGAACCTCCTTCTGTATATGGCTCCGATAGCCGTTGTTTTCTTACTTCCCGCAACACTTATTATGGAAGAAAATGTTGTCGGTATAACACTAGCTCTTGCAAGAGATGATGTCAAGATCATATGGTACCTACTATTCAATTCGACGTTGGCATATTTTGTAAATCTGACCAACTTTTTGGTCACAAAGCACACCAGTGCTCTAACTCTTCAGGTTCGTCTCCCTTCTTGATGTAGCATCTTTTTTATTGTTAATCAAAATGTATTTTAAATGCTGTTAACACTTGTTATGTTCTAGCATTTAGAAGATTTCATGAATAACAGTTAACAGTTTGGGCAGTACTGAAGTTGCAGGGAGTTCTGTCTTCAGGGTTTAAGTTGGTGAAACTAATTCGATTTTGTTGCTTATAGGATATGAGTCATCTTAATCTTATAGGGACTAGTTCTGTTTATAGGGTTGAGAAATAATGATTTATCGGTGTGTGTTGAAGGATGGCACTTGCTGGAATATAGCCAGTTATATGAGGCTGTTAACATTATACCATGGCTGAATTTATAATCTAGGACCAGATACGTTAGATTGAAGGCACTAGTAGGACAAGAGGATGGCCATTTGTATGTTGGTCGAACCTGCAAGAAATTTTTTAGTAGCTCTGCCGTTCGCGTGGCTATGTTGGCTAATGTTTTTGTTTGATGTGTTGAAAAAACGAAATGATCATGGTTAAATCTGGTGTTTATTGTATTTTTCTACATTACTTCATGGTTTCCTTTAATGTGAAAGGTTGAATAGTATGTGCATTGTAATCATTAAGTTTAACGTTTCTTTTCCTAGTCTTGTTGCAAGTAACTAACGGAACCTTTGGTTATCCAGGTTCTAGGGAATGCTAAAGGAGCTGTAGCTGTGGTGGTCTCGATATTAATTTTTAGAAATCCAGTTTCCGTGACTGGAATGATGGGTTACACTCTTACAGTCTTTGGAGTGATCCTATACAGCGAAGCCAAGAAACGAAGTAAATCATAGTTCTGGGAAAGCATCAAGTGAAATGTCCTACGTTTTGTATTTTGTACTGCAAGAACAGCGGTGGCCGTCCTGGAGGCATAGTTGGGGGGTACGTGGGAGCAGTTGGTGCCGGGATCTTGCCTCTACAAATTTTATTTTTCCCCTGGAAGCCTGAGTACGTGAGTGGCTTCCATTTGTATCAGCAAACAACGCAGGATAAGTCGAAAAAGTAGGAAACTTAAAAAGTGACTAGTTTTACGGAGGAAAATCAATATCTTTTTATCAGCTTTTATTCTTTCAGCAAAAGGGTTGTAGAATTGGTCTCCACACATTCAGTCTGTTATTAACATTTCTTCTATTGAATCAATGAAAAACAAAACCATTCACAATTTCACTATTCGGTACTTACATCTCAGACGCTACATTGTATAACTGTCTATTTTCCTATGGGGTGTGCTATCCACATACCTTTTTTTAGGTCGCACACCCTCTTAATTCCAGGCTGTCAGATTGAATGTTAGAAATTAACAAGGGGTGTGCGAAAAGTAAAAATGAGTGGATATCACACCCCTTTTCCTACCAGTTCTGACTCCGAGGATGCAAATGTTGGCCAACAACACGAAATATCTGCCGGAATGTCTGATATTTCAAATGTTGCATGTTTGTAAAGCAAAAATATGATGGTCCGAAAACATTATTTTTATCTTGAAAGGGATGGTGAAACTACTCAACCTCCACTTCATTTTCACCTTCCGGCTCCGCTACGTTTCCGACATCCACGCGAGGAGCCAAGTGGAAGAACCCTATGTAACCCATGTCAACAAACTCTACTCAACCACCACCGGCGGATGTGAATTCGAAGACATTTTGGTTTTCACTTGGCTCGTGGATGGGATTGCCGCGGCAAGCGGAATCATACTGCTCAGAGTAATGGTCAAGATAACAGGTTCGTCCATTTCTGTAATGGTAGCTTCATCAGGCTTCATATAATATGTAATTGCAGCATATTAGCTGATGTGAAAATCCCATCTCTTTACCAAAACTACCATTTTTGTGACATTTTTTTGGGGGGAAAAGTCATATTTCTGCAGAAAAATAAGAACCTTGTAGACAGGAACGTTGTGGAAAAACAGTCCCAGATTCACCAATGGTGGAGAAATTCACAGCTTCATTGCTCACAGATATCTGAACTGCATTTATCTGTTAATATTTTGGTATGTGCAAAAAGCAGAATACCAGTATCACCAATGCTGCTTAGGTACTTGCAAATCGTAGTAAGCCTCGCCGGCGGCATCCTTGACAGTGGTTTGGCATTCTTCTTCTGGTCTTCGTTAGCTTCATCATGTAAACAGGAACTCGTATCTCGAGTCTTGATCTTCATGACAGAGAATTTTGAACAAGAAATCAGCAAATTTACGATGAACAAAGTCAGAGTTGCAAGACATGAACTGAAGTATCATCATCTCTGCTTTTTCTGAAAACAAATCAATTTCGATTCTTTAAAACACACAAACTAAGCCTATCTCCCAGAACCAGCCCTGCCCGAAAACCGAGTTACGATACCAACAAATCCCAGAAACGAAGAAAAGAAAGAAATAGAAGCGATTCAAGAAACTGAAAGAAAATGCAGAACATAGTTGAGGTTTCCGTAAACTTAACAATACAATGCAATGCGCGAAAGTTGTTGTTCTCCGCCGGAGAGATCAGAAAGTTGTCGCCGTTCTTGGACGGAAAAAATCTTTAAGCCTGAATCTGAATGAATGATTTGTCCCATCCGATCCGACGGTCAGCCATTTCTTTTTCTTTCCTTCGTTCCAATATGGATTGGTGTGATCAAGTTCGCTCATTTTGGCATCAGACAAACCCATTCTCGAGACTCATTTTGGAAGCGCTTATAAAATAACTAAAAGTTCTGCCAAAAAGGTTAAAAGTGTTCCTGGGTAAGAAGAAACACTTGAAGTGCTATATAGAGAAGCAGTTAAAGTGTTTTAAGAAACAATTGCTATGTGTTTGCATGTCAAGTTCTTCAAAATTTTGATGTATTTCAACTGCTTCTAAGCTTATGTGTTTTTTATAAAAACATTTCCAAACGAGCCCTCTGTCCGAATGCTACGTGAAGAACATAAGCCAGGTTAAGGAACGGGACAAGAAAAGCCCATTACAATATTTTTCAGCAGATGAAGGAACAGGGTGAGCGCAGATGGTAAGAGCGGGCAGAAAAATTCTTGACTCTTACCGTATGCACAGCCATCATATGGTATTATCATTTCCCATGTTATAATAAGAATGTGCAATCTATTTATATGTTAGATATGATTGAATTGTAACACCACATGACAGTCACACTGAAGAATTTTCGGGTGAGAGGGAAGCAGGAAAATGAAACGAAGATGATAGACTCTCTCATATATTTGCCAAATGCCGAGAAAAATGGTGACAACATGAACTTACTGCAAACAAAGCCCTGAAGGTCTTTTTACAACTGCCGGACCCAGAATCACATACAGGAAGCAAAACACAACAATGTGCCCAAGATTGATGAGCCAAATAAAATAGAGAAGAACCAAGTTTTCTCACTCCGTCATGGAAAAGCATGAGGTTGAAGAGGAATACAACACTCTTAAACAAACGAAAGCCATGTAATCGAACATTTAAATACAGAATTTATGCTTCTGGAATGGAGGCTACTGCTGCTGTTGCTGCCGCCGCCGCTGCTGCTGTGCGCTTGATTGATGCAGACTTAATAAGATGGTTGTAGCTCCCCTTCTCCTTGAAAAGCTGGGAGAAATGGTGCTTGCAGTATAGAATGCCCTCCAAAGCTGCGTAGTTTGAGGGAGTAATAGGACAGCCGCCGTGAGAACACTTGAAACACGACTTGTGATAGGCCTGGCTCTCCACAGTCACCTGCAAAATTTTGGTTCAATACACTCGAATTAGTTTCATGGGGTTTTTTCATATCTTTGTGAGTTATATAAGAAAAAAGTTCATTTTCTTCCAATAACTATTGCAGAGGAACTCATTTGTTACTACGGAGGTCATGTGAAATTCGTGGACCCTCAAACACCTTTGATTATAATTAGGAATATTACATAGAACATGTGCTCAACTTATATCAAAGCAACGAAGTGCCAGTTCCAACCAATTCATTTTTGTTTGGGACAAAAACGGGAAAGCAAAAATAGAATAGTCGAAAGAAAAATTATCAACAAAAGACATATCTTGGGATCCTACCTTCTCCAGTGGATAAGCGGTTTTACCACAAGCAGCACATTTGTCTTGTGTTCCAGAAAACATGCTAGCAGCTTTGCTAGGTGACCTAGTCTGAACCAAACACAAACATTTGAGAATCAGTGTTGCCGCTATCTGATAGTATAAGAATATTCTGTTACTAAAAAACGGAGTTTATAACAGCGATGTAGAGAAGTTTACCAGCTCTGGAGTTAACTTATCAGCTGACTTTGCAGCTGTTGCAAATTAAATTTATAGAAGATTAAAACAGTAAACAACAAACCATGCAGAGACATCAAAGATGGTTTCATCAGGAAAAAGAGAAAGACATACGTGACTGAAAGTTCTTGTTGAAATTGCCAGTCTCCTTGAAAAGTTGCTCAAAGTGAGGCTTACAGTACAGAACACCTTCCATTGAGGAATAATTGCTCAGCTTTAAAGACAAATATTACAAAACATTAGAAACAAGAAGAAACTTCCATAAACAACTCCATAAGTTACATATCTTAAATTGAACAGAATTTGGATCAATGGCACAAACAAATCTCACTATTCGAGTCCTCTTTCTAACATATACGTTCATACGTCAATAAATTCAAATGTACGTTCATATGCAAGGGTTTGGGACACGAATTTAAATATTTCTTTTCCCATTGTATTGTATTAACTATTAACAATCTTCAAAATTTGATATTCGAATAAGGTTGCAAGTAACAATGAAGCAAAAATGTGTGTTCCTACGCAAGATTTTCGATTATTAACCAATATTTATGTCATTACACCCATTGCCATGATACTAAATAATTTGGTCAGAAGTATTGATAAAACGATAATCTTTATAATTTGCTTTGAATCAAATGAAAATGATGCATCTAAGTTCCACTTCCACACAAAATGGATCGAAAATCGCCAAGAAAGCATGAAACGAGGCAGAATTGATGGTTGGTTGAGTACCTTCAAAGTCCCTTTGCAGTGGGTGCATTTGAAGCAAGACTTGTGGTAGGAAATCCCATCAGCAGATAGCTCCTCCACTGGGTAAACTGTCTTTTCACAAGCCTTGCATTTCTGCTGGGTGCCAATGAAAGACATAATTATATCTCCTTCTAGATCTGATTCTTCTCTCTTTACCAAGATCACCCCCTCTCAACGTTCCACCTGCAATGAACAATTTAACAAAACAAAATTCAGGATCAAACGAGCTCTGTTTGTTTCCCAAGAAAGTAGAAGAAAGAAAAGGACTTTAAATTATGTGTGTAAAAGTACAGAGATTCATTGACCCAGATAAGGGAAAACAGTAAAGTTACAGAATTTGGCAACTTTATCAACAAATCGACAGAAAACCCAAAATCCCAAATCTCTTTTCCAGCTTTCCCAGAAACCGATCTAAAACTTTTAGAACATAAACAGCTAAGTTAAAAAAAAATTACTCATTTTTTCTTAAGATTTTTTCTCTGATCCAACCTTCAAAGCACCCAAATGCAAGAACAAATTAATGGAGATCTGGCAGCATAGATTATGAAATGAGGTCAATAAAAATTCTCCATTGTCAGAAAAGCGTACCGTTTGAAGCTTTAAGGCTGACTGAGTGAAGCTCAAAAATCTCGATAATTAAAAAGGGTAGAATAAAAAAGAAAAGATTTTGAAAAC
The DNA here is from genome assembly GCA_024362995.1 of Heteromeles arbutifolia. Taxonomy (NCBI): domain Eukaryota; kingdom Viridiplantae; phylum Streptophyta; class Magnoliopsida; order Rosales; family Rosaceae; genus Heteromeles; species Heteromeles arbutifolia. The sequence goes on along the minus strand of JANCRC010000018.1, from coordinate 7,138,861 downwards.
GAAATGGGTGAGGAGGGCAAATGGGTCCTTTCCGTACAGAAGGAGTGTGATGGCAAGCGGATGGCGAATGGCGAGCACTTTTTGCAGGGAGCGGATGCAGCGTAGTGGAGAAGACGACGATGATGAAATTATATACAGAGAGAGACCCCTCCAAATCCAATGCGAGATTTTAAAGGCGTTGTAAAATAATAAATAGGAATAAAAATATCCGCGCTGGACACACTTTGTATCGTTCAACTTCAACTACTCGATTTTACGCGGCTTTTCTCGCCCTTTGTTGCGTACAAATTTACACATTGACCCCTATTTACGATAAATTTTTCAATGTGACCAGTACACAGATTGATACACCACGTGTCACTATACAAATTATGGGATATGTGTGTTAAAAAGTTAATAACTTAAAAAATAAAATTTTCCACAATTTATATAAAAACACGTGGTGTACCCTCTGTGTTCCGATCACAATAAAAAATTTCTCCCTATTTACTTTACTTTTTACTGGGGGGACTTGAACTCATCGCAAATATATGTCATCTATGCATACATATGAGTCGAACGATTTTTACAGTATGGCTAAAAAAGTGAGTGTTATGCTAATATTTTGGGCTCGTGTAGGAATCACATTCTTACAGTGGGTCGAAAATTTTGTAGGTGATGCATATAAAGTAGTGGGTTCTAAGGTATGAATCGCACATATATTGAACTCACACTTGTGTAGTAGTGTTATAAGTATCAAACTCAGACGGCCTGATTCTTATAAATAAGTATCACATTCATTCAAACTACGGTAGAAACCTAAGACTTTCTCTGATCAAATGAAGATAACAACTACTTTACTTATACAAGGGCTACTCGAACTATCTAAAATTGTTTATAATATGACAAAGTATTTTTTAGTAACCAAAAGCATTTCTGATTACGTTTGGTGAATCAACTAAAGAAACTTTTGCGTCGTGAAAGTGCTTTTTTTTAAGCACCTGGGTCAATGGGAATCACTTGGATTTTTAATAAAAACACTTCTTGAAAGCAAATTTGAACATGGTTGTTTATAGATGTAGTCCCAAATGAGCTCTTCAACTCCTTCCAATATACTCATTGACAATGAGCCAAGCAAGGTTCATGTTGCTAATTGGTAGATGAATGGTTAGTGAATAATTAAAATTAAAAGGCTAATCTGTTTCAGTTTTAAGTATTTAGGGGATAATTAAATGCATATAATCTAAGGCTGTGGTTGCACCACATCATTAGCTACGGTAAACATTCTAAATTTAAAAATTCGTTTCGAAGTACGGTAGTAATTAATTGTGATTTGGTCATTGGGTATATGATTTAACTACTAATTTAGTTCCCAACCAAAACAAAGATAATATTTGTCAGAAAAAAATGCCTTGACCAGTACAAGACAAAGTGGTTACCAACAAACAAAATAAAACAGAATGAGGCATTGATGCTCCACTTACACCACTTTTGGGGTGTCAATTGTCAAAGACATCGAATTTTCTATGTTCTATCTATTTGCTAGGATATTAATATTATCCACTTACGTGCACTCAACCTAGCCTTAACCTATTTTGCCTATGTCAAGAGTTGTTTATTAGTTATTTGAAAGTGTTTTTAAAATAACTGTAAGCATATTTGATGAAATTAATTTTAAATTACAAAAGCATTTTAAGTGTATTTCGAAAGAAAAAAAAACACCAGATATGTGTTTTTTGCAGGAAGCATTTCAAATGTTTTTCAGGATCTACTTGGATTTTTATTAAAGATTGGCTTCAAAATACTTTCATAAAAAACGCTTTCAGTCATTGAAGGAACCACCAGACATTATCATGGATACCTTGCAGGAAGACAAAGTCGAATAGTTTGATTTAAATTGATTGTGCTTGTCTTCCTTTATACGCATTCTTTCTCTCTCTAGAAACTCAGATCTAGAGCCTTTTCTTCGGCTTCAACTTTCAGCCGCAGCCCCTTGCTCTTGCTCAGGGTAGGCGGCAACCCGCTAATTCCTCCTCTTTCCAGTCTCATTTTTCCCTCATCCTTCCCTCTTTTGCCTTTTTCTTATTTTTCCTCCCCTCTCACTTCATCTGCTTCATCCCCCTCCCTACATCCATCTCTTACTCTCCTATTTCCATCTCCTTCTTTCGTTTTATTCCCAGTTCTCTCTGAGTTTATCTCAATGAGCTGGGTCTCAACTATCCCCTGAGCTTGTCTCAGATCTGGGCTTCATGCCCCTTGTCAGGCATCTTTTGCCTACTTTTACTACTTTATGCCTTTTAACTTTCTGTCTTCCCTCCTCCTTAGTTGTGACACTCCATCACTATCTCACCATGTACTCAGATAAGCGAGCTTCGATTAGGAATAGGATACCAATCTACTACCTTCCTTCACATTCCTCCCCCCCCCCCCCCCAACTGGCATGCCTATGCCCATTTGCAGGGGTTCATGAAGGGGATTTGGATCTAGTGTCTACTTTCTCGGTTCATAGTTTGGCTTCATCCGAGGATGTGACGGCGGCGGCTATGTGGCATTTGCTGCTGAAGATTAGGGTTTTTTATTGTTTGTTTTCTGCTACCTTCAGGCCTAAGCTTGTGTGGGCCTCCCGTTGTATCTTGGGTTGCTACTCTTATTTTGCTTTGACCTTTTACTTTCCCTGTAGATGTTTATTCGGTCCTTTGTGAGCCTTGTACTAGTTTTTATCATAATGAAAGTTGATTTTTTGATAAAATAAAAAATTGATTGTACTTATTGGGAATAGTTGACTTCTAAGTCGCTAGTGCAGAATGCTCATTTTTCTTCAACTGGATTGAAATTCCTGACAAGATTTTTATCGAGACCTATTATGTACCATATTCCCAAATTGTATGTTTTTCTAATCATCAATAAATATCCTACTTTCTAAAAAAAATCCACAAATATGTAACTCAAGTAAGTGTTAACAAGGCCCTCGATCAATGTTGCTTGTATTGCAAAATTATTTGGCACTCAAGCATTAGTACACCAATCACTTACTTGGATGCCCTCTTTCATATTATATGCAAGAATTCTCAAATCGAAAAGTATTTTGTTATCCAATTGGGATAAAATAAATTCGATACAATGTTAGCAATACAGCAATAAAGTGTTGATAAAAAATGATTAATAATTTTTTTTTTTTTAAATTGAGAGAATTTTTGCAGAAGTTAACATTAATTGAGAGGAAAAAAAAAAATGAAGTCGTGAAAGACTATTTTATGTAGGGGTGGGTATTAGGTGCGTTGGTCGGGTTGATTTTAATCCGTTGGCCAACCAGTAGGCTCGGTAGGCTCGGATTGACATTATTGAAACCCATTTTCATTCAAGAAAATGGACAAACCAATCAACTCAAACCATTATAAAGCAGGTTTGAGATTATTTAGGGCATGTTTAGTACTCTACTTGAATCCAACTTTTTAAACTAAAAAACAATTTTCAAGTTTTATGCCTTAAAAACTTGTTTGGTATGACTATTTTAAAAAACTGAACTCAAAACTATAATCTATTTTCTAAAAACATAAAAAGTGAGTTTTTAAACTTCAACTTACTCATTTTTTTCTCTTCCTCCTCTCTTCTCACTTCAAATCTATCTCTCTCTCTTTTCTTCTTTCTCTCTCCTTTTCTTTTTTACCTTTTTCGTCTCTCCTCCAATCCGCTCTCTTCATTCTCTCAGTTCTTTCTCTCACTCCTCTTCCTCTCTATCTCGTCCAATCCTCTCTCTTCTTTATCTTTCCTTCAATCATCTCTTACTTTCTTTCATCCTCTCTCTTCTTTCTCCCTCTCCTGCGATCCCCTCCTTTTCTAGTTTAAGTCGTAAGATTTAAAATTTTTAAATCGCAAACCAATTAAGTTTTTGAGTCTTAAAGAAAATAGTTTTCCAGAAATGTTCTTAAGAAATATTTTGAGAAATGATAAAAATTTTCAAATAAGATACCAAACAGGTCCTTACTTTCTTTCTTGTTTTATAAGTGACAGTGAGTGACAAATAATCCAAAATGCATGTCATATTAGACTTAAATAATGTTAATTTGGTGTTGTTGAGTCTCTATTTGTTAATATTTGAATTTCATTATTTAACTAAAGTATAAATAAACAAGTGTGTTTAATAACTATTAAATTTTAGGGTAAACTGCCAATTTAGTCCCTGAATTATCACCTTAGTGAAAATTAGGTCCCTAAACTATTTTTTCAGAAAAATTAGTCCCTGAATTATAAAAATCTGCCAATTACATCCCTAATGTTATATTTGAAGCTACTATATTCAATTTTCTGTCAATTTAAGTCACGTTACTTGCATGTGATACACATTTTATGGTAGATTGGTAGTTTTTCATAAACAAATAGTATATGGAGTTAACTTTGAAGGATAAATTGGTAGTTTTTCATAAAGAAATAGTGTAAGTTAACTTTTGAGGGTAAATTAGACATTAAAATCGCTACCTATATGAAATGTTAAGGGCTTATAGACGAGAAAATGATCGTATTACACTCTAAAGTGTGTCAAGTGACTTAAGTTGACGAAAAATTAGATAAAATAGCTTTGAAAATAATAGTAGGGATGAAATTAGCAATTTCTAATGAATTTAGGGACTTATTTTACCGAAAAAATAATTTAGGGACCTAATTTTCACTGAGGTGATAATTCAAGGACTAAATCGGCACTTCACCCTAAATTTTATGTATATGTCTATCTATTGTATGTTTAAAAATTGTTGATATAATGATAGGCAGATTCTTTCATTAATAATACTTAAACCCAACCCAACCCACTTATTAAATGGGTAGTCGGATTTTTACTCAAAAATTAATTTTTAGAGTTTACAACCCAACTGAATCAACCCATTTCAGTTGGGTTGGTTAGTAAAAACACTAAATTGTCCACCCCAAACTCTATGAAAGTGATTCAAATGAAATAGCTAGCGTTGTATTGATTCACTAAATGACTAACAATGTAAGTTTTAAGTAAAATTGGGTGATAATTCTCGTTAATTAGATTGATCCAGTACACATTGTTATATAACCTTGCAAAGAGCTAAGATCAATGATACGACCATCTATCCTAATCTTTGATACATTGTGAAGTCTCAATGTATGAATGCGTGCACGACTGACTGCAGTACAGGTAATGAGTCGGATAAAGCTAGGTCCTGATGGAGATGGCACGCGCTTGAACTGCATGCTGAACATTGTTCTCACCAAAATGATGACCTTTTATTACCGCAAACCACGATAACCATAATTCAGTAGTCCACATTTTAATGGTATTGGTCTGGTATTACCTCAAACCACTATAGTAGAATCATCGATCTGGGAATCATCCTCATTTGAACTCAAAATACATAAATTTCTGCCCATATTAATCGTCTTCTTCTATCTGACCGATGATTCTACTATATACTTGCCCTAAATGCAGTAAGGAAACGATGCTAAGTCCACATCAAAGCTCGTAACTAATATATGTAAGTTCAACAGAACGTGGACAAAATGCAATAGATTTTGAAGAAATTAAGGTTCAAATATACAGAGAAAATAATTTGACTTGAAAATATGTTTTTAATCAGTGTTTTAGGAATTAAATCAATGTTTTTGATACTGGGCTTGGGCTGAGCGTTTAAAATAAGCCCAGCAGCATTTAGCTGCCCGAATTACGTGGCAGGTTGACACTATCCGGCTAACAGCCTACTCTCAACTAAACAACACCCAGTGCGCACTACGCACCCCCCTCAAACTCCAGTTCCCGCGCCAAAACTCCTCTGCTCCAACCGCTCTAACAAACTAACAACCACCGGCTTCCACATCACGCCTTCCTCTCTCTCTCTCTCTCTCTCTCTCTCTCTCTCTCTCTCTCTCTCTCTTCATTTTCAAACCCCAAGAAAACTCCCTCCAAAGAAAGCTCCAAGAAGCCATGGCGGCGTGCTTCTTTCTCTCCATCGCCGCCATCCTCTTCAACCTCTCTCTCCTCCCCGGAAGCACCTCGCTTTCCACCACCGTCGGTGCAACCTACTCCGCCAGCACCGCCGCAACCTACGCCACCCCTCCCCCCGTCGACCGCGTTGCCCACGCCGTCTCCTCCCTCGGCCTCTCCGCGCTACGACTCGACGCGTCCGACCCCGCCATGGTCCGCGCCTTCCTCTACTCCAACACCTCCCTCCTCCTCACCATCCCCAACCAGCTCGTCCCGCCCCTCGCCGCAAACCGCTCCAACGCCCTCCGCTGGCTCTACATCCACGTCATCCCCTTCTACCCCCGCACCAAAATTTCCACCATCTCCGTCGGCAACGACCTCCTCGAGTCCTCCCCGAACTTGTCCACCTTCCTCCTTCCCGCCATCCGCAACGTTCAACTCTCCCTCAAAGACCTCGGCATCCATAACATCTCCGTCTCGACCACCTTCTCCTTCATCAACATCATCACCACGGCGTTCCCGCCTTCCAATGCCCAGTTCCAAGAACCGGCCGTCGACACCGTCATCAGGCCCCTCCTCCAGTTCCTTCGCGACACCAATTCCTCGTTCTTGATCAACCTCTACCCCTACAACCTCTACAAGATGCGCAGCGAGATCCCGATCGGGTTTCCCCTGTTTCAGGAGCACCCATTCGGATTCCGAGACGACCTCACCACCGGCGTCCGGTACCGGAACCTCTTCGACATGATGGTCGACGCCGTCATCAGCGCCATGGCCGTCGCTGGATACGAGAACATTCCGGTGATCGTGACCGAGACTGGGTGGCCCAGCTTCAGCACCGACCCGGCCGAAATCGACGCCAACCCGGTTTACGCCGAGATGTACATCAAGGGGCTTTTGTGTCATTTGAGGTCCGGAAAGGGAACGCCGCTGAGGAGAGAAGGGGTTTCCGAGACGTACATTTACGAGCTGCTCGACAAGCAAGTGAAGCAGGGGCGCAATTGGGGGATTCTTTACCCAAATTTGACCAGTAAGTACAAGGAGATTCAGTATTCTGGGTCCGATTGCGGAGGTTTCTTTGATATCTTGATCATGGCGGTTGGGCAACTCTTGGTATTTGCATTACTTGCCTGGTAATGTTTTCCGTTTCAGTTGCTTAATTTCATTACTGGGTAGCTCGATTTGTTGATTCTTGGAGGGTTCTTAGAGCTCTTTGATCAGCACAGTCGACCGTGAATTGGGTTCAATTACTTGCTTTGATTAGTAGCTGACTAGCACAGTTTTCGATTCATGGAGGTGGTGTTGCTAATTACTTAATTGGGTATATGAAGAAACTGTTGTTGATTACTTAATTGGTAATTTTGATTCTTGGAGATGGTCTTGGGGATTCAATTTGATCAGTTTGGATTGCTGCTCAAAGGAATTACTGTTTTCGTACTCTGTTTTTAGGGTATTTTGTATAGGAAATGGTGGTTGTGGTGAAGCCAATTGAACTAATACTCTTCTTGGGATGAACAGATTTTATTGGATGTTTTTGCAGAGAAAATTTATGTGAAATTACGTGGTTTGTGGCTTAATTTCATTTACTTGGATGTTTGGATGGTCTATATTTTTATCCTCAAAAAAGTTAGCATCTTGGTTGGCTGCAATGTTTTATGATGATTTGTTGTGTGATTGTTGCAAGTTTCATGCTTTAGTTTCTTTTGAGATGATTGAATTCTGCAGATGCAATTAGTTTATGCAGATTGAATTGGATTGGGAATTTGGGTTTCATAAGTTCTGCAGATTGAATTGAAATTTTAATGGCCCTTGTCTAGTAGTAGGTAAATGAATAGATGAGTAGCATCCTGTAAAGTTTTACCTTTTTACTGCCCAATTTGGAAGTAGAAGTAGAAGTAGAGGAAGCATACATTTTTACTGCCCAATAAGGTTGTTGAAGTGGTAGGGATTTCTTTTCACTTGGTTTGTAGGACCTTGTGGAATTTTGGTCCCCAAATTAATTTCATTTATCACTCACATTTTCTGTGCTCATAACTCCCAAATCAATTTTCTCATACAAGCTTAATTAGGGTTAAGTTTTGATGTAGTAAACTAGGTCCTAATTTGTTCAGTTTTGATCCCATAACTCCGTAGTAGGGGTCCATGGGTCGTGTTCGAGGTTATTCATTTACATGAAAGTCGTTCATGTCAGCACACTTGTGGATTGAGAAATGACAAATACACACTCTGCCTACACACTCTTATGTAATCAAGAATGTTATTTTCATTTAATTTATTCAATTCAATGTCAAAAATAAAAAATCCAAGAGGCTAATAAAAATAATGGGCAAAAACCAATAACACGCAAAAGAATGGAAAAAATAAGGACACGATTATTCGTAAAAATGAAGAGAGTTATCATTTTATTAGTACAATATAATTGAAAACGAAAATGATGTTTCAAATTAATGATCACAATAGGTCAAATATATTAAAAACACATATTTCGAATTGCATAATATGTTGTGCCCTAGATTGCTAAACCTAATCCACACCCAACCCAAATCAAGAAAATAAAGCTAATTTCACCCTAAAAGTTAGAAAAGGTGAACAAATTGGACCTCCAAAAATCCAAAGAAGATGCTAATATCATTTCGAGAGGGAAAAAAAAGAAGAAGCTATCAGAAATGGAAAGGGATTCTCTCCGGATTCCTTCCACCAAATTCAAGTTTAAACGGTTAAAATTATTATAATTTTTAAACGAGTCCCTTATTTATAACCGTTGAATTAAATTTCAATAGTTCGGATTAGCGGACCTGATGGAAAGGATCCGAAGAGGATCCCTTTCCATCAGAAATGGGCATGGTGGACCGACAGTGACAATTGTTTGACCATGGTCCTTGATTGGGCCTATTACAAAACCCAAAAAGAATAATAAAAAATTTCGGATTGTGCGCCGTCGTTTTCACGTTTCAGAAACACTCACAGAGAGAGAGAGAGAGAGAGAGAGGGGGAGAGAGAGTCTTCTGCTTTTTCGTCGTCGTCGTCGTCTTCTTCTTGGGGAAGGTAAAGGGTATTGTGTAAAACTGCAAAGAAGGAATTCCGGCCCTCTTTAAATCCCAGGTATGAATTATGTACCCTGTTTCGATTTTGCTGCAATTTTTTATTATTTTGTTTTAGCATGCAATCGCTAACGCATTGTAGATTCACGGAGATTGTTTCAAATGCGAATTTTGTCACTTCAACTAAGCTTTTTTTGTATGAACACTCTAATTGCATCATATAGGTTTTTATTTATTTATTTGCTTCAGTTTTATTTGCATTTCGAGTTTTTCACTTTTGTTTTCTGCTTATTTTTTGCTTTTAACTATATAAAGTTAGAGACTTGAATTATGAATCTAATCCTTGTACTCATTAAGGTTATCAACAATAAATCAACTGCAAATTATGTAGTTTTTGGAAAAAAAAGGTTGCTTTTTATTTGGACTGCAAAATAATTTGAAGAAAATTAATGGGGTTTTTGATAATTACAATGCTGCTTTGGTGTTGAAGTTTGCCCAGATTATCCAGCTCGTCTGGAAGCTTTTAAAATGACTGCATAAGCTTTTGGAACCAATCCTTAATAAAAATGCAAGTGAATCCTAGAAAAGCACTTGAAGTGCTTAATGCAAGAAGCACATAGCTTAGTGCTTTTGGAACCCCAAAAACACTTTCACCAAAAGTGCTTTTAGTCATTTTAAAAGCACTTCCACACAAGCCCTTCATTTCCTTTTTTCATGTTAAATACATTGGGTTTTTAACTTTTTGTTTTGAGGTAACGAATTTCGCATTGTATTGTGTTCACGCCTATGAAAAATGTCAGAGAAATTGGAATTGATAAAGGATGTATAGCTCAACAAGATCAAAAGCTACCTGGACTCCGGGGCACCGGAAAGTATTCTTTGATCTTTGTCTAGAAGAGATGGACAAAGGGAATAAGCCCGGTACACACTTTACTAAGGAGGGTTGGAGGAATCTCATCCAAGGATTCTACGAGCAGACGGGTTTAAGGTACACCAAGAAGCAAATGAAGAATCATTGGGATTTCACCAAGAAGCAATGGAAAGTTTGGGTTAAGCTCATCGCCGAGAGTAGTATGAAGTGGGATCCTACGACCAATCAATTTGGTGCTAATGCAGAAGAATGGGCTAATTACATACAGGTAATGCTAATTTACTCACAGCAGCTAATGTTATGCGTTCGAAGAACGATGCTATAGAGGTTTTTCGTGATTTCAGATTTGTAATTGCGAGTGCTTTGTCTCAGGTGAACCCCGAAGCTGCACAGTTTCAGCATAAGGAAATCCCGTGCCCTGACCTATTGGAAATCCTTTTTGTTGGCACTACGGATTCTGGGGACATGGAACCATGTGATTCTCAGAGGAGGCAAAGCAATAGCTCGGACAACTCCTTTCTGCACTCAGAAGAACAAGATTTGGTGACTGTGGAGCTGGGAGAGGAGCATATTTCAAACGCTGTTCCACTAAGGAGTTACGTGGCTCAGTCTGAACACCGTCTAACAACTGCAAGTGAGCAGAGCATATCTAGCTCATCCCAGTCAAAGGCAAAGGCTGTTTGGTCGCCTGCATCCCACGGTGTATTTATTGATGTATGTCTAGAAGAGACATTGAAAGGGAACAAACCTGGGACACATTTTACCAGGGAAGCTTGGAGGACTATTGTCGAATCATTTAACCAAAAAACTGGCCTTATGTATGATAGGTTGCAGTTGAAGAATCATTGGGATGTCACCAAGGAACAATGGAGAATCTGGTGTAAGCTAATTGGCACAACTAGTATGGGTTGGAATCCGAACACCGGACGATTTGGAGCAAATGATGAAGATTGGGCCAATTACTTAGAGGTATGGTATACAACTGCCAGTAACTATTTCTACAAAGTTGGAAACTAGGAAGATTATGAATGATTTCGGGTTCTTAAATCATGTTGGTTTTGTTTTGTTACAGACCGACCCCGAAGCTGCTTCATTCCGCTTTAAGGAACCTCAAGGCGCGGACAAACTGGAAATCATATTTGACGGAACAATAGATACCGGAGAGACAGAGCCTCCTGCTAGGCGTAGGAAGTACAACGATAACTTGAGTACATCCGTTTTGCATATAGAAGAAGATGGAGGCATGGCGAATCAAGAGGAGAACAACGTTGAGCAACTGGATGCCGTAACATTTGCTTTTGCACAAGGCAAGCCCACTTATAGCATCGGGGAGTGCATCAACTGTCTTGATGCCATGGAGGAAGTAGAACAAGGAAGTGATCTCTATTTGTTTGCTTTAGATGTATTCCTGAAAAAGGAATATAGAGAAATATTTCTTCAACTGAAAAGGCCTAGTGTAAGAATTGCTTGGTTGCAGCGGCTGCAATCCGTCGGCCCGCCTTTGTTCTAGGATGCTTCTTGTCTCTTGGATTTCACTTGTTCTTTGAAAAGTAGTTGATTTTTTTTCATCATTTACGGGTTTTTTTTCATCGTCACTCGATTAAGTGCACATATTTAGGCAAACTTAAGCAACACATGAAGAGCGATTACCAATAATTATACTGAAACTTTTTTTACGAGAGAATACTCAGAGCACAACTGTGGCTTCAGATCAGAAATCTCCTGAAAATCTGTATGGACTGCAAATATCAATGGTGCCAACATGGAAAAACATCTATTTTGGTGTATGTATAGTAGCAAATGTGGCGACGCCCACGTCTGTATGTATGTCCTCAATTTGATGTGAAAAATTGTAATAAATTGGTTTTGGAAGCTTGAAAATCCGCTCGCCTGAAAATGGACTTCTTAGAGCATCCATGTGACTGCTTATGGAGGCTATAACGCGGAACCCTTCTCTCTGCATCGCATTCCTTCGTTTCGAGAAGTAGTCATGGCTCTCCATATGCAATTCATCTTCCGATCTGCCGAAAACAGAACGACCAATCAGAACTCGGAAACCTCCAACTAATTTTACCTAAAAGACTACAGAAAGCAAGGGGCATTTGCACAGTAACAAATACCTCATAATCAATGAAGACCAAGCTCTATATCCTGCAGATATAAGATCCTCTATGGAAGAATTTCGCTCCGCCTGCGGTTTTCTTGAGAGCAGAATCAAAGGCCAACCACCAGCATGAAGTTCCATATATAATCTCAGAATAAACATCTGCTTCAGATGCTTTGCCTCTTCCACAAAATCACCACCACCATACTGATCATATCTGTGCACAAGGAAACGGGATAGCTCGAAAGACAGAACTATGGAAGAACAAATGCTTCAAGGACTAAAAGGAGATTAAATTACCGGTGCGGTCTACGATTTGAAGAAAGACTGTCATCTATGTCGATCAAGACCACGTCCAGACCATCGTGTGCTGGGGAAATGCCGCTGAAATAATCCTGAATCATCGACACGGTAGAATTCAAGTCTCTTGCGTATTGACCTTCTTTAATGTACTGAAGGGCAACAACCCTGCACATTGAAGGGAAGCGATCTGCTTCAACGGCGTTGAGTTCCATATGCAGAGAGAAGATCTGGCAGTGATTGTAATCGAAACTCGGTTTCTGAGTCTCAACGACTCCATGACTCCTACTTTCGCAAGACTGCAGCATTACAGTCAGTGCAATCAGCAAGGTGATCAATAAGAGCCCAACAGTTACAAGTGCACCAACGAAGATTGTCGAAGCAAAAGACGACATGTAGAACCCCGTCTCCATGGCATAACTGCTTGCCCTCTCTGTGTCCATGAAATGGAACAATATCAACAGTTGATTAATTAAAAGCTCAACATGCTTCTGATTACATGAACTAAGATCTCGGGGCTTGTTTGGTGCCTAGGGTTGGATTGAATAACTCGTATGTCATACGATTCTTCCTTCAACATATACTAAATCTATAGATCTTATACACCAAACGAGGCCTAAAGGTATAACATTTCACCGGCCTACCACCTAACAAAAGCACTTGTGAAAAAACGCTTATGAGTAGAAACGCTTCCTACGATCTGAAGAATGTTATCACATACCTGAACCTCCACCCGAAAGAGTCTGGGCGGAGTACTCGCGCTCCATATGACGTCCATAGGCAGACATGGTTAAAATCCAAGACAAATCCCCAGCTCAATTATTCTGCAGAACAACTCCAGGTCCCTTCCTGTTCACAGAAGGATCACCTGCAACCTACAAAAGTGACATTAAACATCATGACAACGCAACAGCCACCATAACCACTTGTCAGACTCTCAAATTATTCGAGGAAAACACCGCGAAAAACGATAAATTTACAGAAGAAACCTCATTCTCTAAATCTGATACTTAGAGTTTTTCAGATGCACCCCTTAAAGCCAGCAGCTTGTTCATTGTTCAGTTGAATCTCATCATATTCCGGAATCCACCATTCAACTATATCCAGTTAGACCAAATCCAATAAAAGCATCAATTTCATGAAAAAATACATTAATAAATATATATATATATATATATATATATATATATATATATATATATATATAAAAGCATGAGTTGCGTCGGGAGTTGGGACAAGAAAGATCATCGGCTGATTTGCAGATCATTTAACCAATCCAATATTATTATTATTTTTTTCCACAATTTGCACATTTTGGCCCCACAGGGAAATCAAGGAAACCAATAATACAAGTTGACAGCCCTATGTTCAACAATTATCGTCAAATCAGATGATATTTAACTAATTAACTGAAGCTACAGGGAGAGAGCGAGAGAGAGAGAGAGTACCTGAGAGAGATATATATTGGATTGGAGAGATTGTGTTAAACAAGGCGGCTCTCTCTTTCTCTGTCGTGTTCTTGTAGATGGGGGAGAGAGAGACTTGAAGAAGTTTCCTTTCTTAAAATTAGCAATCATTATGATTATGATTTTACTGTTTTACAGGTCCCATGAACCAGAGGGTACTTGTCAAACAAAGAAACACGCTACTACGTACACTTGTGCTGTAAGATCAATTATAATTAGCTATCGAATTCAAACTCATCGTATAAGTTCAACTTTTCACTTATAAGTTGCAAGTGAAAAAGATAACATTAGACCGTATTTAATAAGTGTAGTTTTTTCTAATTATTGACACTTTTGCCACTAACACAACAGTCTAGTGTGTGTGTGTGTATATATATATATGTTTTTTTTTTCTTTTTCCATTTACTTGTTAGTTTGTTGTTGGGAGATCTCATATTTCACTCTCATATGTGGCAAGTTTGTTACCTAATTATAATTGGTCAGACCTCGTCTTCTCATATTTCATATATACCACCATTCAAATGTTAGAATTCAAATTTGAGTTTTGAGTCCTATCGGGCTCTAGAATGGTGGACTGCCGCGCCAGAGCCACCAACTGGTTTCTTCTTAGGAAAAAGAAAAAATTGAGTTTTGAGTTTAAATGCTTGAATTTTCTTTTTTGAACAAATGATATTATCTACATTAAGGGAGATGGGGTAAGTTTAACCTCAGAATGAATTAGCAATAATGTGGTTTAAATTCGACTTTGGTGAGAATCGAGCTTAAGACTTCTCACTTACAAGAAAAGAGAAATATTACTAGATTATAGTATTAAATGACGAGTCTAAATCCTTGAATGGAATAATGAAAAAACTATATTTTGTGTTTTACTACATATGACTTTTGTTGGCAAGGATGGTTGAGAAATCATAATGTTTTGACGTTGTGGGCCAGTTAAGTAGAATTGGCTACCAAACCGACTCAAATTAATTAATCTTAATTAATGGTTTTAGTTCCATAATTATCATTAAAAAGATGCATTTGCATTTGCTATTGCAATTTGGAAAACCTATTGGCTCTGAAACATTATTGTATAAATGCCAACTGTCTGACGTGTCCAGCCATCCCTACACAATTTTCATATCCAAATGAACATCATCCAATATTGTATTACACAGATCGGAATGAACTATATATAATATTCTTGTCTTGACATTTGTCGCGATTCGACAGGCCACCAAAAAATTGAGCCATGTAATATTTGATTCTCTTATCAGCCATAATAAGCACTTTTCCTGTGAGCACTTAATTTTGAAGGTAGGAGATAGATAACTCAAGAAGACAAATTATCTATTTGCAAGTAGTTTGTAGCTTATGTAGTTAAAAGTATTCGCCCTTGCATCCAAGCGTGTTCAAATCTCCTCTCCGTAGTTTAGATGAACTTAGTATAGATTTATCTTATCGTTCGTGAAAAAAAAGAAGTTATCCATATCAATTCTCCCTAAATAGAAAGTTTCAAACAAATAAGTTTTCTTCATATCTAATCGTCTTCTGATCCATTTTAAATGAAACATTGTTCTCCCCTACTTTCAAAATACCTAATTTAGAGGACTATCCCTTTATATTCAATCCTCAATACCAGGTGAGGCCTAAAGGTCCTATAACAATAACAAACGTATGGGAATAATACGTATGCAGAACCAAAGGCAGTTGGGCACACACAAACTTACAAACAGTGGGTTACCATATCTCTTGGGAGGAGCAGGGCAGATAGCAGAGCCACAGAACACTTTGTCAGCACATCTACTCGTCAGCCTCCACGTGTCGAGACGCCATTTCCCGCCTTATCTGGTATCCCCCAACAAGACAAAGTATACTACTGAAAATTGTTGATCAGAATATCATTCTCTGGAGTAGTATTTTGCAAAAGCATGGAGGCCACCATAGCTTGCTGCTCATCCGCCAGGGCGCTTCTGCCGGCTGCCGGCGTTTCGACTCACCAGCATTCCACTTCAGTTGTGGCTCCATCTTTCAGCTCCAAGGTTATTAGCATTTCGTTTCAATTTTATGCATGTGTCATCACATAAAACAGTAAAACTTATATGGTGAGTATCATCACATGGTGTAATTGGGGCTTCCTTGTGACTGCAGGGCCTAAAATCAAGCTCCCTCTTCGGAGAATCACTACGACAAGTGCCACGATCATCGCTCAAGTTTTCTAGAACAAAACAGTCCTCCCATGTGACCGAGTGTGCGATCGGCGATAGCCTGGTGAGTTACACAAAAGAACAACTTATGTTTAACGTAACAATTGTTTGGAAAACGAAAGTTTGTCTTATAAGCAACATTGAAAATGTAAATTTTGTGAAAATATTTATTGCCACTGTAGGAGGAGTTTCTTGCAAAGGCAACCCCGGATAAGGGACTGATCAGGTTGCTGTTAAGCATGGGAGAAGCATTGAGGACTATATCCTTCAAGGTCAGAACAGCTTCTTGTGGAGGAACAGCCTGCGTTAATTCTTTCGGGGATGAGCAGCTCGCCGTGGATATGCTTGCTGACAAGCTTTTGTTCGAGGTAAGGAAAAGATAAGTTTCGGTTCTGCTTGTATTGTTCGGATGAAATTTGAAAGTCATTCTTCCACAAATGCATCAGAATACAGGATTTGTATACTTTCAGGATCAGCAATAAAATTAATGCCTGTTACATTTGATGCCTTAGGCCTTAAGTTACTCGCACGTCTGCAAATACGCTTGCTCTGAAGAGGTTCCGGAACTCCAAGACATGGGAGGCCCAGTTGAAGGTCAGCAAGTCCTATCTTATAATGAATTGCTCTCTGATCTTAAAATTTATTTATTTCTTGTAACGGAGGATGAGATGATCAAAAGGGTTAAGCCTAATTATCGAATTTTGCAATACGAGCAGGTGGATTTAGTGTTGCTTTTGATCCGCTCGATGGCTCCAGCATTGTAGACACAAACTTCACAGTAGGGACAATCTTTGGTGTGTGGCCAGGGGATAAGTTAACTGGGGTAACAGGAAGAGACCAAGTTGCCGCAGCCATGGGGATTTACGGTCCTAGAACTACATATGTTCTTGCTATCAAGGGCTTCCCCGGAACCCACGAATTTCTTCTTCTTGATGAAGGTAACATTGTAACAATAATTTAATTATTTAAACCTCCCATGTTCCCAAAAAAGAAAAAATGTTCATCAAAAGTATGAGGTGCTCAATCCTGCTGGCCGTAAATCGATATCTCACGTGAATGTCTCGGTCAGGAAAGTGGCAACATGTCAAAGAGACAACAGAGATTGGTGAAGGAAAAATGTTTTCGCCCGGGAATTTGAGAGCCACATTTGACAATCCAGACTATGACAAGGTTTAAAGAGCAATATTATTTCATTACTCACTACTAATCAGTAATTTCATTACTAAGCAGATTCATTAATTTTTTGTAAATTTCTTTTTGTTTATCAACAGTTGATCAGCTACTACGTAAAAGAGAAGTACACGTTGAGATACACCGGAGGAATGGTGCCGGATGTCAATCAGGTCGTCTCGACTTCCTCTTAATCAAACACACAGATAACTGCTAGTTTGTGTTTGGCAATCAGCACTCTTAAAAGGTTCACCAATTTATGGTTTCTTTGTGTGCAGATAATTGTGAAAGAGAAAGGGGTTTTCACAAACGTGATATCTCCAACGACGAAAGCCAAGCTGAGGCTGTTATTTGAGGTAGCTCCATTAGGGTTGTTGATTGAGAATGCTGGAGGTTATAGTAGTGATGGTCAGCAGTCTGTGCTAGACAAGGTCGTTGTTAACCTTGACGATAGAACTCAGGTTGCTTATGGATCAAAAAATGAGATAATCCGATTCGAAGAAACTTTATACGGATCATCCAGGCTCAAACGTGTGCCTGTTGGAGCTGCAGCTTAAGCCATGCATTCCTTTCTCGTATAATGGTGCACAAATTTTCCAAAGGTGGTGGAAATGGATCCAAGTTTAATTTAGTATATCGTTATAGTTTGTATTAGGTATATGTGCAGTTGTGCACCTTATTCACCATACTATATATAGCAACTTGGTGCGTGTTTACAAAGCATTGAAAGGTTTTCAAATTATCTAAAGTAGCAATGTTTACATGTGATTAGCATGATGATTAAGTTGTTGGTCAAATTTGCGGGCTTCGACGCATGTTTTAGTTTGAACACAAGACAGTTACGTAGTCCACGTCATGTCGAGAGTCACATATTCACAACGTAAAGCCTTCAATAACAGCAATCAGATTGATTTTAAGTTGGATGTTCACATTCTAATATGGTATTAGAGTGAGTGTGTTTATTTTTTATTCAATGATAGGGCATTTATACGGACAAGAATTTGAACCCTCGCAAAAACAATAAAAAATAAATTCTAATGACTGTAGTAATCCAAAATTTTGTAAATTCCTAAGTTATGCCTTGAAATAACCCCTAATAAGATCCAACCCTTTTTGTCTTCCAAAGGTACATTCCAAGACCATATATTGTTTCATGACATATTCCTTCATGAACAGCTCTGCTTTCATTGGAAATACTGTTCCTACAACCAAGTTATCTGTCAGGAAAACACAGAAAAGCATGGTATGATTACTACATTCCCTTTTCAATTTTATCCATATATGAAAACGACGCGATTTTTATCTCTCAAATCATAGTATAGCTACAATTTTCTCTTTTCAAACTTAATTTCTTGAGGTACTAACTTATGAACATTTGATTTTGAATTTGCTAAAGTTATTGGTGAAATCATAGAACTCAAAGTTCCGGATTTTTTTCTTCAGGCATCTGAGGCCAGAACTGCGAAATGGCGCGGATCAGTAGGGGGCATTGTTGAAGCTCCTATAGACAAAGTGTGGAGCATGGTTTCTCAAACCAAAAGACTAGCCGAATGGATGCCGATGGTTGAGCGCTGCACTGATCTAGCCGGAGAGGAAGGCGTTCCAGGATATGTTCGGTTAGTCTCAGGCTTCATGTTCCCTCAAGACGATGGAGACAGGTCATGGATCAAGGAGAAGTTGGTGTCCATGGACTCATCACAACATAGTTATGCGTACAAACTGGAAGCAAGCAACGTAGGGTTGGATGGGTCTGTAAATTCACTGAAGCTTGTAGATTATGGGGATGAGTCAACCCTAGTTGACTGGTCATTTGAGGTCAACCCCGTAGAAGATGCATGTGAGGACAGCACTGTAGATTATCTAGGGTTTCTGTATAAGTCTTGCATTAATAGGATTGAAGCTGCTTTAGAAGCAGCATCCAAGAAAGTTTGAGTAGAATGTTATTGTACATGTTTTTGTTTAAGTAAATAAAAAATAAAACTCAACTTTCTGTTCTTTTTCTATTCCTTTTGGCCTATGCTATGTTGAACTGAAATTGTTATGGTTTCAAGGTTTTAGAGAGGCGGTCTAGCAGCTAACTACTAATTGATCGAACACCGATATTGTTCTTGACTTAACTACCTGTACAGTCCAATTGTGTAACATGCAATTTACACACATCAGAGAGCTCCCTGACAAACATGGAGTTCTTCGGGCTTCAATTTCGAACAATGTTGTTGGTTGCCTTCTTGTATCCGGCATTCGTTGAGTCCTTGATTCGACACTATAAGTTCAGTGTCTTGTTTCAAATTAAGCTCGCATGTATTGATGTTTCAGTACTAGCTAGTGTAACATTAATGGCTGGATTATATATGCAGGTGGTCTTCAAGAGCACAACAAATCTTTGTTCGTCGAAGCCCATCGTCACCATGAATGGGAAGTTCCCCGGACCCGCTCTATATGCAAGGGAAGATTATACCGTAATTGTAAAGGTCACCAACCATGTGAATCACAGTGTCACAATCCACTGGTGAGAACTATTCTATTCCCACAAATATACGAGAAATCTTTATGCGAGACTGTTCCTGTCACGTGACAATACTGAATGACAAAACAGTTTAACTAAAAGATGATATACGTCCAAATTTAATGATTGATTTTACTTTTTTTTTAAATGTCTGTCATTTTTTAACTGAATTACACTGTCATCTTAAAAGTCGATGAAATCCTAATAAATTAATCATATAATTTTGGTAATGGAAGGCATGGGGTGAAGCTTGGAACAGGTTGGTCAGAAGGGACAGCATATATCACACAATGCCCCACACAACCTGGCCAAAACTATATCTACAATTTCACACTTACAGGCCGAAGAGGCACACTTCTTTGGTATGAACACGACTCTTGGCTAAGGGCCGCTCTACAGGATGCTATGGTCGTATTGCCTAAGAGAGGCACTCCTTACCCTTTCACACACCTGTGAGGAAAATTTTTCATCACGGGGTAAATTGAGGCGGTTCCGATCGCAATATGTTGCACTGTTGTCCGATTTAATATGTCCAGTCTCAACATTCACTAGCTCACAATATAGTGGCAAGGAAATTGGTCCAATTTAATTGAAGTAGTCAAGTCTAGGCCGAGCCGCCAAACGAGGTCTACTGATTGCAGCTAAATGGTGGAAATCAGATGTTGAAGCTGTGGTCGATCAATCTATATAGTTTGGCCTGCCACCAAATGTTATGCACACACCATCAGTGGCCATGCCGGACCTTTTCCTGGTTGCTCTTCTCAGAGTACTGAAATGGGGGGCTACACTTTACATGTTGAAAGTGGCAAGACCTACTTGCTACGTGTCGTGAACGCCGCGCTGAACGACAACTCGTTCTTCAAGGTAGACGGGCACAACCTAACCGTTGGAGAAGTCGATGCCTCCTACACTAAGCCGTTCCAAACTGACACAATATTCATGAGTCCAGGCCAAATCACAAATGCAACTCTAACAGCAAACCAGGGCATTCGCAAGTCCTTCATAGCAGCCTCTCCTGCGAACGTCCCATTATTAACCATAGAATATTCGCTTTTTTCACCATTTCTGTTGGTGCAAATCCATTTGCTACATGTTGGAGATATGTCAACAATCTGTGATAAACTTTTATATGCTAATAATAAATGCGAATAAATATATTACAGAGAATAAACAAGATGAAATATTATTTAAGCAGAGAAACAGAAGATCGAGGCTTGCGTACCTCAATGTCCTTGAAACAGAAATTTCGTCCCTACTCAGTGCTTGTAGTTCTACGGACGTCTGCTTCACTAGGATTCAACGATCTAAGTCAGGAATTCCAGAATCGGAAAAATTGACTTCTGGCGAATTTCTGTGTGATTCTCTCAGAAAGGATGTTTATGATTGTAGAAGAAGAATGTTGATTTTCTGTATTCTAAATGTCATGCAGATGAATGTATATATAGTAGATGGATGTATGTTCGCAACAGGTATGAGAATGTGATGTGTCTGTTGGGAGACATCTTTTCCAGAGGGGTGCTTTGCTTTGCATTCTTTCTGAACTCTTCAGAATTCATCTGAAAGGATGAGTCTGTTGGTCAAAAGAAAAAATAATAATAATAATTAAATTCGAAATTAATTAAAAAATAATTAATTAAATCCGAAAATAATTAATTAAATAATTTAATTATTAGAGCCCAAAGCCCAACCCCAAGGATGGGCCCAATTTTATTCTCCAAGGTCCATCACTCCAATCACTTTTTATAAGAGACAAAGCCTTATAAAGTGAGGAAACCTTGTGGTGGTGAGCAATAAGGGACAATGAAATTCTACTCAAAATTTCCAACACTACATGTGTCAATGGGAGCAAACTAGTAGCTGCCATGAACGATGTTAGCTTTACGATGTCTCCCTTCTTCAAGTGTATTACTACAACATAAGGGGAGTCTACACACTTGATTTTCCGGCAAACCCTCCAAATCCTTTCAATTACACTGGCATATCTCCGGCGAACATTCAGACCACAAACAGGACAAGACTATACCCGCTGGAGTACAAATTCGACGGTTCAGATTGTGCTAGATACAAGGCACTGCAGTCATGGCACCAGAGAGCCATATAACACATCTCGATGGACTTCCCCAATTCATTGTTTCTCCTATTCTAAGTAGCATGCTAACAATTTTTACAAATGAATTGTAATTTATTAGAACTTTATTGTTTTTGGCGAATGGTAGGCATTTGGTTTCTGCATTGTCACCTGGAAGTTCACACAACATGGGGGCTTAAGATGGCATTCATAGTGGAAAATGACCAAGGACCAAATGAGTTCCTGTAACCACCTCCGACTGATCTGGAATTTCAAACCGGAGCGGCTTTCAAATTGAGGACTGAGGCTCTACGCATGAGAAGAGTGTGCAGGGTAGAATATGAGCTGGATTGAGAAGCAACAAGGAGGAGGAAAATAGAATAAGAGCATCATTTTGTAAAAATGACCTTAAAAAAAGTAATATTTTGTAAATATAAGGACCAAATGAGTTCCTGTAACCACCTCCGACTGATCTGGAATTTCCGACCGGAGCAGCTTTCAAATTGAGGACTGAGGCTCTACGCATGAGAAGAGTGTGCAGGGTAGAATATGAGCTGGATTGAGAAGCAACAAGGAGGAGGAAAATAGAATAAGAGCATCATTTTGTGAAAATGACCTTAAAAAAAAGTAATATTTTGTAAAAATGACCTAAAAAATTGTAAACGCGCCAGATAGGGGTCGAACCTATGACCTTCTGCTTAGGAAACAGACGCTCTATCCACTGAGCTACAGGCGCTTGGTGATAGGCATTGCAGTTGAGCTTTATTTAATTGAATCCAATTGAGTTGGCAAAAGGCAAACAAACAAATAATAGAAAATTGAGAATGACAAACCATTTGTGTCCTCCAACACACCATTGTTTATTGTTGTTCATGTTTTTTGTTTGACTTATTCAATTTGATAGTCAAAAATAAAAATAGTGTAAAAATTACCCCTCCCAAGTTATCAATATTCTTATGAAAAGTTGGAACCGTGGTAGCTAATTTGGTTGGTATACCAATAAAAAAAGTCAAACGACTTAAGTCAAACAGCATCGTAATGGTTTTATGTGGTTTGATTCGACTGTAATGTGTCAGACCGAACGTCCAAGAGAGAGAAACCTCGTCAGATCCTCTTTGCCGAGGATCCCGGGGATTCTCCAATCAAATCCGTTCATCGTACATCGTGCGGTCAGTTTTTGTCAGGTACTGTTTATATTCAATTTTAAATAAAAAAATTTACAATAATTTCTGACCGCACGATGTACGATGAACGGATGTGATTGGAAGGTCCCTAGGATCCTCACAAAGATGATCCAGCCGCGAGGATCCTCCTGGCACTTGTTTATTTATCTTTGTATTATTTATACATGTAGTACTACCATAGGCTGAAAACTAGAAGTGTAGGTTCAACTTTGAAGTCTGAGTGGGAGTTGCGAATGAGGGTTGATTGAGTTGATAAGGATCATTAACTTTGTTAGATTAAGGTCTATATTTGGGTTTCACTGTCGACAATCACTCTTGATAGGCCATCTGTGAAAACCAGAAAAGGAGACTAAGACCCCCTCTGTAAGTCCTTATATAGGCTCGGAATATGCCCTGACTTGAAATGGGTTAGCCTTCCATCTCCCTTAACCTTTTGTTACCAAAAGAAAAAAAAGGATGTCGAGTGGGAGTTTAAAGCAGTTGATTTAGTTGTAACTATAATAGTTATTGAGCTTTGAAATTTATGTGCTAGAAAATAAAATATATGTAGCAGTCACAAAATATTTTGTCATAATTGAGCTGATTAAGTTGAAAAATGTAAAAGAAATAAGATCCAACCCAAAGAAAACCCTAAAAATTAGGGGTGGACGTTTGAAACCGAAAGGGAAATACGAATCAAACCGGACTGCATCGAACGGTTCGATTTTGCGGTTTTGAAACAGTTTCGGTATTGAAACTGAACCACATTGTAGGGTTTGGTTTCAGTTTTGGCAATCGAACCGCTTCGCAAATATTAATAAATATTTAATTAAGTATTCATATTAGATGTCATGTTTTAATAAAGCCAAAACCAAAACGCATCGCAAATATTAATAAACATTTAATTAAATATTCATATTAGATGTCAGATTTTAATTGGTTATTTGTTAGAGTTCATACATTTAGTATAAACTCAACCACACTAGAATATCATCGCTTTATTTAGCCTTCGACAATCCACTGCTTAGAGGCAATGGTGCTCTGGCCTCTCGATCTCATGACTACTATATTTGCAAGAGAAAGAATGCAGAGCTTCCTCATATATTTTTGTTTCATAACAAATATATTTGCAAAAAGTTTTGATTTCGGTTTCACTTTCACTCAAAACTTTCTCGAATCGAACTGTGTCCAGACAAATTAGTGATTTTTGCTACAATCAAATTGAATTAAACCGTTTGACTGTAATTGGCTTGGTGAAGATTTTAAAAGTAAAAATAATCCAACACGAAATCGGAACAATATCCATTCGTACCTAATTTAACCAAAATATAAATTAATGAATAATACTTGAAAAATGCCTTCTTTCTCAATCCCATTACACAAAAGCCGCAGAATACAACAATGATAACAGTGTAAAACCTTAAGAGCTAAAGAAAAACTAAGAGAGAGAAAGTAGAGAGGGAAAGTTTGTTAAAACTGAATAATTTCTTTTCTATTCAACTTTTTTTAGAATAATTATAACTCTTGGTATTTATACATTCGTAACACACCTCACTAACTAACTAAGACCACTACCAATCATATATAAACACTTGTCATAATCCTTTGCACTCATAATATCATCACTCTAACATCCCCCCTCAAGCTCATGTGGCAGAGTGCCAAGCATGAGATTGGAACAATTTCGAGTGAACTGAGGTGAACACAAGCCTTTGGTGAACATGTCTGCATATTGATCTGTAGAGGTAACAAACTGCAAAAGAATTGTCCCTTGATGAATTATTTCACGAACAAAGTGGCAATCAATCTCTATATGTTTGGCTTTAGAATGCAAGACAAGATTAGTGGCAAGAGTCATTGTTGAAATGTTATCACAATGCAAAACTGGAAGAGAAGGACAAACAACATGCAAATCTCAAAGAAGCTGTTATATCCAGATAACCTCAGCAATGGTTGTGGTCATTGCTTTATATTCAGCTTCAGTAGAAGACCTACTCACTATATGTTGCTTTTTAAAACTCCAAGAGATAGGAGTATCTCCCAAAAAAATGACAAAACCAGTGGTTGAACAGCGATCATTAGGATCCCCTACCCAATCAACATCTGTATAAGCTTTCAACTGAGATGAACCTAATAAAAAACACAATCCCAAAGACATAGTGCCTCTGAGATATCGCAGAATACGTTTCACATCAGCACAATGAGTGATTAAGGGTGAGTGCATGAACTGACATACTTGATTGATAGAGAAAGAAATGTCTAGTCTTGTAAAAGTTAGGTACTGTAGTGCCCCAACAATACTTCTGTAAGTGCTAGGATCAGAAACATGTTCACTACCATGATTCAGAAGCTTCTGATTAGGATGACATAGTGTGGAACAAGGCTTACAGTCCATCATATGCATCTTTTGAAGGAGTTCTTTGACATATTTGGCCTGATGAACAAAGAGTCCTTGATCCTGATACTCAATCTGTAAACCAAGAAAGTAATGCAATAAACCCATATCTTTCATGTCAAGCTCACTAGTTAACTAATTAATAACATTTTGAACCTTCACAGCATCACTACCAGTGAGAATGATATCATCAACATATAGTAAAAGAACAATAATAGATGATCCATCACACTTGACAAATAAAGAAAGATCTGCATATGATGACTTGAACCCAAGCTTAAGTAAATAACCTGAAAACATGTCATTCCAAGCTCTGGAAGCTTGCTTAAGACCATATAAGGACCTTTCTAATTTGCATACATAATCTGGACAGGTATAATCCACAAACCCTTGTGGATGAGACATATAAACTTCTTCCTCAAGAAAGCCATGCAGAAAAGCATTCTTGACATCAAACTGTTTGAGTTTCCAATTATGAAATGCAACCAAAGATAGAACCAATCGAACTGTGGTTAATTTAACCACAGGGCTAAAGGTTTCATAGTAGTCAAGACCAGCTTCTTGAGAATACCCCTTAGCTACAAGTCTAGCTTTGTACCTAGCCATTGAACCATCTGGATTTCTCTTAATCTTGTAGATCCATTTACAACCAACAAGATTTTTGTCAGGTGGTAAAAACATAAGCTTCCAAGTGTGTTGTTGAATTAAAGCAGCCATCTCTTCTTTCATGGCATTTTGCCACTAAACACACTTGACTGCACTAGAAAAAGACTAAGGTTCCTTGATTTCAGGATCCTTATCCACTTGAGTAGAAAACACTTTCTTTTTCATAATCCCATACTTAGACCCAGTTTACATGAGATGACAATTCTGAGAATTGATACATACTGATTGGAGATCATCCACTTGAGACATTATAGTATTTGGACGATCTTCTGAATACACAGTAGGCAGAACCTTTGAAGAAGGCACAATACTTGTGGATGAAGAGACAAAATCACCAGAACTAGTGTGTTGAGAGGATGTGGACTGAGTAACATGTTGTGATCTAGAGGTAAGAAAAGTGGGAAAAGATGAACCAATAAAGGGAAATGTGGAAGAAACACTAGATAGATGAATGAATGTGTTTGGATGCACAATAGACACTGGTAAGGAAGAAGAACCATAAGTAACTTGAGGAGTGAAACCCAAAGCATCAGGGACTATAGGAAACTTGGATTCATCAAAGATAACATGTCTAGACACTAGTAGTTTTTTATCTTTAAGAGAGAAGCAAATATACCCTTTGTATTGTGTAGCATACCCCAGAAAAATGCACTTAGTAGTTTTAGGTTCAAGTTTATTGCTTCTATAGGGTTTCAATGAAGGATAACATAAACACCCAAAAATTCTCAAATGATCAAGCTTAGGTGGAGACTTATATAGCATTTTAAAAAGAGACTGCATATGTAGGACAGTTGTGGGCATTCTGTTTATAAGAAAAGTAGCAGTGGCACATGCATGGAACCAGAATTTGGAAGGTAAGGAGGCTTGTTGTAAAAGGGTAATAGTTGTTTCGACAATATGTCGATTTTTTCTCTCAGCCAACCCATTCTATTCTGGGGTATAAGGACAAGATTTTTTTATGCCTTTGGTAAGAAGAAATTGCTTAAACTGAGTACTAACATATTCCTCACCCTCATCACTTTGCAAAATTTTCACATGAGCATCAAAATAATTCGAGATAAATGCAAGAAAGTTAACAAAAACAATGAACACTGCAGCTTTATTATTCAGTGGAAAAATCCAAGTATATCTTATACATTCATCAATAAAGGAAACATAATACTTGTAACCTTCTATAGACATACTAGGTGAGGGACCCCAAACATCGGTGTGAATTACTTCAAATGGAGTGAGTGACTTTGAAGCAATTACAGGAAAAGGTAGCTCAGTAAACTTGCCTTGCAGACAAGCTTTACAAGTATGAGATTGAGAGTTACAAGGAAAAGATATACAAGACTTATTAAGTGCTACAATGACAATGGAATGTGCAGGATGGCCTAATCGGCAATGCCATAATGTAGAAGAAATCTTTTGACCCACAAATGCAACTGGATTAAAAATAGGAGAAATAGACCTTTGTGGTTTGTGTATGGGAAGTGGATAGACATCATTATTAATTAGCCCTTGGAATAACACTCCCGGTGACCTTGTCCTGTAAACTGAGAGAAACATCATCAATTATACAACGACACCAATTATCTTTGCACAGCTGATTCATAGATAATAAGTGTTGTGACAGTTTTGGAACATGTAACACAGAGTTTAACTTGAAAGTATATGACTTTGTGAGAAGAGAAGATGAACCAATATGTTTGATAGCTAAACCTTCACCACTAGCACTGGTCATAGTATCATTGGATGGATAATTTGTTGCCATGTGCAAGTTTGACAAATCTGAGGTCATATGATTAGTTGCTCCAGAGTCAAGAAGCCAGAAATCTTGTTGAGGAGTTAAGGATGACGTACCAGCTTGTGCTTGCATAGGAAGAGGTGGATTTGGTTGAGATACAGTAGATGGATACATCTGTGGTATGACAGGATACTATAACTGTGAGCTATGAGACTATGGAATCATGCCTTGTGAATGACCAAATGGATTCCAGACATGTGCTTGACCATATGACCCAGTAGTCATTGGAGTTTGCATAGATGATGAGAAACCCTGTGATAAATGCCATGATGTTCCTGAAGAATTCTTATTCTAATAAAAGCAAGTAGCAGCAACATGACCAACTCTGTGACATATTTGACATCCATGTTGAAAACAATTCAATGCAGAATGGCCTTTGCGATCACATATTTAACAGATCTTATTCGGATTATAGGCCTGAGACATAAACTGTTGTGTGCCAACATTGGGAAAAGAATTCGAGACATCATAAAACTGAGGCTGATGAAAACCCCATGGACCATTATACTGTCCTCCAGAATTGTTATTATAAAATCTTTTTCCTTTGCCTTTGCCTTTGTAATTATTTCCCCGAAAGTTGTTGTAAGAACCAGAACCATGTTGAGCAACAAAAGCCATGGGAACATTGGACATGTAAGGCATAGGTAATTGTTGAAATGCTTGAGTGACGTCTGCTGAAAACCCTGAAAAGGCATTGATGACAAGGGCATAAATGGCATAGAAGAGCTAGAGGAGCCAGTAAACCCTTAATTCATATGAGGCACAGATTTAGTTCCCGAGGAACCCCCATTATCAGAACTAAATCCAGAGGCTTGAGTGAACATGGCAGACATCAAAGGAATCTGTTTAGTAACTTCATCTAGAGTGGTTTCTTCTGCCTTCAATTGAGATCTTAGCTCTTTTAATGAAACAAGATTCTTTCTTCCACGAATAACTGCTTTAATAGTGTTATACTCACTAGGTAGACCATGCAGTGCAACAATAACAATGTCCTTATCGGAAATAGTAACACTAGCATTTGCTAGTTGATCTCTAGATTCCTTGATTCTTTGAAGATATGCATCAACAGATTCAGGTTCTTTCTTAATATTCTGCAGATCAATCTTGAGTTGAACAATATTAGTTCTAGTAACACTTGAGAATCGTTCTCGCATATTCATCCACATCTCTTTGGAGCTTTGACAACCAATAATACAAGACAAAGCAGAAGGAGACAATGTTGCAGAAATCAAAGTCATCAAAGCTTTGTCATGAATTTTGCAGACTTCGTATGCATTAGAGACATGGTGATTGTTATCAACAGTTTCTTCCTCCGAATCAGAGTCTGCAAACTTATCAGGATAGGGAGTGGATCCATTCACAAAGCCAACAATTCCATTACCTTCCAATAGTAAGTCCATTTGAAAACTCTAGGTGACATAATTGGAATCATCAACTTTCTCCATGACAGTATTCCCAACACTTGGAATCAAAGACGAAATAAGTGATTGTGTAAGAGCTAATTGAACAAAGGTCACCATAGCTCACAACAATGTGAAAAATACAACTTCAACAATCTTGCAACAATTTCAACACTCAACCGCAATTGGAATCACCAACAACAAGAAGAAGGTAATAATTGCAGAAAAACAACAGTCTTACGATGACAACACAAGAAACCCCTAAAAATTAGGGTTACAGTTTCTCAAAGAATGGGAAACAATGCATAGAACACATACACTGAGCGAAGAAAGATGAAAGAATCAACAAAACCTGAGGTACTCAGGCGATCACAAGATCAACAATTCACCGACTGAGAGAAGATGATCAAGAAAGCACTGACACTCCAGTGCGAACGGCAAGCAAACCACAATGACGTAACCAAAGAAGACGAAACACAGACGATCGAAGATAGCACCGAATACCGATCACAACCGACAAAGAGTAGCGGAAGCGCCGAGGATCATCAACCGGAGGCGCAAGCCAGTCCCGGCGAAGATACCATGATAACAGTGTAAAACCTTAAGAGCTAGGCAAAACTAAGAGAGAGAAAGTAGAGAGGGAAAATTTGTTAAAACTGAATGATTTCTTTTCTATTCAACTTTTTTTAGAATAATTACAACTCTTGGTATTTATACATTTGTAACACACCTCACTAACTAACTAAGAACACTACCAATCATACATAAGCACTTGTCATAATCCTATGCACTCATAATATCATCACTCTAACAAACAGAAACCCCAATTTGTTTAAACTTTAACCACTCACTCAGCAGATAGATAAACATCCGAATTTTAGCCCCCGGCAAAAAAGGGGTTGAGAAATCCAAACCTCTCTGCTTGTCCCCACAGTCCAATCCCACCGCGTCGCGTGTCACGCATCACATCTCTCTCAACTGATACATCGTACAGTCACGCAGCCATCACAGAATGCAACAGTTGCTGAAGTGGTTCTGATCAATTTCTTTGATTCTCACTCTGCTTTCCCAGTCTATATATACACCTATATATACACATTCATCTTTTCCTCTTCCTTCTCTTCAAAGCAACAAAGCCAGTAAATCTTATTTCCCGCTTTTCTCAGCCGTAATTCCCCTAGAATCTATCTTTTTTCTCAACTGGGTATTTTATTGCTTTTCATTCCTTCATCTTTCAGTCTTTTTCTGGTTAAATTTCAGAAGTTTTCGACTTTTTAGCTTTCAGATTGCTATAAAGCCCTCACCTTTGAGCTTAATTTCGTTCAAATCCCAAAATTTCATCTGGGGTTTCCCCTTTCTCCCTGGGATTATACCCAACGAACCAAATCTGATTTTTCTCAGGGTTTTCCAAGGTTCTCCCCGATTCCCAAAAAGTGGATTCGTTCCAAGATTCTTTGGTTTATGCTATCAAGGAAAAAGGAGATTCTTGATTCCCAGTAAAAATTCTGAATTGATTGCCTTTTTAAGCTTTACTTCAATGGCCTCCGACTGAATAAGTGAAGCAGTTCCTGCATATTTTTACGACTTGTAAAAGCATGGAGACCTTGTATTTCTTCCAGGAGAGCCAGGGCTCGGAGTGGACTAAGGAGGAGAACAAGATGTTTGAGAGTGCTCTAGCTATGTTCGATGAGAAAAGCCCGGACAGGTTTCTGAGAGTGGCGGAGATGATTCCGGGGAAGACGGTGATCGACGTGATCAAGCAGTACCAGGAGCTGGAGGAAGATGTTTGTGAAATAGAATCCGGGAGGTTTCCTATTCCTCCGGGGTACCCTCAGTCTTACTTCAGATTGGAGTTGGGGGATGATCGGGATTTCGATGCTAATCGAAAGAGGCCGCTGGCGGCGGCGAAGGGTTCTGAACAGGAAAGGAGAAAGGGAATTCCATGGACACAAGAAGAACACAGGTTTATCTCCATCCATTTTTTTTTACAATTGCCTTTAAGTATTGTGCTAGTTCTAAATTCAAGTAAATGGAGAATTCTTACATGCAACGTAGCATTAATGTGGAAGACCTATTTGAAATGATTATATCATTTTCTATGAAAATAGAGGAAAATATGTGGATTAAACTTTTGTTTTCTTTATTTTTCAAAGTAGTTTTTATGACAAAACGATATTCTAAGCTTACTCTAATCAACCGGAAGAGGATCCAAAGGGTGCAATGGACGGCTAATATACTGTCAAAGCCAACTGACCTAAAGCATGCTGTAGTTTGCAACTAGTTTGTTACGAACCACTCTAGCTTCATGTTCGAGATATAGTTCAAAAGCAGTCATCTATTTAAATCTTCAAATCCAACTTGATTTTGATGTAGCGGAGTGATTTCCGCACTCCTAGTTTTACCTTCTACTTTCCTCGGCCTTAATTATGACTCTTGATTCTCCTCGGAGTATGGTGGTGAATAAATATGTTAGTCAAATCGCAATTGTCTAGAATACAGTTTGATTTCTCTTGTGTTTTCTTGGTATATTTTTTGACACAAATTGCTGGTATGAATCGTAGGCGATTTCTGATGGGACTTCTAAAGTACGGGAAAGGGGACTGGAGAAACATCTCCCGGAATTACGTGGTCACTAAAACTCCCACACAAGTAGCAAGCCATGCTCAGAAATACTTCATGAGGCAGCATTCAGGAGGGAAAGATAAAAGGAGGCCAAGCATCCATGACATAACTACTGTCAACCTCACAAGCGATGCTCAGTCAGAAACTAACAGGCCTCCTTCAGACCAGTTTCTGCCAGAGCAGAAGTCCACTGAATCGCTGAACGTGTTACTTGACTGGAATGCAGCTGATGATGAAGGAGCTGCCATGGGTTTCGACTCTACCCATGGCAATCTCTTTGATTCATCTCCGTATGACGTAGATGCAGATGGAATCAAGATGCAGCTGCAGAAACTATATAGTCGCGCTCATTATGCTGCTCATGCCACTCCTCAAAATTCGCTGTATCTAATGCAGTCCGCAAGACATCAGATTCATGGATAAAAACAGGCCTGTTTGTTGTCTTCATGGATTGAAAATCCAAGTAAATGATTTTCTTCAGAATTTATGTGTTCGTCTTTTTATCGTGTTCGTGTTGGATTGATTAGTTAATAAGGTTTTCAATTTCGTACGTAGTTCTTGAACATTGCAGAATGGTAAAACTCCAGTAGGCCTCAAAGTGTAATGTCTGAAATGTGAATGGAAATGAATGGTAAATTGCTCTTTCGCTTCAGGAATTTACATACCGGCCCGGGATGTTTTTGAACATTTGAGTTGTAAAATAAACATGTATACATCCCGTAACTATCCAGCAAGATTTATGCTGTACCGGAGAAATCCCGTATATATATGCATATGTATGAATGTATGTATGATATATTATAGGCATATTTCAGGCATGCGCATGATCTTACCTTTTATATCATTTTCTTTGCTTTATAATCCTTCTTTGGTCTTCATGTGGATACAGATTGAATATTTGCATGATTTGAGAGACAGAATGCGGAACTTTGCATCTCCAAATCAATCATATAGACAAAGAATAAAGTTACAAATATCTACTCATAAGAATTTACCTTTTTTATTTTTCCTATTGTTTCATGATGCGTGGTGATGTTACACTTGAAAACTTCAGTAAAACTGTGTAATTAAGGTATATATCAAATTAAGTGTTATCAGCGAAGATTCGGCTTTCCAAAAACTTGAAGAATCTCATATGCTCGTGACAAATGCCTTGCAAAATGACATGGTAGGACAACCTGACCGAATTTCCTCCTGGATTTGCACTTGGGATGGCTGAGGTTCATCTCAGATTAATCTGTGGTTGCATCACACATGGAATGATCTTGCAACCACTAGGGAAAAGCAGCCATGTCATTGGCCGATGTGGCTGCTGACTCACTCTGCACTCTTTTGAAAATTCCACAGTATCTAACATATTGCTTTACCTTTTCTTCCCATAAAAAAAAATTACTTTCCGCCATTGGTTTGCTTTATATGCAAAAACGACTTGCCCCCCACTGGACCACCACTAAAATGCTGAGTCTGCATTCCACTCGATAAGCATCCATCTGCGTCAATCCATCGTAGGATGCAGGATCTTCCACGTAAGAAATGCCAATATGCATTTTTGACATTCGGCAACTTTGCCCTTTGCTTTGATATTTTTTGCTGTTGGAGCCAATGCCATTGTTGATGGTGGCTACACTTTTTGCGTCATCATTGTGCCATTTGTTTAGGTCTAGGCAAGCATTATGCTTTGCTCTTTGTAGAGTGTAATGATTCGTTTAATAATTATTTCGTTTGATTTCAAAACTCTTAACATTTTACTTCGTTGTGTCATAATAATTTGTTAGTTTGTATGTGGTTGGCCATGTTGTACTTGTGTATCAACGTGGATTCACTACTAAATTTGATTCAATTCTAACATCAATATAAGGTGGGAGAAGCTCACTCATGCGCGTGTCGAGTTTTATTTCAAAAGAATTTGGTATTATTCATAACGAACCCTAATATGCAATCCTCTATTATTTTTTACGAAAGCAAGCATGCACGAGATGAACAGAGTGTTTAATGTGCAACCAATGATCCAACGGCTAATAGTCCAATGACTACAAATATCATTGTACAATATACACTGATGCATACTAAAAAATCTCCTAATTTCAAAATTAGAATTAAGTTCTTTTGTAACTATTACTTATATCTAGCCAGATAATAAGTAAGCCTCTACTATTTTGGCTACTTAGATGAATCTAATGAATATGGATTTGAGTCCGCTAGAAATGTTCTTTTGATCATCGGGTGATTAAAAAATTCATGATCACTCAATCTTAGACTTGATAACAAGGGTGAACATTAAACAAACATGTTTTTAATGTCTAATTTCTAACTGTTAATATCAAATTCAAATATGATTGATCATGAATCTTTAGTCACCAGTGTCAAAGAGAACGAGACTCTTAATTTCAAAAATGACATCATGGTTTTTTTATTCTAACAGTTAAGTATGAGCTCATTTGGAAATGCTTTTAAAATGACTTAAAGCATTTTTGGTAAAATCGATTTTGGGTTCCAAAGGCACATTAAGTGGTTTTTGGAAGAAGCACCAAATATATGCTTCTTGCAGGAAACACTTAAAGTGTTTTTTCAGGATCCCACTTGAATTCTTACAAGGGATTGGTTTCAAAAACATTCTCACTAAAGACATTTTCAGTCATAACACTTTCAAATGAGCCCTATGTTGTGTAATATGGTACGACTATGTTTTATTAGAGTTATTTTTCTCTACCGACTAAATGTATGGACTAAGATCGTGTGAAAACAACTCAGTGCACGTTATTGTCACTTTTGCACATATCAATTTTGTAAACATCACACTCAGCGTTAAAAAGTTCCAAAGCAACATGAGCAATTTATCCTTTTTAACCTTTAATTTTCTTGGTATAGTCCGTCTTTCTGCAACTAGCATAAGAAAGCATCTGGGCCCTTTATTCCAATTTTGAGCAAACCATTGAGAAAGTTGAACCGTACACCTTTGGCTTCCTTTTTTTTTTCAATTAATTTCTGGTGTAGTAGCTACACTAGGTTCCAATTTTGATGATGTCTTCATCGACCTCGCACTTAGATTAATCTGTCAGGAAAGATTGTTGATCATACATATGAAATTAGGTAGGACTTAGATGAATCGATACACCGTTACAGTAGTATCTCAATCCAATCTATTTCATATGGCATTGTGTCAGTGGATAGGGAAGAAATTGTGGCGGTGCACCTGGTCATTTAAGTTGCTCTCCAAATCAGCAGACAAATTTGTGTAAGATTTTGCTCACTATATGAGACTCGTCATTGTCAGACAACGTTACCGAATATCTTTTCTTAAATTAGAGGATAGAATAGGTGACCATGTTATACTTGCATACATGAATGTATAGTATACAGTTAAATACAATAACTTATTAATTTATCAATGTATTAATAACGTATTAATTTATCAAGATATTCTTTAGTTTCTTAAATATTGTATATTATAGTTGGTTTTTCGTTTTACGAACTAAAAATGCAATGTATTGTTTAACTAAATCCCACAAATTACAAACCCTAAACCAAACACGAAAAGAGAACCCAAACAAACGGAGAAGATTCTCACAAATTACTCTCTAACTCTCAAATTCACAAATTAACGCTCACCAAATTGCCACACGGATGTGCCACACAAAATAAACTAACCCTAAGGTCCTATTTTATAAAGTATAGGATTTAAGTGTACACAAGAATCATAAAAGGAAATAAAATCCAAAACCTAGTAGGCAAGAAAATCAAATCCTTATCTTATAAGGATAAAGAATCCAACAAAAAAACGAAAATCCCAACCCAAATAGGACACAACTGGCCTAAATAGGATTCTAAAACGAAATATGTAACAAAACAAATTTTTGCATCACTCTAATTTGAGCTGCAAATCACAACAATACATTATGGAATTTAACAGTTGAATGTGTGCTAAAAAAGTTTGTAGAATTTAATGATGAATCTTAGCCACTTAGGCCAACTCCAACCCATGGCCTAACACCTATAATTCCCCTTCTATTCCCCCCAATCCATTCCATCCCAGGTTCTAATTTGGACCTAAAACCTAAAACCTAAAAAAAAGCCAGATTTAGGCCAAGATTAGTGGTGGAGCCCCCACCCAAATGGGTGTGTCTCTCACTTGTATACCAATAAAATTGAGCCCAACGGCTCTTTTGGTTGATTAACGGCTCACATTCAAATGAGTTATTAGTTATCCAACGGTCCACCATTAATTTAGTTAATATTTTTGTTTTATATTTATAAATTTATTGAATCCAACGAATGAGATCGAATATGATCAAATCTAACGGTAAAAAAAGAAAGATCTAATGGTCTAAATTTAAATTCAACGGTTAAAATAATTATAAAAAATTATTTAACTCAAAATTCACCCAAAAACTCTATAAATACCTATATATTTGTTGAAACATCCACACAAAACTCACTTTTCTCCTACAATTCTTCCAATTTTTCTTTCTACCATCTTCCAAAACCATGTGTTTGCTCATGTGTCTTGTGTTTATACATCTCTATCATGTGTTTCATATTCTTCTACAGTGTTTCATGAGTTTCATATGCCGGTTTAGTGATTTTTCAATGTTTATCAGAATTTAAATATTTTTAGGTTAAAATGTTCATAAAATTAATTTAGGATAGTCTACATAATTTTTTTTTTAAAGTTAATTTAAAAAAAAATTAGCCTAAATTCATTCTTTAATAATTTGGAGCTAAAATTTTAGGCCAGAAGGGTTGGAACAGAAAAGCTGTTTCTGAGCTAAAAATTTTAGGTTTTAGGCCAAGGGTTGAAGATGGTCTTAAAATACATAAACCACAGTCTGATGGTATCCCTCTTCACTGCCAAAGACAAATTTGAACCACATTATTGCTAGCTCATTATGAGGCTTAACCCACTCCCCCATCCTCTTAGTGTAAATAATATCGTTTGTTTAAAAAACAAAATAAAAAAAATAAAAAAATAAACATAAACCACGCATTGATGTAGTAGAACTCCAAAGTCTAATACCCTGACAATAACTTGTACTTAAGGGGCCAAAACTTTGTCCCTTCACAACCAACCATTCATGTGCGTGACCAACTGTAGAGAATCATTTTTCTCGACATATCGTTGTACGAGAGAAAATTTCCTGGACTACAAGTTGAGTTACATATAATTCTTGCAGCATTGTAGTTGATTACCATGGACGAGGCCCCAACCTCTTACTACCTAGCCATTAAAAGAGATTTTGCTACTTCTTCCTCGCCTGGTTTTTTGCTCCAAGTCCAACACTAAGAAGAAAGATGAGAACTGGAACACAAAGACATGTACTCCACACAGTGTGTACTGGGTTGCTTGTTCCCTGTTGGCCTTATCTTTTGGTGTCAAATGACCGACAAGTTGTCGCTACATTAGAGCATCTCCAGTGGTGCTCTATGTCAATCGTACAGTCCTCATATATGAGATCAAGGCCTTCCGATGAATCTGAAAACAAGATTCTGCAATCAACGGTGGAGATTGATTGTGGATTTTGGCGCCCTTTTACAGATGGAGACCAACGGTTTGTAAACCTCAAATTTAAGGTTTTTACTACAATGACTTTTTCATTGAAGGCAATATTCCGTCAAGTGCACAAAGATTTCTTTTAAATCCACAAATGAGTCCTCAAAGGTGATGGTGGGAGTCCTTAAATAGGGACTCCCATTAGAGGCGCTCTTAGCACCAACCATGTTCGTCATCCAAGTTTATTCTGCTGATTGCAGCTTCACATTGTTTTAGAACTCAAGCTGGGAAACGAACTCGACAAAGTCGGAGGGTATGACAAGAACTACAAAGGTAGAATCTACTCAAAAGGAATCAAGCCATGACAGATTCACACATTCTGGCAAGCAAAATCACTCTTCAATTTTATTCAAAAACTTGCAACATCGCCACATTCTGCTCCAGAAAGTACAATAGTTTCCAAGCAAGATTGTCCTCAGCCAACAAATACCAGTCGCCACCGGCTTGAAATTGAAGCAAACTGTCCGGAAAAGAGGACCGAAACAGTTCCGGATCAAAGAGTGCAAGTGCTTCCAGATTACACGGTAACTCAAACTTATTACAGAACTAAGAGTCTAGAAATAAAATTGAAAATATGAAATCAAAACCCTCTAAACAAAAGTAAAAAAGTTACATGAACTTATAAACAAGGCATGACAAGAAAATGACTGCTTGTGGAAGAAAAAAAGAGAGGTATTTACAGCTCTAGGAGGTGAGTAAGGATGCCGGATCAACGGGAATAACACTGTCTGGAAAATCTGTTCTCGGTCCAGCAAGTGAGTAGTATGCAAGTATATGGGCTGGATGCTCGACTCCCTGCTGATCAGGAATATCAACTCGTCTTGGAGGAATCAACTCGATATTCCAAAATGGGCGAGCCATTGCCAAAAGGTCGAGACCAGTAGCAGATCCTCTGTACCCCTGCACCCACAAGTACCTAAGGGAAGTCAGTTGCATTACTGCATCAGCCAGTGCACGCTCGCTGAAGCAGCAACCCCTCATTTCCAATTTTTGCAGGCTAGGGCAACCCTTTGAGAACTCCAAAAGCCCTGCATCAGATTCCCCAACATAACCCAGAAGCATCCATCTCACATTCTGACTGTACTGGCCGACATAACTCAGTCCCAGATCAGTCAAGCCCCCAGGACGGAGATACAGAGCAAACCTTCGAAGCTTCTGGCATCCCCTCAAAAGAGCTCGAACCCCATTGTCAAGTGGCAAATCTGTTATTGTCTCTTCTCGGTCCAGCAAGACAAGGCGAAAATCACAGAGATTTTTAGAGCAAGTCCCAATGTATTCCAGACATGCATTGGTGATGTCCGATACATAAACAGCCAGGTATTCGAGCTCTAGGCAGCCCTGTGCCAGGGCCATCAGACCCTGTTGTGAAACAACACCTTCTTCGTGCTCCATGTCTGG
This sequence comes from Heteromeles arbutifolia, assembly GCA_024362995.1. NCBI lineage: Eukaryota > Viridiplantae > Streptophyta > Magnoliopsida > Rosales > Rosaceae > Heteromeles > Heteromeles arbutifolia. Next base: position 7,100,248 of record JANCRC010000018.1, on the reverse strand, counting down.
TTCATCTGCGCCCCGCTCAATTCGGAGCCTCCTTAGTCTCTTGCAACTCCGAGCAAGAACTTCTAGTCCTCTATCTCCAATAACGTTCCTTGTCTGCCCAAAATATAAACAAATTAAAGTTTTTAAGTAAGTTTCAAATACGAATCCTACTCCAAAGCAAAATCATTCAAGACACTCCTGATGATGAATGAATTTTCAATGAATCTTTTTGGTATCTTAAAACTTAAAACCTATATATAACAATGCACAATAAACAGAGTACTTGTGACCCATGTGAAATATTTGACTTAGTCACAAACAATATAGCGAGTCCCAATCAATTATTGTACTTCGACACACTCAACATGCGCATTTGCATGCACACGAAAAGGCAACAAATTAAAAAGCAGAAAAATGGTTTTGTAATCCTACCTCAAGAATTTCCAGGTTAGGGCACCTTTGAATTAATGTGCAGTGGTCCTCAGTGTCCAGCAATGCATAAAGGAGATCGAGCTTTTTGAGAAGGGTTGCAAATGGGAATACTATTGGCATTTCATTCTTTCCCATGTACGTTAGACCCAGACGGCAAAGTTTTTGGGGTAAAGTTACAACAGAGTACTTCTCTGATTGCTCATTAAAGAAACCCCCACAAAATTCTTCCAAGACAGCTGCATCACGGAAGAAGCCCACTAGATCCAAGATTTCGCAATCACTAGTCTTCACAGAGGATAAGGAGCGACAGTTTTTGGCTATGTGTTCAAGGTCTTCGATTTTGACTTTGATAAGATCCGTCATATAAAAATTCAGAGTCTCCAGGACAGTGTTGTTCTCAGCAAGCTCGTGTAGCCAATTGCCGTCTTTCTCCTTTATGGAGCTCTCTTCCAAAAACAAGGTCCTCAAATTCCTACAAAAGCACATAGTGAAAAACAACATCAATTAACGTCTCTCCACAACAATTACAGAAAAAAATTACTTAGTTGAGAATGATCGCAAAAGCTGCATTAAGATGTATACAAGAACAAGCGTTCGTGGACGTGTGCATGCGCATGCATGCGATGTTTACTACACGAATGCCCCCCAAGCGAGTTCCGAAATGCAGCATGTGAATTTCTCTTCCTTGTCCATAAACATGATGTTAAGATTTCGGTACTATGCTCCCAAGGTTTCAGTGAAGTTGGGGGTCAGTCTTAAATGAGAAGCGACTTATTTGGCACCTGCAGAAGCATTTCTTATGCAACTTCAAAATTTTTGGGGATCACAGAAGTGCTACAAACTGCCCGAAACAAGGCTTTCGCGAACAAATAACAAACGAAACAACATGCTGAATTGTGTGAGAGATAATGAAAGAACGAAAGTTCCATAAGCAATCCCTGCAACTAATTTTTTAAAAAGAGTAATGAAACTATGCAGCATGAATGAATATAACTTTGTGCTTCAATTTTTACCAAAACAATGAATGCATCAAACGTTTCTGATAGAAACCACAAAAATATTCACCGCAAGTAAAAAAATTTCACATAAAGTTGTGAACTTTACTACCTGCAGGAGTGGCCGATGTGGAAAAGCCCATCGGTGGAAAACCCTGAGCACTTGTCGAGCTTAAGCACCTGGAGCACGCGCCCGCGCGTCTCAGCCAGCAGCTCCAGGTCCGAATCCTTAACAATCATCCGCCGAAAGTGCAGACACGTCAAGCGGTGGAAGGAGTCGGCGATCTCCCTCACCCACGGCGTCACATACCCTCCCCAGTCCTCCGGAATCAGATTGAACATCGCCGCCCTCGGCTTCCCCTTCAGCTTCAGCGACTCCAGGTGCTGAAACCGCTGCCGCAGCCGATCGGGGGTAGTGGTGTAGCAGAGCGCGATGGTCACGTGCTTCCGCGTGAGCGCGTCGAGCTCGTACCACCGCTTGCACACCAACGACACGGCGTCGCGGTCCTTCGGGTCGTGGAGATACGGCATCACGACGTCCATAACAACGTCGGAAATCCTACACCGGACGGTTCGGTCTTCCATCGCTAATAAGAAACGTCGCCGGACGAGAATACTCTCACTGAAAAAAACTTACTGCTATTTATAACAAAAAATTTCTGAGTCAAAAGAGGGGAAAGATTTGAATTCTTTAATTCAAGTTCAAGAATAGAAACTGGATTCCCAAAACCAGACCCCTAAACCGTTATATATCCAAATCCACTTCCAAAAAAAGAATCAAAACGACAACGCACCGCCGCCGCTTACAAAATCAGAGTCTCAGAGAAACGCCGCAACGTGTCAAGAAACGAGCAGGGACAAGCGGAAAGAGAGAGGAGCGAGAAGGAAGCACGATCTACGAGAAGCTCGCGCGGAAAACAAGCGAACCGGATCGAAGACAGCGGAGCAGGGCGACCAACGGAGGAGAGCGGGAGCATGGAGTCGGCGTGAACGCGAAGCGCATGATCTGAGAAGACGGATCTGAAACGGCGGAAACCGGCGGCGATTGAATCGGACTTTGAGTAATTAGGGGTCTTTAAAAATGATTATGCGCCTCATAAAAACAAAAGGGAGGGGAATGTGGAGGAAAGCGGGTAGGGGGCGGAAAAAGAAAAAGGAAGGCGACAAAACAAAGGCAGGAAACAATAAAACGTCGTCGTTATCCGTTTGGAGGGATGAATGGGAAGTTGGAAACGTGGAGATTTGGGATTGGTCCATGTCAGGTGGTGCAATTGCAGTGTCACTGCAGCAGATGCTGTCTAGGAGTGGTTTAACTGTGATGTGAGTGGAAGGATAAAAAAATTAGCAAAGTAGTTTGTTTTTATTTTTTGATTTTTTTTCCAATGTCAATCTTTGGATACTATTGTTTTTCTTAAATTGGTTAATCGCGATTTTAGTTTTGCGAGTGATATTTAATGTCAATAAATGAAATTAGAGTGGTAGATCAATCGAGTATAGCTGAAGTTTTTTCATGCTCGAAAGATATCTGGTGCGCTTATATATTCTTATTATATGTATACTTTTAAGATAAATAATGTTTGCATTCTCTTTTAGAGCGATAAGTTCATTTATCTATTTGCAAATAACGCAATGTGAACTTTCCTAATCAAAGTCGTTAAATTCCTCAAGTCATGGAACTTAGACAATTTTAAACATGTAGACAAACTAGTTTTGCCTTTTCAAATTTGCATTAGCTGTAACCAAGGTGTTTGCATTCTTTGTTTTCCATTTCTTAAGGCTTGTTCTTGCTTTTATTATTTTATCAATTTATATGTGACAAGGACGTTCATAACTTACCTAGTTACAAGACCAAATGAACCCATGAAAAAGAAAAGAAAGAAAATCCAATAATCTAGAAAGGAAAGTGGGCAATCTTTTAAAGATATAACATGTCCTAAAAAAACATTTTTCTATCATTGTTTTCGGCATAATTTGACTTAGGGTAACCAAAGGTAACAGTAAAACAACTTTGGTACAATTGTCTATCTAGAGCAGGTCTCATTATGGGGTGATATTATGATTGGAACGAGAAGACGAAATTATAAGAGTCTCATTTACGCATGACATGATCCGATGTATCTACACAACTTTTTCTTGTTAATCCATTTCATCTCTATCTTACATTGAACAAAGCTCAAATCTCTCGCTTTTAAACGGTTAAATTTCTTAATATTTGAACTCTGAACAGGTAGATTAGAAATTGAGATTTTTGTGCTACGCAGCATTACTCTTGTATTTGTGGGACCTTGAGGGAGGAGCTGACTCGTGACACAATGCTTGCCGCAGTAACCTGATCTTGTTGGACAGCTGTGCCGCAAAGCGTGGTTTTATTGTGTGACGTGGCACATCTCTTTTATTTGCCTCAAACCCTCATCTGGTCCGTAGAATTTTCAGCTCACTCTTTACCGTTGATCGTTATGACATCTTGTTGGATGCTGAGTCATGCTGTTGGGTTTGGGTGGTTTGTTTGTTGCCCTAGCTAGCTCTCTCATTCTTTCCCCCCATCATTTTCCTATCTACAATTGTGTTTTATCATTTTATGATGTTATGACATGTTTACTTATTTAAAACGAGAGAATTTGATACGTGCACGAGTAGGAATGTGCGGTCATTGGTACGAGCACGGGAGAGTTCATGAATTATGGGAAATTTTAATCTTTAAACTACTAAAATCTTGGTAACAAAAAGGCCTTCGATGTTGGTTTTCAAAATAATAATTTCATTTTTCTTCTCAAATTTAGCGGATGTCATTATTTTCTAATCACCTTTTCATTGTTTGAATGAAATTCATAATTTTGATACAAAAAACAAGTACATATATCATTAATTTTGATTGTTTATATGTTATAAATATTGAATGGATTCGTGACACTATTTTTTTCTATAATTTTTTACACATGTTTTTTTTAGCTTCACTTCGCAATGAATTATAACGATTTGAACCGTTTACCTTTTAAAACACTATTCATAGATCATTCTTACAAAAAATTAGGTAAATTCAAAATTAATAAGCCATTCATTTGTAGTAAAAAATAGACAAATACGATTCTACAAAGAAACCCTAAAACAATTAATCCAACGGTCATATAATTCAGATTTGGGTGATTTTTAGTAGACATAATCTTTGAAAAAAAACCTAAAAGATATACGATTCATATTATTGAAACACTTTACAAAATAAGTCTCATAAAAAATGTATGTCAAAAATCATGTACCACATATCCATCCCCTCTAAATATTTAGTTGCATCAAAAGTCATAATCGATCCACTACAACCACCATATCATTTATAGCAATATGTGTAGAATACAATGCATGATATTCGACAAAATTGTGGTGCTATCTTCCAAGATTAGTTGGGATACCATATCTGTGACAGCCCGTCCTGAAAAATATTGATTTTATAATTTATTAAGTGATTTTACGAAAATGCCCCTGAGGCACGCGCATTGTTCGAGGTTAATCGTTGTGTCGTGCCATCTAAGATTTGTTTTCTTGACATATCCTCGTAGTATTCGTCGCTACGGACGCATGGGCGCAAGCGGTTCGTGATTTGGAGTTATATCGAAAAAGATATTGATGTTTGAAGTTTGGGCATTTTAGGAATTATTATTTTAGAAAAATCTGGAAATTCTTTTATGAAAATGGACGGCCCAGATTTAATAAAGAAATTAATGTATGGCTAGGATGAAAAGGAATGAGATTATGTGTGTGTGTGTGTGTATGGCTGGCGGAAGAGGAAAGGAAGAAGAAGGGGATTGGGCAAATCTGCCCAACCAGGAGGAAGAGAGAAGAGAGCTCCGGGAGAGAAAAGGAGAGAGAGCTGGCGAATGGGGAGAGGAGAGAGGAAGAGAAGGACCAATCAGAGAAGGGGAAAGGAGGAAAAGAGAGAGGGCGAGAAGCAGAGGATGAAGAACAGAAATGGGTCTTCAACCCGCGACCCGTGGGTTTTCCACCCTTGTTCGTCCAAATTTCTTCATTTTTCCGGTGAGTTACTTCAAACCATCACTTGGAAAACCCTCTATGATGTTCCCTCTTCCTATTACACCCCAAAAATCAAAGAATTTGGCTTGAAATTGGATGAAACCGTACGGTGTGTGTGCGGTGGCTTAGTGTGCAAATTCTTCAAATCTTGAAACGTTTTCTTTCAATTGCTAACACCATTAGCATTCCCTTAGGACCTGGAACAAAGCCCAAGCATTAGTTGGAGCATCGGAGTGGTTTTGGAGGTCGAATTGAAAACACCCATTTCTAGGGTTCTTCACGGTTTTGGCAAAATTGGAGCCTTTCCAGGCCGAATTGGTCTTGGTCACAGGTATGAAAGTTGTTCTACTCTTTGAGATCTTCAATGCAAATTTTGGTAATTTTTGGATAAAGTTGAATTTTCCGGCGAGCCGGGGCGGCCGACCGCCACCCACGGCGGCGCGTGCGGCGGCGCGTGGTCAGTGGGCCGCCAATGTCATTTTTAAACTATATTGGATGTCCTGAGTTCAGTTTTGATAGTGGCTTAACGTTGGTTGATCATTTGGACTTAAATTCGTTAAGATGCATGGTTAGGCCAAAATATGAATTGACGATCCGACCGTCGGATCGTCACCAAACTTTGATACGTAGTAGTACGTAATATTTGAAGAATGTAGGAACTTACAGATCGAGAATTCGATTTACGGATCTCCTGGAATTGGAGTTGTAAGTTCATAAAATATAATGTTAATCGTCACTTAGTTCGACAATTGACGGAGATCCGACCGTTGGATGGTCATGAAATTTTAGGATGTTGTTCTAGAGATTTATTGTGGACCTCTGGAAGTTACGGATTAGAAATCTGAGTTGCAGATCTTCCGGATCGAACTACTTCGTGACGTGTTTTATATAAGTGATATATTCTATCGATATGATTCTGAGGCATGATTTGATGGTTGTTCTAGGCGCCGATCGTCATGACGCCTTGATGTGTTGTGCTAGGGAGTTGCAGGGCAAACTCCAGGTGAGTGGGCAGTTTATTTCAGTATATATATATATATATATATATATATATATATATATACACTTAACGTTTTCCCAGAAATCGATTTTTGAATGAAAGTATGTTTAAAAATGCCATGCATAGATTTATATGAATATGTGATTGAAATGCCATGCATAGAAATTACATGAATTATGTGAATTGATATATGATGCATATATGTGAATTGGTGCTGCGGACGCGCAGGTGAGTATCAGGTGAGTTACATTTGGTGCATTGAATTGTTTGACGAGATTTATGTTGATAGCTCATAACCTGCACCCCTGGTGTTAGTGCTTATGTTATTCACCCGCATCACACGCTCACCTTGGATCCAAGTAGATGCTAGTCGTACAGACCACTGGAGATGGTTCTGACATGCTAGTCGTACAGACCATTAGAGACGGTTCCGACTAGTAGGTGACCTTAGATTATGTGCACAGATGATTGATGAGAGAAGCACTAGAGCGTATTATTACACCATCCGAGTCGTACAGACTACTACAGGTAGTTCCGACTCATGTGCAGCGTAGTGCCGTACAGGTCGCAGTTGGCGACTCCGGCAGTGCCGTACAGGTCACAGTTGGTGACTCCGGCTGGATTGGATATTGAGCTTTAGAATCAGCCGTACAGGACCACTGCAGGGTCTCCGGTTGATTTATTATTTCACCTGATTTATGTTGATGCATCCATATTATGTTTTTGGTGCATGGCATGGCATATTTTCTGAAAAGTGATAAAGAATGGTGTTTTGAGATTTTTGAAGCTATATATATTTATATATGCTATTTTCTGGGAAAGTATACAGGTTTTACAGCGAGGGGTTAGAACTTTGATAAAGGAAAGTTTTGAAAAGACTTGTTTTACTGACCCACTCAATTTTGTTTTGCGCCCCTCCAGGTTCGAGTTAGAGCAGAGCTTTGGTGGCCACGAGGAATCCAACGGTATTCTGACAGAATTCGCAATGGTATTTTTAAGCTTCCGAACTGTGTAAATGGTTACGTCACTCTCACGTGACGGCCAGCACGCCCTCCTTCGGGACGGGGTGTGTCAGTTGGTATAAGAGCCTAGGTTGCAGTCCTGTACATCTTGAGAATTCTCTAGTGTCTTCTGTCAGAACAATACCGCCTCGTAGAGAGCCACGTCGTTTAGTTGAGTCTAGTTTTCCCTATTTAGCTCAGTTATGGGAAGCTAGTACTAATGTGACTCAGTCTATTATCCAAATGATTTTTCTCTTAGGACTGGTTATAAGTTGATGCTGAATCACTTTATGGAAAATGAATGACCTGAGGGAGCAGGTCGATGGCTTAATCATTTGGAAAAGGTGTTTCAGATTATGCAAGTTAAGGAAATCTTTCTTTTGACGGTAGGTCAAGACGACTACCTGGTTTCTGAGTATTGAAATTGCATCCTGGTGGAGACAGGAGTCTTGTATGACGTCACCAGAGGAAAGAGCTAATCGAGAGTTATTTAAAGAATTGTTTAAGGAAAGGTTTAGTCCTTCGGCATATATTGATGGTGAGAAGCGATAGTTTACAATTTGAGACAAGGAAAGATGACGGCAAATGAGTATTATAGAAAGTCTACGGAGTTGTCTCGTTACCATACAGATATTGTTGAGAATCGAAGACTCAGAACTTCAAAAGGAAATAAGGCTAGTTCTAGTTCTTCCAGCTGAGGTTTTAGTGCCACTGGTCAGATGTATGGTGGTAGATTCACTGGTGATTCAGATAGAGGGAATGTACCTTTGTGCCGTAGGTACAATAATGGACACTTTGGAGAGTGTAGACAAGAAAGCAATGGATGCTTTACATGTGGATATATGGAACATAGAGCTGTAAATTGTCCCTAGAATCAGTAAATGCCTCCGTAGTATTCTTTGCCACCACTAGCGCTGATCCATCAGGTACTTGGATCTAGTAATTATGGTTAGATGAGCCGTGGTGTACAGGATTAGAGTCGTACAGGTCACAAGAGGTGACTCCGACTTATATACTAGTTGTGATCGATGAGTTATGAGTACAGCCGCACATGCCACATTAGATGATTCCAGCTGGGTGGACGAGCTATAGATTCAGCCGTACAGGTCATATTAGCTGACTCCGGCTGATATATTTCTTGGTATTGATGATGTTGCCAAAGAGAGTAATGATGGAGCACGATCGAGGCGTGTATATGTATTTCTAATGAGAGACAAGATGGTAATATTACACCTTTGGGGATTATTGCTTACTTATCGAGACAACAGTGAGTTATCGTTATTGCGGGCTGCAGACCGTAATATCCATAACTTATTGTTGGATTCGTTAAGCGAGTAAACAAGTAGGTCATCCTACGTTAGTGTGGTGTTATTCAGAGTGTCCAGTGATGGTGAAAGATGTTGTTATGCCTATGAATCTTATCTAGTTGGATATTGTGGATTTGATGTGATTTTTGGCACAGATTGGTTGCATTATGATCGTGCCAAGATAGATTGCTACGGGAAATCAGTTACTTTCCATCGACTTGGATGACCAGAGGTTACTTTTGGGGGATGCAAAGTGGAGTGAGGTATGCCGTTATTTCTGCTATGAGAGCAAAGAGATTGTTATCGAATGGCTACCTAAGATATTTAGCTCATGCGGTACTATGAGATGTTGCTCTGAGTAGTGTGGAAGAGGTCTAGGTGGTTAAACATTTTCCCGACGTTTTCCCTGAGAATTTACCTGGATTGCCACTAGACGGAGATGTGGAATTCACTATTGATTTGTCTCCAGGTGTAGAGCTTATATTATAAATTGATTCATGATGAACAAAAAGAATTGAAAATTTGGTTACAGGAATTGGTTGATAAAGGTTTCATTTAACCTTGTATGTCATCATGGAGAGCCCCAGTTTATTTATGAGGAAGAATGTGGACATTAAGGCTATGCTTTGATTATAAGTAATTAAATCGGGTAACGATTGAGAATCGTTATCCATTACCGCGTATTAATGATTGTTTGATCAGCTTAAAGGTGCCTGTGTATTTTCAAAGATTGAATTAAGGTCTGGTTATTAACCAATTGAAGATTTCAGTGATGATGTCCCTAAGACAGTTTTCAGAACTTGTTATAGTCCTTGCGAGTTTTTGGTAATGCCATTCGGATTGACGAATCTTATGAGTTTGACGAATGAAGTATTCAAGTGAATCCTTAAAAGGTAACAGCGGTGGATAATTTGGAACAACCCCAAAACGGGACTGAGGTACGGAGTTTTCTTAGCTTAGCAGGCTATTATGGACGGATTGTGAAGGATTTTTTTTGTCATTGCCTTGCCTTTGACGAGATAGACGAGAAAAGAGGTTAAGTTTGAGTGGGATGAAAATTGTGAGCAAAGTTTTCAATAGTTGAAGTATTTCCTCACTCATGCACTTGTGTTAGCACTCTCAGATGATAACGGAAATTATGAGGTCTATAAGGATGCTTCTTTGAGTGGTTTGAGATGTGTATTGATACAAAGATAGGGAAATTGCTTATTCTTCACGACAATGGAAACCTCAAGAGATGAATTACCCTGCTCATGATTTGGAATTTATGGCTATCATCCTTGCTTTGAAGTATGGAGACATTATATTATTGGTGAGAAAGGCAAGATTTTTACGAATCAAATGAGTCTCCAATATCTGTCTACTCAGCGGGATCTTGATTCTTGGTAACGAAGGTGGATTGAGTTGCTTAGTGATTATGATTGCACGACCAGGGTGATCGTGCAAATGTTTGGGCTGATGTACTTAATACGAAGACGCTCGTGAGAATAAATGCCTTGTATGCTTGTTATGTTCCTCTTCTTGCGGATTTGAGATCTACTGGAGTAAAGTTGGAAATAGAAGAACGAGATGAAACCTCGCTTACTAGTTTTCAAGTTAGGCCTATTCTAATTGATCATATACTCGATGCCCAGGGGATTGATTAAGAAACCAGGAATTAATTGAGACAAAGAATATCGAGAAAAGAAAGACTTCAGAGTTCGAAAATCAGATGGCGTACTTATTCTTGAGACCTGGATATCGGTGCCTAATGAGATGGAATTAAAGGAAATAATTTTGGACAAATTGCACTGTTCAGCTTATGCAATGCATCCCGGAAGTACTAAGATGTATCATACTATTCGATCATTTTACCATTGGTTGGGTATAAAAAGAGAAATTGCTGAGTAGGTAAGTATGTGTATCATTGGTCAGCAGGTTGAAATGGAAAGAAAGAAGTCTTTTGGATTGATACAGTCACTTTCCGTTCTTCAGTGGAAATGGGAAAAACATTACTATGGATTATGTGTACAACTTCTTCGTACACGAGATGGTTATGATGGAATTTGAAGTGGTAGATGATCGGCTTACTAAGTCAGAACATTTTACTCTAGTGAAGAACAACAACCTTTCCAGACAAGTGCAACAACTAATTATTTGTTTTATGGAAATGGGATTTTAGCTTACGGATACGTTGAGCTTTTTGGGTATGTTGGTTATTTCTAAGTTTTGGTTAGCGTTGCACGAAGCTTTGGATACAAGATTACTCAATAGTACATCCTATCATTCTCAGACAGATAGTCAATTAGAGATGACCATTCAGATTTTGGAGGATATGCTGAGATCCTCAATATTGCAGTTTGGTGACGCTTGAATTAAGCGGGTGGATGTGATGGAGATTGCCTACAACTACAGCTTTCAGTCGAGCATTAGTATGTCGCTATTTGAGGCATTTATTGGAAAAGCTTGTCATACACCTTGATATTGGTCTAAAGTAGACGAAAGAATTTCTGTGGGTCTTAAGATTTTGGATGAGTCTACTCGGATTGTTCAGGTGATTAAGTCTAACCTGAAAGTAGCCCAGGAGCGGTAAAAGAGATTAGCAGATGGATGTGCCATTAATCGAGTGTATGCTGTGGATGATTTCGTATTTTTTACGTTCTCTCCTTAGAAAAGTGTGATTCGATTTGGGAAGGAAGGTAAATTAAGTCCTAAGTGCATCAGACTTTATGTGATCACCGAGGGAGTCGGTGAAGTGGCTTACAGGCTTGAGTTGCCTCTAGAGTTGTCGTAAGCGCACGATGTGTTTCGATGATTCGACATTATGTTTTAAATCCTTCACGTGTGAGAGATCCTCAACCATTGGAAATTTATCCGGATTTGACTTAAGATGAAGAACCAGTGACTATTTTGGATTGGAAAGAGAAAGTTCAGAGAAATGAGATTGTGCGTTTGGTTAAAGTTTTATGGAGGAATAATTCAGTGGAAGAAGCTACTTGGAAGTCAGGAGATTGGATGAGAGAGATGTAACCAAGTTGTTCTATGATTTTTTAATGGATTGTTTGGTTGTTTGAATTTCGAGGACGAAATTCTATAAGGTGGGTAGATTGTGACAGCCCGTCCTGGAAAATATTGATTTTATAATTTATTAAGTGATTTTACGAAAATGCCCCTGAGGCACGCGCATTGTTCGAGGTTAATCGTTGTGTCGTGCCATCTAAGATTTGTTTTCTTGACATATCCTCGTAGTATTCGTCGCTACGGACGCGTGGGCGCAAGCGGTTCGTGATTTGGAGTTATATCGAAAAAGATATTGATGTTTGAAGTTTGGGCATTTTAGGAATTATTATTTTAGAAAAATCTGGAAATTCTTTTATGAAAATGGACGGCCCAGATTTAATAAAGAAATTAATGTATGGCTAGGATGAAAAGGAATGAGATTATGTGTGTGTGTGTGTGTATGGCTGGCGGAAGAGGAAAGGAAGAAGAAGGGGATTGGGCAAATCTGCCCAACCAGGAGGAAGAGAGAAGAGAGCTCCGGGAGAGAAAAGGAGAGAGAGCTGGCGAATGGGGAGAGGAGAGAGGAAGAGAAGGACCAATCAGAGAAGGGGAAAGGAGGAAAAGAGAGAGGGCGAGAAGCAGAGGATGAAGAACAGAAATGGGTCTTCAACCCGCGACCCGTGGGTTTTCCACCCTTGTTCGTCCAAATTTCTTCATTTTTCCGGTGAGTTACTTCAAACCATCACTTGGAAAACCCTCTATGATGTTCCCTCTTCCTATTACACCCCAAAAATCAAAGAATTTGGCTTGAAATTGGATGAAACCGTACGGTGTGTGTGCGGTGGCTTAGTGTGCAAATTCTTCAAATCTTGAAACGTTTTCTTTCAATTGCTAACACCATTAGCATTCCCTTAGGACCTGGAACAAAGCCCAAGCATTAGTTGGAGCATCGGAGTGGTTTTGGAGGTCGAATTGAAAACACCCATTTCTAGGGTTCTTCACGGTTCTGGCAAAATTGGAGCCTTTCCAGGCCGAATTGGTCTTGGTCACAGGTATGAAAGTTGTTCTACTCTTTGAGATCTTCAATTATGCAAATTTTGGTAATTTTTGGATAAAGTTGAATTTTCCGGCGAGCCGGGGCGGCCGACCGCCACCCACGGCGGCGCGTGCGGCGGCGCGTGGTCAGTGGGCCGCCAATGTCATTTTTAAACTATATTGGATGTCCTGAGTTCAGTTTTGATAGTGGCTTAACGTTGGTTGATCATTTGGACTTAAATTCGTTAAGATGCATGGTTAGGCCAAAATATGAATTGACGATCCGACCGTCGGATCGTCACCAAACTTTGATACGTAGTAGTACGTAATATTTAAAGAATGTAGGAACTTACAGATCGAGAATTCGATTTACGGATCTCCTGGAATTGGAGTTGTAAGTTCATAAAATATAATGTTAATCGTCACTTAGTTCGACAATTGACGGAGATCCGACCGTTGGATGGTCATGAAATTTTAGGATGTTGTTCTAGAGATTTATTGTGGACCTCTGGAAGTTACGGATTAGAAATCTGAGTTGCAGATCTTCCGGATCGAACTACTTCGTGACGTGTTTTATATAAGTGATATATTCTATCGATATGATTCTGAGGCATGATTTGATGGTTGTTCTAGGCGCCGATCGTCATGACGCCTTGATGTGTTGTGCTAGGGAGTTGCAGGGCAAACTCCAGGTGAGTGGGCAGTTTATTTCAGTATATATATATATATATATATATATATATACACACTTAACGTTTTCCCAGAAATCGATTTTTGAATGAAAGTATGTTTAAAAATGCCATGCATAGATTTATATGAATATGTGATTGAAATTCCATGCATAGCAATTACATGAATTATGTGAATTGATATATGATGCATATATGTGAATTGGTGCTGCGGACGCGCAGGTGAGTATCAGGTGAGTTACATTTGGTGCATTGAATTGTTTGACGAGATTTATGTTGATAGCTCATAACCTGCACCCCTGGTGTTAGTGCTTATGTTATTCACCCGCATCACACGCTCACCTTGGATCCAAGTAGATGCTAGTCGTACAGACCACTGGAGGTGGTTCCGACATGCTAGTCGTACAGACCATTAGAGACGGTTCCGACTAGTAGGTGACCTTAGATTATGTGCACAGATGATTGATGAGAGAAGCACTAGAGCGTATTATTACACCATCCGAGTCGTACAGACTACTACAGGTAGTTCCGACTCATGTGCAGCGTAGTGCCGTACAGGTCGCAGTTGGCGACTCCGGCAGTGCCGTACAGGTCACAGTTGGTGACTCCGGCTGGATTGGATATTGAGCTTTAGAATCAGCCGTACAGGACCACTGCAGGGTCTCCGGTTGATTTATTATTTCACCTGATTTATGTTGATGCATCCATATTATGTTTTTGGTGCATGGCATGGCATAGTTTCTGAAAAGTGATAAAGAATGGTGTTTTGAGATTTTTGAAGCTATATATATTTATATATGCTATTTTCTGGGAAAGTATACAGGTTTTACAGCGAGGGGTTAGAACTTTGATAAAGGAAAGTTTTGAAAAGACTTGTTTTACTGACCCACTCAATTTTGTTTTGCGCCCCTCCAGGTTCGAGTTAGAGCAGAGCTTTGGTGGCCACGAGGAATCCAACGGTATTCTGACAGAATTCGCAATGGTATTTTTAAGCTTCCGAACTGTGTAAATGGTTACGTCACTCTCACGTGACGGCCAGCACGCCCTCCTTCGGGACGGGGTGTGTCAATATCATTTATAGCAATATGTGTAGAATACAATGCATGATATTCGACAAAATTGTGATGCTATCTACCAAGATTAGTTGGGAAGGATTTGAGGACACTCATGTCGGATAGCTAAAAAGGAAGAGGTCCAATCAGTTTATATATAAATCTAGGGATGGGTTCGGTACTGTTACTGTACCAAAATCCTCATACCAAACTTTCGATTTGGTAAAATCTATTACCATTACTGTACCAAACTTTTGGTATACTGAAGTTTGGTATTGCCAAAAGTTCAGTTGGCATGGTATGACAATGGTAATTGCCATTTTGTTTTAGAACAAATATGTTTTTGTTTTTTTAACCCAATTCAAGGGCAAAACTTTTTTTTGTACCTTTATCTCATACATTGTAGTTTAAATTCATCTATTATTCATCGTTCGCAATTTACACACACAATAATTCAAATCATACATCAAGATTCATGGTGAAAATTAAGCTTACAATCCAAATAGAAGTTACGAACCAAAACAAATAGAAGTTAACAATTCAAATAGAAATTAAAGTTTCAAACCAAATGAAAATTGGAACTAAACTTCAAAAAGTAGAATTCATTGACCAGTTATTCAACCTTGAGATGTCGAAGCTTTTGGAGGAGGCATTGAACTTGTAGAAGATTGAGCTTGTGTCAAGCCTACATTACAAACAAACAAAATATATTAATTAGTAGCAAGAAGAATTAAACTTGAAAACCATTTAATAACACATTTACTAAAAAAATTAAAGCATATCTTTCTTGTTTCCTCTTCTTCCATTTACTTGTAAAATTGAAGCATATCTTATGTTGGTTCCTTGTAGAAGTTTACTTCATCTGCCCTAAGCCAACCACTAGTACACACTAATGCCTCTACTATTTTAGGAGTCAATGATGCCCTAAAAGGGTCCACAACCCTCCTCCCCAGGCTAAATGCATTTTCACTAGTAACGGTAAAAGTGGGGGTTACAAATATATCTTGGCTATTTGTGAAATAATTAGGAACTCTTTTGTGTTTGATTTCCACCATTTCAAGATATCAAAGTCACCAACAACAATGCTAATATAAGTAGGGTTTTATTTTGAAATGATTGGAATATTATAAATATGTGTTATATAATTATCTATTATATAATTTATAAATTATATATTATATTGTATTTTCGGTACGGTACGGTAATACCGTGATAATGGTATCTATTACCAATACTGTATCATGAAATTTTTGTACGGTACAATACCGTACCATTACCGATTGGCACAAAATCGGTATGGCACAGTTGACAATTCGGTTGGCACGACAATTTGGCAAAAAAATCCATCCCTATAAATCACAACAAAAACCTAGTAAACATATTCACTTCACACTCCATGATATTTTAATTAATGGAGATTGAGACAAAGTTCTACTCATGGACTTCAAATTAATTTGGAGGAAGAAACTCATTTACTTGGATTTCACTCTACATTGTATTTCATTGATTCGAGTAGTATAGGTATTAAGGGCTGGTTTGGTATTGCTGTGCTTTGAAAAAAAGCTGTTTCTGTTGTGCTATGCGAATAAGCAGCTATGAAATAAAGCAGCAGAGTGTTTGGTAAACTTTTTGGTAAAAGTGCTTTTGAAAAAAAAAAACAGTATTATAGTGTTTGGTAAACTTTTATGTAAAACAAATGTGAAAAAAAATCGGTTTTTCAAAGCTGGGTTTTGCAGCTTCTTGTTTTTGGCTTTTTTTCATCCAAAACTGTGAAAAAAAGCTGAAGCTGAATGTTTACCAAACACCAAAAACTCTCCCAGCTTTTTTTCATAGCAACTTTTTTTACAATCACCTCAACCCCAAACTGGGGCTAAGTCTTCTTTCAAAGTTCACATCAATAATAATTGACGTAAATCTAAATATATATATGATTATGAGATTAAATAATAGTTATATTAATGTTTCTTTAAAGCATTGTGTATGCAAGTACAAATAGCTAGTTCTATAAGTATTTTTTCAAGGTGCATTTTCCCAGAAATTTGAGCAAAATTATTGTATGAATATAATATCCAATCAATGGATGGCCCATGGTTTTGGAATTTAAAATATAAATAGAATATATGAATATTAACATACAACTTGCATTCGGTATCGTCTACAACTCAATCTTGCCCCACAAAAGAATATGTTGTTTATATGTGGTCAACTAATCCATTGTTTAACTAAATCTAATTACAAATTAAATTAATTTGAAGCTACCTTAAAGGTTTGATCACTATTTGTAACACTTATATATAAACAAAATTATTTGACTTTTTTTTTAATGCAAATCGCAACTTGACACATATACAAAAGTAATTCATTTTGATCATAAAACGAAAATTTATATACATACGTGTCAAAAAAAAAAAATCTACAAAAATGAATTACTTGTTACATATAAAGAACCAAACTTTTTCTAGTGCAACAAAGAATTAATGAATATTATTTCAAGTGGAGAATATATTTCTCATCATCTCTACTGGCATAACATATAGTATTAGTATATAGATATATTTTCATCATTTTAGGTAAAATAGTTTATGAGATTAGCATAAGTCCTCACTTTGATCCTTGAGATTTAAAATCGATAGAACTGGTCCATGAGTTTTTTCACCATCAATCATTTTGGTCATTCTGTGAAAATGTTTGTTTAAATAAGGATCAAAATGACAAATACCGTCAATTTAATGAACAATGAGTTAACAAAAAGTAGGGGTTTTGTGTCAATTTATCCTTATTTAACAGACAGAAATACCAAAATGATTGACGGTGAACAAACTCAGTGACCAGTTCTATCGATGTTAAATATCAAGAACTAAAGTAAGGAATTATACTAATGTCAAAGACTAGAGTGAGAACTTGTACCAATTCCAAAGAAATTTTGACTAAAAAGCCTATATTTTCGTAGGGTTAATCTCAGTTTACTATCCTAAAGTTTATTGGTTTTCAACATTTGGTACATATAGTTTTTTTTATTCCAAAGTGGTATATAAAGTTATAATTTTGGGACACTTTCATACATCCGTTAAGGTTGCTATTAAATTTACCGTTAACTGATGACGTGGCATCCACATGGACAATGACTGGGTGCCACGTGGATATTAAAATTTAAAATTTAAAATTTAAAATTTAAAAAAAAATAACTTTTGGTCTTCTCCCTCACCCCTTCCGACCCCCCTCATTTCTCTCCTCTGCACCCACCATTCCCCCTCCCTCTTCGTGCCAGTCAAACAACACTGGGCGCCAGTCAATCAAAAGTCGGATACCGAAATGCCTCGTCGTTTAACATCCACCCTTGTCTACTTTTTAGTTTCTTCTTCTCCTCCCAAATCTCTCTTTCTTCCTCTCATAGTTCAATGCCATGGCCTTCCCGCTCGCCGTCGACCACCACAACCTTAACCCTAACCCTAACCACCTTCACCTTGAATCCCTCCCTCTCATTGACGTCGACCTCCTATCTCAATCAGACCTCTACTCTCTCTCCCTCACCTCCTCATCTCCCTCTCAATCCCACCCCACCCGTCGCTTCGACGGTGACGTATTGATCCCCAAAATCGATTGTTCCGTCTTCAACGAATCCATCATTCCCCCTCCCTCTCCAAGTCCACATTCTCCTAAACCCTATCAGGCTCTGGATCTCCTCCTGGACCCATGACACTGTTCTTTGGGTTCCTAGGCGTCGCCGCGACCCTCGTTTTCTCCTGTATATTCCGATTCGGCCCATATCTAAGCGCATAGGGTTTGGTCCGGGCCGATATAGGGATTTTGATCAGATTTTGTGTGTTTTGCAGGTATGGGAGCGGCGTATGGGACGACAAAGAGCAAAGTAGGAGTGGTGTCGATGGGAATGACGAGGCCGGAGCTGGTGATGAAGTCGATCGTGCCGGTAGTTATGGCGGGAGTGTTGGGTATTTACGAACTCATCATCGTCGTCGTCATCAATACCGGTATCAACCCCAAGGCTAAGTCCTATTACCTTTTCGATGGCTATGCTCATCTTTCGATGGAGTGGGTGGAGTCAAAGAGGGAGGGGGAAGGGTGGTTGCACATGAGAGAATGGAGTGGGGTCGGAAGGGGTGAGGGAGAAGATCAAAAGTTATTTTTTTATTTATTTTTTTATTTTTTAATATCCACGTAACGTCTAGTCATTGTCTACATGGATGCCACATCATCAGTTAACGGCAAATTTAACAGCAATTTTAATGGATGTATGAAAGTGTCCCAAAATTATAATTTTATGTACCACTATAGGATGAAAAAAACTTCTTACACCAAACGTTGAAAATTAAAAAAATTTAAAGTAATAAACTGAGATTAACTCTTTTTCTTATGTTTTCAAAGGAGGCATCTCAGTCAAAACATATGCCCTTCTTATCAAACAAATTAACCTCTTTTTGACGTAATTAGTACAGGACTGACCTCCACTTTATGACTAATAATGAAAATAGTTTACTATAAATAAAGGCAATCTACTTAATTAAACTAGTCTATTAGTCATGGACTCATGGTCCACCAAATATATAAGAGAACCCACGTAACGGTTTTCATATCTATATTAACAAAAAGATGAACAAATTATTGGAGAGAGGTTATGGGAAATTGGTCTACCTACTACCATATGATATAGTGCTAGTTGTCTCTATTCGGTTGCGAGAGGTCTCAAATCCGATTTTTATAGACGAGTAAGACAATATAAGAACGAGTTTAAAACATAATTATGAGTAACTCAATTAGAATGATGTAATTTTATTGTGATGAGCTGATGCGACGTATCGTTCTTGCGTAAGTAACCTAGTTCATGCATGAATACTAGAAGTGAAAAGTCGCAAATTAAGTATGGTAGATATAATGATATATATGTACGTAACTAATAGTGTAACTTGAAGAGAAATACAGTGGGATTTCCTTGCAACCTAGAGAAACAAAAACTAGGAGCTCATAGTGAGGAGAAATTTTTCAGTGTGCTGGAAACACGATCTGGTACACTAAATGTCATAATACAATTAACAAACATATTCTATGTAAAAATTGACAAATGTTTTATTTGGTTGAAAATTTTGTCGACGTGAGGTGCGAGTGAGTCGTTGTCCTCATCAAGTTGGGGACTTAGAAATCGACAAGACTATGAACAAGTCGTTTTCCTCCTCTTTATCATTATCTTAGAAAATTCCAGAGAAATGGACAAAAACTGAAACCTAAAATTAAGTTCTTGAAAAAATTAGTGGTTGCAGATTCAAAACGATCTGGTGGACTAAGATCTTTAATTTCCAAGGGCTTTCTGCTTCCCCTATTTAGTGTTAGCCTTATCATCTAGTAAATTTTTCATTGACATTTTCTTGTGCAGTATTGGAATCTTTTTAAGTTCATAGAATGAGAATTCGAACTTAAGTGTAGAAAAAAAATTACTACCCTAGCTAGCCGACTTGCAAGACTCAATATCATTCGAACCTTCAAGTTAAGATATATATGGGGATCCATGACAATTTCTTTACATAATTTTTTACACACGTTTATGTAGGGCACACTCCATAATATATTTTAACCATTCAAACCGATTATCTTTTAGAACAACATTCATAAATCATTAAGACATTCATTTGTAGTGAAGAAAATGAATGAATACGGTTCTACAAAGAAACTCTAAACTCTTAATCCAATGGTCATATGATTTCAACTTTTGATGATTTTTGGTAAACATAATCTTCGAGAGAAGATCTAAAAGATAGATTATTAAGATCGTTAAAATACAATATTACGGAATGAGTCTCAAAAATAAATTTGTCAAAAATTGTGCAAAAGAAAATAATGTCACGAATATATTCTCATTATATATATAATCACAAATGTCATAACAAAATAATAAAATGAATGTAGTGGTTGTAAAAGTCATGGGTGTGTATGACATATGCATTGTATCTAGAGAAACGCCGTACAGAAAATATCATGTTACTATACATGACACACCCCGTCCCGAAGGAGGGCGTGCTGGCCGTCACGTGAGAGTGACGCAACCATTTACACAGTTCGGAAGCTTAAAAATACCATTGTGAATTCTGTCAGAATACCGTTGGATTCCTCGTGGCCAACAAAGCTCTGCTCTAACTCGAACCTGGAGGGGCGCAAAACAAAATTGAGTGGGTCAGTAAAACAAGTCTTTTCAAATATTTTCTTTATCAAAGTTCTAACCCCTCACTGTAAAACCTGTATACTTTCCCAGAAAATAGCATATATAAATATATATAGCTTCAAAAATCTCAAAACACCATTCTTTATCACTTTTCAGAAAATATGCCATGCCATGCCATGCACCAAAAACATAATATGGATGCATCAACATAAATCAGGTGAAATAATAAATCAACCGGAGACCCTGCAGTGGTCCTGTACGGCTGATTCTAAAGCTCAATATCCAATCCAGCCGGAGTCACCAACTGTGACCTGTACGGCACTGCCGGAGTCGCCAACTGCGACCTGTACGGCACTACGCTGCACATGAGTCGGAACTACCTGTAGTAGTCTGTACGACTCGGATGGTGTAATAATACGCTCTAGTGCTTCTCTCATCAATCATCTGTGCACATAATCTAAGGTCACCTACTAGTCGGAACCGTCTCTAATGGTCTGTACGACTAGCATGTCGGAACCACCTCCAGTGGTCTGTACGACTAGCATCTACTTGGATCCAAGGTGAGCGTGTGATGCGGGTGAATAACATAAGCACTAACACCAGGGGTGCAGGTTATGAGCTCGAAAACATCTCAACATCCTCACAACAATAATGAATACTCACCTGATACTCACCTGTGCGCCCACAGCACCATTTCATATATATGCATCATATAACAATTCACATAATTCATGTAATTGCTATGCATGGCATTTCAAATCACATATTCATATAAATCTGTGCATGGCATTTCAAAATATACTTTCATTCAAAAATCGATTTCTGGGAAAACGTTAAGTATATATATACTGAAATAAACTGCCCACTCACCTGGAGTTTGCCCTGCAACTCCCTAGCACAACACATCAAGGCGTCATGACGATCGGCGCCTAGAACAACCATCAAATCATGCCTCAGAATCATATCGATAGAATATATCACTTATATAAAACACGTCACTAAGTAGTTCGATCCGGAAGATCTGCAACTCAGATTTCTAATCCGTAACTTCCAGAGGTCCACAATAAATCTCTAGAACAACATCCTAAAATTTCATGACCATCCAACGGTCGGATCTCCGTCAATTGTCGAACTAAGTGACGATTAACATTATATTTTATGAACTTACAACTCCAATTCCAGGAGATCCGTAAATCGAATTCTCGATCTGTAAGTTCCTACATTCTTCAAATATTACGTACTACTACGTATCAAAGTTTGGTGACGATCCGACGGTCGGATCGTCAATTCATATTTTGGCCTAACCATGCATCTTAACGAATTTAAGTCCAAATGATCAACCAACGTTAAGCCACTATCAAAACTGAACTCAGGACATCCAATATAGTTTAAAAATGACATTGGCGGCCCACTGACCACGCGCCGCCGCACGCGCCACCGTGGGTGGCGGTTGGCCGCCCCGGCTCGCCGGAAAATTCAACTTTATCCAAAAATTACCAAAATTTGCAGAATTGAAGATCTCAAAGAGTAGAACAACTTTCATACCTGTGACCAAGACCAATTCGGCCTGGAAAGGCTCCAATTTTGCCAAAACCGTGAAGAACCCTAGAAATGGGTGTTTCCAATTCGACCTCCAAAACTACTCCGATGCTCCAACTAATGCTTGGGATTTGTTCCAGGTCCTAAGGTAATGCTAATGGTGTTAGGAATTGAAAGAAAACGTTTCAAGATTTGAAGAATTTGCACACTAAGCCACCGCACACACACCGTACGGTTTCATCCAATTTCAAGCCAAATTCTTTGATTTTTGGGGTGTAATAGGAAGAGGGAACATCATAGAGGGTTTTCCAAGTGATGGTTTGAAGTAACTCACCGGAAAAATGAAGAAATTTGGACGAACAAGGGTGGAAAACCCACGGGTCGCGCGGGTCGCGGGTTGAAGACCCATTTCTGTTCTTCATCCTCCGCTTCTCGCCCTCTCTCTTTTCCTCCTTTCCCCTTCTCTGATTGGTCCTTCTCTTCCTCTCTCCTCTCCCCATTCGCCAGCTCTCTCTCCTTTTCTCTCCCGGAGCTCTCTTTTCTCTTCCTCCTGGTTGGGCAGATTTGCCCAATCATCTTCTTCTTCCTTTCTTCTTCCACCAGCCACACACACACACACATAAACTCATATAATCTTATTCCTTTTAATCCTAGCCATCCATTTCAGATTTCCTTTAATCTGGGCCATCCAAATGGCACACCAAACTTTTATAATAAAATTCATAAAATGCCCAAACTTCAAACATCAATATCTTTTTCGATATAACTCCAAATCACGAACCGCTTGCGCCCACGCGTCCGTAGCGACGAATACTACGAGGATATGTCAAGAAAACAAATCTTAGATGGCACGACACAACGATTAACCTCGAACAATGCGCGTGCCTCAAGGGCATTTTCGTAAAATCACTTAATAAATTATAAAATCAATATTTTCCGGGACGGGCTGTCACAATACAGTTATGATTACTCTTTATAATAATCGAGCTGATGGTGTGACTTGACCGTACAGATTCATATATAAAATAATGAAATGATACAAATCAAGGAAAAATATTGTTTTGTGAATCATGAGGTTGATAGGGTATCCGAATCATTGCTCTTCTTCGTTTATGCCTTTTTGGAACGTAGATGAAGGATGGTTTGTTTTGGGAAGTGGAAGTGAAAGTGAAAAAGAGATGTGAACAAAGAGAAATGATACACGAAACCTTGCTTAGGATCCACGTTCTCTGGACTCACAAGTCCAAATGGAATAAATTGTTATCCATCTCTTCTTTTAAAATGTTTTTAATTTAGTAAATAGTCATATCCAAGATAATCTCTCCTGATCAAATTAGGCCATATTGTTTCTAAACTTTACTGTTTTGGAGACAAAAGACCCGCAACAGGTACCACTTATTATATTCTTTTTATGAGCAATTAATTACGAAATTTTTTTCCAGCTAATTAGGTTAAGTGGTGACTTGTGAGGAGTGAAAAAAAATGATCCAAGTCACGATTAGAATATGTTTCATTAACAAGAATCACCAAATAGAAGAGGTGCCAAATGAGTAAATATTATCTAGTGATCAATTTCTTGATCTGGAATAATTCGCATAGAACGTAAAATATTTAAACCCCTATACAGCCTTCACAATAAACAACTAGAACCAAGAGTCTCGAAGTAATTTTGTCACAAATACAATAGGCCTGAGAAACCTGGCACCAATGTCCTCACACAAAATCGTCGCAAATAGCAAGACCACATAAATTGTCGAAGCAACAAACAAATTGCCAAAGCGACACACATATAGCTAACTTAAAGTTACACTAATGTCAATGACTTGTCCACAGAAGAGACGTTGGTATAGGGGTGGCAGGAGTTTAGGTAGCAGAAAGATGTGGGTCGCTCAATGTTTTTAAGGACAACACAGGGGTGGTTGGAAAAGAACATCTCAAGCCAAAGTCACCGTCATCGACACAACGCCACCACAACCCATAGAAACCTCATAAGAGTCGTTGGTACAGGAAGTCATCATAGGTCTCCAACGACCGGGGACAAAGATGTTATTTGAGGGCTCTGAAGTCACATGGGTCATAGAATTAGCAAGGACTGTACTAAGGTGTCAAGAGAGGTAAAGTTGGAGTCGATTTCCTTACTTGACCAAAGTGGGATTGAATGCATTTAATGTGGTGTTGCTACTTGTCACATTATGATCGGCCTTCAAGTTGGAGATAAGTTTCCAATTAGTTATGAGAATAGCCACGTGTCATGGCTCTCACTCGTTGGGAGGTTGGTTTGTGTGCTTTGGCAAGGGCATCGAAGCAAGGATCTTTCGGGACTCGTTTGTTTGACCTCCTTAGCTAGGACTGGACTAGCTAGGACTAATAACCCATGTTTGGTGCAAGCTGGGATTGAGTTTAGTGGGATTAAGTCGAACTCGTGCCGATTAAATCCCTCGTTAGCTAGGCTTAGCGAAAGCCCCGAAAAGGAGGGGATTGCTAGTCCCGTTTCCCCGCTTCCCCTCACTTTGCCTCACCCCACGCCTGAGAACTTGCCCTCCCACGGTCTTTCTCCCCACCTCTCTCTCGTCTGTCCATAAGATCTCCAAGTCAGAGACCCAGAAAACCCAAAAAAGCCAAAAACCTAGAGAACTCAGAAACCGAAAGCAGATTCAACCCCATCTCCCACCTTCGAGCCACTCATGCATGCATCCCACCTCCAACTCCTAAATTTTCATTTTCGTTCTTGCTCTTTGGTTTGATTTTAAGATTTGCAAGGGATTTTGTGAGAGGAATAGAAGAGGCAGAGAGAGAGATTTGCAGTGAAGAGGAAGAGAGAGATTTGCAAAATCTTCGAATCCGAGACCATCCAAAATCAGATTATCACCCAGGGAGTTGGACAAGAAAAGAGGCAGAGGGAAGAGAGAGAGGGATTTGGACGAAAAGGGAGAGGGTAGGGATGAAGTGGGCGGACAAAAAAATGAGAGAGGAAGATGATTAAAAGCTTGACCAAAATAAATGGTTCTAGAAAGGAAAATGACAATTTAATAATAATATATTAGTATATATAGATTAAATTAATGATAAAATATTGTAAATATAAAATTTAATAATATAATATATGAACCCTGCTTTTTTGTCCGACAGAGCACCAAACACTTCACTAAATCAATCCAGCTTAGTCTATTCTAAGCCAGTCCAAATTAGTCCCTGAAGCTAGTCCAGTCTGAGATAGTCCGGTGCAACAAACGCACCCTCGGAGGCCTACCTAGGCTTCTTAGTTGACCAGTACTTGGTAATTTCGAAATCATTATTATATGGTATAATCATTTAATCAGTTGGATCACTTAAGAATTTCAAGCCATAATTGTGTAGCATGTGATAGTTTGTTAGTTAAGAGTATTCACTGTTATATCCGAAATTCCAAATTCGGTTCCCCCTTTCCCAAACTAGTTTGTTTTGAAAACTTAGCGACGTCATTGACCTGTCAGCATGAAATCTGGTTTCGGATGTAGTCTCCACATAAGGATGACAATTGGAATTTGTAAGCGGATCAATGTGACATAGGAGTGTCTTGTTAAATGGGTACTCCACTCAAATTATGATTAAACATTTGATTAATTAATCTAATTGTGTCAGAAACCCTAAAGGGGAGCACAAGAATAGTAAACAATTAACATAATCTGATTAGGGTTTAAGGGTTATCTACGTTGAGAAGAGATCATCTCTGGATCTTTCACCAAGGCTACCGGATCAAGTAATCCGGGTCTTTGAAATTTCATCCAACGGTCCACCTGTTTTGACTACTTAAAAACTATAATAATTTTTTACTGTTTGATGAAATTTCAAAATTCCGAATCACTTGATTCGGTGGCTAAGAGTTCCGGAGAGGATCTCTTGTGTCGTCTACGTTGGGAACCTCAGTACGGACCCCATTTGCACCGGCAAGGCCATGTGCCTACTCCATTTCAAGAATTAATATGCATATATGCTCTTCTTTTTTCAGAAGCCACTTTCATATAATTATGTGTTTATCTCTTGCATCACATGATTTCTCATCATATAATTAACGGACCGCGTAATCCGAATCGTTCAAGAGAGAGAGAGATTTGGACATTGGATTTTGTGGAGTGATCAGTGAGATAAACTAATGGAAAGTGTAAAATTTGAAATGAGTGGTCCAGACTATTAGATCTAACAACTTTAGACTGCGAGATCCGAAGAGGATCTCGATTCTAAAAGATGCAGACAAATGAATTTCAACCGGCGAGCGGTGACACTAGATTCTGTGCGTGAGAAAGCTGGAAGAAAAAATTTGGGAAAATAAAGTTCATCTATTGAATTATTAAAAGGAAGATGCCCTTCTTGTAGTGCATTATATGCGGGGAACATAAGTAGAAAGCTGTTTAGCTGCTTTAGAGGAGTTGGGGGACCATCTGATTTAGCGGCTTTAGAGTAAATAAGGTGAACTTGTTCTCTTCATTTGCCTCAAAAATATTTTATTTATTTTTCAACGACTTAACTTATAAGTGAGGAGATTTTTTTAAAAATGAAACTCTTTATGGGCTTTCTGCCACCTAATTTTTTTGATACAATGTTTTATAATACTGGCATCAGAATTGACGTTAAACTGTGATGACACAATGTTTAACAAAGAATTTATATAGAATCCCACTTTGAGAGTCACCCGACTCACTCCCACTGGCCGTGAACTGACAATTTGGGTTACAAGTTAGCACCAGTAAGATAATATTCTCCAACAGTTTCGATATAATTGATGTCGCGAAACGGCGAGACTGAATCAGGGAGCTAAGTGGCGATTTTTCAGCTTGAGGGAGCAAAGTCAGACTGGAAGTTAGTTTCAGGAGCATATGCATAATTGAGAATTGAAATAACAGCTTCTGTGGCCGCCACGATTAAATTATGTGAAAGCGCTTTTTGTTCTTCCAAAAGCACACAGCAAGAAGAACACAAGAACACTAAACAATGCAGGTAACAAAATGGAACAAAGCCAAAGGCGGTGGCATTAGCGCTAATTACGCTTCAAACGGCAAAAACTACAGCAACCTATATCTACATTCTGTAAAACTGAACAACAGAGACCTACATAACGAAACAACAGACAGACGCCATTCGATTATTCATCGGCCCTCTTTGCCCTAAAATCCGAACAACAGGCGGTACCCTTATCTTCCGAACAAGGTCCCTCCAGCCCACTAGATGCCTCTTCCTGTATATTAAAATTGTCGCGGCCGCTACGATTATCTAAAACACTTGCCATATTCGATATCCCAGGCAGAGAGACCAGACCCATGGCTGCAATGCTGTTTGCAATGACGTCAACGTCACTGGTTCCACTATAGAGACCCCGGCTCCCAGTAACAAGCATGTTGCGATTCTCGTGTGCACTTGTTATCATAGCAGGCAATACATCCATCAGCTGTGAGCTATTCTGGGTTGAACCACTGATTAGAAGTCGTCGTAGTGTCTCTCTGGCACCCTTCTCCATCATAGAATCAGTTTCAGGAATGTTCACAAGTTTCGAGCGCAGGGGTGATATTGCAGTTGAAATAGCAGGACCGGCGCTGACCAAGTATCCTTGACCCGACGAGCAAATATCAATAACTGGAATGTGAACAATTGGGTCGCACATCAAGGGTATGAAAGTTGGGATCTGCTGAGAAGATGGTCTTGGTAGCCTAACCAGTGGGTCTGGGAGAAATGCAGGGAAATCAAGCAACGGGGAATCAGCCAAATGAAGAGGTGGTTTTGTTGTCAACATGCTGGAGGGCATATTGGGCGGTAATAAAGACGAAAGTGGTGGAAGCAATGCTGACTCCATCGATAAGCGGGGGAGTTCAGGAAGTCCTGGCGAGCACTGCAAATCCGATGAACCTGGAGGGCACCAGCAATAGTAAGGAGAGAGCAGAGGGGTAACCATGTAAGGAACTTGTGATGCAGGGTTCCGGGTTTGTGGAAGAGCCAATTTCCCTAGCGACTCTAGGAAACCTGAAGATGATAACGAGCAACTTCTAATAGGTTCTGGACACCAGTCACTTTCAGCATGATTTGAACAAGATGAATCAATTGTGATTGGTGAAGCAACTGTTGGGTTGTCAATGGCTGAAAGATAGATGTCGCCTCGCTTCCTTAACTTCTCCCTGGTAATATTCCTCAGTGAAGACAAGGTTCTGGGCAGATCTTTGAAGGAACTCGACCGTGGACTCAGGCTACCCTGAAATGATGAATTTGCCTTCATTGATTGATTGACACCATGTCGGGAACGCAGGGATTTTGATGATGTGGATGAGAAGTGTCCGTGTTGAGCTGTATCAGATGGTTCTGTGGTGGTATACATATCAGAAGGTGAGCCTGCAGAACTTGCCGCACTGCCACCTGCTGTTGATCCCACCAGATAGGCTCGTAGGTGAGTTGCAAAGCAGCCGAGGCGAGATTCACTGATACCAGTTAACTCAGCTATGGAGGGCTTCCTCTTGAGCAGATCCTTCATCTGTACACAAACAAAATACATTGAGTTAAAACTACTGTTGGAACCGAATACATCAAATCAATCTTACTTGTTATATACATACCTTCAAAAGCAATTCAATTCCCAAAAGTCGTGATGTCTCAGAGCACCAAAAGTAAAAAATCCGGTCATCTGGAATTTTAATAAGGAAAGATCGGCCAGAATTGTCTGCTGGAATCTCATTGACTTCTACAGCAGAGCATTCGGATTTATTATGTAAGGTGCACAGTCTATCTATTCGACCATCATCCCCAACGAATGAAAGGCGTAAATTTGAAGTTGGCAAAACTGTAAGATTTAAATTGCCCCTGAGATAACATGAAAAGATAATGAAAGCTTAGAAATACATATATAAACAATAAACAAATAAAACACAACAACATCAACCAGAAACTACGCACAATCACTCAATATAAATCTAATTGTGCTTTCTCAATTAACAAAATTATTTCTTTTTTCCTTTTGCTTTTCCATTGATAAAATCCAAAACAAATTCAAGCAATTAAATTGTTAATTTGAAGGCTTTACAGACAAAGGTATCTGTTTACCATTCTAAGAAAACAAATCACCAAGCAGGATCACAACCATTTTCCTTGAAAGTTCAAATATTAAGCCCTTTAAAATAGCTATCACAAAAGCTATTATTTAGAGATGCATCAACGTCAATTTTGTAACTTGAATCCTAAAAATACTAAAACCTGATAAAAGTTGGACTCTCCAGTGACCAGCATAAATGAAAGGTACACAACCAATGCAAAAAGGTGTATCTTCCTGTTTTTCACCGATAAATGGGTTATGAGATAATGTTACTTTTATCAAGCAAAAGCATTTCACACAAATGTTTCTTTTCTGTAAATATATAAATAAACAGGAAGTTCAAGTAACATGCCGTCAATACACCATATGACTGGAAGAAAGTAAGACATAAAGTAGTACATTGATGTCCAATTCAGTTAAGAATAGCTCGACGTTAATAAAGAAACATATACTTGCAGAACCAAACAAACTTCTGGAACACGGTAGGAAGAAACGACATAACTCTGAAACACAACAATCAGTCACACTTGATTTTGAGCTCCATCAAGATGTCAATCATTTATAATTAAAATGCAGCAGCAAGCTATATAATATATAGGATCATGGAACTACCTTTACTTCCTCTTAATTCAGAGATCATAATAGAATATGCCCACTTTACCTACAAGTCAAAAGACATATTTACTTGGAAGAATGAACATTGTCACTACTAATAAACTAAATAGATTCTCCTACCTATGAAAACATTATTTACTAAAGATACACTCCTCACAACATAAGATTTGTTCACAAACTCAATACTATATCAAAATTCCTTCTACCAAACTTAGGGAATTGTTTATTTTGTAACCACTAAAGCAACTAACCCGCAAGTAAAAGTTAACGATACATGCCAATGATGTTAATTATAATAAAAGGAAACAAGAACTGCAAACTATATCAGAATAGCCATAAATTGATTTATTGACAAAAGACTGATAAGTAAAAGATACGTAGAAATAAATGCAGACCAAAACATTCAATGGAAAATATAAGCTTCATCTGAAATCATTCTGCTTATGTATTGTAAACAAATGTCCCTTTCTTCACATAAATTGATTTAACAAGTACATCATTAAAACTAACCTCCAAATTGTCTCTCCATGTCTGACTGCAAAAACCATGATGCAGTACAAAGTGACATCAAGATGTAGTGCTTTTCACAGCAAATAGAAATCCACAAGTCAAACATAGTTAATATGAAGGTATTTCCCATGGCTATCACAAAATGCTACTACCCTCAAAATCCACAATCAGGGATTCATGATTCCAAAAATTGTTAACACTAAATTATATGGTAATTTTGGTGATCCAAAATACCTACCATCTTGAAATGATAAACAACACATTAAGCTTTTGTAGATTATGATGTTTTCTTAATAAGAAGCCAAAACCATAAAGACATTTGACCTAAGAATGTCATCCCCACATTCAAAGTTGTAATTGAACATTCAGTCTATAAGAGTGAAATCCCATTGTGCATTGTTCTGGCTAGGTGATATCACTTTCCGA
Source organism: Heteromeles arbutifolia (assembly GCA_024362995.1). Lineage (NCBI taxonomy): Eukaryota > Viridiplantae > Streptophyta > Magnoliopsida > Rosales > Rosaceae > Heteromeles > Heteromeles arbutifolia. The sequence continues at coordinate 7,069,449 of JANCRC010000018.1, read as the reverse complement.
TTCCCATACGACGAACCAAAGTAAGTCCCAACCCATATGAGAGCTAGCTTTCCAATCAATTTCACACATAAAAATATAACTAACAAACATATACAGCAAAGAGTTTCTGCTGGGTTGTATAATAATCCAAAAAAATAATTCAAAACTATCTTGAGTGAACTTTTCTAGAACATTCTCTAAAGATGACCCATAAATATAAATGCATACAAAGATACACAGAAAGACTATTTACTTTCTTAAGTTCACAATCAACATGAAAGATGCAGTCGAGCCTCCCAATAAAAATCAAACACGAACAATTACACAACTAATACTTTTCTACATGAGGACCTGGAAATTAATATCAGAAAAATTCGAACTTACGGGAGTAAATTAAATGTTTGATTAACTGCGAAACATCGGACAGTACTAACATCAGGACATTACTAACAACAGTTAAATCGAAAGCCAAAGATTTCCAGCAAAGCTATCTAAATGCAAAGACAATCAGTTGTTCTAAGTGATTGACTTTGTACGGTTCTTGTTCAAACTATTTAAACGAGCAAAAATAATGGAAAACATCAATTACAAACAACATTTCAAACAAACAAACACACAAGCCAAAACACACCAAACCAGAGCACCAATGGATATCGATAGTCGGATGTTTACCTAGCATCAGTGGGACACAAGAGAGTCCCTTGCTTGTTGATCTTCCCCACACGAATAGATACGAGAGGTATACAGAAGCACCTCGCAAGCATTCCAACTTCCGCCAGCTCGAAATGCTATTCATCAAACACAAAGTGTGAGATCATCAATTTGCAAAACCCGAAATCAATATAAACTTAACCCCAAAAATTATGCCCACATTTCGACAGATTTCAACATCCTTCCATCCAATTCACAAAGTATTTTGCAATTACTCCCACCAAAAACCATTGAATGGCAATATAGAGCTTCAATTCAATCAAGTTAGGTCATTTCTATCATACCTGGCTCAATTGAGCTAACAATCGATCCTCTGCGACGTCGTTCGACACATTCATCTTCAACAACGGCTTCAACCTCTCGTCGACGCGACACGCGCCCATAACCTGCATATCAAGCGCTTGTAGCCACTGCAAAACGCGGTCCTCTCGATTGCTCTGCTGCAGCAACAGATCTCCATCTCCTTCGTCAACAAGTATCCCCGTCAACCGCTCCTCGAGCCCGGTCTCCCTCCTCGCCGCCGGTCCAGCGCCGTTGCTCTCCGCACCGTTCGAAGACGACGAGTCCTCCATCTCCCCACCGTTCGATTGATCAGAAATGCGATCGCCGCCGTTGATCTCGTTGTTCGTGCCTAAATCTCGGTCTCCATGGTTAGTCATCGCGAATGATAGGGGAAATTTCCTTGAAATCTCAAATCGTCTTGACAGATTCGAAACCCTAATCGAATTCAATTCTTTCTGTTAAATTAAACTTAATTTTTTCAAATTATGGTTTCCAAATCTGAATCGGAAGCCCCGGAGATGGTTGAGATTGAATCGGAAAGCGAAGACTGTATTGCCGATTGCTTGGGTGAGGAGAGAGAGGAGATAAGGCGGATTCTTTAGAGAGAGAAGAAATAATAATTGGTCTCTGTTACAAAAATGGAAGGACGCGAATGGCAATGGGGTCGGTTTATATAAGTACAGCTGGGCGGGGACTGGATTATTATACGAGGCGGACTTGAAAGCCGCCTATCCAATTCGGTTGTGTTCGGTCTTGAGATCCGGGCGTGATTGCATAGGCACCACGTCAGCTACTCAGATCTGTGGGACCCGCGTGTCCGGTGGAGCCGGCTGCATAGGGGGTGGGGACAGGCGCCACGTCAGACGCTGAGCGGATCATGGTCATTTGATTCAGCAACGGGAAGGCGAGTGAGCAGCGGCGGCGTCGGATAAGAGGGTGGCTGCTAGCGTGCGCGTTGGATGGGGACGGGTTGGGCAACAACAAAACAAGATTAATTTATGGTTTTTTCCCAAGAAAGGAGATTGGAAATTGAGACGGCTTTCTTCTTATTCCTTTCTTTTCAAATCTGGGAAATGTTAACTAAATTTAATTTTTAGATAAAATTTTATAAATTAAATGATATGAAAAATTAATGATTAGATTATTACTTAAACGTTATGAACGTGCTCATTTTTACTAGTGACACGCCATTCAGTTTATAAATTTAATCTACAAATTGAGTCTCTCTATCATTATCCTTTAATTTATATCTAATTGAGGCTTACTATTCATTTAGCTGTGTTGTCAATTAGCTTTTAGTCTAAACTAGTCATAGTGCCCGTGCGTTGCTGCGGGTGTTATAAGTGTATAAAACATGTAAAAAGTTGGACATTAAAGTACAAAATTAGTGTCTTCAATATCTAAGTCTCTGCCAAAATGATCTTGGATCTTCAGCTCATGCTGTAAACCTGGGTACTAAAACAGTGTAAATTATTGTTAACATCCTCTTCAGTTCTATAAAATCAGAAAAAGAAAATTTGCACAGAAAATCCATTTTGATATTCATATTTAATTATAAACTCACATCATGTGGCATTTTTCAGATGCAAGAAAAAAGAAGAACAAATGAATTCTCACGAATGTAACTCTTAAAAAAAATAAAAAATCTAATTCTACAACAAAACCCAAAAGCAAGCAACCAAAGTTTCTCACCTTAAGCACAAATGTCTTCCAAAGATGCAGACAAAAGTTCCAAAAAAATAAAAACCTGAATCCCTTGAAATTCAAAAGAAAACCTGATTATACACCCACATGCAAAACCCGATGACACAAAAAGAAAATCCATATACAAATCCATTTGTCAAGACCCATAACACAACCTAACTAAAAAACTCACGGATTAAAAGTTTCTCCCCAAAAACCCCATCTCTGTCATCAAACGAAAACTCCGAAAGCAACAACCCATTTAAAATTGAACCCAAAAAAATTAAAAGCTTCTAACAGATAAAATTGAACAGAACACAATCCATACAGTTGCATAAAAAGGTTTTAGATGCAAGATTAGAAGAACTCACCACAAAACTATCCACTTTGAGACCAACAGAGGCGAAGAGATGAGAGAGCAGACGGCTACGAAAGAAGAGAAGCAAAAGAAATGGGAAAAAAAAAGACCAAAAGCAGTGAAAGGGAATCACTGCAGAGAGCAGGTAAGAAAAGGAACCAGACAAAAATGATGAAGGGCAAAGTTGAAATAACAAAAAAGAAGCAAGGGTGAAAATGGAATGACATTGTTACTTTTACTGTTCATGAACAGTGTTTCCCCGTTTGGGTTTTAGTATATATAGATTTTTTTTTTTCTTCTCATATTGAATGTTTGTCTATATTATGAACCTTTTATGAATAATGTTATTCACACATCTGTTTGTACTTCTAACCCACCTCTTTCACTTTTCAGTAATCGGATTAAATAAATTGAAAAAAAAATTAATGGACAAAAATTAACAAGAATGTATGAAAGATGAAAAGGATGTGTGAAATTTACAAATTTTATCTACAAATTTAGTCTTTCTTGTTGTTGGCCTATTTGATTGAACGATCTAGGGTTTAGAGAGAGAAAAGGGGCCGGCCACAATTAGAGAGAAGAGAGATTGATTTAATTGTGAGGTGTGTTTGATTCATCCTATTGTGTCTTTATTTATAGTAGTCGGATAGGTAAATACCTTTCCCTTGAGGATTACAACATTTAATAGGTAATCTACTCCTAATAGGAATATAAGATACTTTCCCATATTCTCTAGGATTTACATAATCACATTCATATTCTAAATATGACTACAACACTCCCCCTTGAGTGTGTAAATACTCAACAAACCATCGCATCAGATCTTTAGCAGATAAGGTAGAATAGTTGATGAAGTCATCGGCACAACAGGTGATCGCGAGTCTCAAATTTAATTTGAAGTATGTATTTGTAAAAACTCACAAAAACCTCGCTATGGTAAAACCCAAGATAGGCAAAACCCATAGGCTAATGAGAAAAGTAAGAAAATATGCATAATGTCTAAAAGAAACGTCAAACAGGACGAAAGTAGTGAACTCAACGGAGTATGATCATCCCAGGATGGGTGCCTCATTAAAACCTCGTTAGGTAGCAAAAACCCAGTAGGAAAAATGCTCATAATCGTAAGAAAAAAAAGTACATTAAGATCATGTGAGTATGCTTCTAGATACTCCCCCTGAGTTAGACATAACTTCTAAATAAGAGAACTACAAGCGATTCAACTCAGATAGTTTACGCATACTGATTCCTTAGACGAGCTTCTGAAATGTAGACTTGGGCAATGACTTAGTGAAGAGATCGGCCAGGTTGTCCTGGGAACGGATTTGCTTGACTTCAATGTTCTGATGCTGCTGCTGGTGGTGTGAGTAAAAGAACTTCGGTGCTATATGCTTGGTGTTGTCTCCCTTGATGTATCCATTTTTTAACTGCTTGATACATGCTACATTGTCTTCAAAGATCGTCGTAGGAAGGTCAACGACTGATGTAAGACCACTAGTGCTTCGAATATGTTCCATGACTTTTCTTAGCCAAAAGCATTCACGCAATGCTTCATGAAGGGCGAGAATCTCAGCATGGTTAGACGAAGTCGCAACTAGCGTTTGCTTGGTAGACCTCCAAGATATAGCGATGTCTCTAACAGTAAAGATATAGCCTGTTTGAGAACGTGCCCTATGTGGGTCAGACAGATATCCAGCATCTGCGTAACCAACAAGGCGAGAATCAACCCGAGGATCATAGGGGGCGGCAACACTCGGAGATTTGCGGGTATAGAACAAGCCCAAATCGTAGTACCCTTGAGGTAACGGAAAATGTCTTTAACACCATTCAAGTGTCTGCGTGTGGGCGCATTGTTGTATCTAGCCAATAGATTCACAGCGAATGAGATGTCGGATCTAGTGCACTGAGCTAAGTACAATAAAGCCTCAATTGCACTTAGGTAAGGAACTTCAGGTTCCAAAATCTCTTCCTCATCCTCCTTTGGACGGAAGGGATCTCGTTTAGCATCTAGAGTCCGAACGACCATGGGTGTGCTCGAAGGCTTCGCTTTATCCTTGTTAAAACGATGCAACACCTTTTGGGTATAGTTCGATTGATGTACTAGGATTTCATCCGAACAATGCTCAATCTCCAGGCCGAGATAGTATCGAGTTTTCCCAAGATCTTTCATCTTAAATTCCAATTTCAAGTGTGCAGAAATTTCCTCAAGCTCTGCGCGAGTCCCGACGAGGTTCATTTCATCGACATAAACTGCAACGATTGCAAATCCGGAATGTGACTTCTTTATGAACACGCATGGGCATAATTCGTTGTTCACATAACCCTAACTTATCAAATATTCACTTAGACGGTTATACCACATCCGCCCGGATTGTTTCAATCCGTAGAGTGACCTCTTTAACCTAATTAAGAGAGTGTTCTGTGGTCTAGAACTATTTGAACCAGTCAATGGAAGTCCTTCTGGAACTTTCATGTATATTTCCGTATCTAGATCCCCATAGAGATATGCGGTTACCACGTCCATAAGTTGCATATTCAATTTTTCGGAAACTACCAAACTGATTAGGTAGCAGAACGTTATAACGTCCATTACGGGGAATACGTCTCCTCGTAATCAATTTTAGGGCGCTGAGAGAAGCCTTGCGCTACGAGGCGTGCTTTGTATCGCACTATTTCATTCTTCTCATTATGCTTTCTCACGAAAACCCACTTGTAGCCAACGGGCTTCATACGTGGTGGTGTAGGAACGATAGGTCCAAATGCCTTACGTTTCGCGAGTGAATCAAGTTCGACATGGATTGCTTGTTTCCAGTTTGACCAATAGGTTCTACGTCGGCATTCATCGACGGAATATGGTTCAATGTCATCATTAAGCATGATGTCAGTAGCTACTGAGTACGCGAATGCATCGTTGACGATCATCTCATTCATATTCCAAACTTCATCCAATACTGCGTAATGGACTGAAATCTCGCGATTCTCAGGAGGCCGGCATATGTTTTGTCTGAAGCATCACTGTAATCTAGAATAACCTCATGCGTTGAAACGGATGAGTGAGCGATGGTCGGATTCAAACTAAGGTCACTAGTTGGTGCCATTTTTCTCTTCCGGGGTTGTGAATCCTTTGAACCAAGGGGTTTGCCACGCTTCAGGGTCGGAGCTGATGATTGGTTAGCCACCAATGTACTTTGCCGCATGGAGGGTGCGGCCTCCCCACCTTTGGGGACGGTCTGGCCTTCCCAGGCAGGCTGTTGACGTACGCGGGTACATCTATCCTTGCAGGTGTGTTTGCAGCGGGTATATGTGATCTTGTCACATTTGCTATATCATTAAAGGCATCCGGCATGCTTTGAGCAATGCTCTGAAGATCTATAATTCGACGCACCTCAGTTTCAGACTGAGCGGTGCGGGGATCTAAATGAGATAGTGGAAGCATACCAAGATAATTCGCGGTGTTCTACGGGAACGTTAGCATGCTTATCTTCCCCTAACAACGGGAAGACTGTCTCATCAAAGTGACAATCCGCAAAACGTGCAGTAAAGAGATCTCCTGTCAAGGGTTCTAAGTAGCAAACAATTGATGGTGAATCATAACCGACATAGATTCCCATTTTTCTCTGAGGACCCATTTTGGTACGTAGCGGCGGCGCTATTGGCATATAAATGGCGCACCCAAACACCCGTAAATGCGAAACGTCAGGCTCGTATCCAGTAACTAACTATAACGGTGAATGTGGTTGAGTAGCGGTGGGCCTGAGGCGGACCAACATAGCTGCTGCAATATTGCATAGCCCCAGGCAGATACCGGTAGTTTGGTTCGCATAACCAAAGTCCGAGCTATCATTTGAAGGCGTTGTATGAAAGTTTCTGCCAGGCCGTTTTGGGTGTGAACATGGGGCACATGATGTTCCACATCAATCCCTACTGACATGCAATAATCGTCAAAATTCTGTGATGTAAACTCTCCAGCGTTATCCATTCGAATCGACTTGATTAGATAATTAAGGTGGTGAGCCCTTCGCTTTATGATTTGAGCTAGGAGTTTAGCAAACGCGGCGTTGCGTGTGGACAACAAGCAAACATGTGACCATCTTGTCGATGCATCAACCAACACCATAAAGTATTTAAATGGTCCGCAAGTTGGTTGGATAGGTCCATAAATGTCCCCTTGAATCATCTGAAGAAATTTAGGGGGGTCGTGAATAATCTTTGTATATGAGGGTTGAGTATTTAACTTCCCTAAAGAACACGCTTTGCATGGCAGGAGTCCAACATAGGGATGTAACTTATGCCCGTGAGAAGATTTAGGATATGGCACATCATGTCACGTCCAGGATGTCCCAAACGATCATGCCAAAGCAACAAAGTGTCCTGGAACTTAGGCATAGGGCCGGCCACACTATGGGCTTCTATGCCACGAATGGTTGTGATGTACAACCCACTCGGCAGACGTTCCAACTTCTCATGAATATGCTTCTGGCCATATTCGTATGAAGTGATACAAAGAAATTCTGAACCATTATCTTCAGTGGTTTCAAGATGATATTTATTATCTCGAATATCTCTAAAACTCAGTAACGTTCTTCTAGAACGTAGAGAATAGAGTGCCTCATTAATGGTCAAGATTGTACCATTATACAACATGATACGTGTCTTTCCGTATCATTCAATCAGGTTGGATGGGCCTGAGAGAGTTGTTAAAGGAGCTTTCTTAGGTATTAAGCTAGTGAAATAATGTCGTTCACGCAAGATGGTGTGCGTGGTTGCACTATCTGCCAGACAACTAACTTCTCCACTAGACATACCTAGAAATAAATTGATTGAATTGGTCACATGCATAAATATAAGTCCATTCATTCAATTAAGCAATTCAAGAAAATAATATCCATTCAAATAACAATTCATAATTCAAAACAAACCAAAACCAAACAAATTATTCCAAATACTTAGAAAAATTGTTCAAAATTAAACCATAAACCGAGTAAAATAGGGGGGGTAGGGCAGGCCACTCCTAGTGGGTTTGGCCACTAGGGGTAAATACCCTAAAAACATGTCTAATTTATTCATCCATAGGCGCTGACACCTCCTGAAAGTCCGATATCTCCATTAATGTAGTTGCATATTTCGGATGATCCACATGTGCAAAGTTAAACTCACGATGGGAATGATACTTAGCAATAGCCTCAGGGAAAGCTCGGCATACGCGTGACCAATGATCCTTTGATCCACAGCGATAACATATGTCCAGTTCAGTAAAAGCAGCCTAAACGGGAGCTTTGCCCTTGTTCTTGAAGTTTGGGGCCTTAGGGGGGAGTGGTGGACGCTGCTGGGTCACAATTCTTCCCTTAGGTGCGGCACTCTGTTGACCTTGGGCCCGTGGTTGGGCTTGCCGTCCATTGCCACGGCCACGACGATTCTGTTGTCGTTTATGGCTGCGAGAATTAATCCCATGCGCTTCAGGCGCGACGTTCGAGCTAGTGGGTCGAGCTTGATGATTCTTCGTCAAAAGCTAGTTCTGCTTTTCAGCGAGAAGTAAAGCAGAGATCAAATTTGAAAACTTGGTGATTTTTATGCCCTATATTGTTGCTGCAAGACAATATTGGTAGCATGGAAGGTCGAATAGATCTTTTTCAATAGATCTAATTTGGTTAGTTCCACTTTGCAGAATTTCAACAAAGAACGGATTCTACAAAATTCAGAGTTGTATTCATTCACGGACTTAAAGTCTTGGAAGCGAAGATGCTGCCAGTCGTGTCTTGCTTCAGGCAAGTAGATGTCTTTCTGGTGATCGAAACGGTCAGCCAGAGGGTGCGTGGGTCCTCCTCAGTGAGATACTCAGTTTGCAGTGCATCATGGATGTGTCTTCGAATGAAGATCATTGCAGTAGCCTTCTGAGCTTCGTCAATAGGTTTGTCAGCAATAGGTGTCTCGATGGTGACTCTAATACCCTTTGCAGTTAGATGGAGCTTCACGTCTTGAACCCACTTCAGATAGTTTCTTCCAGAGACTTCTAGAACGGTGAAATCGAGCTTGTTCAAGTTCGACATATCCTTAAGACAGAGGGAAAAAAACGTGATTAGTCATATGGTAAGCCATAGGCATATATCGTAGAACATACAGGTTCTATAGACATGTATTGGTTTAATTTATGCATGAAAACTACGGGTTTCATGTGGTATGTTTTGAATGAAAACTTCGGGTTTCAAAGGCACTAAATTTGAAACTACATGTTCAATTTAGTTTTATGAACAAGTGGTTCATAATGAGAGGTTCCTGCAAGAAACACATAATGCAATATACTAATTTGAATATAGTGGATTTGAGGTTCTTCGGGAACTCAAGTGTGATAGTTTCGTTACTACGAAAGTATGTTACGATTCAAAGTATAAAAATAAATTATTGAATCGTTAATGTCCAAAAGTGATATTCAGGTCAATAATTTTGGATTCATTATCAGATTAATGGACTGCATGTCACTTTTAATTAATTCAATAAATCGGACCATACGTGGTCGATTGTAGAAGCAAAATAATATTATTGGATCGAAAATATAGCCCCAAAAGTAATTTGGGCTTGGTGTCGTGGGTAAGGGGCACGAGTTGGGTGCCTTAAGTAGAAAATGCATGGCCAAAAAAGGGCCTCGGGTTGGCTGCAGGAAAGCAGCCCATGGTGGCTGTAAGCCACGGGCCTGGGTGAGGTGGCACGGGACAAGCCCAGCTCACGCTGGCTTATGGGTTAGCACACGGGGAGACCCAGAAAAAATAGGGTCGTGGTCTTTGGCACGAGAAGCCCAGCCGCATGGCTGGCTTCAGTTGTTATGGGCCGAGGTGCAGGCTGCAAGCCTGGCAACACAAAACCTAGCAACCTTAAAGGTTGTAGCGTGCAGAGAATAGGGCCTAGCCAATCTAGGCTAGATGGGATGGCTGCAGACCGTAGTGCAGACGGGAGAAAGGCTTCAGGCCTCTCAGATTTACCCTAGGCCGAAGCCTGGTGTCTGTGTGCACAGTGATGGTGCGGTGGTATACCGCACCATGTCCAATTCCCATATATTTTTCAAAATCCCCTAGGGTTTAGGAAACCCTAAATATGCTTCTAATTTAATTTTGTATTTTGACTCACAAATTCCACATAACAATTTAATTGTGCGATGCATGAAACAAATATATATATATATATATATATATATATATCGAAAGGAAAATATAAACATAGAGGGGTTCATGCATCATGGGGAATGTTTTCATGCTTTGTGGACGTTTCAAATATCTTCTTTTATTTTAAGTGTACCTGATTAGCAGAAAACGAATAAGCCCTTGAATTTGGTGGATGATAGCCTCTTCTTACGATATGTCAGTTCCTCAGCTTATGGCAAGAGCATGCTGATAACGTGTTGTAGGCCTATTTGATTGAACGATCTAGGGTTTAGAGAAAGAAGGGGGCCGGCCACAATTAGAGAGAAGAGAGATTGATTTAGGTGTGTTTGATTCACCCCATTGTGCCTTTATTTATAGTAATAGGATAGGTAAATACATTTCCCTTTAGGATTACAACATTTAATAGGTAATCTACTCCTAATAGGAATATAAGATTCTTTCCCATATTCTTTAGGATTTACACAATCACATTCCTATTCTAAATATGACTGCAACATTTCTAACATTATCTTTAAAAAATAGGAAAACTAATGAAAATTACTTGAAAACTTTGAGTTTTAACGATAAGGACAAAATAAAGAGTAAAGTGAATAGTATCAGGATTGACTTTTTAGTGTAAAAATATGATTTTTCGTTAAAATGAATAGTACCAGGAACTCGTCGTTAAAGTTCTCTTAAAAAATTATCTTTATGCTGGGTCCCATGATACTTCGAGTTTTGATTGGCTGCATTTTTGTGCCCACATTGAAAGTGAGTGTCACTACTGCATTGATTGTGCCCACATAACTGTTGTTTAATTTATTTTTTTTTTTTGAGAGAAACTAAGCACAAACTGACAACAAATTGAAGTTAGCATGCATAGACCTCAATAAAACCTTGTTTAGAGCACAAACAACAATTTATGTATTGCCTAAATATCAAAATTTAAATTCATCGACAATCAATATAACATGGTGAGCAAAACTATTTCCCTTTTGCTTTTCTGAAGTTGACCTTTTTGTTCCGTTGATTGGGGTAACGGATGCTACAATAAAAATTCCAATCCAATGGAAGTTTGATGACAAGGAAAAGATTAGAAGAGGAAAATAACGAATCCGGATCCTCGCCAAATCCTCTTTATGAGGATCCGAAGATTCGAGAGTTGTGTCCATTCATCGTACATCGTGCGGTCAAAAATTATTTTAAATATTTTTATTTAAAATTAAACACAAACAATACTTGATAAAAACTAATCGCATGATATATGATGAACAGACATGATTTATGAATCCTTAGGATCCTCACCAAAGGCATCCGGAGGATCCTGTTGGTAAAATAACACCAAACAGGGCATAAACCATAGGATCGGCATACCATCTTTAATCGTAAGAAACACGACTTTTACTTTTCTTTTTGTCACTCCACTCACAGTCAAGAGGTTAAACAAACAGTGTTAGAATCGCTACCCGAGTTCATTCAGCAGTACTCTTTAACATCCACAGATAACAAAAAATTGGCAAGGAGCTGCATCTATAGTCGCGTCACAGCTAAACTAAAGCTCTTTCCGTTCCAACCAGGTTCTCCACTAACGACGATATGATGTAGTTTCCAATCACTTGCTCTTTTTTGGTTCTCTCTGATATTCATTTATTAGCGCTTCGACATCTTTCCAGAAGAGGCCCTCCAACAAAACTCCGTCCTTGGTGAACCTGAAATGTTCCCAAATGTTAAGAAAATATTGATTATGCATCCATGTATGTTCATCTCTATATGTGCGGGTATGATCTTCAGAAGTGCGTGTTCAAGTCTTGGTCTCTGTGTGTGTGTGTGTGTGTGTGAGAGAGAGAGAGAGAGAGAGACCACTGAGTAACGCTCTTGGTGAACTGTACTGGTTGATTAGCAGAAATAGATTTGGGGTCTGAACTTGCTATCACAAGTGTGTACATATCAGAGAATCTTGGCAATTTGGAAGAGACCACCAATCCAGTGCTTGTGAAGGAATCCTGCGTGAATAAACCGCAACTGAATAAAGCTTACAAACTTTCACCGAGTCCAAAATTTAGAAACACACTAGATATATTTATTGACCATTCTGACTTAAATTGTAGGAACAATCATACTTTATATACAACATCAGACCTTATTGTAGCTTATGTGGTCCAACATACAAGTTGTTCATGAACGAGTACAAAAAGAAAACAGTACCGTTAATTGCTTATGCATTAGGATTGAGTTCAAAATGGTAAATATTAACAAGAAAAAGGAACTATAAGATCATGTAAATCAATCGAAAGAGTAATCCTGTTTTACTATAAACTACATCAAAACGAACAAAAAATGTATCAAATTCTGAAATGGAATTTTAAAATTCTTGCTCCTAGTAACAGGGGAAAGCAGTTGCGTCAACCAGAGAAGAAAACACAAAAGCTCCCTATCATCAAACAACCATCGGTCTTGCACACATACCACGCATGTACAGTTACCTAACTATGGACAGTAACCCTCAGAAGGCAGCTCGGCAAAAAACACTCAACAAAGAGCGAAAAGAAGGAACAAGAAACTCTCAAGACACATTTGAGTAAAGACTACTTTATATTCCACCCTACGGTGATGGCAGCAAAGACCTGAGCATAAGGTCCGAGACATGTCCCAGTTACATAATGCATATACAATTAACAAGAGGGAAGGAAGAAGATACACCACATTACAGATGAAGAACATATAATAAATTATCATCTCGATGTATTCGGGTCCTTTAGACTTGCTAACAGGTAACTGAGCTTGCTATAGGTCATAAAGCTAAAATTTTGAAAATATGATACTCGTGTTAATAAGTCACTACTCAACCTCCCGTCGACAATACAAGCAAACACGCTAATCTAAATTGCAGGTGATAGAGCAACTATTCCAGTGGCAAAAGGTAAAGCTTTGAAAATAAAGCCTTCAATGGGCTGTCGACAAGGATTGCGCCCACATTGAAGGCGACTCCAAAATGGTTATGCACAGCGTCACGGGTTCCACCCACATGCCCTGGAACCTCAGGAAGCTGAGTATGGATGGATGCAATAGTATATATAACAAGGGAAGCTAGACAGTAGGAACCTAATTATAGTGTGCCTCGTTACACAGTCTCGTATTAAAGTTTATCAAATCACACTTTTATCTGCATCCGGTTATCAGCATACCGTAGAAGAGAGACAATGGCGCTCATATAGCCCGGAAATTCCGTAACCTAGAAGTAAAATATCAACATACAAAGTAGCAATGTAGCTACATTTCCAATCCAAAAGAGAAAACATACCGCGGGAGGATACGTAAAGAGGATGGCATTCTTCTCCTTGGTGAATATGATGAGCTGCAACAGCGCATTGAAGACTATATACGTGCAAGAGTCAAAGATCAAACACATTTCAAGCTAACATCAACACAATTCGCATCAACCAAACAGAAACTCAAAGCAATTGAACAAATAAAAACACAAATAACAAGATAAATTAGGATATAAGACGATGCAGAGGATGAGAAAATCTTGGTTTTCGGGGAACTTCTTCTTGTAAAACTGAGCGAAGAGAGCGATTGCGATGATGACGGTGCCCAGAAACAGCCTCACATTGCTCAGCCGCACGTCCTCCACATATCCGCGGCCCGTCACGATCTGCTCGAATTGCAGAGAGAAAATTCAATAAAAAAAAAAACCAAAAATTGAAAAAAAAAAAAAAAAAAAAAGGAAAGGGAAAGGGAAAACGGATCAGGAAGGAAGAGAGAGAGACCGACCTCGGTGACGGACTCGTCGAGGGTGTGTTTGATGGAGTGGTGGTCGAGGAGATTGGCCTTCTTAGGGTTTTTGTTGGCCGAGTCTGATTTCTTTTCCTGCATTTTTATGGGGGGATTTGAATTGGAGGACTGAATTTGACGGGTTTTGTCCGAAAATGGTGGAAACTGTGAGAGAATGAGCGGGTACAGTTTCAGTGGGATTATAACAAAACATGGATTTGGTGGGTACATTTAGTGAAGATTCCTATACACTATTTGCACCCACTTATTTTTTTACCATAAAAAATTTCCACTTGTTCGAGGTTAATTTGACTCATATGAATACGAAAACGATTCAAAATTTTTATTTTAATCAACAATGAAGGAAAAATTTGAGCACGAGCCTACTCTGTTTTTGAAAAACGAACTTCCACTAGACCATAAGGCATTCTTGAACGAGAAAAATGATCCAATGACTTCAAAAGAATTGAACGAGGAGCCATATGAGGTGAAAATCTCATGTACGGTTCTGTACAGCAGCAGTAAAGGTGACTTATCTGTCAACTTTTCTACCATCACTCCCAAAAAACCAAACTTTGCCTTAAGTAAAGTTGCCAAAGTAAGCTTAACCTCTTAATTTGAAATCACTGCTTATACACCTGGTATTGGCCATAATTTACAAGAACATTATGTAGTCTTATTAATAGGGGGAAGGGTTAAGGACATACCGTGAAAACCTAATGCACACAATTCTCTATTGCCACATTGTTAGTGGAAAAGAGGGGCATCTAAAATCTAATGATACCACTAAAATCTAACTTTGGGTCTCCCTTTTAATATACAGCTATTCATAAGGTGGATTAAGTAAAATATGGGTACACTAATCAGATTATCCCAAATTGATCCCCCTAAAAATCCCTTGTATTCAAGGTCATCAGGTTTGCCAACAATGGCCAATACATTTCCAAACAATAAATATTTGATCCTGCAGTTTCTTGATAACATTATGAGATGAAATAATCGGAATCGGGGTCGAAAGGAGTGACAGAAAATGAGGGAGGATGAAAGGTTCACGACTACGGAGGTTTTGATTTTACTTTGCTGGTGAGCAAGAATCGAGCGCCATTGACAAGTTCCTCCTTAATCATGAACAGAACAGCAGCTGCGAGTACACTTTGTACTATTTTCGTTCCCATCCCTTTGTAGAACCCGTAAAGTCCTTCATACTGAATCATCTTTAAAATAGCATCTGATGTGCCTGAAAGTAAACAAAATAATATGCAACACCATAATTCATGAACACGAAACTTTTATCTGAAAATATACAGAAATGAAGTTTTGAGGTATTAGTTTCTCAATGCAAAGCATGATTTATGCAGTATAAGAAGCTCTGGCTAGCAGTTGGAAGTTCAAACCTTTATAGTGTTGCCTTTTGTCTCCGTTTGTAACCTGTTTTGCTTGAAGCCTCGACTGCAACAGCACGAGACTCGGTAAGAAACTGAAAGGTTAATGCAACCAAATCCAAGGTAATAATAATACTACATTGTCTCTTCCTGGATGTAGCATGATAGCCTTGTTTTTTCAATTGAAAAGAGCTTAAAAAGTGGAAGACATTTCAGTCGGTCACAATCCATTCACATTTTAACTCAAAGTGTGTATTGCTTCACATAAACAAAGATGTATATGCTAAGTCCTTTACCTTTTTTCCTCAAAAAAAAAAAAAAAAAAGTCCTTTACCTTTACGACTAGAAGAGGATATGTCACAACTGTAGCCCCTAGTTTCGCCAAAGCACCAAGAAGAAATATCTAGCAGAATTAGGCAATCTATTAGCTCAGAGGAAAATCAAAAGAGAGTAACATAGGTTAGTACTGTAAGTACTCGGGTTAAAGGTTATCATAAAACATTTACTGAAAAGGTTATGATCTAAATGAAACCTAACCTCTAAAGCAGTAACCCCGCTGTTACCCTTCTTATTCAAGGCATGCCTTTGTTTCAGCTTCTTCAACATAGTTTCATACAGCATAAATTGCATGGAAGGATTACTCACCTGCGACCAAAATCAAGAACAATTAGTCGTACTCCCTTAGCCTGTATAAGAATCACTTCTCACATACCATGATCAATGTCGGGAATACACCTCTCCAGAAGCCAAAAACTCCACCTTCATCATAAATTTCCTGAATCTGTATGTGTCCATATATTGTTATGATAGGAAAAATTTTGCTGGCACTGAAGCCAAACTTGTGTGAATCAGAAAACCAAATTCTGGAAATCAATAGAACCAGTACTGTCCCCCCATGCGCGCACAGGTAGGGGACAAAGAATTAAGAATAAAAAAAAATTAACATAATACTAACCGCATGAGTAGTCCCAAAGGGAGGAAGCTCAGCTGCAGCAAGGAATGCTTCATCTGGAGCAGTTGACAGCTCCTGACCGGGCTGGGACTTCTTGGAGGATTTTTTATAAGTCTAACAGTGCAAAACAGTGCAAAACGAGAACAAACAATAAATTAATAACATCAAACTTGTATACTTTGAGTGAGAGATGCATAAGCTCAGTTTGTTAAATTAGCTACACAGAAGGATAAGATAATTTGGTGAAATTGGTAACTAACATCATAGGCATTTCAAAATTCTGAAATAAGTTCTAAATCCTGGAATGCAGTGCTCTTCAAAGGTCACTTCTAGCACAAGCATAGATACGGTAAAACAAAACTACCCAAATAAGACATGCAAATATGAACCATCGTGTCACTTGATTTGGAAATTCAATGAGATTTGAGGCTAATGTCAATTAGCTCTTCATTTTTACCTGCATACGCGTAACAACTACCCATATAGGATTTGTGAACAGCACATTCACGCACCTGCAAGAATAAAATTGTGATGAGATTTTCGGCAATAAATCACATGAAAAAAAAAAAGAAAAAAAAAAAGAACTCATAATAAAAAAAAACTAAATACTGTAAAAGCTACCAAATCTTTACTGTTCTCTTGATTTTCTTCTTCTTAAAAGCTTTCAGAAAGAGCTAATGCAACTTTTTGAGAAAATGATGCTTTTATAGCTTCGAAAATATTAGGAAACAAACAATGTCTAAAGGCTCATCATTATATAAATAAAGAAATACCCAGATAATGCAGCAACCAAAAGTGAAGAGAGCATTCCAACAGATCCATCACCAACCCCCATCTTCCTCCGTTCAAGTGCAGCAGTTTCAGCCTTGTTCCTGAATATTTGATAGAAATAATAGTAAACACCCTGTACCAATAAAATTGCAAGTAGATAAGAAACCAGACAACCAAATAAAAAAATTAAAGATGCAGATTTACACAACACAAGATTTAGTGGTAACGTCCTTTGTAAGATAAAAGGCTGTAAGCTGCTCTATATCATGTCAAAGTTCAAACTAAGGAATTTCTGACTCAAAAAACACTACAGAAAGAGCATTAAAATTTATGTAGCTAGTGTTGGGTAAGAACATTGCAATTTGACGCTGGCAGTCACTTTGTTATTCAGACGACCGCATACGCATAAAAAAAAATGCTCAGGTTTGTCTCCTTTATGTTATATTAGCAGATCAAATGCTTTCACTGATGAGGCAGATCAACACAAACTGTTACCATTACTAACTCGCAGAAAGCATTTAATGCTAATATTGACCTCTTAAACGTTATGAACTATACACATGATTTATCAACTGGACTCAACTTATAAACGCTAATGAATGAAGGATAACCGGGCCAATACGCATAACATGTTTTGATTAGGTGTAGTGATGGTCGGGGCAAAAAAGCCAGCCATGGCTCCATCGGTTTGGGCGGCTTCATGCACGCAACCTAGTAATGGAGGCCATATAATTTTGGGATGACACAATTGCATTCACTAGTACTAATCAAGATAATAACTTAATCAATGATATCTGCCATTTCGTCCTACAGGATTTTGGCCAATCGAAAACCCAAGTTACACCGTTGCTCGGATAGTATAAGAGACATCTGTAAATAGGGCCAAACTCCTCTACAGTTTCTCATTAATTCAGTTTCCGCTCCGTTAAAAACTGTTCCAATTTTTCTGTTCTTTCCCATCAATTCCTCGGCTAACAAACAATGAATGTCAAATTTACGCAAAACTTTCCTACAAGCACGTATAATTTCACTCACTCCATCCTAGTTTCTAATCATTGTAACAATAAGAACGAAAATACTATTCGAAGAAGTAAAACAATCCAGCAGAGAGCTAAAGCTTTGCTCACCTGAGATGCTGCCGTCCCCACCAATGATGGCGTCAAACCGCCGTACAACCGTTCCCATCCTTCATTTTTAATAACCTGCACATCAAATCCACACACTGGCCGAATAATCAGATACAATGAAACAAACAGAGAAATGTGTCCTTTCTCAGATTTTCCCGTCCATTTTCTCAGCAACCAAACAAGGTAAAAGTTTCGGAATACTTAAAAACGAAGCTGAAATTTGATAGAAGGGATGACCTGACATATTTGCTCAACAGTTCCGAGCTTCTTCTTCTCATTCTTCAGATCACGGTCTGTTTGTTGGCGAGTATTCACCTGCAGCAGATCAGGACCCAAAATTCAAACAAAAAACAAGGATTATCAAAAGCTCAAAACCAAATGAGAAAATTTGTACAGTCTGGAGAGGATATGTGATGAGCTGGGCGATGATCCCGCCGCCAGCTCCGGCGAGGCCATTGATCAAAGCGTCGGACATATTTTCTCGAGAAAATGTTTGTGAAGGTTTCTTATTTTCTCGGGAAACTGTAGCGAGCCATGGAGGGTTCGGAGATCTGACCTTTTTACGTTTATTTTTTTGGAGAGAGGGTGAGGGAGAAGACCATCTCTGACTTTGGCCTTGTCGAGGTGATGGCACTCGCTATCAGGACCCGCCTCATCGGTTAGTTGTTTCGTTCAAGAAAGCACATGACGTTTGGTAGGTGCTTTTGTTTTTGAGTGCTAATTTTAGG
The DNA here is from genome assembly GCA_024362995.1 of Heteromeles arbutifolia. Classification (NCBI taxonomy): domain Eukaryota; kingdom Viridiplantae; phylum Streptophyta; class Magnoliopsida; order Rosales; family Rosaceae; genus Heteromeles; species Heteromeles arbutifolia. The sequence goes on along the minus strand of JANCRC010000018.1, from coordinate 7,050,572 downwards.
TTATAATGATCACTGGGTTTGGCATAACTCTTCATTATAGTGAAATCGACATAATTGATTTCTGATTTTATCTATTGTCAATTATTTTGATATTTTTGTTAAAAATCTTTGTTAAATAAATATCAAAATGATAAAAACACTCCCAATTTAATAACAATTGGCTAAAATGATTTGACAAAATTGAGTGGATTTTTATCATTTTATCCTTATTTAATTGAGATTTTTCTCAAAATGACCAAAATGATTGACGGTGGACAAACTTAGGAACTAGTTAGTTCTATCGATTTTAAATCTCAATGATCAAAATGAGGAGTTATGTCAAATCTAACATTTTCTAGTTTAATAGTGTAATTATTGTTCAAAACATTTTAATAAAATAATACTTAAAAATTTTAAAATTGAAATGGAAGATGAGAAAAAGAAATTGGGCTTGAAGAAGTGGGATTGGGTTGTCGCGAATTTGAAAATGGGCATGAGGGTGAAATTTTGGGAATGCGGCTTTAGGTTTGGCCGTGGAATTTGGAAGGGGGTTGCGTTGGGAGTCTGGAGAGAGTCAAGGAAGGAGAGTTACAATCGACTAGAGATCTAAGAAGTGATCGGATTCTGGAACTCTAACCGAAATAAAAATCACGAAAGGAAGCATTGCTGGTGAGTTTGGAGGTAGATTGTCTGCCATCCTAGTTGTGGTGCCCTTTCATACCTTCCTATTTTGTGCGGTCACGGTTAAACCACGTCAACATTTTATATAAAATTTTTAATAGAGATAATAAGATAAAAAACAATAAAAATATAAAATATTAACGTGGCTTAACCGTAACCGCACAAATATAAGGGCATGGAAGGGCACCACAACTAGGAGGGCAGACAATTTGCCTCCGGTGAGTTTAAGCTCGGCTAGGCTTATCAGCATTATAATATTATTCTTTTGAAAAATTAAAATATAATTTAGATATATATTAGAGGTTATTTTAGGAATAATAGTGGTTGAAAAAGTAGCATTCAATTTTTTAACTTTTATGGCAGGTGAGATTATAATGTAGACAGGAAAAATAAGACATTACGGTAAGTCTGGCGACACTCTTGTTTTTTTTAATATTGTGTTTTTTTACCATTTTACCCCCCTTCTTTTTTTGTTTGTTAAATGTTATTTATTAGGATTGCGGCTCTCCAATAAACAAAAAAAATGTGGGAGGTCCCGTGTTCGAGGTTCTGAGTTGGTGAGTCTGTTTGACTGTGGGTGAAATTCCCCATAGCCTCTCCAAGCTCGAAAGAGATTGATAACCGTAACTTGCCACCAGTTGTCTCTTTTTAAAAAATAAAAAATAATTGGTGAAACATTTATTAATGTAAAAAATGCTCCTATCTTCTTACAACTTTTAAAAATAACAATTTAATTAAAAATTTGAAAAGAAACAACCGCATCCATAATGGCCTTTCTAATGAATTTATTATGAATAAAAATTATAAAAAAAAGTTAGTAAAAAAAATAAAGAATAAAGTACTTAAAAAATAAAATATAGGAGAGACAATTGCCACTCTCGTAAGATGAGTTATATACTTGGAAGTCGTTTGATAACTATCTCGTTTTCATGTTTTAGTTTTCAAAAGTGAAAACTACTTTCAAAATTTAGCTTTCAACTTTAAAACTGTAACTAGTTACGAAATGAGTTTTCAGTATAAAAAAAAAATAAAAAAATAAAAATTATCAAATAGCATATTAATTTTTTTACTGCTTAAATTGATTGTACACACAAATAATTTATAAATGAACACAAATAAGCAACTGCCAAATGGCGTACAAACAAGATGCCAAATCCAGCAGCCAAAAGCTTAAGCAGCATGTTGGACTAAAATACTTGTTATTGTTGCTACAAAACGTCATATGCTCACGTTTGTCATTGTCACCGAATTACATACTTATAAGAACCAAGTGTTAAGTTTTATGAATCTTTTAAAGGTAACATTGTAAGTTGTTGCCATATTCATTAAGGGTTTGTTTGATAGGCTGGATGAGATTGAATCTTAAGGATGGAATTTTGATTGGCAAAATGGGTTACATACCCCATGTATGTGGTTGGATTACATAACCTATCACATTTTCCCTTATTTCGGATTTGTAGCCAATTCAATTTGTGATACAATTTTTCTTACTAAACATTGGCTGGATTACAAGTCCAATTTAATTGAAAGTAACTCGTTTCATCATGTCCACCAAACAAGGCCTAAACCCTAAGTACTGGATGAGGGCATGAGGCCCAGGCCCCATTACCTTTCCAATTCATTGGTATCTCCGTCCTTAATTAATGAATTATGAGGGCACGGTCAAACAATTATTAATTGGCACCGACACTAGAACAAAACAGTTCATCTACCACGTCAATTTAATCACAGACATATATAGCTCGTGGTAAAAACTATTCAATTACCACAGTCAAGTTTAACTCGTGGTAGATAACATTAATACACCACGGTCAGATTTTGACTCGTTGTTAAAAGCGAATAATCTACAGCGGACATTTAAATCCGTGATGGAATATCATAATTACCATGAGATATGCTCGTAGTGGTTACTTCAAACTACCACATCGTCTTTTGTGAATTCACCACGCCTTTGACCCGTGGTGCATGTTTATATTGTACATAATTGATAATATTGGGAGGAAGCGGGAGATTAAAAATTTGGAGAGCTGCCAAAATTTTGACACGGGGTAGGAGAGAAAAACAAAAAATATATAAAAATAGGGATAAAATGGTAAAAACATGGGGTATGAGAGAAAAAAGGGGACACAAATTAGACGTGCAAAGAGTTGGAAACTATATTTGAAACAGTTGTTGTAGTAGTCCCACACCAACTTCCCCATCCTTGCGCTCCAACTTCTTCCCGTTCCTCTTCCACTCTCTCTCTATGGGTCTTACTCCATACAAAAACCGAATTGTTGCCTAAAGTAACGGAGTTCATCCCATCGTCGCCAAATCCCATCATCTTCTCGAACCAGTAGTTATGTTGGAGAGACCTCGACACTGCTGCGAAGGCACCGCAATGGGCGCCATGATCCTTTATTTCCAATCTGGTCTCTGAATCAGTAATCGCCAATTAATTTTTGAATTTTTCCTTGATAATTGTCAAATTAGCTCGAAATTGCCATGAAGATCGAATTAATTTCTAAATTCTTCCTTGATAATTGTCGAATTAAGTCGAACTTGCCTAGAGAGAGGAAGAAGATGAAGATAGTGACGTACAACGTGAACAGGCTCAAACTGCTGAATTTATTATATCGGCTTACAGGAAACTAAACTGCAACGGCGGGAATTGACCGCCGCCTTGGTCATGGCAGAAGGCTACGAGTCCTTCTCTTGTAGCTGCACCTCCAAAAGAGGTTGCACCGGGTAATCTAGGTAAGTGTTTGTTGAAATGCCTCAACCACCCACACCACACTCTTCAAATGTTGCACCTTTAGTTTCGAATTTTGATTTTTTTTTTTTGCAAAAAATGTGGTTTGGTCCGACGTTTTGCCGGTTGAAGTTGACGTTATCAGGTGACGAAGTGGCGTTGCCGGTGGCGGCAGAGGAAGCATTCACTGGAGTTCTTGACAGTGGGAAAGGATAAATGAATGCAGTTGCGGAAGGGCTTAAGAATTTTTGGAGAGACGACCTACTGAAGTTGATGGCAAAAGGCGGTGTGTTGTAACGGATCATGGGCATTTTGGTACGTTTGCCTTAGATTCACACTTAAAATTCAATTCTCTGTGATTTCATTTTTTAGAGAAAGTTTAAAGATTTTACAGTGGTTGTGTAGTTCTCTTTTCAATTTGAATGGGCTTCGAGCAGGGAAAAATGAAACGGAAAGGATACAGTTTAAGTTCAAGTTTTTCAATTTGTAGTTCTCTTTTATATCATTCAGAACATTGGGCAGAGGAAATCCTCAATCTGCAAAACACGTTATTGCAGGTTTGGAGTATACACTTTATGTTTATTGTAATTAGTTGAATGCGAGTGTATTATGGGACATGCGTACTTTCTGTGTAGACTGAGTTAGAGAGGGAGCGTATGGCTTTGGAGTTGGAGGAGAACAAAAGCCCAAGCTGAAAGAAAGAAGATGGTGCAACAGCAAGCTAAGAAAATTGAGAACCTCAGCTCAATGGTGTTGTATTCAAATAGAGATTGAATCGTGATTGCTTTAAAAATGTTTGCATGACTAATTAATTTTCATTTCGAACTTCTGTAAGTGGTTATCAAATTTGGGGTAAGTATAGTATGACCACCAAGTGTTTGACAAAATGTCTCAAAGAGTTATGACATTTTGGAACGCCTTTGTAAACTGGGTTATTTGCTTCTCTATAAATTTGGTATGAATTGAGTGGTCTTGTAGTTGCATTTGGTTACTCCACAAAATCTCTCTCTAAATCCCTTTTTTTCTTCTAGGACAGAAAACATTTGTTTGTTAATCTCTCTACGAATTTGTTTTCAAATTTTAGGTGTCTATGGATTTTGATGGTTTGCCAGACGATGACGAGATGCACTCAAGTGATTATGTGAATGAAGCAAAAAGAGAAATGGAAGAGGGCCAACAATGTATTACTTGTAATATTTGAATTTTTTATTTTTTATGTAGTTATTATTTTGTAGTAAATATAGAATTTTGTTGGTTATTTTGTACTAAAATATATAAATACAGATATATATATATATATATATATATTTGTTAAATAGTTTTATTTTTTTATTTTTTTATTTTGGAAAATAATTTATAACGGGCATTAGCTGTGGTCAATTAGTAATCGACAACAGTCATAGCACATGGTGTTAGATCCTAATCTACCACAGGTACAATCCGTGGTTATATTGCATTTAACAACGGGCATAGCCCGTGGTAGAAACGGAGACTTTTTATCACATCCAGAATACTAACGGGCATAGTGTCCGTGGTGGATTGCAATTTATCATGGGCATTCACTGTGATAGATGAGCTTTTTTCTTCTAGTGTGAATGACATGCTAAATTTGTCGTTTTATTCGTCAATTTCATTTTTAATAAGGTTTAAAACTGACGAGGGACATGTTTATCAATGCACGCACTAATACGTATTCGCATATCTTGACCGTTTGTAAATGATCCAAGGACGGAAACCGATAGTTATTTTTTTAAGAAACATATTTAAAAGAAAATACTTGGAAAAAAGTTGTAATTGTCATTTTAAGAATGTTTTAAAGACCGTCAAATCTTATCTCACCTACAAAGCACCTATTTATCTTAGCTGAACAGGGTGAGAATTGTCAATCGTTGCGTGGAGAAACGAAAAGTACAGTACCCAGTCGCCATCTCTTTCTGGTAAGTCAATTGAAATCTGAATATCATGTTTCGTTTTAGGAGGGTGTATTTAACTAGGAATTTAAATTATTGTAAAAGATTTTGCAAGAAGATAAGTATTCAATCAAGATCTTAAATGAATTCATAGAAGTTCATGGATATTCAATCAAGATTTTTAAAGAGTTTATAGAACTCTATAAAAATCTGAGTGACTGACATTGATTAGTCTAATTATGTACTGCGATGTAAGCCTTGCATAGAAAAGGCCTCGGTAAATTTTTTATAACTTAATTTGATTTTTTTTATATGTTGCTTTGTGTCTCTAATTCTTGTGATTTTTCTTTTTCACATTTCATTTGTATCTCTCATCTCTCACATTCACATAGCAGTAGAATTAGTGACTGGTAGAACATGATGTCAATCTTCATAAGTGAATTTATTGTGTAATTTATTTATTTTTTTTGGCGTGTAGTACAAAATACGTTCTAATAATTTTATTTATTTATTTATTTTGCAGACAAGGGTCTAAATTTTTATTATTTTGCTTGGTTTTTCTCTGTCATTTTTGTTCTATGCCTTCTTTTAGGTCTTTAATTTTTCTATACAGCTTGACTATGGCAAGGACGATGAACAATGAGGTAGATAACTACAACAGAGCTCTGAAGAAGAAAAGGATGTCAACCAAGGATGATGAACAAGAAAAATACTCATGCTTGGACCAAAAAGTCGTCTTGAGTGTTGACATCTACCATGCCGAAGGCCTCGACGGCCCTAATTATAGTACAATATGTTGTACTAATAGGGTCTATCAACTTGTATTATGGGTTGAACCTGACAAAGAGTACGAGTCGAAGTTTGTCTACGGGTCGCCAAACCCTAAATGGAATCGACAAGTGAATTTCCAGCTCAGCGCCAGTCTTTTGGAATGGGGATCTCTACACGTGGAGATCTTGAGGAAAGACGACTCCGAGCCAGGGACCTCCGATGGGATATCCAGTGTGAGCAGGACTAGAATCCCATTGCCGAAGATCAACCAGAAAAAGGAAGGCAAGTTTGGACTGACAAAAAGCGAAGGGCATGTATTGAAAGCCGAAGGACACATTTTTTTGTCGATGAAACTTGGTCAATATATAAGCTTAGATGAGTAACCTAGTTAGTTAGATAGTTCCTCATGAAATTTGATGAAGGTGACTTCCTTATCTAGATGTACTCGTACAATTTATTTTATCCTAAATCCAGTTTTGGACTTCTTGATACAAAAAAAAAAAAAAAAAAAAAAAAAAAAAAGCCCAAAATTATATGCATATGATGCTTAATTACTTTGAAAAAGCAAATTAAATCTGGAATTTTCAATCTCCTATTCTATCTAAAGATCTAAAAACATAATAAAGATCATATACACATCGGAAATGCAAACCCACTTAAAAATAAAACACAAGAATTAGAAATAACTAGTAGACGACAAAGGGCATGCAAAATAATCGCGATTATTTATGCACCCAAATAATTTGACATGTAATGATTATAGATAATCTTTATCTAAATTATATTGTTATAGTAATAGCTTAATATTTTTTTCCAAAGAAGTTTGGATACGAAAATTTTAATGTAATTATGTACCATTTATACATGAAATTTATATGGAAATGTTTAGGTAAAATTAATATTTGGGCAGCATATATGGAGAATGCCATCATATATAGTAATTAATGACGTAATAAATTTTCCAAACAAGTTTCAGATAAAATATTCATGCATCATCCAACAAACGAAAAAAAAAAAAAAAAATCCATGCATTTTAGTTTATCCAGTCATGTAATTACCTAATTGCTTGTCAATTACCCAATAAGTACAATTTATATTCGATTTTATATTCGATTTTATATATGGAATATGTTAGGTAAAACATTATTATTGCCACGTAATTTTCCTAGTTAGTGAGTGTGACATAGTTGACCAATCACTGTGTATTTTAGACATGAAGTAACCAATCAAAGATTGCCATGCATGAGGTGGTCGTTGGCAATGCTTGAAGGTGCGGCCATAGCCAGCATGCCAGACCTAGACGCCACTATTTCCTATATATACATGCATCAACTTTCATCTTCGACTCAAACACAAACTCTTCTTTTTTTCATACAGTTTGGCTGCGACAAGGATGAAATCTGCAGAAGAAGAAGAAGAAGAGCACGATTCATACCGGCAAGCCCTAAAGAGGAAGTCTGCAGAAGAAGAAGAGTACGACTCATACCGACACGTAGTTTTAAAGGTAACATTGTAAGTTGTTGCCATATCCATTAAGATAATTCATCACTGGCACTGTTGTAATCTAATTAACCTCATGTACTGGATCAAGGCATGAGGTCCATGGTCCATTACCTTTCCAGTTCATTGGTACCTCCGTCCTTAATTAATGAATTATGAGAGCATTGTCAAACAATTATTAACTAGCACTGCATGACATGATGAATTTATTTTCTTATTCGTCAATTTCTTTTCTATTAAGGTTTAAAACTGACGAGGACATGTTTATTAATGCATGCACTAACATGTATTCGCATATCTTGGCCGTTTGTATCTGATCCAACGACGGAGACCAATTTTTTTTTAAGAAGCTTATTTAAAAGAAAGTACTTGGAAAAAAGTTGTAACTGTCATTTTAAGAATTATTATTTTAAAGACTGTCAAATCTTATCTTACTTACAAATCACCTATTTATCTTCGCCGAACAGGGTGAGAGAGTTCTCAAACATTGTGTGGAGAAACAAGAATACACTATTATATCCAGTCCCATCTCTTTTTGGTAAGTCCATTGAAATTTGTATATCATGTTTTGTTTTAAGAGGGTGTATTCAATTAAGAGTAAATAATTGTTAAAGAGTTTACAAATCCATATGTATTTAATCAATATCTTATATGAATTAATGGAAGAACATAAGTATTCAATCAAAATTTTAAAAGAATTTATAGAACTTCATAAAAATGAGTAGCCGATATTGATTAAGTACTACGATGTACCTACACAAGAAGTCTTGCATAGGAAAGGCCTCCGTCATTCAATTTGTAAATTAATTTGATTTTTTTTTTATGTTGCCTTATATCCCTGATTCTTGTGATTTTTCTTTGTTCATAAGTTAATTTATTTTGTATTTTATTTATTTATTTTAATTTTTCTTCGGCGTGTAGTACGTACCAAATACGTTCAAGTAATTTTATTATTTTGCAGAAAAGGGTCTAGCTTTTTTTTTTGCTTGGTTTCTCTCTCTCATTTTTGTTCTATGCCTTCTATTAGGTCTTTAATTTTTCTATACAGCTTGACTATGGCAAGGAGGATGAACAATGATATAGATAACTACAACGGAGCTCTAAAGAAGAAAAGGATGACAAAAAAGGATGATGAACAAGAAAAGTACTCATACTTGGACCAAAAAGTCGTCCTGAGTGTTGACATCTACCATGCCGAAGGTCTCGATGGTCCTAATTATAGTATGATATGTTGTACTAATAGGATCTATCAACTTGTCTTACGAGCGGAACCTAGCAAAGAGTATGAGTCGAAGTTTGTCTACAGTTGCCAAACCCTAAATGGAATCTACAAGTGAATTTCCAGCTCAGCACCAATCTTTTGGAATGGGGACCTCTACACGTGGAGATCCTGAGGAAAGACGAGTCCGAGCTAGGAACCTCCAATGGGATATCCAGTGTGAGCAGGACTAGAATCCCGTTACCGAAGATGAACCAGAAAATAGAAGGCAAGTTTGGACTGGTAAAGAGCGAAGGACATGCACTGAAGGCTAAAGGACACTTTTTTTTTGTCAATGAAACTTGGTCAATATATAAGCTTAGATGAGTAACCTAATTAGTTAGATAGTTCCTCATTAAATCTGATGAGGGCGACTTACTTATCTAGATGGAATTGAAAACTTTGAGTTTTAACGATAAGGACAAAATAAAGGGTAAAGTGAATAGTACCAGGATTGACTTTTTAGTGTAAAAATGTGGTTTTTCGTTAAAGTGAACAGTACCGGGAGCTTTTCGTTAAAGTTTCATATTTTATCCTAATTCCAATTTTGGAACTTATATTATATGCACATGATGCTTACTTTGAACAAGCAAATTAAATCTGGAATTTTCAATCTCCTATGATTGGATAGATTGTAAAGATCTAAAAACAGAATTAAGATGCATATACTAACTCGAAAAGAAAGCACAAGAAATAGAAATAACTAGTATACGACACAGGAGATGCAAAATAATTGCGATTATGAATGTCCGCGGTTGTTCATCATATAAATTTGACATGTAATGATTATAACTTAATATTTTTTCCAATTAAAGTTCAATATGAAATAACTAGTAGACGACAAAGGACATGTATACATTCGCGATTATGAATATTTACGGTTATTCACTCAAATAAATTTGACATATAATGATTATAGATAACCGTTTATCTAAATTATATTGTTATAGTAATAGATTAATAATTTTTCCAAAGAAGTTTCTTTTTTGATCGAATTCCAAAGAAGTTTCAATATGAAATGTTCATGCATTGTGACTTTTTAAGTAACCAACTCCCAATACCTAATTTGTTGTTTGACCGAAAAAAAAAACAAAAAAAACCCTAATTTGTTGTCACCTAGTAATTACGTACCATTTATACTGAAATTTATATGAAAATGTTTAGGTAAAAGTAATATTTGGGCAGCATGTATGTGTAGAGTGCCAGCATATATAGTAATGACGTAATAAATTTTCCAAACGCGAAAAATGCTGAATTTTTTTTTATCCAGCATATAGAGTAATGACGTAATAAATTTTCCAAACGAGTTTGACTCAAAATATTCATGCATCTATCAAAAAACAAACAAAATGCTGAATTTTATTTTATCCAGTCAAATAATTAAATTACGTAATTGCTTGTTAGCCAATAAGTACAATTTATATGCTGCTTGACGGTGGACATGAGTAGGTTGAATTCCCTATAGCCTCTCCGGGCCTGAAAATAATAGATAATCGTGATTTGCCACTAGTTGTCCTCCTTTAAAAAAAAAAAAAAAAACTATTGCCACTTAGTACGCAGGTCTAATTATATTCATCTTCACTTGTAAATGTGAGGTCTTAGGTTCGACTTTCGCCAAAAACGATTTTGAACCACATTATTGCTAGCCAGACTAAGCTCATCCCTTCCCTTTAGTGTATATAGTATCATTTGTTTTAAAAATAATAATAATAACTATTACAAATAGAAAAGTTCTTAATCCCTAAGCATCCCGCCACCATATTTGAGGAATCATTTATGAGCTTTAGACCAACTCCAACAATGGGCTAAAACCTATAATTCCCTATATTTAGGGACTATACGGTGAGAGCAATTCCAGTGTAGGAAGGCCCCAGGGCAACTGCCTATTGAATCCCCTCTAGTGAATAGTAACTGTCTTTAATGAATAGTAATTGTTTTTTGCATCTCCATCCCTAACTGAATAGCCATGGCAATAGCCAATAAAATATTAGTATTTTTATTTTATAAAATAATAAAAAAATATTTTATTTGTAATTTCGGTTATGATTTTTAATCGGTTTCGTTGCGTCACGTGTCATTATTGGAAAAGACAATTTTTGGTGATAGATTTCGATAAGATTTTTATCCAATGCCGTTGTGCCACGTGTCGTTACCTTTTCAGAATTGTTGAGGATAGATTTTCGATAAAATTTTTAACCAATCCCGTCGCATCACGTGTCACAACATGCTTACAATTTTTGAGAAAGTATGAAATTGTGATGTAAGGTATAAGATAATGATAAGGTATTTATAGAAAAATAAATCTTTTTTTTTTTTAATTTTTCAAAATTTTTTCGGATTCTTTATTAATTTTTTACATTTTTTATTAACTTAATTAATTTATGCCATTGGATTAAAGAAAAATTGAAATCCAACCCTCTATATTGTGCCATGTGGCATAACGGTAATATATAAGATTTTTCTTCCTTTTTTTTTAAAATTTTAAAGGCGAATAACATGGACTGTTGATCTGGAATCCAACGACTGAGATTGTGCCACGTCATCTAGCCGTTGGGGGAGGTTTGAATTTTTTTTACCGTTGCAAAAAAAATATCCGTTGAAATCCAACGGCTTTGAGGGTGCCACGTGGCACCCAGAATGGTAACATATCCGAATTCAAACTGCGGGCCCCATCGATTGAAATCTGGTCGGTGACTCGCCCCACGCGCGCGTGTGATGCACATGCCTAACGTAAATTTTTTTATAACGTGGCTGACGTCAACCTTGCATCAGAGAGCCCTCAGGCGCTCAGGTCTTGGACTCGTGCCTCCCCTCTCCTACGGCCCCCTCTTAGTCCAATTGCCCGCGTGAGCTGGAGCAAGGAAGGAAGGCGATTGGTTTAATTCGGTCCCTGTCCACGGGGCTATTCCCTCCGCTGGACTTGCTCTGATGAGGACGCTGTTCTTCAAAAACTCCTTTACAGTTGAGAAGCGCGTTTACTCTCGGTAGTTTTACTATTTACTTTTTGCCAAGAAAGTTAATATATAAAGGAAGGTATATTATCGTTATCATACCGATTAGCACCATCCCCCGCAACAAAGCAACAATCCCATCAATCCTTCTTACCCATTATCCTACGCACCCTCAGCACCATCCCCACTAGCGCACGTTAGCACAGAGACGCCTAACCCCATGGCTTCCTCCCGCCCTCCGCCGCTGAAGCCGCTCGATCTCGACCTCACGATCGTCTCCGCCAAGCATCTCAAGAACGTCAACTGGAAGAACGGCGACCTCAAGCCCTACGCCGTCTTCTGGGTAGACCCCGACCGCCGGCTCGCCACCAAGTCCGACGACTCCGGATCCACCCGCCCGGTCTGGAACGAGCGGTTCACCGTCCCGCTCACCCTCTCTCTCCACGACTCCTTCCTCACCCTCGAAATCTTCCACTCCAAACCCTCCGATACTCCCAAGCCCTTAGTCGGCACCCTCCGGGTCCCACTCAAGGACCTGCCCGATCAGGACGACTCGACCCGAATCCGGACCTTCCAGCTCGTCCGTCCCTCGGGCCGTCCCCAGGGCAAGATCCGTGTTAAGCTTGCCGTTCGAGAACGACCTTTGCCGCCAGATTACCATAGTACCCCTCATCCTAGCTACTTTTACGGAGGTGCCCCTATGCCCCCACCGCCTGTTCGCGACTTCAGGTCATACTCGCCGTCGCCGTACAGCTCTACCTTACCAGCTTCCGCTCCTAGTCCATCGGCTTCGCCACCGCCTCCGCCTCCGCCTTACCATTACAGCTCCTATTCCGATCCGTACTCGGGTTACTATCCCGCGTACTACTCCAGTGCGCCACCGCCTCCACCAAGGCCGTTCTTCGACCGACCGGTGAACTATGGCGGGCCTAGTGGGCCTTCAGCGCCATTGGACTACTCAAATTATGACCAGAATCAGAAGCCCAAGAGTGGGAAGATGGGATTGGGCACCGGATTGGCTGTGGGCGCAGTGGCCGGAGGTCTTGGTGCAGTGGCATTGGATGAGGGGTTAAGGTACGAAGAAGATAAGGTTGCACAGAGGGTGGATAATGACCTGCGCGAGCGAGACGATTACAGCAATTATCGTGCCGATTATTGATTGAATCGGGGTTTAGCCGTTTTGGTATGGTTTAATTACTGAAGAGCATTGTTAATTTGCCGGTTCACAGTGTATATGTATATATGTTTTTATGTGGAATTTGGTTTGGGGATTTTGGATTGCTGAATGAATTAAGACAAGGGTAAACTTTATTGTTAAGTGGGTGTTTTATTCGATGGAATGAGTGTTTATGTATCTTGGAATGAATTGTGTGATTGATCATCTTGGAATGAATTGTGCGTTTTATCATTCTTGGAACGAATTGTGTGATTGATCATATTAGAATTAATAGCGGATTGATTGTCTTGGAATGCATGATTTGTCTTGGAATGAATTGCGTGATTGATCATCTTGGAATGAATTGTGTGATTGATCATCTTGGAATGGATTGTGTGATTAATCATATTAGAATGAATAGCGGGGTTGATTGTCTTGGAATGAAATGCATGATTTGGCTTGGAATGAATTGCGTGATTGATCATCTTGGAATGAATTGTGTGATTGATCCCGAATAGTTGGTACAGTTCCAGGTTTGGTGGATTGGTTTACTAGCGCTTTGAGCTAAAGGATCATGGTTCAGGAGGGGTTTGGTACTTTATGTTCCTGGAGCATGTTGAAAATTTAAATAGAGTAGTTTTTAGAATGAAAGCACCCTTTGGAATGAAGAAGAATGCCAGCCATAGTCGGCGTTGAGCTTACGGCTGATTGAGGTCTTTTTATGGAGCTTAGTTTGATTTTTATCCTTGCAACTATGAACGTTAGATTTCTCTGTATGGATTCTATGGAACCAGGGCTAAATATCTCTTGCATTCTTTTCTGTGGATCTTAAATCGAGTTGTTTAGATGACAGTGGTATACGATTAAAGGTTATCTTAGAGACCGATTTATAACCATTTCGTTTTTAGTTTTTAGTTTTCCTCGTTTTGTTAGAGATGAAAGAGAAGTACATTAGAGAAAAGAAAGATGAAGAAGGGCGGAGGAATGATGACGGGAGGGGTGTGGAAAATGTATTTTGAATGGTACACGAGAAAGAAAACGAAAAACTGAACATGGATAGTTATCAAACGGACCCGTGAGTTTTCTTCTTCCTACAACTGTACTGATAGGTGGTGCAGGAAGGGCTTTCTATGCTTTTTGATATGTGACAGTGATGGTTTGGTTCAAGGTTTCTGAAACCTTTCCTATTCTCTTCCCTTTGCGTTTCTTGATTTTCCGTTGCTGCTAATGTTTCTTGATTTCTTGTGCACTTGTTCGAGTTTTTGTTGGAATCATTCCATGCCTTAGAATCCTAAAAACCTTTTCAACCTTATGGAGTCCAGTCGACTACGTATGGAGTCCATACCTTTCTCAGTCTTTTGGCTAAGATCAAGTGTAGCAGTAAAAAGACGCTTCCGCGGCATGTAAAACGGTTTGCTTGCCCATAGAGGAGACGATGAAAAGCCTTGGGATCCTTGGCCATACATTAACTGGATTTCTCTTCTAAGTGCATCTGTTATGCTGAGTAACAAATTGGGATGGCTTTATGCCAGAGATACCAAAGTTTAGATGAAGGGATATTGCTTTTTTAACAAGAAAGTTATCTTTCAAGTTTTGAAGGTGCAAAATATACTGCCCGAAAGAGCTGACGCTCTCTCGGGCCTTGTCCTTCACCTTTTTCCCCTCGTCAAAACAATGTCCAAAGCGGGAATTACAGCACCTCTTTTCGGTCTACTTTGCTAACTTCTCATGATCTTGTCGAGTCAGTGGATGCTCTAAGATCCAATATGAGGATGAAGAGTTGGGGGACTATTGTGCTAGTTATACTGACTAGGATTTTGCAGATGCCGATAGTCTGTCGGAGAAGGCGACGGAGGAAGGGGCGGTGAGATGGGTGACTAAGGGGAGGATTTTGAATTATTAAATTGTAACAAATGACGTATGGATCAAATATTAACAACATATTGGTCCAACACTGACGGCATTTCTATCGATTACTGACATGTATCAATCGAGTACTGGTGACATATTGATCGAGTATCGGTGTAATATCGACTTAATACAAATGATAATATGGGCAAGATACACTTTCAAGTTATAACTTTTTGTACCGAATCGTTTTAATCCTGTTTATTTTTTATTTTTTGTACACAAATATATTTATATTAAGAGAGCGGAGGAATAAATTGGTACCACAGTCATCATCCACGAAAATTGAGGCTAAAACTACTCACTTACAAGTAAAGACTAATATTATTAGATTGCACTACTAATTGACTTTAACGTCTAATTTATGTACCCGCAATTTGTTCCCCGTTTAAGCTCTCAGTGTAGAAGTACCTAACCCGATGTAGCCACCTTACGTATCTGAGCCCAAAACCAAATAAACACTCTATTTTGGGCGTAGCATCAGAAGGCAGACTCGACACACAAACCATCTGATCGTCAAGCCCATCTTATTAAATGTACTATTATTTTTCTTGGCCCTTGCAAAACTCAACATAAAGAAAGGGATGGTATTGCCATTTTTTTCTTTCGAACAAACGAAATTATCTGCACTAAGGGGGTGAAGGAGTGGTCTAAGCCTCATAATAGGCTATCAATAATGTGGTATTCCTTTTCACTGGTAAGTAAGAGATTTTAAGTTTGATTCTCGCCTTTCTTTTTTGAACAAACACATCCCTTTCCTTATGTTGAGTTTCGCAAATTGCCACTTAGTACTACAATAGTAATGGTATTTTTGAAAAGAGACCCAACAAAACACATCAATTCCTAAATTTCCAAGGACGGAAGATTTATTTATATTAAAATAATGAATAGACATGCGATGTCAAATTATAATTTGTCCACAAAACAGAATAACTCCTTATCTCTACGAAGCAATTTGTTCTCTTATTCCAGATGAGTGAACCACAGACTGGATGAGGGGACCTATTTGTAGACAACTGAAGATTTGATCAAATGATCGTTGAGTTTGTGCTCCACAATCACTATATACATTTCCAATTCCCCAGAACATATGCTTATATGTGGAAACAAATCATGGTGTCCAATCTACTTGTCCCAAAAAGATACATATTTTATCTAGGAACTCAAGTGGATTGGAATTGAATTCCAATCCATTTTGATATCAAAAACTTACCTTTCCTTCTTTTTCTTTTCTTTATATATATATATATATATATAACTTATTGGATGATTGATGTTACACGATTAGATTACAATATAGTCAGGTTATTTATTCAAAGGTGGCTCAATCTACATCGAACTTTAACGATTCGAATCGTCTATTTTTCAAGTTGTACTTTACAGATCATCATTCCAAAATATTAGCCAATTCGGACAAGTTTGAGGCATGTAATTAAGTTCATACAAATGGACGAACACTATATTCTAAGACACATTGAAATTTCACCATGACAATCAAATGAGTAAATAGTTTTGGATTGAGTTGATTTTTTACAAAAATGATTTATGAATTAAGACTCAAAAAAATAAACGATACAAATTGTTGAAGTTCGATGTACAATGGACCCAACAACTAGTCCCAATTTTTACAAAAAATGGAGATCGCTTCGCAATATAATTAAACAAATTATGTAGGCTTATCCGCTCGTGGGGAATGAGAACATGAACATCTTCTAACCCTTTCCAATGCGTAACATTCATTATCCTTCTTGTTTATTTTTTCTTTGACTTTAGATTGTGTGTGACAATGTTGACCCTAAAATTTACTTTGCCTACATAGCGCGCATCCTGAATAGCTAATAAGTTAACTATGTCATTCAATTGAATGCGAGGCATGCCAACTCGTCGACCGAGCTCGGCCAAGGCGTGAATGAATGTTGATGTGGCATTAAGTGCGCTGATGGCTTCTGAATCTTGCAATTGCGGCCGAGGAAGGAACATGTCTCGGTCTTCGGGTTTTATAGCCCGAAGACAAGGCTACTAGATCTGCGAAGTTCACGAATCGTCGGCACCAGGTTCGGCAACTTTAATTATATTCGTGAGAATATAAGTGTTCCAAATCAGTACCAGACTATCTGGACATAAATACTCAAAAGAGATATGTGTCTTGATTGTAAATATTGTTCAGACGTCTGAATGCCGAACTCTAAAAAGCTGAGGTGCGGGGTCGGTTTTGATTGTCGGAATGCAGTTTGCAGTAGTTGATGGGGCTAACGATTTGACAGAAAACGACTACTTCTGGAGCATCACATTTCCAATGGTTTGAGGTCCATATGATCTTCGAATGTTGGTGAGAGAAAGAGAGAGAGATGAGCGTGGTTACGTATATGTGATTGAAATCTAAAATATTCCTTTAGAATAAACTGTCTGTTAATTATCAACTAGACCTTTTGTATAGGGATAATGTTAGTGATTGTATTATTACGTTACTTAAGTATTGATTAACGTGCTTATTTTCATTATTTTTTTTTCTTAAAAAACAAACAATCATTTATTCAAGAAAAAACAAAAAACCTCAAGTACAACTAGTTGCACATGATCAAAGTTTAAAGCGAGATCATTTCTAAACCAATAGCTTCCACGACTGATCAAACAATCACTTATCCACAAATCTCCTGTGGGACTAAATAGTTTTCATTTCCCATCTCATGAAAAACTCTTTTTGCTCCGCTTAGCCTTACATACACCTAGTTGCTTCACGCCCCCCTCTTTTTTTCTCCACTAACCAATCCTTTTTATTTATTTTTTATTTTTTATAAATCCTTAATCTTCCATTAATATTATCCCACAAGGATAGATACAATCAGTTTAAATGGAAAGACCTCCTATGGATAAGAGACATAGGGCTAAAGAGAGAGCTAAAAAAGAATCCCTTGTGTATAATCCTGCATAATCTCAAAGGTTATCAATTCCAATACGTAGACCAAATGATACAATGCAGACTATAAATCCCTCTATCATAAGTGTTCCAGAAATATTTGTAATCGAGTAAATAGCTTTACGAATGAATGGATCGTTTCTCCTAAGCACCTTGTTCCTGTTCAACAGGACACCCACGATTATCTCGAGTAATAAATCCCGCAACAGCATTCTGATTAATAACTGAACCATCAAAATGTATTTTAAGGTAGCTAGGCTTAGCCCCAGTTTGGGGTTGAGGTGATTTTAAAAAAAGCTGCTATGAAAAAAAGCTGTGACAGTTTTTGGTGTTTGGTAAACATTCAGCTTCAGTTTTTTTTCACAGTTTTGGGTGAAAAAAGCCAAAAACAAGAAGCTACAAAACCCAGCTTTGAAAAACCGGCTTTTTTCACATCTGTTTTACATAAAAGTTCACCAAACACTATAATACTAATTTTTTTTTTTCAAAAGCACTTTTACAAAAAAGTTTACCAAACACTCTGCTGCTTTATTTCATAGCTGCTTATTCTTACAGCACAGCAGAAGCAGCTTTTTTTCAAAGCACAGCAATACCAAACCAGCCCTTAGGCAGCTTCGACTTTATAATCTTCTGATGTCTTCATCCACTTTCCTTTTAACATTTGTATTAGCTTTAAAATATTCTTTCCCAAGAATGTGACGCATTCCACGATTTACGAATTTAGTCTAGAATATTGTACACTTAGCATTATTTTTTGTATATTATATAAAAAAAAGTGGTCATTATTTATATATATATATATATATCTATATATATCTAATAAAAGCCATAGAGTGTTTCATTACTAAGACCAACCAAATACAAGCAATGCTAGATGGATGTATTTGTTACCGTGACTAATTTTTTGATCTGAAAACAATTCGCACAAATTATAAATAATTTTAAACCCTTATACAATTAGAACAGAACTTGGCTGCTGCTGGCCAACCACATATGAGCACGTGTCTAAGTAATTAATTTTTTAATCACAAATTGAACATGTATCCATATGTGATTGGCTAGCAGCATGAGTTGCTATTGATTTTTCAACAACCAAGTAGTCCATACGATTATCACAGTAAACCAGCACAACCTAGGATTGAGAAGCGGACTTGGATCAAAGTACCCCTAATAATATTACTCTAATGAACGACAATGATATGTAATGATGGTTAAACGAAGAATTAATATTTAAAGATCATAGTAATCACAACAAAGTAAATGTTTTTATTTTATGGCATATACACGGTTGGGTGGGGTGAACCTTTCAGAACCATGGGCACTTCATGCAGAAGGACTACTCCAGCAGGTACATGAACGTCGACTGCTCAATCACTGCATGATAAAATTACAAATAAAATAATCCATATATATACTTTGTATTTTTCAAAATTTTGGTGACCTTCGTCAAAGGTGTCATGCTCAGGCCGGCTTTGAGGGGGTGCAAGGAGTGCGACCGCACATGGTTCCCTTTTTTTTGGGGTCCTTAAATTGAATAACCTTTGTAATATACTATATATACACACACACACACACTATAAATGTGAGCATATTAAACAAACTTGTCATAGTCGATTTGGCAAGCGTTGCTTTTGCTATTTACCTATGCACGGGTTCGAGTTCGTGCCTACCTATATTTTTAATTATGAATTTTTTCAGCTGTGTTTATTTCATATTGGGCATTTTCTGGGTTTTTTTTTTCTTTCTCCAAAGCTAGATAAGTATTATTAAATACAAACGGATACATTTATTTTTAATTATGATTTTTTTTTTCAGCTGTGTTTATTTCATATTGGGCATGTTTTGAGGTTTTTTTTTTCTCCAAAAGTAGATAGTTATTATTAGATACAAATTGATACATTTACATCCTCAGCAAGAGTATTAAACAAGAATTGAGGACCAATACAGGCCCAAATATACTTCCCTCCATTTTTGAATGCAAAAGATGCCATAGTGTGACAGCTCGTCCCGAAATATTTTTATCGATGGTGTTAAAAGACGAAAATGCCCTTAGGCGTTTGATTGTGTTTGCGTTTTGGGCTAAAGGTTCGGGCCAATTATTGTAGGTTCTAATGTTTTGGACCCAAGTAGAACTTAGAAAATGGTTTGTGGTGATTGGTAATCCAAAATCTAGACCACACCTCTTCTCTCTCTCACTCTCCCGTGACATTCTCTCTCTCTCTCTCTCTCTTTCTCGGATTTCCTTCCATTTCCGTACAATCGTACGGACGAACTTCGTATCACCCATTTCCGTCACGGATCGAGCTTGTGCTTAGCATCATTGTCTTCATCTCCTCCTTACGAGTTCATTTATACCAGTTTTTGGACGTGAAAGCCTCGAAAACCCTAGAACCCGTAACCCAGAAATTGAGGCAATGTTCATGCACACGTAAATGCGAGGTTTTTAGAAGATTCTAAAGCCATATGAAGCTTTAGATCATCCTCACGAAGCTCGGAGAAGAAAAACCAAGTGATTTGGACGTCGAGAAGTGGAGATCGACAAGTTTGAAATTTGGTCGGAATATCGAGGAATTTTCCGACGAGATTCTGTGATTTTTGGAGCTTCAAATTGGTAAGGTTGTGTTCTACATGTTTAGAGCTTCATTTTGGTGAAAATTTCATGGAATTTGGTGTTGAAATGGTTGAGATATGAAGATTTTTCCATTTTCCAGAAACCTGCAACGCAGAGGTCACCGGCGCTGGAATCCAGCGACTCGCCTGAGAAGAAGTAGAATATTCCGTCATCTTTAACGAAATATTCCTAACGGAGGATAACTCCGTCAGGTAATTATAACGGAATATTCCTTGTTTTTGATGGAATATTCCTTAACGGTAGTTAGGATTTCATCAGGTTTCCCTGTGCGTGGCCGCGCGTGTGGCCGTGCACTTGCCGGTGCGTGGTGGCGCGTGGGTGGTCGGAAAATAATTCTAAAAATATGGGGATGTTCGTGAGGTTGAGTAGGTCTCAGTGGTATAGGTATATTCATATACCCAATTTGGGCAATATATGAGAAGTTATTACATAGTTTTGTGTATGTGATTTAAGTGACGTTTTTATAGCTATTTCTCATATAGGCGAGACCTATCCGGAGGACGAGCATATCAAGGCTAGGCACGGGGGTTACGACCCTTCGACTTATCTGTGAGTGGGCTTTTGTTTTCCGCATATACCTATATAAATGAGATTTTTCCCAGAAAATCAATTTAAGTGAAATGTGATATGATATGCCATGCAAAGTATATATCTATTTTATTCATGCATTAGTAGTTGCATATAATGGTAATTGGTGCTGTGGACGCACATGTAAGTATCAAGTGAGTTATGGAATGATTAATATGAAATGATGATTATGTGAGATGTATTGAAAGCTCATAAACCTGCACCCCGGTGTTAGTGCTCCCGCCAGAGTTAGGGGCACAGTCTTTCACGTGGATGTTCACCTCCTGCACCACACGCTCATCTTGGATCCAAGTTAGGTGCACAGTCATGTCGTATAGACCACTTTCAGTGGGTTCGACTCGTAGGTGACCCGCGATTAGCGCACAGTCTTCACGTGATTGTAGCACTAGAGTGTACTAGTTACACCCAGTCCTGTCGTATAGATCACCTTGAGTGGGTTCGACTCGTGTGTAGGATATATATATATATATATATATATATGATGATGATGATGAGATATGATGAGATTGATTATGAGCTATAGTTTCAGCCGAGCTGATCACTCGGTTGACATGTTATCATCTATGATGAGTTTATTTCACCTGATATATTTATGTGATTTGATGAGATATAGTTGGCATGACATATACCTTACATATCACTACTTTTGGCATGATTTTGAATTTATGAGTTGAGATGAGTATATATGTATATATGCTATTTTTCTGGGAAATTATACAGGTTTTACGGTGAGAGGTTAGAACCTTTGAAAAGAGAAAATGTTTTGAAAAGATTTGTTTTTGCCCACTCACGCATTTTGTTTTTCGCCCCTCCCAGTTTATGGGTAGCAGTACTTTGGTGGTCACGAGGGATCCAACGGTGTTCTGACATAATTCACAAAAGTAGGATTCACCTTCGGGTGTTATATCTTAGTCATTGTCCTTAACTGCAACTAGATGTTCTTATTGCTCTGAATGTGTATTTATACACTTAGACTCTCACTAGCATGTTATTTGGATAGTACGGCTAGTAGTTGGTTTTTTATTTATTCGTATTTCTATTTATCTTATTAGCTTCCGCACTGTGCACATGGTTACGTCACTTTCACGTGACGGCCAGCACGCCCTCCTTGGGACGAGGTGTGTCACATAGAGTGTGCCGGACGATTACCTTCTCTGGGCTTTTTTAGCTACACTATTGTTTTCTTGTTTGAAATATATGTAGTTATTTTCTTTCATTATAAAAGATAACTTTTGCTAATAAATCTATAATTAGGAATATCATAATAAATTAAAATTTTAAAAGTTTGAAGATATAATCTTTAAAAGCCTCATTTTCTTTTCTTATATGATATCATTTAACCATTTATTTTCTAGTGATAATAAAAAGCAAGAATGGTTCTAATTATAATATTTGAACGGTGATATGATAAGTACATATCCACCATACCATACTTTTTCTATTAAAAAGCAAGGAGTTTCGAACCCAAAAACATAAGGGATGCATATAGTTACACAAACCCAACACACCATATTTCATTTTTATTTATTTTCTTGTGCATTATATCAATTTGTACACATAAAAAATAAAAAGTATAAAAGAAAATATAACAACCAAAATATTAGGCCATGTAAGGGCCCCCATTTGGGTCTTGCACAGAGCCTCTAAAATCTCAAGACCGGCCTTGACTTCAGGATTTGTATTCGAATTTTTCTTTCATCAATATTGTATGTGTAACAAAAAAACTCTCGTATTAAGGGTAAAAAACATTATACATAAAGAGAGTAAATACGGTCCTTATCAAACTTTTTTTTTGTTTTGTTTTTGGAAGAGGTCCTTATCAAACTTTAACCGCGTAAATATAGTCATTATGAAATTGTGAGAAAGATTAATGAGAGCGGTGAAGTTGTGGACTTGCCGGCAACCATGGGAATTTCTAGCACTTTTAATGTCATTGATTTATATGAGTTTCATCCTGATGATGCTCTTTTATAACATGTTGATCACTTGTATACGAGTTTTTTTTAAGAGGGGGTGACTGACGTAGGACTAGAAGAGCAAATAATCGTAGCAAATCCCGATATGAATAGTAATCTCGTATGAATAGTAATTTTAAATTTTTTGTTGTCCGATTTAGCCCGAAAATACCTTTTTCGGAAAGGGAACAACGAGATGATTCAAACTTATGAATTTTCCATGATGTATGATGGATTTTGGGCATTCGAGGCCGTTTGAAGGGTCAAAACAACGATTAAATTTATTTTTGGGTTGTTTGTTATTTTCGGATATTAAGTTATTTCCTGTTTATTTCTTTTTTTTTCGTTAGGGTTTTGTGGGACTATGTAAGCATCCTTAAGGTTGTATTTTGTATGGTTATTCAGTAAAGTTCCAGAATTGTCATCTTTCCTTTTTATTTTATTTAAGGACAGTCAAAAGTTTTGGTTGCACCCAAAATACATAAAAAAACATGCGAGATCGTATAATTGTCAACTCAAAAAATAGTGAGATGTTAGGTAAATAAGGTTATCGTAAAGACAAAATACAGATGCAAGGTTTTTGAGGTGAAATGACGGGTAATTAAGTTGTAAAAAAAAGTACTCTCAAACACGTTTTAATCACTTTCATCGAGCTTTTCATGTAATCAATAATTCTAACCTAGTCTCCATTTTATTTTGTCCTTTAATTACAAACTTGACCGTGTTGATTGTGATGGTTGCCCAAAACATATTTAGCGTACACATTTTGAATGTCCTACTTATTGTACATAAACCCCAATGCATAAGTCCCTTTTATTTGTTGGGAGCCTTCTTATTTAATGGTAAAAAGAGCTAATTAAGGAGATCAAATCTTTTGCATTCATTTTATATGTTGTCTCTATCATTGATTGACACATATTAATAACTTAATCCTTGTTAATTTTATTATTATAAACTTAGCACATGTCAATCAATGACAAAGAACACAGAAAGGCGACATAAAAAAAAAATACATATTTTTAATCAAGTTGGTATATTACGTAAGAAGATTGAGTTGGGGTAAATGTAAAATGGGTCTTAGTATTTAGACAGCACGGGCTGTCACAATACTATATTTTTCTTCTTAGGTAAAGGAGCAATGGACCTTCTGAAGTCAAACAATCAATTAATTAATTAATCCACAACATATATATATAATCCTGCATTTTTTGGAGTATTTATAATTTTATTTAAATATTGCCATCTGACTAGTGGCAATTAAATAGTAATTAGCACCAAAAATCTGGCCCACGCCGACAAATCAGAATTAAGGGTTTTAATTAGAAGATTCTCACGAAAATATAACTTAATTAGCCGACCATTTCCTTCAGGTAATTTCAATCATAAGCTAAATAAAATAAGTGCTTATGAAAAAACAATATTAGTAAGGACAATTAAATGATTAATTTTCAGAGGACAGTTCAAGGTTAGCTAACTGATTAACAGTTGAGATTCTTTGGGACCGTCCTTTTCTAGGGATCCGGAGAAGGATAGCCAACCTACATGAGAGATTTTTTAGTGTGACCGTTACACGCGATGTACCACCTCATATTTCTATATAAATTGTGGGATATACGTGTTAAAATGTTAATAACTTAAAAATTAAAATTTTTCACCACTTACATAAAAACACGTAGTGTACCATCCTTATTCTCATCATAACTAAAAATTTCTCAACCTACAGAATGTATATGGTCGGTGCTATTCTTAATTTAATTAGTTAATTAATTATATGGATAATTAAGTTTTTGCATGAGGAAAATATTTGATTATCTTGGAATCTTCGCAAAGTTTAACTCGATCGCAATACGCTAACTGGCAACTGAGTGCTGTTTAAGCTAACAGCCAAACACTGGCAGTGTTAGGGAGAGAAAATAAATATATTGCTATAGGGCTTCTAGCGAAAAAAATAAAACAATAGTGTACAAATAAATTAACATCAATCACACTAGCTAGTTGACAACTTGGGATGAAGAAATAAAAGAAAAAGCTTATGTTTCTACTACCTATAAATCAAAGGGATAAAAAATAAGAAATAATAAAGGTGAGTTGGTTTTGGTAGCTGTTATTTACACTGATATTGTCATTAATTATACGTTTCAAAATAATAGTATGTTTTTGTTCTATTTCCGTGGAAAGAAAATTAGTGGAGCTCGAACTCGCACCAGGGTACATAAGAATGATTATTTGCCGCCACTTCATACAATATTATATGCTTCTCCAATGTGGTTAACTATATTCATTTAAAATGTGGGTATATAAATTGTTGATGCAACTGATATTGTCCAAGAGTACTCCAAGTAAACATGTCAAAAAACCAAGCTACCTCGTTGATATAAGAGATATAAGTCATTTATTTTATATATATATATGAACGTATCAAAATCCCCGAATGCCCCGGCCCTATGATAGATCATATGACCTAAATATACGTATCAAAATCCCCGGACTCCATTGGATATTGCTGGATCGGACTTTGTTGGCTGCATATATTAGCTCAGATTTGCAAGTAGAGAATCTCATCACACAGATTCTTAATCATATGTGAAAATCTCACACAGATTCTTGATTAGTTTGTAATCCTCCAGAAAACCCATCTGCTTTTGCTTCGCTGCCATTCCAAAAATATTTCATTTCGTAAAAGAAATTATACATGGCTAGCTCGTCAACAGTCAACACGTACAATATTTTAAGGTCACGACGGTGGTGAGAGATCTGCAGGTGATCAGTTCCGTTTGGCTTTCGAAAATGTACTGAAGTCAGCAAAAGACCAAGCTGTTCAAACTGTATCTCTCTCTTCCGGTGCACATGCATGATGAAAATTTGTACTAATACTTCGCCTTTGAGGAAATAAAACTCATTGCATGTCACAAAACCAAGCTAGCTCGCTAGGGACTTCGACAAATGGTTTCCAATAGGAAGCGCCACGATTAGAAGAAAAACTTTATGACACTGTTTCATACATATTCTAAATCTCTCTCCTCACACTTATTTCGTGAGGAGAAATATAAAACGAAAAGACATACAATGAGAGACTAAACGCGTTTTCTTAATTATGTTGGCCAGAAAATTAGAAGTGTCTAGTACATAAAAGTACCCTTTGAAGAAACATCTGCTAAATAAATTTTTTTATAAAATGAGAATGCTAGAGATCCCACATTGATGTTCTATATAATGTGACAAATAATGCATACAATCACATCTAATAAGATTATTTTTTAATTCAGATAACATGTACACGTCACTTGTCGCATTAAATACTGGATAATATTACATCACCTATATAGGGATGCACATAACTTTGTGAATAACATATATCTTGATCGACTAAATGAACCATCGAAACTGTACATCAATTTAGTAAGCTTCATTTGAAGATCACTCCTACAACAAACGTACAAATAAATAGATGTGGTACCTACACAGTCGATTTATTCTATACATTTGAATGACTAAATGAATTCTGATTGAATTGATTTTTCGTAGAGGTGATCTTCAAATGAAGGTTAAGAAATTGACAGTTCCAATCATTAATTTTGTTCGGTTAAGATACGTTATTCGCAAATAAGGACATGTGCATCCCCAAATGATGCAAGTGTTATCCTTAAATATTACACCAATACGGTACAAAAACATAATCTCTCCAACATTTTCCTTGGAAAATATACCTGCCAGTAACCCCAAACTAAACTGCCCATAATCAATGTATCATCAAATACACATTCATGAAACACAAACATTAAAAAATTAAAGGGTAATGCTAGAATTAAAAAGTCCATGACAGCCAAATCAGCAAATAATCACAAAAGGGAACAACAGTTAACCACAGATCCTACGTCAGCACATGCATGAACCAAAATCCCCAACCCCCTCGAGAAATACAAGTAGTACACCACGTGTTTTAATAGAAGTGGTGATAAATTTTATTTTTTAAGTTATTAACTTTTTAGCACACATATCCTACCATTTGTATAGTGACACGTGGTGTATCACCCCGTGTACCGGTCACATTGAAAAATCTCTCCAACCCCTCCAAGGAGAGATTTTTCAATGTGACCGGAACACGGAATGGTACATCACGTGTCACTATACAAATAGTTAGATATGTGTGTTAAAAAGTTAATAACTTAAAATATAGGGTAAACTGCCAATTTAGTCCCTGAATTATCAACTTAGTGAAAATTAGGTTCCCAAACTATTTTTTCAGAAAATTGGTCCCTGAATTATAAAAATCTACCAATACATTCCTAATGTTATATTCGAAGCTACTATATTTAATTTTCCGTCAATTTAAATCACGTTACTTGCATGTGATATACATTGAAGGGTAGATTTGTAGTTTTTCATAAAGAAATGTATGAAGTTAACTTTGGAGGATAATTTGGTAGTTTGTCATAAAGAAATAATGTAAGTTAACTTTTGAGGGTAAATTAGACATTAAATTCGCAACCTATATGAAATGTTAAGGGTTTACAGACGAGAAAATGATGGTATTACACTCTAAAGTGTGTCAAGTGGCTTAAGTTGAAGAAAAATTGGATAAAATAGCTTTGAATATAATAGTAGGAATGAAATTAGCAATTTGTAATGAATTTAGGGACTTATTTTACCGAAAAAATAATTCAGGGACCTAATTTTCACTGAGGTAATAATTTAGGGACTAAATCGGCACTTCATCCTAAAATATATAATTTCCCACCACTTATATAAAAACATATGGTGTACCACTGTGTTCCGATCATAATGAAAAATTTCTCCCCAGGCGCCAACCCATCCCTATAAATGCCACTCCCAACTCCCACACTTTTCCTCACTACTCACACTTTCAATTACCTACAGACTTGGCGAAGATCCACCGAAGAAGAAGCAGCAGCAACAATTTTTGAATTTTTGATCCCTCAAATACTTCAAAAAATGTCTTCTTCGGATTCGCCAACGTCTCTAATCATTTCCAAATCCACCGTCTTCCCCCACCTGCCCTCCGCCCTCGCCGACCTCCCCCTCTCAGTCTCCGACCTCCCCATGCTCTCCTGCCACTACATTCAGAAGGGTCTCCTCTTCCCCCTCCCTCCCTTCCCCATCATCCCCTCCACCCTCATCCCCCTCCTCAAATCCTCCCTTTCCCAAACCCTCTCCCGCTTTCCCCCATTGGCCGGCAGACTAACCACCTACCCCACCGGCCACGTGCACATCACCTGCAACGATGCTGGCGCCGACTTCATCCACGCGTCCGCCCCCAGTCTCTCAATCCGAGATGTTTTGGGCCCTATTGACGTCCCCGACTGCGTCAAGGAGTTTTTCGCCTTCGACAGGACCGTCAGCTACTCCGGCCACCACAACGCAATCCTGGCTGTCCAGGTCACCGAGCTCAGCGACGCCGTTTTCATCGGATGCTCCGTCAACCACGCCGTCACCGACGGCACCTCCTTCTGGAACTTCTTCAACACCTTCGCCGAGCTCTGCCGAGCATTGTCTTCGTCACTATCACCAAACGAAAATTATAATTACACGAAAATGACAATCACGAGGCAGCCGGACTTCATCCGGAACTCGGTTCTGATCTCTCCGGCGGTGCTTCGAGTTCCGGCGGGAGGTCCCAAAGTCACATTCAACGTCGACGAGCCGGTGCGCGAGCGAATTTTCAGCTTCAGCAGAGAAGCCATTCAGAAGCTCAAGGCACGAACCAACAACAAAAAATGGTCCGAAAACGGCGACGTTTTGCTGAGCGCCGTCGAGATTCTCGGAAAGCAGAGCAACGATCCCTACCAAAACAAAGACAATGGCGCGAGAGTGACGTCGATTATCGAAAACTGGTCCAAAAATTCGAACGCGAACTCCAAAACGACGGCGGAGATCTCGTCGTTTCAGTCGCTGTGCGCGCTGCTTTGGCGATCCGTGACGCGTGCGAGGAAGCTTCCGTCCTCGAAAACAACGACGTTCAGAATGGCGGTGAACTGCCGGCACAGACTTGAGCCGAAGCTGGACGCATTCTACTTCGGGAACGCGATTCAGAGCATCCCGACATACGCGACGGCGGGGGAGGTGCTGTCGCACGACACGAGGTGGTGCGCGGAGCAGCTGAACAAGAACGTGAAGGCGTACGATAACGACAGGGTTCGGGGCGTCGTTGAGGATTGGGAGCGGGACCCGCGAGTGTTCCTGCTGGGGAACTTTGACGGGGCAATGATGACGATGGGGAGCTCGCCGAGGTTTCCGATGTACGACAACGACTTCGGGTGGGGGAGGCCGATGGCGATTAGGAGCGGGCGGGCGAATAAGTTCGACGGGAAGATATCAGCGTTTCCGGGGAGGGAAGGAGGCGGGAGCGTTGATCTCGAGGTAGTTTTGGCGCCTGACGCAATGGCTGGTCTCGAAACGGACTCTGAGTTCATGCAGTACGTGTCCAGTTGAGCTTGTAAAACAACGTCATATTATGTTAAAAAGTAAACTTAAAGGGAAGAGAAAAAGATAGGATGTGGAATTGTGGATGATGGGTTGAAGGGTTCGGTGCGGTTGATCAAGTATCCAGCCTTGAGTGACCGTTGTTGGATTTATCCGATATAAATCAACCTTTAAGTGGTCTATTACATATAATAAAAATGTAATATTTGAGAATAATGTGTATTATAATTTGATCTCTTAAAGATATCAATCTTATATAATGTGTCTTAGATTGGAAATAGAATTGATGGAATCCTTAATTGAATATGATTATGATACTTGACTTGGATGCTAAAAGAAAGTAAGTTTAGGTTTTTTTTATGGATGGAAACCCTAGCTTTTAGCTTATATAAACACCGGTCCCTATAAGCCCTAGAACACACAACATAATGCTTCACATAGAGTAGTTGTATTCAGCTAGGTGTTTGTAGAAGATCCTGGTGTTGCCATGCCCTTCACCTTCCTTGCTCGAGTACCATGATCACAACTGGAATCAGGTTTGTCACTCATTTGTTTGTGTTTTAATTGTATAACCTTATAATGCTAACAGTTGGTATCAGAGTCATTGGTTATATAATTAAGACCTATTAAGTTTGAAGTTTGATTGTATAAAATTTTCATGAACCGCGGTTTTGATCTTACATCCAAATTGTGATTGCACTTGGCAACACCACGCTGAACCTCCATGAAATCTGCATAACGTTTCCTGCATATAATTGCATGTACACGGCAACACCACCGTGTTGGATTAATCAGTGGAATTTGAGGATTATTAATAGGTTGTACAATTATTCAGTTTTAATCAAGAATATTTTTCAATAATCTTATGGTTGCAGTCAAGAGAAATTGACTAAGAACTATGCTAATTGATACCCTGATTATTACGGCAAAATAAACTGCCTGATTATATATAGCACGAATCCACAATATTGTATGCGGTGTATTACATACAACCACATAGCTTTTGCTTGCCAATTGGAAATTGGACTACGCATAGAGGCCCTTTTGATCAAGCATGAATTAAATTATGGAATTGAAGCATAGAATTTATATATAATATTCTTATGGAATTGAAGCATGAAATTTAAAAATCATATAGGAATTGGAATCCTATAATCATATAGGAACGTAAAGAAGCATATATGTCAGGCGTGGTATTATATTAAGTATTTTACAGTGGGAACTCTATTATTCTTTTAACTAGCAGCAAGTCGTTCAGTTTCTTTTGCTCCAAATGTTAAAAGTTTTAGATGGGAGTGTTCTATGATGAATAGCTCCAATCCGTAGAAATTAGTGTGTTTGGAAAAAGTTGAATTTTTACCGGGTAAGGTAAATGTCTCGGACAACGTATTGGAGGTCCTTCGCAACCTGCTCAGGGTCAGAGTTCCAACTCTGAACAAAGCAGCAATCAAGTATAACAGGAAATAATCGCTTGTGTTGAAAAATTGCATGTGCAGGTAATTTCTAAGACCATATATACAAGGTTTACATGTATAAATTTTATCATGACACTTGTATCTTACTAAACAGGCATGCCAAGAAGTATATATAAATGTGCAAATATGTCTTGCTTTTTTTTTTTTGAGTAAATTGTAGCTATGATCCCTTAACTTTAACTTAATTGGAGCAATGGTCCCTCAACTAAAAATCCATTACCATTGGTCCCTCAACTTTTCAAAACGTGCAGCTATGGTCCCTCAACTAAAAATCCATTACCATTGGTCCCTCAACTTTAATTCAACTGGAGAAATGGTCCCTTAACTTTAACCAAATTGTAGCAATGGTCCTTCCAATATAACTCGTTTTAACAAAAATTTTGACATAGCTGACGAAAAGAACCATAATTATACACTTTGATGAGTTGATGGATTCTAATTGTATAAATGGTCATTCCAACATAGCTTATTTTGACAAAATTTTGACAAAATTGATGAGAATGACTATAGCTACACATTTTGATAAGTTGAGGGACCAATGGTAATGGATTTTTAGTTGAGGGACCATTGCTCCAATTTGATTAAAGTTGAGGGACCATTCGTACAATTTACTCTTTTTTTTTTGGGTCAAATATATCTTGTTTGTTTGTGCCTAATTTGTTAGTAGTGAGCCTATTTGATGGCCCCATCCCCATCAGCTCCAGCCACAGCTTCAGGAGGGCTCTTACCGTCACATGCGAGAACACCTGTGTAAGGTGCATTCATAGTGGACATGCGACAAGGGGACATTAATTAAGGTTATCTCCAACCGATCTGGTCAGAAGGTCATAGGGCCAAAAATAGTCCGAAATGACACGAAAACCGTCTTCAACCGAAGGTTAGGCCAAAGGGCTCGTGGGCCCCACCAGCCCTGTGAAATCCCGACCCTGGAATTTCACTATTCATTACGTATCTCGTTATTTAAATCCGTATTTCACAATTACGTTATTTTTATTAGTTAATTTTAATTCTGTTTAACTTTGAGAATTAAATCGAATAGTTTTGGGTTTGAACTTTCGTAATTAGTCTTTAAATTCGTTGACCTTTCGAGGTCACATGTAACGTTTTCAAATAGGTTTCGAAGCCACGAGCGCATAGGCGAAAGCCGTTTGCGAGTCCGGGTTATAACGGTATAGTTATGGACGTTTGAAGTTATGAAAATATAGATAGTAGGAATTATTTAACTTCCACTTGTGGGTAAAAGGTCCAAACACATATTTGGGTTAAGGGACCGATTAATTAGAGGTGGAAAAGGGACCAATTAGAGGGTGGAAAACGAAAAGGTTGATTTCAGCCACTTTTTGGGCGATTTCGACCCGTTAACCCACCAACTTGACCCGCTTGTATCTCCTCCGTCCGAGCTCCGTTTTGGGTGATCTTGGTGTCCATGGAAAGCTCTTGACGAGCCCTACATCTCTGTGTGTTAGATTTCCCATTTGCTTTTCCATCTTTGCAGTTCGAAGCCACAAAGCCCACGACTATTCCGGCGGTTTTATCATTTTTCCGATGATTCCGGCAATCATTTCCTTCGAGTGAGGTATGAAACTTCATCTACTCTTCCTAATCTTCAAGTTGGTATGCTTAGTTTATGCTTTCGTATTCATTTTAGAGTTAAAGGTTTAGAACCCTAGAAATCTGGTATTCTTCGGTGAATTTGGACGGTTTCCAGTTAGAATTTATCGTCGGCCTAGTTGTGAAAAGTGTTTCCCTTGTTGAGCTCTAGCTACCACGTAAATTTGAGCTCATTTAATTAATGTTGAAAATTTGGATTTTCGAATCCTTTACTACGGCTGGAAAAAAATCCCAAAAATCCCAAACCGAACCGAAAAATTCCCGAAACCAAACCGAAATTCCCGAAAATTTCTGTACCCAATACCGAACCGGTCCCGAAATTTTGGTACGGGTATCGTGACACACCCGAACCCGTAGGTAGGGCGTGCTGGCCGTCACGTGAGCGTGACGTAAGCCATGTGCACTGTGCGGAAGCAGGATCAATTCAAAATACGAACCAATTAAAACCGAAACACTAGCCAAACTAGTGTACAAGGAGTGTGAGATTCAATATTACAGAGCATAAGGTCTACGTGCAGTCAAGCAAAGAACTGAATAGAAATAACACCCGAAGGTGGTCCTACATAGATGGGATTCTGTCAGAACGTCCGTTAAGCTCCTCGTATGCCACCAACGAACGCTACCTAATACCTGGAGGGGCGAAAAACATAAAACTGAGTGGGTCAGTAAAACAATTCTTTTCAAAACCTTTCCTTTCAAAAGTACTAGCCCCTCGCCGTAAAACCTGTATAATTTCCCAGAAATAAAGTATATACTCATATATATCTTTCTCAAAATCCGCTGCAAAACAAGTATGTATGAAAGTATGCATATGTCATGCCAAAGTATCAAATGAATGCCAAAGCATCTATGTGAATGTGATTGAATATTCATATCTCATCTCAGCCCTCGGCTGTACATAGCTCATATCGTACTCAACAACTCATATATCTCATAATCATCATATCAAATCATATATATATATATATCCTGCACACATATCAATACCACCTCTAGTGGTCTGCACAACATCACTGATAATAAACTAATATGCTCTAGTGCTACAATCACGTGAAGACTGAGCGATAAATCGCGGGTCACCTACGAGTCGAACCCACCTATAGTGGCCTATTCGACAGGACTGAGCACCTAACTTGGATCCAAGGCGAGCATGCGGTGCGGGAGGTGAACAACACGTGAAAGACTGAGCCCCTCTCTGGGCGTGAGCACTAATATCAGTGTGCAGGTCTATGAGCTCTAATCATATCACATCACATCACATTACATTTCAACATTCGTTCACAACAACTAGCATATAAACTTACCTGCCACTTACCTGTGCGTCCTCAGCACCGACAATAATATAAACAATCAATAATGCATAATTAAACATATAGATACCTTGCATGGCATTTCATATCACATTCATAACACATTTCATTTAAACTGATTTTTTCTGGGCAAAATTCATTTATATAGGTATATACGGAAAACAAAACTGCCCACTCACTGGTATGTAGACGGGTCGTAACCTCCGTGCCTAGCCTGGCTACGCTCGTCCTCAGGATAGGTCTCGCCTATATGAGAAGTAACTGAATTAACGTTAATTTACGCACATAAACGAAACCTTTGGAATAACTTCTCATACATTGCTCAAATTGGGTATATGAATATACCACCGTGACCTACACAATCTCAGGAACATCCCCATATTTTTAGAAAAATTTTCCGACCACCCACGCGCCGCCACGCGCCGGCGACGGCACGGCCAGACGCGCCCCCACGCGCCGCCACGTGCACTGCACACTGACGGCGTCAATTAACGCCGTCAGGAATATTCTGGGAATATTCCGTTAACTTCCAACGGTTACCGTTAAAACTAACTGACGACGTTAGAATATTCCGTCAGACTTGACGGAATATTCCGTCGTCTTCAACCTCGCGACTCCGGCGACCGTCGCCGGTGCCGGAAAACCGGGAAATTTTCAAACTTCGATTTCTCAGTCATTTCTACACCATTTTTCATGCAATTTACACCAAAATGAAGATCTCAACTTATAGAACATGATCATACCAATTTAAAGCTCTAAAAGTCACGAAATCTCACCGGCAAAATCCAAGAAAATCCGGCCAAACTCTGTTCTCACGATCCCGACGTCCAAATCCTTCAAACGAAACACTCCGAGCCTCCTTAAGACCTCACTAAGCTTCCTAGAAGCTTCAAATCTCCTAAAAATCACGTATCAAAAATTGCATGAACAGTAGCTCATTCGGGATTCAATGGTTTCACGTGAAAATGGAAGAGTTCTTACCTGTAATGGGTATGGTTGTGATCGTGGAGTCCTTACGAGCACAGTGGACTCATTTGTAGCTTCGATCCGTGGGGTTTAGAGTGTTCTTGGGTGCGTCCGTACGGTATGAGGGAGAGAGAGAGTGAAACCGAGAGTAAGAGAAAGGGAGTGTCGGTGGAGTGAGAGAGAGTGAGGGTGAGGTGTACTTGGGTCACCAATCACCTACAAGGACCCATTTTGTGATTGGTTCCAATTAATTAGGGTGTGTGAATAATTGGACCACTTCACACACACATACAAATCAATAATCCCGCAAGGGTATTTCTTAAATTCACGTCCCTAGTGACGTAACATCTGAACGGGCTGTTACAATCTACCCACCTTATAAAATTTCGTCCCCGAAATTTACATAATCAAAATCATCCACTAATACCCATAAAACAACCTCGGGTACTTCTCTCTCATCCGATCCTCCGTCTCCCACGTAGCTTCTTCCACTGAATGGTTCATCCACAAAACTTTAACCAGCTGCACCGTCTTATTCCTCAGAACCTTTTCTTTCCAATCCAATATAGTCACTGGCTCCTCATCATAAGTCAAATTCGAACTAATCTCCAAAGGTTGATGAGATATCACATGTGAAGGATCTGAGACATAATGTCGAAGCATCGATACATGAAACACATTATGTACCTTAGACAGCTCTGGCGGCAACTCAAGTCTGTAAGCAACTTCACCGACTCGCTCGGTGATCTGATACGGTCCGATGTACCTGGGACTCAACTTTCCTTTCTTTCCAAATCGAACAACACATTTCCAAGGCGATAACTTCAAGAATACCCAATCACCGACCTTGTACACTCTATCGGTAGCATGCCTGTCAGCTAGGCTCTTCTGTCGATCTTGGGCCGCTTTCATATTAGACTTAATAATCTGAACATTCTGAGTAGTCTCCTCCACTATCTCAGGACCCACTAAAGCTCGTTCACCAACCTCTGACCAACATAAAGGTGTACGACAAGGTTTGCCATACAATGCCTCGAATGGCGCCATACTAATACTCGAGTGAAAGCTGTTGTTATAGGCAAATTCCATCAAATCCAACCGCTTATGCCAAGTGTCACCAAACTGCAATACCGAAGATCTTAACATATCCTCCAAAGTCTGAATCGTCCTCTCAGATTGCCCATCTGTCTGAGGATGATATGCCGTACTGTACAGTAATCTCGAACCCAAAGCTTCCTGGAATGCTGTCCAAAACTTAGAAGTAAATCTCGGATCTCGATCTGAAACAATACTCACAGGAACTCCATGATACTTCACAATCTTCGTGATGAACAATTCCGCCAACTTGTTCAACGAATACTTCTCCCTCACAGGAATAAAGTGCGCTGACTTAGTAAACCGATCAACAACCACCCAAATTCCATCATAACCATTTTGCGTACGAGGAAGCTTGTACACAAAATCCATGGTAATATTTTCCCATTTCCACTGCGGGATGGGAAGTGGTTGTGACAACCCAAATGGCTTCTTCCTTTCTGCTTTAACCTGCTGGCACACGATACACCTACTTACATACTCTGCAATTTCCCTTTTCATACCCGGCCAATAGTAAAATGGCCTAATGGTATGATACATCTTAGTTCCTCCTGGATGCATCGCATAAGCTGAAATATGTGCCTCATCAAGAATTGCCTTCTTTAATTCCTCATTATTTGGCACGTACATCCTATTCCCTTGCATAAGCATGCCATCCGTCTCCCTAACTTTGAGATCCTTCTTCTTCCCTTCGTTCCTCAAACGAATTAATTCCTGAATCTTATCATCTACCATTTGAGTCTCAAGAATACGATCAATCAAAATAGGCCTAACCTGGAAACTAGCAAGTAAGGCTCTATCTTGCTCTACCACAGCTCTTTCTTGATCTTCCAATTCCAATCTCACTCCAGTAGACCTTAAATCTAGTAGAAGAGGAACACGAGAAGCATACAAAGCATTAACCTGACCTTGAGATTTCCTACTCAAAGCATCAGCCACTACATTAGCACGTCCAGGATGATACTCAATCGTGCAATCATAGTCACTTAATAACTCAATCCATCTCCGCTGACGAAGATTCAAATCCTTCTGCGTGAACAAGTACTGAAGACTCTTGTGATCTGAGAAAATCTTACACTTCTCACCATAGAGATAGTGCCTCCAAATCTTCAAAGCAAAAATAATGGCTGCCAATTCCAAATCATGTGTAGGGTAATTCATCTCGTGAGGCTTTAACTGACGCAAAGCGTAAGCAATTACCCTACCATGCTGCATCAACACGCAACCCAAGCCATTCAAAGAAGCATCGCTATAAACCTCAAAATTCCCACTATCGTCAGGAAGAGTCAAAACAGGTGCATGAGTGAGATAATACTTCAACTGCTGGAAACTCTGCTCACACTTATCATCCCACTCGAATTTAACTTCCTTCCTGGTCAACCTCGTCAGTGGTAAAGCTATCACTGAAAAATCTTTAACAAATCGCCGATAGTAACCCGCTAAACCAAGAAAACTCCGTACCTCGGTGACGGTTCGTGGCTGCTCCCAATTCTCCACAGCTGCAATCTTCTGAGGGTCTACCCGAATACCCTAGGCTGACACAACATGCCCCAAGAAAGCAACTTGATCTAACCAGAATTGGCACTTACTGAACTTAGCATACAACCGATGTTCCCTCAGTTTCTTCAGCACCAAAGTAAGATGTCGTACATGGTCTGCCTTTGACTTAGAATACACCAAAATGTCATTAATGAAGACAATGACAAATCTATCCAAGTACTGCTGAAACACCTTATTCATCAACCCCATGAAAGCTGCGGGTGCATTCGTCAATCCAAATGGCATCACAAGAAACTCATAATGACCATAACGAGTCCTGAAAGCAGTTTTAGGAACATCATCGCTCTTGATCTTCAACTGATAGTAACCAGACCTTAGATCAATCTTAGAAAATACGCAGGCACCTCTGAGTTGATCAAAAAGATCGTCAATACGAGGCAAAGGATAACGGTTTTTAATCGTCATCCGATTCAATTGCCTGTAATCGATACAAAGCCTCAAAGTACCATCTTTCTTCCTTACGAACAAAACTGGAGCTCCCCAAGGTGAAGTACTAGGCTGAATGAAACCTTTATCAACCAACTCTTGTAATTGAATCTTCAACTCTCTTAGCTCGGCAGGAGCCATACGATAGGGAGTCAAAGAAATAGGATTAGTACCTGGAAGTAAATCAATAGCGAACTCCACATCACGATCTGGCGGCAATCCAGGTAAATCATCAGGGAAAACGTCAGAAAAATGTCGAACCACCTTAACATTCTCCACGCTAGCTGGAGCATCATCATTAAGTACCACATGAGCCAAGTACCCTTGACAACCTTTCTTTAGTAACTTTTTGGCTCTCACGGCCGAAATGATACCATGCCTCAACCCACTAGGCTCACCCACGAATGTAACTTCAGGTAATCCAGGACGATGAAAAGTCACTGACTTCCCGTAACAATCAATCTTAGCATGATTGCAATGCAACCAATCGGTGCCTAAGATGACATCAAAATCCACAATGTCTAGCGGAGTGAGGTTAGCAGGCATAACCACCTTCTCCACTATTACGGGACAACCTGGATACACATAGTCTATATAACACTTCTCTCCTCTGGGCATAGCAAACTCCAACTCATACCCAATGGGTGAAGATTGAGGTTGTGTCAATTAAGCAAACGTATGAGAAATCACTGAATGAGTAGCACCACAGTCAATCAACACTTTAGTATAATGACCAAGAATATTTAACGTACCCATGATCAAATCCGGATTATTCTGAGCATCCTGCAGTGAGAGGTTGTTGACACGTCCCTGATTCTGCTGCCTTCCTCTGCCTCTGCTAGCATGAACTCCTCGTCCATGAGGATTACGCCCCTGTCCTGACTGACCATGCTGTCTCGAAGACCCAACTCCACTGGAAGTAGCATCAACCTGCTGAGACTGTCCTCCAGACTGCCACTGGGGTCCACCTGCTGAATACTGCTGCTGCTGAGGCATATATCATCCAGAGTACTGCTGTGGAGGCATATATCCTCCAGAATACTGACCATAACTGCCCTGCTGATAGGGATCCTGGGGGTACTGGTACTGTCCCGAAGCATAAGGAACAGAATCTCCTTGATAATGGTAAGCACCACCACGGCCCAGCTGGGTATAGCCACCCTGTCCTGAGAACTGCTGAGCTGGAGCTGGCGGTGGTAAAGAAGGCTGCTGAGGTCTCTGCTGAGCCTGAGGACAAAACTTAGCCAGATGTCCCTCCTGACCACAAGTATAACAACCAGTGCTACCTCTTCGACATTCTCCCAAGTGTCGACTGTTGCACCTACGGCACCAAGGTGCATTCCCTCTACCAAAGTTCCCCTGCCTTTGGGCTCTGAAATCCCTGAAGAACCTACCACCTCCTCTCTGACCTGTGGAACTGAAACCTCCACTAGAAGAACTAGAACTGGTCCCACTACGCTTAAAGCTCTGAGTCTGGCGAGGTCCCTGTGAGAAATGACCTTTGCCCTTATCCTTACTCTGATTCCTATTCTTCCCTTCCTCGTCACTATCACTGGGCAAATTATCAGAATCCTCAATCTGAAGTAAAGCCTCATAAAACTCATGATAAGTGGCACAAGGAATCGCAGTCGCAATGGTACGCCATTTCTTTCTAGTGCCCAA
Organism: Heteromeles arbutifolia; assembly: GCA_024362995.1. Classification (NCBI taxonomy): domain Eukaryota; kingdom Viridiplantae; phylum Streptophyta; class Magnoliopsida; order Rosales; family Rosaceae; genus Heteromeles; species Heteromeles arbutifolia. Next base: position 7,011,089 of record JANCRC010000018.1, on the reverse strand, counting down.
CTTAAAACGACGTAACATCTCAATCGGATCAGAAGCAACTTCCAGATGATAACGAGATAAATCAGTAAACTTCCTGTAGTACTCATTAGCCGACAGCTTCTTCTGCTTCAAACCAGTGAATTCCTGCTTCTTATGATCAAGGTAAGCAGGAGGGATGAATCTCTTATAAAACAACTGTTTAAACACTTCCCAATCTCGGGATTCCTCCTGGGATAACTCATCAGCTAACTGTCCCCACCAAGAAGCTGGTTCATTTCCCAAAAACCATGAAGTCGTCTCCACCCATCTGTCTGGAGATAGACTCCCCTGACTCTGCATCAGCCTGAAAGTCTTCTCAATATGCATCAACCACTTCTCTGAACCCTCGGGGCCTTCATTCCCCACAAAGGTAGTTATTTTCAAATTATGAACTGACTCCACAGGGGTCCGCTGAGGCGGGCGGATAACTGACTGAATAGCATTCGCTATAGCTTCCCCTAACTGAGCTATGTCAGGGAAACTAGGTTCGGCTGAACGACGTGGCTCCCTACGAGGCGGCATAGTTCTAACAGAAACACCAAGACAATTAGAATACTCACAAGATATGCAAGACTGCCAAACCTAAGCTCTGATACCAAACTGACACACCCGAACCCGTAGGTAGGGCGTGCTGGCCGTCACGTGAGCGTGACGTAAGCCATGTGCACTGTGCGGAAGCAGGATCAATTCAAAATACGAACCAATTAAAACCGAAACACTAGCCAAACTAGTGTACAAGGAGTGTGAGATTCAATATTACAGAGCATAAGGTCTACGTGCAGTCAAGCAAAGAACTGAATAGAAATAACACCCGAAGGTGGTCCTACATAGATGGGATTCTGTCAGAACGTCCGTTAAGCTCCTCGTATGCCACCAACGAACGCTACCTAATACCTGGAGGGGCGAAAAACATAAAACTGAGTGGGTCAGTAAAACAATTCTTTTCAAAACCTTTCCTTTCAAAAGTACTAGCCCCTCGCCGTAAAACCTGTATAATTTCCCAGAAATAAAGTATATACTCATATATATCTTTCTCAAAATCCGCTGCAAAACAAGTATGTATGAAAGTATGCATATGTCATGCCAAAGTATCAAATGAATGCCAAAGCATCTATGTGAATGTGATTGAATATTCATATCTCATCTCAGCCCTCGGCTGTACATAGCTCATATCGTACTCAACAACTCATATATCTCATAATCATCATATCAAATCATATATATATATATATATATCCTGCACACATATCAATACCACCTCTAGTGGTCTGCACAACATCACTGATAATAAACTAATATGCTCTAGTGCTACAATCACGTGAAGACTGAGCGATAAATCGCGGGTCACCTACGAGTCGAACCCACCTATAGTGGCCTATTCGACAGGACTGAGCACCTAACTTGGATCCAAGGCGAGCATGCGGTGCGGGAGGTGAACAACACGTGAAAGACTGAGCCCCTCTCTGGGCGTGAGCACTAATATCAGTGTGCAGGTCTATGAGCTCTAATCATATCACATCACATCACATTACATTTCAACATTCGTTCACAACAACTAGCATATAAACTTACCTGCCACTTACCTGTGCGTCCTCAGCACCGACAATAATATAAACAATCAATAATGCATAATTAAACATATAGATACCTTGCATGGCATTTCATATCACATTCATAACACATTTCATTTAAACTGATTTTTTCTGGGCAAAATTCATTTATATAGGTATATACGGAAAACAAAACTGCCCACTCACTGGTATGTAGACGGGTCGTAACCTCCGTGCCTAGCCTGGCTACGCTCGTCCTCAGGATAGGTCTCGCCTATATGAGAAGTAACTGAATTAACGTTAATTTACGCACATAAACGAAACCTTTGGAATAACTTCTCATACATTGCTCAAATTGGGTATATGAATATACCACCGTGACCTACACAATCTCAGGAACATCCCCATATTTTTAGAAAAATTTTCCGACCACCCACGCGCCGCCACGCGCCGGCGACGGCACGGCCAGACGCGCCCCCATGCGCCGCCACGTGCACTGCACACTGACGGCGTCAATTAACGCCGTCAGGAATATTCTGGGAATATTTCGTTAACTTCCAACGGTTACCGTTAAAACTAACTGACGACGTTGGAATATTCCGTCAGACTTGACGGAATATTCCGTCGTCTTCAACCTCGCGACTCCGGCGACCGTCGCCGGTGCCGGAAAACCGGGAAATTTTCAAACTTCGATTTCTCAGTCATTTCTACACCATTTTTCATGCAATTTACACCAAAATGAAGATCTCAACTTATAGAACACGATCATACCAATTTAAAGCTCTAAAAGTCACGAAATCTCACCGGCAAAATCCAAGAAAATCCGGCCAAACTCTGTTCTCACGATCCCGACGTCCAAATCCTTCAAACGAAACACTCCGAGCCTCCTTAAGACCTCACTAAGCTTCCTAGAAGCTTCAAATCTCCTAAAAATCACGTATCAAAAATTGCATGAACAGTAGCTCATTCGGGATTCAATGGTTTCACGTGAAAATGGAAGAGTTCTTACCTGTAATGGGTATGGTTGTGATCGTGGAGTCCTTACGAGCACAGTGGACTCATTTGTAGCTTCGATCCGTGGGGTTTAGAGTGTTCTTGGGTGCGTCCGTACGGTATGAGGGAGAGAGAGAGTGAAACCGAGAGTAAGAGAAAGGGAGTGTCGGTGGAGTGAGAGAGAGTGAGGGTGAGGTGTACTTGGGTCACCAATCACCTACAAGGACCCATTTTGTGATTGGTTCCAATTAATTAGGGTGTGTGAATAATTGGACCACTTCACACACACATACAAATCAATAATCTAGCAAGGGTATTTCTTAAATTCACGTCCCTAGTGACGTAACATCGGAACGGGCTGTTACATATCGGTCTCAAGTTTTTGGGATTTCAGTATTCCCAAACCAAACTGAAAAATATATATATTATTTAATTTTTAAATATATAGGATCACATCTTTAAGGAGGACATCATCTACCTACAATAGTGAAAATTGAAATACTGAAGGAGCACTGGAAATCGATGATGGAACATATACATGAAGGAGCCCTAAGATAGATAATGGAACATATGCAGAATTTTTAAATCACAAGAGATTGATAGATGGATACAAATGCAGAATAAACATGGGAGATTGATAGATGGATACATGGATAGATTATAAGTTACAATTTGCTTGAGAAAACTTTACATCTATCTATAATATTTATATTATATATGTACAGAAGTTTACTCAAGCATATATTAATGTTTTAGACGTAATTTTGGGGACTAGTATGATTATAGATAGATTTACTAGTTTGCTCAAGCATATATTAACGTTTCATATTGGCATATTGCTTTTGACTAGGCAGATACTAATTGGGCCTTGCCATTTAATTGGCAGATTTGTGTGCACAGATTAGTAGAAACAAATTGGCAGATTGGGCATGCCTATATGTCAATTTTTCAATATAAAAGGTTGAATTTTAGCCCAAAAGCATAATATGTCAAATTTTAGTCCAAAAGCCCAAAACCATTTTGGGATTCCCGATTTATCCCAAAATCCCGAAACTATTTCGGGATTCCCGAAAATTTTGTTTGGGATCGGTATTGAAATTGGGATTCCCGAAAATTTCAGTTTGGGAATCGGGACAAGTCGGTATGGGAGTTTCGGGATTCTCAAAAATCAGGATTCCCAAAAATTTGGTTTGGGATCGGTATTGAAATTGGGATTCCCGAAAATTTCGGTTTGGGAATCAGGACAAGGGTTTCGGTATGGGATCCCATACCGAACCACCCCTATCCTTTACCATGGCTACCATCACGTGTGGCGGTGCGTGGGACTGTCCACGAGCGTTGTCTAAGTACCAAATACCTTATAGTGACCCTATGAACCTATGTCTAGCTCGGTTTCCCGAAATCTAATTGTTTGGTGTGGTGATTAAATTGGACCACCACTTGTTTGTGTGATTGTCGACAATCCGATCATTGGATCGTCGTACAATTTTGTGAGTACCCTAGTTATCAGTTGTTGGACCTTTGAGAACTTACGGATCGGAAATCCGATGTACGGATCTCCCGGATTGAATAACTTTAGATTGTTGACCTTAATGGACCTACCTTATTGGCAGTTGACGTTCTAGTCAACGTGCTCTACTATAGAGTGTCGTTTATCTCTAGTTGTTATTGAGGCTTGATGGAGCTTAGTTGGCTCATCACGATGACGTGTCGTTCCCAATTGACGTGTGTCTTGATATATGTATTAGTGGCACCATATTGAGTTATTCTTGTTTATTAAATGTGCTTTCTATTGAATTGTTATTTCTATTTTTAGCACCGATCTATGTTTATAAATTGCGAATCGACTGTATCTTGGAAACGTTTATGAAATGTGGTTAGATATGTAGGATTAGTATGATGTGTATGATTGTTTTTATGACGATGTGAACCCAGAATCTTAAGAGAAGTATTATGTAGAACTTTTATGCTTGTATGATAAGATGGTGGTCATGAGAAGTTGATAGTGCAAGTGATTATGATGTAAATCATAGCGGATGAGTTAAGGGTAAGTGGTTTGTGTGTTGATCTAACTGCACCATGTAGTAGTGGTACATGGATGGTTCTGCTTGGTTAATCTGCTTTGGGGGACCATACTATATATGGATCGCGCTTGGTTAATCCGCATTGGGCGATCCTTATGGCCATTTATACTTAGGGGTGATCATGCTTGGTTAATCCGCATTGGGTGATCACTACCTAACAGTTCTGTAGGTGTGACTCTGCTTGGTTAATCCGCGTTGGGGGGTCACTAACTACTTGATTATCTTGACCCTGCTTGGTTAATCCGCATTGGGGGGGTCATTAATGGTCATGCTTGGTTAATCCGCATTGGGTGATCACTTCCTAACAGTTGTAGAAGTGACTCTGCTTGGTTAATCTATACTGGGGGGTCACTGCCTACTTGGTTACTTCCTTAGGGGTAGCTCTACTTGGTTAATCCGTTTTGGGGTGCCATTTCCTCTCGCTCTAGTTTTTAATGCACATATGAATGATGTTTTTTGGGAATCTTAGTGGTTTGAATGGGAAAAGATGTGGGATGTCTGGGTGACTCATTCGGAGTTTTCAGCGACTTGATTATGATTTCATAAAGGATGATTCTAAACTTGATGTTTATAGATTGTGATCAATGATCTATTTTAATTGAATATCACATACTTGTATTATTGTCACTCATCCGAGCCTCGTAGTTTATCTGAGTGCTTGATTTGCCAGTGTACCATTCCCTTGATGTAGGCTTCGACCGAACTACGTCACTCTAGCCCTGCATTTCGATATATCGTATGTGTTGTTGATTGCTGTGATTATTGAATGATGTTGGGAAACATATATATGTGTGAATGGCAAGATGACTAGAGAATATTATTGCGCCTCGTTGAATGTTCCTTGGGATGTTGCATGCTTGAATCGTGGTATTACGTTGGGACATAGTGGCTTATGTGATGAATGTTCAAGGGTTGTGAATGATGAACTACAAATGGCTTGATCCCTGTTTAGGGTACGTAGGCAATCTGACGAGGAGGTTAGAAGTAACCATAAAGTATATGGAATTTATTACGCAATTTGGACCTTTAGTGGTCTTATTTCATATTCTGGAGGCGAGGTATGTTAGATGTACAAGTATTTAGTGACGTCACATGTCGATCCTGGGTGTAGGTTAGGATCGGGGCGTGACAATGCCAAAAAAGGAGAAAAGAGCCAACCGACTGGCCCAACCCAGCTAGCCAGTCAACCTCGGGTCGAGCCAAATGTTTGAAACCAACGGCTAGTTGCTGACGTCAGCTAGCCGGTATATTTGAATTTTTTTTTTTACAGTTTTTTTTTTTTTCAAATTGTTTTTAAAATTCTATTTTTTTTCCTATAACTTCTTAAGCTATTAAATAACATTAAGTAACATGAAACAACAGTAAACAATATTAAACAACGTTAAATAACATTAAGTAACATTAAACAACATAAAAAAAAACATTGAGATTCCTTATCGACAAGAAATCTGCAAAGTTACTAACACATCGACACGTGATACTCGAAATCCGAGACGTAAAATTATTGAGATTACATATTGAAAAATTATTGGCAATCCATAACGTAAAATTATTGAGGTAGTTTAATTTAAGTAACCATATTAATTCAATTAAAATAATAAATTATGTTTGGCCTTATGGCCCGCTCGGCTGGAGATGGGTTTTTGTCACAGGGCTATGTTTGGCCTATAGCCATCTGGCTCCTCGGTTGGAGATGGTAAGAAAAATGGTCTGACACTGTTCATTAAAATATTAATTTCTTGGAGGGCCATAGAGCCAAAGAGAGCCCTCTAACCCTCATTCGGTTAGAGATGGCCTAACCACCCCTCAAATGCCTCACATACATGTTTTTGGAAATACTTCTTAAACCCCAAATCTTTATTGCCTCTGATTTCCATTTGAATGGGCAAAATAAATTTACATGAGTCATTTTTTAAATCAGTTGTATTACATGATAATGTGTAGAAAATATATATAGACTGAATTAAATAGCTTGGTTGCTGTGGGAAATAATCAATATGGATTAAAATTTTAAGTTTGCAAACATGTAGCAAAATGGACATATGGCATGTTTTATTAAAAGGATTGGGTTGTCCTATATTGCTTTAAGCTTGAGATGATCTTATGTAAAGGCACAAATGTGTAGATTAGTAATGCAGTATACTAGTACTTAAGTATGATTGGGGATTAATTCAAGTAAGGTTTATGATGATATTAACTCCATGAGGAATCTGCATGACTAATCAATTAGTTTTGTTTATAATTTTGTCATTCTGTCTCAGTAGTCATTTAATTATACATGACTAGTTAACTATGAAAAATTGATGCATAGTTTGTGGGATTAACTGAGAATGACAAAAAGCATCCGATGACAAGGACAAGAATACTATACAAATGAATGAGGTTTGTAGTAATATTTGACAATTCTCACTTGTATTTTTATCTATTCTTATATGAGAATTATGGTTGGTCATGTGATTATATATATGTTTACAAAGAAGTAATGAACATATGAAGGCATGAGGTATGTAATCCATTCAAAGTATGTGACTTAATTGATAAGCACGAATTTTCAAACATGTATTATTGTTGGTGGTTTTTTCTATGACTAAAGAATTTAAACAGTGCTTTGATTAGTAAATTTTTATGTGTCATAAGGGGAGAAGAAAATAAACTTTTCAAGGCTAATGTAGGGCATATATTGGAGATGTTTTCTATGGAAGAAAATAATTTTGGTTGTTCCTTTATTTAATTTGGTATTTACAAAGCTAATGCATGATTTTAATGTTGTGTTTAGTAGTCTTGTACTACAGAAAGAAATATATAAAAGGAAAAGAACCCGTTTGACTTAAGAAAACATTTGAGCGATTTAGCTTTTAAATTAAAGGAATGTATTGTTCTTTCCCATTACATAAAGTATTTCTATTTTAAGTAATTGACTCCATAATGATAAGTATTGACATTCTTGCGGTGGAATAAAACTTGTTCTATAGGTGATTAATCTTTTTCAAGTATGTTGTCAGGTTTCTTGAGATTAATTTAATGTCAAAGGGAGTCATGAAGGAATTAGTGCCATTTGTTGGCAAGACTCGAATCAGGTTATCATAATTTTGTCACTTACAGTTAATTAATTCATGTGACTTCTTGTATTGTTTCAGGGCGGAGTTGATCAATGCCTTTTCAACTAAGCAAGCCGCAACGGCTTAGTTGACGATGGGACTGTGTTCTTTGAGTTACTTCGGTCAACATTGCATCTTAATTAGAATAAAAGGGATAATCTTCTTGCCCGCAGGTGTGGATTATTTCTTTTAGTTTAATTAAGATGACATAGTATGTATTTTATTTCATAGAAGTTGTGAAAGTTTCATCTGCCCACAGGTGTTGAAGTTTTTCATGAAGGTACTCTTGTGACATATAATCTAGTACTAGAAACTAGTTAATTTTCTTGCCCGCATGTGTAAATTAATCTAGTTTCATGAAGTTTATTGGGTAATAAAGTTTCATGTCTTTAGTTACACATATTTCCACTATGACCCCCATTATAGGTTATGGTTTTAAGGCATGGAAATCGGTTGCATCATGATGTATTTTTGTGTCTCTTCATGAGACTTGTTGATGCAAAGTATGTATTGAAATCAAGGATTGCTAAGGTACACATTGTTTAAGTATAATGCTCGTAAATATATTCAATTTGAACTGTGATGTCTGTTTAGAGGATGAAATTTGATCACTTGAGATTCCTTTGACATCGAAATTGAAATAACATGAAATTGAATTTGTTAGAGATGTTTAGATTCATGATAGATGAACATAATTTTTCTGGCAGATTGCGTGTCTTGATTAAAATTGGATGAATGACACGTCTAACGGTTACCAAATGACCTAAATTTTTGATATGTTAAACATATATATATGTCTACAATGTGTGTGCAAATTTTCGTAATTTATTGTTGTGTATTTTAATTATGGTGAATTTACTAGTAACCCATGCTCGTATAGACAGTTTTACTGGCAGATTGCGTTGTTTTTTTGAGTTGTCACTTTAGACTACTATTTTGACCCAAAACGTGTCTATATTTTTATTTTATGAAGATCAGTATGTCTATATTGATCTGTATAATTTGGTTGCAATCAAGCTTATAAATTAATTATGATTAATTCTAAAGTAAGTGTAACTCGTTGTTGAAATTATGTTTGACAACTTTATGTTGGTTGTAATGTCTATTTTATGATGTCTAAAATATAAAGCAATTTTATTTAGTTACATCTTTGAAAGAGTGTTTGCCCAAGTGGGTGGACGAAAATTGGGCTTCACACTCATTAACTTATTTGCAAGTATAAACTCTAAAAACTTAGTAGGAGTTGTTCTGAAATTTTGAGCATTAAGTGGACTTGCATGATACTATTAAAGCATTATTCCATCTTCCATGAATTTGTGTTTTGGTTGATAACTCAAATGACAATAATATGTTTAAGTTGCATGAATGGATACTTCGTATATGTGTACATTTTTGCAATCATTTGAATTCCTCGACTGATTATTTTTAATATTTATAAAGAATTTTGGGGCTCATAAGGACTTAGCATAAATGTGGAATTATTAATACATATAAGATGGTTGTTGGATGCATGTTTTTGTGTAACAGTGGTGAATGCTTTCGTGCTTAGTTGTTTGAGGTAATATGCATTCATTGACTGAGTAAGGCTATTCCCAAAGGCATATTTAAAAAAAAAAATGATTTAAGTATTGATTTGCAAACTAAGCAACGATGTTGTAGATCAGTAGGAGCTTGAGTTTCGTGTTAGTAATGCCTTACATTTGCAGATGACCTATAAGGTATGTATAGAATCCATGTATTCATTTTAATCTCCAGTCGGATTCATTAAGTCACATTTTTCATGTGCTAGTCAATTATCGGATGAAATATATATCGGATATCAAGTTGTTATCAAATTGCATATTAAATGGCACGGCATAGCATGGTTTGTGCACCGCCTCAGTTGTGAGGATTTCCATCTGCCCACAAGTGTTGGAAATCACCATGAAAGTAACTGGTATGGTGCATAGATTAGTGTCAAAAACATGTTAATTCCTCATGCTCATAGTGTTGAATTAATTTTTTTTATGAAGTTTTGGGATATTTTACTTGGACATATATGCCTATTTGGTATTTTCAGTTGTGTCTGTTGGCTACAAACATTGTTTATCTTGTTATTGGTATAATGAAAGTGATGCATGATTGTTTTGGAGATGTATTCACACCTACAGGTTATGTTGGTTTCATTAGATGAAGGATATCTGCGTTGGCAAATTTAAGGCTTTGAAGAAGCATAAGTTGGACCTGAGATGATATAAAGTAAGACATTTTGGTTTTTGGTTTAAAAGTTTCATCTCTTGATCATAATTTGTGTTTCATGTGAATGAGGATCCTAGCATGTGTGATTATGAAGGTTCTGGGTTGTGTCAACCTTACAACCTTGTTAGTCCCATGTTAAGAAATGCATTTGACAGAAATTGCATCAAGGATTATATGTAATCACTGTTACATGGCCACTGACATTAATTTCCAATCTCAAGTATAAACGTAAATATTACATTTTGTAGACCAAGCGGGAGAATGTTGGATTTATCCAATATAAATCAACCTTTAAGTGGTCTACTACAGTAATAGGTGTGGAGCAAAAAATAATCGAGAAAAATATGGAGGCGACACGTAGATTCTAGGGTAAAAATGAAAAAATTACCCTCGAGTAACACCGGAACTCCTACGCACGAGCAGTGGACAATCATCCCTCAATCAAGTCAAAAGTGCCTAAAATAGGTATTTATTCAAAACCTATTTCATACATCCTCATCAAATCTTCTCCACAAGGTAACCTCCAAATCATTCCTTTTTAATCATATTAATTAGCTAATTAATTGATTTATTATTCAATTAATTTGCTAATTAGCTACAAATCATGAATATCACCCAAAAAACCATCTAGGTGGTTGGTCCCCATCCTCCCAAAGAGGACGGCCACACCCCTATATATACCCTCTCATTTTCTCCAAAACCGAAGTTCTACACTCTTGCAAAATTCTCTAAATTCTCCAAACACTTTTCCCTCAAAATTCTAACTTTGGCATCGGAGGTTCTTCGGCCAAAGCCCCCCCATTCATCGTGAGCGCGTGAGGCTCTTGGCCTTGACCTAAGGTGTTGTTTGTTTTGTAGGTGCAATTTTGTCCAAGAACAAGGAGGAAGAAATTTGCATCCACAATAGGAATGTAATATTGGAGAATAATGTTGATTATGATTTGATTTCTTAAAGATATCAATCTATATAAGGTGTCTTATATTGGAAATAGGATTGACGGAATCCTTAATTGAATATGATTATATACTTGACTTGGAGGCTAAGAAAGTAAGTTCAGGTTTCCTTTATGGATGGAAACCCTAGCTGACATGCCCAACCCTGATATCTTCCAAACACCAAGGTAAGCATGTGATGGCCGACACCCGAAAGTGACGAAGCCATATTAGAAGGCATGAGAATTAGAAAGAAATAACTAACATAAATAAAACTTGTAAATTTAACTATAATGAATATGCAATTGTAGAACGTGTTCAGAGCATACAACTAATCTAGAACATTTAAGAAGGAATATTATACAAATGTACGAACGAAGGAAAACAGTCATACACCGAGAGGACTCGAAGATACTGATACGGGAGTGCCTTGACACCGGGATTGTACGCCTCGATTCTAAGTCCTGAAGAGCGCAAAACAAAACATGAGTAGACCAAGTTGATATATAAGTAGTACTAAAACAGTTATTCATCAACGTACTAACCCTCAAAGTTTATGAAAACTGAATAACATAATATGTACTACGTTTTTCGAAAACCCTAGCATGCCATAAAACTTCATAAAACATATATAATATATAGTGTGCTTAGTAGTGGTATCAAAATTGCCTGAAGGCAGTATCATTCACCCGTAGGCCCTACATCATTCGACCGAAGCCATATAATGATATCATTCACCCGTAGGCAAGATATTCGACCGTAGGCAGGACATTCATCCGTAGGTAAATCATTCGCCGTAGGCAGTATCATTCGTCCGCAGGCAGTATCATTCGCCCGTAGGCAGTATCATTGTGTAACCACTAAATAAGCACATAAAAACATGAACATAATACTTCCAAAATATATGTAAATATCTCAACGGAGCTTAATAGCTCAAACATCATATCTTAAATCATATTCATGAATATCTCAATAAGCATAAATCTAGTGAAGCATGATATTTCATAAAGCATGAATCCAATTTTCTCATAAATGTGTCATAAAACGTATCCATAAAATCATGTTTTTCATGTATGCATTTCTAATAGTAAAATCATGCATTTTAGAAGAGGTCCACTTACCTTACTTCGTCGTCAAAGGGTCGTGCAAATTAAAGAAGACGGAAACGCCACTAACAAACGCACCTAAGCACATAAAGAGACCAATTAATAAAACTATACCCTAACTACTGAATTTCAAAAAACGGACGTCATAAACGGATTCAGGACGTCGAAAAACTAAGGGGAAACCTCAAGTACCCCACTCGCAGCCACGCGTCGAGTTGGGTCACCGGAAAGTTGGCTGGAAAAGTCATCAGTGCTGCCGTGGACGGCGGCAGAGCACAGTAGACAGGCGCCCACGCGCTGACTGGATTCTGGGATTCGACCGAGTCTGGTCGGATCTAGTTCTGGGTTGGGCTAGTTTCTGGGTTTGGACTGGGCTAAAAGGTTGGGTCGGGTTTCAACTTGGGTTTGGATTTGGGTTTGAGGATTTGGGTCGAGTCGACCCGATTTCAGGCCATGGGTTAGCCGGATTCTGGGCAACACTTCAAACGCTTATAACTTCTTCGATACTCAACCGAATCAAGTGATTCAAAAACGAAAGTTGTATTTCTCAACGAGAAGAAAATAATGGTACCTTGCACGACAGCTAACTCGTCGTGGTTTGGCTGAAAAACGCCTTGAAAGTGGCAGTGCTCGCCGGAAACTGGGAAAAGCTACTTCGAGCTATTTTCTACATTTAACACGTATTTACAACTTAAAACAAACTTCGATCTAACCTTAAAACACATCCCAATGGTTTCTAAAAGCTTACCTACGTTGGAAAATCCTTGAAAGTCACCGGAGCTTGTCAGGGAAATGTACACCGTGGCTATCACGGTGGAGCTCCACGGTGTTTGGTACGGGGTTCTCGAAGCCTCTCAGTCCAAGTGGTGAGCTTGGGGTTATGGTTGCTGAGCTCATAGAGGAGAGTGAAAGTTACAGTGAGAAGGGGAGAAAAGGATAGAGAGAGAGGGATATAGAGATGAGGTATGAGATTGTACACGGGAAAGAGAAAATGAGGAAAGGAAAAGATGAAGTGTTGGGCCGGGGAACAAAACCCCACTTGGGCACACCAAATAAGACCCAAAAGCAACCCAATTCAAAATATTTAACCCAACCATAGTGAAATTACCAAAATGTCATTTCGTTCCGTATTTTGGGACGCGTCGTTACACTAACTTTTAGCTTATATAAACATCGATCCCTATCAGCACTAGAACACACAACATAATGCTTCCCATAGAGTAGTGGTATTCAGCTAGGTGTTTGTAGAAGATCCTGGTGTTGCCATGTCCTTCACCTTCCTTGCTCGAGTACCATGATTACAACTGGAATCAGGTTTATCACTCATTTCTTTGTGTTTTAAGTGTATAACCTTATAAGGCTAACAACCGTTGGATATATGTGGGCCCTCCCGGTGTTGTAATGCGGACATGGTTTGGACGACAGCGATTAATCTGGTCTGTAAGGACAAAGGGAGGATGTCTTCTGTCCATTTGTGAATTTTACTTTTGTTTCTAAATCTCAGTAATCGCTTATGCTATTCTAGATGTGTATCAATTTTCTTGACAATTTTTACTCTTTTTTGTTGTTCATGGGCGAGCATACACTATTGGTCAATTGACGTAACTCATATTTGCACTCTTGTTCTTTTTCCATATGATATCAACATCGCGGTAAGGGCAATAAGTTACAAATTTCTGAAATGAGTTAGGATTAGGCTAAGCCAAAACCAAGGCTAACACATTCCATAAAATTAGGCCCAATTGATAGTTCCATAAAAGCAAGTTGTCAAAGCTTGAAATAGTTTTGTGACCAATTTTTGGGCTGCATTCATCTTAGACTCTTCACATGGTCCATGAACACCTATACGACGTCGCACCAATCTCAATGCTTTAAATTCTAATATCCTAAAATCTAAGGCTTAACCATCTCCATCTCAACTTCTCAACTGCCGGAGACTGGAGTTGGACCTCAGCGGCAACTCCATCTCAGCTGAATCAAACGCCTTCCCTATCGCCCCGTGCCTTGAACCCGACCGTCCGGAACCTCAGACGGTGAGCAGAATACATGTTATGGATGGGGTGGTCATGGATGCTGAGTTCCAGCAAGCGGTTCAGAATGATGAACAAGACTGAGTGGAAATGCTGTACCCTCCACAATTACTGAGAGAACATAATATTTCAAACACCATGAAAAGTAACTGAAACTAAATAATTCAAACACCATCCATGCATTAGCAAATAGTAAATCACGAAACAATCAAGAATCGAAGTAATTTCAATTTCAAATAAGTAAACGTGACGTGCTGGTAATGTTGTTAAATAAGATCCTTAAATTGGAACAGGTTCTATATTTTTCGTATCCCACTGCGTACCACAATGCAAGTCATATATTCGAAAGGAACTGAAAGCACTGTCTGGGACATGGCATAAGATTAGGGGTGATTACTAAATCAGGCATGTCCTATGCATCCCTCCAAATCTAACTTCAGATTCATTGAGGATATGGAATGAAATGAAAGTACGCATCTGTTATCTTCGTCAATCGTCCAAGCTGTATTTAAATACTCTTAGCTTCCAGCTGCAGCTGTTACAGCGACTTGTTTGGAGTCTTCTGCCCTTTCATGCTCCTTATTGTGCATCTGAAATATTCCAACATTTTTACATTCCAATACAATATGAGAAGTTTGTTGAGAAAATTAAGGAAGACCAGAATACACATTCATGGAAATGCATCTCACCTTGTTGTTGATCAAGTTGTGAAGAGCAATAACGCTACGGATGAGAGCAGAAAGATATATAACCAACATCATATCATTTGTTTTCACTGCACATGACAACAACAACATGAATCAACACTCTTAACAAAATAGGCACTAACGCACGAACCATAAATCTAAACAATAAAACATTTTAAGCGATAACATATCCTATACAGACATGATAATCACGGTAAGGTTTTTTTTTTTACCTGAAAAAGCCTTGATGAGATCAGAAACATTAAGATTTGGAAGTAGATTGAACACATCCTACAAGGATTTGGGATAGAAAAATAAGAAAAATGTATGAGTGTGAGGGTGAAAATATCAACAGTAGGCAAAAGAATTACAATATTTCATTGTTGTAAATAAAAGTTAAGAGACAAATCAAACTAGCACTACATTAAGATTCTAGCTTACACTACATGTAGGTTAAACCAAAACCGAACCTGTAGGTGGTACAAAATCTCATGGTTTAATGGGAGTTTGCCATCAATAACAAGGTCCAGATAACCCCGAATCTCCTTGAGTCTTGCTTCCAATCCCTTCAAGGCTGTGAGTTTCCCTGTAACCTGTACAAGACTTGGAAACTAAGTTTCTTGTATCGCCTCTTATATGCATTAAGAAAATCTAATAAAAATGACTTCATACATACATACATACATACATAGTGTGTGCGTAAATAAAATGAGGAAGCTAATGAAAATAAAATCACCAAAACCAAACCTCTGTTGCAAGAGTGCTGATGGTTGTATCTTTCACGTCTCTAAGCAAGTGTTCCACTCCTGTTAAAGAGTAATATGGTCAATAAAAACCATAAGTAGAAACAAAATGACCACCAACACACAAAGGATAGCAAGAAATCAATCTGTGCATGCAATAACTTAGAAATCCTACTTATTCAACGTTACAAGAAAGGGTAGTTCAGTTTCCATGGGCTTACCAATTTCCTCAACTTCATGGGCAGCAATTTCAGAAGGCACATGAATGAACACCTTCTGGCTTTTCTGGGTAGCATTCTGTAATCGTACCAAAATGTTAATTCAAATTTATAGCATTAAAACCAGGTTTCAAGTCAAAATAGCTCCAACCATAACGCTTGTTTTGGAAGAACTAAATATATGACCAGACCAATACAAAAGGCAAGGCATATCAGAAAAAATTATGATTCTACCTCTTTAACCTCTTCAACGGCACAATAAGCTTTTGTTGGTATTCCCAGCTCCTTAGGTTGGACATCAATTATGACCAAGACAGGATTTGGAACATAACTGCAAAATCAAAAGGGAAATTGTGATATAATGGAGAAGAAAAGAAACAGGAATTCATACGTCTCAAGGTTAATGAAAAGAAACAGGAATTCATGTATCTGCTGATGGGTGCAAAATGCTTAAGCATGTTTCACCATGATAGAGACAACAATTAAACAAAAAACAAAATATTTCCACTATTTCATAAGAATACCGCTTACAGGTATACGGCTTCCTCATAACCAACCATCAATATTTTATAGAAAACTGATGGAGAACCTCAAGGTTTCCAAAATCTCAGACATCTTGATTAAATTTACCAATATTCAAGTTACATGAAAAAAATGGTATCACAGTATAACAAAATGAAGACAAGAGTTCAGAAATAAGGGTTGAAGAACACATTTGCTTCTTCTAGTCAGTTGAGAATTAGTTTCTCTAATATCAATTTGAACGATATGAACCTTACACCTTTAATTATCTCCATGTTGTCCTTCCACTTAAACTTTGTTGACCAGACTGGTTATAAGAAGCATTCATGATATTCATATTCTAATGGAATCTCAAGACCAAGTAGATGTTTTTCATAGGGTTTACGCGGGCTTACTCATTAAATAAACCGTGAATGTCTAAGTCATTTTCTCGCAATTTTGGACCTGTGCTGTACCATCCCACAACGTGCTCCTTCGCTGGAGAAAAAATTATTTGTCAATTTTTGCATCATAACAGATAATGTGCGAATCTAGGGAAAGAGACATAGTATATACTCATACCATTTATTCTCTTTGCCATGGAATACATGGCTTCATGGTAGTTGTGATCAAGAAACCAGATACTGGGATCCTTGTCATCTTCTTCAAAGGGAACTGTGAATAAAGATCAATACTAATATGAGTCAAAAGTAACGCACTTGATCTAGAAACATAGAAGGTTCTACAGGCAACAAGATGAAAACGCAAAATAAGAAAAAAACTTAAGTCTAACAAAAACACAAAAACTAAACCAGTAAGTTAAATTTAAAGCACAATCATGAAATTCGAGACTGATACTGCATCAAATTCTTTTGAAAAACCAATAAACAATAAAATCAAAATAGTACAAGAAAGCAAGTGCTACAGGCTATAGAATGCATGTGCTACAGACTATCAACTAAAGACCCTAAAATGCAATGGGAAATTAACAAGAAAGTGCATTGATCACCAAATATATAGAAAGTACGCTGATAAACAAAAACATAGGAACTGCACTGCCCCGTACATAAATCAATTCAAATTGTGTAGGTCTATGCATTTCGAAAGCAAATTAAAGCAGAAATTTTGCAACTTCACACTACAACAACCTCAGCAGCTCTCGAATTAAACTTCGAAATGCCTTATCAAAAGGCATGTCTGGAATGCGACAACCCCTCATAACTAATTTAACTTTGTACCTCTCAATTCTGAAATGTAGCCTAAACCAACTGAAATTCATTCAGCAGCATGCAAATGTAACCTAAATTTGCTTAACCAATTCCAAGTTCAAGCTCATAGCAGCAGAAACACACTCATTCTTTTGAATAATTTAACAAAAATACACCTTTTCACAATGCCATAGAGCCTAAACCCAGATTTTCTCACCGACCAAACAAAAATTTACCACTGTTTGGAGCATAATTCAAAACAAAAACTTCCTTAATCAGATAAAAAATTCGAATATTCACCTAAAAAATTTAAATTAATTCAAAATAAATAAAAGCAAACGAGATTCAAACATAGCCGAGAAGCAGAGGGACTAAGCGAGCTTGAAATAAACGAACCGGCGTAGCTGTTGGTGACGTCGACGGTGCCCTTGTACGACGAGCCGAGCAGAACTCCGACGACACGCTTGCGAGTGTCTTTGGCGACCCTGTTGTAGTTGTCGACGATGCTGAGCAGAACCAGTGGGTGAACTATCACCTTCTCGATCGGCCTCGCCGAGATTTGCTGCGTTTTGACCACATCCATTGATGGATTTCTTCTGCTTTCTCTGAATTTTCCTGCTTTTTCTGCAGTAATTTTGAGTTAGCTTCTTCTGCAGGAAACCTCCGTTTCTCTCTAATTTATTTGGAAAAAGCTCTTTTGCTTGCTCAGCTCTTCTTTTTCTCTTTCCTTTCGGTTCTCTCACCGGACCTGTTAATTTTGTATCGTTTGGATGTGTCTTTAAAATGACTGAAAATGTTTTTAGAAAAAATATTTTGGATTTCAAAAGCACTTTAAGTATTTTCTGCAATAACAGGAAGCACTTTAAATGTTTTTTCAGAATTTACTTGCATCTTTACTAATGATTGGTTCTAAAAATATTTTCATCAAAAGCGTTTTCAGTCATTTCAAAATCACAAACAAACGAGCTCTTTGTATTTGAAATAATTTTGTCTGTTTTTGGAGCTTGAGTTGGGCACCAAAGCCCATGTTATGAAGGTTGAGCCCAGGATTTATGGGTTTTATTATGGGCCAACTACATTTGCTTTTGGGCCTTTTGTAAATTGTTTTTCTTTCTTTTATTTTTAGAAAAACTAATGAAAAGAGTTTGAAAACTTTGAGTTTTAACGATAAGGACAAAATAAATAGTAAAGTAAATAGTATCAGGATTGACTTTTTAGGGTAAAAATGTGGCTTTTCGTTAAAGTGAATAGTACCGAAAGCTTTTGGGCCAACTACATTTGCTTTTGGGCCTTTTGTAAATTGTTTTTCCTTCTTTTATTTTTAGGAAAACTAATGAAAAGAGTTTGAAAACTTTGAGTTTTAACGATAAGGACAAAATAAAGAGTAAAGTAAATAGTATCAGGATTGACTTTTTAGGGTAAAAATGTGGTTTTTCGTTAAAGTGAACAGTACCGGGAGCTTTTCGTTAAAGTTCCCATTTTTTTTTTTTTGGCTAAGTGATCTGGAATTAAAATCTCATTATAGACTAAATTTTGACAGCACAACGATGAGATATCAACGACATGCTAAAAATCAATTATTTCATCAACGATAGGCTCAAGTTAGATCGTTTCAGCCAAAAACCTTAATTTTTTAACATGTTATTGTCATGGCCCATGACACTCGTGTCAAAGTACTCATACATGCTCCTCTCACTATCACCCAATGGTAAGGTGAAATTCTTGTGTCCCTGACAATCAGGCTAGGTAAATTGTCCAACTCGTTTACAAAGGAATGGAACTTTTGCAGTAAAATTTGTACCTACATGAGGAGAGATTCTTGCATCCGGCCAGGCATATGAGGCATAAGGCACATAGAAGGACTATTTGGGTCGGCAAAGTTGAGAAGAATAAACAAGGGGACCCTAGGTTTATGAGTATGGCTGTATGGCCTTATTGGTTCGGTCGGCCATATCCATATATATTCCTCTTGCATAAGGTCAAGTGGTACCTATATATTTAGGGACCGGCTTCTTTGTAAGTGAGTCGAACCACCTAGTTCAATTGTCAACGCAAAGTTCTTCAATGTTATGGATACAGAAGAAGTAAACAAGTTGTAGACACTGCCATACCAACTAACTT
The DNA here is from genome assembly GCA_024362995.1 of Heteromeles arbutifolia. Taxonomy (NCBI): domain Eukaryota; kingdom Viridiplantae; phylum Streptophyta; class Magnoliopsida; order Rosales; family Rosaceae; genus Heteromeles; species Heteromeles arbutifolia. The sequence continues at coordinate 6,991,562 of JANCRC010000018.1, read as the reverse complement.
CTAGTCTAGTAACACTCCTCTTTTCAATACTTAAATAGGTTTTAAGCTCGAATTTCGATATCCTCCCGTTAATTCAAACTACGAAGAGAGTAATTCAAACTCGAGTGCATACGAGAGAACACAATCGGTGGAACAATGTAGATATGCTCACATCTGCAATGAAAGAGCAGTTTTAGAATATCCAAATGATATTTAAGAATAGTATAAAATGTGATGGATAATACCAAGGTAAGTGGATGAGAATTGAGTATTACTTTACTTAGTAAGGATAAATGAGGGCTGTGGGGAAGTGGGGAAGCTCTAAGATTAGTACATGAAATTCAAAGCTGGGAAGCAGACCCAAGGTGAGAAATGGGTATATGAGTCACATGACCAAGGCCGAGTGTAAGTATTTTATACACAATTATGCGGCCCAATGAGACATTTCTCATGTGGAGCAAGAGAAAATTCCAATTTCCAAGCGATTCATACAAACAAGAAATCCAACAGAGTAAATCACAGAGAAATTAATAACAACAAGAAAGTGCACATGCAGAGAAGAATGTCCAAGAATTTCTAATATTTTAATTCAGCAACTCAAATTACCGTCAATACTACGTAAGTTTGTCAACCTCTATCTCTCCATCCCCACCTTTCTGTTCACCCTTTCATGCCAGCTGCTAAACCCTAAATTCTACAAATGGCAGCCATGGCTACTAGCTAGCTAGCTGGAGCTTCTTTTTTTCGTTATTTTTCTCCTAAATTTGAAGCACGTACGTAATTCAAAGGAAACTTAAACGCAGATCCAAAGGTGGAAGGTCCATTTCTGTCCCAACAGTGTAGGTAAAAGCTGATGCCTCCTTGCAATATTCGTTTGCATGAAATCTCAGCTTCTCTCCTTCAGATTCGTTGAAAGAGTTTACGGGGAACAGTTGAAGGGTCTCAATCACTCTTGCCGGCTCCGAAACCTGATTCATTTCTGCAAAGAAAGGAAAATAAAACCGTGAAAAAGAATACATATAAGCCCGACCTCAGCAAAGAAAATATTAACTATGGGGACTAGATTTTCAGTCAAGAATTCCGGTGGATACTAAAAAAAACCCTACACCGAAGTACTTCAAGAAAGAGAAAATTTTAACAGCTAATGATTAACGTACGTTTTGGAGACGACATGTTCTCCTGATCTCGCCGAAGGATATCCTTGTCATCAATAGAAACTTTACGCCGCTTTTGTCTTTCTCTGGCTTTGTGATTCTGAAACCAGTAAAAGACGTTCTTGCTCTCGATCTTGCCATAAAAGCTTAGCTGAGAGGAGATTTTCTGAATCTGATCAGTGCTCGGCGTTCGGAGTCCAGACCTGAACAGGTCAGTCAGAACTTTAACCTGTTCAGTAGTTGGATTCCAACGCCCGCACTTGGTTCCACTATTACCATTACCACCACCGCGAAAACTCGATGCTTTAATGCAAAATCCTGACATGCCCTCGTCCATATTTCAGCTTCAAATGGTTAGAAACAAAACCAGTCTGTGCTGCTGCCTCAGGAACTTCGTTTTTCTGAGCTTCTGAACTCAAAACAGTGTGAACCCGTGTGCATATATAATACCCTAAAGTAGACAGTACTTTGGTTTTCTTTTCTTTTTTAATTATAATTTTTTTGTGTTAGATCTTTGTTTATACATTAGTCTGCGTTGTTTTTAGAGAATTTGAGATTGAATAATTATGTGGATTTGTTCGGTTTTAATTATCTTTGCCCAGTTTTCTGTGCTGAGAGAAAGAGAGGGACATGCGCGAAAGTTGCCAATGTTCAACATTGGTCGGCGAGCAGACAAGATGAAAGTTTTCCCTAAACTATATTTTTTGGTTTTTAGTTACGTTGAGATTTTCACATATTTTTTTTAGCTTTTTAAACACTATATTTTTATTTATAATCGTCGAATTGAATAAGTGAAATAAAATCAATCGTCCATAATTAAATATGAGTGTAAAAGGTTTGAAGGGTTTTGCTCATCTAACAATGTTTAGATTAAAAAAATGGAGACTTTGGATTCGGTCCCTAGCTGTGAATATTCTTTAACTGAAACTTTGTTAGTTTTCAATTTTTGATCCAAGTCCCTGAAATTAATGTGATAATTTATTTCTATGTACGTTACTATATTTTTTAAATTAAAAATTGAAATTTATAGTTGTTTATATTAATGAGATTTTAAATGAAAAACCATAATTTGTGGGATTAAAAATATTAAAATATAAATATACTATTGTGTGTGTGTGTGTAAACATGGGTACATTCTTCAAAATCACAACAACAAAAAAAAAAGATATTAGGCTTAATAAAATTAGTAAATTTCTCCGATTAAACTTAACATGGATACATTCTCAAATCAAAGAAAAAAGAATGTACCCATATAAGTTTAAAAATGGATTAGAAAAAAAATTGAATAGATTTTATATTAAAAAAAATGGTACATTTTACATATAACAAATTGGTACATTTAAGAATGAGTACATTTTAAGATTAAAAATTTGAAAAAAATTACATGAATGGTACATATAATTAGCATGGGTACATTTAGCAAAATTAAAAATGGGTACATATGTGACATCCCACATCGCCCAGATGAGTGATCCTTAAATGTATATTCTCATCCCTACCTAGCACGAGGCCTTTTGGGAGCTCACTGGCTTCGGGTTCCATAGGAACTCCGAAGTTAAGCGAGAAGGGGGCTAGAGCACTCCCATGATGGGTGACCCACTGGGAAATTGCTTCTGAGTTCCCAGAAACAAAACCGTGAGGGCGTGGTTGGGGCCCAAAGCGGACAATATCGTGCTACGGTGGTGGAGCGAGCCCGGGAAGTGATCCGTCCCGGGCCGGGATGTGACAACATATAAATAAAAAAAATATACGTGCAAATACAAATAAAACTTTATAAAATATGGGCACAAAAAGAAATTAATATATGTGTACAAATTAAAATTGAAAAGAAAATTGGTACAAATTAAAAAAGGGTTGCAAATTAAAAATGGGTACAAACTAAAAATAAAAATATATGATAAAAAATATAGCCATAAATATAAATATATTAATTGTAACATTTTTAACATTAAATGAATATATTTAGAAATAAAAATATTTTATTATTGAAATAATTAATTATGTTATTAATACCAAGGACCTTGATCAAAAATTGAAAAGGAATAAGGTTTTAATCAATGGAGTAGCAAAAGGAATTATGAGAACCTAATTTCTCCTTAAAAAAACACTACTTCATAGAAGAACACTTATTATATATGTGGTTTTTTGTACTTCAAGGGATCTAGAAAATCCCTTGTATTCTTGTCAAAAAAAAATTATAGAAGTACTTTATAAAAAAGCATTTCCAAACAATTCATAATTTATAGTAAGTCCAAGATAACCAGACATGTGAGTAAGGCCAAGCATCATTTTTAATTAGTTGGTGTCTGCTAAAGATCATATAGAAGAGTGCAAATCTCCTGGATTATCTTAATTGGGGTATTAGCAGAAAGCCGATCGATGCAAGTGAAGGTCAAAATTACACATTGTCTGATTTGCATTGGACGGTTGTGATCGCAACAGACTGACAAAGATACTGAGTTAGGTTGACCCTAAAGACTGATTAGTGATTACAGCTCGGTCAAATAGAGTGGGGATAATTGATATATAAACCTCCTTTTAAGGATGTGTGGGAACAGAAACGAAGCGACAATGAAGCCACCAAAAATTGAAATTTAGGAGGGACGGACAACTCATGACCAGCCAAAAAGGCAAAAGAGAAGAGGAGACATATTGGATTTTCTTATGTCATGTCCCTCCTGTCGTAAGCAACTACATCCCCTTTTTCCAGTCACTTGGTTTGCTTCATCTTTTGCTTTAGGGTTCGAAATCTATATAGAAAATTTAGAAATGCACTTATCATTTGATTGTATGTTATCCAATTCTGGGAGTGATCAAAACTGTAGGTGAAGTTTTGTATTTTAGGGTTTGTCCCGACACGGGGAATATATTGAATGAGAAGGTTTGAACAATGGTTATATCCATGATATATATGTAGAAATTATCAAAGAGACAGACTAAAATCCTACTCCAACAATACTGATATATTGTCCTTAATCTGTTACTTACCACCTGCACAATCCGTCAGGTGTGAGATTTTATGACAAAAATGCCTTGATATTAGTTGGGGTGAGGTTATGATATTTAACCTCTTCTTTTGTCAAAGATACGATCGATGTGGAATATTTCAACAATATTGTTCATGAGATTTGCATGCGATTTACTTTTTTGAAAAAAGGAACTGATATACGTTACGCATGCTATACTTTTGTGCAAATGAACATTAGTTTCATTAATAAATGAGTGCACGACAAAGTGCAGATCAAAGAAACACTAGCTAGAGTAGCCAGAGGAGGGTTTTGGAAAATAGCTATGGGGTAAAGGCTGGTTTGGTATTGCTGTGCTTTAAAAAAAAAACTGCTTCTGCTGTGCTGTGAGAATAAGCAGCTATGAAATAAAGCAGCATAGTGTTTAGTAAACTTTTTTGTAAAAGTGCCTTTGAAAAAAAAAGCAGTGTTATAGTGTTCGGTAAACTTTTATGTAAAACAAATGTGAAAAAAAAGGGGGTTTTCAAAGCTGGGTTTTGCAACTTCTTGTTTTTGGTTTTTTTTCACCCAAAACTGTGAAAAAAAGCTGAAGCTGAATGTTTACCAAACACAAAAAACTCTCTCAGCTTTTTTTCATAGCAGCTTTTTTTAAAATCACCTCAACCCCAAACTAGGGCTTAGTCAATGAATGCAAATCTTTAGTTAACGTGAACTAGAAGTGTTATGTGGTAAATGTTCATTGGAAGAGAAATGAAGCTCTGATATGGTAGCTAAATTGGGGATTGATTGGGATGCAGAAATTTAAGTTCTTGTGGAGCCTCTAATATACTCTCTGTATATGTATACATTCTACTAACATTATCAAGTTTTGTAATTTTTTTTCTCCCAAAAAAAAAGATTCAAACTTGAGATCTATTTCAATACGTAAAAAAAATAAAGCCAAACCAGAAACGGTAAGTTTTGTACGTAATAATTGACCTTATTGATTACTTCAAAACGAGGATAATGGTTTCATGATCCATTTAATTCAGACGTTTGTGACAAAATCCCAAGAAAAGTCTTCGAGCATGCATGGTGTGATTTGATCTCTCAAGATTTTGAATAAGATATAATATGTTTTGGTAATTGCTAGTCAAGATCGAAGAGCAGTGTGGCCAAGTTGTGTTGCGCACTTTCAACAATTCCCGATGGTGTTCGCATTCACGAGTAAAATATTTGTCTGTTTGCACTTGGCACAATAGTTTGCTGACTGCTGTCTGTGGATGTGGTCTTCTATCTAACTCCCAGGATTCTTAATTAATTAGTACTAAACTAAGAAATAATCTTGTTAATTAGTGAACAGGATATGTATGTCAGGATACTAAATTTGGAGAGATCATAGATTTAATTAATTTGTTTAATCGTGGTAATACAGCACTAGGATTCTTGCTGGGTTGGCATAAGCACTAGGGTTTGCATTTTCCTGGGTAAGTGCCAACCCACGATCATCGTCATCTTGAACATGTCTCCTTTGGAAGCAACTTTTGCCCCTCTTTCTGCTTATGCAGATGAATAATATTTGTTAGAACTGAGTTCGTAAACTAATGGATAGAGAAGTTCAAATCTCTTTTAAACATAGACTTCCATTCTTCTAAATATTGGCTCTTTTATAGTTTCTTTCAAATCTCTTTTAAACATAGACTTCCATTCTTCTAAATATTGGCTCTTTTATAGTTTCTTAAATTTCCGATGTCAAACAATACTCTACATTTTACATAAAATATAACATAGGCTTAGTTTTAGCTATGACACATGTACTCTTCATAAAATCTGACTTTACTTTATGAACTCTGTTTTGTTTCACTTTACCCGATGTACTTATACTTTGTGTCTCACTTTACCTTATTCTGTTAACTTTGTCACATAAACCGTTAACTTGCTGACTTGCAGTGTCTTTAATGTGATCTTGGTTAAAAGAAAATTATAAAACAGATTAAAATGTGACAAGTTGACGGTTTATATGACGGAGTTTAACAAAATAAGGTAAAGTGAGACACAGTATAAATACATGGAATGATAGAGTGCAAGGAGTAAAGTGAGATTTTTTTTATCATAACTAAAAATAAGCCTCAAATATATTCACTAATGTGAGGCATTTTTGTATCTAACATGTAGACAATTTTTAACAAATGAAGTGACGCGTGACTTAAATGCGAATATCCAACCCAGAATCATATAGCAAATTAGCAATGGATGGAAAGGCTTAAAACTTTTTAAGCTCATATATTTTCTTTGATCTTATGTGACATTCTCTCAACAAAATTAGGGTTTACGAGCCTTATTATCTTAAGGAACGCATGCTTCTCGATCAAATTAAACATAAAGTGAGTAAGTTGGAAGTGTGAGATTGGTAAAAGTGCCACGCTGTCCTGTATGTGTGTCTTTTGTAATTGTCCATCTATCTATCTTAATTTAATCTAATAGATAATTAGAGCAATGGTCTTTGAATTTTACCTCAATCGAAACTTTGATATCTGAATTAAAAATTCGTAAGCATGGGTCTCTGAACTTGCTATAATATGGAATAATGATCTTTTACTCTAACTCCGTTAGAACTTCTATCCAAAATAAAGGGTTTAAAGGGACAAAGATGGATAAAAGTTCTAACGAAATTAGCCAAAATGATCTTTGCTCCACATTAAAACAAGTGCAAAAACCAATACTCACAGATTTTTTATTTAGGAACCAAAGATCCAATTGAGCTAAAATTCGAAGACCATTACTCAAATTATCTCTATCTAATATATCTACAAAGCTATAAAGTATAAACCCTAAGTATAAACCTTTTGTTATAATATTTGTGGAAAAGAGTCGGGTAAAGATTTGTGTTATGGTGAATGTGTAAAACGTGAGATTCAAGAAGTCATAACCTAGAATTAGGGCACGCGTGAAATCCAGGCCGCCCCATAAACATCTTGCCTTGTTTTCTACTTTCTTGTCTTCCATTGCTGCTGCTGCTGCTGCAGTGGAAGCTTCACCGCCATCATCAAGACAAAAAGGCCAAAAGCCACCCCCACTCAAATCAAACATTCCTTATTTTATATATTAAGAGAAGAGAATATGAATTTGGGGGAAAAAGATCCAATCATATATACTGGTTGCTTGATGCCTGGCATCTAATTAGTGGCCAAACTCATTAGATTATTAGGTGTCCTGTTAACCCAGACGCACTAAATTAATTTTGGTTTTATTAATTATGATCCGTGTTAACCCACTAACTTAATTTTGGTTGTTATTAATTATTGTTCATGCATATGCACAATTGGTGAATTGCTCTGGCGCTCTTTTCAATCCATTGTGTCACGAGTTCAAATTCACAGTGTAAATAAATATCGAATGTATTCAAAAGGAAAAAATTTCATGTACATGCACTTAGTGTGATTTCTGATAATAATGTGTGATATTTTACCCGCTCCATATTCAGATTAACAGATTCATTGGGCAACTCATTGTGTACAAAGTGGATATTTATGGACAAGGGAAGTACAACGTAGGACTTTCAATCTTATCAGAAATAAATGCTCTTAACTAGTGAGGCACGGACCCAACCAACAAATGCAGCGGGGCCGGGGCTGAGCCATCTGCATAGGAGAGTTGTCTAAATGTAGGTTACCAAGTTGACTTACCGGCTCCTTCCTCGTTGGGAAACTATTACGGAAGGCTGTTAATTACCAACGAGAAGAGTAGCGCTTACAGGGCTGGGCATAGCAACATTCTATAAAACAAAGACAAACTATGCCCCAAGTCAGCAATGGCTTCGTCAAGAAAGTTCGCCTCTCTAAAAACATTGCGAAAAACAAAATTATCTGAAGTCTCCTAGATTTACCGGCAAAGGAGAAGAAATTTACGGAGTGTTGAATATTAGACATGAGCCCGTCAAGAAAGTAAGGGCGTAGAGATGAAATATAAAAAATTGGGAATTTGGAGGCAGAAATCCAAACGGAATGAGGAAACATGGCAGGAGGGAACATAAGATCAATTTGCAGAAGAGGCGTCGATGGTATAGGGAAGAAAAACTTCGATGTACCCTCATTTTCTCCGGATTTTCCTTTAATTTGTTCAATTCAAAAGCCTAAAATAAACATAGATGTACATAAAAACGGAGGTGCACAGAAAACCCTTAACAACGGGAATATGTATATGAGAATAGTTCATTTTCAATCAATATTTTAAAAGGCTCGCCTCAGGGCGCGCCTAGGCGCCCTGTGAGGCTGGGCTTGAGGGTTGCCGTCTCTCTTTTCAGGGAGTGGGCGGAAGGCGCTGCCGGAGCCGCCTAGGCGCGCCTCGGGGGTTTTTTTTTTATCACTTTTTTTCACTTTTTTTTTACTCCCAAACCCAAATTTTGGATAGGATTTTAAATGTCTCATACCTCTTCCTTGCACTATCGTCTCTCTGCCTTTTCTTCTATTATATAATGGATGTGTGTGCTGTCACGTGCATTGTTATATGTGTGCTCATTGTGATTTTCATCCTCTATTTTATACATATATAATATAATATGTGTGTATATATATATAATGTAATATGTGTATATATATATATGTGGGTGTATATATTTATAATATATGTGTGCTCAGGATGATTATTGATTAATAATCTTCTTCTTTTTAATATAATATGTGTATGCTCAGTGTCTATATTAAAAAATTTAGGTCCCGTGAGGCTTTGCCTCACACGTAGGCCGGGCTTCCCCTCGGACGCCTAGCCCAAGCCTCACGCTTTTAATACACTGTTTTCAATTCATTTCACATAGATTCTAGGATTATAGATCGGTCATATGCCGGGCCAAGATTTTGGACTACCATGAAAAACCATGTCAAGGAGTATCAAATCAGTTTTGAGAATTAGGGAACAACCTATTCTGAATTTGGTAAAATAAACTACGAAGTCGAAGCTTCAAACAATGGTACAGAAACAGGATACGAACCATAAAATTAGCTCCAAAATTGATCATGTTTCTAGCCAACAGTTAAAGCAATATTGAAATGATTGAACAATCCTACCTATATTTTCAATGGAAATAAAAATATTACACCCTTCTCCGCAAACAAAGACCCCGTTCTCACAGTTGGTCATATATCCTTTTGACAGATTACTTTCAAAAGTAGAATCTCATGACATAGGTTCTGTAAGCGAAGGCATTAAAGAACCTGCGCAGCCGTGTTCAATTTTTCGGCTAAGGTGAGCTGTGTCCTTGTGATGCTTGACAAATACAGTAAGAGCAAGTTGTCCTGCAAGCAACAAAACAAAAGGACAAGTTTAACGTCAAAGAAACACTCACAAAACTGATAACCCTAGCATTGAAGAACTATTTTGCATCATTAACCTACAACTGACAACAGGAAGCTGTGAACGACACCGATAATAGATCACTAAAGTAACTGAATATTTTGAACTGTATCTTTCATGATACAACAAAATGAACCAAAATATATCGTACCTGCAGGCTGTCATTGATAAGCTTATCAAAAGCTGATGGAGACAGTTTTGGAAGAGATGCAATCGTATCGAAAAGAAATCTCCCTATAGTGTTATCTTGTTCAACACGGCCTTCCTGAAAACATGATACCTCATTAGAATTAAGTAAAATATATGGAAAGACCAACTTAAGAAGGTTAAGTATCGTTACTAACCACAACATTGTCAACATATTTGTAAACATCATCAATTAAAGCTAGAAGCCGCTCCATTGAGGCTTCCATTCCTTCAAGATCAGTTGGGAGTTTGTCAACCATTGGGGTCTTTAAAATATCATCTGTCATCATGAAAAAGCATATGATTTTGAATCAGATCGGCATCGTGCTTAAAAGCTCAAACAATCATATCCAAAAATTAGTGGGAAGCAATGAGTTCAACCAATGTACTGAATAAAAGCTTAGGCACACACATAATAAACAAACTATTTTTTATTGATGTGAAAAGAGCACATAAAACTAGTTCCTTCTACCGATTCACTTGTAATTCTCAGACTTACTAGTTCCTTCGAGTTTCCTCCAAAACTAAGCATAAAAGTTACTTCTGTTTCCATCAAGTCAGAAAACTATACAGGGAAGATCAAGTGTGTGAACACCAATATGACCACATGATGCTACAAACAATAAAAGTTTAGAGGGATAAACTTACATCCAACTCGCTCAGCTTCAACCATGCGAAGATCAAGAGGAATTTCTTGAAACTGTGCAGCAAGTTGCCGATCTCCAAGAGACAAATTCACCGAAACATAAGCTTTTATGGTACCCGCTCCATTAACAAATCCAGTATCAACAGTCAAATGAACCGGGTTGGGAGCTTCTCTAGAATAGAATTCATGAAACAATGCACTACCACCAGTAACTCCAAGACCAGTTGAATACCTACAAGTAATGATCAAGGCACAACAATAAGCATTCCGATCAACTTGAAAACTTACAAATCTCTATTGCATGAACTTTTAGAAAATTGCGAAACTATCATTGGGGAGGATTGAGTTCGCGCTCTCACGTGTACCATGACATACGAGGATGTTCCCTATTCCATTTATGAATTCGTATTTTTTGGCTACCAAGCTTACGCACTAGTTACAGGTTCCGCACCGAATTAAACATAAATTACACAGAAGAAGCAACATTTCACCGGATTGAATATCATTAATGAAACACGAAATAATTCAAATTCGTCAATTAAAACTGCCTGAAAAGTTGCACGATAATAACTAAGAAATCTAAAGCAGAAAAGATAGTGACATTTACCATCCAACAATGACTTCCTTGGGATTCACCTTCTGGTGGGATATCAACATATTGTGATGGTACTCAATATCTAAAGCAACCTGCAAATTAGACACCGAAACAAAACGTCACTAAAATTCTAACACAGGATCACAATTTCCTCATGTTCAAGAAATTAACCACAATTTTCTCATCAACCAAACAGGGGGAAAACCCAAATCACTAAATAACAATAAAATTAAAGAAACAAATGAGGAAGAAGAACCTGCTCGGCGCTCATATGAGGAACAGCGTAGGAGTTTCTGATGTCGACGGTTCCGTCAGGCAGGACGGAGCCCAGGAGCGTGCCGATGACGCGCTCCGACTGGTCGGGACGCCTGACGTAGCAATCGCAGATGTTAAAGATGACGAGAGGATGAACCTTCGCCGACAAGCTCGACGACGGAGACGTGGAGAACTGCAACACAGTGTGCTCGATCGCCGCCATTCTCTCTCACCGCCGATGGATCTGGATTTTGCTTTAGGGCTAAGAGAGTGTAAGCGAGAAAGAGCACGGAGGATGGCGCGAGCACTAGGGTTTTGGGGGATAGAGAGAGAAGAGCATTGGATTTCACTTGTTTTATTTTATTTTAGGCCTTTCATCGTTAAGAAGCCCAATGGTCTAATGGGCCTATCTTGGCCCCAATAGGGTTCAAGAACAAGAGATGGCAAAATCATAGTAGGATTATCTTCCTTCCAAATTCCCTTATTTTCCCTCCTCTCTTACTTTCCTATTTTTCTTTCTCTTTCTACAAAGAAATCAACACAAGATGTTGACGTGACTTAATTGTGGCCGTTTAAATATTAGGAGACTAGAGAGAAGGAGAATTTGGAGAAGAGAAAATTCTACTCCAGCAAAATCTGGGACAAGAGACTTGAAGCCATTTCAATCTTTAAATAAATTTCCTCAAAAATCACATATTATTGGATTAAGTATGATTGCAAAATTCATTTAAGGTATGTTAGAGGGAAAAAGTGGAGCTAACTTTCACATTTTGGCCAGTTGATTGTAGAGATGCACTATTTATGAAGAAAACTAATCACTTCTCAGTCCTGGTCATGAAAGAATAAAACTTACTATATTGGGAGAATAAAAGAGACATGTTTTATTTCCGAACAAATAATCTATTTCTTTCAACTCTGACAAATTTCAAAAGTCAATATTTATTTCTTACGTCAATGTACCTCAAAAATAGCAAATTATTAAATTCAATCATAGGCATCAAACCTAGTATCTTCTAAGAGCAAGTCCACCCATCATTGAGTCACTTAGTACTATGATTTAGTTGTATTTCTCTTCACATGTAAATGAGAGGTTTTAGGTTTGATTCTCGCCAAATGTGAATTTGAACTACATTATTGCTAACTCATTGGGAGTCTTAGTCCACTCTCTCACTCCTTTAATATAGACAATACTTTTTGTTTAAAAAATGAAAAAATAAAAAAATAAAGTCCACCCATCATTGGATGGCAAGGGCAAGGGCATAAAAACAAGGAAAAGGGATCCGAAGACAATCATTTTCCAAAAACAAGGGCCCAAAATGAAAAAGGCAATTAGCTCCACCAAGCTTGTTTTGGACTGCCCAGCCAATAAATGGCAATTATTGCAAGAGCACTGGCGGATCCAGGATTTTTTTCTTAGGTGGGCTAATTGAAATTAGTACCTTAAAATCATATGTTTATTTTTTTGCTTATATAAAATTATATAATAATTAATATAAAAGAACAACAATAGAATATAAATTATTCTCAAAATCATAACCTAGCCGATCAATTCAAGGATCTTATAAATAATTAACCTACTAATTAAATCAAGAATAAGTAAATAAAGAGATTAATAACGTACCAAAGGTGACTTCATCGGAACATCGCAACGGAAAGTAAGAAATTGCTGAGATAAGGATCTAATTGTGGATTTAAAAAAATTATTTTTCTTTTCTTGAGTAAGAAGCACATAGCTAAACAGACACACCCCGATCTAAATCAGGGCGTGATGGCCGTCACATGCCTTGATTTAGGTCGGGGTGTGTTATAAATCACATATGGTAAATGGTCTTTTTCTTTTACAAATAGGATAAAAGGGGACAAGAGATAGAACTAATTTATAATTTTTAGCATAAAACTTATTATTATTACCTATCCTCTCCTAAATATACATTAAATAATAATCTGTATTGAAATTGAGTGGGCTATAAGCATGAGTTTACAAAAGTATAGTGTTATTCACACTCTCATTTTTATCTCCAACACATCCGTATTAATTTTTTTCCATTAAACAGCGTCAATTCATTCCATACGACATCTGAAAATTAAGAGAAATGTGTGCGAAGTAAAAATAAGTGATGAATAGCACTACCCTTATAAAAAATCTCCCTGGGCTACAACCCACCTTAAGGGCTGGTTTGGTATTGTTGTGCATTGAAAAAAAATTGTTTCTGCTGTGCTGTGAGAATAAGCAGCTGTGAAATAAAGTAACAAAGTGTTTGGTAAACTTTTTTGTAAAAGTGCTTTTGGAAAAAAAAATTAGTATGATAGTGTTTGGTAAACTTTTATGTAAAACAGCTGTAACTGTGTGAAATGACCAAAAAGGGTATAATACTAGATGTGCAATTAATTTAATTTTCTTAACAAATAAAGGTGAATTACTAAATATACTTTATTTTAAAAGAAAAATATTTATAAACTTTATCTTAAATATTAATTAGTATGACAAACTTCTTCAATTGAAATATTTTAGACTAAATAGCTAGGATTCATTAGTACAATATTGTTAATGTACTTGAAAGTAGTCTAATTAGATGCATTCATCAAACTTGCCGCTATTCTATTTCTTAATGCTTCTATCTCATGTGATCCTTTAACTTGATAATTTTGGTATTCTTCATCATCATCATCACTACTATCGCTCTCTTCACAAAAGTCTTTGGGGTCATCAAAATGACGATCACGTTCAGAATACCTCCGTATGTAGTTATGAAGAGTCATTATAGCAATGACAATGAAATGAAGGACGTGGAAGTTTTTTGTGGCGTCATCATATTGCTCTAAGAAGAACATGTGTAGGGTTTAGGGTTGAGATAAAGCATACCATAATCAACTCAAACCGGTCTATTACACCTTAATGCAGTAGTTCGATTTGGCAATGCAATCACGCAAAAATGGCGCAACCGAAATAGATCTATGACAGATCAAAAAGGGTCGGGAAGAAAAAGGAGAAAGAAATGAACTCAGACAAGATAGTGAAAATTTAATATCCCGAAAACCAGCAGACATTTAAACGAAAGAGGATCCATTTCATAATCATAACAGTCTACATGATAGTGAATTTAATATCCAGAAAACCAGCAAAAACATCCTAAAGACAGAAAAGTGAAGAACTTAAACGATGGCATTGGCATCACTTGCAATTCTAGGCCACAGATCTGCACATTCCTTTCCGAAAGGTCCGGTGATTGCAGACCCTACAACAATACGAAGAAAATATGAGTTAGTATTCAGTATAATAAGTGCAAGTGAAATGAAGAGCATTATTAAGATGATGGTCCTACAATGTTAAAAATTAACAAAAGCAACGTCAGATGACGTAATTGCATTTCAGGCTCTATATTGCAGTATTTTCAAGGCTCTATAAAGCTCTGAAACCACAGAATAGTATATTATCGTATTGAAGTTATTAATAGGCGAAGATGTTATAGAATCGCTACACACCTTTCATTTCTCCCTTCGGATTCACAATAACACCAGCATTATCTGCATCACAAGAACAATCATGGTCAGAAACCTTGAGAAGCAGAACCATTTCATCACCATAAGAGCAGATCTTAAACTGAAAGCACTCCGAGATTCTTCAATTTTCAAAAAATGAGCTAAACTAATACTGCAACGCATAATATTTACAACCTTCTTCCTAAATTCTCTACATTGTCCGAACCAAAAATGGTCAGCTTAATGTCAAATTCATACGGAAATAAAACGCACCGTATGTTAACAAAAAGTATATAATCAATCAGAGTAACCATCCTAAACAACCATTCAAATTCCAAAATCCCCAATTGCCCACAACTAGTCCCCAAACAATATTAACAAAAACAAGGTGATGCAGGAGAACCTGGAACTTCAAAGTCCAACTACCAAAATCAAATTAACTCTAGAACCCGGCATCCCGAAAACTTCCACATTTGCTACAACCATTGGTTTCGATCTAACTCAAAACCAATCATACACTTTTGCTTCCTCTAAACATGTTCATATCATCACAGAGGAACATAATATATTCAATAAAAAACACAATTAACAACCTTCAAATTACACGAAAGCACCATCCTTTCGGGTTTTTTTTTTCCTCTAAACATATTCATATCAAGAACATAATTTATCCAATATAAACACAATTAACTACCTTCAAAGTACATGAAAACACCGTCCTTTCGGCGCCACGGCTTGCGCTGGAGGACAATGACGGCCGGCAAGACCTTCTTTCGGAGGTCGGGCTTGCCCTTCTTGACAGTAGCCATGACCATGTCGCCAACACACGCAGAAGGAAGGCGGTTGAGGCGACCATTGATTCCCTTCACCGAGATGATGTAAAGGTTCTTGGCACCGGTGTTTCGGCGCAGTTCACGGTGGCGGCCACCGGCAGACCCAGCGACATCCGGAACTTGTTTCCGGCGGACCCTCCACGCCCTGCTATTTAAACGAATCGAAAATTAAACAAATTAATTAACTTTTAACATCGAACAGAAAAACCCATCAAGTTCTGATTGGTTGCTGAGAAAATTTTGGATCAGAAAGCAGGAAAGTTTGAATCTTTGAAAGACCCAGAAATACTAAAACGTGAGAGAGAGAGAGAGAGAGAGAAACCTCGTTTCGACATAGCTGCACCAGAGACGCTTCAGATCTCAAGGGTGAGAAGTGTGCCGTGAGATTGCTGCGGGCTTAACGGATCCTGATTTCGATTCGGGTTCGTCGAACAGGAACGAGAATCGATAGGGTTTTTGGTGGAAGCTTGAAGAGGGCGTGCGAGAGAAAGTCTGAAAGTGTGAGGAAGGCAGGAGAAAGGAGGGCAACGTTGGTAAATTGAAATTTTCATTAATAAAACTACTGTAGCTCTGTGTTTTTCACAGCTTTTTGCAGCATCCCATTTTTAACTTTTTTTTTCATCTGAAACTTTGAAATAAAATTGATTTTGAATGTTTACCGAACACCAAAAACTCTTATAACTTTTTTTTATACCTATTTTTTTTAAAATCACCACAGTACCAAACCAAAACTTATTCTTGTGGGTGGCTCCGCCATTGTGCAGGAGTTGTGAAATTTGAAGTCGGATGTAGCGCAAGGAGCAAACATTACGCGCATGCTGTTGCAATATTCGGCGGAGCAGGCTATAATGTTTCGATAGGTACAAGGAGGGCCACGACATGATTTAGTATGAATGCTACCTATTAGACAATGATACTTTTCATTTCATCATCAATTAAGTTACACATTGATATGTATATATATACTAGTGACCCACTAGTATTAACTAACAAGCTAATTACATCTTTATCCAACTAATCACTCACTAATTACAAACTACCATAACTTCCTTATAACAACCTCTAACTGTTTACAGTTTTACCCTTATTATCCCCCCTCAAACCTAACTGAGGTAACCGAAGGGAGAGTTTGTCCCGGAGAAGATGAAATCTGTGCTTGGACAGTGCCTTGGTGCAGATATCTGCAACCTGATCTTGAGTGCACACAAACAGAACTTGAACCTGATTAGCAAGCACTTTTTCCCTAATGTAATGATAATCAATCTCCACATGCTTAGTTCGAGCATGGAAGATTGGATTTCTAGCCAATGAAATGGCAGAAATGTTGTCACACCAAATCTGAGGTGAAGAAGGAAGAAAAGGACCAACATCAACCAAGAGCTTGCATATCCATGTCAGTTCAGCTGCAGTGTTAACCAATGATCGATGTTTAGCTTTTGTCGATGACCGAGCCACAGTAGGCTATTTCTTGGCACTCCAGTTGATAAGTGAGTCTCCCAAATAAACACAATACCCCCAGTAGAACGTCGATCAATACTACAACCTGCCCAATCAGCATCAGAGAAAGCAGTGAGTGTAAGAGACTTAGCACATTTTGGAAACCACAATCCAAGAGACAGAGTGCCTTTTAGATATCTGAGAATGCGTTTGACTGCCTGAAAGTGAGCTTGTCTCGGGCTTTGCATAAATTGACAGACCAAATTCACTGCATAAGACAGATCTTGTAACACCCCGGTCCCGAAATATTTACTTTAATTTGGGAAAATAATAATATTAGTGATAGGCCCAAACTAAGCTCTTGTTTAGTTAGCTACCATTTATCCAAATTCACTACTCAAATTCCTAATCCCTCACATTTTATAAATTTATAACCAATATCTAATTCCCCAAAACACAATATCAACTCAATTTACTACCCTTGTTCTTCTCTTAGACCAAAGTTCCATCTAAATATTAATTCTTGCTTATCTGGTCTCACTTATTTTTATGGCTGCATCTAACGTTTTGTTAGACTGCCTACGTACCCTGACAGGGATCAAGCCATTCGTAGTTCACAATTCCGAAAATCAAACCAAATTCGAATATATTTCTTTAATCCACAAATACCACAATCGGATTAAGATTCAAACCACGTCAATTAGATCTCAAAGGCATAATTTAGATAACGAAATACGCAGAAAGCACAATTTCGGCTTCCTGGCCGTGCGCCGCCGCACCCGCCGCCGTGGGTGGCGGTCGGCCGCCCCGATTCTCCGGAAAATTCAACTATTTCTAAAAATTCTAAAAAATTACAGAAATGAAGATCTCAAAGAGTAGAGCAAACTTTATACCTGCGGCCAAGTCCAATTTGGCCGGGAAAAACCTCAATTCGGCCTCGAACCGCAGGAAACCCTAAGAATGCGTTGTTTCAATCCGTCATTCCTGGTGCTCCGCCGCCTCATCGAAGGCTTGTAACATGTTCCTGGGTTCACAAGGAGTTCATTATTAATGGTGATGGTCGGAGTAACCTTCAAAATTTGGTGTATTGACACCAT
Organism: Heteromeles arbutifolia; assembly: GCA_024362995.1. Taxonomy (NCBI): domain Eukaryota; kingdom Viridiplantae; phylum Streptophyta; class Magnoliopsida; order Rosales; family Rosaceae; genus Heteromeles; species Heteromeles arbutifolia. The sequence continues at coordinate 6,973,606 of JANCRC010000018.1, read as the reverse complement.
GAACCCGCCGGCCCTATGTGTGGGAATTCTTGTCTTTCAAGCAAATTTTACCCCAGTTTTGGGTGTTAAAAGGTGAAGGAAGGGTTGTGGAGTATTTCTTAGGAGGTGACACGGAATTTTTCACCGGAATTCAACCGGAGGGAGCCTCGGAAACCAATGTTTCTGTCGGGTCGGGTCACTAGCAAGAAATGGGTCGATGGGGACCCGTTTTCCCTCCTACCCTCTTCTCTCCTTTCCCTCTTTTCTCCCCCCTTCCATTGGTCCCCCGTCTCTCCCTTATCTCTCCTTCCCTTTCAATCACAGCCACACACGTGACGCTCTATTTTATTCCAGATTTTCTGGAATCTTCTCATTAATGTCAAAATGACTATTTTACCCTCAACTTCTATTGTTAATAACTTCTTCGTTATAATTCCATTTCACGAACGGTTTGCGCCTACGCGTTCGTGAGGTTGAGCTCTATACAAATATGCCAAGAAATACGATAAAATATGTGAGAATAAAATACATCCTCGTATAATTCAATTTAGCCTACTAGGGGCATTTTCCCCCTTTTTCACTTATTGATTTAATTTACGCCGTAAATTAACAAAATTATTGGAAACAAAACTATAAAATTTCCCAGTTCTATTTTCATAATCATGAATCGATTTATTCTCGATTTTCTCCACATATTCATAATTATGAATATCAAATTCATATATTTAAATTTTCAGGGTATTACAGATCTGGCCGTGTCCAGGTTAAGTATTGCAAACCACCAACCAAAGACCTATATTCCTCAAGTTTATCAAGCAGAGAAGATTCATGATCCAATTTAGTTGTACTAAGTGGAGTGACACAAGGTTTGGAACCTTCCATATGTGCCTTGGAGAGGAGATCGAGAATATACTTGGTCTGAGAGAGGAGTATACCAGATGATGACCTCTTAACTTCAATACCAAGGAAGTAATGAAGATGACCAAAATCTTTGACAGGGAATAAAGAACTGAGCTGATAAATAATTGCTTCACATAGTTGAGCATTTTGTCCAGTAACAATAATATCATCAACATAAACCAAAATAAAAACCAATGCAGGGTCATTTTTTACAAATAAGGAATGATCATTTGGGGAGCCTGAGAAACCCAGAGTTTGCAATGCAGTGGTTAACTTCTCATACCAGGCCCGAGGGGCTTGCTTTAGCCCATATAAGGACTTATGAAGATGACAAACATGATTTAACTTGGTAGGGTCTTCAAATCTTTATGGTTGGATCATGAACACAGATTCTGTCAATGTACCATGTAGAAAGGCATTGCTAACATCAAGTTGATTGAGAAACCAATTAAACTTAGCAGCCAAAGTGAGAAGAAGCCTAATAGTGACAGGCTTGGCAACTGGACTAAATGTCTCAGTATAATCAAGGTCTTGCTGTTGATGGAAGCCTTTGGCAACAAGCCTAGCTTTGTACCTATCAATAGTACCATCTGGTTTTCTTTTGATTCTAAATACCCATTTTGCACCAACTAAGTTTTGAGTAGGATTTGCAGGAATTAGAGACCAAGTGTGATTTTGAATGAGAGCATTGAACTCTTCCTGCATTGCTTGCCTCCAATGATGATGTTTGGATGCTTGAAGATAGGTAGATGATGTATAATCTGGAGATAAACCAGAAGATATAGGATGCTTGGTTGCCATGAGTGCTTTGGGTTTAAAAATACCAGATTTGGATCTGGTTTGCATGGGATGGTTATTGAGAGGTATTAAGGGTTCATAAAGTGTATGAGGGACAAAAGGAAAAGAAGAGGTAGGTAAGGTAGTAGATGAGGGTGAAGGTAGAGTTGTAGGTGAGGTATGAGCTGTAGATTGAGAGAGCTGAGATATAATAGGAAAAGTCAATGTGGTTGGAATAGGATTAGAGTTTTGCAATTGAGGAGAACTAGAGCTGGAACTTGATTGCGGAAGATGATCCTTTTGAGCAAAGGGAAATGTTTCTTCATCAAAAATCACATGCCTCGAAAGATACACTCTGTCAGTGTAAGGATCAAGACAATTATAGCCTTTGTGATTCAAACTATACCCCAAAAAGACACATTCCTTGCTTTTGGGATCAAGCTTGGAAGTTGCATAAGGTTTCAACCATGGGAAACATCTACATCCAAAGATTTTCAGTGAAGTGTAATCTGAAGGTCTGTGAAACAATAATTCCCAAGGAGATAATCTGGTCGTTGTTGGCATCCTATTGATAAGATAGATAGTCGTGGCAAATACTTCAACCCAATATGAATGAGGAACCTTGGATGCTGCTAGGAGAGTTCTAGCAGTTTCAACTAAGTGTCGGTGCTTACGCTCAGCACAACCATTTTGTTCAGGTGTGTGAGGACATCTTAGCTTATGGGAAATACCATGTTCTTGAAGAAATTGGATAAACTTGAGACTAAGAAATTCCCCACCAGAATCAGATCTCAAGATGACAATTTTAGCACTGAGTAAATTTTCCACCAACACTTTGAATTGCACAAATGTATCAAAGACATCATATTTGGATTTAAGATGAAAGAACCAAGTATACTTGGTGTAGTCATCAACAAAAATGAGATAATATCGATATCCATTAACAGAAATGAGTGCTGAAGGACCCCATACATCAGTGTGCAGAAGCTCCAGAGGCCTTCTTGATGTACAATAAACAGAAGCAAAAGACAATTTGGAACTCTTGCCTAGAGCACAACTAGAGCGCATATATTTATTTAAAGCACCTGAAACCGAAATACAAGACTTAGAAGCTAGTTTATTTAGTATTTTGAGTGCAGGGTGACCCAATCTTTGATGCCAAGTTTGCTGTGAGGCTTTAGCATAAGCTGTAAATGCCTGTTGTTTACCAACAATATAGAATGCATGAAATGGATAGAAACCAGCTCTCACAAGACCTTTAAAAAGCGTTGTCTCCGAAGAAAAATCCTTCACAATGAAGTGAAAATGATACAAGTGAATAGAACACCAATTATCAAGTATAAAGCGATTGGCAGAAATCAAATCTTGCTTAAGATGAGGAACATGCAAGACATTTTTAAGATCAAAGCAATGAGAACCAGTATTAAGTGTAGAAGAGCTAGAATTGAGTATAGGAAAACCTTTGCCATCGCCAATATACACTTGCTTAGGTCCAGTGTATGCCTCAGGATTCTGCAAATTCGTGTAGGAATGAGTCATATGCGAGCTAGCACCAAAATCAATGAGCCAAGTAGGAGTTGTGAAGGCATGATATGTAGCTGGAGAATTCTTAGTACCAAAGTTAGGATTCATGCGTTGCGAACACTCAACAGCTTCATGATCCAATTGACAGCAAATTTGACAAGAGATATTTCTGTTGGAATTGTTGTACTGAGAATGAGAACCACAATTGGAACGATGATTACCCTAATTGCCACGATTGAATTGCTGATTGCCCTGAAAGCCTTGATTGTTCCTCTGTGGTCCACGATTATTGTAATTCCGAGGTTGAGTGAAGTTGCCACGATTTGGAGTACTATAGGATTGCGAATGAGATCTGTTCTGAGTAAAGAATGCTTGAGCACCAAAATCGCCAAGTGGTGTGGGAAGAAGACAAGCAGAAGAATGAAAAGCCTGAATTGGGGCAGATAGTGAGGTTTTCTTGCGAGCAGTCAATTGAAGCTCCTTGCTCAAAAGCAGCCCATGAAGTTCATCGATGGTGGTTGAACCAAGGAGAAATTGGATGGCATCAATGAAATACTCATACTCAGAGGGTAAACCATGTAAAATGATATAAATCAACTCAGAATCTTCGATTGGGACTCCGGCATTTGCAAGAGCATCTGCAATTTCTTCAATTTGTTGAAGATAGAGCGCAGCCGTAGATTCACCCTTCGTGATGCTGCGAAGACGAGAACGAAGCTCGTGAATATGCGATTGCGATGCAGTTGCAAGTCGCGATTCCAATTTGGACCAGAGCTCACGAGTCGAATTGAATCCAATAGTGTACGGAATTAGGGCATCCGATAATGTAGAATTGATCCAAATCAAGATATTCTGATCATTTTCAAACCAAGTAACATACTGAGGATTGAGAGTAGAGGTTTGATTACTAGATGAGTCAAGAAGGTATTTCGGCGGAGCAGACATCGTGCCGTCAATGATTTCGGTGAGATTATACCGGCGAAAGATCGGAGCGAAGAGAGCACTCTAGGTGAGATAGTTTGTCGATGTGAGCTTGATTGGTACCATAGATCCAATATTCTGGATCGTAATCGACGATGTTGCCGAGGAGAGAGAATAATTAGGGCAAGAATTCGTCGGAATTGGATGAACTTGGGAAGTAGATGATTCAGATGCAGATGCAAGAGAGCCAGCCATGGCGATTTCTAGGGTTTTGAAGATTCGAAGAGGAAGAAGCGGGAAGCAGAGAGAGATGATCGAGTGTCGTAAGACTCAAACGAGTGATACCATATTAGACAATGATACTTTTCATTTCATCATCAATTAAGTTACACATTGATATGTATATGTATATATATATATATATACACACACACTAGTGACTCACTAGTATTAAGTAACAAGCTAATTACATATTTATCCAACTAATCACTCACTAATTACAAACTACCATAACTTCCTTATAACAACCTCTAACTGTTTGCAGTTTTACCCTTATTACCATGCTGATATGAATTTAATTAAGCTTCCTAAAAAGCTTTCAAGACGGTATCCATCATTCAGACTCCAAAATCAGAACGACGACGGTTCCTTGAATAATTATTGGATGTTTATTTGGAAGGAGAAAGTTTATGAACCAGATTATGAGAAAAGTTGACCAAAAGACAAAACAAATAGGATTGAGAATATGGCGATACTAGAGAGATCAAAATTTTAATATATTTTTTATAGACCACATAATGTGATGATTGATTGTTGGACTCATTTTTTAAATCATTAAAAAAATGGTTTTGCTATCAATCGCCACATCATGTGATTTACAAAAAATAATGAATTTTTTTTTATCTATGTAGCATTTTTCTTGAGAATAACTACTCTTTAGTCAATCGAATTCATGGTTGTTAATAAATGTATGGTAAATCAAGAATCACAATAATTTGAATACTTTGTGAAAGAAAAATGAAATCTGAATCATATTTATTGTAATCCTCAATTTAATTAAAACGTGTCATTAGTATATATGATGTCGGTATATGAGCATCTACAACACTACTAATTACACATTTGTTATTTTAGCATGAAAATAATTCAAACTCTATTAATAGCCCCAGTTTAAGCATACCCATCTCCAACACTATTAGGCCTGAATTCAGTCTTGTGCCTTTGAGAATTTCTAAAAGGGTAAACTCTTCGAAGTAAGCCTTATGTACACAACCACCACCACAGGGTGGCTCAAGGGACGAATCCTCAAGCCCGTATTTCACACGGCACGTCTTGGATTCGATTCCTGACGCTGATGAATCACACGATGGTAGTTAAATAGAGGCTGATATACTTCTGTGAGTCTTCTCGGCCCGCAGAAGAGTGGACTGTCGTGATGAAGCTACTAATTGGTCCTTTTTTTCTTAACAAAACAAATATTACATATTTTATTATTAACAACTCAACCCTTTTTATTATTTTGTTATTTAACTATCAACCACTATTCTCACCAAAAGTTTTGATATATTTCAAGTTTATGTTTCTGTTAAATTCTCTTTATACTTGGTTAAATATAAATTTTGGAGAGTTTTCAAATAAGTTGAGGTTTCCTCTCTCTCTTTTCTCAAAAAAAAAAAAAAAAAAAAGTTTGTGGGCATGTCTTTAAATGATATTAGGCCAGTGGTCCTAATCCTATCTAATAATAATTATGTTTTTAAATAAATCACTTTAGGCCTAGTTTGGTTTAAAGGATTGGATAAGATTGGATTAAATTACCTATGATATTTAAGGTATATTATATTGAAAAATGAAATTACAACTTATACGTGGTCGATGAATTATTTTATTAAGAAAACTTATCTACTGCAACGCCCCGGTATGGGATGATTTTAAACGATAATTTTTTTTTCGCGCCTAATCATTTTGAGCATCTTAAGAAAGGAGTCAGATACTCTGCCCTCCCACTTCTCAGACACTCTCATCCCTTCATGTTTGTACGATCACGGTTAAACCACATCAACGTTTTATATTACTATTGCTTTTTATCTTATTATTTCTATAAAAAAATCAATATAAAATATTAACATGACTTAACTGTAACCGCACAAAACAAAAAATGATAAAAATGTATAGAAAGTGGGAGGGCAGAGAATCTGCCTCCCTTAAGAAAACCATCGGCTTCTACTTTCGTTATACCTTGGATTTTAGCTGACCATTAATTCTGATTCAGACACGCATGCGCATCCCAGATTCAGCTGCTAAATTGCTAATGAAATGACATGTGGTTTTGTTTATGCGTCTAATGAATTATTAAACATGTAATTAAGCTCAATTAACAAGAAGTGACCACATCATCGTTGGCTAGGTGGTTACTTGCTACCAAACTTCAACAACTCCTTTCCTTCTCTCTCCAATAATTTATTTAAGGCTTAATGGTATTAATAATCCATATGATAATAGGATAGTTGAAAAATAGTTTCTGTGGTAAAAAAAATAGAATTTAAGCTTGGTAAACTCTGTTAGGATTTACGTTTAAAATTAAAAATTTCATCAACGTTCTATTAATTATTAGTACGTGAGCCAACCTCAAGTGTTAGAACTCCGTTTTAACCTAATATGTGTATGGAGAACTTTGTTAAAACCTAATATGTGCGACTCACGTGCTAATAATTAATAAAAAATTGACCAAATTTTCAATTATGAGCATAAATCCGAACAGACTTTACCACATATACTTAAATCCTACTTTTTTTCATCACATAAACTATCTTCCAACTACACTATCACCACAAAAACTATTAATCCAAGTAGGCCTTTATTTAATTCCTGAGTAATTACCCATGAATTTGTATGCAACTGCAATTTTTTTCTGAACTTTAATTTTAACCATTTACCCGTCAGAACTTTGATAAATAAACAATTTCCCTCCTGACATTTAGTTCATTCAGAAAATAATTGACTAAAATTAAAATTAAGAGTAAAATTAACTAACTATAACAATTCAGATATAATCAACTAAAATTAAAATTCAGAAAAAAAAAGAAAAAAAAAAGGGATGCCTCCATATAAGTTCCGAGACAAATCGAAAAATGTCTTGGAAAAATACACAAATTCACAGCCGCTTGATGCAAATCAAAAGAGCACTGATGACTCAGATGGATGGTATTGGTAGGGCCTTTCCTTTAAAAAGAAAGAAACCTAATGAAAAGTTTAAAAAAACTTAAGAACTTTAACGAAAAACTACTGGTATTGTTCATTTTAACGAAAAAATCACATTTTTACACTAAAAAGTCAATCATAATACTATTCACTTTACTCTTTAGTTTGTCCTTATCGTTAAAATTCAAAATTTTCAAGCTCTTTTCATTAGTTTTCCTAAAAAACTTATCTTCTAACGAAAAACCTTTTTTAAAGGTATAGTGAATAATATCAAGTAAAGTAAAGGTAAAAAATGATTTTTCGTTAAAAATGAACAGCACCATGAATGTTTCGTTAAAACTTCTAAAAAAAAAAGGATCAGAGGGCCCTTGGAGTCTTGAAAGTTGAAACACATCCATCAACACACATGTTTTTGCTTGCTCATATCACGATTAATTAACAGCTTAATAACTTAATTACGTACAAAATACGCTTAAAACAAGAAGCATTACAGATGAGAAATAACACAAACTCGATTGAAGATTGGCTTGAAAGATGATCATAAAACTATTTGAGACGTAATTAACGGTAATCACTTGGACTTGAAAGGGATGGCTCTGATCACAACCACGTGGTACAAAGCTGCAAGTGCTGCCCCAATGAACGGGCCAACCCAGAATATCCACTGCCACAAAGAAAAATAAGATAGAAACTTAAAGAGTTAGAACAAAAATTCAGAATCCCTTGAATGCGTTTTTGAAATTGGAATACAACGGCTTTTGGAGAGTGCTCCCCACAAAAGAACTTTCATTTAAGAACAGAAGTGCTTCTTGTAAAAGCAGTTTTGGATCAACTAGGAAGGCTTACGTGGTCATCCCAGGCATGCTGCTTGTTGTAGATGATGGCAGCGCCAAGACTCCTTGCTGGGTTGATGCCAGTTCCAGTGACGGGGATTGTGGCCAAGTGCACCAAAAACACGGCGAACCCAATTGGCAACGGAGCCAAAATCTGACCAAAACCCATTAAAATTCAACATCAATTAATCACAAAACCAAATCAAACTTCCAAGAAAAATAATCAAATTAAAAGTTGTAGGTCTTGGCGAACGTACCGGAACATGGGAGTCTCTGGCGCTCCTTTTAGCGTCAGTGGCAGAGAAAACGGTGTAGACGAGGACGAAGGTGCCGATAATTTCAGCTCCAAGTCCTGATCCCTTGGTGTAACCATGGGCAACAGAGTTGGCACCGCCGCCGAGAGACTCGAAGGTGGCGCTCTTCTCGAAGCCCTTCACGACGGCGGCTCCAGCGATAGCTCCGAGGGTCTGCATAACTATGTAGAACACCGCCCTTGTCAGCGACAGCTTCCTGGCCAAAAACAACCCGAAGGTCACCGCCGGGTTTATGTGACCACCTGATATATTAAAAAATAAACATAACCGTTAATCAAGAGTTAGTTTGAATTAATAATGGATTAACGAAACGGCTGCGTTTTGGGGGGAATTAATTACCGGAGATGCCGGCGGTGCTGTAGACGAGGGCGAAGATGGTCCCGCCAAAAGCCCAAGCGATTCCTTGAATCCCGACCGTCGTGCACTTCGACGTCGACTTGACAACGCCCATAACCGTCAAGATTGTGATGTAGAGGAACAGGAAAGTGGCGATGAACTCGGCGATCCCGGCCCTGTAGAACGACCATGACGTCAGCTCGCCGGGCTCGAACAGTGGAGCGGGCGGCGGTTCCTTGTAGTCCTTCCCTTCGTCCTGGCTCTGAGCCGACGTCCCGATCGGCTGCCTCTCCGAGTACTTGTTCGCTCCCAGCTTAACATCCTCTTCCTTGCCCTCCATTTTGGCTTTTAATTACAAGATCTAACGAAGCAGATATCGAGCTCTCGGTGACTGCTGACCGTTGGATCTTTGTGATCTGAGAGCGTGAGGAATGGGTGTGTTATGGGTGGATTTACAGAGTGGGCGTTATATAGCACAGCGAGCGCCTGAGTGTTGGAAGCTGGTGAAGTGAGGGAGGGTGGTGGCGGGACCCAACGGCTCTATTAATTTTGATTTTATTTAACTTATTTATTTTTATTATCATGTGGCCGACCAATGAGTTTTTTTATCAGGTGTGGTAATTTTTTACACGATTCGTTAATTCGATATAAAACGACATAATAATAATAGATAGTCTTTCAGTTCAATACGTCATCGAGTAGGGATTATTACCAAGTCACCTGTTAAGAATCCGTTTACGAGTCATGCATTAACATGAAAGGTTAAACCAATACGAACATGATAAGATACAGGACCCTTATCAAGAGGGATCCCCATTTTTCAAAAAAAATGGGGATACCTTCTTGACCGTTTGATCTGACTTTAATGAAATTGTATGGTTGAGATTAAAATACAGGCCACACAAGCTCAGCCACATAATTTCATTAAAATCAGATTCAACGGTCAAAAAAATGTCTCTATTTTTTCAGAAAAATAAGAATCCCTCTTATGAAAGGTTTTTTATAAGATAATATGCATGACATTAAAACGATCGACTTGTTCGGTCTATACATTAACATGAAAGGTTAAACCAATACGAAACGACATGGCTGGTGAAGTAATTGGATTGTTATTGTGTCTGCAGTTACAACTGCTAAAATAATAAATTTGACATCACTTGATCAGTTAAGAAAACGAATATAACATAAAAATAATACCGACATGACAAACGCGACTCTTTTTTTTTTTTTTTTTTTTTTTCCTTCTAATTTTCCAGTCATTTCACGAAAAGTGATGTTAAATACGTTAAAGAAAATTAGGAAAATATAGGTCACTTTCCACGTGGCGCGATTGTGTTCGCAAATTGAGGTACTGCACCGTCCAATCACATCATCTACATTGAAATAGTCCTTCAGACTGCGTATTTCGATTGATGAGTCGAGATGAGACAGAACGACGGGTCTATCATTTGAATTTTGGTTTGTTTGACAAAATGTTGTGCCTAACTTTAACAATGCGTGGGCACGGTTCGGGTTGAATCGGTTTGTTTCTCAAAACGTAATCAAATTAATCGGCGGTGAAGTTATGCAGTGCAATTTGTTTTAGTTATAACTTATAACTAACCTAAGAGGAGATAATAATCAAACCACGATTGTGTTATTATCTCTAACAAACTACTTATAATTTGGTTCAGTTCGTTTAAAAATACTTCGTTAGTGCCAAAATCGCATGAAATTGGTTTGATTCAACTAGTTTTGTACCTGCTTTTTAAATTAGTTATCCGTGAACGAGTGAGTAACTCTTTATTGCTTATTGGGTTATTATCTCTAGCAAACTACTTATAATTTGGTTCAGTTCGTTTAAAAATACTTCGTTAGTGCCAAAATCGCATGAAATTGGTTTGATTCAACTAGTTTTGTACCTGCTTTTTAAATTAGTTATCCGTGAACAAATGAACTCTTTATTGCTTATTGGGTTATTATCTCTAGCAAAATTCAACATCTACTATCGTCTGTAGTTAAGTTTATACGATAATGTTTGGCTCGTGCTTTTAATTAATCAATTTTTATGCTAACTGCTAGGTGGCAGCAGGTAGAGAAACCTTCAATCATTTATCATCTGATGTGTTTTGATTCTCTCCATCCATTTAATTATGTTATTTTTATATATAAATGACAACTCCTCCTTTTGCTTAAACAACAAATTATGAAGGCTGTAATGGAATTATGGTACCGCTCCAATATCACAATACGTGGCATCGCACTTTTCCGATGACTTACATGGTCGTTGTGTTGATCTGTTGTGTCTATCGTGTTTTTGTTACAAATTTATACTTGTAACGTTTTGTAGGTCAGGATAATGTTTGTGGTAGCCAGGGTTTACTGTTGTTAGTTTCATTGCGCAAATTTATTTCTGATTAATTTCTTGGTCACTATAACTAACGTACTCGATTGGCAATCTCTGTAATTGTTTGTGAAGTTCAATGAAATACCATTTTATCGCTTCTTGTAAAAAAAGAAATGCTAAAAAAATAAATAAAAAGGCTTGCCAATGCATTAGTAATGGAGCCTCATAGTTTAGTTTCGTAGTAATCGCAATGACGTTTTTGGATAATGAAAAATAATGTTGCATGTCGTTGTTATATTTAATCATCTGCCATTCTTTATGGGATAATGTTTCCCCCATTTTGTTGTGCCAGAATTTATAGGTTATATATATAGAATTTGGAGGCATCACATGGGGTGGAGCGTCGATGACCTGGCTCGACGGCCCGTCATCTTAACGTTTCAAACTCGAATACATTTAGAGTTTGAAACGAGTCAAATAACCGTAGATATGATTCTATACAATTGATGATAGAAAAATAAAATTTGAAATCGTAAAAACTACAATAGAATGAGGGAAAAGGATCCGGCATTCTTTGCCGGATTCTTTTTCTGGAGATCATAAGGATCCCGTAATCGTGATTGTGCATCATACATCGTACGGTCAGAAATCATTTTAAAATTTAAAATTTAAAATTAAATATACATAGTACCTAACGAAAACTGACCGCACGATATACGATGAACGGTCACGATCACGGAATCCCTAAAATCCCCAGGCAAGGATCCTTTTCCTAGAATAAGGATGTCGCCCGATCCTTTTCCTAGAATGAGAATGTCACACTATACTTTACTCATTATAATCATCATCCTCATCAAAATTATCATCACCATGCAAAATTATCATCACCGTCTCTACCACATCTTTCATTTTCCTTCTTCAATTTGTTGCAAAGTATCATTAGTAGTATAGTCATTTCCAGTGAATGGATGAATGTGGTGATCAATGTCAGCTAAAGGAACATCAAACAAATTTCGTGTGGGGCATTCCAATATCACGTAAAAATTGACATTTTTTTCACTATTGTGGTACTTTGCGTTAGATCGCAAAATCTCTTTCGCGACGTGATATTCTGCGCTACATTACAATGTCTTGTGTTTTTTTTTCAAACTATGCTCTAAACTACTTAATTTCACGAGAGACAATTATTCTTTAATCAGAAACATAAATAATATAATCAAATGGCTCAAAATCTTTTAACACATGGTGACAAATCGCTTATTACATATTTTGATTCTTAATCATGATTAGGTAGCTGCAGCCGCCCGTTGGATTAGGGCCACTACTTTGCTTCTTGCTGATTTGGCAGCACATGGTGTTTTCTGGAGTAAGCTTGACCAGCAACTCTATGCAAACAAATGAATACAAACAATATTAGAGAAAGAAGAGCCGAACACAGAACTTAACGCCAATGGCGAAGACAGAAAATCAGATTAGGAGGGCCTTTAGGCTATAGAAAGAAATTAGTCTTGGAAGAAAATTAATGGGAGAAAAATTAAAGGTTTTTTTTTTTTTTTTTGTATTGTATTGATATGGAAAATTTTGATCAAACGAGAATGGTGAAGCTTTAAATTTTGTATGAAAAATTTAGTATTGAAATGATTAGATTGTAAGAACAAAACTTGTTTATGGGTTGATAAAAAAATTAACACATTCGAACAAAAATTTAAGATGATGACTTTAAAATTTGATATTGTTCTAGACTATATATGCCTTTTTTTTATATCGACGGGCAAAACATAAGGCATAGTTTTAATATGGTAAAAAATAAGGCAAATTATAAGGGGGTTTTTTTCGTTTCAATTTAAAAAAATCTAGAAAGTGTTGGAAAACTAGAGAGTCCCGAGGCCAGTTGGAGTTGCAAAACCCCACTAACCAATAAACCACAGGCTCATTTTTGTAAGGGTAAACTACCAATTTAGTCCATAAATTATCACCTTAGTGAAAATTAGGTCCCTAAACTATTTTTTCAGAAAAATTAGTCCCTAAATTATAAAAATCTGCCAATTACATCCTTAATGTTATATTCGAAGTTAATTTATATTCAATTTTTCGTCAATTTAAGTCACGTTACTTGCATGTGATACACATTGGAGTGTAGATTTGTAGTTTTTCATAAAGAAATAATGTATGGAGTTAACTTTGGAGGAGAAATTGGTAATTTTTCATAAAGAAATAGTGTAAGTTAACTTTTGAGGGTAAATTAGACATTAAATTCCGAACCTATATGAAATATTAAGCACTTATAGACGAGAAAATGATGGTATTACACTCTAAAGTGTATCAAGTGACTGAAGTTGATGAAAAATTGGATAAAATAGCTTTGAATAGAATAGTAGGGATGAAATTAGCAATTTCTAATGAATTTAAGGACTTATTTTACCAAAAAAATAATTCAGGGACCTAATTTTCACTGAGGTGATAATTCAGGGACTAAATCGGCACTTCACCCTTTTTGTAAAAGCATGTAAAGAGTACATACAAAGCGTTGAAATTTCAGCATAAGTCCGGATTAGCATTGGCCACCACGTGGTTCCGCCACTGCTTAAGGCATTGATGTATTGATTAACGCTCATAGCTAATCGAGTGATGTTGAAAATTTCATATAATGAGAATTCATCTGTGATAATATCTCAAATCAATAATAAATATCATTTAAAAAGTTAAACACGTAATAATATACAACTGACTATGATTATAGCCCGTCCCGGAGATTTCGTACGATGGATGTGAAATGACGAAAATGCCTTTGGGCGTTAATTAAGGTATGTGTGTGAATCTAAGTTTGGGAGTGTTTGGTTGGTGGTATTTGGACCACACACACACACACACACACATTCACACACTCTTTCTCTCTCTCACTCCCGTACTCTCTCTCTCTCTCCCTCTCGATTTTTGTACGGACACACCCATAACCCTTGCAAACTTAACAGATCGAAGGTGTGAAGCACCCCATTGTGTTCCTGAGGTCTAGACGAACACATTGGAACCTATTTCAGGTAAGGATACCTTTGAAAACCCGAGTTCTCATAACCTCCGATTTGTGCACTATTCATGCTCACGTAAAATGTTGTGTTTTTGGAGATTCTAAGTTCATAGGAAGCTTAAGGAGGTCCTTACGAACCTCAGAGTGCTTCGTTGGAAGAATTTGGACGTCGAAATTGCGAGATCGGAGTGTTTCATTTTGGCCGGAATTATCGAGGCTTTTTCCGGCGAATCCCCGACGAGTTGGCGGTCGAGTTAGGTATGGTTGTGTTCATCTTTGTAAGATCTTCATTTTGGTATAAAGTACGTAGAAAATGGTGCAAAAATGAAGGAGAAACCATAGTTGGAAATTTTTCCAGAAACCGACGACCGGCGATTCGCCGGTTAAGACATGGAATATTTCGTCAGTCTTGACGGAATATGCTGACGCTGTCAGTCATCTTTAACTGTTACCGTTGGGTTTTAATGGAATATTTCGAGGAATATTCCTGACGGCGTTCACTGACGCCGTCAGTGTGCTTATCACGTGGCTGCGCGTTGGGGCGCGTCTGGCCGTGCCTTGGCCGGCGCGTGGCGGCGCGTAGATGGTCGGAATTTTTTTTAAAAAATATGGAGATGTTCGTGAGGTTGTGTAGATCACGGTGGTATATTCATATACCCAATTTGAGTAGTGTATGAGAAGTTATTTCTAAGGTTTCGATTATGTGCGTTAATTAACGTTATTTCAGTTACTTCTCATATAGGCGAGACCTATCTAGAGGACGAGTGTAGCCAGGCTAGGCACGGGGGTTATGACCCGGCTACTTATCAATGAGTGAGCTTTTGTTTTCCGTATATACCTATATAAATGAGATTTTTCCCAGAAAATCAGTTTAAGTGAAATGTGATATGAAATATGATATGAAATGCCATGCAAAATATCTATTTATTTTATTATGCGTTATTGATTACATATATTAATGTTGGTGCTGCGGACGCACATGTAAGTGACAGGTAAGTTTATATTCTAGTTATGATGAGAACGAATGATGTGATGTGATGTGATATGATTAGAGCTCATAAACCTGCACACTGATATAGTGCTCCCGCCCAGAGATAGGGGCTCAGTCCTTCACGTGATGTTCACCTCCCGCACCACATGCTCGCCTTGGATCCAAGTTAGGTGCTCAATCCTGTCGAATAGACCACTATAGGTGGGTTCAACTTGTAGGTGACCCACAATTTATCGCACAGTCTTCACGTGATCATAGCACTAGAGCATATTAGTTTATATTCAGTAATGTTGTGTAGACCACTAGAGGTGGTATTGATGTGTGTGCAGGATATATATGATATGATGAGATTGTTATGAACTATATGATATGATGAGATTGTTATGAGTTATATACAGCCGAGGGCTGAGATGATATCTAGTATTCAATCACATTCACAAGGTTATGATTTGGCATTCAGTTATGATACTTTGGCATGTCATACATTCATTCATATATACATATTTTCCAGCAGTATTTTGAGAATTATATATATGAGTATATACTTTATTTCTGGGAAATTATACAGGTTTTACGGCCATGGGTTATAACTTTTGAGAAAAGAAATGTTTTGAAAAGATTTGTTTCTGACCCACTCAACTTTGTTTTTCGCCCCTCCATGTATTCGTTGGTGGCAGACGAGGAGCTCATCAGACGTTCTGTCAAAATTCATTTATGTAGGACCACCTTCGGGTGTTATCTCTATTTAGTACTTCTGCTTGACTGCACGTAAACTTTTATACTCTGTATTAGTGGAATTCACACTTCTTTTACACTAGTACTGCTAGTGTTTTGGGTTTAATTGATCCGTAAACTCTATTCTTTATTGCTTCCGCACTGTGCACATGGTTACGTCACTCTCACTTGACAGCCAGTACGTCCCACTTTCAGGTCGGGGTGTGTCAACATCTGCTTTAGATAAAAATATAATAATTATAAAACTGCTGCAACCAAAATGGTCAGATGTTCTATCATATTCACATGATGACACAAAAGATGGAAGCAAGTGATTGGGTAATTAGCATCCATCAGTCCTAATCAAAAAGTAGGGTAATTAACAAAGGTCAAGGATAATTTATTAAATTAACAGAGTCCGATGGAGTGCAAATAATTTATTAAATCCTCTTCCCACACAACCAGTTTTCTCAGCAGGCCAGGCTTCCACTATGAAGTACTATTAAGCAACAAAACCCACTATGCGACTCAAAAAGACATAAAAAGAAAAGATTACTTATGACAAATCTTGAAACTTAATTAAACTTTGGTTGCAAGCAACACACTAATGAATCTCCTTTGTGGCAGACATTATAATCAAAGCATGCAATCATAATTAATCTCAGGTAAACCACAAATAGTGAGGATTAGTTGGTCATGTTGGGATAATTTCGATACAAACTTTGTTTTGTTAAACATTTCGATACAAACTTTAGTCTGCCCTCACTCTTACAAAATTTACATTTTTATACTATTGTTTGGACCAAATATTATGCCTTCGGCCCGTGCAATCAAGGTCCTTGGAAACATAGTTCTAGGTCGTTGGATGTGAGAGATGTTAAAATAATTATTTAATCACAATAATTGTCTCTTAATAATGTATTAAATTATCTTTGCATTTTCTTATTATTTAGGTATGAAATAATAGCTTGGGCCAAAAATGGGTTAATTTAATTTGAAAAGCCATGAACCTCGGTCCAATAATGATTCCTCAGGCCAATGGGCTTTCAGCCCAAAAGCGGCTTGATTTGACCGAGCCCTTGTGGAAGTAGGGTTGTGAAAGGATTAATTTAGACGTGGCTTTGTCGAGGTGAACTGAATTTACCAAGGATGAGAACGAGCTCTATTTAGATGTGAATCATTCTAAAGATCATAATTCATTCTTCGCCCTCAGTTGTCAATTAGCACACTTGCATTTACAAAAAAAACGTAGTTAGCTCATAGTTATACAGCCTGCGCGCCACGTAAACTCTGTAATTCTTAAAATAAAAAACTATACATTAAGTAATTAGCTAGACATTCGGATCTTTGATTCCCTCTAAAGAACAAGCAAGAAACAATATAATTACATAAGCGCGAGCCAAAAACACAAAAATAAACCAATCACATATACATAACCAACACAATAATTTATTAGGTTTACTTAATATGAGCTATCTATCTCCCTGGGTTGCTATCATATGCATATTTTCACAGAGATAAATTACAATTGAGAAGCGTTCAAGTATCTTCCTCACACGCAAGTGACATTTACCACAGTAATGGAAATGTGTTGAGTTTTTGCAAGATGGCGTAAGTTTGAACTTTGTCGGTGGCTAATCTAACAGCTAATCTAACAAAATCTATTGTTGGATAAAAAAAAAATTCTCTCTCTCACACTCACTCGTAATCGCTCGTAAATAGGATTAAATCACAAATCATGAATCATATGACAAGTAGAAAACCAAAACACGCAACTGACGCTATTGCTGAACCTGTTACTGCAACTTTCATGCAGTACTCGCTCCAGTCACTCAACGGGAGCTTTCAATCTTTCTATAAGGTCCGACCGCCACCTACACTACACCGACCCGTTATTCCTCAACATATAACTAAACATGCATCAACTAAATCATTCATTGAAATTTCTTATACAACTCTCGAAATGTGTAGGCAATCTAACATAGCGTTAAAACATATATTATCATGTATCTATCTCTCTTTTTATGTACTGTATAAAGTCGCTCTCCTAGCTAGGTTCTTAAAATGGATGTGCACTGTCAAGTTTACTATTTTACGGGCCTCCTTTGGCATTTCCTGTCTAATCATATCGAACTATTAGGGTTTATTAGGATTGAGAGGAGAGCGAAGTTTGCGATGTCCTGTATCGATCCATCGGTTTGGATGTGGTTGATGTACATTGCACTTAATTTGTAATTTTTTGTTTGTTTTTTTTTCTTTTCAAGTGATGTTATTCTTATCATCTATTTATGTCAACTCTCTAATAAAGATATGATCGATCAACTCATGGGGGTCTTACCTTTATTAAAAATAATAATAAAAATAGATGGTAAGAATACAATTTTTTTTTTCCGTCTGATGACGAAATCACCAATTCAAGAGAAATATTGTCCAATATTTGGGAAGCAATAATGGTATTTAATTTAAGTAAGGACCGACTTTCACCGCCCATTCCATCATTCTTCCTCCCTTGTCTTTGACTATTTGTAATGCGCATGGAATTCATGTTTTTCAATTCAATTATTGACCACTGACCGACTCCACTCTGGCCACTAGCGCCTAGCCATTCATGTTTAGTCCATCGACATGACGCAAGACATTTGAAGAAAATGTCTGTACGAAGCTGAGCAATGAGTAGGAAGTTTAAAGTAATTAACCGAGTAACGTGGTCTCTGGGCTTCATCTTTACCAATTAAAATATACCGACACTAAATTTTTCTTTTTTCCAACAAGAAGCGGTAATGGTATTTCATTCATCGTAATGGTACAGATTTCAGTACATAAAAATCGACAGTTTCAGCATTGAAAAAATGAATCCAGATAGAGAGATACCTCTGAATGCAGTACTGCTCAATAGGAGGAGTGGAAGCAGATAAACAGAGATGGATCTTTGGTTGCAGATGCTGTATTGGGCAGATCAAATCACTACAAAATACAAAGCAATTGAAACAAGCAAATCAGAAAAGAATACAAAGAAATCGAAGCACTACAAAATACAAAGAAATTCATCATAATTAGGAACTGGGTGTTAATGAAATCGAAACAAGCAAATCAGAAAAGAATAATAATGCCACTTCAAATTTACATCAAAATAAGGACCTCCTGGAAGCAATTTCTTTTTTTTTTTTTTTTTTTCAGTTGCAGATCGAAGCAATACAAAGAAAGAGAGACTGAGAGGCTACACAATCACAATCAGATTGAACCTGGAACGGAGATGCAGAGCTGAAGTTCACAGAGAAGGTTGCAAAGGGGAGATGCAGAGGATGAGGAGGAAGGTTGCGAAGGGGAGATGCAGAAGATGAGGAGGAATGAAGACAGCGGCAGAGAGAAGAGAAGATAGTGTTAGGGTTTGTTGAATGATTTAGATGGTGTAATTTTTGAAAAAGACAAGGGGTATATTTGTCTTAAAATGTTATAAATTTGTGTTCCATGGAGGTAGAACAAGTCGTTCCAGGGGGTAGAGGCGGAACGAAAAATCACCCAAAATGTGTCTCGTGGAACAGCTCGTTCCACCCGTTTTAGGTGCACCAAACGTGGGACGGAACGCCTCGTCCCATTCCATTCCGTCCCGTCCCACGTACCAAACGCACCCCATAAGCACAAGGGTGCCAATTGTGTGCCCTGCTTCCTAAGCCATTGAATACGTTTGTGATGTTGAACAACGTGGCGTGTGAATTTCAACTTTTCAGACGGAATTAAGAACTATACAGGCAGCGTTTTGGGCTAAAGAAGCCGGTAGGCCCAGTTAACTGTGTGGACCAAGAATTACGGGCAGCGTTTTGGGCTAAAGAAGCCTGTAGGCCCAGTTAACTGTGTGGACCAAGGTCTGAGATTGAAATCGGACTGTCACTATTTGGACTATGATCCATGACTTTGAGTCCTTTATTGGATGAGGCCCTTGTAATATTTTTGTTTTATTACCGATATGATAATTCACGTTAGATTTATCTTATCACGGGGAGGAAATTTCAACACGCGTAAGGACAAATGCTCTTATCCAATAAATCGTACTACATATTAAATTTCTGGTGGACGGGCCATGGGCCAACTCCAACAACACCGATACTGTTCTCACTTGGCCACTTGCTCAATTCGTCAGGTGTGGGGTTTTAATACAGAAGGCCTCGGTGATAGTTAGAATATGGTAGTTCTATTTAAAGGGTTTGTTCTCAAGCCTTCTGGCCAACGTGGGACAGAGGAATTCTAACACTAGTAATTGGTTATACATGTATAATTTTACGAAATAACAAACATGTGACAATGAATTCTCTTTCTTTATGTCTTTCCTAGGATAGGATCCTCTTTGGATCCCATCCTTCTGGATCCTCTTGACCTTACCTGCCCAACTGAATTCCTCCCAATGCAGATTTCAGTTAATCTATGAGTTTTTACCCAGTCGAAATGCGCAATTTCAGTACGACGAGCCAAAGTACATCTTCAACGACTACTACAACATTGCCAACTTGGACGACACCAATGCTTTTGCCGGTAACCAGCTTCGGGAAAGGCACGACACCAACTTGGACTTTGAAGAATAAGGAATAAGAAATAGACAACTAATAAAATATACACCATGTTGCACTGAACTCATCGAATATTAGTATAGGCTTTGTTCTTTCTTTTTGAATTCCCCTTCTGACGGGAACCTTATAATTCACGGATCTGCCTTCTCTGCCCTCCCACCTCTCATACACTCTCATCCCCTCCTATTTGTACGGTCATAGTTAAGTCACATCAACATTTTATATTACTATTATTTTTTGTCTTATTATCTTTATAAAAAAAATCAATATAAAATGTTGACGTGATTTAATCGTGACCGCACAAAATATAAGAGAATATGAGTCTATGGGAAGTGGGAGGGCAGATAAGCCAGGTCCATAATTCACACCGAAGATATTAAAAAAGGAATTAATTCAGTTACATCCAACAATAATGGAAATTCTTGGAGTTGACATTTGCGATGCTCATTCTTGTGCAATCTGAAAATCTAGTAGCGTCATCTTGGATTTTTC
Source organism: Heteromeles arbutifolia (assembly GCA_024362995.1). Taxonomy (NCBI): domain Eukaryota; kingdom Viridiplantae; phylum Streptophyta; class Magnoliopsida; order Rosales; family Rosaceae; genus Heteromeles; species Heteromeles arbutifolia. Next base: position 6,952,714 of record JANCRC010000018.1, on the reverse strand, counting down.
AATATTTAGATTAATATGCATACAAACATTGACTTTCCAATCGGAAAAGTTAAGTGTAAATATTTAAGTTAATTATGACATTTGATCACATCTTAAAATCGTTAAATTTCCGATCTAAAATATTGACATGTAACTTGTGTTTAGAGTTATTTTTGACGTTTGAATTTATTTTATTTAATTGTTTACGATGGGCAATAATGTGGTAACAACAATATAAGTTTAATATTTATTATTATTTTAGAGGACAATTATATTTCAAGAACATGTGATATATGTTTTGAGGACTATACTGTTGAAGATAAACTGGATCAGAATTATGTCATGTCGTTACATTAAGTTTGATTTTTGTTTAAGAATAAAAAATATTATTTCATTGCCTAATCATTTTCATTTATTTTGTTTGTAGAAACCCCAGATTTTTGCTTCTTACAAGACAAATTTTTAGAAAGCGAGTGGAGAGTTGAAATGTCCCAAATATCTCTAAATACTAGATATGTGTAAGGCACACAACTTTTTTTCAAAGAAAATTCTAACAGAGTTAGAAACATATGATAAAATAATTTCAAAAAATTGATACGATAAATCGTTTAAAGTTTTAGTTGATATATGATATTGTTACAGAAAACATGTAGATCCACATCCACTCCATCCAGTAAAGTCGGCAAAAACTCATAGAACGACTGGTCAAGCGCGTTGAAAAACAGGCAAAGGCAAGAGTCCACTTCGACGGAAGGATCCCTTTCCACCAAATCCACCTAATTTGGGATTCGAACTGTTAAATTTTGATCCAACGGCTACAAATAAGATGATCTTTAAAAATTATAATAAATGTAGCCGTTGAATTTTGACCCCATGAATTTGGTGGAAATGAATCCAGAGAGGATCCCTTTCCCATTTTGACTACCAGGAAAAGAAAAAAAAATCCTTTCTCTTTCAAACATGGCGTGCTATTTTTCCATCACCGACGATAAATTTGACTTGTAGACAAAAATCCATTACGTCAAAGTCATCGACGTCGTACACGTTCGTTCACACCAATCTTTCCGTCCACCAGCTCACACCCTAACCAAACCTCCTGCCCCCAGTCACAGGAGATCCCAAACGACAACTTAACTCTTCATCAGCCACCTCCGATCTGAGAACTAAATGTGAGTACGGCCGTTGCTTCCAGCGTCGACGATAATATCAAGGGCTCCAACTGACCCGTCACAATACCCAATCTCATCTCAGCCGTCCATTGCTCCTCGTCTTATTATTACACCAGCGCCACACCGTATCAATTTCTCTCTCTCTCTGCCGGCGAGGACGAATGCGAAGTGGGGAAAGACCTCGCGACGGCTGAGTTTCTGACTTGTAACTCGTTCGGACTCCGACGAATCGGCGCGGGGCTTGGCGCTTGGCGCGCGAGGTTTGCTGCGACGGCAGAGCTGGCAAAAGCCACGGCGGCCATGAGAGGGAGCGTGTGGAACCGTCGGACGGTGCAGAGGCTGCGGCAGTTGCTGATCTCGACCGTTGGATCGATGAAGGTGAAGCTTCTGCTGTGCTGTTGCATCGGATTCACTCTCATCGTGCTCGCCAGTCGAGCTTCGGATTTCATGGGATGGACGAGTCACACTGCGGCTCTGGAACGGTTCTCGGATTCCCGGTTCGTACAGTTGCTTAGATTTTTTCCCAAAAACTCCACATATCCGTATTATTCGCTAATTATTTAATTAGGCAAACTTCCACTTGCACATCACTGTTAATCATTCTATTTTTAGTAAATAATTAAGCTCGTTGTTTATACTTTGATGTTCTACTTTCTGCTCATATCTATATTTAGAAAGACTGATTCCAAAGATTGATTAGAGGGAAGAAAACGGCTTGGTAGTTTGCAACAATTTCGTTTTTTCGAATATGAGTGTTTGATGCTCTGTTTATACCTGTATTGTTCGGGTCTGTCATGAGTTGTGGTGCATATTATGAACTATGGATGTTGTAGCAGGCATGATTCCGATGGAAACGGAACATTAGCTATTCGAAGATTTGGTCACTTTTCTGCTGGTTTTTTTAGCCAGAATGGTCACTGAGATTGACATAACTCCTCACTTTGGTATTTGGTATTGAAAATCGATAGAAGTGATCCTGTGTATGATTGACGGTGGACAAACCCAGGACAAGTTGTATCGATTTTCAATATTAGGGACCAAAGTGAGGAGTTATGTCAATCTCAAGGACTATTTTGGCTAAAAAACCCTGCTTCAACCCATTTTCCAAATTGGATAAGATTGGGAAGATTAAGCTAGCTTTGTGTTGTTCTCATTTGCTTCTTTAAAGAGCACACTCCTAGAAAATTTTCAATTGGCTTATTGATGATTGTATCATAGTAGAGATACCGTTCGTTAAGCATCCATGCTGAAATTTGCAATTTGTATGCAGGAAAGGATACTCTATTGTAATGAACACATGGAAGAGATATGATCTTCTGAAGCAGTCTATTTCTCACTATTCTAGATGTCCTCGGCTTGATTCAATACATATTGTGTGGAGTGAGCCAAGTCCTCCGTCAGATTCTCTCAGAAAATTTCTGGACCACATTGTACATCTGAACACTCGAGATGGGCGACAAGTTGAATTGAAATACGATATCAATAAGGAAGACAGTTTGAACAACAGATTTAAAGAAATTAAGGATTTGAGAACAGATGCTGTTTTTTCAATCGATGATGATGTTATATTCCCTTGTTCTTCAGTGGAATTTGCTTTCGATGTTTGGCAAAGTGCATCGGATACAATGGTTGGCTTTGTGCCTCGTATGCACTGGATTGATCCGGTATGTTTCAATCTGTACATTTTCTCGTCATTTAGAGAGTATTATCCAACATTCTTGCCGTTTTCTCTATATCTTAAGCTTCTATGTTGGAAAATTCATATTAATTTCTGTTTGAGGTAGAAAGCTGGTTTTGATCTATTTGAGCTCGAAACTATGTATTGTTCTTTACTTTTTAGGCTAGCCAACGTTTACTGAAGAAACACCGTTTCTTATTAACAATTTTGCAAACTCTGTATGGCACACTTGGTCAGCTGTCTTACCAAATATATGCTCACTGTGCAGAAAGGTGATAAGAATCACTACATATACGGTGGATGGTGGTCGGTTTGGTGGACAGGCACATACAGTATGGTACTGTCTAAGGCAGCCTTCTTCCACAAAAAGTACCTAAGTTTGTACACAAATGAAATGCCAGCATCAATCAAAGAGTTTATAACCAAGAACAGGTTTGCACTTTTGCTTTGTTCATCTGTTTCTTACTTTTCGAATGCTTTCATCTTTTGAGCTCTCTGTGCGGGTGTGCCGGTGTGCGGTGCGTGTGTTTTGCAAAAGTTTTTTCTTAAATATGGGGTTTGATTTCACCAGGAACTGTGAAGACATTGCAATGTCCTTTCTTGTAGCAAATGCAACTGGTGCTCCCCCTATATGGGTGAAAGGTAATAATACATCCTCCGCAATGAAATTGTGTTCATTTTGGCTTTTGAAAACTTGGACAGGATGTTTCTGCATAATGTATTTTTACTTGGTGCATATCAGAAAGCGCTTTTGCAATACCTTAGTCCGTTCACCATTCATTTTTCATTTCTATTGTGGTATTTTCTTTTCTGATTACCTATGTCTCGCTACGCATTACTGTACTTCTCATTCAGGTAAAATATTCGAGATTGGTTCAACTGGCATCAGTACCTTAGGAGGTCATACTGAAAAAAGAACCAACTGCGTCGATAGGTTTGTTGCCGGGTTTGGACGTATGCCATTGGTACCCACATCCGCGAAGGCCGTTGACAGTCGCAACAGCTGGTTTTGGTGATTCCACAGCACGCTTACATATTCCTCGATCAAATCCTGGAAGAACAAAAATTTCCACACTTTCGGTCGGTACTTCTCCGTTCCTCAGATGTATAATATTGAATTCTACGAAATGTATGCGTTTTTGCGACAGCAGCCAATTTAGTGCGCTCATATAGATTGATAATTCTTGTATTCTAACCGTGTAACACAAGGCAGGCAGTCGCTATATGGGTGATGAGATAGGTCTTTTCGAGTCCTAGTTTGTATCAGGTTGATGTAGAATGAACAGTACTTCTCGGCGTCACAGTTAGAAGACCGGCGAGGAATTTACGACATCCTAGATCGGTTAAAATAACCGTCGATGAGTTTACCACCCCCCAAAATCTACATATGCCTTGTTCTTGAATTCAAAACATTTCCTTACTATTTCGGAAATATTCTGCCTAGCATCTCGTGGTAATCTTCTTACTATTTCGGCCGAACGGTTGCGAAATCGTCATTCATTTCTTATTGCGATCAAACTGGATTACAAAACTGAGAGATCTGCAAATTCTCTCGGTCAAATTCGTTCCTCCACATAATTTACTCAGGGCCGGAATACATCCCTGGCAGTGCCAGATGTCGGTACCCCGTCATAATTTGGCAAAACTACAAAACTTTGTTGTGGTTACCGTAGGATGTACTGAGAGGGAAGCAAGTATCTTCGGCGCCAGTGCTCCAAAGGAAATTGGCATACCTGGAGGCGTAATAGGGATTGTCTGGCTCCTCTGCCATTGCTTGCTGGTATCTCTCTTCTGCACCCCACAGGTCTTTCCTTACTATCCACAAGAAGTCCGCGTACCGGATCAAAGCCTCAGCGTCTGGTTTCTTCCCTTGCACGGCACGCCTGAAGCACTCCTCGGCCCTGCAAACGCAAACATAGATCACACAACACCGGTCAAACAAAATTACACGACAATTTGAGTCCTATCGTATGAAAAGCAAAGAAACAATTTCATCATAACCGAAAATCCAACTCCGGTAGAGGTCTTGATGCTACAAAATCATCACAATTACATCATGCTTAGTTGCTCAAATTCGAAACCAAATCATTTACATAGAAATGTCGATTGAAGCATCGAAAAACCTAACCAAATCTAGTCGCTTATCAATGATTTTCGGTCATGTTAGATTATGCAAAATAGTAAGCATATTGAAGCAGATAGTTTGATAATTGATACTCACCTATTGTGATCGCGAGCCACGACATGGAGGAATTGTGCATAGTTTGAGAGCAGAAGTGCATTGTGAGGATCCTGAGCTAAACCCATCTGGTACAAAAGATCGGTTCTAAAGTAGTGCTCATGATAATCCGGTTCGACATTCACAGTTATCGGTGACACGAATTGCTGCACCGTTGCGTGATCAAGAGCCTCATCCCTCATTTCTGATTGCATTCTCGAAGCTTCCTCCATCACAGAGTTCCACAACTTCACATCCTCCTCTGCAGTGAACTCCTTATCATTGAACAAGGAGACACCATACATCTTCTCAAGATCAACAATGGCATGCCTGATTGAACTTTCCGAGGTCAAATTGTCACGAAAATCGGCCTTACTGCCCTCATTCGAGGTCTTTTTCACAACCCTAGTAGAATCGTCGTCGGAAATATAATCGGATTTCGAGTAGGGTTGTTTCTCTGTCTCAGTCTCGGTCAAAGTCTCAGCCATAACAGGCAGAGGTGTTGCAGCAACAACATTGCAATTCATCGAATACACACTGAAATTCGCCAGCAAGATCATCACATAAACCATCAAAGTCGGCGACCCCGAAAACACCTGCTGGAACAACCACACAAATGACATGATCATCTCTCTCTTCTGCACCTTCGTTATCACCTCCTGCAAATCTTCAGAGTACAAACTTTCCCTTATACTCAAAGCGTGGCTATGGAGCTCACGGATTATAAACACCATGGAAGAGAAGGCCTTGTTCAGGGAGCAAAAAGTAATCTCCCCTGCTCCTCCTTTAGGACCCTCTTCCCTTTGCTGCCGCTGCTTCTTCTTGATTAACCGGAGCGAAACCGGAAACTCGAGGCTGTTGGCCTTTCTTTCCATGGCGGTTCTGACGATTTCGCTTCTCTCCGGCCAGTCCGGCGGCTCCGGATGAATCCCGAGCAGAGAGGGTTCCAACGCAGTGAACTTGAAGCTTGAAAACCGCGTCGAAAAGCCGCTGCCTTCGCTGTTTTCGCCTTCTGGGTAAGTCAAAATCGGAGAGATATTCGAGGTCTTCGACGCCACAAAAGCCGGTTCCTCGACGTTCTCGTCACCGTCCTCGGAAAGACTGAACCTTTGCGCCAATCCCTCAATCTGGTTCGACAATTCTTCGTACGAGAAATCATCAAACTTTGATTTGCAAGACTGGTTCGAAGTACGTCGACGTTTAGAATCACCCGACCCGGAAGAGTTTAACCAACGAACGAACCCGCAACCCAGAGGTCCACTGCTTCTTCCACAGGGTTTTGTCACAGAAGGGAAAGAAACCGAAACCGACGACGCTTTCGAAGAAGAAGAAGAAACTGGTGCTGAAATCTGCATCATGCTCTGCCAGCTCTTAGAACAGGGTACGATTCTGGAACCCATATCTCGAAATCAACGATCAGGATTTGGAGAAGACGATTGAGAAATATGAAATACAGAGAGCCCAAAAGCCGAAAATTGCAAGGAAAAAAGAAGTGGAAAAATGGAGGAAAAGCGGTTCAGTTCACACTGCCTGAATTGACTGGGGAAGTCCGTGTGCAACAAAAAGTGGAGCTGCTGGAGATATTTTTAAGATATAATTTTTTTGTTTTGGATTTTTTGGATCCTCCAAAATGTGTCTAACTGGGTTCTAGCTCTAGAACTCGCTTGATGAATAAGTTGCTTTTGCTTCCATTTTAATCCAACCTGACAAAAAAGCATAACCACATTCTATAAATGGAACAGAAAATCAACAAGATATTAGCTTAACTCTTTATTGTTCACTGAATTTGTTCAACGTCGATCATTTTTGTCATTCCGTGAAAATCTCTCTTAAATAAGTAGAAAATGGCAAAAAAATTTCACGAAAGAACCAAAATGATTGATGGTCGACAAACTCAGATACCATTTCTATTGATTTCAAATTTTAGGAACAAGATGTGCAGTTATGCCAATTTCAGAAACTACTTTGGCTAAAATTCCAAATATAAATTACCAAACAAAAACAAAAGCTGTGCAGAAAAAAAGAAGGTAGTTGCAAAAAATTTCATGTATGAAAGAGAAAGAATTTTCGCACTCAGGTTTTGACATTCTGCACTTGTCATGTCCTTTCGACTTTAAATATATCAAACGGAAATCAATGTGAATATTACACAACCAACCACCTCAAATTATCGAAAAAGAAAATCCGAAGAAAAAATTGGAAAACAAGGAATGAAAAAAACAATGTGTGAGATGAAGAGAAAATTACATGATGGGAGATGATTATTTGGCAGGCCTTAGAGAAATCATGAAATGATCTCCATAGATGATGACCACCATGGCTTCAATGGCTTCCCACCACCACCTTACGTCACGAATTGCTTTACCATGGAGGAGGAGCAGACAACCTCACCTTCAAATTTGTACTTGTTTTTTCCTGCTTGTCTTTTCTTCTTTTTGTTGGAATTGACAGAGAGACCCAAAATTTTAGTTGAGAACAAATGGGCAAAACATGGGAAGAACCAGAATAGGTTACAACCTTTTCAGGATCTCTGTTTGTTGGCCGTAGAAAGGTATCACACTTACGCGGACAATTCCTATTGGTTCATTTCAATGATCAATTACTTAAAGATTTTTTTGGCTTACCACCGTATTTATCACGTTTGATGAGTTTAAATTTCGAGATTTATATAGTTGATAAACACAAATTTTAAAATTTAAACTCATATATTAGTGATAAATAAAGGGGTGTGAATTACAACTATTTAAGGATGGTCAGCAAAAATGCGCACTACTTTATATATTATAGTATAAACTGAACTCATGATTCAATTCTTGAAAATTAAGTTCGCACATAATTTTTTCGAAAAAATAAGTTCTTATAGTTTTTAGTGAGTAGAACTTGAGATCTGTGGTTTCAATACAAATATTATTCGTCATCGCCATTAGAGCTGAACTTGAATTCTTTCTGTCACAATGAGATAATTTTAGTGAATTTAATAACTATGTGTATTAAATTAATTAGTTTATAAAAATAAATAAAACCCCTAAATTTACAAGTTTACCAGAAAACAAAAAAAATTATCTTATCCGTGTATAATGATTGCAATCAGTAAGTTTCTTTTGACAGAGAAATGTTACAAATATGTGGAGTATGTCGTCACGGTACCGAGTCACAAGCTAAGGACCACGTTTTTCTCCAGATGCAGCTAACATTTGTCGACGCTACCGCCTCAACTACACACGTGTCTCCAAGATCTGTGGACGTCTGTCGCTGTGCGGTTGGCTCCAAATTGTTTGCACAGCAGAAGTAAAAAGAAAAACCAAATTCAAAACCTAAAAGAAGAAAATCATGCAACTCTTGGACTGATAATTGCAACACAAATTTACAATCTCCATCAAACCACATTGGATAAATATAACCACTTATTAGTAGGAATGTGTTATTTCGCAAAGTTTCGATATTATTAGGAGTAAAATTATACGCTTGTATATTGTACTTATTTTTTTATTTAAAAATGGGGACAATTGCTAAAGTTATATACCATTTTCGGATACGGAGAGATTATTAGGAATTTCATCATACCTATAGCCACAATCCAGCAAACTCAACAGCAAGAAAAACCGAACGCAAAACCTCCCACATTTTATGTACTTATTTTCTCAATTCCAAACTTATATTCAACATAACTAACCAACTAACAATATCATTTGACCGGGGCTCCATATCCAACAGTTGCGCAAAAGCCCATGCATGACTCTATATCCGAAATCCTAACTCCTCTTATCGCTCAATTCGATCGGGGAAGCACTTCCCAGCAAATCTCTTTGATATATATACATGCCTGTAAAAACTCAATAACCATCACAATTATCTCCCCTATAATTTGTAACAACAGTCTCCACCAAACAATATTGTTCCCCTACAAATCTCATCTTATCCACCTCTCTCTCTCTCTCTCAGCCCAAATTAGGTCATGTCCATCGCTAAACTTTGCGATGGACCTACTCCTTGCCTACCAGCCAGTTTCTGGTCGTGCTCCTTAAACACTGCCATTGCCAGCCCCGAGTTAGACACTACCACATTCAGTGTGGATCCAATCCACACAGACATGATTAGCTCGTATAATTGGCTGCACTCAGCTACTGGAACAGCACTGGTTTATGTCGAAGAGGTTTCAAACGATCAACATGGACATGGTGTTTGGGTTAATGTTTGAATATTAGGCTTAGCATAAAGGAAGCCCAAAGGCACCAAAACAAGTTGAAGCCTTCTCAGCCAAGGCGTAGGCTACGTGCTTATGATTGAAGTGATTATTAGGAATGGGGACAATTGCTAAAGTTATATACCATTTTCGGATACGGAGAGATTATTAGGAATTTCACCCTACCTGTGGCCACAATCCAGCAAACTCAACAGCAAGAAAAACCGAACGCAAAACCTCCCACATTTTATGTACTTATTTTCTCAATTCCAAACTTATATTCAACATAACTAACCAACTAACAATATCATTTGACCGGGGCTCCATATCCAACAGTTGCGCAAAAGCCCATGCATGACTCTATATCCGAAATCCTAACTCCTCTTATCGCTCAATTCGATCGGGGAAGCACTTCCCAGCAAATCTCTTTGATATATATACATGCCTGTAAAAACTCAATAACCATCACAATTATCTCCCCTATAATTTGTAACAACAGTCTCCACCAAACAATATTGTTCCCCTACAAATCTCATCTTATCCACCTCTCTCTCTCTCTCTCTCAGCCCAAATTAGGTCATGTCCATCGCTAAACTTTGCGATGGACCTACTCCTTGCCTACCAGCCAGTTTCTGGTCGTGCTCCTTAAACACTGCCATTGCCAGCCCCGAGTTAGACACTACCACATTCAGTGTGGATCCAATCCACACAGACATGATTAGCTCGTATAATTGGCTGCACTCAGCTACTGGAACAGCACTGGTTTATGTCGAAGAGGTTTCAAACGATCAACATGGACATGGTGTTTGGGTTAATGTTTGAATATTAGGCTTAGCATAAAGGAAGCCCAAAGGCACCAAAACAAGTTGAAGCCTTCTCAGCCAAGGCGTAGGCTACGTGCTTATGATTGAAGTGACAAGTGACAGAGACCAGCTCACTACCAACCAAAAGTACTTTTTGATGGCATAAAGGTGTAAATACAAGATGACTCACTGCCCTTGGAAGCCCTCGGCCAAGAACAAAGCCCAGAAAGTGAGGCCAAATTGCCTATAAAAGCCAAGAGAAGCATAAGAGACAAAGGCACTCAACCAAGCAAACAAACAACATACAAACTCTGCTCTCAAGCTAGATTTGCATCCAGAAAGCTGAAACTCACCCAGATTCAGTCATTTTAGCAATAGTTCCCTTAGAAAAGCGATCTTTTGTCTAGCGTAAAAACTCTGTTACGTTCCTTTAGTGTTGTAGTATCGATTCCCTCGTGTAAAACTTGTTTACTATACATCATTTTTAGCTTACAACCTCTGTAAACTCAAAGAGAAGTGGCTACAAGAAGTTCAACCTTGCCCGACAAGGTGAAATCTTGCCCGAGTCTCTTTGTTCGTCCTTTAAATTAGTAGATTTGTCGCTTAAATGTACTTTTCAGCATATATTCAAGTTATTTCTTTCAGCATATATTCAAGTTATTTCTAACTGTTTTCTACCTAAAATTCCCATTTGCATTCGGATCTGGTTAACTTAATAAACATGTTTTCATTAAAGAACAAACTGGGACCGAGGAAATAGTTTAAAGGGCCCTAAACTCTCTTCGTTTTGGACATACAAGATTATGAACTCAAAGTCCTTGTTTACAAGGCAAGAAAAAGAACTTAATGCATACTTAATCCATCTATGACAATCCTTTGATAACAAGAAATTTAAGTAACTTGGGGCACAAGTAATCGACTTAAATCACATATGTTCAAACATTTGTTATACTGAGATAACAGTGGCACGCCAAGATCCTTGTTAGCCTTAATTGCGAGCCTCAAGGCCTACACCTAAGGCCCCACAAAGACACATTTCTAACTAATTACTAACTTATTTTGCAGCACACCAGCAAGAGCAAGCCCAACAACACATCCCCGGAAAGCTGTGCGAATGGACAATTCCATCTTAGCCTCAAACACGTGGATCTGGTCGAAGCTTTGAACCTCAGCCGCTGGTAGAGCTTGTATGAAAGGAAAATCAGGAGGATATATGATTGATGAAACGGGAAGCAGTAGTCCAGGGAGAGCTATGTCATATGTAATATACGGGAGGGTTTACTTTGAACATGCAAATGTTGGAGTTGGAATTTTACGTCGACGATCTTTTCAAGCACATGCAACAAGGCTACAAGTAACGACGTGAGTGCAACATCGTTACAATTTTATCGCATGTTTCTGAAATGACTATTTGTGGACATTGAAAAATAAACATCAATACTTCGATTTTAAATGAGTCGTTTTTGTTGTTGCAAGCTCGACACATAAATTCCATATTTACTTATATTTGTTTTGCTTCACAAGTCGAAGGAAATATTTCAAGATGTTCATAGGTTTGAGTATAGGGAATGTACACGTACAAGGATCAATTCAATGACAATTCTCTCCGCCTAAACATCATGAAGAAAATCGACTCTGATGACATTGATTAAATAACGTAAGACACATATTAAACGATGAAGAAGTACAATGACAATTCCCTAAGTCAAAACATTACAAAGAATATCTGGTAACTCCTCAAACCAGCACACAAGTAATCTATATGAAGAGAAAAACGCGATAAACGATGAACATCATTGACTTGGTAGCAGATATTATAAGTAAAAACCATATCCAGTGACCCGCTGCAGCGATAAACCAATGAACATCATTGACTTGGTAGCGATAAACCAAAGTACTTAAAAACCTTCGGATTATAAGGGACTTCAGATTGCCTTACCATCGTAGCTTCAAAGTTTCTATTCTGGACCCAAAAGCAATGCAGCCCATCTTCCTAAGTACTTTGGTTGAAGCCCATGTCCTCAGTCCACGCTGTTATTCGCTTGCAAAACTTTGGTTAAAGCAAACAATTGAGTTGTGTCCTATGTTTAAAGTATTGACGAAATTGTCGAAATTTTTATGAAAATATCTGAAAAATCAATTGTTGATATGGAAATGGGATTGAAATGCAAGCTTCACGCTATATCACTGAGATATAGAAAAATCAATAAATATCGATGATCGTTACCGACACACTATGGAAATTGGCCGGAACTCATGCAGATTTCAAACTTTTGGTTTTCTTTAAGAATTTTTTCTCAAATTTCAACTAAATGAGCTGATATACCATCCCGTTGCAAATTTCCATAACTTACATTGTAGACAACCGATATTGATACATCAATATTTTCATAAAGTTGCCTATCAATATCTAAAACATTAGTTGTGCCCTAGTTTTTGTTCACGATAGTCCATGTTTAATATTATAATTCCCTTTTTATTATTTAGTTAGTTTTCATTTGTTTTCATTCTACGTTTGAGTTATGGATGAAACTCCAACGTAAAAACTATGAACCAAAGTGTGGTTTTAGTTGATTGAGTCAATGCGTTATCTTTGTTATGTAAAAGTTGATTGGGATAATGCGTTGTCTTAGTTATGTAAAACGAAGCGAATCGCTTCTTGAATAGACGCAGACTACAAGCCACAAGAATCACCATCAAACAACCATGCATTGTTCTTCCGGGCTCAGAGCATTGGCTTTGATAAATAACAAATGAAATATTTTATAAGAATTGGTAATATTTTACAAGATTTGATGATCCAAAAACAAAACAAGAAATAACAAAAATCCCAGGACGGGGAAAGGCAGTAATAAGAATATTCGCATTCAGGAGTTTACAAGTGTCGGTCAAACACGAGTTAGCAGACCGAGGCAATCTCCAACCCCCTAATCAGTCAACGCGTCTATCTCTCACTGTTTCCGCCTGTCTCCGCCGTGTAACCCGTGATTCAAACTATCCCCCAAAAACGTCTTCGCCGCGTCCAAGCTCGGAAAATAAGTCGGCTCCAGAAATATCCGACTCAGCGAGTCGCACGCCTCCGGACTCACCACGACTCGGTTCCCCTTCGCCTCCAAGCTCCCCATCAACACCACCAGCACCTGCTTGTACGCGTAGTAGAATCGCTTCAACGCCGACTCAATCGCCTGAAGCGCCTGCAGCAAGTGGATCTTCTCCGAGACGGATTCCGAGTCTGACTCGGCTTTCTTCTCCGAGTACAGCCTCATCGCCGCCTCCTGAATTCTGGGCCCACCTTTGGGGTCCACCTCAACACCCAGTATGTACGGCACCTTATGCCTCAGCTCCTTGCAGAGCTTCGTCACCTCCACGAGCGCCTTCGATCTGAAGCAAAACGACTCCGTATCGTCCACCGTCTTGATCCGCAGCTGGTTCTTCAGCCTCAGAAAATCGGCTGGGTCCATCAGAAGGTGAAGATCCTCTATCTCCGCGAGGAGCTTCCATATCCGTTCGATCACGTAACAGTCGCTCGCGGCCTTTTCCAAGTCTCGAGATTCGATGCGGCTTACCACGCGCTTGAGAAGCTCCCGACAAACGTGGACCCACGACTCGAGGACCTGGTGCGTGGCGTACACCGTCTGGTTCTCATAGTTGTCGACGTGGGCGTCGTACGGGCTCTTCCTCAGCGAATGCAGCTCGCTCGGCTTGCATACGGCGTCGTAATCCAGGCTCGGCTTCCCGGCGAGGTTCGGCTCCCCCAGACCCAACGAGTACGGACAGTTACTCATCTCGCACTCGATCGAGTACAGTATCTTCTGCGCCATCCCTTCCGATTTCTGCCACGTGGCGAGCCGCGGCAGCAAGCTGGCCTCGCTAGTGCGGCTGACCACCGTGTGCTCCCCCGAACTCCACACCTCCGCCATGCTCCCGTCGCGGGCCAGCTCCCCGTTCGACGTGCTGAGATCGACGATCGGCGCCAATCCGCGCGTCTCGCTGTCTTCCTCGTCGTCCTCGATCAACATCGCGATGAGCTGTATCTGGCTGGTAGTGAGCGACTCAAGCCGGCGCTTCCACTCGCGCCGGTTTGAGTACGGTCTAGGGTCGGACAAAACGGTCGAGACGAACCGGAACGAGATTTCGAGAGCTTGGAGAGCCGGCTTGAGAATCGACTCGTTTTTCCACGAGGGGAAGTCGTGGGAGCTCCAGAACTCTCGGAGCTCCGGGAGGCGGAGGTAGTGCTCGTAGGTGGAGCAGGACATTTCGGAGGCGGCGGAAATATCGGTCTGAACTTGGGCGGCGGAGCGAAACGAACCGGGAACCGAAACGTGGAGCTTGGTGGAGAGTTTGGAGGATTTGCTGGGTATGTTGGAGGAGACCATCTTTGCTTTCCAATCTAAATCGACCATTTGAAACTTGTGAGAAGAGAAATGAATTTTGAAAACGTTTTTTTTTTCGTTTTTTTTGAGAACTTTTGGATTTAGGATTTGAGTTGTGTTTGAAACCAAGAAGAAAAGAGGGGGGGGGGTATTTATAGGGCGGGAATTGGAGAGAAGGAAAGGCGTCTGGAATTTCGGGGGGGTGGGTGGGCATGAAGAACGAGGAATTTGAAAGTCGTTTTTGAAAATTAAATTTAAATAAATTTAAATATTTTTTTATTTTTTGGGACACTTGAGGCTTATCCATATCACCGTCTGGTTGTCCAATTTATAATATTTATTCATTCATTTTCTTGGTGTATTATATTGGAAAGGGATCCTTTCTAGATTCCTTCCACCAAATCTACTAAATATGGAGATTCAGATCCTTAAAATTTAATCCAACGGTTAAAATTATTATAACTTTTTAAGGGGGTCCTATTTTTAGCCGTTGGATCAAATTTCAAGGGCTCGAATCCCCTTATTTAGTGGAAGGGATCCGGAGAAAATCCATTTCCTATTATATCTGTGTGCATAATTAAATAATTGTATTCTAAAGCCATCATGTTAGGAGATGTTTGTAAAGTGCTTTTAAATAATTGAAATCATTTTTAAAGAAAATGATTTTGAAATCAATTCTTAGTACAAATACAAGTTAATCTTGAAAAAACACTTAACTGTGCTTCTTGCAAGAACACTTCAAACGCTTTTAGAATCCAAAAATATTTTCTCTAAAAAACGTTTTCAGTCATCAAAATACAAGCCTTCATTGTTTTATTTAAAGACATTTACTTATTTTTGAATATATTCTTAAAATAAGATATATTAATTTGGTGATATGTATATTATTATACGCGCAATTGTAACATAATATGGCCATGTTTACAATGCACGAAAAATTTCTCAAAAAATGGAGAAAAATAAAGAATAAGAAGACGTGGAAGGAAACTGCGTAAGTGCGTATGTATGTTTGAAATGGAATTGTCGAACGTTTGACTTTGGTCAACGTTAAGCGACGTCCATGATCCATCTACAATCTGCTAAACTGTTTTTTAATTCTTCTTTGGAAATAACTCGTTTTCTTTCTGTCTCCAACTGTACACCCGACTTCCTAATTTTAATGACAGCTTTTTAAATTACCTTATTAGGTAATAATAATCACGTATTGATTTACGGCTATATGTAATTTTCTGTGATATTTTGTAATTTCAAAAGGTAGACAACTTGTGACAAGTTACAGTTATCCACTCTTTTCGAGAACCGGGAAGACTCACAGAGTCATTTCAGTCTCCTCCTAGCCACAAGTCTGACTTCCACATCAGCAGCAGGCTTCGAACTCGAGATCTCCAATTTTTAGTTTGAAGGAAGCCTCGCAATCAGTCATTTACCACTGGACCACCAGCTCGTGGTTTAATTTTCTTTGTTATTAATACTCAGGTGAATGGGGAACAATTTAGCTGATTGATTTCAAGTGGTAATGATGCTCATTATCTTATTTACCATTGTTAGATAAGTTTAAATTTGAGATTTATGTAGTAAATGAACATAAATTTTAAATTTAAACTCATTTATGGTAATGAATAGGATGACGAACACTACTACTATTTAAGTGTAAACTTTTATTTGATAAGGTTAAGCTAAAGTTAGAAAGATAGTTTAATATTTCTTTTTCTGGATATGTCTTACAATCTAATTGTTATTACAAATTACACTGTATCGATAGGTCGTCTATTGATTAGATAATTGTTTAATATTTCTATACTTTCAGCTTTTAAGAAATTTTTTAATTTGTCAAAAACATAACACAGTATATTATGTCATCATACATAAAGAGAGATACTTGAATGTACAATTGTCCTTCATTACATAATAACATGTGACGTACCATCTATTTTAGACACATTGATAGTCTCTCCTAAGTTTCACGATGATAGGAGGATTAACATAAGGTTCTCAACAGAGGAAACAAGTTTGCATAGTTTTAGATAAGTAGAATCAAATACAATGTTTTTTTTTTTTTTTTTTTTGGGTCAGTAGTTGTAGCCGACTTGTAGAGAAGACCATTAATTTATTCAAGTTCCTTCTTTGGATGATTCGTGGGTTGTCCCTTCACAAAAATCGGTTGTCATCAACATTTTATAATACAAGAAATTGTTTGTTGACGTTTCCAATTAGTAAAAAAATCCGAAGAAGGTGACATGAGTTTATGTGGCCAGAATTCCGAATCTGGCAGGGCGGATGAACAAGGGAACCAAAGGGTTTCAAGATTACTCAAAATGTAAAAAATATACATGTGAAGGTCTTTTGATGATTCTTTGAATGTTTGATAAGGATTATTTTTGTGCTTATTAAGTGTTTGATATCATGACTGAAAGACATATCTCGACAGGTTACGTCGACAACACTCGAAAAATACTAAATATCACTCATCAGAATGCTTCGGCATATATCGATATTTGTTGACATGTGCGCAATTTGGCTGAAGACAACAAGCCCACTAAGTGATCGAAGAAATAACTAAGTGAATGAATTAATTTTTTTTTAAATGCTTCGCACTCTTTTTTTTATCTTGAAAACTTAAACATTTTATATTGAAACTCAAAATATCCGAATTCTGAATCTGCCACTAATTGTTAGTTAAGTTTGGATAGGATTAAGAGGAGGGACACAAAGTCTGTTCAGACCATGGTCTCAAATGCCGATATTATCGGCGATATTTCGCCGATAATATCGGTTTTTCGGGTTAACGATGTTTTAATGGTTATCCAATGAGTTTTCGTCAAAATATCGCGATATTATCGATAATATCGCGATATTTCCGAAATTATCGCGATTTCTTAGATTTGTGCTAATCGAAGAAGAACGCCGGAGATGGATCTGTGCGAACCCGAGCCGATTTTGTCCCAAAAACCTTGCAAAAACACGATTTTGAACTTAAATTTCACATATAAGCTTCAATGTGGAACAGAAAGAGGTAAACCGAAGCTTACCTAGCCGGAGAAATTCAAGAAACTCGCCGGAGTTCCTGCGTTCGCCGAGTTGCAGAGATGAGAAGGAGAGGGAGAAAGACGAGGTTGCTGATGACGATGGGTGTCTTCCTGAAGCTGGTGCGATGGTGTGCGTGTGTGTATGTAGGTCTCGAACTCGATGCAGAGAGAAATGAGAGTTTCGCGAGAGACGGCGCCGACGAGGCTTAGGGAGAAGAGAGATCGACAGATCTCTGTGCGTGTGTGTGGGAGAAGGGAGAAGGGAGAAGGGAGAGAAGAGAGAAGAAGGATCGAGAGAGAGACTGAGGAGTCTCTGTCTGCGTGTGATGTCTGTGTGCGTGTGTAATCTGATCAGAACATGTGTGCGTGTGTAATCTAATCAGAACATGTGTGCGTGTGTGGTGGCGTGTCTCTGTGTGTGTGTGGTTGGGTCACCTCACCTGACAACTTTTACAATCACTTTTTGACAATTTCAGACCATAGACAAAAATAATAGTGGTGTGTTTAATCTTGTTTTCATTAATTACTACATATTTTTTACAGTTACAGTGTTTGCTAGCTCGCTGTATAATCAACTTAAATCAGTTAAATCCATCATGCAATGTATTTCCTTCCAATTTTTTGTGATAAACTAATAGATAATTGACTAAATAAACATCCTGCAAAGTTTCAATAAAAATTTCCAAGTTTTTCTTACAATTTCCGTGGTTTACATATTATTTTTATCGATATCGATAATATCCCGATATTTCCGTCGATATTTCCGTGTTTTTAAACTACCGATATTTCCGATATCATCGATATTTAATACCTTGGTTCAGACATTTAGGAAGGGAGAAGGAAAACGAGTGCAGCCGACTCCGGCTAATTTTATACCACGGCCTGTTTAGTCCGCCTACTCACATTGAATTAAAGAAAGCAAGTAAACGCCAGCTGTGTTCGGAAGAGCACTTTGGATAGGATTGTATAGTTTGGAAGTGTTTTGCCTTCGTTAGCTATTGGAGCCAATATTTGGTCCTATCGGCCATCGATATTGCCATATTAAGGTGATTAAATAAGGCAACTTGATTAGGGGTTTGGTTTCTTTTGTAATTACTCGATGCTAATGTCCAAAAAAAGTTATAATTATTTGTTAATGTCCAAAAAAAAGTTATAATTATTTGTTACTCGATGCTAATGTCCAAAAAAAGTTATGAGGGCAACACGAATATCCGAATTTTTTAGAGGATTATTTGTTAAGTTATAATTAAGTTTATTGAGAAACAAAATAGAGAAGTTTGTTGTTACTCTGATCAAAGTTTGTAGCATATCACGATTGATATTCTTTATGGAATACATAAAAAAAAAATAAGACAGATGAGATGAGATATTTCATGCAATTGCAGTTTGTTGTTTGGTGTAGAATTTTAGAATTAATTTTTCATCATACACGAAATGTGAACACATAACGCACAAAATATGATCTCATACAAACGTGAGCTAAAGTTTTAAAAGAAAAAGAACAACGAGAGTAAAAAATTAAGCAAAAAATGTGTTAGGTTAGAAAAAAAATAGAGAGGTTTGTTGCTACTATGATCAAAATTATGTAGCATATCACGATTGATATTCTTTATGGAATACATATGAAATGAGACATTTCATGCAATCACAGTTTGTTGTTTGGTGTAGAATTTGAAAATTATTTTTTTGTCATACAACGAAATGTGGACACATAAACACCTAACTCAAATATGATCTCATGCAACATTATTTATGACAGTCCGAACTCTCTCTGAACTAATATCTGCAACAATTTTTCTAGAATTTATTAGCTCTTAATTTATTTTAATATTGAATGAAATTTCATGTTCGAACCTTTCTTCTCTATTTTCATAAAGGAAAAACAAACCCTAAAGGATTACGTGGTACGATTGGATCGAATAAGCCCTTATGGAATAAATATTCAGCCACTTGTGAATCCTTAAGTACTGTCTTATTCAATGTTTGTTCAATTACTCTTTTACCTGCAAATGCAATATAAGCATTGGGTTCAACAATAATGATATCTCCCAACATACCAAAACTAGCCGTCACCCTGCCTGTGGTAGGGGATGTAATCTAGGGTTTGAACGAGGGATTTGGGCGTTTGCATGTTTTGTATTACACTCAAAGCATTCCAACGTTTACCCTAAAAAAATGTGTTTCTTTTGCATTGTTCTCATATTATTTAGCAAAAAATTAAAATAAAACATATTAAAGTACAACATTTGAAACATTCGTCATTTCCAACATTGCACGTTTCACATTTGGTAAGTGAGAAGGAATTGGAAAAGGGAAAAGTAAAAATATAATAAAAGAAGCCAAATTGGCGGACCTTTTTTTCTTTCTTTTGAATAGAATCGGGATTAATCAGAGCACAACGGCCAGCAGGAACAATGAAAGCCAAATAGAAACCGGGATTAATCAGAGCAAAACGGCCAGCAGGAACAACGAAAGCCAAATTGGCAGACTTTACATTGCATTTACACATCCATATCCAATCCAGATGACTCATACAAATAGTGGATAGTATTATTTAATCCCAAATAAACCAAGTGGCATTGCATTCTTCAATT
Source organism: Heteromeles arbutifolia (assembly GCA_024362995.1). NCBI lineage: Eukaryota > Viridiplantae > Streptophyta > Magnoliopsida > Rosales > Rosaceae > Heteromeles > Heteromeles arbutifolia. The sequence continues at coordinate 6,932,691 of JANCRC010000018.1, read as the reverse complement.
CACATTATGGGCATGCATGCCCGCATCCGCACTGCACCTCCATCCTCCCGTTGGCGACTGTTTGGATAACTCATAACTCTCTCTTTCTCTTTAACTTCGACTCTTTGTCTCGTTCCCACTCCTTTCCCGAATCCAATCCAATCCCCCAAACACTTGGACTTTGGATTTCGGTTTGACTAAATCATCCCGCGTTTACCGCCTTCAACTCAGCCACGTGTCCGCCATCCACTGGCCCCACCAGTGCGCGACTTTCCAACTCGGCGACGCTTTTCTGGTCGCCAACCAGATCAGGGGCAGGCGGGGTTAACCTTAAGTTCTTAACCATGTGAGACATGCACCCACCTCCCGACACGTGGCGTGACGGTCACGTGAGCTACCCGCTTCACATGTGCGCGGGACACGTGAGATCATCACTGCTGTGCGGCGGTGCCTAACGGGCCACTTGTGGTTGCAGCCATGTTGCGCGTACAGGAAAAGTAGTGGTGCTGTATGGTCACAGGTGACAGTTGGGATGGTATTGGTTGGTTGGCTTAGCCGCGAGTTCTCGTGCATGTATGTAAAATTGGGTTCTTGTATTTGCATTCAACATACGAAAATGTATTTGCAAACGTAAGCGTCGCCACATTATTTAAAATTAATTTGCTATGCATTCGAGTTCGAATATATTCCTTCAGTAGAATGTCTTTGACGTGAGGTATAAGTAGACGGGTCGAACTGATGCGGTTTAACCGACTTAAGAAAGTCGGCCGATATTTTATATGGATAAATTTCCAACAGTGTATGATGGGATAAACAAGAGCTCACGAATTGATGAGACAGTTGCAATCGTGAGTGCATGTAACGATATTTATTGGGAGCTAATGATATAAGGACCTAATTGTAATTAACTTATTTTTTAAGAGTAGTGTTAAGTCCACCCAATTGTCTTATCATTCCACCCACTTTAAAATGTAAATTTCAATGATAAATATCTCTTTTTATACAATGACATTTAAGAATTTAAAGAATAACAGCTAACATTTTACCACATCAGCATTAGTTGAAATAGCAAAAAAAAAAAAAAAAAAGAAAAAAAAAGTAATTTAAAATCCACCCTACTGTGCAAACCAACCAGCCCACACCCGCACGGCGGCGTCGATGACAGATCCTCCCTCTTCAAATTCCATCTATTGTGTATGTAGAACTCGCTGTGCTGCTGTCTGAGTTTATTCGATCGAAGCCATTGACAGTGACGATGGGTAAGAAAAAGACCATTCAAGTCTTGATCGAAAAGGCAACAAGAGAACCAATTTCAATTAAATTATCTTCCTTTTTTAATTATATTTTTAATTTTTCAGATTTTATGTTTTTTTTTTAATTTTATTTTATCTTTAATATTAGTTAAAATCCACATAAGCATCCATGTCATTTAATAAATAAATAAGAACCACTGGATGTCATGTAATCAAAAGGCTTAAAAAGAGGGTAAAAGTATTTGTAAAAATATTTGTCTCTTAATCATATCTCATATTATACATACATATTTATATATGCATATTATAGAAAATAAAATTTAAAGAACTTAAAGATATTTAAAAGGTTATGATTGAAATCATGGTGGGTGGGAAAAGAGTGATATTATTATTTATTTTTTTATAGCGGGTGAGAATATAACGTGAGCGAGAAGATAAGATAATAGGGCGGGCTTAGTACCACTTTTTTTTAATACTTTTAGTAGAAATATATGTTGTTGCTGCTTTATTTGACCTTGGGAGGAAAGTCGATTGTGGGCTAGGAGTGGTTTCCTAGCAAGGAAGCATGTTTTGAGGCAGAAAATGGGGGCTTTATCGGCAAATCACGCACGGGATGCTAAGTATTTGCCCAAACTTTATTCACTTGTTCGATATGATTGAATCGGAATCTTTGTAAGACGATCTAGAAAATATTACTGTCAGTTGTTCTCGTCATGTTATATTAAGATCTAAAGACGCACATTAGCCATTGAACTTAAAATACATCTAATTTCTTATAAATATACCAAAAATAAGTGTGAATGACTGAACGTAACATTTCAGAATTTTAGCGAGGTCTTGAGCATTTAATATTCTTAGGTTCTCTCTTAATGAAACTAAAATATGAGATTTATTTAACTCGACAGATGGCACCTGTACGTGTTGTGATCTTGAACGGGGGATTAGATTACCAACGTTAAAGATAGGGATTAGGTCGAAGAATTTTCTAGCCATCACTTTGCCCAAGTCCTCGTCCACGTTGTGCGACTTAGAATTATACCCACAAAATAGCACCGTTACAAATCAACTCAAAAGGAAAAAAATTGACCTCGATTCGATTATATGTCATTGTAGCCGATTTTCTATCTCTTTCGGCATCATTGTGAGTAAGTTTTCCAACTGGACAATCACACCGTTACATGGTGTTATTAATTCAAATATTATGAGTGAATAAAAAAGAAAAATTCTTCAAAATCAATCGATAATAGTTAAGGTGTCATCAATATATCGTATTGGAAATTATGGAACTCATATGATATAACGTGAATAAACTGATAATATTACATGACGGTTACAATGAAAAACGTCAAATTATTAAGATGAGATTCACGAAATCTCTTCTATCATGACATCGACACTATTATATGAAGGGTGATGCTAGAGACACCATCTTCTTAGACTATATTTGTAGACCACATGATGTAGCGGTTGTTGGTTAAATTCTTTCTTTAAATCATTAAAAATAACAACCATCAAACGCCACATCATTTGGTTTACAACCTATTTTGCACAACTCAAACTCATACATGATTAGCACATTAAACACCAACATACTTAATCCACCATTTACAAATCCTAAATTAACAAACTCGTATTAATTAAGATCAAGATTCTTTTTGCGTCCGCATTTCGTTGGTTGTTCATGCTTCATGACTCATGACTCATGACTCAAGAGCTAACCTTAATCAACCTACCCCGCCTCAATTAATCTGAAAAGTATGTTAATTAATAATGTATTGAGACTAAGAGGGTTTAAATTCAATTATTCAAAGATTAGTTTAAGAAAATAAAGACCAGCGTGCTTGTCCTGTTCGGAGTTTATGTGGATAGACATTACGTGAGGGGATGGCCATCGTTTGCCTGTCTTTTGCAAGTCAAAAGGTCATAAAAAATGCAGGAAATGTTGTTTAGTTTGGAACTCAAGGGACCAGGGGGGCCTAATATTGGGGAAGATTTGAGGCATGAAAGCAGCAGCTAACCCTACTTCGCATTAGCTTATCAGATTATGTTCTTGGTCAGCTCTGCATCTCTTCAGCATGGAATTCTAAATTCTAATGATATTCGAGCGGTGTAAATGTCGGTTCAGCCAGTTGACTAGGAGAGAGTATACTACTCGATATGAGGATAGAAGGACTTCGAAGAACGGGTTATGTTTGTTTCGGTTTCTCAAATCGCACTCTCTGGGTCTAAAGCAACGTCACTTTTATTTAAATTCATGTGTCATATGTCACCTATTCTACGCTGACAATTTAGATCAAATTGTGCAATACAAAGCATCGGTTTAGGAAACCAAATCTCCATGACCTTGTTTTTCCACCAAGACCATTGGATTAAGTGATCCGGATCTTTGAAATTTCATCTAACGAACAAAAATTATTATAGCTTTTAAGGAGTCAAAACAGGTGGGCCGTTGGATGAAATTTCAAAAATGCCCAGATCACTTGATCCGGTGGCCTTGGTAGAAGAGATCTGGAGAGGATCTCTTCTCTTGCCAAAAGACCCCTATTAATACCTTATATATACCAATATTAGCCAAAATGATTCATAAGATTAGCATAACTCCTTACTTTGGTTCATGAGATTAAAAAACGATCGGACTAGTCCCTATGTCTGTTCGTCATCAATTATTTTGGTTATTTCGTGAAAAAATCTCCATTAAATAAGAATAAAATAATAAAAATATCCTCAATTTTTGTCAAATCATTTTAGATTATTGTTATTAAATTGGAGGTATTTTTATCATTTTCATATCTTAAGGACCATTCTGGCTTAAAATGGCTAAAGATCATTTTGGCTAAAATGGTTTTAAATGTTGACTTGGGGCATTATTCTTGCCAATTTACCAAAAGCAATGTAGATACAAAAAGAATCTGCTATACAAAGTAAATAACCGGCATTAAATCGCTTTTTTTCTACAGCTTCTACGGACGATAATAAATCTTAAGACGTGAATCAATGTGATCAAGCCCATTTGTCATTGTATTATATCAACAATTTTACAAAACTAGAGCCCAACAAAATTGACACACATAGCGGGCCCTGTGCGGCTACAGCCCAGAGAAGAATATCAACAAGTAAATGACATTCCGAAGAGCACTAAACACGATTAACATAAAAACATTATCTTAGCCGTACTACAATTTGGTAATATTCATCTTTACTTAAAAATAAGAGGTTTAGATTCGAATCTTGCAAACGATGATTTCAATACTAAATTAGATTGCCTATTATATAGCTTAGCCAAACTCTCCATCTCCTTAGTGTAAAATTATTAATGTACTAAATAAACCATTATCTTAATAAACAAAATATCCAACACATCAATAGCATGAAATATATCCGACCAAAAAACAAAACATCATGACGCCCGCAATACCTAAACAACGCAAACGTAAATTTCAATATCCTCAAGTTCAACTATGAACCATAGCTACTTAATCATCAAACAAACTGAAACCCATTTCCTCGTCGGATTCCTCTTCCGGCTCGGGTTTCTTCTCTTCCTCAGCAGCTGCTGGAGCAACTCCGGAAGCAGCAGCGGCAACAGGGGCTGCAGCAACAGCAAACTTGCTCGGGTCCTGCATTGTTAACCCACGATTAATCACTTGCCAATAAGAATTAACTGAAAAGAGCAATGACGAAAAACAGACGGACACAAACAGTTGAAAAATAGCACAATACCTTGAGGAACTCCTTGACTTTCTCTGCTTGTGGGAAGGTATATTCAGTGGCAATAGACACTGCCAACACGTTCTTGTAGGCATTGAGGAACATGTGTGGTGCAGCTGCAAGGGTAGGGTATGAGACAGCCAACGCCAATGAAGTGACCATTGAGACACCAGAAGCAAACTTCTCCATGAGATCATCCTCAGTCAGATCAAGCACCTCTGGGCTGAAGACGGAACCATTGTCATACACCATCTCAACAACAAGACCGTATGAGAATGGCCTGATTCCAAGCTTTGCAAGGAGGGCAGCCTCAGAAGAGCCAACCTTATCTCCCTTCTTGATAAGTTCAACAGGGGTAATGATTTCAACAGTACCCTTGTTAATCTTGGTTGGGATGTTGAGCACCTGAAATATGAAACATGCAAGTCAAAACTACTAAATCCCAAAAAAAGTAATCGGCATTTATCATCAACGAGTATTATTACAAACCTGGAAGAAAGAGGTCTGAGATGGGTCAAGACCAGTGTTGCCAGGAGGAACCACCACATCAATTGGAGCAACCAAACCAACACGAGCAGGGGCTCCAACCTATTCAATTAAAAACAACAAACAGCTAGATATTAGACATGTAATGAAACATATAGACATAATGGGTTGATTGAAAAACTAAACAAAAATTTATGACGAGGCAAACTTAGCTCAAGCACGGGCAATTTCATATTTTCAAGGCAAATCTCAACATAACCATGTAAAATATTAAAACTCTACATAACCAACTTCTGTTAAAGAGACATACTCGAGAAACATAATTTTTCAAAAATAAAACAAATGTAGGTCTCATGGCCATGCCCAAATAGTAAAGGCAGTGACACTGCTTCACAAGGCGATGGGATATGACAACACCGTCAACGGAGGAGCTCCCAACTAAAGCTGAGAGGACCATCAACGCCAACAGCAATCTATATGCAACGTTAACTTCAGGAATTTACAGGCATAAGTAACCTGCTCCGTTAACTTTTAAGTTAGGGACGGATCAATGTCCCCCGTCACAAATCCAAAACAAAACCATCAAAGCTTGTAAGAAAAACAAAAAAACCTAAACATAAATTAACAAAATCGACACGGAATTTGTTGATAAAGCATAGAACCGGAAAACACATAAGCCTAAAACCCTGGATAGCATTAAAATACAGTAGCTAGCACTTCCTGTTGCATACTTCATAAATAATGCAATACAAACCACTACTCAATCACATTTGCAAAACAGTAAATGCAGTACAAATTTATTAGCATTATAAATCCTTACAACAATTGAAATGCAAAAAAAACTGATAACACAAAGTCGAAACAACCCGATATCGAATAATGCTTACCTTGTACTTGGCAACCTCTTCGCTCACTTCCTTCAGGTCACCCTTGGTGAAAATCAGACCGACGTTGCCCTAGCATCAAAATACAACAACAAATCAGAAAACGAAAGCACAAACAACAGATCAGTATGCAGAAATGGGGCGAAACGTACCACAAGGAGGGGGACGAGGTTGAGGTAGGCACTGTTGCCGGTCTTCTCCGCATGGATCCTGACGGAGCGCTTCATCATTGTGTTCTTCCCCATCAGAACGACGGAGTCGCCGCGAAGCCCCTTGCGGATGTTCTGGAGCTGCTTGGAGCCGACGTTGTCGGCGGCGACGATGAGGATCTGGCCATACTCGTCGAGGAGGGAGCAGAGCTTGGAATCGTAGGCGATCTTCTTGTCGGCCTTGGAGGGTTTGGGGGCCATTGCGATTAGTGTTTGAAAGATTAGTGGAAATTGGGGGTTTGGGAGGTGAGAGAGTAAGACCAAAACCGAGGGCCAAGACGAAGCGTCGGCTCTGTCAAGGCGGACAGCGACGGTGCCGTCCCTTTAACCTCTCTTTTTACTGAGAGCCTAGGGTTTTGGAGGTACTGGGAAAACCTAGAAAGCTTGGAGGCGGGTGGAAGTGGAAAATGGTGGATAGTGAGGGTTATATAGTGGGGTGGAGGGAAGGAGACGAGAGGCAGATAGGGTTTTGGCGGTTACGTAAACCTAGATCGGACGGTTGTGATTTACTTTTGTTTTTCTGATCCGATGGATCGCGGATGGGCCGTTTTGGTTTAAGTAAGAAATTGGCTGATAGGCCCAAGTGACAAAATGCTTCGTGAAACTTTGCCCTTTAAGAGGCCCTAAAATAAGTTGCAAACTTGAGTTGGATTTTACAGTGAGCCGGAAATTTTGAGTCTGATTCTGAAATAAAGTTTTAAAACCAAACTTGCACATTAGGTTTTGAGTTAGAGAGGATGAGTTTTATTGTCGAGTACGATATACGGATTTTTTTGAGTTTGATATGGTTCTCACAATTATTAAACCCTAATTCCATGGTATAGACATAAATCACAACGTGAGGCCTTAACCATAGAATTGCGACAATTGATCAATTCAACCAAAATGAAAAATTTTAGTTGAATTTGAGCATTAAGAAGGGTAAACGTACACATATTATAATTTAAATGGATCCAGATTAGAAACTGTTCGCATAGTTCATTTTAACTTTTAATTGTAGTCATGCGGTTTCAATTACTAATATCATCCAATTTTTGTTCTTTTAAAAAAGGACTAACTGATGTTTGATGGCTAAGTAACGATAGTCCACCTTTCGCATAATCCACCCTTCTGGTTAATCAATTTAATTGGAGTCATTTCCATATAATGATAGTGATGTATCTCCTAATACTTTTCGTTAATGAATTTCTTCAATTAAATATTTGAAATGAAATATAGGAATGAGTGCTGACATGGCTGAAAAGTTCATCTGCCGACCTCCGGTTCGCAGGTGATACGACCACCCACAAACCGACCAATACGTATATCGGAAAATTGAGAAAAGTAACCAAAATTTGAATCTCATATGGAATTATAACCACCTTTTTACTTTTATTATAATTATAACCCAAAATTGAGATAAAATTACTAAAATACCCTTTTAACCATGAGGGATGCAATTACGCCCACCATTGCAATGATTAAAGTTGAAAGAAAATTACTAAAATACCCTTTTAATATGGATACATATTAGAAACTGTCCGCATGGTTCATTTTAACTTTTAATTGCAGTCCTAAGGTTTCGATTACTAATTTCATCCAATTTTTGTTCTTTAACTGATGTTTGATGACTAAGTTATGATAGTCCACCTTCCGCATAATCCAGCCTTCTGGTGAATCAATTTAGTTGGAGTCATTTCCATATAATGGTAGTAATGTTTCCTCCTAACACTTCTCGTTAATGAATTTCTTCAATTAAATATTTGAAATGAAATATAGGAATGAGTGCTGACATGGCTGAAGTTCATTGGCCATAGAACGTCAAGGTACCCAACTCCAAGCTCTAACCTTGTGGGAAGCCATCTCTGCTGAGCTCCGGTTCGCAGGTGATCCAACCACCCCCAAACCGACCAATACGTATATCTCCCTCTCTCACAAACAATTTTCACCCGAGGCTTGTCGTTCCCAATGGCCTCCACGTACCGTGATCGGACCTCCGAGTTCCGATCACTCTCCCAGACCCTCCAGAAAATCGGAGGAATCGCAGCCGTTCATCAAGCTCAGAACGCCTCATCTCCCTCCAAATCTCCCGGACCCGCCTCTTCTGGATCTGAGTTCAACAAGAAGGCCTCCCGGATCGGGTTGGGGATCCAGGAAACCTCTCAGAAGATCGCCCGGCTCGCCCAGTGTATTTTCCGTTTCCAACTCTCCTTTTAATTTCCGCTATTAAATATGTATGATTTCATGATTTCATTCCTAGCTGTTTGGTTGCCGAGAAAATGTAGGAAAGTTGCACAATTTAAGTATTTAAGTTGGAATTTGATGCATTAGTTTACTTTTAAGTGTTAAGAATTCAGCTAAGCATTAACTTCAAACCGACTAGCTGTAGGAAAATTTAGATCTTGGTATGAGTTAAGGTTTTAGAGCTTTGAAATACTTTCAGGGATTGATTGCTGATTAAGTATCAGATATGAATCATATGATCAGATTTTTAATTGAGTTTTCAAACTGATTGTACTGCGTTTGAAGAATAATCTTGCCGAAAATTTTGCTTACAAAACTCAGGGCCTGGGATTGCTTCTGGAAGGGGTTAGAAGTGCTTCTTGGTCATAGAAGCTCTTTCTGGAGAAGCCCCTGAACGGTGCTTATTCAGGAAGCACTTCCCTTGAATATTTAATAAAATTTTCAACAAGTTTCTAATGGAAGCGCTTCTAGCAGAAGCGCTTATGAGTACAAGCACTTCCTCTAGAAGCAATCCCAAATGAGACCTCAGTACTGTAATTGGTGAAACTTCTTGTGCTATTGGGTTTGGAATCACTTCGGAACTTTATTGGCTAGGGGAGGTTATGTCGACCTAACAATTGTGCTTGCTGTGCGTTAATCTGCAGTGGCGAAGAGGTCATCTATGTTCGATGACCCAACTATGGAAATCCAGGAATTAACTGCTTTGGTGAAGAATGACATTACAACACTGAATGTGGCTCTCACGGATTTGCAAACCATTCAAAACATGGAAATAGCTGATGGAAGTTATTCCCAGGATAAGGTTGTTCATTCAACAGCCGTTTGTGACGACTTGAAAAGCAAACTTATGGGGGCAACCAAACAGCTTCAAGATGTGTTAACCATTAGAACAGAGGTTAGTGCGTCTTTTTTGTTCTACACAGTCCATATGTCTTATTGTTTCCTTACGGTTCTATGATTTTTGTACCCCCAGAACATCAAGTCTCACGAGAACAGGAAGCAGATATTTTCCACAAATGCATCAAGAGAAAACCCTTTTCGGAATCCTGCAAAAACTGTGACCGCACCTGCTCCCTGGTCAACTCCCTCCAGGGCACCTAGCAATTTGCAAGCATCACCGTGAGTATTTCTTATTAAAAATCAACTGATATTGAAGTCTCTATATGTTCCGATGGTAGGCCTTCCACTGTTCTGGTGCCGGTAATTTATTCATTGTTTCTCGTCTTTCTCTCTCTCTCTCCAGATTGCCATCGAAGGATGTTCAAGCTGGCAACCAACTGAGGTATGTTGGCTCCGGAAAAAAAAATAATAATAATAAAAATTTTATTATTCATGTCTTTTGGTCATTTCCGTGCAAATACCTCTGGAACACTGCTCCATACATCATGCTTGCATATGAACTTCATATGCTTCCAACCATAAATATGATAAACTCACTTCCTCACAGTATTCTTTTTTTTCATCATTTCTTCATGCCTGAAGTACTTGTAGGAGCCATAGATCTAGCCTTTCCGCTTTTTCTTCGGTCCTCCATAATTACAGAGTAGATGTACGTATGGCTGCCAAATCTGCTACTAAAGACTATCACCTATAGTTTCAGCTATCTTCTTTCTTTTTAGAAGTGCAACGTTTTCTCCTTCACTTCCGGATAGCATCTAAGAAGGCAGCATCTGGCCTTTGTCCACTTGGATGATTGCTCAATTAACAAAAATCCATAAATTACGTGTAGAGCAGCCACTAGGATAGGACTCGTAGTAGTTGTGTCGTGCAAGTAAATTTTCTCTGTTCTGAATTTCTGATATTGAAGATTTTGTTAAGTTCCAAAAGTACGGTGTTAAATTGATTTGGTTTTCTGAAGATCTATTTATAGATACATGTTGATGGAAATTAACTGCTTATTTTAAACGTTGCCAAGTCAGACGAAGGTTAGCTGCAGATAATCCTCCATCGCAGCAGATGGAAATGTCCATGTTACAGCAGGTAGTTCCACAGCAACAAGATTATACACAAAGCCGGGCTGTTGCTCTTCACAATGTAGAATCTACTATTACCGAACTGAGTGGGATCTTTACACATTTGGCTACCATGGTTGCACATCAAGGGGAACTCGCTATCAGGTTTTCTCATTTTGCTTGCGGAACCATCAAATAGTCTTGTGTTTGAAGCTGTCACTAATGCTAGATGCACTTTTCATAGGCTTGTTCATGGTATGTTGTCCTGAATCTGTCTTGTTGGTGTGAGCAGGATTGACGACAACATGGAAGAATCATTGACAAATGTTGAGGGTGCACACAGCGCTTTACTAAGGAATCTCACCCGAATTTCATCAAACAGGTGGCTTATGATCAAGATCTTTGCCATTTTGATATTTTTCCTGATGGTCTTCATCTTCTTTGTGGCCTAAATACCGAAAACTGAAAACTCGGCTATAGAATCCTTCCTGATGGGTTATTAGGGTTATTCAACTCCGCGTGTGGTTATTTTTTACGAAGTTGGAGTATTGAAAGTAATATAGGGTTCTTTGTTCTGTATACTTGGTGGGCATCCGGTATGCCCATTTTTCGATTCTCTGAGTGTTGCTTGTACAAGAATTACCATTCGTTGTAGCATATAGGGTTAGATCATTGAGCAATATGTTATGTATCTCTGTATCAACTGAACAGCTTGCCATGTTGTTTGAAAATGAAAAATAAAAAATTTCTCTAATTACTTTTCGTTTTTGTTGCCCAAGATAAACGTAAATATTTTCAAATTAAATCGATAATTTGTCTTATAACTGGTTGTATGTCTCACTCATCCGGTTGAAAATAGTTGGCAATCTCTTTGAAGGCCCACCAACCTAACTCCGCATGTGACTATAAAGCTACAATTTTACGTATCTGAGTTAAAGTGATAAGATTGATTGTACCAACTATTTATACCAAAACATTGGAAATTTGGAGTTGGAAGTGGAACTTTAACTCACCCCACCCACCTTTTACACTTCAAACAAATGGGTTCATACTGCTACTGGGTACACTGCTAAGGCAAGGCAGGACCTTCAATAATGTTCCAAGCTTTAGTCCAAGTCATGTCCCACGTATTGCAAAAATGACAATAAAGCACTTCTGATTGTGTTTGTCAAAAAAGACTAAAGTGTTTCTAGCTCATAGAAGCATTTTTTTGGAGAAAAACCTCCCATATTGGAAAAGCACTTGAGTAGCGCTTATGAGCATAAGTGCTTCTTGCATGAGCCCTATGTTCAGTTTGAGACCTACTTGATTGTTACAATTGGAAGTTTTGGCCTTTTAACTTTGTGACCCACACACATGTTCTGCTACATTGTGATTGTGTTGCCCTACACGGCAGGCTTTAATCAATATTTTAGTTACAAATATCTTAGTTACGGTTAATGCATAAGGCAACACACTCACAGTAAGATAACGGTACGCCATTCATCTCATTGAGAGTGTCGGCCTGTTAGTGTGATGCCTTATGCAACGCAGATGCCAGACAACCGTGCCCAAAACTTTGATTGCGGTTTTTGCTGAAGTGGGAAGAGTAACGGAAGTTAGAGCAAGCAAATGAGAGTTCAGAAATCGGGAAAGGGACCCAAATAAGTGAGTTCACGTTGCAGCACAGTTTCTGTGAGCGTTAAATGGATGCAAAAACGATGGGAGCCATTTGTGGCAGACAAAAATCCAAAATTCAAGTCTCCAAGTCCATGATATATTTCATATAAGATTGGGCAGGTGGTGGAAGGTGCCCTATGAAAAGACTTGTGCAAACTAACACATGGTCCGTGGAATTTGACACTGCTAGAGCAGTAGGTTGATGGTTCTCCAATATCAAATATTCTCATACAGTCATATATATCTTCGGTTATACAGCAGAATCTTCGGTCCGATACGGTCAACAGTAATTAGATATTACCTCCTTCTCAGCGGACACAGAGATAAACTCCGTCATATATGCATGATGTTGTAGTGTAAAGTGTGGAGCAAGAAAGAAATTGCAAAGTTGAAAAGGATGGATTTGGTTGTTGTGGACAATGGGATATGTAGGAGATGATGGTCTTATTGAGAGGCTTCTCTCCTAAGGTCCTTTTTTGTATGAGTTGTCAGATTAATCTTAGAGTAAATTAAGTTATCAACTTAAATAATTCTTGTTACACGGAAATAAAATATTAATAGATAAAACAAAACAAAAAACAAAAAAAATAAGTAGAGAGAAGAAGGTTTCACGTCATATCGAATATCTTCTATCTGCAAAACCTAATCTTCTCATCGAATATCTAAACCCAGCAAATCCAATTGCATTTACCTAGTAACTTTACACATCCAATTTCATCCATTTTTTTCAATCAATAATATTCAAACCCAGCTAGTTACCAAGCACCAAAAAAATTGAGATTATGTGGTTTTGAAAATTGGGATCCCCTTCTTCTTGAACGTGTTAATCCTTTTTTCATATGAAATTTCTGAGGATGGTGAAAATTTTGAAACAGCTCGCTCTCCCTTTTTCATACGCAAAAGAACAAAGACAAAAACTCAGGAGGAGAGAAGGGGAGTGAACAATCGAGAGAGATGGAGAAAGGAAGGGGATATGGAGGAGAGAGACCGTAGGGGAAGAAGAAGGTGGTTTTACATGATATTTTTTTAAAATTTAATCACTTTGTATAATTATTGTATTTCAGTGTATCATCAATTATTTAAGTTGATAACTTAATCTACTATAAAATTAAGCTCATATAAAAAATGATTTCACCTTAAAAAAGCAGTTATGTGGTCTTATTTATTATGATTTTGAGTTGAACCATTTTGATGTTTTTGCCTACTTTGATTTCCACTCTATACCTAATTTGATGTAATCTTTGATCTTTCCATGATTTTTTTGCATAACTAAGAGATAAAAGGTTTGGTTTGGTTTCGAATACAACTCTTTAATTCTGTTTACTTTGCATGTTTCGTTCTTGTAAACAGAGAAATAGAATTTCAAACTTGAAACTTCTTACCCAGAGAAAATAGTAGTATAATATTCCAATTTTAACTTAATTAGAGCAATAGTTAAAGTTGATTCGAACTTGAGGGACCATTACTACAATTGGATTAAAGTTGACGGAGCATTGCACAAATTAGACTAAAGTCGAGGGACCATTACTCAAATTGGTTAAAATTAAGGGACAATTGCTACAATTTTCGCATTTAGTTTTTCAAATTTGCCCATTTGATTCAGCCTCAAGTACATGGCACATGACTCGTTTTGACGGAAGTTCTGAAGTAGTTGACGAAAAAGACCATACATGTAAGTTTTAATAAATTAAAGGACTAATAGTCACAAATTTTTAATTAAAGGACCATTGTGCTACAATTTCCTCTTACTCGCGTAAATATGATCCAAAATTTACGTAGAGCATAAGATTAACGTACGTAAGTGCACGAACCTTACAAGGGACTCGTTAATACAATTACTAATGTTACTTATCACTAATTAATGCTTATATTTGGCCTAATAATAATTACCATTCATGCAAATAAAGTTGAAAAAATTGGTGGACCAAACGCCCAAATCATATTACATCCAAACCAGTCATTACTAAATTTTCATGCTGATTCAGAGTCAATGATTAGCCATAAGCCACATAAACTTGAAGAAGATGCTTGTATAATTAATTAAACATTCAGCATCAATAAACACAACAGAATGACCCAATGGTTGATAACGAATTTCAGGTCCGTATTTTATATGGCATGTCTTGAGTTCAATTCATGACGCTATGTAAATCACATGATGGTCGTCAGGAAGAGACTAAATTGTCTTTGTAAGTCTTCTCAACCCCTAAAAAAAGTAAACTACTATAACTAAGCCGTCAACTAGTCCCTTTTTTTTTTAAAGAAAAACATTCAACAACATTACTCCATCAAATGAATGATTGATAATATATTAAAATGTTGTGTTTTGCACTCTTGATTGAGCCGATGGATTTTGGTGTGGCCCGGTGAGGCACTTTGGAATGGGATTAGAAATGATGAATGTTCTAGTCAGCATTCATAGATTTTGGTCCTACATTAATAATTAATTTCCATCATTGATGGAATTTTATTTCCAACAAGTGGTTAGCGATTTTTCTCATTCGAGCGGTATGATAATTTAAATAGAAAAATATTTTTTACATAATTTTTTTGGACTTATTTGGAAGCGCTTTTAAAATAGCTGAAAGCGTTTTTGATAAAAAAAAAGTTTTTAAAATTAATTTTTAGTAAAAATGCAAGTGAATTCTTGAAAAGAATTTGAAGTGTTTCCCATAAAAAGCACATAAATAGTATTTCTTACATGAAGTACTTCAAGTGTTTTTTTTAAATATTTTATTTAAAAGGGCTTTAAGTCATTTTAGAAGCGTTCAAACGAGTCATTTATATGCCTAACATTTGTATCGAATAAAGCAAAAGATAATCAAGAGACAAGTTTTAAACAAAGTGTACATATACTGAAAAAAAATGTGTGCGTAAAATATTTCTCTAACTAAACTAGGGAGATAAGAAGTCGAACTTGTGTACTTACTGTCTGAATATAAATATACATGCAATGGATCTTTTATAAAAATTTAAATCCTTTTTTAATGGGTGCAAAAATCTGTCCTAGGATGGTTGATCAAGACAGATTCCAAGATGAGAAAAAAAGTGACAGAAAAATACCAAGAATAACTTGCAAGAAAATACTAGAAATATCAAATTTTGTAGACTACGTGATGTAACAGTTGATGATTAAAATATTTTTTTAATGATTTAAAAAAAAAAAAATCTAACTATCAACTGTTCGTCTTCCATATTATGTTGTCTACAAATGAAAAAAAAAACTAAGTAAATCCTAACAAAGCCTTTTGCAGATATGGAAAAGGCCAAATAAATCCAATATTTTCCTTTTCAGTCTTATTGCAAGAAAATATTCTTTTATTTTGTGGGGTACCCTACAAATTCCTTGTGATAATTATGCATTGTTGGACCCTTTCCCTTACATATGAGTTTTGAAAAATAATCTCACTTCATCACCACCCAAATTTGTCATGCTGATATGATTAGAGATGTTAGTGGTAGGTGCAATTTGCAAAGATGGGAGAATTGTAGTGATGGGAGGAGAGGAGGAGTTCATGGATTTCTCTACGATACGGTCGTAGGAATTCGATGTACGTACAATTTTATCTTTCTCTATAGGGTATAGTAACTCGAATAACTCAATCTGACTGTATTCTATTTAAGTACTCGAATAATTTTCTTTTAGTGTATATAAGATTAAGAGAGAGCATTGTGGCTTAAGTTGAACCTTGGTTATATATCATGGTTTGAGATAATGGTTTCTAGAAGAATTTTTAACCAAAATTGTTTTTGAGATTGGCATAACTTCTCATTTTGGTCTGTGTGTTTTAAAATAGATAGAAGTCGTCCATGAGTTTGTTCATCGTCAATCATTTTGGTCATTCTGTGAAAAATCTCCGTTAAATAAGACCAAAATGACAAAAATATCCTCAAAATTTGCCAAATCATTTAGGCCAATTGTTTATTAAATTTAGGATATTTTTGTCATTTTGATTCTTATTTAATAGAGATCTTTCATGGAATGACCAAAATGATTGGTGGTGGACAAACTCAGAGACCATTTCTATCGATTTCAAATCTCAGGGACGAAAGTGAAGAATTATACTAATTTCAGGGATCATTTTGACTAAAATGTCTTTCTATAATCCATAATCTTCTTGCTATATACAATGTATATATTAATGCAACATTATATATATATTCTTCTCCGCATCGATGTTACTTAACTAAAAAAATGAATGAAATACTTGTTGAGTGTAACCATTATTTGAACACTGCTTCGCTCCTTATACATAAGGATTCAAATACTTTGTATAATTATGCGTTTGTACGTGTACTACGGGTCTAGCTTTACTGTTTAATGTTTTTTAATCATTATCTTAATTCTCTCACTAATCCCAAAATTAATGTTGTTTAGGGTTGGGCGCCGGCATGCGTGATGCATAATATATACTTTTAGTATTCACAAAAGGTAAACTGGGTAGGGTTACTTTGATATCAACAAGAACTAATGATTCTCTTAATCTCATGGGTTACTTTAAAACGGCTGAGAGAGAGACGCAAATTTGTCCATACAATCGATTCGATAGGCACTATTAGGTTAGGATGATGTCCCTAAAAATTAAACTAAATGAATAATTAAGGTGGTGATCCATGCAAATTTTAATTAATGAATTAATTAGCATAAAACCATCACGAGATGGTTTAGTGGTTGGCGACGAATTTCAGGTTGTATTCTATACAACACGTTCTATGTTCAATTCCTGGTTTTAGTGAATCACATATTGGTGGTCAGGAGAATGTTGAAATGCCTATGTGAGTCTTTTCGACCCTTTAAAGAATGGACTGATGTGACGAAGATACCTGTTGATCTCCATTTTTGAATAAAAAAAGGAAAAAAAATGAGTTAGCATGAATTATGAGTCAGAGTGAGATAATTGAGAAAAGAGACAGATAGCATATTATGGAAAGGCTAAGTAAAAAGACGAAGAACCAAGTGAGAAGGAGGCCCCTCCACCCACTACAAGCATGTTTATTATCTAATCTCTAATGATAAAAAGGAAATTAGTAGACGTTAATGGTGATTTTGATAGAGATTAAAGTCTCCATTTAAAGATTTGATTTTGCTTACTTTTGACTGCATGTTAAAAGAGTTGTTCACCAAATTCCTTAAAGAACGAGACTTTCTCCACAAAATTTCAATCATCAGATCTCTTCAAACTCATGTTATAAATAAATAAATCTGTTCTTTTGTGAATATGTTACCAACTCATTCACGTTATGGGACTATATAAGTCCATAACAAGTCATTTTTTAACCTACTTATTTCGAAAGTGCATAAAAGCAGCCCATGAAATTTATTGTACCAAGACCTAAAGGATCATCGAAAGATTGAAAGATTCGAAACTAGTCAAGAAGACTTAACTTAAACAATCAAATGACTCGGTCGGTAATAGCTCTGGGAGTCATTAACTTGTTATCCGTGACCTACGTTTAATTCGTGGAACGAGAGCCATATACTATTAACCACTCGTATCATAATATTATTATAATACGTGAGTTAGTAACAATATATTCAAGAAATATAACAAAGGCCTAGGGTAGGTACTAATTAACTACTAGCTCTTAAGTGTAATGTAGTGTAAATAAGTAATTTCGTAAGTATTCTTCACTCTTCATGATGAAAACTTAGAGTTTTCTTAAGAGTATAAGATAAGATGAATGATTATTATCACCTTGGGTTTGAAGTTAATTAGAGGAGATGTGCTAGCATATTTGGATTTCCATCATATGTAGAAATATTTCGCTCCCACGACGTGGATACAACGTGTAACGTGACAATTTGACATATATACGTAAATATCAATTTGACAACATATAATGTGACAATTTGACATATATACGTAAATATCAATTTCAAATTATAAGTCAAATTAATAATGACAAGGGGTTTAAATACATGGACCTGCGATTCTAATTGATATTCTAAACAAGCCCAACAGTGAAACAAATTATAATATATTTATAGTGTAATTACCATAATGAAGAAGAAAGCGATTTTCATACTCGTTTTTTCTTTTCCCATTTTTTCGTCTAACATTTGTAACGAATAAATTAAAAAAAAAAATCAAGCAATAAAAACAATATTAGAGATGCAGAAGGAAAAGGAAAATGGGAGTTTAGTGTAATAAAATCTGCCATAATATTGTGCAACATGAGACACAAAAAGGAGTAATTTAACACAAAAGACTGAAGCTGGATATAGTAGAGACAATCATCCAAGTTTTATCTGTCCACCAGCCTCCATTTCTGCCTTTATAAAACTACTTCAATATTTCTCACACACACAGAGGAAGGGGAGAGGGAGAGAGAGAGAGGTATCAGTAACTTCTCTGCAACAGTTGACAGAAACACAGTACACAGAGACAGAGAAACCGAGAAGAAAAAGGGTTCATGCTCTGGTAATTACATTGTTCATTTGTTCTACTGTCCTCTCAATCTCTTCTGAAATATATTAAAAAATTGTGTTATATTCTCTTATATGTAAAAGTAGTGGTCTTTCTGCAACTCTTTCCTTCTCAGGTGCCTCCTTTTTGTCAGATCTCGCTCTATTCTCTCAAAACCCAGGAATCAAAATCCCCAGAAAACAACACTCACCACCTCTAAACAAACTTCCCTTTTCTTTTCTTGTGTTTCTCACAGAATCATCTTTGACTGCTGCCACAGATTGTGCCAAATTCGGGGGGAGAGAGAGAGGGTGAAATTCGGCTGCGTCTGACACGAGTCTTAAAGTCTACATCTTTATTTTGAAAGTTCCAACCTTTGGAAGTTATCAGAATTAAAAACTCCCTGCAGCGGCCAACCCAAGTGATCCCTGCAATTGCATGCTCCTCTCTCTGCTTTCTTTTCATTCATTCAAAAGACCAAAACGAGATAAATCACTCTCCCTCTCCCTCTCCCTCTCCCCTCTCCCCTCTCCCCTCTCCCCTCTCCGTCTCTCTCTACTTTCTCTCTCTAGAGTGTGAGGAGTTAAAGAAAGTAACCGATTCTGCAGAGTCTCACATTTTATTAAATCCCCATACAAGCTTCCATTATAAATCCCCAACAAACTCTCTTCCTTCACACATTTCCATCTCCCAAAAGAAAATCAGATTTTTTTTTTGTTTGAGTTGAGTTGAGTATCTTTTTATCTCACTTTCCTCTTGTTTGCCTTCTGGGTTTTGGTAATTGGAGTGATTAGTTGTTAATCTCCCGGTTTAATCTGTCTGATAATTGTTTCAGATCATTTAATCCGTCAGCAATGGCAGCACAGAAGCAATCAGAGGAAGCCATAACCTTCAACCAGACTGTTGACAGGGAGGAAGAAGAAGAACACACAGCAGATCATAACTCTGGTTTTAACCTCAGAAACTTCCTCTGGCATGGCGGATCCGTCTACGACGCCTGGTTCAGCTGCGCATCGAACCAGGTCAAACATTTACCAAAAACCCACCTCAAAATTCACATTTTCAGACACAAATTCTGATAATCTAACGTTGTCATCGTCCTGTTGTGTTCTGTTGTGCTCTGTTTCGGTCAAAACAAGAACAGGTTGCTCAGGTTCTGCTGACTCTGCCCTACTCTTTCTCCCAACTGGGAATGCTCTCGGGAATCATATTCCAGGTCTTCTACGGAATCATGGGGAGCTGGACCGCTTATCTGATCAGCATTCTCTACGTCGAATATCGAAGCCGAAAAGAAAAGGAAAATGTCAGCTTCAAGAACCATGTCATCCAGGTGATTATTTCTCACAATGCAAAAACCATTTTTTTCACATAATTTTCAGTTCAGAAGATAAAGTTCTTGATCTGATTTTCTTCTGTGGAATTCTTTTGAGCAGTGGTTCGAAGTGTTGGATGGTTTGCTGGGTCCTTACTGGAAAGCCGTTGGATTGGCCTTCAACTGCACTTTCCTCCTCTTTGGATCTGTCATCCAGCTTATAGGTTGTGCAAGGTATGTCATTTTTAACTCCGCATATAAAACCGGTTACAAGTTTCTAATCAAAAATTGAATTTGAAGAACACTAAACGTGGGTTATACACGGTTTATTGTCTGTTTAGTGTCCTCATTTCTATATTGATGAAAAGTCTTTAACTGGTTATGTTTGAGTGATTTTCCGTTTTAACATAAGTTTTTGGAAACTTTAACGAAAAACTCTGTACTGTTCATTGTTCATTTTAACAAAAAATCATATTTTTATACTAAAAAGTCAATCATGGTACTATTCACTCTCTCATTTGTTTTGTCCTTATTTTTAAAACTCAAAGTTTTCAAATCAATTTCATTAGTTTTCCTTTAAGTTTTTTTCAATTTTATCATTTTATAAAATAAAGTTGAAACATGGTTTTTTTTGGGAGAGTGTACGGACTAAAAGTAGAGTTTAAAGGGGTTATTGTGTGTTTAGTGTCATTGAGTTCTAGTTTTGAATAAAAATTCATAACAAGTTCTACCTGTGCGCGTTTCCCATCTTGTTTTGCTTGATTAATACTTAATTAATAAGTTGTGTCGTTGATGAATGCTTGATTATGCAGCAACATATACTACATAAATGACCATCTGGACAAGAGGACATGGACCTACATATTTGGGGCATGTTGTGCCACCACAGTCTTCATCCCTTCCTTCCACAACTACAGAATATGGTCCTTTTTAGGGCTTGGGATGACCACCTACACTGCCTGGTACATGACCATTGCAGCCATCGTTCATGGCCAGGTAAAATAATTAATTATTATTTACTCGATCAATGGCCCCGATTGCTCTTCGGTTGTCTCTCTGTTCTTTTTCCGCCGTTGATTTTGGCCCTGTTTTACAGGTTGAAGGTGTGAAACACTCAGGACCAGATAAACTGGTTTTGTATTTCACCGGCGCCACCAACATTCTCTACACTTTCGGCGGACACGCCGTCACTGTGTGAGTCTTTATTTAAAGTGTGATTAAAGTTTTAATTTTTGAAGTGATTTAATCATGATGTTTCTTCTTCTTTTCGTATTTTTATTTTTATTTTTATTTTCTTACTCTGTTTTCAAAAGGGCTTTCTTGCACAGTGGAATTCAATATTATGCAGCTTTTTCTTGCCATTAATGGGTTGGTGAGAGAAGTGAATATCATGAAAGGGCAATGAAAATGACATATAAGTGAGAATATTTGTTTTTTAATTAACAATTATCGACCTGAGATTCGAACTTAGGATGTTTTCCGACAATGTGGAGACTGAGAGAATGAATGGTCACGCTCATATAAGTGGAATAATTTGTGGCGTTCTAATATTCATAAAGCCGACCCACTTAGTGGAATAAGGCTTGGTGGTTTTTTTTTGACGTATATATTCTTAATCATATGGTTAAATTTTTGTTTAGTAAACTTTATGTATAATTGATGTTATTGTTTGCAGGGAAATCATGCATGCAATGTGGAAGCCTCAGAAGTTTAAGTATGTCTATCTGTTTGCCACCCTTTATGTGTTCACTCTAACCCTTCCATCTGCAACTGCTGTGTACTGGGCGTTTGGCGACCAGCTCCTCACACACTCGAATGCCTTCTCGCTCCTTCCCCGGAATAAGTGGCGCGATGCGGGTGTAACATTGATGCTCATTCACCAGGTGATGATCCTGATGACTCTAAGTACTTGTACATGTTGATTTTTCCTAGCTGTTTCGGCACTCTACTAATATAACTTTTCGAAAGTTGGTACTGCCTGAGCTACCATTGTTGCTTTCAGTTTGAACTTTTGGAGCCATGATTTCGAATTTGAAACATTTCAATTGTGGTGATGCAATTTTTCCATGTGGTTGGCATATGCAGTTCATCACATTCGGGTTTGCTTGTACGCCATTGTATTTCGTGTGGGAGAAAGTAATTGGAATGCATGACACCAAGAGCATATGTTTGAGGGCAATTGCCAGGTTGCCTGTGGTGATACCTATTTGGTTCTTGGCCATCATATTTCCTTTCTTCGGTCCCATTAATTCAGCCGTTGGCGCTCTTTTGGTCAGCTTCACCGTCTACATCATACCCGCCTTAGCTCATATGCTCACCTTCAAATCCGCCTCTGCTCGACAGGTAATGCCTCGACCCTAAACTCCCCATTAGATCGCTATATATGTATGTGTATGTATGTGCGCGTGCACGAGGCCTCGTAGACAAAGTAACCTAGCACATCATTGTCTACAACTCATTTCTTCGGACAACATTGGAGATTGCATTACTAACCAAAGTACAATTGTGTGATTTTCGTGTGGGCAGAATGCGGCAGAGAAGCTTCCGTTCTTCCTCCCGAGCTGGACAGGCATGTACGTGGTGAACGCATTCATCGTGGTGTGGGTGCTCGTTGTCGGGTTCGGGTTCGGAGGGTGGGCTAGCGTGACCAACTTCATCAGGCAAGTTGACACTTTTGGGTTGTTTGCAAAGTGCTACCAGTGCCCTCCCAAAGTCTCAACCTCCCTACCACCACCACATCACTAAGCTTCTCTTTGACATTGTATCATACACATGGTGTCCTGCATTTTGCCTTGTCTTTTGTGTAGCCTCTATAAATATTATGTGAATGGTGAATTGGTGGTGTTTCCTTTTGAATCAAAGCATTATTTTGTTACTCATAGTTTATCTTAATTGTTCTATTTGATTAAGCAACGCTATAGGCAGAACATTTAGCATTTAGCTTTTAGGTCTTTCTTAAAAAATTGATGTTACTGTAAATCACTCAAATTCGAAACTATTAACATGTGAGTTCACATGAAACCCAAAACGTATTATAATGAACAATTTGAAATTAAACTCCTTTAACTGACACAAAATTCTCAATTTTAAGTTTTTTTCAATTTTCTTAGACATATTCTCAAATATTCAAATGATTTTCATCGAATGAGTATTCATCTATTGTATTTTCATGTAAACAGGGGAAAGAAAGTTCTATGAAAAAATGACGGTTTGATTCGATAATGATTCGAAAGACAAAATTTATCTTTTTACGGTAATTTGATTTGGTAATAGTAATAAAGATAATAACGAATGGAAAAAAATGAATGGCTTTGATCTCATCACGCATGTCGTTTTGCCGCTTATTTGTGTACTTGAGACTCTGAGCATCTCCAACAATTCTTCGAAATGTGAATACAAATTTGTTGACTCACATGGTAATTTAAAAACTAAAATTTGTAGATTCACAATTTTGCTCCTACATACCACAAATCTTAGCATTTTTTCTTACTTTTCATTAGGTGACCTTTTTTATTATTTTATTTCTTGGAAAAAGTTGATAAAGACACATTATTATAATAAGAATAATATTTGAAGAGTCTAAAATCTTAATAAACATAAAATTATACGTGGCACTTCAAATTTTATTTTGTGAACTCTTTTAGAGATACTTATACATTTGAAAACCTAACTAAACTATACTAATTAAATATTGGATCCTAATCATGCTCCGAGCTGGTGAGTTTGCTTGATTGTGGTCACGGGCAGGATAAAATTCCCCATAGCATCTTCGCTCCCGGAATGAGTGGATAACTGCGGTTTGCCGTTAGTTGTCTCTCTTTTCTGAAAAAAAAAAAAAAAGAAAAAGGAAAAAAAAGGATTGGATTCTAATCTTGAGCTGAAGCTGATCTCCAATCTGATGATTGCTCTTCGTGATTAGGTGCAAAGCCTAAGACTTGATAAGGTTGTCTTGATATGATATTATGATTGGAACAAATCCCTACCTTCCTTTCTCTAAGTTCATCCTTCATGCATCTTTTCCTTCTTTCTAAATCTGTATATATCTTTAATGCAATCAACTATTTGATAAAGCTCCACCTTCATGTTATTATCTCCATAAAGCAAGTAAGCCCCTTGACTTGATTCATAAAATCATCATTGCATTTTGTTGTTGGCAATTGGCACATCATAGTTGTAATCAAGGATCTTCAATATACTCTAGTGTATGACATGAATTGAACGAATGACGTATGAAATTCAATGATCATAAATATTGGTATGTAGTATACATCGATTCATATTAAAAATCTTAATCGATAAATGTCAAGTCTATCATCAAGTGACATTGCAAACCATGTTTTTGAACAATAAAAGACTGTCAATATATGGACCAATAGTTGCTAAGGCGCAATCTAAGATTAAAACTATTTGTACCATTTGAACTGATTATCTAGTTGTGTATATAGTAGAGGCGATACACTCATAATGTAACAGATTGTGAACGAGAGAACGCTCAGGATCGTAAAATTAAAGAAAGAACCACTTGAAGCGTTTGTTTATAGGAGAAATTCTTTAGTCCGGACGCAAATTTAGAGCATCAAACACAAATGGTTGGTCAAAAAAAAAAAAAATTGACGTTTTACACGGGCAATCGAATTGTTGTAACAGAATAATTTATCTCTTGTTTAGAGTGGTCACTTTTGTTGAAAATGGGAAAACTCAAGTAAAAGCCCAAACACAAAACAAGTCTGTCCCAAGTTGTGAAAATATTAAAGACAAACACCCCCAAAACCCCCTTTAACTTCCAAACTGCGTGTGACAAGCAACCTTCCACCTGCAATTTTCAAACTCTAAACACTCACCCAGCTCACACCCCCTCAAGTTCCTTCCTTTTTTTACCATTTCGAGGAAAATCAACACAGCAGCAGATTTGGGCCTTCAGATTGTGGCACGACGGAGCTCCAACGATGGCTCCACGAGCACGAGGCAGAAAGGTTCGGCCTTTTCTTTCATTTTCTCAACACTCTCTCGCCTTTTCCCGCACTTTCTCGCGCGTATTTTCTGACATTTTTGCACTTTCACTTGGTATTTGCAGAAGGATACCCGAATGGATGCAGCCATTGATGCGACGCGTGAAATGGGTTTTGACGAGAAACTCGTTCGTGCTACGGTGAATGACCTACTGAAGGTGGGTTTAATTTTTAGTCTTCTGATTGTGTTTTCAGTATTTTCTGAGAGGAAATCGCATTAGGGTTTGGGTTTTGTTTGAAATGTGAAAAGGGTTTTCTTCCAGGTTTATAAGGGAGATAATAGGACAGAGAATCCATGGCGGTTTATCGAAGAGGGTTCTTATACGCTATTGGTTGAGCAACTTCTTGAGAAAGTAGAAGCCCAAGAGGCTGCTGAAAAAAGGGTAAGTTGATTGCTTGTTGTTTTTGTGCGCTGAACTTGCTTCCCTTTTTGATACATTGTGCTCTAATTCTCTCTGGCCCTTTGTAATTATGTTGTGTGATGCCCGGAAAATCTGTATCCTTTTTGTTAGTTTAGCGTAAGAACGGTGCATGTTTGATTCTAAGTCGGGGTATTATCAGTCCAGTAATGAGAGAAGTTTAAGTGGCACATGCATAAAACCCAAATTTAGAAGGGAGAGAGAATCTGCAGAGTGGTGTATGAGGGGAAGATTTGTGGCGTAAAATATCATGGGAGGAGGGAAATTGCTGAAAGCATGAGTAACAAACTCTCCACTGCCATCAAAGCGAAGCACTTTAGTTGAGGAAGAAAATGAATTATTCACGTAAGTTGAAAATGCATCAGTTTTGTCTCATGGGAACAACCTGGCACTATTATCCACAAAAGGCACATAACACCGATGACCATGCATCACTGTGAATTACAGCAAAAGGAAAATATGCGGTGATGTCAGGAAGTATATTAGACATGTTAAAGGTTTGGTTTTTGGCAGTGAAAGTGAAAGAGCCAATATGTCTAATAGAGGGACAAGAACTATTACCTGTTTTAATTGGATCTTGGCCATGACTGGTGCTAGCCAATTAGCTGTGATATGGTTTGTTGCTCCCCTGTCGGTGAGACAAAAATAACTATGGAAATTGATGACCATAGGCCGCAGCCATGAAAGTCGGTGATGGAGAAGGTTCCTTGCCTTGATAAGAGAACTTGGCTAGGTGTGGGTAATCCAGAGCAGTATGTCCAACTGTGTCACATGGATGTTACTGGATCTGTGTAGTACCAGAAGGCACAGCTTGTTGGGTCTGTCTAGGGGTCATGGTAACCTGAAGACTCTCATTGACTAAATTTCCATGGTGCTTGATTATGTTTGTGAATATTTGATTATAAAATCGTGAAAATGACCATAAGACTGATATTGCTAATTTTTGTTGCGAAAAGAAAGCTAACGTCATTGGTTTGCAGTGTGCTGCATTGTGTTCCTAGTAGCTGTTATCATGTCTAAGATTGGCTCACTAGTAGGCCTCACAATATCCTGCTATTCCAACTTCCCTGAAGTAGGTTTGTACATTAAATTGCCCTGCACTTCTGTGTGATAAAACTGCATTGTGTACATCCGTGATGTTTTGGTTCTCACCTTGACCTTCGTTACTTAATTGAAATTAGTCATAATTCTAGTCCGAACCTTTCAATTTTATGTTAATTACCGTTGGTAGCATTGAGCATACATTATTTTCTTTTTCACTTTAAAAGGATGCTGCTTCACAAGACAATAATGCTCCACAAGATGACGCCGCTATGCAAGAAGACACTGCTATGCAAGAAGGCGCTGGTATGCAAGAAGATGTTGCTATGCAAGATGATGCTGCTCCGCTAGAAGATGTTGCCTTACTAGAAGATGCTTCTCCGCTAGAAGATGCTTCTCCGCTAGACGATGCTGCACCACTAGATGATGCATTAGCTGCTGTGCCCTCAAACACTGCCATTCTATCTACTTACGATAATGCTCCACAAGATGCTGGATCAGTGACTGGAACCGCAAGGACTGCCATTTTATCTACCTGCTCAGAGGCTGTCAAAAGCTCATTGCTGACTGAGGATCCTTGTTACTCTGCTTCACATACTAATGGACCTATCCCGGCATCAATGATTAAAATGCCAGGTTGCTTATCTTCTAATCATTCGTAAAAATCTAGTCATGTACAGTTTCCATTCATCACTACCATTATAAATGTTCACTTGTCTTGCAGATGCTAAGGATGGCCTGCGAGTAGACAGTCTCCCACCCCGGAGGCCTAGACCTTACTACGGCTGGGTTTGTAGCGATGACGAGGAATTTCCTGTGGAAGTGGCGTCGTCTCCATTGTCAGAGTTGGTTAAATTGCTTATTAGGCCAGATAAGAAGAAAAAGCGGAAGTCGAGGTGGGACATGGGACCTGAAGATATGTGAAGCTCTTGCCAATCATGTCACGCTTGTAATATGTAGAAATAGGAGTGTTGTATAGAAAACCACAGGTTTCGAACCTTTCGAATCTGTTTTATGGCCGTCGTACGTATCGTGTCGACGTTTTGTGCAAACC
Source organism: Heteromeles arbutifolia (assembly GCA_024362995.1). Classification (NCBI taxonomy): domain Eukaryota; kingdom Viridiplantae; phylum Streptophyta; class Magnoliopsida; order Rosales; family Rosaceae; genus Heteromeles; species Heteromeles arbutifolia. Next base: position 6,905,096 of record JANCRC010000018.1, on the reverse strand, counting down.
AGTGCAACTACAGAGAAGAGAAATGTACATTTTGGAAGCCATTGGAACCCAAATTTTATGTTTAGAAGATGGTGAAAGCTTGTGGGTGGCTTTAGTTCGTTGGTTCTTTAATGCGAGTAATCTAATCTGAGGTGATTTTTCATCTTAAAAGTCAGCCTTTTTGCTTTACTTTGATTTTCAAGAGGATTATGGAGATTGGTGGTTGTTTTTACCTTCGGTTCGAAACTCTCTTTTTTCCTAAGAATAATAATTTTAAAAAACCTTAAATTTGAAAATAATTATTAAAATGGTTTCATAATGATGAGACTGTGCAAGGACTTGTAACTCATGTAATTAAGATTTAAGAGAGTTGGTTAAGCATCTTAAGACGGGGATATTTTTCTACTAAAAAGTGTCACAATCGTTTTTAATAATCTAAAAGTACTTTTGGTTATTTTTAAAGAACTTTCAAACATAACCATAATTTAAAAAATTCAAACATGAAATAGAGGTGGAATGGGGGAAGTTTTTCAGTATGCTGGAAATATGGTTCGGTACATCAAGTGTCAACATATAATTGGTAGGAAGTTTCTTTTTTTACTAATTTCCAACTAATTTTATTATTACACTTTCTGTACCGAACCGTATTCTCGCCACACTGAAAAATCTCTAGTGAAATGAACAGATTGTCCTAACCTAGGGGACAATTATATTACTGAATCCAATGAAAGAGTGGAAACATTGTCTCATCGTAATTAATCCAACGTTCACACTTCAACAAATAAACAAAAAATAATAAAAAATTATCAAATTACGCGCGTATTTAACCCAAACGAACCTGAAAACAGATATTCCCTCTCTGCGTGTAGCTTTTCTGTCCAAAAGGATAAGACTCCCTCTCACCTCACTGAGACTCCGAAAGCTTCAAACTTTCACACAAAAAGCTTCTCTCGACCTTCAATGGCGCTAGGGTTCCATCTGAATTAGAACCTCTCGCCGACTACCTACTAGTTAAAATGAACTTCTCGGCAACTTTTCGAGGGAGTTTTGTCCCCTTGTCGCAGTGCAGCTCTTGCTGCGATCTTCGTTTTCAGCCCTATTTCGCTTCAGGAACTGGTTCATGGCGAAAACGGCACCGTCGCAGAAGCAGCTTGAAGCTCCAGGTTTCAAGGTAAGGTTTTCTAAACTCTCACCAAATAATTACCAAATTATTATCGTTCTTTTTGTTGTTGTTTGGAGTTTGATTGTGCTGGTTAATTTAGAATGTTGAGGAAGCGAGATGTTGTTTGTAGAGTGAGTGAGACGGAGACTGAACCGGATAGCAATAACGATGAGGTGCAATTTCAAGTTTTTAATTTCGTTAAATTTTGTTGTTAATTTCTGTACATTTTTTTCTCAATTCTCTATTCATTTTGATATGGTAGGAAAAAGGACATGGAAATGAAGGCGGAGGTTCTGATGCTGCCGTCCATCACGATCCGCAGCCGGTAGTTGCAGACCAAGCAAACAATGATGCCGAAACTAAGGCTCAATTTGGGGTCCAGGTAATGTCAGTCAATTGAAAATTTTTATTTTCCCTTACATTTCGGAGTTTTGTGATGTACTTAGGAATACAAATTGTTTTCTTTGTTGTTTCTCATGATGAAGGTAGTAGTATGAATAACCATTCACCAGTTATACATGAAAATATTGTCCCTTGGAGTTCAGTATGAAATTCCGTCACGAACATTATATTTGGGCAACTTTTCCAATAGATATCAAATCCCCTGACAGGGGTATTGCAAAATAGCTCTGTTGAAACTTACTGTGCTAAGGTTGTGTTTATGACAGGAGGTTGAAAATGTAGAAGTTTCAAGTGGATCGCCTCTTCCAGGTGTGAAGGTGATTATGAAGTTCTTTGATGTTTCTTGTGTAAGACACCTTTTTTTTTATTTCATCTCTTCTTTTTGACACCCTCTTCTTAATAATTTCTTCAACAGCCGCAACTGGGTGAATCCATGCGAATTCCAAAGGAAACACTCGATATTCTTAAGAACCAAGTTTTCGGCTTTGATACCTTTTTCGTGACAGGCCAGGATCCATATGAGGTGAATTGACTGATTGCATTTCATTTTACTTTTTATGTCTATGTCAATTTCTCCACTGGAAAGAAGTGAAGAAAACATAGGGAATGGCAATGCGTGTTTAACCTCAGTTGTTGGGTATTGGGTAAAGTTCCTTTCAATATTCCAATGGAGCGTACGAATTTGTGCACGCTTATTTGTGGACTTAAAACTATCCTTCAAAGAGTAAGTGAGAAAATAGTAAATACTGATAGTAGCAAACCATTGGAATGGTAAGATATGCTTTCTAGCCTGCCTGGTTGAAAATCTCTGATTTTGTGTTACCTCTGCCAGAGTGGAGTATTGTTTAAAGGAAACCTGCGAGGAGTGCCTGCTAAAAGTTACGAAAAGATATCAAAGAGGCTGCAGGTATCTATTTCTATACTTCATTTCACAGTATAAACTTATGATTGATTCCCTATTAACATCTGGACAATCTGTTTGTCAATCTGTTTGTAGGATAAGTTTGGGGATGAATATAAGCTTTTCCTCCTAGTCAATCCTGAGGATGATCAACCGGTGGCAGTTGTAGTTCCACAAAGGACATTACAGCCAGAGTCAACTGGTGATTCTTTAGCTAATTAGCTCCTACCCTGTTACGGGATTTCTGTGGAAGTTGTAGGCAGAAATCAATCTGTAAAGCTTATGATTTGTTCCGATGATGGATTTGGTGTCAATCTTGCAGCCGTCCCAGAGTGGTTTGCAGCTGGTGCTTTTGGATTGGTCACATTGTTTACCCTACTTCTTCGAAATGTTCCTGAATTGCAGTCCAATTTACTGTATGTAATTTTCTTTTCTTGTATATTCATTATATTAAATAGATATATAATAATGCACACTCATGATAATATGTCCCAGGTCAGCTTTTGATAATCCTGAGCTGTTGAAGAATGGTTTACCTGGAGCCCTTGTAACTGCAGCTGTTCTGGGCGTGCATGAACTCGGCCATGTTTTAGTTGCAAATAGCACTGGAGTCGTGCTTGGAGTGCCATACTTTATCCCCAGTTGGCAGGTGAATTTCATATGAAGAAAGTGGCCCCAACCCCCTATTTTTATAAGACAACTGGACATGAATAAATCTGCGTTTCCATATACTAAGTAATTATCTGTGTATATCTGCACAACATTACCTTTACTTTCCATATAGGCTGGTTGTTGTGAATTTTATTTGTCACTAGTTTTTTTACGATCATGTCACGAGTTGAAAGAACTGGTAGGAGAAGTACAGAAATTATAATCTAACTTATGTCTTGCTTCTCATGAGGCAGGCATTCTTGCTTCTACGTGTGCATACTGGTTTAGTTTGATTTTCTTCTGCTAAAACACAGACAAATTTTGATGAACTGTTTGCTGGCAGATAGGCTCTTTTGGTACAATTACAAGAATTGTGAATATTGTACCCAAGCGTGAAAATCTTCTGAAAGTTGCGGCGGCAGGACCCTTGGCTGGATTTTCCTTGGGATTTGTCCTGCTGCTTTTAGGATTCTTCTTACCACCTAGCGATGGCATTGGTGTTGTTGTCGACGCTTCTGTATTTCACGAGTCTTTTCTTATTGGGGGTACTGGTAAGCACTTCACTTTAGAAATGTAGTTCATGCTTAAACTTTGTGTGCATATGTTGACTGTAACATTCATTTCTTTTACAGCAAAGCTTCTTCTCGGTGACGCGCTAAAGGAAGGCACTCCCATATCTCTTAACCCTCTCTTGTTATGGGCGTGGGCTGGACTCGTTATCAACGCTATTAACAGCATTCCGGCTGGAGAGCTTGACGGGGGCAGAGTTTCGTTTGCCATTTGGGGAAGAAAGGTATGCAATTCGAAGTTCATCATGACTTAAAACCGGCAGCTTGAAGGTCGGAAATCTGTACTGATCAATCGTTTTCCATACAACAGGCTGCAACTCGCATCACAGGTGCTTCAATCGCGCTGCTCGGATTATCATCCCTAGTCAGTGACGTTGCATTTTATTGGGTAGTTTTGATATTCATCTTACAGAGAGGGCCGGTTGCTCCACTCTACGAGGAGATCACAGATCCTGACGACAAGTACGTTGGCCTCGGCGTATTAGTTTTGTTCTTGGGATTGCTGGTATGCTTACCATACCCCTTTCCCTTCGTAGACGAAATCATGACGAGTTTCTAAGGGAAGTGGCTCATGCATACATACTGGAATCAGATACTAGTCGATACATACGTCGTCGTTCAATAGCATGGATTGTTCACCCTATGAATAACAATCAGCCTATATGTTTCTATTAATAAAAGTGAAGTTATTTTTTAGTTCTTTTATTTATGATGTATGTTCAACATTGGATAATCAAAGAGGGAGGACTAGTATTGAACGAATTTACTGTCATATGATATTCCGGTTTAACATGGCTTCTTGTGTGGAGAGAAGAACAATCAACCTATATGTTTCTATTAATCAGACGTTTTTGGTTTAATTTCTTTTATTGGGTTTGATTTGAGGTTGGTGGCTTTTATGGAGTTCAGGTCATTTGTTACTTATGAGTTTTGAGGAGGACTTTGGTCTAGGGATCCGTGGAGGGAGAGAGGAAGAGGTTAGAGAGATATGAGGTTTAGGTTTAAGAAAGAGAATGATGACGACATTATATTAGACTCAAACAACGTTAGTTGGTTATTCATCATAAGACACAATAATTTTTGTAAGATCAAGAAAATATTTCAAATAAAACAACTGGATCCGTCCTAACTTAAAATTTAGACTCCGCCACTGTAAACTTGTTTCATATGCAAGTTGCGCTTCTAGGGAGATCTATTCGCAACCCGTGAATGTCAAGAAAAAAAAAAAAACTGCAATCATACTTCAAAAACCGCTGCCTAAATTCAGGAAAAGTGATCGTCAAATTGTCAGTGCCAATGTCTGGATACTATTTCTGGTGTGGACTGTTTTGCATGAAACAAAATAAAAAAACATGCCATTCAAGAGCTTAAAAAACGTTTCCACTTTTTCGGATGTTGGCACTGAAACTCGTAAAGGTTTTTTTTTTTTTTTGGGTGAACACTCGTAAAGTTTCACTTGACTACCAAACTCTCATTGATTGTGCTAAAAGACGACGATACAACCAAACTCTCATTATAAATTAAATAATGTGTCATTAATAGAAAATAAACATGTAATCAATGTTTAAATAATAATATAATCGTCAATCTCCACATCATATTGAGACTGAATTCTTTCTCAAAAATGATTCGTTGCAAGCTCTTAGAACTCTATACTTAAAATCGGAATAATTCACATTATAAATTACAATATAAAGATTGTTTTTACAAAACAAATCAATAAATATGATAAAACAAAAAAAAAGATTGATTTCTGCACTCTTCTACCCTTCTACTTTGTATTTATCTCTTGATTCGTTTTTTTAATTTACTTAATTTAACGATTGAAAACAAAAGAGAAAAATGCAAGAGAAATAAAAGAGGGCGAAAATCAAATCTATAAAAGATATGACAACGGCAATTTCGGTGATTATATTTCAAGATTGTTCTTTTAGCTGATATTACTCAAGATTCCAAATAGAGTAAATTTTTTTATGCTTTTATTAAACTATCCTCCATGCGATTTAAGCTTATTACCTTTTTTTAGTAAAATAAAAATTGAGTGTTATTAGACGCAATTGTTGAAACTATTTCGAGTAATGCTACATTTATTATATTTTTCATACCATATTTGTTTATCTTTTTAATAGAAGTAGGGAAGAGAACTTTAACGAAAAGCTTCCGGTACTTTTCACTTTAACGAAAAACCACATTTTTACACTAAAAAGTCAATCCTGCTACTATTCATTTTTCCCTTTATTTTGTCCTTATCGTTAAAACTCAAAGTTTTCAAGCCTTTTTCATTAGTTTTCCTTTTAAAAAATGACACAAATATAGTATGAAAAAATATGGTAAGAATATTATTTGTGTTTGCTTTGGTAAGATTTCTCCTATTTAATATTTACTTAGATAAGATTCTTCCATGTCCTAGCAAATATCTTCCCTTTTGGTATTCTTCCTACAATATTTGGATGTGACTTGGATACCCTAGGAATATGAATCTCACTTGGCACTTAATGCACAATCTATTACAAAATGTTTTTATTTTTTTATTTTTTTTAACTAACGATATTATCTACACTAAGGGAATGGGGGAATGAGCTAAACCTTACAATGAGCTAGCAATAATGTAGTTCAAATTTGCATTTGTCGAGAATCGAACTTAAGACTTATCACTTACAAATGTATGTGTGTATCATTGTAAGCACATTTTACATGTGACTGAAATTATAAAGTTTTGAATAAATTTTTGCAAGGAGCGGTATTTACCTCTACAACGAATATTATAAATTGTATTATATTTCTTCTTCCATATAATACTCAGATGTTGCATTATGCTTATATAGGGGGAGTTTGTTGTATTAGACTATCTCGGACTGGACTAGCTTCAGAGACTAAACTGGACTGACTTAGAATTGACTAAGCTTGACTGACTTAGTGTAGGACTAAGAAACAAGATAATCAACAAACTATATATTATACTATTTAATCCATATCTTTTTAATGCTTTATTATTAGTTCTATTTTTTCTTTCCTTTCTAGAAACCTCTTCCTCTCTCCCTCCCATTCCATCTCCCTCTTTTTCTCCGCCAAACTCTAGAACTTGGAGAGCTCTAGAATCCACGGCAAATCAAATCCCGTTTGAAATCCAGATCGAATCCCTGTCGAAGCTGGAAGATCAAGGCGAAAAACTCAGAAGATGAAGACAAAAACCAAACTCGATCGTCTACTTATTGGATCTCGTTTGAAACCCAGATCGAATCCCTTTAATCCCTCAAAATCACAGCTTCCTCCTCCTCCTTCCCCAATCACCACCACACCCTTCTTCCAGGTAACTCCCACAACAATCCAGGTCACTAATGACGAGAACAACCAATCCTCATCACCCTTGTCCGACTTTTTGGGTTCGAATTTAGAAGACATCAATGCCCTAAAATCGCTTATGCAGCAAATGCTAAAAAACGACGAGGATGGCGAGGCGCTCAAGATCTTGCAGTGCTTGGTCACAGTGCAACCCTCCGCCACCGAGTAGATGTTCATGATGGATAGGGTTCTCATTGAAAGGGGAAAAAACGATGGGGAAGATGAACTCGGAACTGCTAATCCCAACTGTGGAGCCAAAAATAATCAAGAAGAATATAGAGGTAGCACGTGGATTCTAGGATGAAAAGGACAAAATTACCCTCGAGGAACATTGGAACTTTTACGCGCAAGCAGTGGACAACCATCCCTCAGTCAAGTCAAAAGTGCCCAAAATAGGTATTTATTTATAACCTATTTCATCCATCCTCATCATATCTTCTCCACAAGGTAACCCCCAAATCATTCATTTTTTATTATATTAATTAGCTAATTAATTGATTTATTATCCAATTAATTTGCCAGTTAACCACAAATCATGAACCTAACCCACAAAATCATCCAAGTGGCCGGTTCTTCCTCTCCCAAGGGGGCCGGCCACACCCCTATATAAACCCCCTCATTCTCCCCAAAACTCAATTCCAATTCTCTTGCTAAATTCTCTAAATTCTCCAAACACTTTTCCCTCAAAATTCTAACTTTGGCATCGGAGGTTCTTTTGCCAAAGCCCCCGCACTCATCGTGGGCGCGTGAGGCTCTTGGCCTTGACCTAAGGTGTTGTTTGTTTTGTAGGTGCAATTTTGTCCAAGAACAAGGAGGAAGAAATTTGCATCCTCACCAACCTTTCACAAGGTACTAGTAGTGAGACATTTAGCGAAGGTGAGTCCAACTTAGTCTCATTAAATTGCTTTTAACCGCGCCACTTAGTACTACGGTCTAGTGATATTTCTCTTCACTTATAAGTGAGATGTTTTAGGTTCGAATCTCGTGGATGACGAATTCGATACCAAATTAGGCTGCCCAATGTGTGGCTTAGCTGAACCCCTCCTCCCCTTAATGTAAAAATATCGATATACTAAAAAGGAGAAAAGATTTACCATTAAACTTTTACCAAAAATTCTAATATTTAAAAAAAAAAATAAAATTGAATAACCGTTAAGGAGAAAAGATAAGGACAAAGAGATTGTTACATGCATACACATTTCTGGGAACTTTGTCCAGTTTTCAATAGTTCCACCACCCCATTTTCGCAGGGAGCACACCCCCAGAACACCGCCAGAAACACAGAGTGAGTACCGGCGCCGGTCCATATTTCCGGTTTCCCTTTCGATAATGCTATCCCTCTGCTTCTCCCAGCGCCTGGTGCCGCCGAGTCACCAGCTGTCTCGGGTTCCGGTCTTCGGCATTTCGAGTAGAAACTCGAGCTCACTTGCATGCGTCCCCAGAACGAAATGCTGCGCTCTCTCGAATCAATCGTTAGGTAATTTGACATTTTCTCGGCTATATGTATACTGTTTGGTTGCTGAGAAAATGCGGGAAAAAGGAAAGAAGGATAACAAGTTGAGTCTCATGTATTCGATCGTTTGTGGTCCTGTTTTCATATAATCACATCATTTAAGCAAATTATTTGATTTAAGCTCAGTTAATTGGTGCTTAATTTTGGTTTAATTCTAGCGATTAGAACTTGTAATTCAATTTTATTTGTTTTGTACGTGCAATTCATATGGATTAATGTTATTATTTTCATATATTTTCTTTTAACATCAAGAACATAATACTTTTAAGTTTATAAGTTCAGATTTTTTTCTTCTAATTTTTCAGTTACTGATGCAAGCAAGTTTGTGGAAGCTTCAAAGAATGGAAATCTGGTTCCTCTTTACAAATGCATTTTCTCTGACCAGCTCACTCCAATTCTTGCATATCGATGCTTGGTTAACGAGGACGATCGAGAGGCTCCAAGCTTTCTGTTTGAATCAGTGGAGCAAAACTTGCAGGTTTCAATCAAACTCTGCTAAATATGCTTTGATACTTGCTGGTTTTGAATTGACGGGTCTATTAGTTTTGTACATCGTAATTTCGTGTTGCATTGATTGTATTAGGGGCGCTTCAGCGTTGTTGGAGCTCAACCAACGATCGAAATCGTGGCAAAAGAAAATAAGGTGACGATAATGGATCATGACAAAGGGCGCATGACTGAGGAGTTTGTCGAGGATCCGATGGTTATTCCCAGAAGAATCTCGGAGGGTTGGTGTCCTAGTCCTCTACTTATTGATGACCTTCCTGATGCGTTTTGTGGTAAGTGAAGTGAAGTTCCAAGTTCCGTTCTTTTATGGTAACATCTTGCTAAGTACGTTGCGACGAAGATATTTTCTGCTAGATTGTATGGTGCTTGTAGTTCCAAATTGGTTTCCTAGATTTCCTATGCCCAAGCTGACATGGTTCTCTGGCGTGTTTGTGTTTTCCTTTTGCCGCGAACAATTTACGCAGATTTGACATTGGATGCGTTGCAGAAAGTACATTGGTTGTCAATTTAGACTGAGTAAATAACTTTCTGATAAAACCGTTATGCACAGGTGGCTGGGTAGGTTATTTTACGTATGATACAGTTCGGTATGTGGAGAAAAGAAGACTGCCGTTCTCAAAGGCCCCCGAGGATGACAGGAATCTTCCGGACATACATTTAGGGCTCTATGATGAGGTCATAGTGTTTGATCATGTGGAGAAGGTACTCTTCTTTCGATCTTCTCACACGTCAAACTGTGAATCATCTTGAATGTACTAGGTTATAACTTTGGTGTGTATATATAGTATATGCTTTCTCTTCACATATGACCGCGTTATGCAGAAAGGTTCCCGACATTCTGTTCTTAACAAAAAGGAAAGGAAGTAAAATACTCTGACTCGGTTATGGTTGAGTTTCTTACGAGCTTTTGTTAATCTATCATCTCAGAGAGTTTATGTGATTCATTGGGTGAGGTTAGAACGGTACTCCTCGGTTGAGGAAGCTTATACAGACGGAGTGAAACGTTTGGAGGATTTAGTGGCTAGAGTGCATGACGTCGACCTGTGAGTAACTATTATACTTGCTTAAAGTTCCATTCAGCGCATATTGAGTTCCATTCAGCGCATATTGATTTGATTGTCTGTTGTTAGCCCAAGGCTATCTCGAGGATCGATGAATCTACATACTCGCCAATTCGGTCCTCCGCTAAAGAATTCAACCATGACAAGTGAGGATTACAAGGACAAAGTTAAGCAAGCAAAAGAACATATACTGGCAGGGGATATTTTCCAGATTGTATTAAGTCAGAGATTTGAACGTCGAACGTTTGCCGACCCGTTTGAAGTTTATAGAGCCTTGAGGACTGTAAACCCCAGCCCATATTTGACTTACTTGCAGGTTTGTGTGTTTTCCTTGGAGTTTTGTTACCCTTTTTTGGTATGGCGAATATCTGTTCCTTTTTTGTTGGTCAAAACTATGGTGATCAGGATTGCAGTTTCTAAGTAGGATAGGCTTTAAGAATCATAGAACGCCACTATGCTCGGTTTTGCGCCAAGATTTATGTTAGCTCTAAGTACTCTATATATTTTCTTAGTCTTTTTCCAAGTCTTCCTCTACCTCTTTTGCCCTGAGCATCCGTCTCATAATTGCATCTTCCAAATAGAGTATTTGTAGATTTTTGGTTCACATCTCCGGACTATCTTAACCGATTTTCTCTTATTTTATCTTCAATTGCGGCCACTCCCGCTTTAACTCAAATATCCTTATTCTTAATCCTATATTTTCTCGCGTGCATAGGCTCGAGGGTGCATCCTGGTTGCTTCAAGTCCAGAAATTCTTATGACTCTAAAGAAGGTAAATATGACCAGTAATTTCTGTACTAACTTTTCCTTAACTTCTGTGAGTTCATAAGTGCGTAAAATTTAGATTTAATTAATAGATCATTAGCTACTTTTACTTGATGATAATTATAACTTTACAAACAGAAAAAGATCGTGAATCGGCCGTTAGCTGGAACTGTTAGAAGAGGGAAGACTGTCGAGGAAGATAAAAAGTTAGAACTGCAGCTCCTTGACGATGAAAAGCAATGTGCAGAACACATCATGCTGGTTGATCTGGGTCGAAACGACGTTGGAAAGGTTTGTCTTAAACAATTACCTAATAGTATGGACATTAATGGGCAGAACACATCATGCCGGATGATTCTTATGAATTTCCGTTGATAAGCTTGTACTGGTGATGTCGTTTGATACAGGTCTCCAAATACGGTTCTGTGAAGGTGGATACATTGATGAATGTCGAACGGTATTCCCACGTAATGCACATAAGCTCCACGGTGAGAATCTCCGGTCTGATCGAGTTTGGAGTCGGTTCATGGTTTCTAAATCTTCCGTAGTTAGAGATAATACTTAAAATCTTTGTGACGAAATGATAGTCTTCAGTGACAAAAGCCATCACAATTCATCTTGCAGGTTACGGGAGAGCTGCGTGATGGTCTCACTTGCTGGGATGCCCTGCGAGCTGCATTGCCCGTCGGAACTGTTAGTGGAGCACCGAAGGTTGTCAGCTAGCATTTACTTTCTTTGCTTTTGCAGTTCAACTTCAACACAATTTCATCGTCGTTTGTGATCTGATTCAGGTGAAGGCCATGGAGTTAATTGATGAACTGGAGGTAACAAGGCGTGGCCCGTACAGTGGTGGGTTTGGAGGGGTTTCCTTTACAGGTGACATGGACATTGCTCTAGCTCTGAGGACCATGGTATTTACAACAGGATCCCGTTTTGACACAATGTACTCTTACAAAGATGCCAACCGGCGCAGGGAATGGGTCGCTCATCTTCAAGCTGGTGCCGGCATCGTGGCTGACAGTGACCCGGATGATGAAAACCAAGAGTGCCAGAACAAAGCTGCCGGTCTCGCTCGTGCCATCGACTTGGCGGAGGCAGCATTTGTTAAGCAATGAGAGAGCGTGTTCCTTCCAGTTGTCTATGTAATATAGTTCTCAACTCTCGAGTGCACCCACAGTGACAGTATCATGCACACAGTTTGCAATGTATCTTTGTACACAGTTCAGTAGCCATAGTAAAAAACAGCTTGGTTATCGAAGCCTCGTGCCAAATCTGCTTGGATAGCCTTCGAGGATGACGATGAATTTCTAGGAGCACTAAGCTCGAGAAATAACTCACAACTATGGTGAATGCAGTGCAAAACAAAATGCAGAAACAAAACTAGAAACTTTCTTGGGATTCAATTTTTCAACTTCATAGCCAATCTTTCTGTCGTAAATCCGGGCGGTAGAGTAATCGGCCACTTGAGCAGCAGGTTACCTCCTTACCCTTATAGCTTATAAGTAGAAACAATCAAACTTTGGCGAAGACATCATCTTAAAACTTCTCAGCAGAAATGCAGAACGTCCACTATCTCTTTAAGAGTTAAGAGACCTAAAACTAGTTCAACAATCATTCTACACAATTACAGACTCCAAGGGGCCTGAAACTCACTTTGAAAAGAACTCTCGTGCAACGGGATCAGGAAGCCAATCACGTACTGTCACGCACTATGGCGGGCCGCAATGGGCCAGACGGAGCAGCCCAACGATTACAACGACATCGAGTTCTGGTCAAACCCCGAAGGCACTGGTTGGTTGACCAAACAAGGCGAGTACATAAAGACATGGCTTTGCCGGTGGTTCGTGCTCAAGCAAGGCAAGCTTTTCTGGTTCAAGGACTCCGCCATCACCCACGGCTCCAGGCCAAGTGGCGTGATTGGCTTCGTGATCCGATCCACGAGAGTTCACTAGCCAAAGCCAATCACGCCCTGTCAACACAGGACCGTGGCATGTAAGTTTCTCTCCTGAACTCCGATCCCAAATCGGCTCTTAACAACAGTACAAAGAATCTCACTTGACATTAATCAACCCAAATCAGATCAAATTTACCCCCAATTCAACAACCCCAAAATCCAAAAACGGAAAGCAATTCAATTTCAATCGAAATCTGACCGTTACCAAACAAATAGACACTTTAAATTGATGCGAATTCGAAAACACAAAACGATATATATTTACAGAAGAAAAACAGAAAACAGAGTTTCACTGAATATTTATGCACGAACAAAAATACAAGGAGCGGAGCTCCACCACCACTCACCTACAGTAGTAATCTGACCAAATTGCCCCCCTCCACTCCACCCTCTCACTTCTTGCTATCGTAATCGACGACCTCGGACTCGGTGACGGACCTCGAATGCTGCACAATGGACCGTCCAATCGAATTGATCCAGTCCTCCTTCTCCTTCTCCGAGTCGGCGATGAAGTACATCGTCTCGGAGCGCGTCGACAGCTCGAACGCGTACTGCTTGTTGAGGACGTCTTCGGCTCCCTTCACTGTGAGGCAAGACGCCACCGGGATCACGCCACGTGGCCTAGAGCCGCGGTTGACGGCGGAGTCCATGAACCAGAAAAGCTTGCCTTGCTTGAGGACGAACCACCGGCGACGCCACGTCTTTATGTACTCGCCTTGTTTAGTCAACCAACCGGTGCGTTCGGGGTTTGACCAGAACTCGATGCCGTCGTAGTCGTTGGGTTGCACCGTCTGGCCCATCGCGGCCCGCCATAGGCTCGCCATCGGAGTTCGGGTCGAATTCGGGTTTTTTTCAGAGCGTTCAACTGAATCTCATCTCTTGCAGAACGCGTAACGGAAGGAAAGGTTAATAAATATATAAATAAAAATCTATCTGTTACACGACAATAATTTAGGATATTTTCCTATTTTTAATTGATTTTTTTTTTTCTTTTCATATTTTACTTTTTGGGGAAATATTGTGAAATTTGGTAATTAGGAAAATATAAGTTGGTGAATTAGTTGATGACATTGGACTGTTAGGTTATTATATGTAAGATTGTACCATTAATTAATGATAATCAAGTTTACATGCTAAAAAAAAATAAATTTAAAAACATGACTCGATATACCAAGTATCATAATATAAATAATTAAAATATTTAATTATTTGTATTATAATATTTTATATATTGAATTTCCGCGGGACCGTACACAAAAAATATCTCGCAAAAAAAGGAGAGGGTAGTTGTAAGCTTTGTCCTGATCTTGAATATGTTTCCATGCATATGATGTAACGCCTATAAAAGCATCATGTATTCCTTGGTGATTAAGAAAAGACGAAGAAAAATAGAATATGGCTTTCTTTTTGCTACTCCACCTGTCCATGTATTTATGACTATTAATTTTGTGCACTATCTGTTTTGGGTTAAGAATCGAAACGGAACATGGCTGAATTATTACTGTGGATGAAATTCTTGTGTGTAATGAGATATAGTTCACGTTAGTATTTTTATCAGTATATTTTACTGATTTTATGTGTAATGCATGTTAGTATATTTCTCGTCACGTGATGAGAAATATGCTAATAGTAGGAATAACTTCACAAAATTGAACACTCAGATGTTTATCTGATTCTCAAAATTCATCAGCTTGATTGTCTTCCGCATATAATTAACATCTTACATTTTCTTAACACCTGCTTATTCATAAGTAAACTAATATTTAGCTACTGATTTTCGGTCTCTCTCGACGGATTTCGACACCGATCAACGCATTTTGTATACGATGCAGCTCCCCGGTGACATCCTGCATTTTCATTCTACGTTTTGGTGATTCTTCCGAGCACGCGAGCCCAATCTCGAGGACTGGAAGTATGCACTTCCTCACAAATGGATTCATTTCACTTATGTCCACGTAGTTTATGTTTTTTTCTCCCGCCTCAGTTTCATCATTGATGTAGTTTGCTTCCTTTCCTTTTGTTGCAGGCGCTTTCTCTTCAACAGCGGCGAGGAGAGCAGGATCCACGATCTGCATTGTTCTTTCAGGTATTGCCATCTTAACAAAGTTATGGAGATTGAAACCGTCTTTGAACATTTCTTCAGTCGGTCTTCTTCCAGTGAACATTTCTAACACCAGGATCCCATAACTGTATATGTCCCCTTGTCTTGATGGTTTGCCACCAATTGCGTACTCTACAACTCATGAAACAATCGAGTTTGTAAGTTCTGTGTGGACTAGATGCAAATTTGGAACATTATGTCTATAATACGCAAACTTTTACTAGGTGTAAATTAAGGGTCACTCCGATAGCCATTTCATGTTAAGGTTTTAGTTTTCTTTTACCGGTTTTTCTACCTCTTCAGTAAATAGTCCAACTAGGTAGAAATTTGAGAAGTTGTGTTTTAGAAGAGTTTACCTGGAGCAGCATAGCCAATGGTTCCCATTATTCCAACTGTGCTTACTTTGATTTAGAGAGGAATCCGCGGTAGCTGAAATGAGTCTTGCCAAACCAAAATCACCTACACGAGCAATCATGTCATTGTCAAGAAGAATGTTGCTCGGCTTCAAGTCACAGTGAATGACTGGTTGTTCACAATGGTCATGGAGATAGTACAATGCAGAAGCCACATCAACTGCAATTTTCAATCTTTGGTGAAGGCTCAAACTCCTTGATTGGTTTTCTCTGTGCAGCCACTGATCTAAACTTCCGTTTGACATGTATTTGAAAACCAGAGCTTTGAATTCGTTGCCATTGTAATCCGTGCTGGAGCAACATGTTAAGATCTTAACGAGATTCCTGTGCCGGATATTTCTTAGTGCATTGCATTCCGCCATGAAACTCTTGGAAGCTCCTTTTTGTTGAAGGTTGAGGACCTTTATAGCAACTACATTTTCTTCATTTTCAAGAATCCCTTTATATACAGAGCCAAAACTGTAAGAAGAAATATGAACTCATAGACTAACTCATCAGCCAAGAACATAATGATTAATCAACTAAATCACAACCCTTTGCTCGTGTATGCAATGTGAATGTGAAAACAGAAACAATTGCACCAGTACATACCTGAACAGGATCTGTTCTATAGGATCGTACCTTTATATCCTTGATTTCTAAGGAGACAGGAACTCAAACCTGGTTCTGCATTGTTCGATACCGATGAAGAAGCCATTGCAGCCTCTGTGTTCGAAACCTTCTCCTCTTTTACGATCACAATAGCTTCTCTAATCAATAGGACTTAGAACAACATAAGCTAATATCGCAAGAGCAGTGGTTTGAACCATAAATATATAGTGCACCTCCGTCCATTCCCTATCAGAATTGGACTAGGATTCAAGACATACAAACAATAAAGATTCATGAGACTTTATAAAGTTCCAACACAAAGTTCTTTTCCAAAACCAATTGGAACTTCTCTCAAGACTGCATTCCTTATCAAATTTAGAATTCTTTATAATATTAATTATCCCAAGACTTGTAAGAATCATACTCATACTCTTACATTCTCTCACTTAAGTATGATTCATCACAACAGATAATCATCTCAAATTCTTATAAAGGTGATCACATAAGTCATTCACCATCACACTAGTACATAGACACAACCAGCTTACAAAAACTAAAACAATGAATTTATAATTGCCTCTACAACACAAAATACAGATTTAACTTACAAATCACAATGTCCAGTTTATGTTCATAGCAATGTATCTAAGCTCAAGAGTAAACCAAGACGTCTACTCCCACTCATATAGCCCAAATTGATATAAAAATTACCAAATCTTTTGGATAACAAAAGCTTATCCTCACAAACAACTTACCTATGCATTTTAAAGTATTGAACTTCAGAATCTTTTCTGTTACATCACAGAATTAACTCAAAAGTCACAACATACTTAATTTGCACTTTGTAATTATGTGAACCAATATAGCAAAACCAAACCAATTTGCTCCCACTTATCTAGGCTATACTTAACACAAACAAGTTAGGTATAAGTTAATATCAACTGTATTAACTAACAGTCATTGCAATACACTGAATGTCTTATCAATGTGATCAATTGCCGTAACCAATATGCAAACAAATTCCATGATCACATGCATCCAATTTGTATTTACAACAATGTGATTTTACTTGACCAGAACAAACACATAAATTGGTTTGCTCCCACTATATCAAGTTAAGTTTAGTTCCAGCAAATAGCACTAAACTTCTCATTACTTAAACAAATTAAGTAACATAAATAATTCAACCAATTGCTTCAATAAAACCATAAACTGGTTTTCGAGCATCCAAATGAATTATAATGGCCGGCCTAAATAGCCTTATGCTTACATTCGAACATATGATTCTCCCACTTAAGCATAAGCAGAATGTACTGCACAGCCAATAAAGAAACCGGAGATATGAACCAATTGATTCCCGATTCCTCACCAATTGCATGATCTCAGTTTAGTCAAATACACCTAAACCATTATGCAAACAGTCTATGTATCAAAAGATACTATGTATCAAAAGATAGTCACAATCCATTCGGAAAAACTTATCTCACATAAACCCAAAATCACCAATTTCAACAATGATCAAAATTAGAATAGCAAACACAATATTCTTGCATTCAATTTGATCCTAACTAGTTCAATATCCATCGAGCAAGATCAACCAAATTTTGATAATGTCTGGATATATATATCAAAACAATATGTCTTGATTAAAAAGAGATAATGAAGACCACTATTTCTTCTGGAGAACTCAAAGTTCATCTTCCTCCCTATTTGTGATTTCAACCAAAATATAATGGCGGAAGCATGAATCATGAAATCACAAATATACCTATACAATAAGCATGGCTTTCTTATGAATTCATAATTAAATCAATATGCATTCGGCGATGTCAATTTGTGTTGTACAAAATATAGACAACAGCTCACAGAAGCTAATTTGTTTATCATCCCCATATAATGGATGACACAAGCTAATTCTCAAAATTTATAGCTTGACCTATATAATCATATAAGTAAATTTTTAAGACTAATATCAATATATATAGCCACAAAATCTAATTTGGGTTAACTAATGAAAATAAGATCATTACAAAATAAAACCCAAATTACACCAATGTATACAGATCCGTCATATATGCACAATAACAATTCTACCCAAAACATATTTCACATATATATGTTCATTCATCTGTTCATATATATATTTTCTTGTATGCATGCATCAATATGCAGAGAAACTTATGCAAGTTCTATTTGATATAGATAAAACCGTATGCCCATAATTACAACATCTATGCACGAATGCTATCTCGATGTGAATACAAATTTAATTCATATATGCAATTATGTATAAATCACAAAGCCATTGGCATCCATTTCATATATGCATTCCTTGTTGCTTTATATTGCTTGCCGACTTGCATATGATATGCAGTCAAATCCATTCCAACCCAAACTTGATATAAATCAAACCAATTGAAAATCAGGAATTGACAATAAGATGTGCATTTGTGCTGCTCCCCGCAATTAAATGTGTCGAGATTCAGACATGAAACAATGCATATACACATACTCTTTAATGAAAAGTGGAAGAGTATATCTAGACATACACTATTTATTTATGCAGCAAAGTATGATTCCAGACATCTCACATAAATCACAAGTTGGCATCTATAGGGATTTCGAGTTTAATCATGCCTTCACAATTTATATAAAATAAACAAGCATACTCGAAATAGCAAAAGCCCTAATTCATTATGCTCTAACTCATCACACTATAATCATGCATATAGGAGAACAATTAATCATGCATGAAACAGAGAAGTGAGTTACCTGAATGCATCATTAGACCCGTATTCGTCAACCCGATTGCAATTCCTTGGCTATTTCTCACCTCCACTTCTTGTAGTTACTTCCCCCAGTGAGAATCGGAACACTTGCAAGGTTGAGAGTTTTAAGCGAAACTGAACAAACATGTTCAAAATGAAATCTCAACAGAAGAACCCAAAAAAAAAGTTCTATTTGATATAGATAAAACCGTATGCCCATCAATATTCAGAGAAACTTATGCAAGTTCTATTTGATATAGATAAAACCGTATGCCCATAATTACAACATCTATGCACGAATGCTATCTCGATGTGAATACAAATTTAATTCATATATGCAATTATGTATAAATCACAAAGCCATTGGCATCCATTTTATATATGCATTCCTTGTTGTTGCTTTATATTGCTTGCCGACTTGCATATGATATGCAGTCAAATCCATTCCAACCCAAACTTGATATAAATCAAACCAATTGAAAATCAGGAATTGACAATAAGATGCGCATTTGTGCTGCTCCCCGCAATTAAATGTGTCGAGATTCATACATGAAACAATGCATATACACATACTCTTTAATGAAAAGTGGAAGAGTATATCTAGACATACACTATTTATTTATGCAGCAAAGTATGATTCCAGACATCTCACATAAATCACAGGTTGGCATCTATAGGGATTTCGAGTTTAATCATGCCTTCACAATTTATATAAATAAACAAGCATACTCGAAATAGCAAAAGCCCTAATTCATTATGCTCCAACTCATCACACTATAATCATGCATATAGGAGAACAATTAATCATGCATGAAACAGAGAAGTGAGTTACCTGAATGCATCATTAGACCCGTATTCGTCAACCCGATTGCAATTCCTTGGCTATTTCTCACCTCCACTTCTTGTAGTTACTTCCCCCAGTGAGAATCGGAACACTTGCAAGGTTGAGAGTTTTAAGCGAAACTGAACAAACATGTTCAAAATGAAATCTCAACAGAAGAACCCAAAAAAAAAGTTCTTGATTTCAATCCACTTTCACTTAATACACAATGTTAATGAATCAATTTAGTCATATATATAGATTTCTCATGAACATGAAAAACATATATTAAACAACCCATTTGCGTATGCATAAACTCAATCATCACGCAGATCAAAATTTCATTTGTGACAAGAAAACAAAAGAGCAGCATGTCAATAAACTGCAGATATGGAATTAAACACATTGCATAATCTTCGTTCAACGTTCTTAATCAAACATGGCAAAAATTCCATAATACATCTTTATATTTTAACGCAAGATGGATGGAAAAGAAACAGAAAATTACCTCAATTTGCAGACATCATAATCAACACAGTGGAAGCAATAGATATACAAGAAATTTGTTTTATGATGTTTGGGAAAGATGAAATTGCCATATCAGATTATGGATCTTTCCTCCGCAGAATGAAAATCGAGGTTTGTTTTCCCCTTTTGCTTCGATAGCAGTCAAAAGCCTAGTTTTTGTTTTTCGAAGCCAACCGTCATAATATTAAAGAATACTTATAAACGACGTCGTATTCTTGCAATTCGAATTTGAACAGACTTTATCCTTCAGGTGAGTTTGTTTTGCAGATTTTAAAGAACGATTTTAAGATTGAATTTAGATGAAAAATCCATTGGCTCTGATACCACATGTAAGAAGAAATATGAACTCATAGACTAACTCATCAGCCAAGAACATAAGGACTAATCAACTAAATCACAACCCTTTGCTTGTGTATGCAATGTGAATGTGAAAACAGAAACAATTGCACCAGTACATACCTGAACAGGATCTGTTCTATAGGATCGTACCTTTATATCCTTGATTTCTAAGGAGACAGGAACTCAAACCTGGTTCTGCATTGTTCGATACCGATGAAGAAGCCATTGCAGCCTCTGTGTTCGAAACCTTCTCCTCTTTTACGATCACAATAGCTTCTCTAATCAATAGGACTTAGAACAACATAAGCTAATATCGCAAGAGCAATGGTTTGAACCATAAATATATAGTGCTCCTCCGTCCATTCCCTATCAGAATTGGACTAGGATTCAAAGACATACAAACCATAAAGATTCATGAGACTTTATAAAGTTCCAACACAAAGTTCTTTTCCAAATCCAATTCGAACTTCTCTCAAGACTGCATTCCTTATTAGATTTAAACTTCTTTATAATATTAATTATCCCAAGACTTGTAAGAATCATACTCATACTCTTACAAAAACTTCCTGATCCAATTAAAGCGTTTGGAATGAATCCGCTGGTAGCTCGATGAAGCCTTTCATACGAAACCTTTGAAAGGAAGTTGATTGATGAGACGGCAGATGGTGGTTTCTTTTCCTGTTTTCTCCTCCAGTAAAGTGCAAGCAAGAACGAAAGCAGGATAGGACATCCCACCACTAAAGCAATTATAATTTTTTGTTTGCGACCGAGGATCTTTCTAGGTTCTGATCCTTTGATGGGGCATGCTGGTAACTGAAATTCTGAGACACCACCACAAAGCTTTGCATTTCCAACCCATGATATTATGCTCGTGTTTTGAAAGGCGCCTTCTTTTGGTACATCACCCTCCAGATCATTGAAAGACAGGTTCATGTACAGCAAGAAAGGAAGTCTCTGCAGATCTTTTGAAATCTGTCCTGATAAGTTGTTTAACGCTGAAGACCTCTCAAAGAAGCCAAAGAAGAAGGTATGATTCCTTGAATGAGATTTCCTTGCAGGTAAAGAAACTCAAGGCTCAGACAGTCTCCAATACTTTTTGGAATTTCGCCAGTTAGATTGTTTCCAGAGACGTCGAGCGCATTGACATTCTTTAGCTTACTCACCCCCACAGGCAGACTCCCAGTCAGTGAATTATGTGATAAATTGAGCAGGACAGATAAGGAGGAAAGACCAATAACCTGTGGTGGTATATCTCCACTGAGGCTATTGTCTGAGATGTCCATATACTGCAAATTTTTGCAGTTTCCGATGCTCGGGGGAATGCTTCCTTCTAATTTATTTTCTGATAAGTAGAGTTGAAACATTTGAGTGAGGTTTCCTATGGAAGAAGGGATCTTTCCTGATAATCTATTTCCATCTAAAGCCAGCAAAAAAAGTAGGAATGATGCCGATGAACAGGTTAGCCTGCATGCCTAAGACTATCAAATTGTTGAGGTTTTCTAATGCTGCAGGAATATTTCCAGATATTTGATTGACTCCGAGGTAGAGTTTAGGGAGTTGGGTTGAAAGATTAGCTACAGAGTTGGGTAAAACACCTCCAAAGTTGTTCAAACTCATATCAAGTATTTCCAGGTTGCTGCAATTTGTCAAGGATGTTATAAAATACAGGTCATTAGCTGAATAACTTCCTAGGTTATTGTTGCTCAGACCGAGCCAGCGGAGATCCGGAAGATCTCGGAAACTTGCTGGAACTTGCCCCACAAAATTGTTTTCTGCGATGTCAAGTATTTGAAGCTGAGAAGCATTGGAAAATGAAGCTGGGATTGTCCCCGAGAATTCGTTTCCACCAATGCCAATTTGTTGGAGATTAGGCGTTGTGAGGCCAATGTCAGGTGGAATAATGCCCTCAAATTCATTATCCGTAAGTGATAAGGTATTCATAGATGAGATGTTAAAAAGGGAGGAAGGGATCATACCGGAGAGATTATTTGGTCCGATTGCGAAAAAAGAAAAGCTTTTCAGTTGGCCTATTTGCTCCGGAACATTCCCCACCAGGTTGTTATATGCCAAGGAAAGTTGTGTGATTGATGAAAGATTTCCCAAGGAAGGTGGGATGCCTTCTGTCAGATTGTTTGTGCCGAGATTAAGTGTCAAAAGCTTTGTCAATGAGCCAAGCTCCGACACTATGTTGCCCGTGAGACGGTTTGATCTCAAACTTATGATGCTCAATTCAGAGCAGTATGTCAAGTTGACTGGAATTTCCCCTTCCAAAATGTTGTCACTAAGATTGAGATGCTGCAGTCGGAACAGATGACCAATTTGCTGTGGAATCTTTCCCGAGAAGCTGTTGTTTTGAAGGTTGATAAACCTAAGAAATGAGAGGTTGCCAATGTGAGGTGATATAGTTCCTCGTAAATCAGAGCCTTGTAGGTTCAAGGCTGCGACTCTCTGATGCCTTCTGCTGCAAGTAACTCCGTACCAGTTGCAGAAATGAAAGGAGTCATTACATGAGTTCAAGAAACCGAGTGGATCAGCGGATATGGATTCTTTAAATTTGAGCAAAGCCAATAGATCAGTTTCGTTCCCAAATGGATTCGCAGAAGAAAGATTCATAACAAAGAGAACTGAGCATAAGCTCGGAACATGAAAACCCATTATTCAGTAAGCAGAAGCCAGAATTCTGGTGATAAAATTATGTTGACTATGAGTTTGAAGGACGATGAGTAGACTTTTTTAAACATCACGGAAAAGGCGCCCTGGTTGCCGGATTAGTTGACTTCTTAACACCATGACAATTAGTTAACCTCTCAACACCGTGACCAGAGGCAAAAAATAAATTATGCAGCAAGCTTCCAAGAATAAGACCATAAATGATGTTTTTGTTTATTTATTTGTATTCAAACTTCAAATTTCCATGCAGCTTTCTTTGAAACAGTTCTTACCGTTTGAAAGAAAGAATCTGAAAGGAAAAAAAAAATGCAGTTAAGTTCAATTTCAGTTGAAAGTTATTTATAGGAATTGAGGTTCCAGTTAGTACATCCCTAACTAGGCATAATCCTTCTACAACACGTCCAATATCCATCCGCTCTCTTGGCAAATCGGAACAAGCAACTCCTATCTTGGTCATGATAACCAAGCACTTGTTAA
The DNA here is from genome assembly GCA_024362995.1 of Heteromeles arbutifolia. Lineage (NCBI taxonomy): Eukaryota > Viridiplantae > Streptophyta > Magnoliopsida > Rosales > Rosaceae > Heteromeles > Heteromeles arbutifolia. Next base: position 6,881,583 of record JANCRC010000018.1, on the reverse strand, counting down.
TTCTTTGCCTTTGATCATCTTGGACATGGTTCCTGTTGTTTGTGGCATTACTACAAATGCTGCTTTTTTTAACTTGAAGAAGCACCGGATCACATATTTCTTCTACGCGTTCAGGCAATGCCATCTGAACAAAGTTGTGGAGGGTCAGACCATCTTTGAACATTTCATCCGTCGGTCTCTTTCCAGTAAGCATCTCCAACAGCAGGATTCCGTAGCTATACACATCTCCATATGCTGAAACCTCATTTCCCATGCCATACTCGTAATTAAACATACGAACCATAAAGTTAATACCTTAAATAAAAAGAAGTTATTTTCTTGTACATGTCATGTCAGAAAGAGGTTGAAGCAACAATCGTACTTACCTGGGGCAATATAGCCTATGGAGCCATTTATGACATTGGCAGTGCTTCTGTGTGAAGGAAGTGAACATGAAGCATCCTGGACGTACCTTGCTAAACCAAAATCTGCAACACGGGCAGTGATATTACCTTCCAAGAGAACGTTGCTGGGTTTCAAATCACAATGAACTGTTGGTATGTGGCATTGGTTGTGCAAATCAATCAGAGCATTAGCCACGTCGATGGCAATGTTTACCCTCTGAATAAGGTTCAAATGCCCCCGCACAATGGGTGCCCCAGGTGGTCTATGAGCTGAAAAATGCAGGCACTCTTCTAGATTTCCTTTCGTCATGAATTCATAAACCAAAGCCTTGAAATTGTTTCCTTGAAAGTCAATACTTATACACACGGTCAGTAATTTGATAAGATTTCGCTGCCTAATGTTTTTCAAGGCTTCACATTCAGCTATGAAACTCTCTTGAACAATGAGCATTGAGCACTTTCACTGCAACAATTCTTTCTTCCTGATTGATAATTCCCCTGTACACAGACCCGAAGCTACCAGCACCAATCAAATTCCGAGAAGAGAACCCATTAGTTGCTTTGAGGAGATCTCCATATGAAACTTTTAAGAGTGAGACCTCCCATGAGGAACCTAAATTTAACTTCAATCTTGCTTTTCTTGATAGATAAAGAAGCATAAAGCTCAATGCTTTTTTGGGTGGATAAAGACGCACCACAAAAGTAAGATAACTCCAATAGAGCCTCCACAAGCAAATGATATAAGAAATTTCCGCCATGGAAATATTTCTTGCTTAGTTTCGTTGGAGTTGCATTTGGGCAATTGTAACTGAGGTATACCTCCACAAAGCCGTGTGTTTCCCTTGATATGAAGCGCAGTTGTATTCTTGAAAACTCCTTCCATTGGTATTGCACCTTCAAAAACATTATATGATAGGTTCAAATTCAGCAAGAAAAGGAAGCTCCCCAAATAGTTGGGAATTCTGCCAAAAAAGTTGTTACGAGAGAGGTCGATATCTTCGATCCCTCTTAGAGAACTTAAGGATCCAGGAATTGTTCCCTGCAACAAGTTTCCTCTCAGAGACAAACTCGTCAAACTTATGCAACTCCCTAAGGTTTCAGGAATGCCACCAGATAAGTGGTTCTGGAGGGATGTTGTTGTTGAAGCTATTGTTTTCGAGGTTTAATGTCCTGAGAAAGCTCAAGTTTCCAATGTTGGGAGATAGTTGACCTCCTAGCCGGCTTGATCGGAGGTCCAACACCGTGACTCTCTGGTGTCTGCGGCTGCAAGAAATGCCAGGCCATTCACAGAAGTGGAGGGATTCATTCCAGGAGGCGAGGATGGCCATGTGATCAATCACAATTTCAGCTTTAAAGGCAAGCAAGGACAGTCTATCCACTTCATCTCTTCCCAGAGTTGAGGAGGATGAAGTGACCATTTGGAGAAATATTTGCATGAAAATTGACCAAATCCTAACAACAATACCTGGGAACCCCATTTAAGCGGCTAAATAAAGTTCCGGTGATGAAGCAGAAGCAGTGTTATACATGAAAGTAATCTGCAACGATTTCCGCGCTTCTTCGGTTGTCACGATTGTGTTGGATAAGAGCCGTCTCTGTCTGTGTAAGCAGCCCTCAATGCTGCAGACCAAAACAAATTGACGCAAAGACTTCAAGTTGATGTTGAAAGAATAATTTTAATTGCTTTTAACCCTCCTCATAGTCAAAGACATCGCTTTCTTGCAATTCATTAGAAATTTCAGATATCAGAGTCGTAGAATCAACGGGGTTTTGCCAAATAAGTGTGATGACAGAGTCAATACAACAACCATAGACAAATGTTTTTAAGTAGCTTTGAAATATGAGTTTAAGAGTTTAATTATTTTAAGGCATCCATGACTCAGTCCTCCAACCAAGTCTAGTCACACCCAAACTTTATCTCAAGACACCGGCAATCTCTTCCCACTCATCGAAGTTTTAAAATTGTAACTCGTTACTCTACTCACCCACAAGATCTTCCAAAAAATTTACCGCTCGCTCACCCAATTTATTTATGGAACTTTTTAATGAAAATGACTTGACATAAAAAAAATTAGCCAACAATTCATGTGTTTTCTTTTCTCTTACGAAAAGCTTCACAAACTCAAAATTAGCCAACAATTCGTGAATTACAGATTCTTGAAGAAAATGAAAAACAAAGCACACCACAACAAAAAGAATCAGAAAATGCAGCATGGATAAAGAAACCCAAAATTCATACTCTAAATCGAAAACTCTTACTGATGTTAGGGAGCGAGAAGAACGAATCATTTTCGGGTCCAACAAATAGTTCGATGTGTGTCTGCTGAAAATTTGTATAAACCCAAAATTTATAAATCATAGCTTGCTAGCTACTCATGTACAAGGCTATAGCCCAGGGTAGCCCTGTACTTGGCTCCGCACTGAATCCTCCTTGTTTTAATTATATTCGGTTATTTTCGGGGTCTCAATGACAAGAACTGTCTGTGTAAGCCGGCTATTTTGCTCTCTGTTTGGAATGGTGATAACAAGGTATTACTTAATACATTAGGCCGTGATCAGCTGCAGCAATCTGCATTGCTGATGTCCGGCCGGTCGCTCTGTGGGGCTTGAAGGAGTCAAGGAGTCATATTTCTACACTTAGTATTATTCTAGTTACTTAAGTCTTCCAACAAAGCTAACTTTACTCTGTACTAAGTGCTAATTAGGCTGTGATCATATGCGCACTAGGCGTCCTGGTTCAAATTATCACAGCCCTTCGTCTTGCAATGAAAATCAAACGCTCATGTGATAGTTTTTATTCATATTTCTTACAGACAAATCTACACATGCAGTGCCCACACGTTGGAGACTAAACTAGCCTTCAGAAATCGATCTGAATCTTCCGATACCACTAGTCATGGATGCAGGACTTAAATTATGGAAATGAAAATATGAATAATTACATATTTTAATAAGAACATTAAACATACAAAAATACAATTGCAAAAAAAAGAAAGTTCAATTCTCTCGTTCAACTCCTCCCCGTCATCATTAAGAAGATCACCATGAAAAATAAAAGTACTGTCATGGGATTCACTACTTGATCACAGATGCTCTCTAGGCCTCCTTGTTCCAGTTAGCACATCCCTTATTAGACACAACTCAGTGACAACATTGCTCATGTCCCTTCGATCTCTCGGCATTGCTGCGGAACAAGCAACTCCTATTCTTGCAATGGAAGTCAAGCACTCCACAACCCTTTGTCTTTGATCATTTGGGACTTGATTCCCCCTATTACTTATGGGATTAGTACTGCTGCTGCTTTCTTCTATTTGAACAAGTAGTGGATCGCATATTTCTTCCACATGTTCTGGTAGAGCCATCGTAACAAAATATTGCAGGTCCATACCATCTTTAAACATGTCATCTGTCGGCCTCTTGCCTGTTAACATCTCCAACAATAGGATTCCGTAGCTATACATGTCGCCATACGTTGACACCTTGCTTCCCATTCCATACTCTTTAAGTTACATGCACAAAAACACAGCTAGGTTCTTATGTGTGACTTCAAAAACTCATGCTATAAACAGAAACATCGTGCAAGCACAAACAATATATGTGTGTGTGTATCTATTTTCACAAAAACAGAGACATTTTTTTTTATGTATGACTTTAGAAATTAATGCTAAAAATAAAAGAAATCTCATTTGTCAGTGTAAATATAAGTCACAAAAATTTACCTGGGGCAGTATAGCCTATGGAGCCTTTTATTGCATTGGAAGAGCTTTCGTGCACAGGAAATGGACAAGAAGCCTCTGGGAGGAACCTTGCCAACCCAAAATCACCAACACATGCAGTCATGTCACCATCCAAGAGAATGTTGCTTGGCTTTAAATCACAATGAACTATTGGCATGTGAGAGCGGTTGTGCAAATAATCCAGAGCACAAGCTATGTCGATTGCAATGTTTACTCTCTGAATAAGATCCAGATTCTTCTGCAGATTGGTTAGATTGTCACCCCGTTGAGCTGAATTATGCAGCCAGTCGTCGAGACTTCCATTCACCATGAAGTCATAAACCAAAGATTTGAAATCATTCCTTTGAAAATCGATGCTTGAACAGGCAGTCAGTAGCTTGACAAAATTTCGGTGCCTAATGGTTCTCAGAGCTTCACATTCAGCAATGAAACTTTTGGAAGCTCTTGCACTTTGAAGATTGAGTACTTTCACTGCAACAATTCTTCCTTCATACTGATCGAGTATTCCCTTATATACGGATCCAAAACTTCCAGCACCAATCAAATTGGCTGCAGAGAACCCATCAGTTGCTTTCAGGAGATCTCTGTAGGACAATTTCAAAAGTGATACCCCCAATGATGATCCTGAAGTTGACTTCACTCCTCTTGCTTTTCTTGATCGGTAAAGAATCACAAACAAAATCGCAAAACTCAATCCAACAACCCCACAAGCAACTGGGATAATTATTTTCAGCCTAGAAGATAAGCCTTGCTTAGAATGCTTGGAGATGCATTTGGGCAACCTTAAAGAAGGCATACCTCCACAAATCCGTGAGTTTCCCGTGACAGAAAGTGCACTTGTGTTCTTGAAAACTCCTTTCATTGGTAATGCACCTTCAAAATCATTAAACGAGAGGTTCAAATTCACCAAGAAGCGGAAACTCTCCAAATAGTTGGGAATTCTGCCAGACAAGTTGTTGCGAGAGAGGTCGAAATTCTCAATCCCTCTCAAAGAGCTCAAGGATTCAGGAATGGTCCCCTGCAATGAGTTTCCACTCAGATAAAGAGATGCCAAACTTGTACAACTCCCTAAGCTTCGTGGAATCTCACCAGATAACCTATTGTCAGAAACATCCAAGACAACTAGATGCATCAAGTTGCTTACCTCCATTGGTATGGATCCAGTAAGCTTGTTGCTGGATAGATCCAAAATTTGTGACAAGGATGTTAAACCAATAACTTCTTTAGGAATTTGACCGCGAAGATTATTTTGGGAAAGAGTTAAAAGTAGAAGATTCCTGCATTCTCCGAGACTTTGCGGTATGTTGCCTTCTAACTTGTTTGACATGAGAATCAACTCGGTCATTGAAGTTAGATTTCCAAGAGAAGATGGGATGGTACCTGATAGTTTATTCACGTTCAGATATAGAGCATCCAACCTTTTTAGTTTACCAATAGAACTTGGTATTGTGCCTGTCAATAGGTTTCCCTCAGAGGCTAGTGACTCCAAGTTGACTAGATTTCCGATCCCAATGGGAATTCTTCCACGTATCTGGTTACGACCAAATACCAGTGTGTTGAGCTCTGTTGAGAGATTGCTGATGGATTCAGGTAGCACTCCTCCAAAATTATTGCCACTAAAATCAAACTCTGTCAATTTGGTGCAATTAACTAGAGAAGAGATGAAATCCAAGTCACCTTCCTTATTGTTTCCAAGATTGTTATCGGAAAGTGTTAACAAATACAAATTTGACAGGCGTGCAAGACTAGGCACTTTTCCTGTAAACTCATTGAATGAGATTAAAAAAAGTGAAAGGTTTGAGGCATTGGAGATTGAATTTGGTATTGGTCCATTGAATTGGTTGGACCAAAAATAAAATTGTTGGAGGTTTGGAAATATAGTGTGGCCCAACCCAGGAGGAAGAGTTCCATGCAATTCATTTAGATGCACAGAAATGAGTGTAATTGATGAGAGGTTGTATATGGAGGGAGGGATGGTACCATTCAAATAATTTTGACCCAATGAAAGATATGTTAGTCTTTTCAACTGGCCAAGGTTATTTGGAATACCTCCAAGCAGATTATTTTCTTCCACAGATAACACCTGGAGAGAAGAAAGATTTCCAAAAGAAGGTGGGATTTCCCCACTTAAAGTGTTTTTGCTTAAAGCAAGTACTTGAAGCTTGGACAAGGAGCTAATTTCAATTGGAAGTTTGCCCCTAAGATGGTTTCCAGCTATGTGAAGTGTTTGGAGGTTAGAGCAACGTGATATGTTGAATGGAATATCACCACTGAAGGAGTTGTTACCAAGGCGTAGTTGTTGCAGATGGAACAAATGACTAACTTCTTGAGGGATGGTGTTGTTGAAGTTGTTGTTTTGGAGGTTTAAAATTATGAGAAAGCTCAAGTTTCCAATGTGGGGAGGTAGTTGACCACTCAGCCGGCTTGATTCAAGGTCCAGTACGGTGACTCTCTTGTGTCTGCGGCCACAAGCAATGCCTTGCCACTGACAGAAGTGGAGGGATTCATTCCAGGAGCTAAGAATGCCCAGTGGGTCATTCACGATTTTAGCTTTAAATGCAAGCAAGGACTGTCTATCCGTCTCATTCCCTCCTAGACGTAAGGAGGATGAAGTGATCATCAAGAGAAACAGTTGCATGATAATAGAACAGACGCTAATAATGATACCCGAGAACCCCATGTGTACGCGCTGCAAAATAAAGCTCGAGTTGTGAACCAGAGAGGCTGAGTTTTTACAAGAAAAAAAACTTGCACAAAATCTAGCCTTAGTTCTTCCTATTTATTTGGGTTGTACTTGGTTGTGTTCCCCCTTGTTTTTTATATTATTCGGTTGGTCTCGGGGTCTCAGTGACAAGAACTGTCTGTGTAAGCCGGCTGTTTTGTTCTATATGTTTGGATTTTAAGGCCAAATGGGGCAAAGACTTGAAAGAAATTGTCATAGTCATCACTCGATCTCGATTAATTATAAATTTACATATAACAAACAAGGAAAATAAAGATTAATCCAAATAAATGTGACCACAAAGTGAACGACAAACACAATTATTTGAGCTTTGATTCTCAACTGTAAAAATAATAACCTATTTTTTACGTTGAAATGGCGATAACAAGGTATTACTTAATACGTTAGGCCGTGATGTCCGGGCTGTCGCTCTGTGGGGCTTGAAGGAGTCAAGGAGTCATATTTCTAAACTTAGTATTATTCTAGTTACTTAAGTCTTCCAACAAAGCTAATTATACTCTGTACTAAGTGCTAATTATACTCAGTCATGGATGCAGGACTTAACTTGTGGTAATGCAAATACGAAAAATTACATATTTTAATAAGAACATTAAACATACAAAGACTTCAAGTTTGGTTGTGTTTGGATAAGACATCGCTTTCTTGCAATTCATTAGAAATTTCGGATATCAGAGTCGTAGAATCAACGCGGTTTTGCCAAATACGTGTGATGACAAAGTCAATACAACAATCATAGACACAAATGTTTTTAAGTAGCTTTGAAATATGAGTTTAAGAGCTTCATTATTTTAAGGCATCCATGACTCAGTCCTCCAACCAAGTCTAGTCACACCCAAATTTTATCTCAAGACACCGGCAATCTCTTCCCACTCATCGAAGTCTTAAAATTGTAACTCGTTACACTACTCGCCCAGAAAATCTTCCAAAAAATTACCCCTCGCTCACCCACTTTATTTATGGAAATTTTTAATGAAAATGACTTGACATAACAAAAATGAGCCAACAATTCATTTGTGTTTTCTTTTCTCTTAGGAAAAGCTTCACAAACTCGAAATTAGCCAACAATTCATGAATTACAGATTCTTGAAGAAAATGAAGAACAAAGCACACCACAACAAAAAGAATCAGAAAATGCAGCATGGATAAAGAAACCCAAAATTCATACTCTAAATCGAAAACTCTTACTGATGTTAGGGAGCGAGAAGAATGAATCATTTTCGGGTCTAACGAATAGTTCGATGAGTGTCTGCTGAAAATTTGTATAAAGCCAAAACTTATAAATCATAGCTTGCTAGCTAGCCCAGGGTACCCTTGTACTTGGCTCTGCCCTGAATTCCCCTCGTTTTTAATTATATTCGGTTATTTTTTGGGTCTCAATGACAAGAACTGTCTGTGTAAGCCTGCTGTTTTGTTCTTTCTGTTTGGAATGGTGATAACAAGGTATTACTTAATACATTAGGCCGTGATCAGCAGCAGCAATCAGCATTGCTGATGTCCGGCCGATCGCTCTGTTTGGCTTCAAGGAGTCAAGGAGTCGTATTTCTAAACTTAGTATTATTCTAGTTACTTAAGTCTTCCAACAAAGCTAATTATACTCTGTACTGAGTGCTAATTAGGCTGTGATCATATGTGCTAATTACTCTGTACTGAGTGCAATGAAAATCAAACGCTCATGTGATAGTTTTTATTCATATTTCTTACAGACAAATCTGCATATGCCATTCCAGTTTACCAAAAAAATCTGCATATGCCATTGCCCACACGTTCGGAAATCGATCTGAATCTTCCGATACCACTAGAAAAATTTGTAGAAATGAGTTCGAAACCTAAGAAAACTTAAGGACTTGTTTGGTACTCTACTTGAATCCAACTTTTTAAACTCAAAAATAATTTTCAAGTTTTAGGCCCTAAAAACTTGTTTGGTAGGACTATTTTAAAAAACTGAACTCAAGACTAACTAAAAAATATAGTCTATTATCTAAAAACATAAAAAGTGAGTTTTTAAACTTAAACTCACTCATTTCTTTTCTCTTCCTTCTCCCCTCTTACTCCAAATCTCTCTCTCTCTCTCTCTCTCTCTCTCTCTCTCTCTCTTTTCTTCTTTTTCTCTCTTTTTTCTTTTTCACCTTCTTCGTCTTTCCTCTAATCCATTCTCTTCATTCTCTCGGTTATTTCTCTCACTCCTCTTTCTCTCTATCTCGTCCAATCCTCTCTTCTTTCTCTTTCCTTCAATCATCTCTTACTTTCTTTCTTCCTCTCTCCTCTTTCTCTCTCTCTCTCTCTCTCTCTCTCTCTCTCTCTTTCTCTCTTTCTCATAGGACCCTCTCTTTTTAGATCTCTTTGTCTAGTTTAAGTCGTAAAATTTAAAAATTTTAAATCGCAAACCAATCATATTTTTGAGTCTTAAAGAAAATTGTTTTCAAGAAATGTTCTTAAGAAATATTTTGAAAAATTATAAAAATTTTCAAATAGGATACCAAACAGGCCCTAAGATTGTTATTTGTTTTGCTGGAGGACTCAGTCATGGATGCAGGACTTAAATTGTGGTAATGCAAATATGAAAAATTACATATTTTAATAAGAACATTAAACATACAAAAAAACAACTGCCAAAAAAGAAAATTCATTTCACTCGTTCCACTTTTCCTCGTTATCATTAAGAAGATCACCATGAAAAATGAAAGCACGTCAAAGTTCCTTGCACAGAGAAAGACCACATGCATGCAGTGGCGAAGCCAGGATTTGTCAAGGGGAGGGGCGAAATTCAAAAGAGTGCAAGCTTTAATCGAAGCAGTTGCTTTTACATTGGAGAGTGCAAAGTTTTGAGTCAATATTCATAGCAGAAAACAGTCTCTCCACCAAAACGGTTGTAAGCAATAATATCAAAGCCAATGTAATAAGCTTAAATTGGCTAGGTTTAGATCTTAAAAAATGTTAGGCGCTAGTCAAACAACGGACTGGGACCTAGCAGCTAGGTGCCTAGGCGAGATCTAAGCAAGAGCCTAGATGGATTTAAATTATCGTAAAATAAGCATTAAACAATATTTACATTGTTTGGAGGAGGATTTATGCACTGTTTCTTATAGTACTGTTCCATTGCCACTAGGTCGGCCAAAAATGCTTCAAGTTTTAACACAACCTACAAACCCAAAGACTAAATCATAAGCTGCTATAGCACATACTACATTTACATTGTTCTCCAACATTTTAATGGTGCTCCCAGTTACCTCCAACTGATCAAATGGTATCCAAGAAAATAAAACTTCGAAAATCGCAACAGCATAATAAAAGGACCAAACTTTCTAAATTCCAGGGATCAATTGGAGAATGCAGATGGATTCATTGCAAATACTAGAACACATATAAATCTACAGACCCACATAAATAATCATAGAAATCAACCAAAATCACCACCTAATCATCAAAATCAATGAACAATCCCAGAAATTACTCAATGGCCATTAGCACAAATTGAATTTCAATAATAGCAAGTAAATCCCAACGAAAAATTAAACAAAAAGCCAACATACCAGTAAGAAGGGGCCAAACGGAACGGCGCGGGTTTGATGCTGGGAAATCTTATTTGTTAGGTTGGGAATTAGGAACGGGGAGGAAGCCGAGAGGTAATGGGGGACAAGTGGTCCTCCCATCATATTTTAATAATTTTTTTTCAAATTAAGCCCAATTGCCCAAACACACCGTTTCACTTACTTTTCCACGACCGAAACGACATTGTTTCATCCTGGATTTAAAAAAAAAAATAGAAAAAAAAAAGGAAGAAGTTTTCCCTTCCCTGCGCAGCTATGGAGAACTGCTGCAGTTGCAGCAATTGTGAGCTGCAATCCGGCAAAACCAGAGGGGCGATGGGGCAGCAAACCATGATTTCTGGGCATGTTTTCCGGTGAGAGGAGGGGCGGACCCCTCCCTGTGCCTTTACAGCTTCGCCACTGCTCGCACAGCGTTTGTGCAGCTGTAGCAAAAAACATGGCTTCATTTCCGGCGAGAGGAGGGGCGGGTACTCGCTCCTGGGCTTCATTTCCGGCGAGGGGAGTGGCGGCAGCCACTCCTCGCCCTCACGTGTCTTCGTCAGTGCATGCATGTGTTAGTTTTGGTTTATTTTCTTGAAATGCACAAATCAAAATTGAAACAAAGAAGTTTGGAGGTGTGGCTGGGATCTGAGAGTTTTAGAGAGGAAGCTTTGGTTGTGATTGCAGCAACCAAGGTTTTTATGAAAGGAAGAGCAATGGAAGAAAATGAGTGGAGCAGCAATTGGCGTTGGGCTCAAGGTTAGAGAAGAGTTTAGTGAGAGAAACGGCAGCTGGAAATGGGAAATTACTTTAGTCTAAAGAAAGCATGGAGATGGCACTGTAGAAATGAACAGTAATTTCATTTTATTTACGAGGCTGCCACTGACTCTCTGCGATGGCCATTTTAGCCTGTAGGGTTTCCAACGGATTGGGTGGGTTAGAGACTTTCATTTTCTTTCTTTCTAAAGCTGCAGTGGGACTCGGTGAGACCATGCTGTCGGGAGAGAGAGAGTGAGCGAGCAGAGAGAAGCGAGAGAGGGAGGGAGGGAGAGAAAGATAGGGATTTGGTCAGAGGAAGGCATGCGGCTTGCAGGCAGACAGAGTCACAGGGGGTGTACGATTCGTGGGAGAGAGAGAGGGGATTGAGTGGTGATGCTCGATTTGGGAAGAGAAAGAGAGAGAGGGAGAGCGCGATTTTGGGGTTAGGCGACGGCGGTAGAGAGTGCGAGGGTTGTTGCATCTGTGTCACTCAATGTGGGTTGCGAGAGAGTGAGAGTGCTGCGTTCTAGGGTTTGAGAGTTGGTTTCGAGAAAGTGAGGGGGCCGTAGTTGGGGTAAGACTTGGGATGGGTTTATGGAATGGGGGAGGAGGGTGTGGAATGTCATGGAGAGGAAGGGAGATGGAGGTCTGCCAAAAAACGTGGGTTGCAGAGCTACAACGAGGGAGATGGGCGTGGATTGGCAGGGAGGGGAAGGGAGAGGGAGGAGTGAGGCTTGCCAAAAAGAGTGTTTCTATTGATTTTTCCTCCTCAAATCAAGGGTTGGTGTCGGGATTGAGGGGTGGGTCCAAAATGGGTATGGTTGTGAGGGAAAGAGGGATGGCAGAGACAGAGCTCATGGAGTTGGGCGTGGGAATTCCACAAATCAAGGGCTGCTGTCAGTGGGTGTTAATATCAGCAATGAGCATGATTGGGATGTGAGTTCTCTCAACCTTTTGATTAATTTTTTATGTTGTGGCTTTTTATATAATATGCGCTGAAGGTCTTCTTAGAGACATCATTGTCACCCTACCAGAAACGACATAATATGCGCTGAAGGTCTTCTTAGAAGGACTTCGGAAGGAGGAAACAGTTCATGGTGTATATGGGAAGAGATTGACCAACCACTTTGATGAGGATTTCCTTCCCCGCTGCACTCAAGAGCTTATCCTTCCACCCTTTTAATTTCTTCCATAACCGACCTTTGATGTGAGCAAAACATTCCGTACGCTTACGACCCAAAACTACAGGAAGACCCAGATAACGTTCATGAACATCAGCTCGAGAGACCCCCAGGTAGGTCGCCATCTGATCTTGAACCTCACGACGAATATTAGGGCTAAAAGAGACCGCACATTTTTGAAAGTTAACACATTGCCCCGACGCCTTCTCATAAAGTCCGAGAATATGCTTAAGATAACCACATTCCATGAAAGATGCTCGGAAGAAAAGAAAACTGTCGTCTGCAAATAACAAATGAGTGATACTCGGGGCTCCCCGACAAATAGATACACCATGAATACACCCCCGCTGCTCGTAATTTGAAATGAGGCTAGTAAGACCCTCAACACATAAGAGGAACAGGTAAGGGGACAAAGGATCCCCTTGTCGTAAACCTCGGGAAAGATATGTGACAGAACTAACACAGCTCATAACAAGATCAACCCAGCAAGGGGAGAATCCCAGTTTGAGCATGATGCCCCGAAGAAATGCCCATTCCACTATGTCATAGGCCTTACTCATATCCAATTTAAGGGCCAAGTAGCCTCGGCGACCCCGCCGGAGATTATGCAAGTAATGCCCCACTTCCGAAGCCACAATCGAGTTATCCGAAATAAGACGACCCGGCACAAAAGCGCCCTGTTGATCAGAAATAATGGAGTCCATGATACCCTTCAAACGATTCACAATAACTTTCGCACCAATTTTATACAACACATTACACAACGCAATCGGCCGAAGTTGAGACATATGTCGCGGATTAGGGACTTTGGGAATGAGAGAGACCAACGTGTAATTTAATTGCCGAAGCACACAACCAGAAGTAAAAAAAGATCGAACGGCACAAACAACATCCCCACCAACAATGTCCCAAAATTTTTGAAAAAACAAAGAGGACATACCATCCGGTCCCGGTGCAGTGTGGGGGTCCATTTGAAATAGAGCATCCCAGATTTCATCATCAGTATAGGGGGCTGGCAAAACCTGATTCATTTCCGGAGTAACACGTCTAGGAACCAAATCAAACATATCAGAGAACCTCGAATTCCCATTGGAGGTAAACATATTAGCAAAATAAACCTGAACAATCTGCTCAATAGACTTCGCATCCGTGTGCCAAACACCATCACCATCAAATAAACCCTTAATGCTATTTTTCCTCTGACGATTAGAAGCCTTTTGATGAAAATAGCGAGTGTTCTTAGTTGCCTTTTATTTTCCGCTCTTTCATAATATTAGCTATTGTTTATGTTTATTTTTCCTTTTGTTGTCCGAATTTGTGTCTTTATTTTTATTTATTTTCCACACCTCGAGGACAATGTGTGATTTAAGTTTGGGGGTGGGAAATAAGAATTTTTAGATTTTTAATTTTTGAGTCAAATAAAAATTTTCATGCTTTTTAAGTTAATATCCACAGATGATTTTAAACGTTAGAACAAATGGACATGGTGAAGGTTAATCCCATAGTAGAGTCTTTTCTATTTATCGTTGCTTAGACACTAATTCATGGGTTTAACTTTGAAAATTTGCACATTCACACCAACATGGTTTGTGGGGAGTGAGATTGAAACACTTGCTTTTAGTCTAAGTAATAATTGTTCCACTCGAGACTTTGCTTAGTAATTGGGCCAGTCCTGCCTGATCAATAGTGATTCTCGCATCAAATAGTAGAGTCTTGGCATGAGGTAGAGTGGTTAGTTGGTTTCGTAGCCTTCGCAGCTCGAGTTAGTAAGTCATTGGGGGTGTTCTACACCTAGTGCCCTAAAGCCTTAGTGGTTTGGGAGTCATTGACCTAAAGCTCGTTACATGGGTTGGATAGAAAGCTTAAGGGAACTGGCATTGCACGACCACCACTGTTACTAAAATAAAAGAAAAAAAAAAGAAAAAAAAAGAAAAGAAGAAATTTCGAAAAAGAGAAAAAAATATGTAAAGTTAGTAAGTGTTGAATAAAGAGGACGAGGGGTAAAAGTTTTTGTCGAGTCTCCTTAGCTATGTTGGTTCACTTTACACTAAAGGAAGTTGATGAATGATTTTCTAATTGATTCTAAATGGCTTATACTTTGTGGTGGGATTAGTTGGAACTTGAAGGTGAAATTTTTGTGTCTTAGTTAGTTTTGTTTAAGTTTCTAGTTTGTTAGTTTTTATATTTGTTTCGATTGAGGACAAGCAAAAAGCTAAGTTTGGGGGTATTTTGATAAGTCAATATTATACTATATAATTTACCCTATTCTTAGTTTTAATTTATTGGTTATTTTGTGAGATTTTGATACTTTGGATTATATTTTCAATGTAGGACATTCGACTTCCTCTTATGCAAAAAATGATCAACCAGATGAATTTTGGAGTGATTCTAATTGGAGGATGTTCGTGAGTCATTCAAGATGATTGTTTCAAAATTTCAGATTTTTCTACCAAGCCATTTGACTGTGGTGATGAAAAGAAGACCCAGCGCGCAGCTTTTCCAGATTGACGTTTCTGGACGTTTTGGGTATTTTGAAGGTTAAGATGGCATATTTTGAGGAAGATTCTTTTGAGGATTTGTTAGGGACGTCTCAAACTTTAAAAAGAGACATTTTGGGACCAAATCAGAGTTGATTTGGTCGGTCAAAAGTCTGATTTTCTAAGAAGTCTGAATTTCAGTTAGAATATGAAGCCTTTTATTTCCTAGTTATCTTATTCTATTATGTTTCCTAGTTTTTAGAATATCTTCTCCAGGTAGGATTTTATTTTATAGTAGTATAAATAAGGCTTTTTAGCCATTAGGTGACACGCCCCGATCCTGATATTCCCCGAATACCAGGATAGACACGTGCTGGCCGACACCCGAAGGGTGACGAAAGCCATTTATTGAATGCAAATGCTGAGAATAAGAAATAAATAAGACTTATGCCAGAGGAAACACCCTACAGGCCCTATGCCAACACCAAACCTTCGCCCGGGATGGACCGGAATCTATCCCTATGTCCCGTAGAGGAAAGGACCACTAGGTAAGTACAAAACCATTGAACATACGTACATTTGAAAGGCATCTTCATAGTATAAAGTCATCCATCATCTATACTATAAAGAGGTGTTCGAAACGTATTCTAAATATCATATCGTCATCCATCAGATATTCTATAAGAATACGGGTTATAGGAAAAATAGTAATAATTCAAAATAACCTCAATAGGCACGATATCTCATAAAGCATTTCATAAAACATACTCATCAAATCATGCTTTTCATGTATGCATTTCTACTATAAAACATGCATTTTAGAAAGGGTCTACTCACAGTACTTCGCTGCCGAAGAGCCACGCAAACTAGCGAAGAAGGTAACGCCACAATAATTGCTTGCCCCTAAGCACATAAAGAGTACATTTAGTCAAACTCTACTCAAACGACTTAATTTGGGAAAACGGACTTCAGAAATGGGTCCAGAACGTCGAAACTAGCTTAGGAGAAGTCCCGAACGAAAACCCGAAAGGTCAACCCGAAAGTCAAAGTCAACGTCAACGTTGACCAGTCAAAGTCAACGGTCAACGTTGTCCGGGTCAGTCAACGGGTTCGGGTTCGGGTCCGGGTCGGACCAGGTCAAACGGGTCTGGGCTTGGATCCGGGTTGGGCTTGGGTTTTGGGTCCAAAGGGTTTAGGTTTGGGCTTTAGGATTTGGGTTAGGAAAATGGGCTGAAAGCCCAAGTTCTAATTGGCCTCAAGGCCTTAATTTGAAAGGGTTTTGGGTTAGGCTCGGCAGGAAAGGCCCAAAGGCCTGGGTTTTCTGGAATGTGATTCGCCGGACCCACTGAAGAAGAAGGCCGGAATTCGGCCGGAAAGTTCCTTAACTTTAAACGTCCATAACTTTGTCAATACGCGACGAAACTGAGTGATTCAAAAATGAAAGTTGTAGTTCTCAAAGAGACGAAGAGAATGGTACCCGCATGACATCTAACTCGCCGTGGTTTGGCCAGAAAACGCCTCGAAAGCCTCGGAGGTCGCTGAAAACTGGGTAAGATTCAAATGGATATAACTTCTTCAATACTCGATGAAATTGGGTGAAACGAAAAGGAAAGTTGTAGTAGTCAGCGAGACGAAGAGATTGATACCTTGCACACCGGCCAACTCGCCGTGGTTTGGCCGGAAATTGCCTCGAAAGGGGCGGTCTGCATCGGAGTTTGACGAAAGGGGGAAAGAACATGGGTCTCCGCCACTGTGGTGCACCACAGACCTGTCCTGGGTTCCAGTTCTTGCCAGGGAGGATCCTAGGGTGTGCGTATGTGTGTTTGTGGGTGTTGGTCACGGGGGAGGAGAGAGCACAGAGAGTTGAGCGAGAGAGCTGAAAGTTGAGAGAAAAGAGAGAGACTTTTCAGAAAAAAATAAAAGGAAAGTGAAAGAGAACTGGGGGACAAAACAGGGGGTGGGCCCCTTGGGCACACCATTTAAGACCCAAAAACCAATTTTAAAAGAAGAAGATCTAGCCCAAGGTGAAATTTCACAAAAATACCCCTTCTATCGGGACAGGTTGTTACATTAGGTTTCTTTAGGCAACATAAGGGGAACGCACGCACTACTTTAGAGAGTTTTTGAAGTTTATTTTCAAGGTGTTTTCTATCCTTTTTCTATTTCAATAAAATTCCTTTTGGTTTATGGTTGTTCGTAACTAATTTTCGTTTGCTAGGGCAAAGCCTTGAGCCTTAGCATGAATACGTAGTTTTTATTTAATTGCTTATGATATATAGATGCATACTTTGAATTATTAATCACTGTGCTTTAAACTATCTTTGTGTCTTAATGATTTGCGACCCTTAGGATGTTTAGATAAGTAATTGGATGCAATTCAGTCGGAATACCACCAGGGAATTGAGTATTGTTTCTTGTGATTAATAGTTGTAATTTCACCTAGGATGAATATCACGTCTTAGGGGTTGCACGGTTTTTCAAAGGGTTTTCACAAAACGTAATGAGTCATGCATGTTTATATTTGATCTGAATATTACAAACGGGTTGCATGTTTGATATACGTTCTAGCTTGAATACTACGAGTAGAATATGCATTAGGAAAATCTAACCTTCAAAGTTGCATGGGTAATTCATAAGTAATTAGTTAATCTACATAGGATTGTTAAGAGGATGACGGAACCCTAGTGCTTTTCCAAATTTGTTTCTCAAAACCTTTTCTCTTTGATTTGTTTCCTTTTTAATTGGTTATTAGTTGCTTTCCCTAAATTACTTTTATTAAAATTCGTTTTTAATATTTTAGGTCATAAAATCAACCTCTTCCAATCTTTATTTTCAAATAATTAGCTAAGAATTAGTATAAATACATATTATTCATTCAATCCCTACAGAAACGACCTTGCTTAGGCCGTTTATACTACATTTACCTTGTTCTCTTGCAAGTATTTTTAAATATTTTTATCCCTACTTTTGCAGGTGGTACGATCCCTATCACCATTCTTCGAGACTTCCATTGACCATGAAGTCATAAACCAAAGCTTTGAAATCATTCCCTTGAAAATCGATGCTTGAATAGGCAGTCGGTAGCTTGACAAGATTTCGGTGCCTAATGGCTCTCAGAGCTTCCCATTTAGCAATGAAACTTTTGGAAGCTCTTGCACTTTGAAGATTGAGTACTTTCACTGGAACAATTCTACCTTCATACTGATCGAGTATTCCCTTATATACGGACCCAAAACTACCAGCACCAATCAAATTGGCTGCAGAGAACCCATCAGTTGCTTTAAGGAGATCTCTGTAGGACAATTTCAAAAGTGAAACCCCCAATGATGATCCTGAACTTGACTTCACTCCTCTTGCTTTTCTTGATCGGTAAAAAATCACAAAAAAAATCGCAAAACTCAATCCAACAACCCCACAAGCAACTGAGACAATTATTTTCAGCCTAGAAGATAAGCCTTGCTTAGAATGCTTGGGGATGCATTTGGGCAATCTTAAAGAAGGTATACCTCCACAAATCCGTGAGTTTCCCATGACAGAAAGTGCACTTATGTTCTCAAAAACTCCTTTCATTGGTAATGCCCCTTCAAAATCATTAAATGAGAGGTTCAAATTTAGCAAGAAGCGGAAACTCTCCAAATAGTTGGGAATTATGCCAGACAAGTTGTTGCGAGAGAGGTCGAAATCCTCAATCTTTCTCAAAGAGCTCAAGGATTCAGGAATGGTCCCCTGCAATGAGGTTTCACTCAGATACAGAGTTGTCAAACCCATACAACTCCCTAAGCTTCGTGGAATCTCACCAGATAACCTATTGTCAGAAACATCCAAGGAAACTAGATGCACCAAGTTGCTTACCTCAATTGGTATGGATCCAATAAGCTTATTCCTGGATAGATCCAAAATTATCGACAAGGATGATAAACCAATAACTTCTTTAGGAATTTGACCGTGAATATTATTTTGGGAAAGAACTAAAAGTAGAAGATTCCTGCATTCTCCGAGACTTTGCAGTATGTTGCCTTCTAACTTGTTTGACATGAGAATCAACTTGGTCAATGAAGTTAGATTTCCAATAGAAGATGGGATGATACTTGATAGTTTATTCTCGTTTAGATACAGAGAATCCAGCCTTTTCAGTTTACTAATAGAACTTGGTATTGTGCCTGTAAATAGGTTTCCCTCAAAGGCTAGCACCTCCAAGTTGATTAGATTTCTGATTCCAATGAGGAATTCTTCCGCGGATCTGGTTATCACTAGATAACATGGACTTGAGCTCTGTTGAGAGATTGTTGATGGATTCAGGTAGCACTCCTCCAAAATTATTGCCATTAAATTCAAAGTGTGTTAATTTGGTGCAATTAACTAGAGAAGAGATGAAATCCAAGTCACCTTCCTCATCATTTCCAAGACTGTTATTGGCAAGTATTAACATATACAAATTTGACAGGTGTGCCAGACTAGGCACTTTTCCAGTAAACTCATTGGATAAGATTGAAAAAAGTGAAAGGTTTGAGGCATTGGAGATTGAATTTGGTATCGGTCCACTGAATTGGTTGATCCCCAAATAAAATTGTTGGAGGTTTGGAAATATAGTGTGGCCCAACCCAAGAGGAAGAGTTCCATGCATTTTGTTTTGAATCACAGAAATGCGTGTAATTGATGAGAGGTTGTATATGGAGGGAAAGATGGTACCATTCAAATAATTTTGACCCAATGGAAGATATGTTAGTCTTTTCAACTGGTCAAGGCTATTCGGAATGCCTCCACGCAGATTATTTTCTTGCACATCTAACGCCTGGAGAGAAGAAAGATTTCAAAAAGAAGGTGGCATTTCCCCACTTAAATTGTTTTTTCTTAAAAAAAAAGTACCTGAAGCTTGGATAGGGAACCAATTTCAATAGGAATTTTACCCATAAGATGGTTTCCAAATATGCGAAGTATTTGGAGGTTAGAGCAACGTGATATGTTGAATGGAATATCACCACTGAAGGAGTTGTTTTCAAGGTGTAGTTGTTGCAGACGGAACAAACGACCAATTTCTTGAGGGGTGGTGTTGTTGAAGCTGTTGTTTTGGATGTTTAAAATTCTGAGAAAGCTCAAGTTTCCAATGTGGGGAGATAGCTGACCGTTCAGTCGGCTTGATTGGAGGTTCAGCATGGTGACTCTCTGGTGGCTATGGCCACAAGCAATGCCTTGCCACTGACAGAAGTGGAGGGATTCATTCCAGAAGCTAAGAATGCTCAGTGGGTCATTCACGATTTCAACTTTAAATGCAAGCAAGGAATGTCTGTCCGTCTCATTCCCTCCTAGATGTAAGGAGGATGAAGTAACCATCAGGAGACACAGTTGCATGAGAATTGGCTAGATAATAATAATGGTATTCGAGAACCCCATGTATGCGCTCTGCGAAATAAAGCTCGAGTTAAGAACCAGAGGCTGTTTATACATGAAAAAACGTTGCAAAAATTCTAGCCTTAGCTCAATGAGTCGAATACAAATACTTTGTGGAGTGAGACATTCTCCAATATTTATCACTTATCATTATGGCTTGGGGGCTGTGACTTTCGCACTGCGGGCTTCAAGAAGTCAAGTGGTCATATTTCTACGCTTACCATTATTTTAGATCGAAGGTCACGCTCCCAACTTGGGTGCAACGATTTCTCGTAGGGAAATTCCACGGGGCTTGCTCAAAAGCCGAGTCTCCACCTGTCTTTTCTATAAAATTCCAATATTGCATATGGATCACACAATAAAAAATTAAAAAAATCACAATTAAACTTGTTATTTCTCTCTCTCTCTCTCTATCTCTCTCTCTCCGTCTTCCCTCTACCTGATGAAAAGCAGAAGCCATGCTTCCCAAATTCCAGTTGTTTCACTCCTCTCTAAAATTAATAACCATGGCAGCCAAGTTGTAAAACCCCATGAAAAAAAAAAATTCCCAAGATCTAAATCTCAGTCTACGTTTCTCTCTCTCCCAAAATTTAAGTTATTTTATGAGCTTCTATATCTACTTTATCAACTTGTGCTGGCTCAAGTTTCCAATGTGGAGAGCTGACCGTTCAGCCGGCTTGATTGGAGGTTTAGCACAGTGACTCTCTGGTGGCTACGGTCACAAGCAATGCCTTGCCATTGACAGAAGTGGAGGGATTCATTCCAGAAGCTAAGAATGCTCAGTGGGTCGTTCATGATTTTAGCTTTAAATGCAAGCAATGACTGTCTATTTGTCTCATTCTCTCCTAAATGTAAGGAGGATGAAGTAACCATCAGGAGATACAGTTGCATGAAAATTGGCCAGATAAAATAATGGTACCCGAGAACCCCATGTATGCGCTCTGCGAAATAATAATGGTTCCTAAGATCTAAATCTCAGTCTACGTTTCTCTCTCTCCCAAATTTTAGTTATTTTATGGGCTTTTATATCTACTTTATCAACTTCTGTTGGGCATGAGATGATGAGATGTTGTAGATGTGGAATAAAAGAAGCAAACCCATTTAGCACTGATTGAGTTCCTTCCTTTTAGATATTTTATATTAATAAATTCATTATCGTAACTTTTAATTTCTAAATCTTTTGCACTATATTAGCCATGACCAAGTTCATATAAGTAGCAAAAATGGCTTTTTTTGCAGACTTCTGGGTTCATCAGTTTGGGAAGAAGGTGAAGGAGAGAGAGAAAATAGTTGGGTTAATTTTTTATTAGGAAAACTAATGAAAATAACTTGAAAACTTTGAGTTTTAACAATAAGGACAAAATAAAGGGTGAAGTGAATAGTATCAAGATTGACTTTTTAGTGTAAAAATGTGATTTTTCGTTAAAATGAACAGTACTGCGGATTTTTTGTTAAAACTCATTTTTTTTATTTTGTTAATGACGGGACCCATATATAATTTTGATTTTCTTAAAGAAGGTGCATACGTGGGTGGAGGGTCTGGGAGACTCCTTTTTGTAGCGAGTTCTCCCGTACCATTTCCCTTCTTAATACTCCCCTCAAGTTGGAGAGTGGATATTATGAACTCTCAACTTATCTTTTTTTTTTTTTTTAGTAAACTGGAACTATGCATTACCATAGCTGGAGCCAAAAGTACAGGAAGGCCTACCAGGAGATAAGAACCAAGGAACCAAGGAAAAAAATAGTGAAGAGGGGAACAAAGGCTAAAGACGCTGCACCAAGTGCAAAAGCGTCAACCCCCTTTGCTACCAAAACACAATTACGGAGGACATGAACACCCAACTTATCTCGTAGTGTAACAAATTGGTCATTTTCCAAGGCCTTCGTGAATACATCTTGTCAATTGAAAACGTGTAAGAACATGCAAGGGCCAATTATTTTAGCTTGCAACTTTTCTCGAATTATGTTTACAGTCAATCTCAACGTACTTTGTGGTGAAAAACATGACTCCTACAAATATGTTTTGACAAATACAAGTGAAAGATTTTTTATGGGTTAAATGCTTTATTCATGGTACCAGAGTAAGGTGATAATTCAAATATCATGATGTGAAGTTTTATAAATACTAAGCTTGAGAGGAGAAATTTTTAGTTGTGACGGGAATATAAATAGTATACTTTTGAGCTCTAATTCGGACCCACAAACTTACTCGTATTTTGGTATGTTGAAATGAACCTAATAAAGACACTTTGGGGAGTGAGACATTCTCCAATTTTAACACCGTTATCATTATGACTTGCTAGCCGTGACCCTCAATCTGCGGGATTGACCAAGTGCATTGATTTTTCCTAATACATTAGGCCGTGATCAGCTGCAGCAATCAGCATTGCTGATGTCATATTTTCACCCTTATCAACTTTCTAGTTACTTCAAGTCTTCCAACAAAGCTACTTATACTCCCTACTAAGTGCTAATTACGCTGTGATCATATGCGCACTAAGGCGTCCTGGTCCACACGTCGGAGACTAAACTAGCCTTCGGAATTCGATCCGAATCTTCCGATACCACTAGAATTTTTTTTGGAAATGAGTTCGAAACCTAAAAAAACTTTAGATTGTTTGTAGTTTTGCTGGAGGACTCGGTCACAGATGCAGGACTTAGATTCTAGTAATGCGAATAGGAAAAATTACATATTTTAATAAGAACATTTAGACATACAAAAAACAAATGCAAAAAGAGAAAATTCACTTCAGTCGTTCCACTCCTCGTCGTCATCATTAAGAATATTGCAAGGAAAAATAAAAGCATTGTCATGGGATTCACTACTTCGGTCGTGATCACAGATGCCCTCCAGGCCTCCTTGTTCCAGTTAGCACATCCCTTGTTAGACACAACTCAGTGACAACATTGCTCATGTCCTTTCGATCTCTCGGCATTGCTGCAGAACAAGCAACTCCTATTCTTGTAATGGAAGTCAAGCACTCCACAACCCTTTGTCTTTGATCATTTGGGACTTGATTCCTCCTTCTACTTATGGGATTAGTACTGTTGCTGCTTTCTTCTATTTGAACAAGTAGTGGATCACATATTTCTTCCACCCGTTCTGGTAGAGCCATCATAACAAAATATCGCAGGTCCATATCATCTTTAAACATGTTATATGTCGGCTTCTTGCCTGTTAACATCTCCAACAACAAGATTCCGTAGCTATATGATGAGTCCATATTATACCATATATTTTATCCTATTCTTAGTTATAGTTTATTGGTTATTTTGGTAGAATGTTGATACTTTGTTATGTATTTTCAATGTAGGACATTCGACCTGCTCTAGAGCAAAAAGTGATCAAACGAATGAATTTTGGAGTGATTCCAATTGGAGGATGTTCGTGAGTTTTCAAGATGATTGTATCAAATTTCAGATTTTTCTACCAAGCTGTTTATCCATGGCGATGAAATTAAAGCCCAGCGCGCAACTTTCTCAAATTGACGTTTCTGGATGTTTTGAGTATTTTAGAGGTCAAGATGGTATATTTTGAGGAAGATTCATTATGAATATTTGTTAGGAATTTCTCAAGCTTTAAAAAGAGACATTTTGGGACCAAATCGGAGTTGATTTGGTCGGTCAAAAGTTTGATTTTCTGAGAAGTCTGAATTTTAGTTTAAATAGGAAACCTTTTATTTCTTAGTTATCTTATTCTATTATGTTTACTAGTTTTTAGAAGACCTTTTCAGGAAGCGACAGTAACTGTGATATTTAATTGTTTATTTGTTACTTAATCTTGGTTTGGAGCGACGCATTTGTTCCTTTCTATGTCGCTTATAAGCGACGTCAGTACCTATGTTAGTTTTAAGCGACGCCTTTGTTCCTTTTTATTTTATATTACTTTGCTTCATGGTGGTGGATTAAGGGGCCTAAGCGACGTCAATACCCTTTTTGTGACGGTAGCATTGGTGTCGGTTCCTCATTCCGACATTGCATGATTTAATGTTGGATTTTTCCAATAATCCGACAGTAAGTGGTGTTTCTTGTCGTTTTTACTCCGATAGTAATATCCCCTTTTGTAGTAGTGGGATTTTATTTTGTAGTAGTATAAATAAGGCTTTTTAGCCATTAGAAAGGGGAGACATCAATTTGGAGAACTTAGCTAGGCTTTGACGATTTGTATTTCAAGGTGTTTTCTATCATTTTTCTATTTCAATAAAATTCCTTTTGTTTTATGATTGTTCGTAACTAATTTCCGTTTGCTAGGGCAATGCCTTGAGCCTTAGCATAAATATGTAGTCTTTATTTAATTGCTTATGATATTATGCATGCACACTTTGAATTATTAATCATTGTGTTTAAACTGTCTCTATATATTTTAATGTTTAGCTACCATTATGATGTTTAGATAAATAATCGGATGCAATTCGGTCGGAATGCCACTGGAGGATTGAGTTTGCTTCTTTTGATTGATAGTTGTAAGTTCACCTAGGGCGAATGCCATGCTTAAGGGTTTCATGATTTTTCAAAGGGTTTTCACAAAGGGTAATGAGTAATTTATGTTTATATTTGATCTGAATGCCACAGACGGATTGCATATTTGATATACGTTTTAGCTTGAATGCCACAAGTAGAATATGCATAAGGAAAACCTAACCTTCAAAGTTGCATGTGTAATTCATAAGTAATTGGTAAACTACATAAGATTGTAAAGTGATGGCTCCAGTGTCATTTTATCATTATTTTCTAAGATTGTTCCCTTTCAAATTGATATTGGTTTCTTTAATTATTTTAATTTAAAATTCGTTTTTAATATTCTACGTCATAAAATCAACATTTTCAAAACTTTGTTTTAAATAGTTAATTAAAAATTAGTTTAAATACAAATTATTCAATCAATCCTTGTGGGAACGACCTTGCTTGAGCCGTTTATACTACAACTACTTTGTTTTCTTGCAAGAATTTTTAGTGTTTTTATCCCTACTTTTGCAGGTGGTAAAATTCCTATCAAGAAATTGGCACCGTTGCCGGGAATTGTTTTAAATAATGTGTTTATCATATCCTTAGTTAATTATTGTTGTACATACATATATATTTTTTTATTTAATTGCTGATTTTATTTTTTTAGGTTCGTTTGTTGATTTTTGAGAGCACGGCAATGATGGGCTGGGAAGTACCGCCACTAGAAGGACCACCTTTATGGTTTCTTTTGCAAAACATGGTTTCTATGGATTTAAACTTACAGTTTGTGCCCTTTGTTGTTCAAATACCCCTGAAATTTTGTAATGCCCTGATAGGAATTATTTTCCAAACTATATGAATGAACATATTAATATGAGGAACGACTCACGTTGGCGGTGGAATGATCCCACTTTTGATTACTACGCTCCATATTTGAAAAAGCATCCTAGTTTTAGATGGGTAGGTACTTAACAGCCTTTTGAGCAATGATAGAGATTTTTACCACCTGCAAAAGTAGGAATAAAAACACTCAAAAATACTTTCAAAAGAATAAGGTAGTTGTAGTATAAACGGCTCAAGCAATGTCGTTTTACACAGGGATTGAATGAATAATTTGTATTTAAACTAATTCTTAATTAACTATTTTAATCAAGGTTTTGAAAAATGTTGATTTTGGAATTTTAAATAATAAAAACGAATTTAATAAAAACAACTAAATTAATTGACAAAACTAAAGAAAATGGTTTTGAAAATAAAGTTAAAAGCCTAAGGTTCCGTCGTCCCTTTAACAATCATATGTAGTTTTACCAATTACTTATGAATTACACATGCAACTTTGAAGGTTAGGTTTTCCTAATTTATATTCTACTTGGAACCTCTAACATAGAACGTATATCTAACATGCAACCCGTTCGGACGTTCGGATCAAATCTAAACATGAGAGACTCATTATGCTTTATGAAAACTCTTTGAAAAATCATGCAACCCTTAAGACGTGGTGTTCATCTTAAGTGAAATTACAATTATCAATCACAAGAAGCTAGCGTCAATTTCAGGGAACTTTCCTACCAAAATTGCATCAAATTACTTATCTAAACATCCTAAGCATTAAGACAATTAGACAGTTTAAAACAGTGATTAATAATTCAAAGTATGCATGCAATCAATCATAAGGAATTAAATAAAAATTACATATTCATACTAAGACTCAAGGCTTCGCCCTAGCAAAATGAATTAGTTACGAACAACCATAAACAAAATATTATTAAAAATAAGGATAGAAAACACCTAGAAAATAAACTTGAATTTTTATTTTATTTTTTTTTACCCACCCCACCCACACCAGGCCTTCAAAAATTGTGCGTTCTTCTCCTCTCCTTCCCTTCCTTCTCTAACCCTAATGGTTAAATATCCTTATTTATACTACTAGAAAATAAAACCCTAAAAGGTCTTCTAAAAATTAGGAAACACAATAGAATAAGATAAGTAGGAAATACATTCCTATTCTATCTTTGGAAAATCTGCCCAGCCACAAAGAATCCCACGTTTCTGGATCTTCAGAGCTCTAAAATGGGCCCAAAACGCCTATAATTAAAGCTTGAGATGTTCCGAACATAATTGCAGAAGACCTCGAACCCAAAAGATGTCATCTTGGATGCCAAAAGCCCAAATAAGCCCAAAACGTCAGTTTGACAACACTGCACGCTGCTCCTTTATTTCGTCGCCATAAATAAACTGCTAGGTAAAAAATTATGAAACTTTGATACGAATAAGTTGAGGGACACGTGAACATGCTCCAACTGGAATCACTCCAAAATTCATCCGTTTGACTACTTGTTGCTCCAGAGGAAGTCGAATGTCCTATATAATTCACAGTATCAAAATTCTCACAAAATAACCACTAAATTATAACTAAGAATAGGGTAAAATATATAGTATAATATCAACTCATCAAGCAACCTAATGTGCCACAAAGTTCAAAAGACGGTTCGGCTAGTACATTAGAATGTGTAAAGAGTTATGATAACAAGCTGGACGATGAAATTAAGGAGCCATCTTCCTGTTATTCACGCCCAAAGGAGAAAACAGCTGATCCTAAAATCCCACCTGAACCTATAGGTACCCAATTTTGTGTGCCACCAGCACCTCTTCTAGAAAGGCTGCAGGAAGACATCAGTGTTAATGTGTTTGGGAAGGTTCACACAAATTCAGCATTAAGCATGTTACATGGTCAACTTTTCAGCCAGCTAAATGATTTGGATACAAGACAAATGGTTGTTGATGGGAAAATTTTAGTTGTTGTACTGGACAGTGCACCAACACAGCCGATCATACTTGACGACATTCAGTGCAAATCATACAAGCAAACTGATCCACAAGAAAACAAAGAAAAAACTTAATGGCAACCAAATTCTTCGTTACAAAATTCGACCAAAGCATAAATTGTGGGTGTTAAATACACGGTTTAAATTAGTTCGGTGAAGACATTTGTCTTTTTGTAAAGGGCCCTATTTGCTTACAAAAATTCATTCACACAGAAAGGTGGACATCAAGGCTTCAACCAATGAATTTAGATGCACAGTTGATAACCATCAAGTCACTCCATATTTACTTTTGCCCTATGATGCTGTTATGGAGTGGTTGATTTTAAGAGAACAAGTGACGTGACCATCAATTACTTCCTCTACGTCTAGCTATAGACGTTAACTAAAACGCTAATTGAGAGGCAACCCAATGTTTCTTTTTTCTTCTTTATTTTCGCTTATTTTATTTTCTTCCTTTTATTCATTATCACAACAATAAAAAATATATATTAAAAAAATCAAAAAATTGAAAAACACAAAAACAGCAATTGTTTTTAGTTAATCGGTCTTTTATTTTGGGTTTTATTCTAATTAGATTTTTAATGTGTGTTTTTGCAGGATGCATTTGGATTCAATTGGCCCTAAATATCTAGTACACGCGCATTTTTAACTGAATCATGCATTTAGCAGAATTCATCCACTCACTTCAAAATGCATTCACCCATCCATTCATCACAGATTTGCATTCAACATCAACGTTAAGGTGCATAAATTTAAAAAGGAATGCGAACTGGAGTCTTGAGTTTCAGAAACCTACCCAAAGAAGACTATGCACTGCTTGGAACCCTTCGATTAGGGATGGGCAAAATACCCACGGGTATGGGTAACTGCGGTTACCCGCCTGTGTAAAACTTACGGTTATGGTTATGGGTAACCGTTTAGATAAATAAATCCGTAAAATTTAAATAGGCGGTTATGTGTATTACGTGCAACCATAAATGGGTATCCATTTAACTGTTTATTTTAATAAAAGTAAGATTAAAAAAAAAAACATTAGTTTCTAGCTAAGTTTAATATCTTGAGACATAACTAATTATAAACGGGCCATATATATAAAAAAAGGTAGATGGGTAAAAAAGAGAGTAAACGGGTGTGCGGTTATTGTTAAATAAGTGTGCGGTTATGGTTAAATGGATATGCGATTGTGGATATAATTAATCGGTTATAAACAGTTATGGGTATGCCAGTGTACTAAGTGCTAATTAGGCTGTGATCATATGCGCACTAGGCGTCCTGGTTCAAATTATCACAGCCCTTCGTCTTGCAACGAAAATCAAACGCTCCTGTGATAGTTTGTATTCATATTTCTTACAGACAAATCTGCATATGCCAGTGCCCACATGTTGGAGACTAAACTAGCCCTCTGAAATCGCTCCCAATCTTCGATATCACTAGAAAAAAATTCTAGAAACGACTTCGAAACCTAAGAAAACTTAAGATAATTATTAGTTTTGCTGGAGGACTCAGTCAAGGATGCAGGACTTAAATTGTGGTAATGCAAATACGAAAAATTACGTACTTTAATAAGAACATTAAACGTACAAAAATCTAGCCTTATTCCCTCCAAGACTTAAGGAGGATGAAGTGACCATTAGGAGAAACAGCTGCATGAGAATCGACCAGATGCTAATAATGATACCCGAGAACCCCATGTATGCGCACTTCGGAATAAAACCGAGTTACCAGAGGCTGAAAAACTTGCAGAAAATCTAGCCTTTGTTCTTCCTATTTAATTGGGGTGTACTTGGTCTGGTTTGTTAAATAAATCAACCCCATCTCATTGAAAGACCTACACAAATCTAGAATAAAGAATTCTAGAATGTTCACTAAAGTTGGTTAGCTAGAATTATCCAAGTTAAAACAATCCTTTGTAGAAAGGACTAGAAGGTTGTTTATTAAGTTGGTGGAAGAGTCTAGAAGAATGGTGAGGTTTCCACCAACATGCAAGATTAGTTTAGATAATTCTAGCTTAGGAAGGTAGTGGAGTTATCTAGATATCTCTAGCATGATGTTTCCATGCTTCTCCAAGGTTCCATCCATGCCTATAAAAGGAGAAGGCATCCACACCATTTGTAACCAACCAATCAACAAGAAACCAACAAAGCAAGTAACAACAAGTAATAAAGAAGTAGTAGTAGGCAACCAAGTGAGAGTGAGTGATCTAGAGTGTGTCTCTAGAAAGTGAGTGAGTGTCATTGCTTCTAAAGAGTGTCTTTGAGAGTTTTGAGTGTTGTAATATTTTGTGTGTGTAATACAAGTAATTTGTTTACTTGTGTTGTCTCTCCAACAGTTGTGTTAGAGTTGTGTACTCTAAGTTTTTCCTCAACAATTGGTATCAGAGCGGTACGATCGGGGCCCGTCTCTATTGAAGCTTTTGAGAATCGTGAGAAGTTTAGTACTTCGCAAGATTATTGGTTAATCTTGTTCGGTTTATCGTAGTTCTGCCGACACGATGGGAGATCTTCAAGTTGTTGGAGGAATCAAGAAGTTGAACAACAAAAATTACAACACATGGGCAATATGTATGGAGTCTTACCTACAAGGCCAAGATCTTTCGGATGTCGTCGGCGGTAATGAAGTTACGTAGCCGGAAGAAGACACCAGCCGCACTTTGCGAAAGTGGAAGATCAAGGTAGGTAAGGCAATGTTTGCCTTAAAAACCACAGTTGAAGATGACATGTTGGAGCACATACGGAAAGCCAGCACACCAAAAGAAGTGTGGGACACCTTCGCCACACTCTTTTCAAAGAGGAACGATACAAGGCTGTAGCTTCTTGAGAATGAGCTATTATCAGTGGCCCAAAAGGACATGACGATTGCCCAGTATTTTCACAAGGTAAAGTCTATTTGCCGTGAAATTTCTGAATTAGATCCTAGTGCTGCCATTGTAGAATCCAGGATAAAAAGAATAATTAGCCATGGATTGAGACCTGAATATAGAGGCTTTGTTGCCGCTGTACAAGGATGGTCGACCCAACCATCACTTGTTGAGTTTGAGAATTTGCTTGCCGATCAAGAAGCTTTGGCAAAGCAAATGGGAGGGGTCTTGTTAAAAGGTGAAGATGAAGCACTCTACACCAAAAGTAAAGGGAGCTTTAAGCAGCGTGCTAGTGGTGGATCTAAAAGAAATGGTGACAAGGAAAAAGGTCATCAAGGAGGAGGGAGTTCTCGACCAGGGGGAGCTCCGAAGTATCACGGCAACCGTGGTCAGTCCCAGAATAATAAAAGGTTTGAGGGCAAGTGCTACAATTGTGGAAAGAAGGGCCACATGGTGAAAGAGTGCTGGTTCAAAAAGCCCGCAGAGAGTAATGTCGCCAACTCAAAGGAGAAAAGTGAAGATGATTGGGACGCCATAGCATATCGAGCTATGAAGGAAGAATGGGACACTGAAGCATCTTCTTGGTGGTGCTTCGAAAATGAAGTGTTGCATGACTCGAAAGAGATTGAAGATACGTTGCAGGAGAAAATGGGAGACCAAGCTGCCCAAATCCATCGAGTCCAGAAGAGCTCGAGGAATTGCTTAATGGTGATAATGTCAAGCAAGAAATACCTAAGAGTCATTGGCAAACAGGTGTGTATCAACAACCAGAAGAAGAAAGACCTAGTGAAGTGGAAGTATCAATTCCACAATCACAACCAAGGAGGTCAACAAGAATTCGGAAGCCAAATCCTAAATACGACAACGTAGCCATAGAAGAAGAAGCAGTTGAACCTGAGTGGCTCAAAGTTGGGAGAAAAGGTCAATACAACGGAGCTAAGTCAAGCTTGGAATCCAGTGGCAAGGCTAAGAGATGTGAAACCCATATCATGCAAATGGGTGTTCAAGATAAAGCGTTGTCAACCCAGCATAGATAGAAGAATGAGATGGTGTTGAAGGGGAGTGTTAAAGAAATCAACCCCATCTCATTGAAAGACCTACACAAATCTAGAATAAAGAATTCTAGAATGTTCACTAAAGTTGGTTAGCTAGAATTATCCAAGTTAAAACAATCCTTTGTAGAAAGGACTAGAAGGTTGTTTATTAAGTTGGTGGAAGAGTCTAGAAGAATGGTGAGGTTTCCACCAACATGCAAGATTAGTTTAGATAATTCTAGCTTAGGAAGGTAGTGGAGTTATCTAGATATCTCTAGCATGATGTTTCCATGCTTCTCCAAGGTTCCATCCATGCCTATAAAAGGAGAAGGCATCCACACCATTTGTAACCAACCAATCAACAAGAAACCAACAAAGCAAGTAACAACAAGTAACAAAGAAGTAGTAGTAGGCAACCAAGTGAGAGTGAGAAGCAAGAATAGTCTTGTAGGAGTGTGAGTGATCTAGAGTGTGTCTCTAGAAAGTGAGTGAGTGTCATTGATTCTAAAGAGTGTCTTTGAGAGTTTTGAGTGTTGTAATATTTTGTGTGTAATACAAGTAATTTGTTTACTTGTGTTGTCTCTCCAACACTTGTGTTAGAGTTGTGTACTCTAAATTTTTCCCTCAACATGGTTACCCCTTGCTTTTAATTATATTCGGTTATTTTCGAGGTCTCGGTGACGAGAACTGTCTGTGTAAGTCGGCTGTTTTGTTCTCTTTGGATTTTCAGGCCAAATGGCGCAAAGACCAGTCATGCGGGATCCTGCATAACTTGCTCTCAATCGGGGTGTACTTGGTCTGGTAACACAAACCTAATTTTTTGCATCATCCTAATTTTGATTCGTAAAACCCAACAAGACATGCTCTCAAAATTTCCTCTTGATCAATCTATTAGACACCTAGGTATCATAATCCAGAGAAACCTTTCATCTTCATCTACAACTAGAAGCAGTTCATCAGAATATGAAAATTTCGCAGAAACAACAGCAATCAACAGGAGGACCCAACAACATGAAAAAATTGCAAATATATATGAAGAAAAAAGTTGCGACCCAACAATGAAAAGTTGAAGAAAAAATTACATAAAAATGATGCGACCCAGCAACTAAAATTGAAGAAAAAATTGCAGAGATAAAGGAAGAAGATAAAGCAAACAAAGTGGTCGGCAGTGAGAAGAAGAAGAGTCAACGTAGGGGTGGGCAAACGGGCCTTGGGCTCGCGGGTAGGGGTGGGTATTAGCGGTTTGGGGCGGGTACGGGCCGGGTCCTAATTTAAAAAAAAAGAGAAACAGGGCGGGACGAGGTGGGCCTTTGAAATTTTAGGTTCGGGCCGATTCCAAAAGTATAAAAAAAAGGGTACCCAAACCGACCCGTTTGCAAAAATACCCCTGTGTTGGGTACTATCTCCCAGGCCCACTTCATTTTGTTCCTCTCTGTGACAGTTCTAGTATTGTCCAATATATTTCCTTTTGTTCCCAGGCCCACTTCCACACACACACACCCCATTTCCCCGTGTTTCCCCGTCCCCCAATCTCTCGAACCTTCTCCCTCATTCCTCTTCTTTGTTTCTTCTCCTCCCATCTCCGTAACCCTTTTTCCCGGAGCACAGACACACCACACCTACACCTACACCCCACCGAGAAATGATATGCTGCCGCCGCCCTCATCCCCCACCAACTCCTCTATCTCCTCATCCGATCTCAACACCGAGGTAACTCATTTCCCTCATTTCTTCCAATTTCGTCAATTTCTTAATTTTGATTTACAAAATTTGTGAAAAGTTGTGAAATTTTCAATCGCAAGTCTGGTTTCTGGCACTCCTTGTCCAGGATGAAGATGGTCTTGGTTGTCTTCTGGCACTCCGTCTCCTCCTCTGATCTTAACACCAAGGTAACTAATTTCCCTCATTTCTTCCAATTTCTTCCAATTTCGTCAATTTCTTAATTTTGATTTACAAAATTTGTGAAAAGTTGTGAAATTTTCAATCGCAGGTCTGGCTTTTGGCACTCCTTGTCCAGAATGAAGATGGTCTTGGTTGACGGGTATGGGTGCTCGAATGACAGCTTGGGGTTCGACCGGATCTCTCCGTTTGAGTCGTCCAGCTGCAGTGGGGAGTGGTAGAGAGAAGGCGCACAACGTGGTCAACTCAAGCTTTCTCTCGCTGGGGAGGAAGTTGGATTTGTGCAGCCTGTGCTCCAGCGGCGCCCTCTTCCTATCCTGATTTGATTTTGAACTTGGTCGAGTGCAAATTCGACTGGGAATCTGGGTTCTGGAATACTGAAAATTAGAAGGAAGTTGGACCCGTAGGAACCGGCCCGTTTTATACAGGCTGGGTTAGGTCTGGTTCTTAGTTTGAAAATAGTAACATTCGCCCCGGCCCGACCCGTTGTATTTTCAAGTGGGTCCGGTCCAGTCCCTTCAATTTTGGGCCCGGCCCGGCCCATGCCCTTCCCTAGGTCAACGTTCTAAGAGGTCCCTGGATTTGAAATCCTAAGGTGTGAGATAGGATTCTATTTGGTCTTGATTATATATATTTCTTCCTCTCAAATCCCACAAAATCCACAACTTAATAAAATCCTACAAAATCTTTAATTTTTTAATACATCAAGATTTTGATATACTTTAAAACTGACTACTAAAATCTCCATTGACTACACCTAGATTTACATAGATTCTAAAAATCCTTTAAAATCCTCTCAAATCCAAGTTTGACTACACCATCCTTTTTTTTTTTTTTTTTTTTTTTTTTTTGATGAACAATCGATATTAATTACACTAGGGGGCGGGGTGGGCTTAGCCTTCTAAGAGTTTAATTATTTTTAAGGCTCCCTCCAACCAAGTCTAAGAAACAAACCACATTTTCTTGCAAGACACTAGAAGATCAGTCACTGGATATTGCATCTTGCTTGGTCATTCACCAATTTCTTGGAAGACTAAGAAACAAACCACAGTTTCTCGTTCAACAGCGGAAGCCAAGTATCGCTCCATGGCATCCACTTGTTGCTAGATCACTTGGTTGAGATACATACTTGCTGATTTAAATGTCAAACAGTTGCAGCCTGTTATGCTGCATTGTGACAATCAGACGGCCCTCCACATAGCTTCAAATCCAGTTTTTCACGAACGCACGAAGCACATCGAAATCGATTGTCACTTAGTTCGTGAAAAGCTCCAAGAAGGAATGATCAAGACTACTCATGTTTGAACACATCATCAACTAGCAGACTTGTTTACCAAAGCGCTGGTTCCCCACAATTTGTGGTATTACTTAGCAAGTTAGGAGTGATTAATATACACTCTAACTTGAGGAGAAGTGTTAAAGAAGGAAAGGATCAGTACGATTCAAGTAACAAGTCAATCCAGCAGATATCAAATTAATTGTAATATATTTTCCTATTCTGTTGTATGCTAGCTTAATTGTAGGAGTTAGTTTAGAGCATCTCCAAATGAGATGTCAAATATAGTATGTCAAAATTTTATTTGATGGCTAATGTGACAAATTGAATACAAGTGCTAAATTCTCATATTTTCCAATGGATGTGTCAAATATTTATTTTATTATTTTATTGGGCCTAGAGTTACATTAACTATTAAAAAATAATCAATTTTAGTTTTAGTTTTTATTCTATTGGTTGTTAATGGGACCTATGCATTAAAAATTAAATAAAATATATTTGACTCTTCCTTTGTTTGCTGTAAAAAAAGGCAGCTAGAAAGTAAGGAGTCAAATGACTCACATGCCACATCATATATGGCATATCCATTGGAGAACACTTATATATCTTTGAATCCTATTTGGCATATTTGACATCTCCTTTGGAGATGGTCTTAGCATCAATTACTTCATAGCTATTGTATATAACCTTATACATTGTGTTGAATAACATTACAAGAGAAAGAATTTACTCAAACAAGATTTCTTTGAGTTTTTGTCAAGTACTATTTATGTTTAATTTTAAATAAGAATATTTAAAATAAATTCTAACCATACGATGTACGATGAATAGACATGATTGACGGATCTCCAATATCCTCACAAAATGATCCGGATTCGAAGGTCACGCTCCCAAGCCATAATGATTTCTCTTGGGTGCAATGATTTCTCTTAGGGAAATTCCACGGGGCCTCGCTCAAAAACCGAGTCTCCACCCATCTTTTCCATAAAATCCCAAGATCTAAATCTCAGTCTACGTTTCTCTCTCTCCCAAAATTTTAGTTATTTTATGGGCTTCTTTATCTACTTTATCAACTTATGCTGGTATGAGATGATGAGATGTTGTAGATGTGGAATAAAAGAAGCAAACCCATTTAGCACTGATTGAGTTCCTTCCTTTTAGATTTTTTATATTAATAAATTCATTATTGTAACTTTTAATTTCTAAATCTTCTGCGCTATATTAGCCTTGACCAAGTTCATATAAATAGCAAAAATGGCTTTTTTTGCAGACTTCTGGGTTCATCAGTTTGGGAAGAAGGTGAAGGAAAGAGAGAAAATAGGTGGGTTAATTTTTTGTTAGTGGCGGGACCCATATATAATTTTGATTTTCTTAAAAAAGGTGCATACGTGGGTGGAGGAGGATATATCAAATATAATACAAAATTAACCTTTAATTTCAAAAATGTCATTTTTTATAAAAATTTTCAAATATATTCAAAATTTCACATAAATAGACACAAATACTCTCAAATTTAACAATAAAATAAATTAAAGGCTTTTTAGCCAAAATGATTCGTGACATTGACATAACTCCTTAATCTGGTCCTTAATAATTAATGATAATCAATAGTAGTATTCTTGAATTTGTCTATCTTGAATCATTTTAGTCTTTCTTTGAATTTGTCTATCGTGATCATTTAAGTTTTTCGTGAAAAATCTGTTAATTGCTCTGTTAGTGTGATGATGTGGCGCCACGTGTGATAATGTGGCGCCACGTGGATCTCACAAATACAATCATATAACGACATGTGGATTAACTTTAAAAACTATTTTTATATTTAAAACTAAAAATGATATTAGTAAGAAAAAAGACGTTCAAGGCATAATTGAAATTCTGCTGCTCCCACTTGCGGTAACCGTGGCGGCGCTCAATGTCGATGATGAGGGCGTCGAGGGGGATAGGGTTGTGGTGGTGGAGTGTAGAAGCGAAGGTGAAGTTGGACCAGAGCTTGAGGCGATAGTAGCTAAAAAGCCTTTAATTTATTTAATTGTTAAATTTGAGAGTATTTATGTCTATTTAAGTGAAATTTTGGATATATTTGAAAGTTTTTATAAAAAGTGACATTTTTGAAATTCAAAGTTAATTTTTGGCTATATTTGATAAATACTTTGGGTGGAGAGTCTGGGAGACTCGTTTTTTTAGCGCGTTCTCCCGTAGCATTTCCCATCCTAATACTTCTTCTCAAGTTGGAGAGTGGATATTATGGACTTCCTACTTGTCTCGTAGTGTAACAAATTGGTCATTTCCCAAGGTCTTCGTAAATACATCTGCCAACTAAAAACGTGTAAGAAGATGCAAAGGGCCAATTATTTTAGCTTGCAGCTTCTCTCGAATTATGTTTACAGTCAATCTCAACATGCTTTGTACATTCATGAAAAACATGATTCTCTGCAAATACGTTTTGACAAATACAAAGTAAAAGATTCTTTATGGGTTAAATGCTTAATTCATGGTACCAGAGTAAAGTGGTACTCCGGATATCACGATGTGAAGTTTTATAAATACTAAGCTTGAGAGGTGATATTATTCCGAATCAACATTACCAAGGATGACTTTTGAGCTCTGTTTCGAGCCCACAAACTTACTCGTATTCTGCTATGTAGTAATGAACTTGATAAAGACACTTTGGGGAGTGAGACATTCTCCAATATTTAACACTGTTTTCATTTTGACTTGATAGCCGTGACCCTCAATCTGCGGGATTGACCAACTGCATTGATTTTTCCTAATACATTAGGCCGTGATCAGCTGCCGCAATCAGCATTAAGTAATTAAGTTTGCTGGAGGACTCAGTCACGGATGCAGGACTTAAATTATAGTAATGCGAATATGAAAAATTACATATTTTAATAAGAACATTTAAACATACAAAAAAACAATTGCAAAAAGGAGAAAATTCAATTCCCTCGTTCAACTCCTCCCCGTCATCATTAAGAAGATCACCATGAAAAATAAAAGCACGTCATGGGATTCACTACTTCGGGGCCGTGATCACAGATGCTATCTAGGCCTCCTTGTTCCAATTAGCACATCCCTTGTTAGACACAACTCAGTGACAACATTGCTCATGTCCTTTCGATCTCTCTGCATTGCTGCAGAACAAGCAACTCCTATTCTTGCAATGGAAGTCAAGCACTCCACAACCCTTTGTCTTTGATCATTTGGGACGTGATTCCCCCTATTACTTCTGGGATTAGTACTGCTGATGCTTTCTTTTATTTGAACTAGTAGTGGATCACATATTTCTTCCATACGTTCTGGTAGAGCCATCATAACAAAATATTGCAGGTCCATACCATCTTTAAACATGTTATCTGTCGGCCTCTTGCCTGTTAAAATCTCCAACAATAGGATTCCGTAGCTATACATGTCCCCATATGCTGACACCTTGCTTCCCATTCCATACTCTTTAAGTTATATGCACAAAAACACAGCTAGGTTCTTATGTGTGACTTCAAAAACTCATGCTATAAACAGAAACATCGTGCAAGCACAAACAGTATATGTGTGTATGTATTTATTTTCACAAAAACAGAGACATCTTTTTATGTATGACTTTAGAAATTAATGCTAAAAATAAAAGAATTGTCATTTGTGTGTATATATATGTCACAAAAATTTACCTGGGGCAGTGTAGCCTATGGAGCCTTTTATTGCATTGGAAGAGCTTTCATGCACAGGAAATGGACAAGAAGCCTCTGGGAGGAACCTTGCCAAACCAAAATCACCAACACATGCAGTCATGTCACCATCCAAGAGAATGTTGTTTGGCTTTAAATCACAATGGACTATTGGCATGTGAGAGCGGTTGTGAAAATAATCCAGAGCACACGCTATGTCGATTGCAATGTTTACTCTTTGAATAAGATCCAGATTCTTCTGCAGATTGGTTGGATTGCTGCCCCGTTGAGCTGAATTATGCAGCCATTCTTCGAGGCTTCCATTGACCATGAAGTCATAAACCAAAGCTTTGAAATCATTCCCTTGAAAATCGATGCTTGAACAGGCAGTCAGTAGCTTGACAAGATTTCGGTGCCTAATGGTTCTCATAGCTTCACATTCAGCAGTGAAACTTTTGGAAGCTCTTGCACTTTGAAGATTGAGTACTTTCACTGCAACAATTATTCCTTCATACTGATCGAGTATTCCCTTAAATACGGACCCAAAACTACCAGCACCAATCAAATTGGCTGCAGAGAACCCATCAGTTGCTTTAAGGAGATCACTGTAGGACAATTTCAAAAGTGAAACCACCAATGATGATCCTGAAGTTGACTTCACTCCTCTTGCTTTTCTTGATCGGTAAAGAATCACAAACAAAATCGATAAACTCAATCCAACAACCCCACAAGCAACTGAGATAATTATTTTTAGCTTAGAAGATAACCCTTGCTTGGACACGCATTTGGGCAATCTTAAAGAAGGTATACCTCCACAAATCCTTGAGTTTCCCGTGACAGAAGGCGCACTAGTGTTCTCGAAAACTCCTTTCATTGGTAATGCACCTTCAAAATCATTAAAAGAGAGGTTCACATTCACCAAGAAGCGGAAACTCTCCAAATAGTTGGGAATTCTTCCAGACAAGTTGTTGCGAGAGAGGTTGAAATTATCAAGCCCGCTCAAAGAACTCAAGGATTCAGGAATGGTCCCCTGCAATGAGTTTCCACTCAGATACAGAGTTGTCAAACTTGTACAACTCCCTAAGCTTCGTGGAATCTCCCCAGATAAATTGTTGTCAGAAACAATCAAGGAATTGAGATTCACCAAGTTACCTACTTCCATGGGGATGGATCCAGTAAGTTGGTTCCTTGATAGATTCAAACCTTGTGACAAGGATGATAAACCGATAACTTGTTTTGGAATCGGACCGCTAAGATTGTTTTCTGAAAGAACCAAAAGTAGCAGTTTCCTGCATTCTCCGAGACTTTGCGGTATGTTGCCTTCTAACTTGTTTGACTTGAGAATCAATATGGTCAATGACGTTAGATTTCCAAAAGAAGATGGGATGGTACCTGATAGTTTATTCACATTCAGATGCAGAGCATTCAACCTTTTCAGTTTACCAATAGAACTTGGTATTGTGCCTGTCAATAGGTTTCCCTCAGAGGCTACTAACTCTAAGTTGATTAGATTTACGACCAAATACCATTTTCTTGAGCTCTGTTGAGAGATTGCTGATGGATTCAGGTAGCACTCCCCCAAAATTATTGGCACCAAAATCAATCTCTGTTAATTTGGTGCAATTAACTAGAGAACAGATGAAATCCAAGTCACTTTCCTCATCATTTCCAAGATTGTTATCGGCAAGTGTTAACGCATACAAATTTGACAGCCGTGCTAGACTAAGCACTTTTCTTGTAAACTCATTGAATGAGATTAAAAAAAGTGAAAGGTTTGAGGCATTGGAGATTGAATTTGGTATCGGTCCACTGAATTGGTTGGACTGAAAATAAAATTCTTGGAGGTTTGGAAATATAGTGTGGCCCAACCCAGGAGGAAGAGTTCCATGCAGTTCGCTTAGAAGCACATAAATAAGTGTAATTGATGAGGGGTTGTATATGGAAGGAGGGATGGAACCATTCAAATAATTTTGACCCACTAAAAGATATGTTAGTCTTTTCAACTGGCCAAGGCTATTAGGAATACCTCCACGCAAATTATTTTCTTCCACAGATAACACCTGGAGAGAAGAAAGATTTCCAAAAGAAGGTGGGATTTCCCCATTTAAATTGTTTTTGCTTAAAGCAAGTACCTGAAGCTTGGACAAGGAGCCAATTTCAATTGGAAGTTTGCTCCTAAGATGGTTTCCAGCTATGTGAAGTATTTGGAGGTTAGAGCAACGTGATATGTTGAATGGAATATCCCCACTGAAGGAGTTGTTACCAAGGCGTAGTTGTTGCAGACGGAACAAACGACTAATTTCTTGAGGGATGGTGTTGTTGAAGCTGTTGTTTTGGAGGTTTAAAGTTTTGAGAAAGCTCAAGTTTCCAATGTGGGGAGACAGCTGACCGTTCAACCGATTTGATTGGAGGTCCAGCACTGTGACTCTCTGGTGTTTGCGGCCACAAGCGATACCTTGCCACTGACAGAAGTGGAGGGATTCATTCCAGGAGCTAAGAATGCCCAGTGGGTCGTTGATGATTTCAACTTTAAATGCAAGCAATGACTGTCTATCCGTCTCATTTCCTCCTAGATGTAAGGAGGATGAAGTAACCATAAAAAAAAAACAGTTGCATGAGAATTGGCCAGATGCTAATAATGAAACCCAAGAACCCTATGTATGCGCGCTGCGAAATAAAGCACTAGTTATGAACTAGAGAAGTTGAGTTTTTACAAGAAAAAACCTTGCAAATATTCTTGAAAAAGAAACCTTGCAAAAATTCCAGCCTTAGTTCAAAGAACCTAATAAAGATACTTTGTGGAGTGAGACATTCGCCAATATTTAACACTGTTATCATTATGGCCGTGACCCTCTGCGGGATTGACCAAGTGCAATGATCAGCTTCAACTTTGCAGTGCAATGATTTATCTTAGGGAAATGCGAGTCTCAACCCACGTATGAGTCTTTTCTGAAAATTCCAACACCGCCACTAACACAATAAAAAATATTTTCCCTCTGCCTGATGAAAACCAGAAGCAATGCTTCCCAAATTCCAGTTGTTTCACTCCTCTTTGAAATTGATAACCATGGCAGCCAAGTTGTAAATAATCCATGAAAAAATTATCTAAACCCGAAAACTGGACTGTGTAATCGGATATAAAAATATGAAGTTTGAATCTTTAGCAAAAAAAAAAAATTCCCACGATCTAAATCTCCGTCTACGGTTCTCTTTCTCTCCCTAAATTTTAGTTATTTTATGGGCTTCTACTTTATCAACTTCTGCTGGCATAAGATGATGAGATGTTGTTGATGTGGAATTAAAGAACAAACCCATTCAGCACTGATTGAGTTCCTTTCTTTTAGATTTTTTATGTTAATAAATTTATTATCGTAACTTTTAATTTCTAAATCTTCTGCACTATATTAGCCATGACCAAGTTCATATAGATAGCAGAAATGGCTTTTTTGGTAGACTACTGCGTTCATCAATTTGAGAAGAATGTGAAGAGAGAGAAAATAGGTGGGTTAACTTTTTTTATTGTGTTAGTGGCAGGACTCATATATAATTTTGATTTTTTTAAGGAAGGTGCATCAGTGGGCGGCGGGTTCCATACGTGACTTTCATACTGTCATCGATCTTTTATTTGAAGATTCGTTGACTAGTCTTTGGTAGGTTGGCCTTGCTTTTTTAAGTGCAATGGTATAATTTTGTAACAGTACGTATCTTGGTTGATAACGAAGAATGTTGCTTTCATGGCTTGTATATCTTTATCTGATTGTATCTGAAGTAAGCATCTATGAAGCTCAGCAGTTCGTAGCCTGCTGTTGAGTCCACTAGCAGATTGATCCGTGGCAGTGGGTATGGGCCATTCGGATAAGTTAGAGCATTCCTAATGAGGGACTCTATATAAGGTTAGAAAAGTGGTGGATATAGTCCAATTTAGAGCTCCAATAAATCTTTGGGACTCTAAAAAAGAATTTCTCCCAATAAGAGGTTATATATCTTTCGGTCTCTATATGGGGCTGTATATTTTATTATGTAGTAATTTGATTATTGTCTTAACTTCTCTAAACTTAATTTTTGAACGTGTTATCTTAAATTTTAATTTATAAACTTTTTAACCTAAAAATATTCAAATTCTGATAAAGTTAAAAATATTCAAATTCTGATAAAGTTAGGTTTCATTACTTATGCACCATTGTAGGTTCTCTTATCTTAATCTCATTCGTTGGTTTGTTTTTATGAAATCAGACAAGATAAGATTTTGTTTCATAACAATCATTGGTTTTGATTATCTTATAACAATCTCATCTGTTGGTTTGTTTCTATGAAATCAGACAAGATAAGATTTCATTTCATAACAATCATTAGTTTATTTCTCTGATTGACACATTCTCCGATATCAAACAAGATTTTCATTTCATAACAATCATTGAATTGGATTATCTTATCACAATTTAGTTATGTTATTTGTTTATATTTTCGGTTTAGGTCTCTAAACTACCAATGTTAAATTTCATCAAATTTTTTTTTATGAATGTTTCAATGTAGAAAATTAAACACAAAGCACAACATTTTTTTTCTAATCAATAACACAAAAAATAGTCGTTGTTTGTATATGTTTTCTTAATCAAACAAATAGTTGAAAATAAACTTTTAAAATCCTAAACGGTTGAAAAATCAACCCTTAAAATTATGTTTTGGAATTAAAAATGGGACTAACCCTTTCTAAACTAAAAAACCAAAAACAAAAACCAAGACTAGGCCCTCAACTTGGTGTGGTCCCCCTACTTTTTGGAGCTAGATGTAGTCTAACTTCTTGCTACCCAAGGATTGAAGTTGCTAGCCCTTGTGGTGGATGTAGCCCCATTTTCCGGTCCATTGGAGATGAACTTTTTCATTAGAGCTACAAATGTGGTAGCCTCAAGGAGGATAAAGCCCCTATTAGGAATGCTCTTAGGTCTATGAAGTCCATGCACACTCTTCTTGCCATTTTTTACACACTCATTTTTTTGTTTGTTTTGAAGGCGAAACTTTAGCACGCTTGTTGTAGTGCGACACCTCTAATGGAGTGTGATGTGTTAAGTACAAAAGGGAGTATTTTTGTGAGTGCACTTTCCTACTAATGCCCATATAATAATTCCATTATCCCGACCAAAATTGAAAAATATTGTTCTTTTTTTTCTTTCTAGAATGATCGTGTTCAGTCTCTCCAGTGTAACCAAAGTAAGGATTCTTCTTTCTTATAGTTTTCACTAGAAATATTGCCCGCGTGGTGCTGCAGGATTAGAAACCGAATGAAAAAATATGTTTCAGAAGGATAAAAGAATGTTACAGATAATTAATTTTATTTGCACTGAAATATGTTTTAACTTTTTGAAAGAAGTTTTACATGAAAATTATAAATTGGGTGAATCTTGGAGCTCTTTGAACCACATTATGAGCCTAATTGGTACAATTGAAAATGAAGTGTTTAATTAAACTTCATGAACCTAATTGAAACAAATTAATACCTTGACCGACTAAATGAACCGAGAATGAAAACGTCAAAAAACCTATTAATTAAGTACAATTACCAGATGAAGCTAAATAAAATGTAAAAAGTTATACATTGAGATGGTGGCAACAAAATCACAAATAAAATATGGATAAACCCAATATTTGTCATCGGCTAAGTGTTGTGGCTTCTTTTCAGCCTTCCTCGTAAATGAAGTACCTGAAGCTTGGACAATGAGCCAATTTCAATTTTAAGTTTGCCACTCAGAGTGTTACCAGGTAATCCAAGTTGTTGGAGGTTAGAGCAACGTGATATGTTGAATGGAATATGACCATTGAAGGAGTTGTTTTCAAGGCGTAGTTGTTGTAGCGGGAACAAACGACCAATTTCTAGA
The DNA here is from genome assembly GCA_024362995.1 of Heteromeles arbutifolia. Lineage (NCBI taxonomy): Eukaryota > Viridiplantae > Streptophyta > Magnoliopsida > Rosales > Rosaceae > Heteromeles > Heteromeles arbutifolia. The sequence continues at coordinate 6,837,516 of JANCRC010000018.1, read as the reverse complement.
GGGATGGTGTGGCTGAATTTATTTTTTTCGAGGTTTAATGTCCTGAGAAAGCTCAAGTTTCCAATGTGGGGAGATAGATGACCTCCTAGCCGGCTTGATCGGAAGTCCAACACCGTGACTCTCTGGTGTCTGCGGCTGCAAGAAATGCCAGGCCATTTACAGAAGTGGAATGATTCATTCCAGGAGGCGAGGATGGCCATGCGATCAATCACAATTTCAGCTTTAAAGGCAAGCAAGGACAACCTATCCTCTTCATCTCCTCCTAGAGTTAAGGAGGATGAAGTGACCATTAGGAGAAATAGTTGCATGAAAATTGACCAAACGCTAATAACAATAGCAAGGACAGCCTATCCTCTTCAATCATAATTTCTTGCACTATTTGTTTTGGGATTCTTTTTTTTTTTTTTGAACGAGAGATGTCATTGATAAAACAAGAGCAATGATTACAAAAGAAAAGGAACTCCAAGGAAACTTGAGGATCCTAGCAGCAAGTAAAGACCCCCAAAAAGGCAGTGGACCTAAAGTTGGATAAAGAAGACCAAGAGAGCGGCTCGAGTCACCACCCAAAGGTCAGGAAGGATAATGTTAGTAGGGGCAGGGTAGGCCATCAATGGACAAGATATGGAACGGATGGGGGTTTGGTAACCTAGACTTCCGGACACATCCCTCTATTACAATGCGAGGCAACCCAATCGGCTACATAATTCGCTTGGCGAGGAACCCAACACCACTTAGATCTGTTTTGGGGTTCTAATCGAAGTGAAACATGATTGAATTATTAGCAGTGGATGAAATTCTTGTGTGTAATGAAATATAGCTCACATTAGTGTTTTTATTATTATATTTTACTGGCTTCTTATGTGTAACGCATGTTAGTATATCTCTTATTACGTGATGAGAAAGATGGTAATAGTAGGAATAACTTCACTTCACAAAAGTGAACACTCAGTGTTAGAAATAAGCATAAACATAACAGTATATAAGATCACAGTTATAGACATGAATGTATAAAACCATGTAGTACTAACCTGATGCAGCAAACATGATGTTAATGTTATAGGGTAAGGAGGTTTTCTCCACACACAATCAGAATGTTCTTTACTGATGAATAGGGTAAACAGCACTAAAGAAGAACGCATACTATGTGTGCAGAAACATCCATAGTTATATCACTAGGGTTTCCTACTAATCTGCCTATCATCGAGTAGTGAGGAATATCCCATAGCTTATGATATCAATTATGTTTCTTAACATGAGATATATAAGTCTTACCAAATGAGGCCTCCTAATTAGTTTCATGTGATTAAGACTTCAAATCTCATTCATATCATGACTCCCACATATTTGGCCGAGAATCAACTTGTTACCAAGTTGATTGTCGTGTAAGTTAACTGATGGGATTTCATTGGTACTCAAATAATCTTACATTCTCCCACTTGAGTTTCAATGAATTCGATCCTAATATGACTAGAAATGGTGATCACTAAAGTCTTACAAAATTTGCAACTGATACCTCTTAAACAACTTGTCACTCTCATTTCAAATGTTGGACTATAGAAAACCAAGTGAAGTCATTTTTCACTTGCACTCTATAACCACACACACTTAGACGAAAAGCACTATGTTGCAGACAATACCATGTTTTAAGTTGATGAGTCTAAATATCAACTTCTTAAAATTTGAATATTACAGAAACTAACAAAATATTCTGTCTATTCAGGAAATGATATGATGACAAAATCTTAAGTTTGGAAATAAACCTTTAACAATGAGTTCGAAATATTCAGAATAAATTTGGAGAGACATTTGAGTAGTTTACTCCCACTCATTCACGGAATCAAAAGTCTCCTTAATCCCCATGTTAAAAACATGTTTCTTGAATACTCCCACTGACAAGGCTTTAGTCATAGGATCAGCAAGCATTTGATGAGTACTGATGTGCTCTATACTGACCAAATTCTTCTTGACTTGATCCTTGACTTTCAGATATTTGATGTCCATTAATCTGCAAGCTAGAGACCTCTTGTTATTCTTGGAGAAGAAAACTGCAGCCTTGTTGTCACAATATATTGTTAATGGCCTCTCAATATTATCAACAACTCTTAAACACTTGGTGAAATTTTTAATCCAGAAAGCTTGCCTAGTGGCAACATAGCAGCCTACAAATTATGCCTCTATTGTTGAAGAAGCAATGGCAGTTTTGTCAAAATAGAGTTAATTTCTTGATATATTAGATGTGTCTTTCATAATTACAAGATGAACATATATATAAGGAAAGAAAGAAGACATAAGACCTAACTTGCCTAACTTGCCTAACTTACACAATTAAAGTTGACTAGCCTAACTTCACTAGCCATCCAATACTCATGGCTGCTTTAGTTAACATTCCCCCTCAAGTTGGTGCATAAATATCTCGAATGCCCAACTTGCTGAGTGATAGATGGAAAATCCTACTTAACACTGCCTTCGTTAAAATATCTGCTAGCTGGTCATCACTCTTCACATAAGGCAAGTTAATGGTACCATCAACCAATCTTTCCTTGATAAAGTGCCTATCAACTTCAACATGTTTAGTACGATCATGTTGAACTGGATTATAAGCAATGCTAATGGCAACTTTGTTATCACAATAAAGTTTTGATGGTTTTGCAGAATTGAAACCCAATTCTCTCAACAAAATCTTGAGCCATAACAATTCTTGCACACCATGTGTCATACCTCTAAATTCAGCTTCGGCACTGGATCTAGCCACTACATATTGCTTCTTACTGCGCTAAGTAACTAGATTTCCTCCAACAAATGTAAAGTATCCAGAAGTCGATCTGCAATCAGTTACTGACCCAGCCCAATCTACATCAGTGTATCCTTCAACTTCTTGATGTCCATGATTGGAAAACATCAAGCCTTTTCCAAGGGCAGACTTCAAATACCTGAGAATGCGTTGTACAACATCCATGTGGGCTTCACTTGGCCTATGCATAAATTGACTCACCACACTTACAGCATAGGTTATGTCGGGTCGTGTATGAGACAAATAAATCAACCTTCCAACTAATCTTTGGTATCTTTCCTTGTTAGCCGGAACTTGACTAGGATAGTCTCCCAATCTATGGTTTTGCTCAATTGGTGTGTCTGCAGGTTTACAAGCTAGCATCCCAGTCTCAGTTAATAAGTCTATAACATATTTCTTTTGAGAAAGAAAAATGCCATGCTTTGAGCTTGCAACTTCAATACCCAAGAAATATTTCAGAGTACCCAAGTCATTCATTTCAAATTCCTTGGCTAGATACCTTTGAAGTTTTTGAATTTCCTCGACATCATTACCTGTAACCACCATATCATCCACATAAACAATTAAGGCTGTAAGTTTACCTCTATCATGCTTAAGAAATAAGGTATGATCAGCCTGAGTTTGCTTGAACCCATAATTTCTCATCGATTGAGTGAACCTGCCAAACCATGCCCTTGGTGATTGCTTCAATCCATACAAGGACTTTCTCAACCTACATACTTTGCCAATATCGCAAGTGGTAGCGAATCCTGGAGGAAGATCTATGTATACCTCTTCATCCAAGTCTCTATGTAAAAATGCATTTTTCACATCAAACTGTCGTAGAGGCCACCCTAGATTTGCTACCAATGAAATAAGAACCCTGATAGTGTTGATCTTCGCTACTGGAGCAAATGTCTCCTGATAATCAATGCCATAGGTTTGAGTATAACCTTTGGCTACCAATCTAGCCTTGTACCTCTCCGCTGAACCATCAACTTTATGCTTTACTGTGAACACCCATCTACATCCAACAGGTTTCTTGCCTTCAGGAAGTTTAACCAGTTCCCAAGTGGAGTTTTTTTCGAAGAGCTTTCATCTCTTCAATCATAGCTTTTTTCCATTTTGGACTTTTAAGAGCATCCTGTAACTTATTAGGAATTGAGACTGATGACAATTGGTTTGCAAAAGATATATAAGAGTCTGACAAGCGATGAGATGAAACAAAATTAGATATAGGATATTGAATACCCTTTGTAGAAGAATGACCATAACGAACATGGGGTATCCCTCGATTTTCTCGAATAGGATAACAAGAACCCTGAGACTCATGATGTGGTTCATTTGAATCATTTGGATCAACACTTAATGAAATCTCATGATTGGACTCATCAAATATAGTAGGCTGAAGAAAGGGAGAATGAGTGGTTACCTCAGGATAATTCGTACGAGTAGCAGCTGATTGGTCAGAGAGTTGGTCAATGAGGGGATCTGTCTGTGGGTGGTCTATCTCATCATCCACTTTTTCGTTTTCTTTTCCTTTATCTCCCCTTTTTCTTGTCCTCTCATACACCTTCAACATTTTTTCACTCTTTGCCTCATCATTAGGCAAATTCGCACCATCATCGGCATCAGACAAATGTTCATTCGAAAAATGCATACCAATATCAAGTGGCAACTGCTCTTCCTCCTTACTCCACAACTGCTCTTCCTCCTTACTCCACATCACCCCTTGAAGAGAAGTGGCCAAATCTCCCTCTGAAAAATATGCTTCTTGTTCCTGAAAGGTAACATCCATAGAGACAAAAAATTTCCCATTGGGAGGATAGTAACATCGATACCCTTTCTGAGTAGCAGAATAGCCAATAAACATACATTTGATGGCTCTAGGATCCAACTTATCACGATTTTGCATGTGGACGTGAACATAGCAGACACAACCAAACACTTTTGGAGGAATATGAAGGAGTGAAGGAAGATAATGATATTGGGAAAGGGTCTGGATAGATGTTTGAAAGTGGAGAACACGTGATGGCATGTGATTGATAAGAAAAACAGCTGTGTGAATGGCATCACCCTAAAAACGTTTAAGAACATGCATAGCAGAACATAAAGATCGAGCCACATCCAAGAGGTGACGATTTTTACATTCTATTATACCATTCTGTTGAGGAGTATGTGGACAAGATGTTTGATGAATGATACCTTGTTGTTGAAAAAATGTTCCAAGTCCATAATTCAAATATTCTTTCCCATTGTCAGATCGAACAACTTGAATTTTAGCATTAAATTGGGTTTGAATCATTTGATGAAAGATTGGGAAAATAGACATAACCTCACTCTTATTTTTTAGTAAGTATACCCAAGAAACTCGAGTGTAGTCATCAATGAAAGAGACAAAGTATTTAGCACCAGTATAAGTAGGAATATGAAATGGTCCCCAAACATCAGAATGAATAAGAGAGAAAGGAACATCACTTTTATTGGAACTTAAAGGAAATGAGACACGATGATTTTTAGAAAAGATGCAAGTTTCACAATGAAAATCAGAGATCTTGACTTTAGAAAATAAAGAAGGGAATAGATATTGCAGGTACTGAAAGGAAGGATGTCCCAATCTCTTGTGCCATAACCAAATTTTTTCAGAAGCCTCAAATTGTTTAGCCTCCACTTGACAACTGTAACTTGTTTTCTCACAATTTGGTGGTAAGTCCAAGTAGTATAGGCCTTCCCTCTCTCTGCCATGACCAATCAACGCTTTCATTTGAATATCCTGAAACCAACAATGAGTAAGAGAAAAGATGGCAAGACAGTTTAGCTGATTTGTAAGTTTACCAATGGAAAGCAAATTGTGAGAAAGATTAAGAACATGTAAAACAGATGAGAGAGATAGGCATGGTGTTAATGAGATGGAGCCTGGTCCAAGCACTGGAATGGAAATACCATTAGCAACTTTAACGGTATTTAAAGGTGAAGTAGTGTGAGAAGTAAACCATGAAGAGGTATTGGTCATATGGTCAGAAGCCCCTGAATCAATGATCCAAGGTTTACTTGGAGCACCAAATGTGGTGTTCAAGGCAAAACCAAAGTTACCTGCGCCGGCTAAGGAAGTGGAAGCAGTAGTAGGAGAAACTGAGTAAGCAGATTGATCTACTCGAGGCACGAAAGGCGTTGGGGTAGTCAGGTGTGCTTGTGATCCAACAATGCTTTTCTTTTGATTTTCCTTCTTTTGAACCCACCAATCAGGATATCCATGCAATTTAAAACAAGTGTCTCTAGTATGCTTATCCTTGTCACAATAAGTACACTTCCTTGTATCAGTAACTTTAGATCCACCTGATCGAGAATTAGAGACTCCACGGGGAAATCGAGACGGAGCAGCTACCATGGCTGATCCTTCCACTTGTGGGCCAACCAACATAATGGTTTGTCTTCTTGCTTCAGCATTCACAAGAGCATAAGCAGCACGAACAGATGGCAAAGGTGTTTGAGTCAAAACTTGACTGCGAACATGATCTAAATAAGAATCAAGGCCAGCCAGAAAGTCATACAATCTTTCTTCTGAAATTTATGTCTCTCGAGCAACAACATCATCAGTGCATTTCAATTTTCCAGGACGCAAGAAATCTATTTCTTGCTATGTTTGCTGAAGTTTACCATAATATGCAGATAAAGGCTTACCATTCTGGTGAGTCGCTAGTGCTCGACGGCGAAGTTCATATAATTTTGATGCATCTTTTTCAATCGAGTAAGTCTGGGTAACAGCATCCTAAACATCTTTAGCAATAGAGAGTTGGAGAAAAATGGCCCACAAATCTCTAGTCATGGAGTTGAGAAGCCAAGATTGAACCATGGCATTCTCTTCCTCCCATATAGCATACGATGCATCGGCTTCTGCTGGTGCCTTCTTTGTTCCACTGACATAAGACCATTTGCCTCTGCCAGTGATGTAGATGCGGACACTTTGGGACCACGAGGAATAGTTGGACCCATCCAACTTGTCTGGGGTGATATGCAGAGACATATCATTATGTGTAACAGCAGCTGAAACAGTGGTCTTGGAGTCACCCATTACTACTGCAACGAATTCTCTTTATTGAAACAAGAGAGGGTTTGTCTCACAGAGAGAAATGCAAGAACAAAATGCAAAGAGGAAGAGGTGACAGCACGGGTTTGTTGGGTGATTCCAACGGGTATGGTTTATAGGGTATGAGGTAATGGACAGAAAATGGGTAGAGATGCAGCGGAATGTATATGGTTAACAAGCTCAATATGGGTAGTGATGTTGGCAGATATGGCCAAAAAAAAAGAGATTGGAATGGTATGAAAGTAGAAGGCCTGCTGTTCAGCAGGTCTTATGGGGTATATGGTAGTAGTGCCAGTAGGTTAATCAGAATAGAAACTCCTTTTTTTTCCGGATCAGAATTGCTCTGATACCATGTCAAAATAGAGTTAATTTCTTGATATATTAGATGTGTCTTTCATAATTGCAAGATGAACATATATATAGGGAAAGAAAGAAGACATAAGACCTAACTTGCCTAACTTGCCTAACTTGCCTAACTTACACAATTAAAGTTGACTAGCCTAACTTCACTAGCCATCCAATACTCATGGCTGCTTTAGTTAACATATAGTTTGAACCAGTTAGGGTCTCAATGTTGCTGAAATTGAGAGAAGTTATACCTGAAACTCAAATAAAACTTTATGGTTTATTAATCTTGTCCATCAGAAAACAGAAAACTATAACATGATGTCTTCTGTTTATTGCAGTAATCATACAATTCCAGTGTCATTCTTTAGATTGGCACTGATCATATTATTATTATTTTTTTTTTTTGCATAACTAAAATGTAAAACTGCAACTTGTTTATATAGATCAACACTTTTGAGCATAAGAACTATAAAACCTTGTAGCTTCACATTCCATTATACATTAACTTAGTGCCAGAACTGAATACATTCACAAAAATCCTTTTGGATAAATTTTTAAGGTACTCATCATTGCACATAAGTCACTTGTTCTATTCGAACCAATATGAAATCTATAAGCAATCACTTTTAAGCAGAAAATACTTATAGATTTCCTTCAACATGAATAACATAATGCCAATTATTTATCGATTCAAAAAGTGACAAAAAATGATATTATTATTCAACAGCATTTCTTCAAACAGCAACTGATTGGAGGATTCATTTCATCTTGCTGATGTCGTTAACTATACCTGATTCAGTGAGCAGTAATCGAAGCACATATAGATCTATCCATCTCATGCAGTTAGGATATTTTTAAATATGTACATGCATGCAGCGGAAGCATTACATATGATCTGATGATTGAAAAATACTCATAACATTTTGTAAACCGAATCTCAAAACTGTTGTGGTGGCTTTGATACCACATGTTAGAAATAAGAATAAACACAACAATATATAAGATCACAGTTATAGACATGAATGTATAAAACCATGTAGTATTAACCTGATGCAGCAGACATGATGCTAAGGTTATAGGGTAAGGAGGTTTTCTCCACACACAATCAGAATGTTCTTTACTGATGAATAGGGTAAACAACACTAAAGAAGAACGCATACTATGTGTGCAGAAACATCCATATTTATATTACTAGGGTTTCCTACTAATCTGCCTATCATCGAGTAGTGAGGAATATCTCATAGCTTATGATATCAATTATGTTTCTTAACATGATATATAAATCTTACCAAATGAGGCCTCCTAATTAGTTGCATGTGATTAAGACTTCAAATCTCATTCATATCATGACTCCCACATATTTGGCCGAGAATCAACTTGTTACCAAGTTGATTGTCGTGTAAGTCAACTGATGGGATTTCATTGATACTCAAATAATCTTACACTCAGATATTTATCTGATTCTCAAAATTCATTAGCTTAATTGTCTTCCGCTTATAATTAACATCTTACATTTTCTTAACAGCTGCTAATTCATAAGTAAACTATCATTTAGCTTCTGATTTTCGGTCCCTCTCGACGGATTTCTACACTAATCAACGCATTTTGTATATGATGCAGCTCCCCGGTGACATCCTGCATTTTCATTCTACGTTTTGGTGACTCTTCCGAGCACGCGAGTCCAATTTCGAGGACTGGATGTATGCACTTCCTCACAAATGGATTCATTTCACTTATGTTCATATAGTTTATGTTTTCTTCTCCCGCCTCAGTTTCGCCATTGATGTAGTTTACTTCCTTTCCTTTTGCTGCAGGCGCTTTCTCTTCAATAGCAGCGAGGAGAGCAGGATCCACGATCTGCATTGTTCTTTCAGGTATTGCCATCTTAACAAAGTTACGGAGATTGAAACCGTCTTTGAACATTTCTTCAGTCGGTCTTCTTCCAGCGAACATTTCTAACACTAGGATCCCAGAACTGTATATGTCCCCTTGGCTTGATGGTTCGCCACCAATTGCGTACTCTGTAACTCATGAAACAATCAAGTTTATAAGTTCTGTGTGGACTAGATACAAATTTGAAACATTAAGCCTATAATACGCAAACTTTTACTAGGTGTAAATTAAGGGTCACTCCGATAGCCATTTCATTTTAAGGTTTTAGTTTTCTTTTACCGGTTTTTCTACCACTTCAGTAAATAGTCCAACTAGGTAGAAATTTGAGAAGTTGTGAAGTCTTAGAAGAGTTTACCTGGAGCAGCATAGCCAATGGTTCCCGTTATTCCAACTGTGCTTACTTTGATTTAGAGAGGAATCCGCGGTAGCTGAAATGAGTCTTGCTAAACCAAAATCACCTACACGAGCAATCATGTCATCATCAAGAAGAATGTTGCTCGGCTTCAAGTTACAGTGAATGACTGGTTGTTCACAATGGTCATCGAGATAGTACAATGCAGAAGCCACATCAACTGCAATTTCCAGTCTTTGGTGAAGGCTCAAACTCCTTGACTGGTTTTCTCTGTGCAGCCACTACTCTAAACTTCCGTTTGACATGTATTCAAAAACCAGTGCTTTGAATTCGTTGCCATTGTAATCCGTGCTGGAGCAACATGTTAAGATCTTAACGAGATTCCTGTGCCGGATATTTCTTAGTTCATTGCATGAAACTCTTGGAAGCTCCTTTTTGTTGAAGGTTGAGGACCTTTATAGCAACTGCATTTTCTTCATTTTCGAGAATACAGAGCCAAAACTTCCTGATCCAATTAAAGCGTTTGGAATGAATCCGCTGGTAGCTCGATGAAGCGTTTCATACGAAACCTTAGAAAGGAAGTTGATTGATGATACTGCAGATGGTGGTTTCTTCTCCTGTTTTCTCCTCCAGTAAAGTGCAAGCAAGAACGAAAGCAGGATAGGACATCCCACCACTAAAGCAATTATAAGTTTTTGTTTGCGACCGAGGATCTTTCTAGGTTCTGATCCTTTGATGGGGCATGCTGGTAACTGAAATTCTGAGACACCACCACAAAGCTTCGTATTTCCAACCAATGATATTATGCTCATGTTTTGAAAGGCGCCTTCATTTGGTACCTCACTCTCCAGATCATTGAAAGACAGGTTCATGTACAGCAAAAAAGGAAGTCTCTGTAGATCTTTTGGAATCTGTCCTGATAAGTTGTTTAGCGAAAGATCTAAACGCTGAAGACCACTCAAAGAAGCCAAAGAAGAAGGTATGATTCCTTGAAAGCGATTTCCTTGCAGGTAAAGAAACTCAAGGCTCAGACAGTCTCCAATACTTTTTCGAATTTCTCCAGTTAGATTGTTTCCAGAGACGTCGAGCGCATGGACATTCTTTAGCTTACTCACCCCCACAGGCAGACTGCCAGTCAGTGAATTATGTGATAAATTGAGCAGGACAGATAAGGAGGAAAGACCAATAACCTGTGGTGGTATATCTCCACTGAGGCTATTGTCTGAGATGTCCATATACTGCAAATTTTTGCAGTTTCCGATGCTCGGGGGAATGCTTCCTTCTAATTTATTTTCTGATAAGTAGAGTTGAAACATTTGAGTGAAGTTTCCTATGGAAGAAAGGATCTGTCCTGATAATCTATTTCCATCTAAAGCCAGTATTTGCAGCTGTCGGAACTTCCCAAGAAAAGTAGGAATGATGCCGGTGAACAGGTTAGCCTGCATGCCTAAGACTATCAAATTGTTGAGGTTTTCTAATGCTTTAGGAATATTTCCAGAGATTTGATTGACTCCGAGATAGAGTTTAGTGACTTGGGTTGAAAGATTGGCTACAGAGTTGGGTAGAACACCTCCAAAGTTGTTCAAACTCATACCACGTATTTCCAGGTTGCTGCAATTTGTCAAGGATATTATAAAATACAGGTCATTAGCTGAATAACTTCCTAGCTTATTGTTGCTCAGACCAAGCCAGCGGAGTTCTGGAAGATCTCCGAAACTTGCCCCACAAAATTGTTTTCTGCGATGTCAAGTATTTGAATTGTTTTCTGCGATGTCAAGTATTTGAAGCTGAGAAGCATTGGAAAATGAAGCTGGGATTGTCCCCGAGAATTAGTTTCCCAATGCCAATTTGTTGGAGATTAGGCATTTTGAGGCCAATGTCATGTGGAATAATGCCCTCAAATTCATTATCCGTAATTGCTATTCATAGATGAGATGTTAAAAGGGGAGGAAGGGATCATACCGGAGAGATTATTTGGTCCGATGGCGAAAAAATATAAGCTTTTCAGTTGGTCTATTTCCTCCGGAACATTTCCCCCCAGATTGTTATATGCCAAGGAAAGTTGTGTGATTGATGAAAGATTTCCAAAGGAAGGCGGGATGCCTCCTGTCAGATTGTTTGTGCCGAGATCAAGTGTCAAAAGCTTTGTCAACGAGCCAAGCTCCGACAGTATGTTGCCCGTGAGACGGTTTGATCTCAAACTTATGATGCTCACTTCAGAGCAGTATGTCAAGTTGACTGGAATTTCCCCCTCCAAAATGTTGTCACTAAGATTGAGATGCTGCAGTCGGAACAAATGACCGATTTGCTATGGAATCTTGCCTGAGAAGCTGTTGTTTCGAAGGTTGATAAACCTAAGAAAGGAGACGTTGCCAACGTGAGGTGATATGGTTCCTCGCAAATCAGAGCCTTGTAGATTCAAGGCTGCGACTCTCTGATGCCTTCTACTGCAAGTAACTCCATACCAGTTGCAGAAATGAAAGGAGTCATTACATGAGTTCAAGAAACCGAGTGGATCAGCGGATTTGGATTCTTTAAATTTGAGCAAAGCCAATCGATCAGTTTCGTTCCCATATGGATTTGCAGAAGAAAGATTCATAACAAAGAGAAGGGTCGTCACAAAAAGGTATATAGACCGAACTGAGCATAAGCTCGGAACATGAAAACCCATTATTCCGTGAGCAGAAGCAGGAATTCTGGTGATAAAATTATGTAGACTATGAGTTTGTAGGACGATGAGTCGACTTTCTTAAACATCACGGAAGAGGCGCTCTGGTTGCCAGATTAGTTGACTTCTTAACACCATGACAATTAGTTAACCTCTCAACACCATGACCAGAGGCAAAAAATAAATTCTGCAGCAAACTTCCAAGAATAAGACCATAAATTATGTTTTTGTTTATTTATTTGTATTCAAACTTCAAATTTCCATGCAGAACTAATACATGACATGTTCTGTTGCTGTTGTGATCAAAGAAAAGAAAAGGACAAACTGATGATGCATCTTTGAAAGAAAGAATCTGAAAGGAAAAAAAAATGCAGTTAACTTCAATTTCAGTTGAAAGTTATTCTTGTTTATTCTAATTTTCGATACAATATTCTTCGTTTCTGCGAATTCTGGAAATGTAACTAATTACTCGAACAAAACCAGATGTTTTACGGGCTGATTAGGCCGTGATCATATGATTTATAGTAATTGTGGTTCCAGTTAGTACATCCCTAACTAGGCATAATCCTTCAACAACACGTCCAATATCCATCCGCTCTCTCGGCAAATCTGCGGAACAAGCAACTCCTATCTTGGCCATGACAACCAAGCACTTGCTAATTCTTTGCCTTTGATCATCTTGGACATGGTTCCTATTGTTTGTGGCATTACTACAAATGCTGCTTGTTTTAACTTGAAGAAGCACCAGATCACATATTTCTTCTATGCGTTCAGGCAATGCCATCTGAACAAAGTTGTGGAGGGTCAGACCATCTTTGAACATTTCATCCGTCGGTCTCTTTCCAGTAAGCATCTCCAACAGCAGGATTCCGTAGCTATACACATCTCCATATGCTGAAACCTCATTTCCCATGCCATACTCTGTAATTAAACATACGAACCATAAAGTTAATACCTTAAATAAAATGAAGTAATTTTCTTGTACATGTCAGAGAGTTTGAAGCAACAATCGTTCTTACCTGGGGCAATATAGCCTATGGAGCCATTTATGACATTGGCAGTGCTTCTGTGTGAAGGAAGTGAACACGAAGCATCCTGGACGTACCTTGCTAAACCAAAATCTGCAACACGGGCAGTCATGTAACCTTCCAAGAGAACGTTGCTGGGTTTCAAATCACAATGAACTATTGGTATGTGGCATTGGTTGTGCAAATAATTCAGAGCATTAGCCACATCGATGGCAATGTTTACCCTCTGAATAAGGTTCAAATGCCCCTGCACAATGGGTGCCCCTGGTGGTCTATGAGCTGAAAAATGCAGCCACTCTTCTAGATTTCCATTCGTCATGAATTCATAAACCAAAGCTTTGAAATCGTTTCCATGAAAGTCAATACTTAAACACACGGTCAGTAATTTGATAAGATTTCGGTGCCTAATGTTTTTCAAGGCTTCACATTCAGCTATGAAACTTTCTCTTGAACAATGAGCATTGAGTACTTTCACTGCAACAATTCCTTCCTCCTGATTGATAATTCCCCTGTACACAGACCCGAAGCTACCAGCACCAATCAAATTCCGAGAAGAGAACCCATTAGTTGCTTTGAGGAGATCTCCATATGAAACTTTTAAGAGTGAGACCTCCCATGAGGAACCTAAAGCTAACTTCAATCTTGCTTTTCTTGATAGATAAAGAAGCATAAAGCTCAATGCTTTTTTGGGTGCATAAAGAATGACGCACCACAACAGTAAGATAACTCCAATAGTGCCCCCACAAGCAAAGGAGATAAGAAATTTCCGCCATGGAAATATTTCTTGCTTAGATTCGTTGGAGTTGCATTTGGGCAATTGTAACTGAGGTATACCTCCACAAAGCTGTGGGTTTCCTTTGATATGAAGCGCAGTTCTATTCTTGAAAACTCCTTCCATTGTTATTGCATCTTGAAAATCATTATATGATAGGTTCAAATTCAGCAAGAAAGGGAAGCTCCCCAAATAGTTGGGAATTCTGCCAAAAAAGTTGTTACGAGAGAGGTCGATATCTTCGATCCCTCTTCGAGAACTTAAGGATCCAGGAATTGTTCCCTGCAACGAGTTTCCTCTCAGAGACAAACTAGTCAAACTTTCGCAACCCCCTAAGGTTTCAGGAATGCCACCAGATAATTGGTTCTCAGAAAGATCCAAGGAAGCAAGATTCACCAAATGACGTACTTCGAAGGGAATGGAATCAGTAAGTTGGTTGCTGGATAGGTCCAACTCTAGTGACAGGGATGATAAACTCATGACTTCATGTGGAATGGGACAGCCAAGATTATTTTGAGAAAGATCCAAAGCTAGCAAATTTCTGCATTCACCGAGACTTGGCGGTATGATTCCATGTAAGTTGTTTGACATGAGATCTAATCTGCCTAACGAAGTTAGATTGCCTACAGAAGATGGGATAGTACGTACCTGACAGCTCATTGTGATTCAACGACAGGTCATACAGTTTACTTAGTTTAGATATTGAGCTTGGTATAGGACCCGTCAACCGATTTGCCCCAATGCCTAGTACCCCCAAGTTGACGAGATTTCCGATATCAACAGGAATACTTCCGCTTAAATGATTTCCTCCCAGTGTCATTGCCACGAGCTTGGTTGAGAGATTGCTGATAAATTGAGGTAGCACTCCTCCAAAGTTATTGTCACTGATATCCAAACGCTCTAAATTGGTGCAATTAAGCAGAGAAGAGAGAAAGTCCAAGTCACCTTCCTCATTATTTCCAAGATTGTTAGCATCCATTTCTAACCGAAACAGATTGGACATCCCTGCCAGGCTAGGCACTCTTCCGGTAAACATATTTGCTGAGATACCAAATAATGCGAGGTTGGATGCATTGGAGATTGAAACTGGTAGTTCCATGAAGTAGGTTTTCAAGCACCGAGATGATTATAATAGAAGAGAGGTTGTATATGGAGGGAGGGATGGTACCATACAAATTATTGAAACCCAAAGAAAATTTTTTTAAGCTAATCAACTGGCCAAGGCCATTTGGAATACCTCCCTGCAGATTATTTTGTTGCACAGATAGCATCTGAAGAGAAGAAAGATTTCCCGAAGAAGGTGGGATTTCCCCACTTAAATTGTTCCTGCCGAAATTAAGTACCTGAAGGTTGGACAAGAAGCCAATTTCAATATGAATCTTGCCAACGAGAATGTTATCGCCTAAGTCAAGGTAGCGGAGCTTAGAGCAACGTGATATGTTGACCGGAATATCACCCCTGAAGGAATTGTTACCAAGGCGTAATTGTTGCAGCCGGAACAAATGACCAATTTCTGGAGGGATGTTGTTGAAGCCATTGTTTTCGAGGTTTAATGTCCTGAGAAAGCTCAAGTTTCCAATGTTGGGAGATAGTTGACCTCCTAGCCGGCTTGATCGGAGGTCCAACACCGTGACTCTCTGGTGTCTGCGGCCGCAAGAAATGCCAGGCCATTCACAGAAGTGGAGGGATTCATTCCAGGAGGCGAGGATGGCCATGCGATCACTCACAATTTCAGTTTTAAAGGCAAGCAAGGACGGTCTATCCACTTCATCCCCTCCCAGAGTAAAGGAGGACGAAGTGACCATTAGGAGAAATAGTTGCATGAAAATTGACCAAACGCTAACAACAATACCTGGGAACCCCATTTAAGCCGCTAAATAAAGTTCCGGTGATGAAGCAGAAGCAGTGTTACACATGAAAGTAATTTGCAACGATTCCCGCACTTCTTCGATTGTTATGATTGTGTTGGATAAGAGCCGTCTCTGTCTGTGTAAGCAGCCCTCAGTGCTGCAGACCAAAACAAATTGACGCAAAGACTTCAAGTTTGATGTTGAAGGAGTAAATTTAATTGGTTTTATCCCTCCTCGAAGTCAAAGACATCGCTTTCTTGCAATTCATTAGAAATTTTGGATATCATAGTTGTAGAATCAACGCAGTTTTGCCAAATAAGTGTGATGACAGAGTCAATACAACAACCATAGACACAAATGTTTTTAAGTAGCTTTGAAATATGAGTTTAAGAGTTCAATTATTTTTTAAGGCATTCATGACTCAGTCCTCCAACCAAGTCTAGTCACACCCAAATTTTCTCTCAAGACACCGGCCATCTCTTCGCACTCATCGAAGTTTTAAAATTGTAACTCTTTACGCTACTGACCCAGAAAATCTTCCAAAAAATTACTCCTCGCTCACCCAATTTATTTGTGGAACTTTTTTCATGAAAATGACTTGACATAACAAAAATTAGCCAACAATTCATATGTGTTTTCTTTTCTCTTAGGAAAAGCTTCACAAACTCGAAATTAGCCAACAATTCGTGAATTATGACATTTTTGAAGAAAATGAAGAACAAGGCACACCACAACAAAAAGAATCAGAAAATGCAGCATGGATAAAGAAACCCAAAATTCATACTCTAAATCGAAAATTCTTACTAATGTTAGGGAGCGAGAAGAACGAATCATTTTTGGGTCCAACGAATAGTTCAATGAGTGTCTGCTGAAAATTTGTATAGGCCAAAATTTATAAATCATAGCTTACTAGCTACTCATGTACAAGGCTATATCCCAGGGTACCCTTGTACTTGGCTCCGCCCTGAATCCCCCTTGTTTTTAATTATATTCGGTTATTTTCGGGGTCTCAATGCAAGAACTGTCTTTGTCAGCCGGCTGTTTTGTTCTCTCTGTTTGGAATGGTGATAACAAGGTATTACTTAATACATTAGGCCGTGATCAGCTGCAGCAATCAGCATTGCTGATGTCCGGCCGGTCGCTCTGTCTGGCCTAAAGGAGTCAAGGAGTCATATTTCTAAACTTCTTAATATTCTAGTTACTTAAGTCTTCCAACAAAGCTAATTATACTCTGTACTAAGTGCTAATTAGGCTGTGATCATATGCGCACTAGGCGTCCTGGTTCAAATTATCACGGCCCTTCGTCTTGCAATGAAAATCAAACGCTCATGTGACAGTTTTTATTCATATTTCTTACAGCCAAATCTGCATATGCAGTGCCCACACGTTGGAGACTAAACTAGCCTTCGGAAATCGCTCCGAATCTTCTGATACCACTAGAAAAATAGAAAAACTAATGAAAAGGGCTTGAAAACTTTGAGTAATAAAGGGTAAAGTGAATAATACCATGTTTGACTTTTTAGTGTAAAAATGTGGTTTTTCGTTAAAGTAAACAGTATCGCGGGCTTTTCGTTAAAACTCCCTAGAAAAATTTCTAGAAATGAGTTCGAAACCTAAGAAAGCTTAAGATTGTTATTAGTTTTGCTGGAGGACTCAGTCATGGATTCAGGACTTAAATTATGGAAATGAAAATATGAATAATTCATATTTTAATAAGAACATTAAACATACAAAAAAAAAACAATTGCCAAAAATGAAAATTCAATTCCCTGGTTCAACTTCTCCCCGTCATCATTAAGAAGATCACCATGAAAAATAAAAGCACGTCATCGGATTCACTACTTCGGGGCCGTGATCACAGATGCTCTCTACGCCTCCTTGTTCCAGTTAGCACATCCCTTGTTAGACACAACTCAGCGACAACATTGCTCATGTCCTTTCGATCTCTCGGCATTGCTTCAGAACAAGCAACTCCTATTCTTGCAATGGAAGTCAAGCACTCCACAACCCTTTGTCTTTGATCATTTGGGACTTGATTCCCCCTATTACTTATGGGATTAGTACTGCTGCTGCTTTCTTCTATTTGAACAAGTAGTGGATCACATATTTCTTCCACACGTTCTAGTAGAGCCATCGTAACAAAATTGTGCAAGTCCATACCATCTTTAAACATGTCATCTGTCGGCCTCTTGCTTGTTATCATCTCCAACAGCAGGGTTCCGTAGCTATACAGGTCACCATATGTTGACACCTTGCTTCCCATTCCGTACTCTTTTAAGTTATATGCACAAAAACACAGCTAGGTTCTTATGTGTGACTTCAAAAACTCATGCTATAAACAGAAACATCGTGCAAGCACAAACAATACATGTGTGTGTGTATTTATTTTCACAAAAACAGAGATATTTTTTTATGTATGACTTTAGAAATTAATGCTAAACATAAATGAAATCTCATTTGTGTGTGTATATGTCACAAAAATTTACCTGGGGCAGTATAGCCTATGGAGCCTTTTATTGCATTGGAAGAGCTTTCATGCACAGGAAATGGACAAGAAGCCCCTGGGAGGAACCTTGCCAAACCAAAATCACCAACACATGCAGTCATGTCACCATCCAAGAGAATGTTGCTTGGCCTTAAATCACAATGAACTATTGGCATGTGAGAGCAGTTGTGCAAATAATCCAGAGCACAAGCTGTGTCGATTGCAATGTTTACTCTCTGAATAAGATCCAGATTCTTCTGCAGCTTGGTTGGATTGTCGCATCGTTGAGCTGAATTATGCAGCCATTCTTCGAGACTTCCATTGACCATGAAGTCATAAACCAAAGCTTTGAAATCATTCCCTTGAAAATCAATGCTTGAACAGACAGTCAGTAGCTTGACATGATTTCGGTGCCTAATGGTTCTCAGAGCTTCACATACAGCAATGAAACTTTTGGAAGCTCTTGCACTTTGAAGATTGAGTACTTTCACTGCAACAATTCTTCCTTCATACTGATCAAGTATTCCCTTATATACGGACCCAAAACTACCAGTACCAATCAAATTGACTGCAGAGAACCCATCAGTTGCTTTAAGGAGATCTCTGTAGGACAATTTCAAAAGTGATACCCCCAATGATGATCCTGAAGTTGACTTCACTCCTCTTGCTTTTCTTGATCGGTAAAGAATCACAAACAAAATTGTTAAACTCAATCCAACAACCCCACAAGCAACTGAGATAATTATTTTTAGCTTAGAAGATAACCCTTGCTTGGAGACGCATTTGGGCAATCTTAAAGAAGGCATACCTCCACAAATCTGTGAGTTTCCCGTGACAGAAAGTGCACTTGTGTTCTCGAAAACTCATTTCATTGGTAATGCACCTTCAAAATCATTAAACGAGAGGTTCAAATTTCAGCAAGAAGCGGAAACTCTCCAAATAGTTGGGAATTCTGCCAAACAACTTGTTGCGAGAGAGGTCGAAATCCTCAATCCCTCTCAAAGAGCTCAAGGATTCAGGAATGGTCCCCTGCAATGAGTTTTCACTCAGATACAGAGTTGTCAAACCCACACAACTCCCTAAGCTTCGTGGAATCTCACCAGATAACCTATTGTCAGAAACATCCAAGGCAACTAGATGCATCAAGTTGCTTACCTCCATTGGTATGGATCCAGTAAGCTTGTTGCTGGATAAATCCAAAATTTGTGACAGAGATGATAAACCAATAACTTGTTTAGGAATTTGACCGTGGAGATTATTTTGGGAAAGACGTAAACGTACCAGATTCCTGCATACTCCGAGACTTTGCGGTATGTTGCCTTCTAACTTGTTTGACATAAGAATCAACCTGGTCAATGAAGTTAGATTTCCAATAGAAGATGGGATGATACCTGATAGTTTATTCTCGTTCAGATACAGAGCAACCAACCTTTTCAGTTTACCAATAGAACTTGGTATTGTGCCTGTCAATAGGTTTCCCTTAAATGCTAGTAACTCCAAGTTGATTAGATTTCCCATCCTAATGGGAATTCTTCCGCGGATCTAGTTACCACCAGATAACATGTACTTGAGCTCTGTTGATAGATTGCTGATGGATTTAGGTAGCACTCCTCCCAAATTATTGTAGCTAATAGATAAAATTTCTAAATCGGTGCAATTATTTAGAGAAGAGATGAAATCCAAATCACCTTCATCATCATTTCCAAGATTATTATTGTCAAATGATAATGAATACAAATTTGACAGGTGTGCTAGACTAGGCATTTTTCCAGTAAACTCATTGAATGAGACTGAAAAAATTGAAAGATTTGAGGCATTGGAGATTGAATTTGGTATTGATCCACTGAATTGGTTGGACCAAAAATAAAATTGTTGGAGGTTTGGAAATATAGTGTGCCCCAACCCAGGAGGAAGAGTTCCATGAAGTTCGTTTAGAAGCACAAAAATGAGTGTAATTGATGAGAGGTTGTATATGGATGGAGGGATGGTACCATTCAAATAATTTTAACCCAATGCAAGATATGTTAAGACTTTTCAACTGGCCAAGGCTAATTGGAATACCTCCACGCATATTATTTTTTGACACATCTAACACCTGGAGAGAAGAAAGATTTCCCAAAGAAGGTGGGATTTCCCCGCTTAAATTGTTGTATCTTAAAAAAAGTACCCGAAGCTTGGACAAGGAACCAATTTCAATTGGAATTTTACCCATTAGATGGTTTCCAGCTATGCAAAGTATTTGGAGGTTAGAGCAACATGATATGTTGAATGGAATATCACCACTGAATGAGTTGTTTTGAAGGCCTAGTTGTTGCAGATGGAACAAACGACCAATTTCTTGAGGGATGGTGTTGTTGAAGTTGTTGTTTTAGAGGTTTAAAGTTCTGAGAAAGCTCAAGTTTCCAATGTGGGGAGACAGCTGACCGTTTAGCCGGCTTGATTGGAGGTCCAGCACCGTGACTCTCTGATGTCTGTGGCCACAAGCAATGCCTTGCCACTGACAGAAGTGGAGGGATTCATTCCAAGAGCTAAGAATGCCCAGTGGGTCGTTCACGATTTCAGCTTTAAATGCAAGCAAGGACTGTCTATCCATTTCATTCCCTCCTAGATGTAAGGAGGATGAAGTGACCATCAGGAGAAACAGTTGCATGATAATATACCAGATGCTAGTAATGATACTCGAGAACCCCATGCATGTGCGCTGCGAAATAAAGCTCTGAGTTATGAACCAGAGAGGCTGAGTTTTTACAAGAAAAAAAACTTGCGTAAAATCTAGCCTTAGTTCTTCCTATTTGTTTGGGTTGTGCTTGGTGTGGTTCCCCATTGTTTTTTATATTATTCGGTTAGCGTCGGGGTCTCAGTGACAAGAACTGTCTGTGTAAGCCGGCTCTTTTGTTCTATATGTTTGGATTTTAAGGCCAAATGGCGCAAAGACTTGAAAGAAATTGTCCTAGTCATCACTTGATCTCGATTAATTAGAAATTTAGATATAAAAAACAACGGAAATAAAGATCAACCCAAATAAACGAGTCATGCGGGATCCTGCATAACTTGCTCTCAACCGACCTGAAGGTCAAAGAAAAGACAACGGTAAACTAATTATGTTTGTTCGAAAGAGTTGGGCAACATTGTGTTGAGCTAAACTAATGAAAGCCCAATGAGCCGCCCAACTCAAAGCCCGGGGATATTTCTCCAGCGTAGTTTTTGCCTCTGCGAGCATTTCGCTTGGCAGTTTAGAGCCACATAAAGCAGAAATTTTTAGTTGTGACGGAAACACAAGTGGTAAACCATATGTTTTAAAAAGAATGATGATAAATTTTATTTATTAAGTTATTAATCTTTTAACATATATGTCTCATGATTTATATATTGACACGTGATGTAGTACTTCTTCGTGTATGGATCGTATTGAAAAATCTCCTCCACAAAAAGACGTTCCTTGCGTGTCAGTACATTTGACTCGATCATGGCCTCGTTCACTCAGCCCGAATACGACTCCGTCCCGACCACCGTCTCAACTCGCCCGTTCGACGACGACGGTTACCTGGGTTACGACCCCTGACTCCCCTCCCAGCGATTCGACTCCTTCGTCGACACCGAGTCGCTCACGGACTTGGCCACCGATTCCCTAATCTTCCACGGCTCCGCCGCAGGCGATGCTTTTGCCACTCAGCCTGCGTCGGAGGCCTTCTCTCCTCCGTCGATCTACGCCGAATCGAATGGTCGATCTACGCCGAATCGAATGGACAGGGCTTTGATGGAGGTTTTGGCGGGTCCGACGATCCGATTTTGCCGCTCCGTCGGAGATGCTGCCTGAGGAGGGCTTCGCCCTAAGAGAATGGAGGAGGTAGGGTTTCGAATTTCGATTGTTTGCGATTGAACCAATAGTTCTGTATAGCAATTAAATTTTGACTCTTTTGTGCAATTCAGTTGAAAGTTGTTGGTTTTGATTTGGTTTGATCTTTCTGTTGCGCCAAAAATTGCATGCCTGGTGAGCAGTGATTATATTTCTGATATCAACTTGTTAAATTGAATGTTTATCGAAAAAAAATAAAATATAGACTTGTTGAAATCTTCATGAATTTAACATGCCGATTGTTTGTATAAGAATGTGGGGCTCAATTCGAAGCGGAAAAGATTCGTGATTGTTGTCAATGTGTAGTTATTGACTCTCAGAAAATGGTTTTATGTTTGCATAGGAGGTGGTGGGAAAATAAATGGTTGAATTCTGTGAGGTTGTAAGGGAGTTATCGTAATCCGAACTTTTGTGACATTCAGGCAGAATGCAATTCAGCTCGAGGAGAAGGAAAGGCGGGAAAGGGAGCTGTTTTGGTTCAGATAATCGAGGAAGCAGATGAATTCAAGGTGGGATTCTACCAGAAGAGGAAGATCACTATTGATTCCTCAAAACAACAAGGCTGCTAACAGGGAAAGGGAGAAGGTTAGATCAAATTAAACTTTCCGAAAAATATGATTAGCGCTATTTTTTGTTTTTAATAAGATCTTCTGAGTAATAATGTGGATGTCTTACCTCACTGCCTCAATTTTAAGTTTGGCATGCATATTAAGATCCTTTGAATAATTGATCGAAATTGGTGTTGAATAAGAGCCACAAATTGTTGACACATGGCTCCCCACATGCACTCGACTTTGTTTTTCATAAATATACCGCGAGCTCATAACTTGTATTCCCTCTACTGGGACTTAACGTATCTGAATTCAATTAAGTGATGGTCACAACTGTTTAGGATTTGCTACATAAATCTCAGCTTCAACGTTTCCCGTTAGGCTTCATTGTAAAACAAATATTACTAATACTGGATGTTTGGTCGGGTTAATGGTTTCTGAAATCTAGTTTTTTTTTTGGCTAAACATTTTGGAATTGAACTTTGTCATAACATTTTGGTTTTCTTTGCCTTTAATATCCATATCGATCTCTCTGGCATCTAACTTCTAAGGTATGAAGACGTACGGAGTTAATATGCATTCCTAACAAATTGTTTTGAACTTGTATTTTTGACGTTTCTCAGCTGTTCCTGGCTAACCAAGAGAAGTTTCATGCTGAGGTAGACAAGAACTACTGGAAGGAAATTGCGGACCTCATTCCCAATGCAAGAAATTTTAATCTTTTCAACTGGCCAAGGCTATTCGGAATACCTCCACGCATTATTTTTTGACACATCTAACACCTGGAGAGAAGAAAGATTTCCCAAAGAAGGTGGGATTTCCCCGCTTAAATTGTTGTATCTTAAAAAAAGTACCCGAAGCTTGGACAAGGAACCAATTTCAATTGGAATTTTACCCATAAGATGGTTTCCAGCTATGCGAAGTATTTGGAGGTTAGAGCAACGTGATATGTTGAATGGAATATGACCACTGAAGGAGTTGTTTTCAAGGCGTAGTTGTTGCAGACGGAACAAACAACCAATTTCTTGAGGGATGGTGTTGTTGAAGTTGTTGTTTTGGAGGTTTAAAGTTCTGAGAAAGCTCAAGTTTCCAATGTGGGGAGATAGCTGACCGTTCAGCCAGCTTGATTGGAGGTCTAGCATGGTGACTCTCTGGTGTCTGTGGCCACATGCAATGCCTTGCCATTTACAGAAGTGGAGGGATTCATTCCAGGAGCTAAGAATGCCCAATAGGTCGTTCACGATTTCAGCTTTAAATGCAAGCAAGGACTGTCTATCCGTCTCATTCCCTCCTAGATGCAAGGAGGATTAAGTGACCATCGGGAGAAACAGTTGCATGAGAATTGACCAGATGCTAATAATGATACCCGAGAACCCCATATATGCGCTCTGCGAAATAAAGCTCGAGTCATGAACTAGAGGTTGTTTATTCATGAAAAAACCTTGCAAAAATTCTAGCCTTAGTTCAATGAACCTAAGAAAGGTACTTTGTGGACAGATAAGGAGGAAAGACCAATAACTTGTGGTGGTGTATCTCCACTGAGGCTAGTGTTTGAGATGTCCATGTGCTGTAAATTTTTGCAGTTTCCGATGCTCGGGGGAATGCTTCCTTCTAATTTATTTTCTGATAAGTAGAGTTGAAACATTTGAGTGAGGTTTCCTATGGAAGAAGAGATCTTTTCTGATAATCTATTTCCATCTAAAGCCAGTATTTGCAGCTATCGGAACTTCCTGAAAAAAGTAGGAATGATGCCAGTGAACAGGTTAGCCTGCATGCCTAAGACTATCAAATTGTTGAGGTTTTCTGATGCTGCAGGAATATTTCCAGAGATTTGATTGACTCCGAGATAGAGTTTAGTGAGTTGGGTTGAAAGATTGGCTACAGAGTTGGGTAAAACACCTCCAAAGTTGTTCAAACTCATATCAAGTATTTCCAGGTTGCTGCAATTTGTCAAGGATGTTATAAAATACAGGTCATTAGCTGAGTAACTTCCTAGGTTATTGTTGCTCAGACCTGCCAGCGGAGATCTGGAAGATCTCCGAAGCTTGCTGGAACTTGCCCCACAAAATTGTTTTCTGCAATGTCAAGTATTTGAAGCTGAGAAGCATTGGAAAATGAAGCTGGGATTGTCCCCGAGAATTCGTTTCCACCAATGCCAATTTGTTGGAGATTAGGCATTTTGAGGCATTGTCAGGTGGAATAATGCCCTCAAATTCATTATCAGTTTCGTTCCCAAATGGATTTGCAGAAGAAAGATTCATAACAAAGAGACCGAACTGATCATGAGCTCGGAACATGAAAACCCATTATTCAGTAAGCAGAAGCAGGAATTCTGGTGATAAAATTATGTAGACTATGAGTTTGAAGGACGATGAGTAGACTTTCTTAAACATCACGGAAAAGGCGCTCTGGTTGCCGGATTAGTTGACTTCTGAACACCATTACAATTAGTTAACCTCTCAACACCATGACCAGAGGCGAAAAATAAATTCTGCAGCAAACTTCCAAGAATAAGACCATAAATTATGTTTTTGTTTATTTGTATTCAAACTTCAAATTTCCATGCAGCTTTCTTTAAAACTGTTCTTACCGTTGACAATTGACACACAGAACTAATAGATGAAATGTTCTGTTGCTGTTGTGATCAAAGAAAAGAAAAGGACAAACTGATGATGCATCTTTGAAAGAAAGAATCTGAAAGGAAACAAAAAATGCAGTTAAGTTCAATTTCAGTTGAAAGTTATTCTTGTTTATTCTAATTTTCGATCCAATATTCTTCGTTTCTGCGAATTCTGGAAATGTAACTAATTACTCGAACGAAAGCAGATGTTTTGCGGGCTGATTAGGCCGTGATCATAAGATACATAGGAATTGAGGTTCCAGTTAGTACATCCCTACCTAGGCATAATCCTTCTACAACACGTCCAATATCCATCCGCTCTCTTGGCAAATCTGCGGAACAAGCAACTCCTATCTTGGCCATGATAACCAAGCACTTGCTAATTCTTTGCCTTTGATCATCTTGGACATGGTTCCTATTGTTTGTGGCATTACTACAAATGCTGCTTGTTTTAACTTGAAGAAGCACCGGATCACATATTTCTTCTACGCGTTCAGGCAATGCCATCTGAACAAAGTTGTGGAGGGTCAGACCATCTTTGAACATTTCATCTGTCGGTCTCTTTCCAGTAAGCATCTCCAACAGCAGGATTCCGTAGCTATACACATCTCCATATGCTGAAACCTCATTTCCCATGCCATACTCTGTAATTAAACATACGAACCATAAAGTTAATACCTTAAATAAAATGAAGTAATTTTCTTGTACATGTCAGAAAGAGGTTGAAGCAACAATCGTACTTACCTGGGGCAATATAGCCTATGGAGCCATTTATGAAATTGGTAGTGCTTCTGTGTGAAGGAAGTGAACATGAAGCATCCTGGACGTACCTTGCTAAACCAAAATCTGCAACACGGGCAGTCATATCGCCTTCCAAGAGAACGTTGCTGGGTTTCAAATCACAATGAACTATTGGAATGTGGCATTGGTTGTGCAAATAATTCAGAGCATTAGCCACATCGATGGCAATGTTTACCCTCTGAATAAGGTTCAAATGCCCATGCACAATGGGTGCCCCAGGTGGTCTATGAGCTGAAAAATGCAGCCACTCTTCTAGATTTCCATTCGTCATGAATTCATAAACCAAAGCTTTGAAATCGTTTCCATGAAAGTCAATACTTAAACACACGGTCAGTAATTTGATAAGATTTCGGTGCCTAATGTTTTTCAAGGCTTCACATTCAGCTATGAAACTTTCTCTTGAACAATGAGCATTGAGTACTTTCACTGCAACAATTCTTTCTTCCTGATTGATAATTCCCCGGTAAACAGACCCGAAGCTACCAGCACCAATCAAATTCCGAGAAGAGAACCCATTAGTTGCTTCAAGGAGATCTCCATATGAAACTTTTAAGAGTGAGACCTCCCATGAGGAACCTAAAGTTAACTTCAATCTTGCTTTTCTTGATAGATAAAGAAGCATAAAGCTCAATGCTTTTTTGGGTGGATAAAGAATGACGCACCACAACAGTAAGATAACTCCAATAGTGCCCCCACAAGAAAATGAGATAAGAAATTTCCGCCATGGAAATATTTTTTGCTTAGATTCGTTGGAGTTGCATTTGGGCAATTGTAACTGAGGTATGCCTCCACAAAGCCGTTTGTTTTCTTTAATATGAAGCGCAGTTGTATTCCTGAAAACTCCTGTCATTGGTACTGCACCTTCAAAATCATTATATGATAGGTCCAAATTCTGCAAGAAAGGGAAGCTCCCCAAATTTTCGGGAATTCTGCCAATAAAGTAGTTACGAGAGAGGTCGACATCTTCGATCCCTCTTAGTAAAATTAAGGATTCAGGAATTGTTCCCTGCAACAAGTTTCCTCTCAGAGACAAACTCATCAAACTTATGCAACGCCCTAAGGTTTCAGGAATGCCACCAGATAATTGGTTCTCAGAAAGATCCAAGGAAGCAAGATTCACCAAAAGACCTACTTCGAAGGGAATGGAACCAGTAAGTTGGTTGATGGATAGGTCCAACGCTAGTGAAAAGGATAATAAACTGATGACTTCATGTGGAATGGGACCACTAAGATAATTTTGGGAAAGAACCAAAGCTTGCAAATTCCTGCATTCACCGAGACTTGGCGGTATGCTTCCTTGTAAGTTGTTTGACTTGAGAACTAATCTGCCTAACGAAGTTAGATTGCCTAAATAAGATGGGATAGTACCTGACAGCTCATTGTGATTCAACGACAGGTCATACAGTTTACTTAGTTTAGATAATGAGCTTGGTATAGGACCCGTCAACCGATTTGCCCCAGTGCCTAGTAACTCCAAGTTGATGAGATTTCCGATATCAACAGGAATGTTTCCGCGTATCTGATTCCCTCCCAATCTCATTACCTCGAGCTTTGTTGAGAGGTTGCTGAGAGATTCAGGAAGCACTCCTCCAAACTTATTGTCACTGATATCCAAACGCTCTAAATTGGTGCAATTAACCAGAGAAGATAGAAAGTCCAAGTCACCTTCCTCATTATTTCCAAGATTGTTAGCATCCATTTCTACCCGAAACAGATTGGACATCCTTGCCAGATTAGGCACTCTTCCAGTAAACATATTGGCTGAGATGCCAAATAATGCAAGGTTGGATGCATTGGAGATTGAAACTGGTATTTGTCCACTGAATTGGTTGAAATGAAAATAACAGGTTTCGAGGTTTGGAAATATAGTGTGGCCCAAGCCAGGAGGAAGAGTTCCATGAAGTAGGTTTTCAAGCACCGAGATGATTGTAATAGAAGAGAGGTTGTATATGGAGGGAGGGATCGTACCATTCAAAATATTGGAACCCAAAGAAAGGTACTTTAAGCTATTCAACTGGCCAAGGCTATTTGGAATAGCTCCCTGCAGAAAATTTTGTTGCACATATAGCATCTGAAGAGAAGAAAGATTTCCCAAAGAAGGTGGGATTTCCCCATTTAAATTGTTCCTGCTTAAATTAAGTACCTGAAGGTTGGACAAGAAGCCAATTTCAATATGAATCTTGCCACTGAGATTGTTATTGCCTAAGTCAAGGTAGCGGAGCTTAGAGCAACGTGATATGTTGACCGGAATATCACCCCTGAAGGAATTGTTACCAAGGCGTAATTGTTGCAGCCGGAACAAACAACCAATTTCTGGAGGGATGTTGTTCTTGAAGCTATTGCTTTCGAGGTTTAATGTCTTGAGAAAGCTCAAGTTTCCAATGTTGGGAGATAGTTGACCTCCTAGCCGGCTTGATCGGAGGTCCAACACTGTGACTCTCTGGTGTCTGCGGCCGCAAGAAATGCCAGGCCATTCACAGAAGTGGAGGGATTCATTCCAGGAGGCGAGGATGGCCATGCGATCACTCACAATTTCAGCTTTAAAGGCAAGCAAGGACAGTCTATCCACTTCATCTCCTCCCAGAGTAGAGGATGCAGTGACCATTAGGAGAAATAGTTGCATGAAAATTGACCAAACGCTAACAACAATACTTGGGAACCCCATTTAAGCTGCTAAATAAAGTTCCGGTGATGAAGCAGAAGCAGTGTTATACATGAAAGTAATTTGCAACGATTCCCGCACTTCTTCGGTTGTTATGATTGGGTTGGATAAGAGCCGTCCCTGTCTGTGTAAGTGGCCCTCTGTGCTACAGACCAAAACAAGTTGACGCAGAGACTTCAAGTTTGATTGTGTTTGGATAAGACATCGCTTTCTTGCAATTCATTAGAAATTTCGGGTGTCAGAGTCGTAGAATCGACGCGGTTTTGCCAAGTAAGTGTGATGAGAGTCAATACAACAACCATAGACACAAATGTTGTTGATGGTGATGGTTGTTGGGGGTGTAGTGCTCAAAAGCTTACCAAAGTTATGTTAATCTATCAATTAAGAAAGAGATAGAGCTGTGATAGTGTGAAAGAGAACCCGAAAAAGGAGGAATAAAGTGGCCATCGAGAACCGTAGGATAAGGAATTTTTAACAAAAAAATTAGGGTAAAGTACAAAAAACTACCTCAACTATTGGTGTCACGACAATTTCATACATCATCTTTTAAAATTGATAATGTCATACCTCATCTTTAGAATTTGGTCCAATGTTATACCTTCCGTTACTTGGCCGTTTACTTTTCAGTTGAATGTTGACGTGGCTTGATTCAGAGCCCACTTTCTATTAAAAAATCATTAAAATATTATTAAAAACTAAAAAAAATTATTTAATATTTTTTAAATATTAAAATAATAAAAAAAAGTAAAAAAAAAAGAAAACAACCCTCAGTTCGTCCCTCCCCTCCCCCCTCATCGCTCTTCTCCCCATCTTCATCTTCTTCCCCTCACCTGCAACCCCTAACCAAACAAAAAAAAAAAAAAACAATCCAATTTGTCTTCCCCTCGTGACACGCCCCGACCCCGATGCCCTCGGGGCATAGGGATGGTCACGTGCTGGCCGACACCCGGAGGGTGACGAAAGCCATTTAATTTAAGCGAAAGCGGAGAAATGTACTAAACCAGTATAAAGGTAAGAAAACACCAATTAAGTTCAAAAGCTAATCATTAATCATAAGGATATTACACAATACATTTAGAGCATACGTCTATTTCAGAGAATGAACAGAAGTTTATTTAGGAAGGTGCTATTACAAATAAGTGCCAAGCAGAGAAGGTATAGCACGAAGTCACTGGTAGGGAAAAGCCTCGTAGCTCAGATCGTAGTCGTCGTTCTGTGGTCCTGAAGGGGGCGCAAAACAAACATGAGTGGACCAATTTGATATACATATAGTAAAACAGTTATCAACGTACTAACCCCCAGGTTTTATGAAAACACATATATATCATGATAAACATAGGTTTTCCGAAACCTAGCATGCCGTGCACTGTCTCAAATCATAACTTTTATATATACTAGCCGCTAGTGAATGTCCAGTATAACTCTCCAGGCCCCGTGCCGGCTCCCCATCTCTGAGCAGACAGTCAGAGGAAATAACCCCCAGGCCCCATGCCGGCTCCCCATCCCTGGTCTTAAATGCCAGAGGAAACACCCTACAGGCCCTATGCCAACAACAAATTCTTCGCCCGGGACGGACCGGAAAACTATCCCTACGTCCCGTAACGGTAAGGACCACTAGGTAAGTACAAAACCATTAAACATACGTGCATTTGAAAGGCATCTTCATAGTATAAAGTCATCCATCATCTATACTATAAAGAAGTGCTCGAAACGTATTCTAAATATCATATCGTCATCCATCAGATATTCTATAAGAATACGGGTTATAGGAAAATAGTAATAATTTAAAATAGCCTTAATAGGCACGATATCTCGTAAAGCATTTCATATAACATATTCATCAAATCATGCTTTTCATGTATGCATTTCTACTATAAAACATGCATTTTTGAAGGGGTCCACTCACAGTACTTCGCCGTCGAAAGCTGCGCAGACTAGCGAAGGTAAACACGCCACAAGAATTTGCCCCCTAAGCACATAAAGGGGAAAATTCAGTCAAACTCTACTCAAACGACTTAATTTGGGAAAACGGACTTCGAAAATGGGTCCAGAACGTCGAAATTAGCCTAGGAGAGGTCTCGGACGAAAACACAGAAAGTCAACGGTTAAAGTCAACGTTGACCGGTCAAAGTCAAAGTCAACGTTGACCGTTGACCGGGTCAACGGTCAACCAGGTCGGTCAACGGGTCAACGGGTCGGATCCAGTCAACGGGTCAACGGGTCTGGGCTTGGATCCAGGTTGGGCTTGGGTTCTTGGATACACGGGCCCAGGCCTAATGCCTGGCCCGGCTAAGGGTTTTGGGTCACGGGCCTCAGGCCCTTAACTAAAACGGCCCAAGGGCCTTTATAATTAAATATTTAAAATTAAAACAAAATAAAAAGGAAATTGGGTTTGGGTTGGGCTCGGCAGAAAGGCCCAAAGGCCATAGGGTTTCCTGGGTTGAAGCATAACGGGCTTAAAGCCCGTGGGTTAAGGCAGGTGGCCCGAAGGGCCTTAGCTGACGGAAGAGAACGCCGGAGCTTCTACAGCTCCGGCCGGCTACAAACACACACCCTAGACTTCGATCTAGGTACCAAAATGAAGAGTGGAACGAGAGGAGTGAAATGGTACCTCTGGTTCGCCGTGGAACGGCTTGTGGTGGCCGGAAAACCTCCCAACACCCACGGCCTCGCCGGAGGTGGGTGTGTCCAAAACCCGATTCGATCTCGTCTCAAAGCCTTGGAAAAACACAGAAATCCTACTCATTAATCACATCCAAACATCATCACACTGGAAAAAGAAGGGAATAAGCTCACCTAGCCGGAGGAAATGAGAAAACCCATCGGAGAGACTGGGTTTGAGAGTGGGTCTGCCTGGGTCGCTCCTGGGCTCCGCCGAGCCTGACACGCAGAGGGAGAAAGAGAAGGATGATGATGATGATGAGGCGGTGAGGGTGGTTGCTCACGGCGCAGAGAGAATGGAGAGAGAGAAGAGGGTTTCGGGTAAATGATGGAGAGGGAGAGAGATTGCAGAGAAAGAGAGAGAGACTGACTCGGGGTAGGGGACGGAAGGAAGAGATAGAGAGATTGCTAGGGTGCTGACACGTGGCAACAGGAAGGAATTTGGGAATCTGGATGAAGGGTCCAGATTTAATCAGAATTAGGGACCAAAAATGAAAATTTTAAGTAAGTTTTAGGAAATTTTGGGATTACATAAAACTAGGGGGGTTGGGGTGTTACAATCTACCCCCCTTATAGAAATTTCGTCCCCGAAATTACAACTTTAACTAAATAAAAACGAATATTGACTCCTCATCAAATCCTCTGTTTCCCACGTTGCTTCCTCAACAGCGTGATTCCTCCAAAGTACCTTCACCAACGAAATAGCTTTGTTCCTCAATACTTTATCCTGTTGATCAAGGATAGCCACTGGTTCTTCTACGTAACTAGCATCCTGATTCACCTCCAGCGACTCCAACTGGATGATATGAGAAGGATCTGGTACATATTTTCGAAGCATGGAGACATGGAAAACGTTGTGAATCGTCGACAACTCCGGTGGTAGCTCCAACCTGTAGGCAACTGCATCAATTCTCTCAGAAATCTGATACGGACCAACGTATCGAGGACTCAGCTTTCCTCGCTTACCAACACGAACCACACCTTTCCAAGGAGACAACTTCAAGAATACTAAGTCGCCAACCTCATACTCTCGATTCTTAAAATGTTTGTCCGCTATGCTTTTCTATCGGTCTTGTGCCGCCTTTAAGTTCCTCTTGATTAGTTGAATGTTAGCATTAGTGGTGTCCACAATTTTTGGTCCCACTAACGCCCGTTCGCCGACTTCTGTCCAACACAATGGCGTCCGACACACTTTTCCATACAAAGCCTCATAAGGTGCCATGCCGATGCTCGAATGATAGCTATTATTATAAGCAAATTCAACCAACGGCAGATAGCTGTCCCAACTACCCTTCCACTGGAGAACAGACACTCTCAACATGTCCTCCAACGTCTGAATCGTCCGCTCAGACTGACCATCGGTCTGTGGATGATAGGCAGTGCTGAACAACAACTGAGTACCCATAGCAGTATTAAAGGCTTTCCAAAACCTGGAAGTAAATCTGGGATCCCTGTCAGAAACAATGGAGACAGGTACACCATGAAGCCTGACAATATTATCGATGAACAACTTCGACAACTTTTCCAAAGAATAGGTCTGACGTACAGGTAAGAAATGAGTGGTCTTAGTGAGTCGATCTACAATCACCCAAATACCATCCAATCTCGACTGTGTCCTCGGCAACCCATACACAAAATCCATGGTGATGTCTTCCCATTTCCACGCTGGTATCGGAAGATTTTGCATTAATCCCCCAGGTTTTTGCCTCTCGGCCTTCACCTGTTGGTAAATGATGCATCTACTCACATAGTCCGCCACATCCCGCTTCATTCCAAGCCAGTAATAGAAAGGACGGATAGTGCGATACAGTTTAGTGCTTCCTGGATGCATGGCATATGCTGAAAGGTGTGCTTCATCCAAAATTTCCTTTTTCACGGCTTCATTATCCTGAGGCACGTACAACCTGTTTCCAAACATCAGGGCTCCATCCTTTCGGATCCCAAATTCCTCCCTTTCTCCTTTCGAGACCAACCTCTTTATTGTAGTACACTCTGGATCAAGTTCTTGAGCTTCTAAGACCATATCCACCAGAACAGGTCTAACCTGGAAATGTGCTAACCAAGCTCCCTGCTCACCCGGTTCCACCATAACCCCCGTTTTTCGAAGAGAAAATAGTAGTGGAACATGGATATCTTTAAGGGATGCGAGTTGACCGTGATATTTCCGACTGAGTGCATCCGCCACTACGTTGGCATGTCCAGGATGATATTCGATCGTGCAGTTATAATCACTGATAAGTTCCATCCATCTCCTTTGCCTTAAATTCAAATCGCTCTGAGTAAAGATATATTTAAGGCTTTTATGATCAGTGAAAATGCGACATTTCTCACCGTACAGGTAATGCCTCCATATCTTTAGAGCGAACACCACTGCACCAAGCTCCAGATCATGGGTAGGATAGTTTCTCTCGTGAGTTTTGAGTTGCCTGGAAGCATAAGCAATAACCTTCTCATGCTGCATTAGTACACAACCCAAACCTGACAGAGATGCATCCGTGAAAATCTCAAACTCACCACTCTCATCCGGAAGAGTAAGAACGGGAGCCTGAGTAAGACGTTGTTTCAGCTCCTGGAAACTCCGTTCACAGTCTTCGTCCCACTTAAACTCAACTCCTTTCCGAGTCAACTTATTCAAAGGCAAGGCAATCGCTGAGAAACCTTGAATAAATCGTCGGTAATAGCCAGCCAGACCTAGGAAACTCCTCACTTCTGTAACATTCCTCGGTTGTTCCCATGTAACTATCGCCGACACTTTCTAAGGGTCCACACTGATTCCCTCAGCAGATACTACATGTCCGAGGAAACTGATCTGGCTTAGCCAAAACTGACACTTGCTGAACTTAGCATACAACTGTTGATTTCTCAACCTTTCCAACACTAACCTTAAATGTTTCCTGTGCTCAGCAACGTTCTTAGAATAAATCAGGATATCATCAATGAACACAATCACAAACCGGTCTAAATACGGTTTGAAGACTCTATTCATCAAATCCATGAATGCTGCAGGTGCATTCGTTAATCCGAAAGGCATGACACGAAATTCAAAGTGTCCATACCTAGTACGGAAAGCAGTCTTCGGTACATCTTCCTCCCGAATGAGCAACTGGTGATAACCTGAGCGAAGATCGATCTTAGAAAATATCTGAGCACCCTTTAGCTGGTCAAACAGGTCGTCGATCCGAGGTAAAGGGTAACGATTTTTCACCGTCAGCCGATTCAGCTGTCGGTAGTCGATGCAGAGTCTCATCGATCCATCCTTCTTTTTAACAAACAGAACAGGAGCACCCCAGGGAGACATACTGGGTTGGATGTAACCTTTATCCACTAGCTCCTGAAGCTGAATCTTCAATTCTTTCAATTCAGCTGGTGCCATTCGATAAGGTGGTAGAGAGATAGGGTTGGTACCTGGAAGTAAATCAATGGTAAATTCGATTTCCCTCGCAGGCGGTAACCCTGGTAAATCCTCCGGAAAGACATCAGTGAATCTCTTCACCACGGGCACCTCCTTAGGACTCAACGAAGGTTTATCCCTCGTCACCACGTAGGCTAGGAATCCTACACATCCTCTATTCAACAGTTTAGTTGCCTGGATAGCAGAAATAATACTATTAGGAAGAATTCGTCGCTCACCCTGAAATGTGATCGACGGTTGTCCAGGCCGCTTGAACGTCACCGATTTCTCCCAACATGCAACATGAGCACGATGTCTAGATAGCCAATCCATCCCCAAAATAACATCGAACTCCGCCAAATTGAATGGAATTAGATTAGACTTCATCACCTCTCCTTCCACTATCACCGGGCAATTCTTATATTCCCACTGAGCACAAAATAGATCTCCGTGCGCCATTTGTATAATCATATCATAGCCAAGCAGTGTAGGTTGGGCATTTAAGTTCGGTGCAAATGATGAAGACACAAATGAAAAGGTAGCACCCGGATCAATTAGGACTCTCGCCCAATTACCACATATAAGTAACGTACCAGTAATAACTTGGGGATCCTGATCTGCCTCCTGCTGAGTCATGGCGTTAATACGTCCGTGAAACTGACGTCCTGCACCGCCGTTACGGCCACCTCGAGCTCTAAAACCCTGGCTATTACGGCCCGTTCGATTTCCCTGAGTGCGGCTGCTCGAAGCTGCACTAGACTGTTGCGGCTATCTCGGTGTGGAAAACTGAGTATTCTGGCTCCCACTCCCGCCATAGTTCTGAGTATAATCGCCGCCGTAACTAGAACTCGGGTTGCCTCCTCCACCATAGCTCGGAACAGGTGCATAGCTTCCAGCTGGGGGGGCTGAAGAGCAAAATCTAGCGATGTGTCCCGTGCCTCCACAATTGTGACACCTGACCGTTGATCTGAAATGACTGAAAGATCGTCTCCCCGATTCATTACCTGAACCCTCACTAGAAGATCCCGAACCCTGGCCCTGACGTTTAAAGGAATGAGAGTGTCTAGGGCCAACAAAGTTAGAGGAACTACCGGATTCCCTCACGCTCCGAGATCGAAAGTCACGACCCCTCAGATTCTGGTATCGAGGTCTGCCCTGATTACGGGGTGGTTCCTGAAATTGTGCTTGCTCCTGGTTACGAGTCTCCCACCTAGACTGCTCAATCCTCAAGCAAGTCTCAATCATCTCCTCGTAACTTCTGTGCCTTATGGCCGACACTGGCTCACGATAGTCTGGATTCAAACAAATCAGTAGCTGAACCATCCTTTCATTCGGATTATCATAAGTCCCAGCATGATGTCTCGACAGGCGCCGAAAAGTACTATCCACTTCAGTGATACTTAGATCGCCCTGGCGAAAATTCAGAAATTTCTGTCTCATCCTTAACTGATAACTGGGGCTCAGAAAATGTGCGCTGAAAAGTCTCCGGAATGTAACCCAAGTCATCGTAGTACCCGGTGGACGAGATCTCTTTACTGACTTCCACCAAACTTTGGCATTTCCGTGCAGAAAATAAGCTGCAGTCTCTGCCCATTCACCTGGTGGACATCTCATACTCTCCAAAGTGTCCTCCACCTGCTCTAACCAATCCTCGGCCTCCGGACATGCTCCAACCACTCGAAGCTCCGGAATACCGTGACTACGAGCAATTTCAATATAGGTGCGAGATGGTCTGGACCTGCACAACTTTGTCTTGACGGCTCTGCCCGAACGTGTGAAAGAAATATGCGATCCCCGGCTCCTTCAGACAGAAGAAAGTGGAATTACTACTGCCACGGACAACGGGGGCGGTCTGGCCCAAGATGGTCAAGGGCAAAGAGTTGAGGAGTGCTTGATTTCCCTTGCAAGAATAGGAGTTGCTTGTTCTGCAGCAATGCCGAGAGAGCGAATGGACGCGAGCAATGTTGTAGCTGAATTATGTCGAACAAGGGATATACTCGTTGGAACCAGAATGCCGAGAGAGCGTCCATGACCGCGCGGTGTTTAATACAATTGATTGAGTTTGTTCGAGTCATGGATTTTTATAGTTACACAGACCTTGCATAATTTTATCACCAGCAGCTTTCCTGCTTCTGCTTACTGAATAATAATGGCTTCTAGTTACCTAAATATAAAGAGCTATAATTATACAAGTCTTTCTTCTTCTTTCTAACGCATAACTCAGAGATTTTCGAGTGTGCTGAGAACACGACGAGGTACATCAAGTGTAATAATACAATTGGTTAGAAACTTGAAAAAAAATAAAATTCAACCAATTGTATTATGACATTTACTGTACCAGGCTATGGCCGGCGCATTGAAAAATCTCTCCTTAATTGTATAATATCATATGATATTCGGCCGCTTGTTCCGGACACCTCAAAAAATCTCTCATTGTTCTGGCCTTTTTATGTTGTATTTACTTTGTTTATGTTGAGATTACGTGTATATTTGAATGGACCTAATATGCAAGGATTGTGGAACCGAACTACATACTTCATTGACTTTTGAAATTATATAATTCGAATATCCGGATTTCTTAAGGAAAATTGCAGCTTTCACTACACTCCCAGAAGTAAACATTCTGGTTTTCCAACACAGTATCCGTAGAAAGCGAGCCATGAAAAGCTGTTCGGTACATATCCAGATTTCTTAATATTACAAATATCATGAAGCACAGAGGGGGAATTTCTGGTCAGGTCTCTCAGAAAATTGGTTTTCTTTTGACTGTCACGATTGTTGGAACCGAAAATATAAAAACATGAGGTAGATTAGAGATGCAGTTTATGTGGGATGATGGTAGCTCATCCAATCGATTACCTACCACGCACACTGGCAGGAGATCGACCACCTCTTTCACTGCCATTATCTTCTATTTCGCTCCCATCTAAACGAAGGCCATTGTTGTTTACGCTAACTTCGGAGCTAGCATTACTGCTAGTGGCAAGAGGAGAATCTGAAACACTAATTGTTCTGCTTCGTGCAGGCCCCGATCTCACACTGTACATTGACGACGCAGGAATATTTGTCATCAACGGTCGTAAATTACCTGGAATGGATCGCCTTATGTCCTGCAACCAACAGTTGAATCAGGTTAACATTAAATATACCAAACTTGAATAAAATATTTTCTCTAAAGGAAAGTAAATATCGACTGCGTTGCAAGCAAACTGGGAGGGAACGAGGGAAAGCCATATGGGGAAGCACACGGGCTCATAAAATATGAGATACTTCCGCAGAGTTAGCATGCACAACTTTGCATAGTTATGATATGGTGTCTAGCACTATTCTTTCCTTTGATCAATGCCGTGAAGAACATGTGTGTTGCTGTGGGAGATATTCATCAACCATCGTCGAACCTTTGTCAGCATCATAGATGTCTTCTCCAGATAGTATGCTTTTGCTGGGAAGAACTTATACATGAGATTCACCTGTCGCACTAGTGCTGCTGCTGCAGAGGCAAGGAGGGGAGACGAGATATCTCATCCTACAAATGTTGTTGCTGCTGCTGTGCTTGGAGCAGAGGAACGAGTTTGGCGCGAGAAGAGGACGATGAGTCCTGGTTGTTCTTGATGAAGGTATGTGTTGCAGATATTACTTCAGTATTTGCATATACAGAATATATTTGGAGTGATGATTGTGATTTAGTTGGTTAAATCTTATGTTCTTGGCTAGTTTGGTATAGAGCTTGTGTGGTTGCTCTTACATGACCATCAAGAGAAACAGCTGCATTAGAATATACCAGATGCTAACAATGATACCCGAGAACCCCATGTATGCGCGCTTGGAAATAAAGCTCGAGTTACCGGAGGCTGAGAAACTTGAAGAAAATCTAGCCTTTGTTCTTCCTATTTATTTGGGTTGTACTTGGTCTGGTTACCCCTTGCTTTTAATTATATTCGGTTATTTTCGGGGTCTCGGTGACAAGAATTGCCTGTGTAAGCCGGCTGTTTTGTTCTCTCTGGATTTTCAGGCCAAATGGCGCAAAGACCAGTCATGCAGGATCCTGCATAACTTGCTCTCAACCGGGCCGGAGGTCATAGAAAAGACAACGGTAAGCTGATTATGTAGGTTCGAAAGAGGGAGCTTGGGTTATTTCTTGGGCAACATTGTGTTGAGCTGAACTAATGGAAGCCCAATGGGCCGGCCTAAGCCCAACTCAAAGCCCGTGGATATATCTCCTGCGTAGTTGTTGCCTCTGCGAGCATTTCGCTCGGCAGTTAAGAGCCACAGAGAGAGACAGTGAGAGAGACGTTTCTTGCGTGTCAGTACATTTGACTCGATCATGGCCTCGTTCACTCAGCCCGAAGACGACTCGGTCCCGACCGCCGTGTCAACTCGCCCGTTCGACGACGACGGTTACCTGGGTTACGACCCCCGACTCCCCTCCCAGCGATTCGACTCCTTCGTCGACACCGAGTCGCTCAAGGACTCCGCCACCGATTCCCCAATCTTCCACGGCTCCGCCGCAGGCGATGCTTTCGCCACTCAGCCTGCGTCAGAGGCCTTCTCTCCTCCGTCGATCTATGCCGAATCGAATGGACAGGGCTTTGATGGAGGTTTTGGCGGGTCCGACGATCCAATTTTGCCGCCTCTGTCGGAGATGCTGCCCGAGGAGGGCTTCGCTCTCAGAGAATGGAGGAGGTAGGGTTTCGAATTTCGATTGGTTGCGATTGAACCAATAGTTCTGTATAGCAATTAAATTTTGACTCTTTTGTGCAATTCAGTTGAAAGTTCTTGGTTTTGATTTGGTTTGATCTTTCTGTCACTCCAAAAATTGCATGCCTAGTGAGCAGTGATTATATTTCTGATATCAACTTGTTAAATTGAATGTTTATCGAAAAAAATATATATAGAGTTGTTGAAATCTGTATGAATTTTACATGCCGATTGTTTGTATAAGAATGTGGGGCTCAATTCGAAGCGGAAAAGATTTCTGATTGTTGTCAATTTGTAGTTATTGACTATCCGAAAATGGTTTTATGTTTGCATAGAAGGTGGTGGAAAAATAAGTGGTTGAATTCTGTGAGGTTGTAAGGGAGTTATCATAAACTGAACTTTTGTGACATTCAGGCAGAATGCAATTCAGCTCGAGGAGAAGGAAAGGCGGGAAAAGGAGTTGTTGGTTCAGATAATCGAGGAAGCAGATGAATTCAAGGTGGGATTCTACCAGAAGAGGAAGATCGCTACTGAAAATAGCAAGGCTGCTAACAGGGAAAGGGAGAAGGTTAGATCAAATAAACTTTCCAAAAAATATGATTAGCGCTATTTTTTGTTTTAAACAAGCCCTTCTGAGTAGTAATGTGGATGTCTTACTTCACTGCCTCAATTTTAAGTTTCTGGTTGGCAGGCATTCGTTCTTGAATTGCTGGTAAGTTGAATAATTGATCGAAATTGGTGTTGAAGAAGAGCCACAAATTGTTGACACATAGCTCCCCACATCCACTCGGCTAGGTTTTTCATAAATTTACTGCAAGATCATAACTTTTTCTCCCTCTACTCGGACTGAACGTATCTGAATTCAATTAAGTGATGGTCACAACTGTTTATGATTTGCTACATAAATCTCAGCTGCAACGTTTCCTTGTTAGGCTTCATTGTAAAACAAATATTACTAATACCGTAGAAATCATCTCTTTTTCACTTATCAGACAAAGCTGTCTCAACTAGGATGTTTGGTCGGGTTAATGGGTTCTGAAATCTTGTCTTCTTTTTTTTCGCTAAACATTTTGGAATTGAACTTTGTCATACCATTTTGGTTTTCTTCGCCTTTAATATCCATAATCTCTTGGGCATCTAACTTCTAAGGTAGGAAGAAGCAAGGAGTTAATGTGCATTCCTAACATATTGTTTTGAACTTGTATTTTTGGCGTTTCTCAGCTGTTCCTGGCTAATCAAGAGAAGTTTTATGCTGAGGTAGACAAGAACTACTGGAAGGCAATTGCTGACCTCATTCCCAATGAGGTGCCGGCTATAGAGAAGAAGAGAGGGAAGAAGGATCAGGAAAAGAAGCCTTACATTCTCGTTGTCCAAGGACCAAAGCCCGGAAAGCCAACGGAGCTTTCAAGGATGAGGCAGATACTTCTAAAATTGAAGCACAATACCCCTCCCCACCTTAAGCCTTCACCCCCAGCCCCAGCTCCCGCCAAGGATGCAAAACCGAGTACTTCTGCTCCCCCCAAGGCTGCAATTGTCGCAGCTACCCCCGATGCTGTAGTTGCTGCTTCGTAATTTGCCTGTCGTTCTTTGTTAGGCTTATTTCGTAGAAACTAAGTACTTCCATTACAACATTGTGGAGTTTTTTTTTTTTTTTGTTTAGTTGAACATATCCTGATGGGTATTTTCCGTTCTTAAATTGTGTTTCGTGTGTACAAATGTGAGTCAGAAGGGATCATGGACCCCTCAAAATTTTAGTATAAATATTTTTTTGGGTGTGCGGTAGCAAAGGTTTCTAAACTTTAGTCCATGTTTAGTTTTTATCCCTGACCTCTCATATTAGTATCTTCTGCCCTCCAACTTAACGCAGCATTGCATGAGTAGTCCTTCTGTCAAATTTAATGGTATAGTGGTATTTTCATATAGAAAAAAAATCTAATTTATATATATAATAAAAAAATAAGAGCTTGGTTCCTTAGGGTTAAAGAGTTTCTCCTCAAAATGTTGTGGCATATTCACAGATTTTCTACTTTGATCGGAACCGTTCATATTATAAATCACTATTAAATATCATCTATACAAAAAAAAAAACAAATCAATTAAAACTAACATTGTTTAGTCAATTCTTAAGAAGTACCAATCAGAAGTGCGAAGCTATGTGAATAGGTCACGAGGTATTTTAAGGAAGAGTTCATCATCAATCCTTGAGAAGCTAAGTCACTCTCTTTGAAAATTCTTCTTATTTTTTTGGATGAAATTCCTATTTCATCCTGTAACTTAACGGAAACGTCGATGGAGTTAACGAGAAAAACTACTAGTACAATAAATGACATAACTCGATGACAGAAATTATTAGTAAAGTTCATGAAAAAAAACTAAGCTCGTGGTATAGATCAGGTACCTTTACTATAATTTAGTCATATATATTTTTTCAATATTTCGGAAAACATATGAAAAATAATATTTGATTACATTTTCACCTTATGGTTGAAATAATCATTCAAAGTCATATAATTTGTATCCACATACTTTCAAACATGATATTCTGCAATGCAACGGCGTTGAACTTATGGACTGACGAACCTTCAAATCTTTATAGGTGTCATAATAGTTTATTGGATAAAAAAAAAAAAGGAAAACTAACGTATTGGATAAAAAAAAAAAACGAAAAGTCCAAAAAGACTTTAGTTTTAATGAAAAATGACAAATAAAGGTGTAGTAAATAGTACCAGAGAAAAGTAAAAATGTGGTTTTTCGTTAAAAATGAACAGTACCGTGAGTGTTTGGTTAAAACTCCCTAGAAAAAAGGTGTCATAATAATTTAAAGGGTAAAGATCTCTCGGGGTCCCACATAAAGCCGTCTATGTGAGGAAAGAGATCATCTCCGGAACTCTTTCACCAAGACCACCGGATCAAGTGATGCGAGCCTTTGAAATTTCATTCAACGACCCACCTGTTTTGAATCCTTAAAAGATGTAATAATTTGTTGTCGATTGATGAAATTGCCTCATTGTCCAAGCTTTGGGTTCTTGATTTAGGAAGCAACAATTTTAGTGGGCAAATCCCGCCTTCTTTCGGAAATCTTTCTTCTCTCGAGAAGCTTTATCTGGATCACAATAATCTGCATGGAGGTATTCCAAAAAGCCTTAGCCAGTTGAAGAACTTAGCATATCTTGTATTGGGTACAAATAATTTGAATGGTACGATACCTCCTTCAATATACAACCTCTCTTCGATCACATATTTTTCCGTGCTTATAAACCAACTTCGCGGAACCCTTCCTCCTAGCTTGGGCCACACTATATTTCCAAACATCGAAAAGTTTTATTGCCATATGAACCAATTCAGTGGACCGATACCAGTTTCAGTCGCCAATGCCTCAAACCTTATGCGATTTGTGATCTTAGACAACAAGTTTACAGGCAAAGTGCCTAGTCTGGCAGGCATGTCGAATTTGGTCTGGT
This sequence comes from Heteromeles arbutifolia, assembly GCA_024362995.1. Classification (NCBI taxonomy): domain Eukaryota; kingdom Viridiplantae; phylum Streptophyta; class Magnoliopsida; order Rosales; family Rosaceae; genus Heteromeles; species Heteromeles arbutifolia. The sequence goes on along the minus strand of JANCRC010000018.1, from coordinate 6,794,562 downwards.
TAGGAATCTCGAATAACAGTCTTGGATATAACCAGGAAGGTGACTTGGATTTCCTCTCTTCTCTAGTTAATTGTACAAATCTACAAATTTTATCAATCAGTGACAATAATTTTGGAGGAGTGCTACCTGAGTCTCTCGGAAATCTCTCAACAACGGTCAAGCAAATGATATTCGGAAGGAATTGGATGCGCGGAAACATTCCTGTCAGGGTTGGAAATCTCTTCAACTTGGAGGTACTAGCCCTTGATGCATACCTCTTGACAGGAGCTATACCAAGTTCAATAGGTAGACTGAATAAGTTGAATGCTTTGTATCTAAATTCGAATGAACTGTCAGGTACCATCCCATCTTCTCTAGGAAATCTAACTTCATTAACCATATTGGTTCTCATGTCAAACAAGTTACAAGGCAACATACCGCAAAGTCTCGGAGAATGCAGGAAACTGCTACTTTTGGTTCTTTCAGAAAATAATCTTAGCGGTCCGATTCCAAAACAAGTTATCGGTTTATCATCTTTGTCACAAGGTTTGAATCTATCCGGTAACCAACTTACTGGATCCATCCCCACGGAAGTAGGTAACTTGGTGAATCTTGATTCCTTGATTGTTTCTGACAACAGGTTATCTGGTGAGATTCCACGAAGCTTAGGGAGTTGTACAAGTTTGACAACTCTGTATCTGAGTGGAAACTCATTGCAGGGGACCATACCTGAATCCTTGAGCTCTTTGAGAGGGATTGAGAATTTCGACCTATCTCGCAACAACTTGTCTGGCAGAATTCCCAACTATTTGGAGAGTTATCGCGTCTTGCTGAATTTGAACCTCTCGTTTAATGATTTTGAAGGTGCATTACCAATGAAAGGAGTTTTTGGGAACACAAGTGCGCTTTCTGTCACGGGAAACTCACGGATTTGTGGAGGTATACCTTCTTTAAGATTGCCCAAATGCGCATCCAAGCAATCTAAGCGAGGTTTATCTTCTAGGCTGAAAATAATTATCTCAGTTGTTTGTGGGATTGTCAGATTGAGTTTAGCGATTTTGTTTGTGATTCTTTACCGATCAAGAAAAGCAAGACGACTGAAGTCAACATCAGGATCATCATTGGGGGTTTCACTTCTGAAATTGTCCTACGGAGATCTCTTTAAAGCAACTGATGGGTTCTCTGCAGCCAATTTGATTGGTGCTGGTAGTTTTGGGTCCGTATATAAGGGAATACTCGATCAGCATGAAGGAAGAGTTGTTGCAGTGAAAGTACTCAATCTTCAAACTTCAAGAGCCTCCAAAAGTTTCATTTCTGAATGTGAAGCTCTGAGAACCGTTAGGCACCGAAATCTTGTCAAGCTACTGACCGCCTGTTCAAGCATCGATTTTCAAGGGAATGACTTCAAAGCTTTGGTTTATGATTTCATGGTGAACGGAAGCCTCGAAGAATGGCTGCATAATTCAGCTCAACAGGGCGACAATCCAACCAATCTGCAGAAAAATCTGGATCTTATTCAGAGAGTAAACATTGCAATCGACATAGCAAGTGCTCTGGATTATTTGCACAACGGCTCTGACATGCCAATAATTCATTGCGATTTAAAGCCGAGCAACATTCTCTTAGATGGTGACATGACTGGATGTGTTGGTGATTTTGGTTTGGCAAGGTTCCTCCCAGATGCTTCTCGTCCATGTCCTACACAAGAAAGCTCTTCCAATGCAATAAAAGGCACCATAGGCTACACTGCCCCAGGTAAATTTTCTTGATATCTTTCTTTTTAGCTTTAATTTTGTGAAGTCACGGTCAAGATATAACTATGTTTTTGTGCATTAAATTATAGAGTACGGCAGTGGAACCGCAGTGTCAACATATGGCTACGTGTATAGCTTCGGAATCCTGTTACTGGAGATGTTAACAGGCAAGAGGCCGACTGATGACATGTTTAAAGATGGTCTGGACCTGCACAACTTTGTCTTGACGGCTCTGCCCGAACGTGTGAAAGAAATATGCGATTCCCGGCTCCTTCACACAGAAGAAAGTGGAATTACTACTGCCACGGACAACAGGGGAGATCTCGGCCAAGATGATCAAAGACAAAGAGCTGACGAGTGCTTGATTTCCCTTGCAAGAATAGGAGTTGCTTGTTCTGCAGCAATGCCGAGAGAGCGAATGGACGCTAGCAATGTTGTAGCTGAATTATGTCGAACAAGGGATGTACTCGTTGGAACCAGAATGCCGAGAAGGCGTCCATGACCGCGCGGTGTTTGAGTTTGTTTGAGTCATGGATTTATGTTGCTACACAGACCTTGCATAATTTTATCACCAGCAGCTTTCCTGCTTCTGCTTACTGAACAATAGTGGTTTCTAGTTACCTAATTATAAAGAGCCATAATTTTACAAGTTTTTCTTCTTCTTTCTAACGCATAACCCATAGAGATTTTCGAGTGTGCCGAGAACACGACGAGGTACATCAAGTGTAATAATACAATTGATTATAAACTTCAAAAAAATAAAATCCAACCAATTGTATTATAACACTTATTGTACCGAACCATGGCCGGCACACTAAAAAATCTCTCCTTAATTGTATAATGTCATGTAATGTCCGGCCGCATGTTCTGAACAATCTCTCTCATTGTTCTGGCCTTTTTATGTTGTATTTACTTTGTTTATGTTGAGATTACGTGTATATTTGAATGGACCTAATATGCAAGGATTGTGGAACCGAACTATATACTTCATTGACTTTTGAAATTATATAATTCGAATATCCAGATTTCTTAAGGAAAATTGCAGCTTTCACTACGCTCCCAGAAGTAAACATTCTGGTTTTTCAACACAGTATCCGTAGAAAGCGAGCCACGAAAAGCTGTTCGGTACATATCCAGATTTCTTAATATTACAAATATCATGAAGCACAGGGGGAATTTCTGGTCAGGTCTCTCAGAAAATTGGTTTTCTTTTGACTGTCACTTTTGTTGGAACCGAAAATATAAAAACATGAGGTAGATTAGAGATGCAGTTTATGTGGGATGATGGTAGCTCCTCCAATCGATTACCTACCACGCACACTGGCAGGAGATCGACCACCTCTCTCACTGCCATTATCTTCTATTTCGCTCCCATCTAAACAAAGGCCATTGTTGTTTACGCTAACTTCGGAGCTAGCATTACTGCTAGTGGCAAGAGGAGAATCTGAAACACTAATTGTTCTGCTTCGTGCAGGCCCCGATCTCACACTGTACATTGAGGATGCAGGAATATTTGTCATCAACGGTCGTAGATTACCTGGAATGGATCGCCTTATGTCCTGCAACCAACAGTTGAATCAGGTTAATATTAAATATACCAAACTTGAATAAAATATTTTCTCTAAAGGAAAGTAAATATCGACTGCGTAGCAAGCAAACTGGGAGGGAACGAGGGAAAGGCATATGGCGAAGCACACCAGCTCATAAAATATGAGATACTTCCGCAGAGTTAGCCTGCACAACTTTGCAGGCATTCTAAACTCAACTCATATGGGGGATGTGATGTAAACCGACTCATAAAATGGAATAATATGCTTACCATGTGGCGTATAGCCATATCAAGGGATTTCTTTGATAGTGATCTACCAAAGCCTGAGCTGTCTGGGGATGAAGCCGACTTGCTGGAGTGGTTACCATGAGGAGAATGCTTATCCTCTTGCTTTGGTGGTGCCAGTTTCCGCATATTTATTACCCTCTCGACCATTTTTGTTCCCATTAAAACAGGGCTCACATTGTCATTAACTTTAGAATGTCCACGACTGAATGCAGGAACAGAGCTCCCACTGGTATGACTAATGCCATTGGGAGCCCGTCCTCTTGAAGGAGAGCACGATTGCCGTCTTGGCCTTACATTAGGACCAGGCTCAACGGAAGATGATCGAGAACTGGGTGCTCCAGGCCTACCTCTAATGGCTGAAAGTGGTCTGTCAGGAAGTGTTGTCCTTAAATTTGGCGGGGCCTCGAGTGAGAAACCAGGCATTTCTGAGGGCTTCCATGGTCTGGACTTCACTGTTGGGGACGCACCACGTGATGGCACTGGATTTCTTGCTGCTGTAGGAGCTGGCTTGTAAACTGAAAGTGAGGACTTTGATGTAGGAGCTGATATACTAGGTGTAGGGGATGGCACGGACGGTCGTCGAGTTGGTGTTGATGCTCTTGATGCAGATTTGGGTGGGGGTACAGTGGGTCTGGAAGTTGGTGTTGAAGATCTTGCAGTAGACCTTGACGGTGTAGAGGATCTTGAGGGAACTGTAGATTTAGTTGCAGGAGCTGTCGATCTATTCGCAGGAGTTGTCGATCTCTTTGCAGGAGTTGTCGATCTCTTTGCAGGAGTTGTTGATCTATTTGCAGGAGTTGTCGATCTAGTTGTGGGAACCGTAGACTTAGGTGCAGAATTTATGGACTTGTTTAACGGCAAGGTTGCTCGAGAAGTAGGTGTTGACGATCTTGAAGGTCTAGGTGCTGAAGGCAATGTGGGTCGTCCAGTTGGTGTTGCAGGTCTTGATCCTGGACCACCGGACGATGAAGGCCTCCGGGTCCCTGAACTTGAAGAACTTAGCCCAGGGGAAGAAGTTGTTTGTCTGGACACTAAGCTGCTCCTAGCAGCAGGCTCTGGCTGGGGGTTTGCTAACTATGACACAATGAAGAAATGACTTAAGTAATACTACATGAAACTCAAGCACAATTAGAATTTAAAACTCAAAAGTCATAAACTGAAAACCACCACGTAATTTATCCTTTTTACAGAGACTGGTAAAGGAGAGAAGCAGCATCTTCTATGAATTACTACAGTCTAAGCTCAATAGTTGTTGAATCTTTTCTAATTTAGATGCTATAGATAAGTCGTTTTCTCTAAAATGCAGCAGTTTCTAAGTTAAGCAACGTAGAGTTTGAGAGATGAGAATGAATGTCAATAATTCAGATGTTCATATAACTACCAATTAAGCGCCATATACCGAGGATATCTTTTGCAACTTTTCTGCTTCCTAATGTAACCCTTGTTCTGAAAGATTAACAGCACTCCAACATAACTATTACTTGGCAGAGAAAATAGGAGATTCCTCAAAATCAATTATCATAATGAAACAGGTGGCTTCTGCTTTAAAGAGGACTATCAACTCCCTTTCACATACTATAAATAAATTTCAACCCGATCAGATGTAGAACTGCAACCCAGTTGAAAAGGAAAATTCTTACTCTAGATTTGAGTGCAGTGGGACGAGCCTTTGGGGTTCCATGCTGACTCATTACGGTCTTATGTGATTCCAACTCCAATGAAGGAAAAAGAGGAGTCCCAGGTGGAGTTAAAAGCCTGAAAGGAGAATAAAATAATTAATACCAACTTAGACAAAACTTATCAGTACCTAATAGCATCTACGCTAGACTGAAATTTAATATGCATTTTAAGAACGAACGCTGTACAGACTTCTTATTTCGTAAAAACACTTCGATTGCCATGCTTTCCTTTGTCAGAAATTTCTACCCCCTACGTTGCATAGGCATGCAAAATTTCTAATGCTAAAATATAGTATTAGAAGCAAAACAAAGGGGAGGCAGGCAGGTTTAGGCCACCTTGAAAATTACCAACACACATGTAATCAGCAGAAATGCACTCCACGGATTATATCAAGAGTGTATTATTATACTCTTGGACTTTATCCAGACACTTTGCAATCCAAAATATTTCATAAGATACGCGTAACTGGAACAAAATCTTTAAACATCTTAACATTTAAGGATATGGTTAACCTGATTTAAAAGTTCCATAACACGCAGGACAAATTTCGGAATCATAAGCATATTCTGGCATTACCAATCATAATCATTCTTGTCATTCTCAGAATTGAGGAAATCATCAGCGCCAGTCTTGCGTGGAGGTGCCGGCGTTGATGAGGAAATATTGAAAATGGGAGAAGTTCCGGGATTCGCCCCTGCTATGTCAAAGTTACCATATCAGAAGCGACCTTAGTAATCAATATCAATGCATAAAATAAGAAACATTTCTAAACAAATTTAACATCGAAATTCAGTTTAAACTATTTTAGCATCGATTCAAGGAAAAAAGCATATTACAGATTACGAATTCGGAATTCGAAATCCTCTACATTGCACTCGAAAATTAAAATCTTTATACCTAATGGTGAATCGAACTCTTCGGAGCTGTTGAGAAGAAGATCGTTCCGTTCCTTCTCGCGCTTCTTCATCTCTAGGAACAAAGCGAGCTCTTCTTCCTTCTCCTTCCTCACCGAGGCTCTGAGCTGCTGCCTCTGCTTAATCATCGCTTGCATTTGCGAGTCCTGAGCCCTAAAACTCCGATTCATCGCTATAAACGCAAAGTCCACCGATAATTTTATAAAATCTAAAATTTAATTTCCAACCACCCGCTCAAGCAACCATTCTCAAAGAAAACGCCTCGCAGTTGTAGTCGAATTGAAGATCAACGGCGGTTAGATCTGAAACCGAGGCCAATCAGTCCACAAATTCGAAGGCTGCGTAGGCATTTCGGCCTCGTTTTCTTCCAATCGCCTCCAGAGCTCGTAGGAGTGTGAGAGCGCTGAGAAATATAAAATCTTGGAGAGTCCTCAGCTGTAAGGAACCGGAACCGCCATTGTTGAGGAACGGAGCTCTCGAGTGTAGTGGAAACTAGACGAGAAGAGAGGTTGAGCTCGGAGGAACCTCCATTGTTGCGAAACTGAGCTCGAGAGGCTGCGGAGGCGAGCGGGAGTTGCAGTGAGAAAGGTCGAAAGATCGGAGATTTCAGAGTGGAGATGGAGAGAGAATGAGGGGGAAGAGGAGGAGTGGCATTGAATGGTAATTTAGGAGAGGTTTGGAGTCCGAAATCGGGAAAATGAATGGACGTGCGGACCGTGCAGGTTTTGTTGTCTCTCTCACTTAAAGCCTACGCTTTCAGGTTGTGGGTTTTGGTGGGTATATAATCACGATAATGCCCTCGTTTTTAATTTATTTATTTATTTAATTTTTTTCGAATTTTGAAGTGGTTGTATTTGCAGTTAAGCCCGTGTATTTTTGTATAATATCGTACTCCACCTACAACTAGAAGAAGTCCCGTCATGAAAGCAACTTAGATGGATCGCGTAGACTATTATAATAGTGTTTTAATTTAATAATACAATGTTACGTGTTATTATTAGCGAGATTGTCTCACTTCTTAAATCTCTTTGTAATCTTCTATATTAGATTAATTGCTTGGATTAAGTTCGTTGTATGATGATGATTAGGTTTACCCTAAGCCCTAAATCTTCTAGATTAAGTTCATTGAATTAATTTGTGTATTTGCACTCAGTATATATTGAATGTTTAAGAATGAATGAAACGACAAGAAACCATTTTCTACAATTATTCTTACTTCACATAATATTATGTTATTGAATTGGAATGTCACAATGACGATTTATCATGTCCATTTGGTTCCTCCTCGCCTGGTGCCCTTGTATTGTAACTTTGGGTATGTGGTCCTATCGGTGACCATCAAAGAATTCCTCTTGATTAGGTTTAATTCTATTGTAATTATGGAAATTTCAGTACTCACATTAATTAAATTGAGAAGTTTCCTTTTATCTTTCTTTTCACTAATGTGCAAAAAAAGTGTTTTCTTTACATACGTGTGTGACGGATTTGAATTTAAATTTCTAAATTAATTCATATAGAGATATAAGCCACAATTATGTTATCTCTCAATTAGAGTTTTGGAATAATGTCATTCTCTTTCGGTTAATTTTCTAGAGATAGGTAAAGACATGAACGCGTTGTAGAAGATTAGGGTTGATCAAGGATTGATTAATTAGTAAATTATTCACATTCAAATTTAGATTGTATAAGATGTGTAACTAGCTCTCTTAGCACATTGAAGTTTCTCTCTTCGGTCTCATGTAGAATGTTTAGTGAAGATAATGTGAATAAAATTTTTATTATATTTCAGACCATTTGCTGCGAAATTGATATTCAAGGTGCGTAAAGTTTAAAATCTCAAAGTTATGTATTTGCAATTGACGTGTGCTTGAGTGCATATCAAGAGGCTAGTAACATGTACAGTGAACTTTTAAATTTGTATATATGACCATATAAATACTCCAATTATTTATTTTTGCTGGTTATTTATTTTTCTCACTGAAATAAAATAAATACAAATAAGAAGGGGAAAGAAGAGTAATTGCAGTTAAATTCACCACCAATTTGGCAATTTTCTTTAAAAATTTATTATAAAAAAATAAAATGTTAGATACACATACAAGAAGGGAGGGTCGTCGTACTCGTATAGCTGGTTATCGCGCGCCACGACGTCGTTTGGAAGCTAAAACGCGGTCCAGAACCTCCGATGCAGAGGCGGAGCTGAGAGGAGAGAGAGGATCGAATCGGAAAATGGCGGGGAAGATGAAGAAGGGCGAGGCGAGCAGTAGCGGCAGAAGCAGCGGCGGCGGCGGCAGTAACCACAGAGGGGAAAGCGTGGTGGTGGATTACGGCGAAAACAAAAGCTCCTGCGGCTACTGCAGATCCCCTGCTCGCACCAGTATCGCTCACGGTTCGTCTCTCTCTGTCGTAATTTGCTTGGTTTTAAGTTCGTAATCCGGTTTATTTGTCTTGCTAATTAGAATTCGAACAAGTTTAGAATTTTGATTGTGATTAATGGAGCTGTGTGAAAAAATTAGGCCTTTAAAGTTGATTATATTCTTCGGATGGTTGCTGTTCATTCAGCAGTCGTTGCGAATCCTCGAAAAAATTGTAGTTTTGAATCATTGGGTTTAATTCCATGAATACAAGATACTGTGATCAATTTGCAAATTAGTTATCAGGTTTCTAAGCGATTCGAATTCGACAGAAAGAGTTGTGATGTTAGGCCAATGCTAATTTGGTAACTATAGCTCTATTTTCCGTCCCTGTGTTAAAGTTCTTTTGCTCTTTTTGGGATGAATTTAATGTTTCTGATTACATTCTTAACTTGTCTTTGATTTTTCAGGTTTGTGGGCACATAGCATTACGATTGATGACTACCAAGGTTGGTTTTTTATTGGCTGCTCTTTATATTTTGTGAACAATACTGCTGTTATTCTACTGGCACGATCTCTTTATTGTGTACGTATTTTAACGAGTCTCGGTTTAGATCTTATTGACCGGGGTTGGAGGCGATCTGGTTGTTTCCTTTACAAACCTGACATGGAAAGAACATGCTGCCCTGCTTATACTATTCGTCTGAGAGCAGACGATTTTGTTCCTTCTAAAGAGCAAGTGCGGGTATCTAGACAAATGCAAAGGTATAGTTATGTTGCCTTTTATTCTTCCACCTCTACCCAAAAAGCACAGTTTTCAGTGTTGTTGCGTGTAGATTGGGAATGATCATTCTTTTGGTATGTTTAGAATAATCAGTTAATTTACAATATAGAACCCCTCCAAAGATAATGTCTGATGATCTTTCAAGGTTGCTGCACAGAATCTGCTTTAAGAAAATTCTAATGTCGTATTTTGCAATTTTCCAAGGTTTTGAGTGGGTCATGGACTAATTGATGGCGATTACTTTCAGTTATCAGTACTGTAATTTTATTATGATCTTCGTATCACTATTAAGTTCTAGCAAAACATACGTTTATTTAGATTTATACTTTATCCTGATCACTGAAAATGATCTATGCCTAGGTACTTAGAAGGTACCTTGGAATGTAAGAAACCAGGGGAGTGTACAGAGAATCCAAATGCCTCTAAGGACACATGCAGCCATACCCATCTCGAAGTGTCAAGCTCAGCTGCGAAAGAATCCTGTTCCAATAACAATGAAGAGAAGGGTGGGGAAGAAAAGATTATGCATTACTTATCAGATCAAGTTGATAATGCCGTTCGTGGTTGCTCTGAAAATGGGGAATTCCCTAACATTCAATTTCCAAAAGCTATTGTTAAAAAGGTTTTACAAGCCAAAAGAAAGCTATTGGTTGAAGGATCCGAAGATCTCTTATACTCGAGCAATATTGCATTCCAAATAGTGGCTACTATAAGGAGGTCGTTACCAGGTGAGAAGGATGTCCACCGGGGAAGATTGTGGACGCATATTACAGATGAAAAAGGGCCATCTCCAAAACTTATTGCTGAAAAGCTAGAGAGTTACTTGAATCAGTTGGCAAAAACATCTGGTCTGTTAGTCAGGGCTTGCAACGGACATTTAAATTTTTATTCTGCCACAAAACAAGCTTCCTCGTACGAAAGTGCTCAAACTGTTAACATCTCTAAAGGATCTGCTGCCGGGTCTGAAAGTAAAGGGTGCGGTGTGACACATAGCTCCCAAAATGCTCCGGTAAAGAGGCGTAGGCTTGAGATCCATTTGAGAATGTCCAGTTTTGATTCAGAAGAGTATGCTTTATATAGACGGTATCAAATAGCGGTGCATAATGATACCCCTGAGCATGTTACTGAAAGCTCGTATAAGAGGTTCCTGGTTGATACTCCCTTAAATTATGTGCCTCCAAAAGGTGATGGAACAGTTCCACCTTGTGGCTTTGGTTCTTTCCATCAGCAATATGTTGTTGATGGCAAGCTTATTGCAGTTGGTGTTATAGATATCCTCCCTAGATGTTTGTCGAGTAAATACTTATTTTGGGACCCAGATTTTGCCTTCCTATCACCTGGAAAGTATTCAGCACTACAAGAAATAAATTGGGTGAAAGAAAATCAAGCCCATTGCTCTACTCTTCAGTATTATTATCTCGGTTATTACATTCACTCTTGCAGTAAGATGAGATACAAAGCGGCATATTGCCCGTCTGAGTTACTCTGTCCGCTCCGTTACCAGTAAGTTGCCTTTCACTTGTACGGCTGACCATGGAAAGCTATTAATTGTTCAATTTACTAATTAGGTTGAAAATTCTTCCTTTATACATTTGTCCTCTTTGTTACTTCTCTTGATAATTATATACATGCGAGCTGAAGTTTTCAGATGAGACCAATGTCAACTTTATTTACACACGATGGAAATCATTACTTTTCAATATTTTCTTATATATCAAGAAAATTTTCCAGTGTCCTGATATTCAAAGTTTTTCAGTGACTGACATACAGAAATTTTAACTCCAGGTGGATTCCTTATCATATTGCCAAGCCTTTGCTTGATAAAAAGCAGTATGCTGTTCTGTCGGATGTTTCTGTCTCACAAGATAGAGAGTCCTTGCCACCTTGTGTTTCTGAAGAAGTCATGGAAGTGCAACATGATGACATCGGGAAAGAAGACACTAATGATTTTCCTATGTATGACGATGAAGGAGCAATTGACGTTGAATATGAAATCTCAGACAACGAACAAAATCTGGTATCTGTTGATGTGGAAGATGGAGATATCGGTAGCATTTTAATCGGGTTGAATGGATCTCGTGTGAGATTCAAGGTATGTATACTCAAGCGTCATAGAATTTTCAGACCTCCCCGCCCAAAATCCAGATACCTTCGTGCATTCATTTACTTGCTACATTGTTTTTCGTTGAAGGATATAAAGTTCGCTATTGGTTCTTCAGAAAGGAGTTACTTGGAGTTCCAGCTGCACCGATATATGAGAGTTGTAGGTGAAGAGCTGGCTGAGCGAATGGTTTATTCACTCGAGTGATTTGGTCGTTCTTGTGACCCTTCGATTGATTTCATCACAAATGAAAGATTTGCACATTGTCGCCGGAGCCGATTTTTCTGCCTGAATCAACCGCCTGGCCATTTTACCCGGGGGCTAAACCGGTAAGCCTATGCCTAGTAGTTTGGTTCCGGCACTTGTTTGCTGTTCCAACCGGCTATGTTCAATATCCGACAGACTGCTTCCTCGGATGCATCTTGCAGTTTACATGTTTTTCTTTTCTTTTCTTTTTTTCTTTAAAAATGAGGACAACTGGTGGTAAGCGACGGTTATCCACCCCTGGTCACAAGTCTGGCTTCCAAACCAGCATCGAGTTTCGAAATCGAAACCTCCGATTTTTAGTTTTAAGGAAGCCTCGTAATTTGCTTTTTATCACTGGACCGTCAGCATGTGGGTACATGTTTTTCTTCATGTCAAGTTATATCTATTTAAATTGGTAAAATTATAAGAGTTGCCTAAATGCATAATTAAGCTACGATTTACCCTTTTTATATTTTAATATAATTTTAGATTTAATTTTATCCCCAGCATTACGTAGGCTATCCAGAAATTTGCTTTTTTCTACTAAGAAGCAAACCTAAAAAAAGAAAAAAAGAAAAGGGTGGGTGCTTATTAATTTTGTGGGTCCCCTTGTACGATTGAAAGGAAGTTTTGACGTCAGCAAACTGTTTTCCCGCCGGATTGTAAGGATTAATTTTGGCGAATGAAGATGTTCGAGTCCGTTTATTTTTGCTTCTGTTTCTTGATGTGCCAACTATAAAGGTCCTTAGAAAATAAGATGAGACAATGACCAAATTAGGAATTCCAACAGAATCAACGATAATCGTGATTCATACGGCTCCGTACTGAAAACACGAGAAGCGCAATTGAAATTCCTGGGAAGTTATACATTTGTGTATTGATAAGATCATTCACTATTTCTTGAAGCTCGATCTCTCCTCCGGATGAACCATATAGTCAAGAGAAACCGTGAACCAGAATAGTAGAGCTTGCCCCACCCATGAGTAAATACTTCGTAGTAACCTTATTAGACCGTACATCTTTCTTGGTATATCCAGATAATCGGTAGGAGCATAAAATCTGTCTTAACATAATGAGAGAGAGAGAGAGATAAAAAGAAATACACCACCGATGTTTGCTAAGAATGCCTCGATCACAAAAACGACAGACGAGCAAATCTATCTTCGATCAATCACAAAGGTGAGGGCAAGTGGGAATTTTATTGAACTAGAGACTGCATTTAAAGAGAGGTTACATACAAGAAGATCAAATTCGAACACAATCAAAAGTTTTACGATTCTGTTATTGAAGGCAAGTTCAGATGGTAGCCTAAATTCAGGAATTACGAGCTTCTAATTCACACGAGTTGAAGAAGAACAATGAGATTTGAAGAATGTACAGTTGAGTATGAACGGGTCATCGATCAAGCATCATCCGCATCGCTGCTACCGACTTGTGCTTCGTGACTGACCCAATAATTGTTTCCATCCGGACCCGACACCTTAACCCTGCTCAAGAATGAAGCTCACAAACTTATTTTCACAAATTTCAGATTAGATTAGAATGCTAAAGTTTCTTTCTCCGCATGTCTACTGACCGCTCAAGTACGGATTTTCCTTCCTTGTACTTCTGGGCCTCTTCGTGGGCAGTCTCCTAAAAGAAACCATCAAAACGAATAACAGCAGGAAAAGGAATTTATAAATCATGATAGTTCTAATCATGGTTCATGATCTTACATATTTCCACCCCACTATCGATCCACACCCGACACAGAAAATGTCAGCAACTGTGTGCAGTCCAGTCATCATCGATCTATCTTCACACTCTCCGGAAAATACGTTCACTCTGTAATATGATTGGAGATGCGAATCACATATCTAAAACCAACTAATTGCATGCATATACAGCTCAATGACAAATTTCGTTGAATGAGCTTGCAAATGTGCACTTATTATCCTATTTCAGACTGCATTATCCCCCCACATTCCATACTTTCAGCTAGTTGGGACATAATTTGAGAGACCAAATGAAAAATAAGACTCAGAGACTGAGCGCTGGAAGCTATTGGCGGCAATTCTCTCGTTATATATAAATTCAAGAAAAGAAAGCAGATTTTCATTGAAACGGAAATAGACCAGTGTCGTATGATCAATAAAGCACACATGCAATCGATAAATGTTTCTTGATCATGGGTAAAAACAAACAGAATAGTCTTTCACTATTTCAACATCTCGTCTGTAACTCCCATATCAGACATGGTAAAGGTGTCCAAATATTAAGAAAAACTTACACCTTCTTGAAGAGATACGCCTTCCCGTGCCTGGAGTGGAAAGACTGAATGAAACAGGCAAAACATGTAGTCAGAAATCGCGCTTGTTTTCAAATTTGAAATTAGCAATCAAGAGTTCTTTGACTCCCAATGAAAAGGGAAAATAAGTGGCAATCACAACGACGAAGAACAGAACCAGCCTTAGTTATACTGAACTATTCAATAATCATCATTGTTTCATACCTTGTCGTCAAAATTTTAAAAAGACAGCACAGACTATAACCATCTTTCATTTCATTCTAATTAGAGCATTACGTTCTCTTACATTATATTGCTCGAGACAATACCAACGCACTCATTCGCGGACAAATGCTTCTAAAACTAGATGTGCACATGGACGTAAAGGCGCATTTTAAAGCAATGAACAATGAAAACTATGAAAGCATAATAACCAAAACTCTAACAGCTACACCATACACCACCAATCCATGTCCTCTCTCAGTAGAAAAGAGGATAAGGTTTCAATTAAGTTCTAGCTGTCCTCTTCACTAAAAACTAGAACCAAGTTCTTCCGGCACTCCCGGGCTTCAAGAGAAACAATAAAATGCAGCATCATGTTGGTCCTGGATACAAGTTCCACCTTATGATATAGGATCCAAATGCCTCCCAAAACATCCCTTATCATCAAATCCATATACTTCAACGGACAGACACCCTACTGAACATTCCTCTATTATCTAGATCATAGTCAATCAAGCTCACAAAAAACTATCTAAGAAACTACGACATACTTAACCAGATCTTCTGCTAATAACATTAATCACAAAAGCAGACCAAGTAATAGAGTTGACCAATTACACCGTCAAAGAACATGCACATCATCTCACAAAAAATAAAAATAAAAGGAAACAATTAATCAAGACCCGGATGGAAAATTCAGCAGAAAATCACAAAAAAGGAATAAATTGTTGCTGACTAAAAGATTGTAAAAGATCAAATTAACAACCCTGGAAACTATGTCCTCACAAAGAGCAAGATGGGTCCGGCAGTGCCTGCAGCTGTAGATCTTCCCCTCGAGACTCACCACAAATAGCCTCCCCATGCCTCCACCGCACACCCAGAAAATTCCTCTAGCCACCCAAATCCGAAGCAAGATGAAGATCCAGGAAAAGGGTCGTCGTTAAAATCGAAGAAAAACCAGAAGAAGATTGATTTTTGAAGAAATGAATCGACTGAGAGAGAAAAAAAATACCCAATTGAGAAAGAAAAGGGCAGATGCCTGAAAAGAAAGAGAGAGAATTTCTGGCTGAATATTTTTTACCTTTACCTGGTGTCGTTGGTCTGGTCAAGTCCGAGTAGGATCCTCTCATTTTCTAGTCTCCATTCCCTTCTCTTTCCTCGTATTTAAATAATTACGGTTGAACCATGTTAATATTTTAGGTTAATTTTTTAATAGCCAGAAGAATACAAAAAATGTTTTGTAAGAGAAGGGAAGGAAAAAGAAGAAAATGATAATAGAAGGAGAAAAAATCCTACTCCGATCAAATCTTTGTAGTTGCAAAATGTGGACGGAAATGATTTATCACATTTCACAATTATATCACTGTTTCTGTCATAGTGGAACCTGACAACGTGAAATCTACGGTTCTTTGCCCTTTATTAACAAAATATTTAAGGTTGGTTTTTGCAATAACCTCTGTCGTGTTTTCTCCTTATTCAGAATTACAACTTCGCAGGTATAACGTATGGTTTTCATTTCAAGACAATAGGAGAATTCGAGTTTAAGTGCAAAAAGAGAATAAGACATTTTGTGTATGGTTTTTGTTGGGAATGTCTTAGCGCAAAATTAGAAGTCAAGGATTTCGATCGATTTGATCACAACCTTCATAGACCAGACACATTGATTTAACAACTTAATTATAGTTAAAAGTTACATGTATTGTATGTTTTCATTATGAGAAATGCTAAGGAGACTTAATGGAACTCTTCATTGACTCTCTATCACATTACACTTTAACGTTAATTCTCGTGTCTACATTATAAAACATTGATGTTAAGGAGACTCTCTAAAAACGGAACTCTTTATGGATTCTCTGTCACTTCACACTTTAACGTCAATTCTCGTACCAATATTATAAAACATTGAAAGAGACCATTTAGGAAAAAGGGCCTCCAAGACGAATGGTTCTTCCTTATCATGATCACCATGTATTATTATCATAAAAGAAGCTCAAAGATGTTCACCAAAAAATGAAGCTCAAATATGATATTATTGACCGTATGGTTGTAATGTGAGTTTAGAAAGGTTCATAAAATATCACCCTAGCACATGTACTTACCATGTTTCCCCATATGTTACTAAATTTTGATGGCAAAGTTTCAACTTCTTTGGTATTCTTATATTAACAATTATTGTTGATAACATATGAACTTCTGATCTCTATATATATATATATATATATATATATATTTATTTATATGAAGGTTAGGTATAAAATAGAAACGTATTGCAAGCTCTCATAGATCATTTAGAACTTGTCAATTTAAAATTGGTGTGCTATACCTATTACCTGAAAGGGATTTGACTCATGATTACTCAGGCCTGGCTCTGAGAATTTGGGGTCTTAAGCAAGCCTTCGAAGCAGAGCCCTAAAGTTCTCTGATCCCCGTGCCTTTGTACATTGATATGTATAAAAAAAGAATTTGCTAAATACATGAAAAATTATATTTCTATGTCAAATATCATTAAAAATCAATATTAAAAGAAGAAAGATTTACAAACATTACTTGAATATCACACGTCTCGCGTTTTTAGACGCAAATATACTAATTAAGTTTACATAATCTAATTTTTCAACCAATACTTTTTCAATTGATAAAATAGCTAACTCATTCAAAGGGTTCACCCGTTTAGGGTTTGGTGTGTATAGCAATCTAGGGAGTGCAACAAAAGATGTAAACATATTTGTTTTTCAAGTCAATAAGAACATGTTTGAGTCGCTAGACATTTCACTTTTGATGTACAAAACGGGTTTGCTGTTTTTTATTCTATTAATATATAAAACAATTATATCTTACAAATGTTGGGGTCAGTCGCTCAGCCACAAAGACTCAAAGTCTCTAAACTTCTTATTTGAACAGACACAAGGTTTGCAATATTAATAATATATATAATATGCATATGATTCAATATCTTAGTATATAAGGTATTAGATTTCCACTCATGTGTTCCAGGTTCAAAACTCCCTATTTGTTAATTTATTGTTATAGTTCGAATAGTCCCCTCCTCTTAATAATAATAATAACTTTTAAAAAATTATAGACATAAAATATAAAAATATTGGAGCCCTTCCACAATGGAATCCTAGGCGGCTGCCTATTCCGGCTACCCTCAGGGCAGCATATATTTGTGAAAATATGTATTAGGTAGTTTTATTTATTTAGCTTACTCTTGAACTACCCATTATCAATTTTCTTTTGGGGTCAATTTATCTGCTATTATCGGAGATCAAGAAAGGGTGGGTGGCGAGAGAGATCCACGCTTAATCCTCATTGTGAGGATTCCGAGATTCTCCAATCACATCATTTCATCGTACATCGTGCAGTTAGTTTTCGTCAAGTACTATTTATATTCAATTTTAAATAAAAAAAATTTCAAAAAATTATGACCGCATAATATACGATAAATGGATGTGATTTGATAATCTACAGAATCCTCAGAAAGAGGATCCTACGAGGATCCTCACTCGGTGGGTGGGATGTGATAAGCAAGGTTTAATATAACTGGCCAAAGATCTATTTACATCACATATGTGAATACACTGTGTCAATGATTGGAGATAAGGTGATCCAAGGAGGCTAAAATAGGTCCTTGAAGTTGAACCTACAACTCCACAAAGTCTTAATTTGAACATAAAATAAAGTCCACTGGTTCTTGAACCTAATAAAAGTCCACACCTCCTCCAACACATGGTCCAAAATATGCTCATCGATATGTTCGGCCCTTATTTCAGGGTAAATAATGCAAAGTTACAGTCTTACCAAAAACTTGTTAAAAAACTAAAGTTTCTTTAGATATAAACATTTACAACTCTTATTTCCGATATAAAAACTCACAAAATTATAAACATCCAAATAAAACCTAAATTTAAAAGTGATTGCCATGTAGGAAAGTAATTGACCTGTTAATACAAAATATTTACAACATGTACCACAATATTTAAAATAAATCAATAAATATTATTACTCACCTTAATTACAATGAACAAATAATTTAATGCTTCTTATTACCCCTAATACACACACACACATATATACGTTCAAATGTATATAGTACTACCATAAGCTCAATATATATATATATATATATATATATATATAGTTTACCTATATATATATATAGAGAGTACTACTATACGTTCAAATATATATATATATATATATATATATATATATATATTATGTATGTATGTATGCACAGTACTACATGTCACAGCCCGTCCCGGAATTATTTTATCGAGTACGTGAAATGACGGGATTGCCCTAAAGGTTGCTAAGGTGTGTGACATTTATATTTGGTTTTTATGTTATATCCCTAAGTTTTTGGAAAAATATTTGGAACCTAATTAATTTTATTTTGTGTGGTTGGGGTAGTTGAGGACCACACACATACCTAACCTACCCTCACTCTCTCTCTCCCGTGAACACTCTTTCTCTCCCCTCTCGGTTTTCTTCCCGTGCACTGTGCACATACGGACGAAGTGTGATCTTGGCTAATTCTTCACAGATCGACGTCAAAAAGGTAAGATTCTTGATCCTTGCAACCTTATGAGCATTTTGGTACCAAATTTGGAACTTGTAACCCTCAGATTAGGCGAGAAACCCTAACCCCGAAAATGTGCACTGTTCATGCACACGTAAAACCTTGCATTTCAGGGAATTTCAAGCTCATAGTGAGCTTAAGGAGGTCCTCACGAGTCTCGGGGTACTTCGTTGGTAGAGTTTGGACGTCGGAGGATCGAGATCGAAGGTTTTTAAAGTTTGCCGAGCTATCGAGCTTTCTCAGGTAAAATCTAGTGATTTTCAAGCCTTGAAACTTGTTTAGATGTGTTCTACATGCTTAGAGCTTCATTTTGGTACCAATTTCATGAAAAATGGATGAAAAATGAGAGAGAAACCATAGTTGGAAAATTACCCAGAAACTGACGAACTCACCAGCGGCCGGCGAGTCGCCGGAGAAGATGACAGAATATTCCGTCAGTTTGGACGGAATATTCCTGACGCCGTTTGGTTTTCCATCCGCGTGCCTGGCACGTGACCGCGCTTGGGGGCACGTAGGTCCGTGCCATTCCCTGTGCGTGGGGGCGCGTGACTAGTCCAAAAATTATTTTAAAAATATGGGGATGTTTGTGAGGTTGTGTAGATCACGTTGGTATATTCAAACACCCCAATTGAGCATCGTATGAGAAGTTATTTCGTATTGTTGGTTATGTGCTTTAAATAATGTTATTATAGTTTTTTCGCATATAGGTGAGACCTATCCCGAGGACGAGCGCAATCAAAAGCGTCACGGGGGTTACGACCCTTCGACATACCAGTGAGTGGGCAATTGTTTTCATTATATACCTATATACTTATTGATTTTCCCAGAAATTGAATTTAAATGAAAGTATGTTTTAAAATGCCATGCATAGAATTGATATGAATTATATGAATTGATATATGATGCATATGTATGAAATGATGCGGTGGACGCATAGGTAAGTATCAGGTGAGTTATATTGTGTCGATGATGTGATTTGTGTTGAGAGCTCATAACCTGCACCACCGGTGTTAGTGCTTATGTTGATATTCACCTCCCGCACCGCACGCTCCCTTGGATCCAAGTAGGTGTAAGTCCTGTTGTACAGACCACTTCTGTGGTTCCGACTTGTAGGTGACATGCGATACGTCGCACATCTGTTTGATGAGAGTTGCACTAGAGCGTATTATTACACCAAGTCTTGTCGCACAGACCACTTTTGTGGTTCTGACTCGTGTGCAGGCATAGGTATTAAGCTATATGATTAGCCGTACAGGACCACTGCAGGGTCTCCGGCTGATTTATTATTCTACCTGATAGATATTTGCGTATCCTCACTATGTTTTGATGCATATGGCATGGCATACTTTCATATTATGGATTTTGAACGATGATATGTGGAAATGTTGAGATATATATGTTATATGCTATTTTCTGGGAAAGTATACAGGTTTTACAGTGAGGGGTTATATATGTTGATAAAGGAAATGTTTTGAAAGCTTTGTTTTACTGACCCACTCAACTTTGTTTTACGCCCCTCCAGGTTATCATTAGGAGTGCTTGGTGGTTCACGAGGATTCCCACGGCTGTTCTGACAGACTTCACACATGTAGGACTCACATTCGGGTGTTGTAATTTAGTAATTGTCCTACTTGACTGCATTTAGAATCTTATGCTCTGATTATGTGTATTTCACACTTAAACTCTCGCTAGCATGTCGTTTGGATGGTACTGCTAGTATTCGGCATTTAGTCATTCATAATTCTCTTATCTTATCACTTCCGCATTGCGTTATGGTTACATCACGTTAGTAATGGCCAGCACGCCCTGATTTCCAGGTCGGGGTGTGTCAGTTTGGTATCAGAGCTTAGGTTGCAGTCTTGTATAAATTGTGAATTTTCTAATTATCTTTGGTGTCTTCTATCAGAACTATGCCGACTCGTAGGGATTCACGTTCTTCTTCTGAGCCCAGTTTCCTCAATGTAGCTCAGTTAGGGGAAGCCATAGCCCATGCCTTTCAGACTTCATTTCGTCATCCTCAGAGAACACCCTTGGAGACCGTTTATAATCTGAAGTTGGATCATTTCATTGGTAATGAGGGTCATGAAGGGGCAGAAAAGTGGTTAGACCGTATTGAGAAGACCTACCAGGTGATGCAGAGTCAGTAGAATCTTCCTGCTAGTAGATGGGTCGAGACTACTGCGTGGTTTCTAGGAAAAGAACCCGCAGGTTGGTGGGAAAATGAGACTAAATTTATGACACCTGAAACAGCAACTGATTGGGAAACATTTATAGAGACATTTAAGAGAAGATTCATTCCTCCAGAGTATATTGATCGTAAGAAGCAAGAGTTCACTCAGTTGAAGCAAAAGAAAATGTCAGCGAATGAGTACTATAGGAAATTTACAGACTTATCTCGCTATGATCCAGAAGTGGCTGTTAATCAGGTGGAAATGCTTCGTCGCTTTAAGTTGGGAACAAAGAAGAAATGGCGGACACTTGCCAGTGCTATTCCTTGCACCACTTGTCATGAGTTTTCTGAGATTTTGGTTCGGATTGAGGACTCCGAAAACTTGCCTAGTGAAAGTGAAGAAGAGGAAGATAAGAATGGTGATAATCAGAGAAGAGATGATAGGGGTAGAGGTACCTTGACTTCAGGACCCCATAAGACCCAGAATTTCAAGAAAAGTGGATCGAGCTCAAGTTCTTCTAGTGGAGGATTTAGTGCTACAGGCCCGAGGAGAGGTGGAAGATTTACTAGTGGACCCAGGTTTCAGAGGCAGAGAGATTTTGGTGGTGCCGGTGGTTCAGGTCCTCCACTATGCCGTTGTTGTAATTCCAGACATTATGGGAAATGCAGGAGAGGTAGCGGTGCTTGCTATACATGTGGACAGACAGGCCATAGAGCTGCACAGTGTCCCCAGAGTCAGCAGAGGCCTCCTCCAGCGCCGATTCAGCAGAATCCTATAGCAGGCAGTTATGGTCAGATGAGTCAGGGTGGTGCTGCTTACCACTACCAGGGTGATGCTGCTCCCTATGCTTCAGGACAATATCAGTATTCCCAGGATCCTTATTTTCAGAGTGGGTATTCCCAAAATCCTGGAGGTTATACTTCTTATCCTTCTATGCCAGCTAGCGGATCTCAGTGGTATCAGGGAGGTCAGTCCCAGCAGGGAGAGGTTGCTGCTAGTAGTGCAGGACTATCTAGGCAGTCTGGCCAGGCAGGACAGGGACGTAGTTCTCAGGGGCGAGATAATCAAAGTAACAGAGGTCGTGGAGGACGACAACAAACCCAGGGATGTGTTAACAACATATCACTGCAAGATGCTCAGAACCATCCGGACTTGATTATGGGTACGTTAAACATCCTCGGTCACTTTGCTAGAGTTTTGATTGATTGTGGTGCTACGCACTCTGTGATTTCTCATACATTTGCTTAAATGACACAACCTCATCCTACACCTCTAGGATTTGAATTAGAGTTTGCTATGCCTAGAGGGGACATATGTCATGTTGATAGTGTTTATCCAGGGTGTCCAGTGATGATAGATGATGTAGCTATGCCAGCTAATCTTATCCCGTTAGATATTGTGGATTTTGATGTGATTTTAGGGGCAGATTGGTTGCATTATAATCGTGCCCATATAGATTGTTACGGGAAATCAGTCACTTTTCATCGTCATGGACTACCTGAGGTTATGTTTGTGGGTGAGAGAAGTGGGGTGAGGCATGGTGTTATTTCTGCCATGAAGGCAAAGAAGTTGTTATCGAAAGGTTGTCAAGGATAGTTAGCACATGTGGTGTTAAATGATGTTACTCCTAGTAGCGTGGAGGAAGTTGGAGTAGTCAGGCATTATCCTGATGTATTTCCTGACGATTTACCTGGATTGCCGCCAGACAGAGATGTGGAGTTTTCTATTGATTTGCTTCCAGGTACGAACCCTATATCTTTGACTCCATATAGAATAGCTCCGGCTGAATTGAGAGAGTTAAAAATTCAGTTGCAGGAATTAATTGATAAAGGTTTTATTCAACCTAGTACTTCACCTTGGGGAGCCCCAGTGTTGTTTGTGAGAAAGAAAGATGGAACTCTGAGATTATGTATTGATTACAGGCAGCTGAATCGGGTAATGATTAAAAACCGTTATCCACTGCCTCGTATTGATGATTTGTTTGATCAGCTTAAAGGTGCATGTGTATTTTCTAAGATTGATTTGAGATCGGGCTACTATCAATTGAATATTAAAGATGAGGATGTCCCTAAAACGGCTTTTAGGACCCGTTATGGACATTATGAGTTTTTGGTGATGCCATTTGGATTGACTAATGCACCAGCAGCTTTTATGAGGTTGATGAATGAAGTATTCCAGCAATATCTTGATATGTTTGTCATTGTTTTCGTTGATGATATTCTGGTATATTCTAAATCGAAAACAGAGCATATTCGACATCTTCATTTGGTGTTAGAGAAATTGAGGGAGCATCGTTTGTATGCCAAGTTTAGTAAATGCCAGTTTTGGTTGAATCAAGTGGCATTTTTGGGGCATGTTGTATCGGCACAAGGAATTCAAGTAGACCTTCAAAAGATTGCAGCAGTGGAAAATTGGGAGCAACCACGAACCATCACTGAGGTACGGAGTTTCCTTGGTCTAGCAGGGTACTATCGACGATTTGTTCAAGATTTTTTTATGATTGCTTTACCACTAACAAGGTTAACCAGGAAGGATGTTAAGTTCGAGTGGGATGATAATTGTGAGCAACGTTTCCAGCGGTTGAAGTATTGTCTCACTCATGCACCTGTATTGGTACTTCCTGATGATAGTGGCAATTTTGAGATTTACAGTGATGCTTCATTAAATGGTTTGGGATGTATTTTGATGCAGCATAATAGAGTGATTGCCTATGCTTCTCGGCAGTTGAAGATTCATGAAAGGAATTATCATACTCACGACCTTGAGTTAGCAGCTATTGTCTTTGCTTTGAAGATTTGGAGGCATTATCTCTATGGTGAGAAATGTAAGATCTTCACAGATCATAAGAGTCTTCAGTATCTTTTTACTCAGCATGATCTTAACCTTCGTCAGCGAAGATGGTTGGAGTTACTAAGTGATTATGACTGCACGATTGAGTATCATCCTGGTCGTGCAAATGTTGTAGTTGATGCACTGAGTAGGAAACCTCAAGGCCTACTTAATGCTTTGTATGCTTGTCGTGTTCCTCTTCTTGCAGATTTGAGGTCTACTAGAGTAAAGTTGGAAATGAAAGATCGAAGGGAAGCATTTCTTGCCAGTTTCCAAGTCAGGCCAATGTTGGTTGATCGTGTACGTGAAGC
Source organism: Heteromeles arbutifolia (assembly GCA_024362995.1). Classification (NCBI taxonomy): domain Eukaryota; kingdom Viridiplantae; phylum Streptophyta; class Magnoliopsida; order Rosales; family Rosaceae; genus Heteromeles; species Heteromeles arbutifolia. The sequence goes on along the minus strand of JANCRC010000018.1, from coordinate 6,770,532 downwards.
CCAGGTGAATGATGAGGAATCTCAGGATATAATTGAGGCTGTTGAGAGAGGTAAGAAGAAAGATTTCAGAATCAGACGGTATGCTTATGTAAGAGAATAGGATGTATGTGCCTAATAATGAGGAATTAAAGAAGGGAATTTTGGATAAAGCACATTGTTCGGCTTATGCCATGCATCCAGGAGGAACTAAGATGTATCATACCATTCGATCATTTTATTATTGGCCGGGTATGAAAAGGGAGATTGCAGAATATGTAAGTAGGTGTATTGTCTGTCAACAGGTTAAAGCAGAAAGGAAAAAGCCGTTTGGGTTGATGCAGCCGCTTCCCGTTCCTCAGTGGAAGTGGGAGAATATCACTATGGATTTTGTGTATAAGCTTCCACGTACGCAGAATGGTTTTGATGGTGTTTGGGTGGTCGTAGATCGGCTTACCAAGTCAGCGCACTTCATTCCCGTGAGGGAGAAGTATCCTCTGAACAAGTTGGCTAAATTGTTCATTAGGATGATTGTGAAGTATCATTGAGTTCCAGTGAGTATTATTTCTAATCGAGACCCAAGATTTACTTCTAAGTTTTGGGTGGCTTTTCAAGAAGCTCTGGGTACGAGATTGCTTTACAGCACTGCTTATCATCCTCAAACAGATGGTTAATCTGAGAGGACCATTCAGACATTGGAAGATATACTAAGATCTTCAGTGTTGCAGTTTGGTGATTCTTGGCATGATCGCTTGGATTTGATGGAATTTTCCTACAATAATAGTTTTCATTCGAGTATTAGTATGGCACCTTTTGAGTGTAGAGCTTGTCGTACACCTTTGCGTTGGTCAGAGGTAGGTGAACGAGCTTTGGTGGGCCCTGAGATAGTGGAGGAGACTACTCAGAATGTTCAGGTGATTAAGTCTAACTTGAAAGCGGCCCAAGATCGACAAAAGAGTTTGGCGGATAGACATGCCACTGATCGGGTTTATAATGTGGGTGATTTGGTATTTTTGAAATTATCACCTTGGAGAGGTATGGTACGATTTGGAAAAAGAGACAAGTTAAGTCCTAGGTACATAGGACCTTATGTGATCATTGAAAAGATTGGTGAAGTTGCCTACAGATTAGTGTTGCCTCCAGAGTTATCCAAGGTGCATAATGTGTTTCATGTCTCGATTTTTTGACATTATGTTTCAGATCATTCACATGTGATTCCTCCTCAACCTTTGGAGATTAATCCGGATTTGACGTATGATGAGGAACCAGTGACTATCTTGGATTGGAAAGACAAGGTTTTAAAGAATAAGACAGTGAGCTTGGTGAAAGTATTGTGGAGGAACCACTCGGTAGAAGAAGCTACTTGGGAGACTGAAGATCGAATGAGAGATATGTATCCGAGGTTGTTCTATGAGTATTAGTGGTTTGATTGGTTGTGTGAATTTTGAGGACGAAATTCTATAAGGAGGGTAGATTGTCACAGCCCGTCCCAGAATTATTTTATCGAGGACGTGAAATGACGGGATTGCCCTAAAGGTTGCTAAGGTGTGTGACATTTATATTTGGTTTTTATGTTATATCCCTAAGTTTTTGGAAAAATATTTGGAACCTAATTAATTTTATTTTGTGTGGTTGGGGTAGTAGAGGACCACACACATACCTAACCTACCTTCATTCTCTCTCTTTCTCCCGTGAACACTCTTTCTCTCCCCTCTCGGTTTTCTTCCCGTGCACTGTGCACATACGGATGAAGTGTGATCTTGGCTAATTCTTCACAGATCGACGTCAAAAAGGTAAGATTATTTATCCTTGCAACCTTATAAGCATTTTGGTACCAAATTTGGAACTTGTAACCCTTGGATTAGGCAAGAAACCCTAACCCCGAAAATGTGCACTGTTCATGCACACATAAAACCTTGCATTTCAGGGAATTTCAAGCTCATAGTGAGCTTAAGAAGGTCCTCATGAGTCTAGGGGTACTTCGTTGGTAGAGTTTAGACGTCGGAGGACCGAGATCGAAGGTTTTTAAAGTTTACCGAGCTATCGAGCTTTCTCAGGTAAAATCTAGTGATTTTCAAGCCTTGAAACTTGTTTAGATGTGTTCTACATGCTTAGAGCTTCATTTTGGTACCAATTTCATGAAAAATGGATGAAAAATGAGTGAGAAACCATAGTTGAAAAATTACCCAGAAACCGGCGAACTCATCGGCGGTCGGCGAGTCGTCGGAGAAGATGACGGAATATTCCGTCAGTTTGGATGGAATATTCCTGACGCCGTTTGGTTTTCCGTCCGTGTGCCTGGCACGTGACCGCGCGTGGGGGCGCTTAGGTCCGTGCCATTCCCTGCGCGTGGGGGCGCGTGACTAGTCCAAAAATTATTTTAAAAATATGGGGATGTTTGTGAGGTTGTGTAGATCACGTTGGTATATTCAAACACCCCAATTGAGCATCGTATGAGAAGTTATTTCTTATTGTTGGTTATGTGCTTTAAATAACGTTATTATAGTTGTTTCGCATATAGGTGAGACCTATCCCGAGGACGAGCGCAATCAAAGGCGTCACGGGGGTTACGACCCTTCGACATACCAGTGAGTGGGCAGTTGTTTTCATTATATACCTATATACTTACTGATTTTCCCAGAAATTGAATTTAAATGAAAGTATGTTTTAAAATGCCATGCATAGAATTGATATGAATTATATGAATTGATATATGATGCATATGTATGAAATGATGCGGTGGACGCACAGGTAAGTATCAGGTGAGTTATATTGTATCAATGATGTGATTTGTGTTGAGAGCTCATAACCTGCACCACCGGTGTTAGTGCTTATGTTGATATTCACCTCCCGCACCGCACGCTCCCTTGGATCCAAGTAAGTGTAAGTCTTGTCGTACAGACCACTTTTGTGGTTCCGACTCGTAGGTGACCTGCGATACGTCGCACAGCTGTTTGATGAGAGTTGCACTAGAGCGTATTATTACACCAAGTCTTGTCGTACAAACCACTTTTGTGGTTCCGACTCGTGTGCAGGCATAGGTATTAAGCTATATGATTAGCCATACAGGACCACTGCAAGGTCTTCGGCTGATTTATTATTCTACCTGATATATATTTGCATATCCTCACTATGTTTTGATGCATATGGCATGGCATACTTTCATAGTATGGATTTTGAACGATGATTTGTGGAAATGTTGAGATATATATGTTATATGCTATTTTCTGGGAAAGTATACAGGTTTTACAGTGAGGGGTTATATATGTTGATAAAGGAAATGTTTTGAAAGCTTTGTTTTACTGACCCACTCAACTTTGTTTTATGCCCCTCCAGGTTATAGTTAGGAGTGCTTGGTGGTTCACGAGGATTCCCACGGCTGTTCTGACAGACTTCACACATGTAGGACTCACATTCGGGTGTTGTAATTTAGTAATTGTCCTACTTGACTGCATTTAGAATCTTATGCTCTGATTATGTATATTTCACACTTAAACTCTCGCTAGCATGTCATTTGGATGGTACTGCTAGTATTCGGCTTTTAGTCATTCATAATTCTTTTATCTTATCGCTTCTGCATTGCGTTATGGTTAAGTCACGTTAGTGATGGCCAGCATGCCCTGATTTCCAGGTCGGGGTGTGTCACTACATATATGATCAAACATATTATACTAATTAATCTACCTATATGTAAATTTATGATGAGCAAATATTATATATTTTGTAGGTATTTTATTTGGTATGTATCATCATATATGTTGGGCACATTTTATTATTATATGTACAAAATAATAGGTAAAATAGTATTGAATAAAGTAATAATATTTTTTTTTATGTAGGTACATTATTTTGCATACATTGAGTTTGCTTTATTATGTAGGTAAATTATTTTGCATGTATTTTACATATAGTGGGGAAATTATTTTGCTTTTTTTAAGCAATCTAACATTTTAAAAGTCGAATAGTAGGTGCACTGAATCAAATAACATTTTTTGTAGGTAAATTATTTTGTATGAATTTTTACGTATACCAGGCATTTTTTTTGTTATATATATGTGTGTGAAATAATTTACCTACATTTATATGTAAAATATAATTAGTTAACTTAACTAAGCATATATTATTACATATATTAAGCATGTTTTGTTGTTATTATATATCAAGCAATAAATTTATTATTTATTATTTTCATAAAATCATTAATTCTCCCTTACAATTTGTATGGAACTAATTGTGTACATCAAATGACACACCCTGACCCAAATATCGGGACGTGCTGGCCGTCACGTGAGCGTGACGTAGCCATGTGCACAGTGCGGAAAATTATATAAAGATAATAAGTACTAAAATAACATAACCATTGATAAAAGATCATTGTAAAGTGTGAAGGACAAAAACATAATTTACAAGGTTCGAGCATCCTAGGTGCAGTCCAGAATGACTTAACAGAATAACCAGAATATTTACACGGATAGTGCACTGTCAGATTTGCCTTGAAACCTCGCTTGCCACCAATGCTATCTAATACCTGGAGGGGCGCAAAACAAAAGCGTGTGTGGGCAAAAACAAAAGCGTGTGTGGGCAAAAACAAAGCTTTTCCAAAATCACTTCGATATAAAAGTTATAACCCCTCTCTGTAAAATGTATATACTTCCTAGAAAAATATATACGTACTCATGCTGAAAACCAACATTCAAATATTGCCATGTCCGAATAAACCATATCCAATATCAAAGCATGCAGCAAATATCATCAAAATCAATCAGGTAATATCTCAATGCATAACATGCCGGCAATGCATATAAGTCAGTCGGAGTCACCTATCGTGACTTGTACGGCTGAATCTATGGCTCCTCAAATAAATCCTCAATCCAAACTCTCAATCAATAACCTACACCCAAGTCGGAACCCCCTTGTAGTGGTCTGTACGATAAGCTGGGTATATAAAGATGCTCTGTGCTACAGTCACGTGAAGGCTGGCGATGAATCGCAGGTCACCTACAAGTCGGAACCACCTATAGTGGTCTGTACGACAGGCTGGAACCTGCCTTGGATCCAAGGTGAACGTACGGTACGAGAGGTGAATGATCATGTGAAAGCTAAGCCCTACTCTGGCAGAGCATAAACCCCGATGTGCAGGTAAATGAGCCATATGCTAATCTCACCAATATCACCATAATCATCATAACAAAAATACATACTCACCTGACTTACCTGGCGTCCGTAGTGCCACAACACATAATCGCATAAACATAGCAATAAATATATATGGCATTCGACATGGCATTCAATTTCATAAAATCATTCAAAACATATTTCTGGGAATCAGCCAAGTGTGTGTGTGTGTGTGTGTATATATATATACTGAAAACAAAAGCCCACTCACTGATAAGTAGACGGGTGGTAGCCCCCAAGCCTCCCGTGACTGCGCTCGTCCTCAGGATAAATCTCACCTATATGCGAAACAACTATACAATCGTTAATTACGCACAGAACCAAACTTAGGTAATAACTTCTCATACATTGCTCAATTGGGGTGTTTGAATATACCAACACACTCTACTCAAACCCACAAACACCCCCATATTTTTAGAAAAATTTTCTGAAGCCCCACGCGCCCTTACGTGCCCGCCAAGGGATGGCAACACACGCCGCCCATGCGCGGTCACGTGCCGTGCATGCTGACAGAAAGCCTAACACCGTTAGAGAATATTCCGTTAAATCTCCAGAATATTTCGTTAAGGTTAACTGACGCCGTTACCTCCGTTAGGAATATTCCATCAAAGTTGACGGAATATTCCGTCATCTTCTTCGCCAGTTCATCGGCGACCGGCGCCGGTGCCGCTGTGTCGTCGGAAACTGGGTAAAACTCCCAACGTCCAAAATCCACCAAAATTGTTCTCCGAGCTTCGTGAGAAGGTTCTAAGACTCCCAGTGGTCTTAGAATTCCCTAAAACTCCCTGGTTTACGAGCACATGAACAGTACCATCGACGAAGCTTCATGGATCCAAGGGTTTTTCGAAGGTCTCACGCTAGACCAAGGGTACCATTGAACTCGCAAGGTTGCAAGGAGGATGATGAAGATGTTTACAGGTACGATCTGTGTCCCGAGAGATGAGATGTATGCTTGTCCGTACGTTTGCAAAGAAAATGGGAGAAGACTCGAGAAAAATGAGAGAGACAGACAGACAGAAATGATGCACGTGTGCATGTGAGTGTATGTGTGTTTGGTTCTTATCCAATCCCAACTAAACAAAACCAAATTATTAGGCTTAGTTTCACTTGAGTCCAAACATATGGAAGGAAATCCAATTGGCCCAAAACATAGCCCAATCACACACACAATCACTAACGATTAAGGGTAAAAACGTCATTTCACGTCCTTGATACGAACATCTTGGGACGGGCTGTTACATCAAACATTCACATAGGGGTGTTTTGGGCATCGAAATTTTTTAAATGTGTAAAGTCAAATATAATTAATGAATTTGTTGATGTGGAATCTAGTCAATGGGTTTTATTTGAGTAAAAAACTTATGATGAGTTTTATGTGGAGAAAATTAAATTTCAAGGGCTAAAGTCATATTTTCAGAAAAATTAATAGTCTCACATATGTTAGTATGTTACAAACTTTTACCACACATACGCCAAACAAAGTTTTTTGTTCAAACGATATTCAAAACTAATTGGAAGGTGAATTCAGACGAACTTTGATACAAGAAGCCAAGTTGGTTACACCCAACATGTCAGGCGTTTCTTCTTCGTCTTTTTTTTTTCTTATTGATAAATTGTTCACAATGACGTCCGTGATAAATGACAATCTGATTATCTGTGTTTCTCCACAATTATACATTTGTAAAATCAAAGCATTATGAGTTTATAAGTGTACAAAATCACGTCACAATTCGCATAAATATAGCAATTAAATATATGATAAAGAGCTAAGGAGGGCCATATATATATAGGTGATAAGGGTACTCTTAATCTTAGTCTTGGACTCTTTGGCTAGAGAGGAATAGACTGATACAATTAAGCTTGATTTCTTTTCTTTTAATTATCTTATTTGTTAAAGGTAAGAAGAAAACTGATAGGTCCCTTTCCTGTGACAGCAGCTTGGATTCCAAAAATGAGGAAGACGACCATGGCAAGACGGGCATGCTTGATCTCAGCCAGTTGAAGCCTTTCAAATTCATCGGGGTCGGAGGCCAAACCCAACGGGTCGAAGAACTTGCCACCCGGGTACAGCCTCTTCTCCGGGTCAAGCTCGGCATTCCTCTGGAACTCGATGTAGCCAATCACCAACACCTCGATCCATATCAATGTGGTGATGGAGAAGGGAAGTGGAAGGCCAAGGTAGGACGATCCTTCGATCAACTCAACCTGTTGAGTCAGTCAAAAGAAAATTAGCCGCCGAGTTAACAATTTACTGTAATATTACGTGATGAGTGTTGTAAACATAATAAGATAAATCTCCGGCTGTGGGACAAACTTTCTCGGATTATCATGAGCACTAATAGGTTAAGTAAATTAATGTGTGAGATGTATAGAACAAACTTGGAATTTGGAATGGTGTGGCTATCATTTTCAGTGTCTCTATCATCACATTCATCGTCAATAAGGACCTTACCTTAGGAGTTAGGACCATCATATGTTTTTTGCATGGATTATAATAAGACACGACGACGAAAACGCTGTGCCAGATATATGTATATACTCAGCTCCTTATATAATACTTACAAAATACGAGATACGGCATATATGTCATAAATACAAATTTTAAAAAATGCATTTCCAGGACAAATAAGGAGAAAAAGCTTCAATGGGCACATGCACATCTTTATCTTTATCCACTCTTGAATGTTTTCTATCTAGAATCTACGTATAAAATAGAAGAAATATTAAAATACAATTTTTAATCAACAAAGACAAAAGTTATTTTTATATTTCTTTTTGTCACATATTCAGAAAGCTGGGCTACTGTGGCATCAATATTATCTCAATTTAACCACTTATTGCTAAATATTGGTTTTATTAAAAAAAACCTCAGTGTTTGTTAGGAGTGGAACCATCCACTAATACATTGTATTTTATTTTTCTTAATTTTGCAATTAACAATTCATTCCTATATTATTGAAAACTATTTTATACTAAAAGCCTACTAACAAAAAGGTATATGCGCATATTAAATATCTTTATATAGCTGAAAACAGCTGGGCCACTGCCACACATATATTGTTCCAATTTAACCACTTATTGCTAAATATTGGTTTTATTATAAAAACCTCAATGTTTGTTAGGAGTGGAACCATCAACTAATACATTGTATTATTTTTCTTAATTTTGCAATTAACAATTCATTCGTATATTATTGAAACTATTTTATACTAAAACCCTACTAACAAAAAGGTATATGCGCACATTAAATATCTTTATATAGCTGAAAAATTCGTCAATTTTGACTCTATAGTTGATGAAAAAATCAAATGAAATAAATTACATTAGATTATTTTATCTGTTATCAACATAGATGAAAGATTTGAACTTTGGTGTTTTTTATTTCTTAAGTTCTTGATAACTGTTTTGTACGTATAAACTCTATGATTTACATACAGTGTACATGTATTAAGCAGGCAACTGGGTTGGTTTCGTATTGTTGTACTTTGAAAAAAAACTGATTCTGTTGTGATGTGAGAATAAACTTATTTTTTCTGCTTCACGGTTTTAGCTTTTTTTCACCTAAAACTGTGAAAATAAGCTGTTTTTAAGTGTTTACCAAACACCTTTTTGAACTCAGCTTTTTTTTTATACCTACTTTTTATAAAAGCACCTCAGTATCAAACTAGTACGCACTAGCTAAACATTTTCATTAGAATCCTAAAACTAAAAAAAAAATTGGAATAATCAAATTAATGAAACTTAATTTAGCATGTGATGCACATACGATGTATTTTAGATTAATTAATTAACCTTTCCAGCGTCTTGCCATGCAACACCAGTGAGTCCCTCAACGGCAAGAGCACCAAGCGCTCCCAGCATGGCCCACCTCCCGTGAATCAGCTCGCACTCCCTGAACCTCTGCAGCCCAAAAACCTCCGTGTACGGCTGAAAAGGCGTCGGATTCATCTCCACGGTCTCGATCCTTGTCCCGATGATGTCACCCGCCACATTCTTGGCCAGGTTCTGGTCGAGCCCGTCGTAATCGAACTGCAAGTACTCGGCGGGCTTCCCCAACCCAAAGGGGTCGAACCCGCGGTCCCCGGGCAGAGACCCGTCAAGCCACTCTGGCGGTTCAACGCCCGGAAACCATACCAGTCGTTCGCCGTCGTCAAACTTTTTTTGCTTTTGCTTTGGCTGTGCAGATGGTGGTGACTTCTTGGTGCCGAAGCTGAAGCCTCCGAAGCCGCCAAGGCGGGCTTGGAAGCGTCCGAAACTGGGCTCTGGGGTTCGGAGTTGGGATCCAAAGAAGTGGGAGGTAACGGTGGCTGTGGCGGCAGTCATTGTCTCAAAAATGGAGGAGAGTGGGGTGGTGGGGTGGGACTGTAAGTGGAGAGCTATATAGTGTAAAAATAGTGGGAATTTTGTGAAGGATGTGTGTGAAATGTGAATGTTTAATTTTAGGCCTTACCTTTTGGCAAAGCCTTATCTTTTTTTTTTTTCGTGGAAATTGCAAAGCCTTATCTTTTGGATATGTATGTACGATGTAATTTATGTAGGTGTGGGGTAATGCCTTCATCATCAGTCTCAATCCTCGTAAAAAGGATTGTGATTCTTTCTGGATCTCATACTTTGAAGTTCATAGATTGAGAAATCTGAACTGCATAATATAATATGAACGATCTGAATTTCTTGATTCGTAGGCTCTAGAGTGAGATTCAGAAATGATCTCAATCTAAATATGCACAAGTATTTTAGTCTTTGACCCCACACAATGTATAGTTTTATCATAGAATTGTCATGTTACACTATCAACCTATAATATACAAATGTCTCAATCTGTGGTTCAATATGTGATTTATATTCACCGCCTAGCACTATAAACATTTTGAGGTGGTAACATAGCTAGTTAGAGTAAGATCTCTTCATAGTAGCTCGAAAAACGGAAAAATTCTTTAATGTAACTATCACATCATCACGCGATAGTATTAATTTACTTATATTATAATATGTAAATTTTTTTACTAGTACTAACTTTAAGTAAATGACATATTAATTACATTATTCATGTATATTATAATACATAAATTAATAACACCACATAATATTTCACCATCACCATATATTTTCTCCAATAAATGGGAGCAATGTGCTTCTTAAATTCATTGTAATTGTGGTAAGAGTGCTTCTTAAATTCTTAAACTCATTATTTTCTCAAATAATGAAGCCAAAGCCCAATAAAATAAAGGCCTTGAGAGTTGGAAACCACCCATGTATGATCCCAACTCCCAAAATCAGGTCCGAATCCGACTTTAGGCCATGAAAGTCCAATGACAGATGGACAAAAGTTTCCATGCATTCATCTATTTCGAAAGGAAACATGTAAGAGTTTGTAAGTATTTATTTATATATTAAGATTTTAAGTTTGATTCCGTTGTTGTTGTTGTTTTTTTTTTTTTTAGTACATTGATATTTTTGCATTATGAGGAGGAGGAGGTCAGCAAATCCACACAATAAGCAGCCTAATTTGGTATCGAATTCGTTATCTACGAGATTTAAACCTAAAACTCTCACTTTCAAATGAAGAAGAATACCACCAGACCGTAATACTGAGTAGCGATTATGTTGTTATTGTATAATATAAAAGTAAGAAATAGAAGAGAAATTCTACCCGAGTAAAGACCTATAACTCATGACGTTAGGTAAAATATTGCTTTGCATAAAACCAAATAGGATTGATGTGATCTAGCCTTCTAGGGTACACTTTGAATACATCATTCCTAATAGACAGACATGACATAATAACTCTCACCATTTAATTATTAAGAAATTTTTATGTACGACAATCATACAAAATAAACCATTCAACTTACCAATAAATATCAAAGTTGTACACACAATACCAAATGATACAGGCTTTAGATTTGCTGTCTCCTTTTTATGTGTCTCTTTACTAATATTGTGACATGTTTTTTTGAGGCTATCCAATCGAAACCCATCAATTATCTTGTATGTATGTGTATGCATGTAGCATGACCAGAGCTCAAAAAAACAAAAACAAAATTATAAAAAAAAAAAAGTTCACCAAAAAAAAAAGAAAAAAGAAAAAAAGGAAATCAAATGTTCAACTAGCGCAGTGGTTCCAGACGTGTCAGCTGCTAGAGTTCACAGACATATCTTCTTGGCATCTCTCTCTCTCGATGGACCTGATGACTTCCCACAAATATCTCTCTACTTTTTTTGTCTTTGGTTTCTTAGCTTGAACTTGCTTTAGTCACACTACTCTCTCTCTCTCTCTCTCTGTCCTTTCCCCTGTTGCGTTCCCCTTCTCTCCAAAACCAAAAGGTATGCGATTCTTCCATTTTCTTTTACTTTTCTCCCAGATTAAATTATAAATTTTTATTATTTTTGCTCATATATTCAGTCTGCTGATCATTTGTTTCCATAATTCACTTGCCTGTTGACAATTTCAACCATCTGGGTTGGTGATCATTCTATTTTTCTTCCTAGTTGTTTTATTTCTTTGATTTGGTATTGATAATTCTGCTTGGCTGCTGAGAAAATATAGAAATTTTTACTCTTCTGTCAGTAGTATAACTTGCCTAAATTTCCTGGAAAGTTGAACTGTATGGTTTGACTTCTCAGATTCAGCAATGGTTTTATTAGGGTTAGAATTTAATGTTCATAAAGCATGGTATCATAACTTTTGATAACTCGAAGAACATCCTCAAAAGAAAAAGGAAAAGATTAATAACTTGATGAAAAGTCATAATTAAGGTAAAGATTAGTAGTTTGATTAAAGAGAAGTGTTTTTAGCACTTCAAAAATATTATTTGCACTCCTTCCCTCTGTATTTTCTGTGCACTAGGTTGTAGTGCTTGATGACATTTTACGAGGGCGAATAGCAGCTCCCTGATTATTATCCATAATTAGTATATTTTTTTAGGGTAATATGCCCGTTTTGCGGCCTGAATTTTCACCCTAGCGTAAAATTAGGGCTTGAATTTCTTTTTGGCCAGTTCCGTACTTCTTCAAGGGAAATGATTTTCACACACCCCATGGCCAAAACATAAAGAAGGGTTTGTAGGGGGAGAAATGGATTGTGAAAATCATTTCCCTTTTTTTTGAATAGGCCAATGTAGGGCGTACAACAACTCTTTTGGACGTCATCTATTATTCCGTCCAAAATGTCATGTTCACAGGTTTCATCCATTGTTACTACAATATCTGTTTTCTTTCCGTTGGACTGGGCAGTGGTGTTTTAATCGAATTGTATGTTTCCAGAAATCAGTCTGTTGAGAATGAAGGCTTCCAAAGGCAAAGGACCTGTGAGGAAGGACAAGAAAGAAGTATTAAAGCCTGTCGAGGAAGTGTAATTTTCTTTAATCGAAATTCTCTATATGAACTACTTTCTTGAGTGAAACTTTAGATTAATAATTAGTGAGGCAGTGTCAGATGTGAGTCTTAAATAGCTTTCCTTGAAACGTAATATTATGTTTAATTTTCTTCAATTCAGAAAGGTGGGAAAACGAAAGGCGGCTATTGAGGCTGACAAGAGCCGCCGAAAACTTGCCAAGAATGCAAAATTGGGCAAGAAGGACCCCAATAAACCAAAGAGACCTGCGAGCGCTTTCTTTGTTTTTCTGTAAGTACTCTCTTTATATGAGATGGGCGAGGGAAACATGTTAAGACTTTTACATGAATCTTATAATAAGTTGCTGTTTAATTAATTAATGTAGAGAAGAGTTCAGGACGGTTTACAAGAAAGAGCATCCAAATGTGAAAGCTGTGTCAGCTGTAAGCAGCTACCATCCTTTATGTTTCATTTAGTAGAGAGTTGTTTTTTTTAGTTTGGTAGGTATTTAATCTTTAGTTGGATATTGATGAGATTACTGGATGCTTGAATGAAGGTGGGGAAAGCTGGCGGAGAAAAGTGGAAATCTATGTCACCTGCGGTAAGTCTATACTGTATAGGTATACTGTAGTATCCTCTGAAAGTAACGGTATCGGGATGTATGGAGGATGATATAATGTGCTCTCACTGGACCTAGCTATGCACAAAGCAATTTGATGGCTATGGAAATTTGTTGTGTGTCATAGCCATTGTCATTCAGGTAAATGGCTTTGTAGTTGTAGCCTGCCTGATGAACTTAAAGGGCAGAAGTGTCGAACGGTGAATTTTCATCTTCGATTGTGTACCAAGTTGGTAATTTAGCACAATATTAAAATAGTCAGTGAGGAAAGGATATATAAGTTCTTAGTTTCTGTAAGCTTAATTCTCTTTTTGTAGATTCAGTCGAGGTCACAATTGATTGGTCCCATGCATTTATTGTCTAATTTCTTTTTTACTGGGCGGGCATTGGTAGGAGAAAGCTCCATATGAAGCTAAAGCAGCAAAAAGGAAAACGGAGTATGAAAAACTTATGAAAGCTTACAATAACAAAGAGGTATAAATGGACTTGCACGTTAATAGAAACAAACCCTTCATCCTTTCTCTATCTTTAGTTTCTGATTGTCACGTCTTCTATCAGGATGAGACGGAGGATGACGAGGAAGAAGTTGCTGAGAAGTCAAAACCCATTGCGAAGATTGTTGAAGAAGAAGAGAGTGCCGAGGTAATCTTCGAAGCTATATATGAATCCTTGCACGGCTGCGCTGTACTATTGCTTGCTTTGTTCAGTCTTTGATACTTTCATATCTTGCATGCATTCTGATCTTTCATCTTATGCTATCAAGATCTTATAATATCAGAAAGTTCAAACGTATGAGCTGCATTTTATTATAAAAATGACATGTAAAATCAACTGCAATTTCTGTTGTGAACAAGTAGTTCATGTTTGCAGTGAGTCAGTTAGATACAGTTTTTACCTGAAAAAAAAATTGAATTGCTCCTACTTTTAATCGGAAAAAAAAAAAACATTAATTGCTCCTACGGTCCTACTATATACTCTACTAGATTGTCAAAATGGGATTCATGAGGTTCATCTTATATTTGGAAATCATTTGTTCCCTTGTTCATACTTGACTAATTAGGATTGCTTTCATCACGGGGGTTTCTCTGATCATGTTAACATAAATTGGAATTTTCAAATTGCAGGAAGACGATGAAGAAGATGATGACGACGATGAAGACGAAGACTGATCTGGCGTGCCATGTTGATCCATAATCACTCCCATGGGATGGGACTTGTACTATGACACCTTTCACTTATGTTAAATATGCTTGTTTATTTGAGAGGGAAGCATCAAGCATGCCGAGCCCTTGCATCTTCTAAGTAGCCTTTCTAGGTTACATCATCTATATGTACCTTGACCACCATTGTTGTATATATCGTGTTTAAACCGTGTTCATTGGCCGTGCAGGATATGATATCTATGTTCTTCTATTTACTAAATTAGAGATGAATGGGTTGATCTTTGATATGGAAGGTGGAAGCGATTAAGAATCGTTTTACAAGTCATCTACTTATTATCTATCAGCATTAGCTCTCTTTTCTCCAAATCGAGTAGCACACTTATTCCTGAAATGATTTCGTTTCAGTTGCCGAGTCATGTCATGGAGTCATAAGGGATAGCAATTTTACCTGCCAAAACCCGACTCCTGCCGGGCTTCGGACCGGGTATGTTTGCCGGGCCTCGGATCGGGTACGTTTGCCGGGCCTTGGACCGGGAAGGTTTGGGGAGGAAAAACCAGGGAAGGTTTGGGGAGAAAAATACCACGGATGTGTGTTGGCACGGGGAAATTTTATATCTTTCTGGTTTGATCAAAGTGTGGAACTTCCGATTTTGTATGGCGTGGGATGGAGGGAGGGTAAACCCGGCCTCCTGCCCTACTGCCATCATATCACGGGAGAAATTCTTGTGTCCATCTAGAGGGTCTTACTTCGTTATGCGTCGAGGTATACGGATAACGTGATCCTTTACAGGATATGGCTCTCAGCCTGGGCAGCTGAATGGTGACATTTGATATGGAACATTTTTCAAAGGGGAGGCCCAACCGAGGCAAAACGAAAACACAAAATGTAACCACCCAAAGAAAAGAAAAAAAGGAAAAATAATTAAAATGGCTTGAAAATTTTGAGTTTTAACGATAAGGACAAAATAAAGGGTAAAGTGAATAGTACTAGGATTTGACTTTTTAGTATAAAAATATGGCTTTTCGTTAAAGTGAACAGTACCATAAGTTTTTCGTTAAAGTTCATAAGAAAAAAACCAAATCCTGTGATAAGTATTTTGGGATTAGGGTTTATGTGAAATTATGAAAAAGCTAATGCTTTTTAGAACAAATGAAAGGGAAAACCACTTTCCAAGCAATTATCTTTATCTACAGTGTGAGGTTTATACATAAGTCTGATCAAACAGATGGATTATGCTGTAAAGAAAATAGATTAGACATTATAGTTACAGGAAAAAAAAAAAAATCAAATGGGGATAGGAAAATTGATGAGAGAATTGCTTTGATTTCACACCTGTCGATGTCGGAAGCATGTTGTGAGAAAGTGAGAAATGTGATGGTCACATGGTCGCCAGTAACAAAATGTAGCATGCCGCAGTGCATCATGATTAAATTCCATGATTTCATCATGTTTATTATATATAAATTCCATTTAAATGATCACATTCCATGCATAATCCTCAACACTAATCATGTTCAATGTCATTTCCCACCCAAAACCAAATTACTACATAGTTACTATACTTGTTTATGTCGGAATTTTGTCGCAGTGATTAGCGGCCGCACGTATGCTGTTCCAATAACTTTTTTTTTCTTTTATTGTAGCAAAAGCTAATTATAGGAGAGTTTTACATTTTTTCACCGACCACTCATCCTCATCATCAGTATCATGACATGTTAAAGATATTGAATGACAATATCTTGAAGTATCATTGAAGATTTCGAGTCTTCCTTAGTTATAAGAATAGCTTGATCCGTGTAAATCATGTATTGATATTCATAGTTGATTTCCTAGAATAGCCTCATGTATTATTGTATAAATCTTGTACTCTATGTAAAGTAGAATTTGTACGAAATCAAACTACCATTATTTTCTCCCTCGCTTATCCTAAATCCTAGAAACCCGAAACCCTAGCAGCTTCATATTTTTAACATGGTATCAGAGCACCGTTTCTGGTGACTCTGAATACCCAACGCTTCCGCACCTTAACCAAACAATATTATCATCATGAGTGAATCAGCAACCAATCCAAAACCAACATAGATGGCTACTGACTAACCTGGGAACATCCCTCTGATCAACCTGGGAACATTTTGGTCTCCAAAACTCTTCAAGGAGACAACTACAACACATGGAGCCGTGATATGCGCATCAGTCTGAGTGCGAAGAACAAGTTGGGCTTGGTCGATGGAACCATTGACCCTCCTACTGAAACAGACAAACAATTTGCATTGTGGCAACGATGCAATGACATGGTCCTTGCGTGGATCCGAACTCTGTGCATGAAGTCATCGCAAGCAACGTTTCTTACTACACATCAGCAGTAGATGCGTGGGCAGACCTGCGTGATCGTTTTTCCCAGGGAAACGATTCACGCTTTTATCAGATTAAGAGAGAAATTGTTGAGAACAGACATGAGCAACAATTGATCTCGGTCTACTACACGAAGCTGAAGGCATTATGGGATGAATTGACATCCTACCATGAGCCTCCAACATGCACTTGTGGGGGCTTGAAGAAGATTAATGAACGAGATGAAAAGGAAAGGGTGATGCAGTTTCTCATGGGATTAAATGAATCATATGCCGTGGTACGTGGGCAAATCTTGTTGATGCAGCCACTCCCAGACACTCGGAAGGCATAGTCTCTTGTTCTACAACAAGATAAACAAGTGGAGGTATCTTTCACCCGTAATAATAACAACTTACATGCCATGAATGTGACAAGCAACAGGGAACCTGCTGCACAACGAGGTAATATGTCCCTTAAATGCTCCTATTGTGATAAAAAATATCACACCGTAGATCAGTGCTTCTATCTCTATGGCTTCCCGCCGAGGCACAAATATCATGGCAAGAAGGTAACACCTCCTTACAAAAGGAAACTTGCGGCTAACCAAGTGAAGACTGGTGACGAAGTCGCCAAAGTCGTTGATCAGCACCACAAAAAAACCACCAGTGATGGGCCCAAATTCACTGCTGAAGAGTACAATCAAATCATGGCAATGCTCAAGAAAAACAATCTTGACAGTAACCCACAACACTTTGCAAATGCCACAGGTACATTTACACCCTTGTCTAATATATCATAAGTTTAACCACAGAAAACCCTTTATTGGATCATTGATAGTGGGGCAACGAACCACATCTCTCATTCACCTCACTTACTTGACAAGAAAGCCTCATCCATGTTTGAGTCTGTACACATGCCAAATGGGGGCAAAGCCACCATAGACTCTATTGGTTCCGTTCAAGTCACTTATCTTATTAAACTTGATAATGTGTTACATGTGCCTAACTTTCGAGTCTATTTGTTATTCGTTAGCAAACTCACCGAGTCCTTACAATGCATAGTGATTTTCTTTCCCACATTCTGTGTGATACAGAACATGAATACAAGGAGGACAATTGGCCTGGGTAAGCGATATAATGGGCTTTATTACTTGTCGCCAGCATAAAATCCTCACCTTGCCCACAACGTCAGCCGTCATTCAAACCTTTGGCACCAACGCTTAGGACACCCCTCCACCGGCCCTCTACAAGTTTTGACCAAGCAAGTTCCAACTATTATGTTTGACTCGAGTCATTCGTGTGACATTTGCCCTCTTGCTAAGCAAAGTCGTTTATCCTTTCCATTAAGTTTTATTTCATCTAAAACACCTTTTGATTTAATACATGGTGATATTTGGGGACCCCATCGAGTCAATTTCCATTCGGGGGCTCGATCTTTTTTTACCATTGTTAATGATTATTCTCGTTATACTTGGATTCACCTTATGCGTTTGAAGTCTGAAACACAAGGCTTGTTATGCTCCTTTATTGCTTGGGTTCAAATACACTTTAATTGCATGATCAAAACACTTAAGGTAGATAATGGGGCTGAATTCACTTCTTTACGATCATTCTTTGATAGCAAAGGTATCATGTTTCACACATCTTGTCTTTCAACTCCCTAACAAAATGAGGTAGTTGAAAAGAAACATCGCCATCTTTAAATGTTGGGGAAAGCACTTCGATTTCAAGCCAATTTACCTTTAACATTTTGGGGGGAAAGTGTTCAAACCGCATGTTATTTAATTAATTGTTTACCCACACCACTCCTCCAGCACAAAACTCCTTTCAAGCTTTTACATCATACCCCTCCAGATTTTAACCACCTTCGAGTTTTTGGTTGCTTATGCTATGCCACAAATCTCACTCCCACACACAAATTTCATTAACGTGCTCGAAAATGCATTTTTGTTGGATGCCTTCTTGGTCAAAAGGGCTACCATTTCTATGATCTCATTACCCATAA
Organism: Heteromeles arbutifolia; assembly: GCA_024362995.1. NCBI lineage: Eukaryota > Viridiplantae > Streptophyta > Magnoliopsida > Rosales > Rosaceae > Heteromeles > Heteromeles arbutifolia. The sequence goes on along the minus strand of JANCRC010000018.1, from coordinate 6,751,930 downwards.
ATTTTCCACTACTTGTGACGACGTCTTTCACGAAGATCAATTTCTCTTTCTTTCTCAGCCACCAGATCACCAACCTGATAGTGTTGTCCTATCTACCTCTTGATCCCCCCCCCCCCCCCAATTTCCACGCCTTCAGAACCTATCATTGATCCTCCCACCACCACGCCATTACCACCTCCCACAAACACATCTCCACACCCACCACCTCCCATGGACACACCTCCTATCGAGTCTACCAACCCACCTTCACTCGACCCTACTCCCTCAACCCCTTCCCCTTGCTACTCGACACTCCCACCGTCCCACTAAACCTTTTGTGTGACTCCAGGGCTACCATTTATATCATGTCCAATCACTTGCTCCTGGTGCCAACTCCTCCTCCATGTTAGGTACTCGTTATCCCTTATCTAACTATGTTTCTTATGCTCATCTTTCTTCTTCCCATCGTTCTTTTGCCTGTGTTATTTCCACCATTGTCGAACCTACCACTTTTGAGCAGGCTAATAGTGATCCTCAGTGCCAAGCTGCCATGCAATCCGAACTCTTTGCTCTAGAACACAACAATACATGGACTCTCACTCGCCTCCTTTCCGATCATTAGGCCATTGGTTGCAAATGGGTTTATAAAATCAAGTACAATTCAGATGGTTCTGTTGAACGTTATAAAGCTCGTCTTGTTGTTAAGGGCTTTACCCAACGGGAAGGTATCGACTACAAAGAGACCTTCGCCCCTGTTGCCAAACTCATTACAGTTCGTTGTCTTTTGGCTGTGGCTTCTGTTCATCATTGGTCTCTCCACCAAATGGATGTCCAAAATGTTTTCCTCCATAGGGACCTTGGGGAAGAGGTGTATATGCAGCTGCCTCCTGGTCTTCGTCGGCAAGGGGAGCATAATGTATACCGACTCAACAAGTCACTCTATGGGCTCAAACAAGCTTCTCGCAACTGGTTTTCCAAAATTTCCACAACTATACATCAAGGCGGATATCAACAATCTAAGGCTGATTACTCCTTATTCACCAAGGTACGTGATCACTTCTTCACAACTATACTAATCTACATTGATGACATGATCATCACAGATAACGATGAAGTGGCCATCTGTGACCTCAAGCAACTTCTTCACACTCATTTTTTAATCAAGGACCTTACCATTAAAATACTTTCTCGGCGTAGAAGTGGCCCGGTCCTCTCAAGGCATCTCAATTTCTCAACGGAAATACACACTTGATATTCTTGATGAAGCTGGTTTACTTGGTGCCAAACCTGCAAAATTTCCCATGGAAGAAAACCTGCAAACGATGCTTCGAAGTATAGGAGGCTTGTTGGCAAACTCATTTATCTTATGATCACAAGGCCAGAGGTTTCATACGCAATTCATATACTCAGTCAATATATGCAACAACCAAGAAAACCACATCTAGAAGCTGTTCATCGCCTCTTGCGATATTTAAAAGGGGCACATGGACAAGGACTTCTATTTCCTTCAAAAGGGGACTTAATGTTGACTGGTTATTGCGATGCCGATTGGGCTCGATGCCGATTGGGCTCGATGCCTAATTACAAGGAGATCTATCACAAGCTATTGTATATTTCTTGGTGGTGCATTGGTGTCTTGGAAAACTAAGAAACAAACGACCGTTTCTCGGTCTTCAGCAGAAGCGAAGTATCATGTCATGGCTTCTACTACATGCGAGCTTACATGGATGAAATATTTATTAGCTGACCTACGAGTTGATCATCGTGTGCCAGCAAAGCTACATTGTGACAATCATGCTACTCTACATATAGCTGCTAATCCAGTGTTTCACGAGCACACCAAGCACATAGAAATCGATTGTCATGTCATTCGTGAGCTCATTCAATCATGGATCATCACAACAGCTTACGTTCGTACTAGAGCACAGTTAGCTGACATGTTCACCAAACCACTTGGAAAAGCTATGTTTCGATCCTTACTTGGCAAGATGGGTGTGATTGACATTCACACTCCACCTTGAGGGGGAGTATTGAACGACAATATCTTGGAGTATCATTGAAGATTGCGTGTCTTCCTTAGTTATAGGAATAGCTTGATCTTAAATCATGTATTGATATTCATAGTTGACTTCCTAGAATAGCCTCATGTATTATTGTATAAATCTTGTACTCCATGTAAAGCAGAATTTGTATGAAATCAAACTACCATTATTTTCTCCCTCGCTTATCCTAAATCCTAGAAACCCGAAACCCTAGCAGCTTCATATTTTTAACAAGTATCATGACATGTTAAAGACGTGATCAAATGATTTAGAAGGGACAACGTATACACGTGACAACACATTAACCAAATGACTTTTTCTTGTTTGAGAAACGATCTTTAATGGTCCTGTGTATGCATGCACAGTAATTCAAATTGTTGCTAACATGATCAACTGAATTTGTTTATCTTTTTTCATAGGCTAGCAACAGAATTTTAGCTCAAGATCTATATGTTTTACTTTTGGAGTTCAAATCTATACTATAGTAAGCACTATCGAATAGATGGCATAAATTTTCCTAAAGAAATTAAAGAAAACAAAAGTGGAATACCGACAGTAGATTTATAGTAGGTAGGTTTGTCCACCATTTTTCAAACAAACAACCAAGATGATCAGCATCTCGAATTCAAAAGATAAAACCCTAACCTTGTTCACTTTTGCTGTTTCAACATCTTTCTTGCAAGTGAAAAAAAATGATGAGGTGGTTGATTAATTATAGAAATTAATCGTAATTACGAGATTAAATTAGTGGATTATAAAATGATTGGTGGAGGGGTAGAAAGTCTTGAATGCTGCAGTAGTGAACCAAATGACAAAGGAATTTAGGACAGGGTTTTGAATTATGAGTGGGGGGTTTTGGATTAATGCCACTTGATTAGAGACAAAGCAACCAAACCCTAAAGATTTAAAGGGAATTTGGCAGACAATGTCAATCAAGTTTATCAGTAATACTTTATAGAAAAAAATCAATATCAAAATCATTAATATTTTAATGAGCTTTTGGTAGAGTTTCTAAAGATCCATTATCTCCAATGAGAATTGACTCCAATGGTTTTGGTACCGTGAACATTGTTGAGGCATACCCCACTACACCCTCCCAAGCTGACGTTTTCCAATTTCTTTAATAATACTTCACAACTTAAAAGATGAGTAGGAGTTTCTCTTCAAAATTGTTTGTTGCAGATTCATAGAATTTCATGTTTATGATCAAAATCCGTCATAGTATAAATTACTATCTAAAGATGTCTTTGTAAAAAATCAATTAAAAGCTAAGGTTATTTAGTTATCGAACTGTATAAAAATATATGAATGAAATTGGTAAAAGCATTACGAAGCGTCTGTATATTTGCTACAATAGATTGACTAAATGACCTTAGTTTTAATTCATTTATTGTAGATATGATTTTTACAGGGTAATTCATAGTATGAATGATTCTAGTCATAAACACAAAACTCATTCAAACACAAAGAGTTTTGAGTAGAAGTTCTTACTTGTTATTGTTCAAAAAAAAATTTCAACAAAACTTCTTGTAAATTGTAATTATTCTCCTCCATTTGGCAAATAAAAAATGACTAGGATTCTCTCCCCTCCTAATCTCTCTTTCATTCCATTCCCTCCTATTTAAACGGTTGCGATTACGCCATATCTACATCTTGTTTTGAATTTTTTATATAAATAAAAGACAAAAAGAAGAGTGTGAGAGAAGATGATGGAAAGAGATGAAAATATAAAGGAAGATAATCCTACTCCAATGAAAAAGACAGAAAAAGAATCCTACTGTGCGACTCGCATAATTCCATACCCTTTTATAATTCCACTCCTAGCTTTAGCTAAGACAATTATAGTAGCTAAAGATCCATGCATGTTCATTGAGTGTATATTACATGTGCTCTACATATGGGAGATAGGGACACCAACGAATCAGTCAAATAGCTAGGAGAGATGTTTTTTATTTCTTTTTTGTTATAAAAATGGGGTTCGAATTCTGTATTCTACTTTACTCCGATATATTATTCCACAATTCTCAACTCATAGACATTTAGAGGGGTGTATTTAATTGAGAATTTAAAATCCGTTTCTGGTGTGGAAATCAGATTTATGGACAAGGGAAGGTTGAAATGTCTCTGTGAGTCTTATCGGTCCCCGGAGGGGGTGGATAATCGTGGTTTGCCACTAGTTGTCCCCCTTTAAAATAAAAAATTGGGAAGATTTTAATGGATTTATAAATCATGGGTTTTTATAGAGTTTAATTTATTTTAATTTATTTGTAGAGATTTCATGTAAAATTTTGATTCAATTCCCTTGAAATCTCATGGGAAGATGTGAGATTTGTGGATGCTTAAAATACACTACAAAATCTCTCCAATTCCCTTTAATTCCTCAACTTTCTCAAATTCTTTAAAATCAAATTCTAATTGAATACACATGAAATGTTATAAACTTCTTTAAAATCATAATTGAATACATCCAGACTTAAGGATTTTAATAAACTATCTTAAAATCTTGATTGAATACACATGAAATTTCAGAGAATTGCTTAAAATCCTGATTGAATACCCATAGATTCATTAAAAGAATTAAAATTTCTCAAAATCTTAATTGAATACACCCCTCCTTAGATAACAGATTTAACTTTTACCATATATCTTAGTCAGAGTTAAGGTACAAACAACTATCCAAATGAAAAATTAAAAAATTGGGAGTTGGAAATCTTGTGGAAATTGAAGTGCATTTTGTCAATTAGGTTCAATAACTAGACTGGATTATCAATTTGACAATTACCAAACTTTAAGAAAGTTGAGAATGCGAAACATATAAATAATTGATTTGTCTAGCAGAACTATAACCACGTACCGGAGAGAAATCAAAATAGAGATCTTAACTTAAAAAAATTTAACAGTAGGAAACAAAACATGTCTTCTTCATACTATCACCCTGTAGACAATAAAATTTTGGTGAAATAAATGTTCATCAACGCATTAAAGTTTAGACATGCCAGAGCATACGTGGTATGCACCATGTGTCTCATAAATCGTACACATGGATGTGACTCATCAAAGTCGGACGAGTCATCAAAAAAGACATGTGTCAACACTTGGCGAAAATAAACTATTTGATTTTAATTTAATTAAATCAAATATTAATTGAAGAAGTCAAATCACGAACCGGCCCACAAATCGAGTCTTGGTTCTTTCGTCAATTAGTCAAGCCCACAATCAAGGCCAAATTCATCTGTAGTCAAGGCTTGGAGAGTCTATAAAGGAGGCTTCAAGACAAAGAAAATGATCCATAAATCATTCAAGCGCCTAGACGTTGCCAAAACTCAAGCACCCAAATTCCCAAAATACTTAGAAGAATTCGGAAAGTTCTCTGTGTTCTTCACCAAACCTTCGAAGAGTCATCAAGCACTACTACCTGTGCCAATCCTTCAAATCGCCAAGAGCCAAAACCTCGCGGCAACCGTTCATCCGAGATCAAGTCATCGCGGCCCTTGGATCAACAACCTACACATCATTCGGAGATTGAATCAAAGGAAACTTGTAAACAGAGATTGTAACCCTACAAATTCATGAATACAAATTATTATTTTGTACACGTGGTCTCTTGTTATTTGTTACAGAAATTTGGTATTCGCCTTTGTGCGTTGTTATTGTGAGTCTCGTCTGCTAACGATGACTTTGTTGTGGTCTCGTACTTTTGCGATGACTTTTGTGGCCTTGCTATTCGGCGGTCACTATTGTGTCTACCGGTATCTCTCTGTTGATGCTATCATTTATTGTGACAGATCTGTACTGGTAGTTTTGTGCGTTTGGCGACTGTGTGATTGAGCTTGTGGGTGTCTACTAGGGGTTTAATATTATTTGTCTGCTCTGTGCAAATTCATTCCAGATAATATATTGATCATTGGAATTATGTACCTAATGACACTCTGTAATTGTTTGATATTGATTAATAAAAGACTATGCTATCGTTTCTGCTAAAAAAAAAGGTCATTTTCTTGTTGTAGGCAAAGCTTTATTTAACGTGTGAACACAAATTTTCTTTTATAATTTTATTGAATTGTTTTTTAATGTAATGAGAAATGACTTTGTACATGTAAAAACTGGACAAATCTTCACATGAATAATGTAAGTTGTAAACTCGAATGTTGCGCATTAATATTTTCGTTTGTGGAAGCCAAGTATCCAACTTAGATGACACATGTGACTCCTACGTGAGTCGCTACACGTAGGCGGTGTTGAGGGGGAAAGAAATACACAGTCCCTCAAATGTTAAGGGGCTTTAAAATTTTTACCATTTAATATTATGTAATGATGTTCTATATTTAAAAATTATTTTTGTTAGTACTTTAAAATCTCATTGTGTACTATTTAAAAGAGTAATTTTTTTTTTAAATATAAAAATTTGGAGTGCAATGAGATATTTTGGGTATCAATAGTAACATCCTAAAAAGGGATATTTTTCAATTTATTATATAATAATATTATATATTCAAGTGAAACTTTAAAGTTAGAATTTTGAAGTTTTTTTTTCATGTTTGGTTGTTGAAGATTGAAATGCTTTTGATCATTTAGTGAATGTTATATTTATAGCTATTTTTACTTATAATTAATGACATTTATAAACTTGCAATTAGTAAGTGCTAAAGTTTGTTTTGATTTAAGTGATTGTTTTCTGGCATCAATACATTGTCTTACTTTTCTAAAACTATCTTAAAGAAAGGTCTTTTTATAAATTTCGCACAGAACTCCCGAAATCTCAGAGACAATCATGCATTAACGTACCTTAATTTTGCCCTAAGTTCTATATCTAATACAAAAGTACGTACTATAGAAAGCACGAGGAAACTAATTTGGATGGAACTGAAAGCTAAAGACCAAGGTTGAATGTGACCAAGTCTGTGAAACAAGCCACAAACAAACTAGCTAGTTGTGAATCAATTGGAAGCTAAAAGCGACAAATGCCATGGGAGTGCATGTGAACCTTGCTCCGGAAGTACGTGAACATCGTCAGTGCTCTCTCAAATCTCAAACTCTTCCATCTCTCATGTCCCCCACACGTGCACTTCTGACAGACAAACCCATTCGTGTGAAGTCAGACTGATGAAATTTACAGACGTTGAAAAGTGTACACACTCACACAGACATACAGAGAGAGGGGTCTGGCATTCAACGCGAAGTCGCCCCACACGTGTGGCTGCAGACCTCGTGTCTAGTGGCAGACCACTCTATAACCCTAGTTTGACTCTGACCTCAGTCATCACTCTTTCTGTTTCTATCTCATCCGGGTCATCCCTCACCCCCCACACTTCCCTGCTTGAATGGGTATCTTTGGGAACCGGGCACTTTCATCTTCTTGTGGTACATTGCATGCTTGCGCCACTTCTCTAATTTCATCGATTTATTGTGATTAATTGGGTTGCATTTACAAAATTAGTGGCCATGACCAACACTTTGTTTTATGATACAAACCATGGAACCATATATATGCAAGTTGCAACTAGGTATCTGCTTATTACGCTCAGCGAAAACAATAACGACAATAATCGATCATATTTTAATAATAATATATCAATTGTATCAACAATAACAACAATGTATAGATAACATATCAACTGCATATATATGTGCATATTTATTTTTTAATGTGAGTCACTACACAACCTTAAAGTTTAATACTTTAGCTTTAGCATAACACGTAGAGGACAATCTAGCTATATATAAGATTTACCAACCATACAAACGAAATTCGCAGGTTTTTGAGCCTTGCATAATATCTTTTGCTAGGGTTTAGGATTCTGTCTTAACATGATTTCTTCACTAAGGGTTAGGGTTCTATTGTTTCTCATCAAAAGTCCATCCTAACCGAAAAAAATTCTATCTTAACATGAAGAGCTTAAAAATTCTATCTTAACATGAAGAGCTTAAAAATTCTTCACTAGGGTTAGGGTTCTATAGTTTCTCGTCGTAAAGTTCTATACTATTTCCAACTTGCAGAGGCATTTGCTCTTAAATATACAACTCCTAAAGTTAAGCATATCGAGATTCATAATCATATTAGGAAATTGACAAGTGAAGCTAGCCCACTGTTCTTTTGAATGTTTGCTACTGATTTGTCACAATTGGACAAATTATTGGGGGTAAATTACATTTTCTTACCTTAGGTCTGAGATCTATTTCACTTCCTTACAACATTTTCAAAACATTTCACTTTCATACCTTAAGTACTATTTTATTTCAAAATAATATCTCTGTTATATTTTCTATCCATTGATTCGTTAAATGCTGACGTGACTGCCACATATATGTCACGTGGCTGCCAAATGTTTACTACGTCACAAAAAAAAAAAATTTAATTTTTAAAAAAAAACCTAAATCTTCTAAATATAAATAATAATTATAAAAAAATATAAAAAAAAAGCTGAAATAAACCACCCCCGTCAACCCCCAAACCACGACCCAGAAACCCAATAACCCCCCCAGAAACAATAACCCCCACCCGCCCGCGACCCTCCCTGCGCACCCCCCCCAACCCGCGACCCTCCCTCCCTCCGCACCCACCTTCGCACCGACCCTCTTCCCTTCTCTACACACCCCCGACTCCTTAAATCCACACCCATTCCACGAACCCGACGATGGCGAGACCGGATCTGGGTTTTTTTTTTTTTTTTTTTCTGGGTTGCAGGGAAGAAGATGAAGTTGGGGGAGATGGGTTTGGGGGTTGCGGGGACAAGAGAGGGGGATGAGGGGGATAAGGGTTCGGTTTTTTTATTTTTTATTTTTTATAGAAGATTTAGGTTTTTTTTTTAAAAATTAAAAAATTATTTTTTTCACTACGTGACACACATTTGTCAACTACGTCAGCACTTAACGGATAAATGGATGAAAAATGTAACGGATGTATTATTTTAAAATAAAATAGTACTTAAGGTATGAAAGTGAAATGTTTTAAAGATGTTGTAAGGAATTGAAATAGACCACAAATTTAAAATATGAAAGTGTAATTTACCTAATTATTGGAGTTCATCAATCTTGCATTATTGGTATTGCTTGACTAGCCACATAAAATTCCAATTTATGTCATTCACTACCTGACACACATCGAATTAATGAATCAATAGATGAAAAATATAACGGATGTATTATTTTAAAATAAAATAATACTTAAAGTATGAAAATGAAATGTTTTGAAGATGTTATAAGTAATTGAAATAGATCACAAACTTAAGGTATGAAAGTGTAATTTACCTAATTATTGGAGTTCATCAATCTTGCATTATTGGTATTGCTTGACTTAGCCACATAAAATTCCAATTTATGTCATTCACTACCTGACACACACCGAATTAATGGATGAGAATTCACCAATGATTGCATAGCACGCATAGATTTTTCCTCAAATACTTTCCCGTATAAATCCAAATTATATGACCATAGAAATATTAGTCCACCCTCACTGATCCATGTCCAGCATGATTGAACGCTCTTGATTGTCAGTGAAATACATGAATATCTTCAACCTGAAAATGATGTCTTTGGGAAATAAAGGAAAATAAAAACCTTTGTCATGTTTCGAGACCAAAAAAGGAAAAAAAATATATACATAACAAAAAAGTGCGTGGTTTAAGACAGACTACCGCGTTTCATTATAAAAGTCTATCATCTCTATCCGAATTCGAACCTAATTAATCAACTTGAATTTATGACATCTATTCGAAATCTTAGTAAAAGATTGTAGATTTGTTATCTCATGTTTGATCATTTCATTTATTCGAAGTAAAAAACAAAAACATTTTCATAGGAATTATGATCTTGAGCTTTGTAATTAAACGAAATTAATTTTTTGGTCCCCTTTACAGTTGAATCAATGAATCCAAGATTTGATAAGATTCCGTGGTCCTTTTGTGGCTTTATAGCTGGTACAGAGCTGACAGAAAAGAAAGGAAATCTAAAGAAAATTCGGGACCTCAAATTGAATATTCACAGTTCATCATGTTATCTTGCAACTAAACCAGTTGTTAACCATATAGTTATTTGAATATTATTGTGTCGGCAAGCGTAAATGATATATGCGATGCATCAAAAAATTTCCAAGTGTCCCACATGACTTCATGAGCCCCTCGTAGGTCGCCAAACAGACCTCAAACTCCCATATTTTTCAAGTTAAATCCCTTTCACTGGATAAACAATGCACAACTAGCTACCATTTTCTCTTTCAATATTCATCATTTATGTTGTTTACATCATTTACAAGAGTATCTTTTTCTTACCAAGCAGTTTGTATATTATTTTGTAACAGAATACGTCATCAGTTTGTTGTTTTGTGTGTGTGTAAATCCATACATTATTTATGTTGGGGTTATTGGAGATAAATATCGGCGATATAACAATGATCATATTAACTACAGATCAACAATGATAATCTCAGCAGGTCAAAAACATTGACTAGCTCAACATATAGACTAGCTACTTCGGGTCCACATTCTTAAGAATAGAATTAACTCCAACCCAGAAATTCTCTATATGAACCCTGGAAGAGCACGGACTCGTACCAACTTGGCTGCTGGATCCAATCCCAAAGGATCGGTTTGATGGACCAGCAACAATATTAGATCGTTTGATGTGGTGTAGCTTCACTGTGGTTGGTGCAAATATATAGATATTACAGCGACCAATCGATCGAGGCTAGCTAGTGGCACATATGGTTGGCGTCGGGCGTAATGGCCGGGCCCTTGAAAATGGAGAGAGTTTATACACATGATCACTTCCATATGCATCTCACTAGCTATAGATTAATATCAGGACTGTCACCTCACACGTGAGCTGAGACGTGTTGTAGGGGCAACATCATCTACTACAATTGGCCAACCTTGATGATGACCTGCATGAGCAATGTCTCACGATTAGGGTTTGCAACTTTTCTTAAGGTAGGGTTGACTTTGCATTATCAAATATATATAACAATTGATTAGTGCTTTCTTGTTTTGACATAATCATTCAGATTTTTTTTTAAAGGACATAATCATTCAGATTTCGTTCATGAATTTCAGAGGACATTGGACATTAACCTCAAATATCCTAGTGATATATACGCATTAATCTAATGTATGTCTAACTAACCTAAATAGATGCATGAAAGAACAATCTTTTCAGATGATTTAAATTGGATGGCGGAGTGGGTGGACCAAAGATGCAAATTCAGCAGCAAAATACACACCTTCCATATTAAGCTTTATTGTTCGATTTGGGCTCATAATCCGCCTGTATGCAACTCTTCCTTTTCAATGAAATATGATTTTTATAAAATCATATTTTGTGGTTTACTATGTTTTATCAGTGTTTTTATGTTTTTCGGATAATTTTGATAACTTTTGTTTCTATCTGTTATGGTTATATAACTTTCTTTGGAGTGTTAGGTTTTGTTAACTTTTATTTATTCAATGAATATACTTTGAGGTTTTCTCATATTTTTTTAGTGGATTACAGTTCTATGATGCATTACGATTTTCGTTTGATACCATTTTTTTGTTACGATGCGTTATCAAAGTACCAAATTATAAAATAACAACCATATAATTCAAATGCAATAATGCTATTTAGACATTGATAAAAACGACATTTATTGACATACCCACTAATGCCTATGTGATCTATTGTGATCCAAAATATATTCTGAAACAACAATGATGAGGTTAGTTTATAAGGAATAACAGACTATCTCTCTGGCAAAGAAAGAAAGATTTAAGATATATTTAAAAGTGAGAGCTTGCTCTAACATTGTTCAAGCTAATGAATTAATGGGGATTGAAGAATGTGTGTGTTGTATGGGTTTGTACAGTTGCAGTGATCACCAAAGAAAAGGTTGGAGGGCACAACACAAACACATGCATGATGGGATTCTGTCATGAAAATAAAGCTTGATATATACGAATATATAAAAGTCTCTGGTTTTGAGATTGCTTCATAGGGATCATTATCTTATGGGGCAGGACTTGTCCAGTGGGTAGAGATCGATCGATCGAGCCTAATGTTCCTTATGGGGACCATGTGGATTGAGCGATGTGTTATCATCACCTCATATTCTTCAAGTCCAAACCCTATAATTGCATCATACTGATCATTATTTGTATACACGTGGCCGCTTGCTATGTTTAAATTATCTTTTTAGAAGCTTCATTTGTGGGGTTCACACCCACTGTGGCTGCATCCTGCAGGAAGGAGAGTTCAGATGAACTTGTTTACTAATCATAGTTCGGTTTGATAATGACAATGTAAAGGAAGAGGTTTAGTAATTTTAATATAAGTATGTATCGAACATTGAATGGGTGGGACAATTAGCGTTTAGTAAGTATGATGACATCCAATTTGATAACATTAAACCTCAACTGAAGCAAGATACTAGCTCATTACTCATTATTGTATCGTATTTTATCACTTGGTGGACAAACACAGTTTACTTGAAGATGAATAACGTTAGCAGATAACATCGAATCTCCCTCCTTATATACTCGCACTACTAGAAATTTTGACTTTACCAACAAAATTACTTTGTCGGCAAAAGTCAAAATTTGTCGGCAAAGAGTCTTCCCCGACGAAAAATTTTGTCAGCCATTTCGTTGTGCAAAGCATGTCGGGTAAGAGTTTTCCCGACAAATTTTTGTATTTCGTCAAATAAGGTTCAATTTTTCCCAACAAACTATTTTTTGTCGGCATTTACATCTTTCATGACAAATATTTCATCAGTACAAAGCTTTTATGCCGACAAATAATACTTTTTAGCCAACAAATTATGTTCATCGTCATGGAAATTTTGTCGGCACAGTCTTATCTCCCGACAAAATTAGTGTCGTTGGGAAAGACATTTAATTTATATAAAAAAATAACGCTTTAATGTTCAGCTATTATATATGCAATTCCAAATACAATACAAAAAAATTGTTAAGAAATAATACTTTATTGATTGATAAATTTCAAATGTAAATCTAGAGTGCATATACAAAAGCATGTCACACAATAAAATTATCCTACTATGATTCCTTAAAGTTGGCTACCATGTAGCATTATGCAAGAGCTTGTGTCATGAGGAAAGGGGCATTCCCAGATTTATATCAAATGGCCTTCAAAAATCCAATAGCACCAAATATGCAGGAGCTTGTGTCATAGGGCAAGATGAGAATAATTTAGTCGCTTACTGAAGACCATCAGTTGCGACCTCAAACCTTGGATAATATAGCACCATAGTAGAAAATGGGGAAGGGCTGCAATAACACCATAGTATTACAATAAACAATGAAAACTTAACCAATTTGTCAACAAGAAAGCATGTAGTTATATCTAATACTTTCCCATTACAAAGAGCCTAATCCCTTTCTAAGTTCATATTCCTCCAATCCCAATATACTTGAGACATTATATTGAATGTTAACTCACAAAGTCCTCCTTTACGATAGTCCAAATCAACATTATATTGAATGTTAACATTTAAAAGTTAAGTGCATGCCAAATTTGGGTACTGCAAAACTAGGAAAAGTATTGACAAATAATTAGTTAATATCTATTACCTGATCAACCCGTAAAACAGTGCAGGCAGCATCTGCAGCATAATTGAGAGCAAAGAACCTGTAACAAACCACCCAACATAGAAGATTAATACCTATATCACATATGACAGAATCAGTATGACAAGCTAGGGTCATATCGCTTCTTAAACCAGAATCTAAGCAACATATAAACCTATAATCTACAGAACCTACATGATTCCCTACACACAAATCCAAAGTACTAATGCAAGTAGAGGTTTGCCACAATATGCTGAAGGAAATAATTTCAAAAGTCAATTGCAACCTTACCTTTGTTCACATGTGAATAGGCATGTCATCACAATTTAGCAAAAAGGGAAAGCTGCTTAAACTGATTATGAATTCAGAAACTAGACAAGGGGCATTCCCAGTTTTAGACCAAACGGCCTTCACTGAAACCAACCCAAAGTTCAATAACCCCACATATGCAAACTCTAACATTTAAAAAGATTATATTACATTTAGCACAAACAAGAACACAAACTACAACATACTTCAAATAAAAATCCACCATCACAAGGCACTTGTAAGCATAAGAAGTTACATGGAGCGACTTCTGTTATCAAGCACATGGTTGCAATTAAGCACACCATCTTTGAGGGCATCAAACCTTCAAGCCCATTTCATTGCTCTAAAACATTTTGAGACCATTTTTCATGCTACTTCAGTTTCAATGTCAAGTACCATGAGCCTAATTTCAATTGATTACACAAAGGGATTGATTTTTTGTGGTGCAAAGACTCACAATCAATTTTAACTATAAAACCATTACTGCAACTTGATTGAAGTCTCGCAGAAATTGAAGTTAAAAGCAATTAAAATCCAGAACATGGATTACGCATCCTCAAACCGTAACTAAGGATTCTCCATCAAATCATTACCTAAAATCCCCACAGAATTACATTAGAAAAACAAATCTAAGAAATGAACCATAAAATTGAGACTAACAGAGAGCTGAGGGGAAGGATTCGAGTAGATACGGTTTGAGAACATACCCAAAACGTTTTAGAGAAACGAAGTGCAACGAAGCACCCTGTATTAGCGATTACGAAGTTAGAGTAACAGGGGCACTTCAGCGGTAACCGCAACAGAGAGTAGATGAAGCGACAACGACGGCGAGCCAAAAAATAATGTTGACGGAAAGCGAACGGTGGCGCCGTGAGAGAGAGAGAAAAGGGGGCTGGGCTATCCGCATATAACAGGGTTTGTAGAAAATACATTGAATTTAGATTGAAGGGGAAATTCTTTAAACTGAAAAATTGAGAGGAGAATCGAAAAGATAAAAAAATTAATGAGGGGGAAGGAATTAATCTGCGCCCCTCTCTTGACGAATGGACATGTTTTTGCCGACTATTAGTTTATTTGTCGGCTTGAATGTTCTTTGCCAACAAACTTTTCATCGGCATAGGTCTAAATGTTCCGAGCCGACGAATTAAAATTTTTGCTGGGCAAAGACTCTTGTGCTGACAAAATTTTACTTCATCAGCATTAAGTTTGTCGGCAAAATAATATTTTCTAGTAGTGTCGATTATAATAGCTTATAACTTTAGGGGAATTTACCAAACATGCATGTATGATAAGAATCAAGCTTCGTTTAGTTATTTTCAACGTGGTCCAGTCCACCAACCCCTTGAATCTTACCATCCGTCAATCTCTGAAGGGTAATGCTACACTTACCACCTCATTGTACCATTATTTGTATCATTTTTCTAATAGAGATAAGGTCTGTTAACACATGTGGATTCCATTTCTATTAGAATGATGATACAAGTAGGTGATACAAGTAACATTTTTTTATCCTGAATATTCTTTTTTCTTAGAGAAAAATTAGTGGCAAAACCTAAATTAAATAAAAAATTAAATGAGAATATATTAAGTGCTATATATACTTTAATCTCCTTCCTAACGTTAGATATAAGTTTCTATATATGGGTTGTGTAATCAGATCCGAATCCAGAAAAGGATTAAAAATTCGGATCGGGTTGGTGTACTTGCAACTTGTATGATATAGCTTGTGATTTTATACTCCCAACCCATAGTTTGAAATATTAAGAAATGTTCGTGCGCCACATGACGAATAATTAATGGCTCAATTAAACAAATTGAATTCGATTTAGTAATCATATTGTTGCTCAATAGATTTTTCTTATATTTTTATGCATAAAAAAATGGTGTCTAAGGTTATTATTATTAGCTAGTCTTCCACATGTTAGGAGGGTTTCTTTACAAGGTTTATTTTAAAACCATTAATTTATTATCGATTGCGAGCATACACTAAGATGAGGAGTGTTTTGAGCTACTAATTCCAAATCGTTGCGGTAAATTGAAATCACTATATTTTTTAGTAGAATTAATATTGTATTTTTTTTATAAGATTGCTATTAACTGCAGCTAATTTTTTTTTTTTTTTTTTTTTTTGGTCAACCAAAGGTAGAAACCTCTATTACACAAACCTCAAAAAACACCACCAAACACAAATATACAAACAAAATTAGACGAGCCAAAATTACATAAGAAGCCCAAACCAAACAGAAACGAAAAGAAACCTAGAACACTGCTGCAACCGCTTCCGCACCAACAAATCCCGTCCAGGTCGATTCCACACTCTTGACAAAGCATTCCCACTCCGATCACCTCCACTAGTTGAGAACAACTCTTCAATCGCAATCACAAGCTGAGAAAATCCAGCCAGGAAGACTCTGGAAATCCACACGTAAAACTGCGAAAGGCAGAGAGAGAAGGTAGTGGTGTTGATAACATCCGAACCGGTGAGCACCGAAATAAATACAAATATTTACCGAGATCAAATATTCTGCACCTATTGGTTTCTGTGACCTTTATTATTGATTAACACATGTTAAATTTATCATAATAAAATTAAAAATAATTAAATTTATTAATACGTATCAATCAATAATAGAAATCACAGAAATACTACACACAAAATAAATACAAAAATTTTGAACTCTTATATAAATATTTTATCATCTTCCAGACTATAAAGCATTTAAACTATGGCTCGCGATCGGTGACCATGAGAACTCAAAAAGTCTAACAATTTTTTTTCTCCTAATACTTTATCCTAACCCACCATTTTTTTCACTAATCATTCTTTTAATCAAACGGCCAAGACATGGACACTTCAACACATTCATACCATACCAATAACCACATGAAACACACCAAAACTAAACCAACAACCCTCTCTTTTTCCCACTCCATATTTTCCCCAACAAAGTCTCACGACTCTTATCCACAGAGACACAGAAAAGGAAAGATATCGTTTTATGAGAAAAAGGATATAAAAAGTAACGAAAAATAAGAAGTTGTCAGACACTAAAATATCCGACATTAAATTTCCTTCTCTCCTCTCTTCCCCCTCCTTAGATTCTTATTTAACAATCAGATCCATCGATCCATTTTTCGATTCTCGAAACCCCTCGTGTGCTTTTCCGACCACCTCCGCTCCATCTCTTTCCCTACCCGGCTACCCCGACTCTTTCCTTTTTCTATATATACCCACCTCCCCATACACAAATATATACATATAAACAAATATATACACAAACACTTTGAGCTTAGAGAGAGAGAGAGTGTTTGTGTGTACTCAAATATTAAAACCCCATGGATTTCCTCGTCTCATTTTTCTTGGTTTTCTCTATCCTTTCAACCCTGGTTTACGTTTTTCTGAGAAAGTCTAGGTGCCGGAGGTTAAGGCTGCCTCCGGGGAATCTAGGGTTACCATTTATAGGGGAGACTCTGCAGCTCATCTCAGCCTACAAGACTGAGAACCCCGAACCGTTCATCGACGAGCGCGTGACCCGGTTCGGATCCATATTCACAACTCACGTGTTCGGAGAGCCGACCGTGTTCTCCACCGACCCGGAGACCAATCGGTTCATCCTGCAGAACGAAGGGAAGCTGTTCGAGTGCAGCTACCCGGGCTCCATAACCAACCTTATGGGGAAGCACTCTTTGTTGCTGATGAAGGGCAGCCTCCATAAACGGATGCATTCTCTGACTATGAGCTTTGCAAACTCCTCTATCATTAGGGACCACCTTTTGGACGACATAGACCGGTTGATCCGGCTCAACATGGATTCATGGGCCGACCGGATCTTTCTAATGGAGGAGGCCAAAAAGGTAGGGTACCACTTTACTTCTTTAAGATCGGATCAGAGCAGGTTCGCAATTCGAAATTAAGACCTTACAAGATAAGCGATTACATATTAGTTTGGAATTTTTCTTCAGCAAGTTAGAAATAGAAAGTGGTTTTTTTTTCACATGTTGTTGCCTCTTTTTTAATTAAATACAATTATACAAAGATGATATTTGGACACGTAAAATTGGCACAGTTATTAATAAACAGAGTTTGAAGTCATCAGACTGAGAATATTTTGTGTATTCAAATAGTTTTTAAATGCAAAGAGATTTTGACAATTTTTTTTTGTTTTGGCTATTCCTCAAAAAGTAGAGGACAAAGGTAAAGTTTGTTTAGAATGTTTTATAATCAATGGAATGTTTTAATTAAAAAAGTTTTTTATAATTGGTTGTATCCCATTGGTTAGTTTTAATTTAATTAATTATGTCATAATTTAATTAATCATGTTATAATGGTATTATGCTTCATGGGGTTTCGACTTCCCGTCGAAAAGAAATGGAGGTGACTAGGATCCCATGGTCTAAAGTGTGGGTGACATGCATACAAGTGCAAAGTGCACGTTACCACAATTTAAAGGAGGGGTGTGATATCCACACATCTCATTTTACTTCTCACAAATCTTTTTAATTTTCGACCTTCAGATCGGATGAATTGAAGAAAATCAACGGACATAAATTATCAAGGTGTGTGAAAAGTAAAATGGGGGGTGTGGATAGCACGCCCCTTTAAAGTAAACGGCTACAAAAAGAAAAATAAAATCATTCCCTTTGAGACATCATTTTCTTGCTAGCTCGTGTACTTCTGGATTTATATTTTATTGATCCTTAATTAATCTTAATTTTTATTAGTTAATTAATTAAATTATGTGCAGATAACTTTTGAACTAGCAGTGAAGCAACTCATGAGCTTTGATCCAAATGAATGGACCGAGGGTCTAAGGAAAGAGTACGTCCTACTGATCGAAGGCTTCTTCTCCGTTCCTTTGCCCCTATTTTCCACCACCTACCGCCGGGCCATTACTGTAATTTCCTCTCTTTTTCTTGTCCGATGATTTAATTAATTGCGTAATTAGAATTATATGATTTGAAAACACAAGATAAAGGTTCTATCGTTTATCAAGTGTGTTAGACTTTGTGTATTATATTATTTGAAAACACAAGATAAAGGTTTTGTTTTATCGTTTATCAAGTGTGTTAGACTTTGTGTATTTTTTATGTACTTAAACCTAATTAGTTTTTTTTTTTTTTGTCAAATTTAAACCTAATTTATTTAATTAATTGGGAATTTGAAATTGAAGGCGCGGACAAAGGTGGCGGAGGCATTGACCCTGATAGTGAGGCAAAGGAGGGAGGAGAGCGAAGCCGGGCAGATAAAAGAGGACATGTTAGGCGCACTTTTGGACGGAGACACCGCACTCTCCGACGAGGAGATTGTGGATTTCTTGCTTGCTTTGCTGGTGGCCGGCTATGAAACCACCTCAACAATCATGACACTTGCCGTAAAGTTCTTGACGGAGACACCTCTGGCCCATGCTCAACTCAAGGTGCCACTCTCTCCCCACGTCCCTTTTTCTTTTCTCACTTTATTTGCCTAGTGGGGACTGCTAGTCTTGCAACTGCCATCATATGCTCATGTTACTATGTTGGGCATTTCAACATCCATAATTTTTTATCTAAATCCTCAACCTCAAACTTTGTTTTGGATAGATTGCATTGGATAAACTAGGGTTTAAGTGACTGCACATATGGTTTACTAAGTAATTGCACGGGAAATGAATCATCTCCCGATCCCTTCCTCCTAATCCATCAAGTTCGAGGATCCGGGCCATTGAAATTTGATCAAACGACTACAAACAATGGTCCACTTTAAAAGTTATAATAACTTTAGCCATTGCATTAAATTCCAATGACCCGGATCTCCGGACTTGATGGATTAGGATGAATGGATCCAGAGATGATTCATTTCCTAATTGCACGTATCTTGGTCAATCGTAAGTTGCATTAGATAATTACATATGTAACTAAACAACGTGTCCTCGAAATACATAAACTTGTAAGATTATCACATCCGATGTGTGCGCATAAAGAATCAACATAAGAAAGAAAAATGAGTGTCGGACATTCCTCTCCATGTTTGTATCTTTTCAATTATCTTTCGATTTATTCACTTTTAAGACCGAAAAATGAATAAGTGTGGGGCGTTAAAGAGAATGTGAAAATTACTTGTCGAATTTTCACATTAAAAAGACAAAATTGTCCCTATCGAAACCGGGGAAAATGTAGCCTAAAGTGTTACAAGGTAGTCAAAAAATACAGTAAAGTAGAGAATGTGAAAGTCGGACAACATTCTGATGAAACCAACGGACAAAATGATGACATGTTTTTCCCTTCGCTCCCTTCCAAACTGCACGTTTCAGTGTGCTGTAAATATTGTCAGATTCTCGGCAGTTTTGGTCTTTTGACTACGTCGCCTCTTTGCTTCACGTGCAGCTGGCTTGGGAGGGTATTCTGGTCATTCTACTGACCCTAGGGGTCCCAAAACTGGGCCATTGGGAACCGTGCGGTTCTGATTTCTAGGACCTCAACAATCCAACGGTGTAAAGAGGGGGTAGGGGATAGGAGGTTTCAATGGAGTCAGCACCCTAATATTGTTACCCTTTTTCGATTCCTAGGATTGTTTTGGCGTCCGTGCACTCTTGTGATGTTCCGAGCTCTACCGTCGGATTATGTTATCATCCGAAAGTGCTAGAATGGACCGGCTCTTAGTCTGGACTGAGATTATTGTCTTTGCTGAATAACGGAAGTCTTGTTATTTTTTTTTTAGGTAAAATGTTTGTTAAATTGTTAATGAGGTTCTGAATCCACATTGCAGGAGGAACATGAGCAAATTAGGGCGAACAAGAAGTCATCCGAGACTTTGGAATGGAGTGATTATAAGTCAATGCCATTCACTCAGTGTGTAAGTATTGCTTTCAAAACTCTCAATAAGTACGGGTATTACATCGAACTCGAATAACATAAGTGTTATTAGAATCCAACATTGTGCGCTGAACATGCTTACGAATTGTCGGACTCTAGTTCTTCAAAGTTGATTGACTTTGTTCGTTGAAATTTAGGTTGTAAACGAGACACTGCGAGTAGCAAACATAATTAGCGGGATATTTAGGCGGGCAATGACAGATGTTCACATTAAAGGTAACAACTTTCTATACCACGTAAACAACCTGCATTCCGAACTGGATATTTTACAAATTCTTATGCACGCGAAGAAAGTTATTAATCAGTGAAAATACTACAAACAGGATACACAATCCCTAAAGGTTGGAAGGTATTTGCATCGTTCCGTGCTGTACATCTTGATCAAGATCATTTCAAGGACGCTCGAACTTTTAATCCATGGAGGTGGCAGGTACTTAATTATACATCTCTGCCTAATAAGTATGTTTACTCTCTTTTTTTTAATTTATAACATTTTTATTAAAAACATGATTTTTGTAGAACAACTCTGGACCGGTCGCAAGCCCAGCAAATGTGTTCACACCATTCGGAGGAGGGCCAAGGCTGTGCCCAGGCTATGAGCTTGCCAGAGTAGAAATCTCAGTCTTCCTTCACCACTTAGTCACTCGTTTCAGGTACCCAAAAAAACTACGTAAATCTGCACAAATAGAAGCGGTATTATATTTTCAATCACAAATAGAACTTGAGGGGCACTAAACTGACAATAAAGTGGCATAAAAAATGTTTTATGTGTGCGGGTTATTGTTTGTTTAGATTTGCAACCACTTGTATTTGCGCATATTTCCCGTTAAACTAACGATGCTGATTGTTTGTGTTAGCAGTTGGGTTCCTGCTGAGGAAGATAAGCTGGTGTTTTTTCCGACGACGAGGACGCAGAAGAGGTACCCGATCAATGTGCAGCGGAGGAACAATGTGTCATATGGGCAATGTAAAGAGTAAACCGGAGGAGAAAGCAAATGAGTCAGGAAATTATGTAGTAGTACTGGAGCTGTAACATCCTTTGATCTCCAACCCAATAAAATTATATTATTATTTAATTAATTAATTAATAGTTTAGTTTATAAGAAATTAAATCAAATGATTAATTGATTTCTCTTCCCTTCGTAACATGGAGGTTTTGGGAAAAGGTCGGGGATCTCGTGATTGTGACCGTTCATCGTACATCGTGCGATCAGTTTTCGTTAGATACTATTTATATTTAATTTTAAATTTTAAATTTTAAATTATTTATGATCGTATAATGTACGATGAACGGTCACGATCACGAGATTTCCGGATCCCCATGAAAAGGATCCGGGTTTTGTAGGTGATTGCAAATTTTGCAGGCTCTTTTAGGTTTTAGCCTTTCTCTAATGTGCTTTAATTATTAAAAAGGAAATCCACCTGAAAGACTTTTCCTCCTCGAGCCATTCTTCTGCATGTGTTTGTGGCCCTGGTCCACATCATCATTCCGGCGGGCCGTCTTTGGGATATGTTCTCGGTTGCATCTAAAAATCTCTTAAAACTTCGATCGTTGAAATGATTACTTTTTAGTTTTTAATCAATTTACCGTTTCTATTTGATTTTGATTAGTTCAACTCACGTGGCAGAACAATTACAACAGAAACATATAAATCCGAAGAGAAAATGAATCGACCAAAAATACATTACAAGTGCAACACATTCAATAATGTTTCAAGTGAGCTTTCGACAGATTCAACATATCTCATCTTGTAAAATGAAAGAAGCCGAAATTGGGTAAGAAACTACAATTATTTCGTACAATACGTCGTCTCTTAAGCAGAGCATCTGCCACTACAAGCATGCTAGAATATCTACAGCTGTTGGTGGCCGCCGGCTTCAATTCTAGAAGCTTCCCCTCAACTTGCACATCTGCTGGGAAATACCGTTCAAAATGGCACCGTCTTGATAGAATGACATATTGTGCACCGCCACGGGTTCAAAACTTACATCCGAGTTGCCATAACTTAATCGCAGATTCAGAAACAAAGTAGGCCTCAACATCTGCTGGTTTCCTGACTTTTCAATGCAGATTCAACAAGCTTAACCTTTTTCGAATTTTCACTATTGAGCAGTGAAAGTTTCTCAAGTGAAGATTTCAGCTGGGAGACTTGAGATTCTTGCACAGGATCTTTCCCCTTTGCCATCAGCCTACGTTGGTTTGATGCATTGCCCTTCGGTGATTGTGTGTGCCTTTTTAACCTTGCAGTTACAGCATTAATGGAAGAATGCAATGCATCCAATTCAACTTCGGAGAAGTGGTCTGCTTAGCAACAAAAATGTATGTTAGAAGTGAAAACGTAGTGCTGGGCATAACTCCTGACCAAAAGTGTATAGGCTAGTAACCTAAGCAGGAGTGAATTATGATGATTTAGGAAACCAGTAAAATAGGAAAACGGAAAATTACTGACTACGAACTAGGGCATAACTCCTAAGCTCATTTATTATGGAAAAAGCTGTATTAGTACACTTATTATTGAAAAATAGTCATTACCAAGCTCCGACTTGAACTCTCGCTCAGCTCTGGACAGTGGTTTCTTATGAGGCCCTGCCAAGTCCTGCAAACGTTTCAAGCGCTCCTGCAGAAGATTTTGCATCTGGATTGCACTGTCAATTCTGTCCTCCAATTTTGATTGTTTCTCCTCAACTTGCGAAAGCCTCTGTTGTGCATTACCTAGGCGAGCATGCTGGTCATCGATTATCCTCTTCAAGATGGGTCCATGATGCTTGAGTTCAAAGTAAACCTAGAGGGTGGAGGAAAAATTCATAAAGGAACAAAAGGAACCATTTCCCTTAATAAGGTAGATTTGACACAAGTAAACATAATTTGTTGTATTGCTTGGCATATTGTTACCTTATATGCGTACTCCGCATAATTTTCATGAAAGCTTCTGAAGTACTCATGAAGCATTGATCGACCCTCAATAGAATCAGCAGAAAGAGAACGTAAACTTGGTGAGCTCTGAGGAAGAAGAACCACCTTAGGTCCAACTAGTAGTTCTTTGCTTATAAGATCTGGCATATCTTTTTCTTTTGGTTCTTCCAGGCAAAGAGATTTGTTCTCCGTATCAACTTGATGAGGAAGTAACAGGTTCCAAGTCTTCATCTCCAGCACTACACATTCTCGCGAAACAGTGAGTCCCACAATCCAGGAACACCCAAATGAATCTGATAATGACACAAAACCGGAAAGTGGAGATTGTGAGGGGACTTCTCCCTGGCATGTGCTTAGAACAGGATGTACAGAAGGAGTTCTCATAGTCTCGTTCTTGCCACTGATCTGACTTGTAAATGGAAGATAATGCAACACTATTGAATCTAACCCTCCATCATGAAGGGTGTATATTCTTTCTGGCATCAGCGGATCAGTAAACATCATAATAAGAGAACCACTCTTTGCTTTACTAGGCAAAGCCAGATCCACAATAGCCAACCTCAAAAGAGGGGGAGGAAGTCCCAACCAAAGAGTACTATCAAGAGGTTGATCAAGCTTCACAGGTGAAAGCTTGCCTGGGGTTGGCTCACAAATCATTGCAAGACCAAGAATATGATCGTGGGAATCAACACGAAGTCGAGGTGAGCTGCCAGCATTCCACAACGGTTGGATTTCATCAGCCATAGCATCTATTTGCAATTGCCCACCACTCCAGGCAGTCACCAGAATTGAGTCTTTGACGACTAAATTATAAAGAAGACTGACTGCTCCACCTTCACATTCTGCACCCCGGAAGGCTAAATCTTCTTCATCCTCACCATGACACACTTTCCTCAGAGGTCCCTGGGAAATTACAATGTAGGTCATACTGTGGACTTCTACAGATTGCAATAAACACAGACCAAACTTGGAGACACAAATTGCCAACTTAAGACACCCAACACTGAGAGAGTAGGCTTTAAGCCATTCTTTCAAATTTGCTTGGAGAGATTCAAACAGATAAAGGGCAGCAACTTTGAAGTAAATGAAATTATCAAGGAATTGTAGCTAGTGCCGACACAAAATTTACTCAGGAGCATAGATAGAGCTATAGTAACTACTGCACGCTTATAGGTAAGAGAGCACATATACCTGCAGTGAGAGTGAGGCATCAAATATAGCATACGGATGAGCTTTTATCACATATGGATCTGATCCTTCTGTTTCTTGGTTTGTGATTGCTGGAAATGTTGCTTCCAACCAAGAAATAGCTAGATTCGAGTTACTAACAGCCACTGAATTGGCTGACTTCAGGCCAAATGTCTGAGCATCATTATGTATCTCTACAATGGATTCCCATTTGTAGGCACTGTTCAAAAGAAAACAATTTGTTATGCTCAGCACCCAATACAAAGATCAGTTAGCATACGATGGCTACAAGGTATAAATACTTCTAACACCCCAAGATGCTACAGCCTATATAATGGTAAAAAGTCAAGGCAGTGATGCAAGGGGAAAAGACTATCAGTTAAATATTTCGCTTTGATTTATAACATTAGACTATCAGTTAAATATCACTTAAATACTTCACAACCTTTAAGTGACACAGAAGCACCAGATTTACATGGAGGAATATTATGTCACAGTTCCAACAAAAACGTATTAGGACAACTTTAAGTCTTCTCTGTAAACTAAACATTTCTGAAAGGTTCCTATAAGGACTAACTGAGGCATCCAGCTTTATAGTACATGGCACGTGTCCCGGCAAATGATAGTTTAAACCATACAATCCTCTTGATTTAGGTATCCCGAATCTTTATGCTTTTAAACAAATTAAAAATACCTTGGTCACCAGGCCTAGTTGATCTCTAGTTGATCAACTAGGCCTACCTGTAGTTCCTCTTAAGAAAAAACTATAAGCCTTACAAAAGGGCATGACATGAAGAATAAAATACCTTCCAAATGGTACAACGGGACAAAGGATGTAAATTGAACCATCATTGAACAAAATGAAAACCTGTACAATAGCATATGAATGAGAATTAAGTAAATTACGTGATAAAACAGTTAAAACGGTCAAAATGCAAAACTCAACTTGCCTAATATGAATGACCATAGTGACAAAATAGATGAACAAACAGTTGAATTGAAACATGTGTTATGCTAAAACAAACGTAAGCCATGAAAAATCCTAATAGAATAGCTTATATCTTCATGACTTAATTGATAGAAACAGACATTATTTCAAGGAAAAATCATATTACAGATGAACAATAAATGAACAAAAGACCAAGAGCATTCCAATCTATTGCATCAGTATTTGAACAAAAAAAAAGCATGACAAAATAAATTATCAAAGTCAATTTTTTTAAATGAACTTACACTAAACGAATCCCACAGGTGTTCACTCCCAAATGAAAAGTCAACTGGGCAAATTGATGTCGCATTCCTGGATTGACCTGGTTGCCCAGGCTGTAGATAGTATTCTTGCTCTGGTTGAACAAGATCTGAAGACAAATCAAAGATTCTACAAAAAAGAAGGTAAATGAAGATACAAGGACATTAATTGTTCAAAACACAAAAAATAAAATAAATTCAGAGATACACTAATCAAACCCAGACACAATGTTTTTTTTTTTTTTTTTGTCTAAATCAAACACAATATGAATAAGAAACACCATTTATACAAGCTAATGCTCGATCTGATGAAACCTAAGAAGACCTCAAAGAATTTCTTTTACATTTGAAAAAGATTTCATACCTGAAAACTGAATCAGAAGAAAGAATTCCCAGGTGGGTGTCACTGTTAGGATGCCATGAAACTTGCAGTATACGTATGAGATTGTTTCCTCTTAAGTAGATTTGTGAACCAACAGTTACAGTCCTGTAAGGTTTTATTTAAAAAATAACGGATACATTAAGAATCTTTACTTTGGAACATCAAAACTATTTAATTTGCAACACAATCTCCATTAAGCTCATACGGTCATACCCACAAGTACAATTTCAGAAAGGGAACACAGGCTAGTACATGAATACAAAATCATGATGATAGATAACGAGGGAAGGGGAGAGGGGAACTAAATAATCATATTGTGCTCCAAGAGAATGATCAGCAGAGGAATAACCACCCCCCCCCCTCCCCAAAAAAAAAGTGTATAATCTAAACCACCATTACGATTCATCACTCCGGTTGCTCTCTAAGACACCCCAGCACAACATGTTTAAGATGAAAACGAAAAATGATAACGCATTTCCATTTTTCCAATCATACCTGCAAATGGTTGCATTGTCTTTGTTGGAAGTCCGCCCATAAAGATACATAACGCATAGACCACCCGAACCAGAAAGAAGCAATGCTGATCCACTCCTATTGATTGAGATTTTGTGAACCGCAAAGTCGAGCTTTACATCAGTTTGCAATACCTATCGAATTACAGGCATCATCAACAAGATAAGTATAACTGACATAGATAAGTACACTCCAAGATTAGTCGATAATCGTAACCACACTATGCCCGAAAATTCAATTCACAGTATAATTTTCAATTCTTATACAAATTATCGCTTCAATAATCACTTTCTGTTACCATAAAACTCGAAGCTATGCAACTAACTACATTAAGCTCAGCTGAGTACCATTCGAGTGCATTTACTTTCTTATCCTTCAATTTTCTCAGCAACCAAACAGAATCAAAGAAAATGAAATTTCAAAAAAAAAAAAAAGAAAAAGAGGGAAAGAGAGGAAACCTTGGAAGGCGAAGAAGCGATGACGGAAGTCGGGTCGGGTTCGCCCAGCCGGATGGAGATCCGGTGAAGGCAGAGCTTATCGGAGTCCCAGAAGTAAAGCCGAGAGGCTCCGTCCCATGCCAAGAGATTTCTGGGCGCTCGAGCCGCGGTCGAGTCGTGGACCGGACTGGCGGCGGAGGAGGAGAAGACCGGGTGGTTCTGCAGCGGGAGCCACTCCACTTCGTCTCTTTGGGGCATCGGAGACCACCCCGGCTCCGGTTCCGTTGCCTGCAGGTCGAAGTTGTACCTCATTTTCTATCACTCTCTCTTCCGAGCTCTGGAGCTTGTGGAGGCTTCTTTACGCCCTGTGGTTTTGCTTTTCTTTAATGGAGTTTGTGGAGGTTTCTTTTCGCACCGTGGTTTTGCTTTCTTCAAGGTAACTTTAACGAAAAGTTTTCATTTTAACGAAAAATCACATTTTACTACTAAAAATCAATCGTGGTTTCATTTTAGCTTTATTTTATTCTTATAGTTAAAACTCAAAGTTTTCAAATCATTTTCATTAGTTTTCCTTTCTTTAAACTATACGACACGGGAGGTTAAATAGCAGAACGACGTCGTTCCATTGAGTTTTGCATTGCACGTGGGGCCCAACGTAGAAGAGCGCTTTGCGTTTTACCAATGCTCCCACCACACGAGAGATTGTTCAGTGTGACCGTCATTTAAGGCGGTACACCACGTGTTTCTATATAAATTGTGGGATATGTGTGTTAAAAGGTTAATAACTTAAAAATTAAAATTTCCCACCGCTTACATAAAAACACATGGTGTACCATTCGTGTTCCCGTTACAACTAAAAATTTCTCCTACCACACGAGCTGTGCGCGACACCAACGTTGGTATTTGGTAGAGAATTTTCCAAGTGTTTGTAACACTGGTGGTAATGACCGTACTTGTTTCGGTGACATTGAAAAAAAATCTATCGGTATTTTGAAAACGTTTTATGTCTATTTGACAAAAGAAAGACGTTTTCTGTCTATAATAAACGACACAATGCACAATACATACCGTCGAAGTTCAAAATTTCAATCTAAAATCTCTTTCAACACTTTCAAAGAAAAATATTACATAACCGAGTTTTAATATCATAAGTCAATTTAGTGTTCTAGGTATGTTACGCTAAGTTGCTCGTAAGGATAGTTCTGAGAACAATAATTTCATTAATTTCAAGCACAAGTTTACAAAACCCTAGCTTGGTAGTTTCATAAATATTATGCCTTTTACATACAAATTAAACTGTACAATTGATGAATATAAAGAAGAAGAACAAAAAATGATGGTATTTGCCGCAGTGGTAACAACCTCTATACTCTCTCTCTATGATGAACAAATATATACACAACCTCCATTTGCACAACATGATGTTGATTGAAGGGGCTGCTTCTATAGCTTCTTCTATATACTTTAACAAATCTGCACCAAAACAAAAAGCCACTGAGATGAGCAGAGAACGTAAGATTGGGAAATGGAAAGAAGAAGCACTTCTGGTACATGTGTTTTTGTTAGGTTTTTTAGCTAAAATAGTTCGTGAAATTGACATAACTTCTTGCTTTGGTCCTTAATATTTAAAATTGATAGACTGATTCCTGAATTTGTCCACCGTCAATCATTTTGATCATTAAGTGAAAAAATTTTGTTAAATAATGAGAAGATGACCAAAATACCATCAATTTTTGTTAATTTTGGCCCATTGTTTATGAAATTGAAGGATTTTTGTCATTTTTGGTCCTTATTTAACAGATATTTTTCACTGAATAACCAAAATAATTGACGGTAGACAAACTTAGGTACCACTTCTATTGATTTCAAATCTCAATGACCAAAGTGAGGAGTGAGGAGTTATGCTGATCTTAGGAACCATTTTTGTTATGAGCGTTTTTTGTTATCTCAAAATGCTGCTAACTGTTATAAAAACACTTCCAAACAAAATCGAAAATTAACTGCTGCAAAATCAAAATTACCTGTAACTAAATGACCCTTAAGATTGGGGTTGGTTCGTGTGAGTTTACTTCACTCTTTCTTCTTTCAGAAGCTTCTGGTACCTAGGGAACCCATTTTTGCAAGCTGAAACCTGCAAACACACGGCAATTTTCACATCAGCATTTGATAAATCATGAACTTTTTTATGCTTAATCATGTTTAATCATGATTAACTGGGGATTAGCAGAAAGCACAAGATTTGGGGAAGATTCTCATGGCAGAAAGTAGTTTATTCTGATGTGAGAAAATATTTGGCAGCGTTGCTGCAAATGGCATGTGGTCAACAATTCAAATATAAAGGCAAAGCTGCCACCCATCACAGATTCTTCCTCGAATACAGGACTCAGTGATATATTTTGCTACATTAGTTAAAATGATTGACATAACTCTCCATTTTAATTTTTGAGATGAAAAATCGATACAAGTAGACTTGAGTTTGTCCACCGTCATTCATTTTGGTCATTCCTTGAAAAATCTCTGTTAAAATTGAGGGTATTTTTGTCAAATCATTCCCTTCACTTTTTTTTTTTCCATTTAACGAAGATTTTTTACAAAATGACTAAAGAATTGAAGGTGAATAAACTCAATGATCACTTTTATCGAGTTTCAATATCAAGAATGAAAATGAAGAGTTATGCCAACCATTTCGTTTAAAAAGCCGATATATTTTGACAATTCACCAAGAAAAGTAAAAAAAAGAAAAAAAAAGGAAAGCAGGGACTATGGACAAAGATTAATATTAATATGGTAAGAAGCAAGCATCGTAAACGTTTTCAATGTTGCATTAAGAAACATGGAAAATGAATTTCGACCTTCCAGAAGATTAGAAATTTAGGATCCAAGTATTCAACCCTTTCACGATCAGGAATTAAATTAGTGGCTAAAACAAAAAACAGCAATTGAAATGAAACTTTTAAGCGAATTTCTATGGTAGTGGTTGAACCACAAACATCTCAATATACTTATAAGCTTATTCACGAACAAGCCACTTAAAACGCCTATTTTATCGTCAAAAATACTTATAACACCATTTTGAAAAAGAAGAAAACTTTTCATTTTCAAGCGTTTCTCACTAACAAGTGGGAGCAAGATTTGGCCTTCTTTTCAGGGAGCGATATTCTATATTATGCTAACTCGTCATAAGATGATTTGAACTTGCGTTAAGAAGGCGCTGACACAAACCTAACTAACTAGCTTAACTTTCGTCTGTCATTTGATTTAAGAATTCCATTTCTTCCAATTAAAGTCAAAACTTACAGCCCCAAAACTGACACGATTTCATCTGAGAAAATGGAGATTAGATAGAGAGCAAGGACTTACAGCTTCAATGTCAATTTTGTACACCCAAAGCTTCCTTCTTTCTCTGCAACTTGTTCTGTACGCCACCACAATATGCCCAACGGCCAAAACCAGGGAGCAGACGAACAAAGCAATATCTGTTGCTCTCACATACTCTGCCCTCTCCACACCGGAAGCCCCAAACACATACGAAGCCTTCAATGAAACAAACACCAGGGACACAACAGAACACATGGTTGTGATCCCCAAATACGGTCCGTGTGAAAGCCTTCGTCCATCACAGGAGCTGTAAACGCCTGCAGATAAAAGAACAACCCAATTCTAATTAATTTCACCATGATTAGATTAGTCGAAAAGCAATCTAATCTACGGGGAGGTGATTCAAACTCGGGCGGCGGCAAAACACGCTATTCTGGCTAGCTGACCTAACTCATGTCTACGATCCTAAAACATAGCTCATGAGAGATGACACACTAACCTCGCCAACTAACCTAACATATGTATCCAATCTAAAAAGATATGCTTTTTGGATCAGGATTCTAAAGCAGCATGATCAACTGTTCTGATCAAATGACCTAACTCACGGTTGCAATCCCGAGACTTACGCTTTTTGCGATTCAAATTCGGGTGCAAAGCGACAGGACACACGTTCTGCCGTCATAGCCAGCTAACCTAACTCATTTCTGCAATCCCAATACAAGCGTGATCATTGAACGGCAGACCAACTGAAGTAACTCATATCTTAAGGCAGGCCGACTGACCTGACTCACCTAATTTTATGCTAGAAAGTGAAAGAAAAACAAGTAGTACGAAAAAAAAAAGCAACGAAAAGAGTAAGGATTAAGGCTTACAAAATATGACAGCTGATCTTATGATGGAAATCAACGGAATATCGACGAGGGAAGATCGAAAATCGTAGTTATTGAAATGGGACGACAGCGTTTCAAAAGAAATCAAAGAAGAAGACGAAGAGGCAGAAAGTATAGCCGAAGGAACAAGCGTATCGGCAATCACAAGAAGAATCGGGGCCGAAAACAGCAGCAGAGAAATCAACATAGTAATCAAGAAAAACACGGTCTTAACGCCTCTCAGAACCCTCTTCGATTTCTCCTCCTTCAAAAAACTCATGTCTTAATTTTCGGTTTCGAGTTCTGGGTCTCGAAGAATGATCGGAGGCTCTTGGACTGGTACCGAAAGGGAGAAAGAAGGCAATTAAGAAGGGTGGGAAGGGAGGGGAAGGTGCAGTGCAGGCGTGAGGTGTAATGTTTTGACTGGACTCGGTTCTTGGATTTCTTCCTTGGGGGGTTAGTGATGACAAAGACTGGGACTTTATACGCGCAAGCTGCCGGTCATACGGATGAGTCCTCCCTTTCTCGGTATTTTACTCGTCACAAGGTTAACGGCAATACCTAAATGCCCTAGAAACGACAACCAACGACATTTTTTACTTTTATCGACAAAACAAAAGACATATTTTACCTTTCTATTTTATTAAGAAAGGGTTTATCAAGAATCATCGCGTGCTTGCATATGACTTGTCATGGATAGTCTTCCTTGTTTGTGAGTAAATTTTGATTGTTGATGCATCGAGATTTTCGAGTTTTAAATTACCTGAACATGCGTAGATGTATGCGAATTACACAATGAATTTGTCATTGATTACGTGAACGAATTATGATCGTTAATAATCATGAATCAAATCATTCAGGCTTGAGCACATTATAACTTTGTTCAAGGACAATCTCTTACTCGTGTTAATTCTGATAGTTGATGAATCGTAGGTTTTAAATCTAGACTTGGGTGCATGTCTATGCAATAACTTTGTTGAGGACAATTTTCTACGTACATGAAGGAATCATAATCGTTGATACAATGTGTTAAATCATCTAGATTTGCATGCGTGTCTACATAACAACTTGATCAAGGTCATTCGTCTACGTTCGTGATTAAGTATTGATCTTTTAGGCATGATGAGTCTTTAATCCTTCGAATTTGTGTGTATGCCTATTTAATAACTGTCATAATCTGTCTCACAAGCATGCATGATTTTTAGCGCGTTTACTAATCCGTAATCAAATTGAGAAGAATTGAATTGAGGAGGAATTGAAATAAGGTGGAATCAGAATCAGATTCATGTTGAAATTGTTTACTAAAACTGTCCGAAATCGGAATACAATTCCATAAAGCTGTTTACTTATTCAGCAGAATCGGAATATAAACCAGTATGATTACTAAAATGCCCTTGTCTCAAATCAAATATTTTATATACTTTTTTTAATAAAATTTGATATAGTATATGATAGTAAGAAAAAATTAAATTGCTTTTTTATTTCATAGACATAGTAAAATGATTTTGTTTATTTTTTTTTATAAATTTAAGTATTGACTTTAATATCTAAATTTTCTTGCTCAAGTTGTTGTTTTTTCTCTTCGACATGTGTATGGAGTTATGCATAATGTGAATGAGCATAGAATTATGCTTAATGAGCTAGAAGGACATGGAAAGAAATTGTTAGGAGCATTTTAAGTCTAGGGTTAAAAGGATAATCTTGGAAATAATGAAAGTAAGTGAGGGCATAAAGGGAAAAAAATTATCATTCCGATTGCTTGGGCAATCCGGAATCCAAATACCTTATATATGTTGGGAATTCAAATCCTCCAATTTCAGGAATTGGGTTCCATTTTTCGTGTGGGCCCCATGCACTTTTGATTCCTTCCAATTTTAGTAAACATATGTATAATCCGTAATCGGAATCGGATTCCTTATTCCCATTCCGATTACGGATTAGTAAACGCGTTATTAATGTATTGCAAGTCCTATAAAAATCAACGATAAAAAATTGATAATAATCTCAGAAATGACTAATTGTACCATACTTTTCACTCAATATTTTAAAGTTCATTGCTATAGAGTTTTGTCAAATGTCTCGTTTGTGGGTCAATTGACCAGGAATATTTAGGCTGTACATTGTACATGAACCTTATCAAATGGGCAAAGCTGCTATATTTCTTTTTCCAAAAATTTGGTTCACTTCACTATTAAAAGAACCGCCAATCAATTGAACCGGGTATGGTGGAACCAACCGATTCGAGACCATGTGGCCACATGGAACAATTCGCCTTTGCGAATCAATTTGCGGGTTTTAAATCAATTTTTGGTTTGTGTACATTTGGGGGCTAAATACTTTACAGTTTTCTAATGACATGGTGGTTAGATTCTTTGGTGGTTGAATTTATGAACCGTTATGGGTCATGCTGATAGTTATCCAACTTAATCTGATCTTTAATCTAATTAAAAAATAATTAATCCAATCTAATATGTTCTAAAAAGTTGTGCAAAATGAGGAATAAAATATGGAATTGTTACGTTGGCATTGGAAACTTTGGTGAATAAAGTCAAAATCCATCTGGGAAGATAAGATATCCATTGGCCGCAATCATGCACCTAATCTGTGTGTGCAGTGACTAGTTATAAGAGGACCCTATGTGGTCTGGCAGGTTGGTGATACTAATGAGATTCCTCATACAACGGCTAGTGAAGTATATACTAAAATGTTATGAGGACGGATCTGTGATATTACTTTTTTAATTTTTACACACTTTTTTTATAAGATTTATTTTGTAATGTACTTCAACGATCAGAACCAATTGTATATCATTTAGGTCTTTCTCCAAAGATCATGTCTACCAAAAGCTACTTAAATCTAAAATCATATGACCGTTAGATTAAGGATTCAAAGTTTCTTTGCAGTGTTGTATTCGTCTATTTTTTTCACTACAAATGAATGTCCTAATGAATTTAGATTTGTCTAAGTTTTTGTAAGAGTGATCTATGAATAATGTTCTAAAAGTTAGACAATTCGAATTGTTAAAAATACAATACGAAATGGATCCCACAAAAACAAAAAAAGGAAGATTGTACACTAAGCCGTTGGATATTGAGGTTGTGGGGCTGAGATTATATGCCATAAAACCTTTTCCTTCTCCATTTTCTCCCTTTCTTTCCTGTTTCTCCTTTCTCTTACTCACGAATGAGGCGCAACGCAAAGAGCACAACCAAAGCTTCACTCGAAGCTCTAAGAATCACATGTCATCGTGTCAAACCTTTGCAATTTCAGATTTGGGAGATTATGTGTGTAATTGGATTCAGTGCAGCTTAAATAAAGTTGAGGTTCCACCATAAAACCAATTGGCAATATGAGGAGTAGCCTAACCTCTTATAAGCCCATGCAAGATCTCTCCTCTCATCAATGTGGAATTCATTCTCAACACACCCCCTCACGTGTGGCTAATTTTCAAACCTAACACGTGGACAACACAACGGGGTGACATGGAGCACGTGTGACCGTTTGGCTTCACACGTGGGATAACCTGTCTCTTATACCATGAAGAAAGTTGAGGTTTCACCATAAAACCAATTGACAATATGGGCAGTAGCCCAACCTCTTATAAGCCCATGCAAGGTCTCTCCTTCCATCAATGTGATATTCATTCTCAACACGGTTGTCTTATCTGATAAGACTAAAACACAAGAGGTCTCTGTATAATTTGTCATACAAATGACGCGGTCAAATGATTTTGTCCAAATTTTTTTCGGTGTAAATGGCGATACTCTCGTATACAACTTTAATCACGTTACAAGAGTTGTTGATAGAAAAGGATAATATTAATGACTGAATTGTATATAATCATCTCTTGTAGTTGTAGACGAGCCTATAAATATATGGCCTGCAAAGGTGGATAAGCCACCGAGATTAAGTGAAGTTTTGTCCTCCAGCTGTTTGTAAAGATGCAAGCGTGCTTCTCCGGCAGCTTTGTGTTATGAAACACACTACATATGCCAGGCTATGCCAGCTTTGAGATTTCTTTAAAAACAGGATCCAAAATGTGCGTTAGAGCAACCCAACAACTATAAATACAACAACAACAACAACGTGATTAATCGTTTCGAATTTGGTGGCTTAATCTTAATTACTGGTAATACTACTACTTATTGGTTTTTTACCACATGATTAATTAGGGCTCATTTGGAAATTCTTTTAAAATGACTGAAAGCATTTTTAGGATCAATCTTTAGTAAAATGCAAGTGAAACCTGAAAAAAAAACACTTGAAGTGCTTCATCCACGAAGCACATAACTAGTGCTTCTTTGTAAAAAGTACTTCAAGTGCTTTTGGGATTCAAAAATATTTTTTCTCAAAAAACTCATTCAGTCATTTTAAAAACTTTTCCAATTGAGGCCTTAATCATAAGTGCTATTTATAGGTTCTTTTTGTTAACTGGTGTTTCACCGCATGCAAAAAGTTCTTCCCAATACTTGACGTTGTTTTGGTATTTGAGGTTTGAAATTTTTTTGAGATTTCGGTCAGTTTGATTCATCACATGAAACAACAGGGTGTATGATCAACCAACTATATTTTGCATCAAAACGCAATATTGAAAACTAAAACCGAGGCTTAGCTTGTAATGTGGCACAAAAAGTACGCAAAACTTGGAAATTACGAGTTAAAGACATTGTTAAAATTTGCGATTGCATGTAATTATAGTAGAGTTAGATGTTTAGGTGTGTTGGAACGAAAAAAACTTGCATACAAACTGTTTCTTACCATTTTTCTCAAGTTAGAATTTATGCATGGTGAGAATGGTATAAAACAAGTTGCATGCAAATTTTTCTTCGTTGAAAAAGATAAGTATTTTATTATGTTGACAATATACACTTACATTGTTACATCGTAAATAGCTAGACCATTCATCAATTTAACGTACATTCCAAAGTTATATTCAATAATATTGGACGTTAATAGTTCATACGAACGAGAACATAGCCATGGCAAAAGAACTCTCGCACTTTTTATCTTGACATCCACTTATCCAGCTGATTGAACATTTCTCACAAGACCTTTTGGATGCGTGGAATCACGTCCGATTCCACTCCCACGGCGCAGTCGGCTTCCACTATGATCAAAAGAAATCCATATATCTACGTCATGACCTTTTGACATAGATGGGATGGCGATTATATTTACACAGAATATATTATTATATAATCTGTGTATGTGTGAAAACTATGAATCTTGGATAAGACCAAACCTCTCTTACGTCATGAGCCAAATTAAAATTGAACAAAATCTGTCTTTTGCTTGGAGGACTAAGCAAAAGCAGCCTCAATCTTGTATCAAATGCGTAAAAAGTTGGTTCAAATTTAATAAAATCCAAGTCTTTAGAACATTACGGGATGTCTCAGTAGTTAAGGATGAATCCTAGGTTCGTATTCCACACGACATGTTTTGATTCGATTTGTGGTGCTGGTGAATCACATGATGGTGGCTGATAAATGTTGAAATATCTCTTTGAGTCTTTCTTATTCTCAAATAAATAAACTGCGGTGACGAAGGGTCACCAACTAGTCATTAAAAATAAAAAAAAATAAAAAAGTCTTTTAGGTTCGTTGAGGAGAAGGAGATATTAAACTTGGTGTCTAATTGTCTGGGAAGTAGTCAAGTATTACTAGAATTATGAATGATAGACATTTGTATTTGGAGCCGCCTTTTGTTAATTATAATTAGTGAGTCAAATGTCAGAAAAATCAAAGGCCGTGATTCTAGACTACATCATGAGAGGCCCGTGAAAAACAACATGGTATTGTGACATTTGGTGCTTAATTAAAAGGTTTTTCATATTATTTGTAATTTCAAGTGTTTTTTTTTTTTTTTTTTGAAAACTAGGAAATCACTTATAGGGCTAAGAAGCCAAATAGATACAAGAAAGCCTACCAAGAGGCAAACACCCATAAAGAACAACCAAGACCAAAGCAGTGAGTTGGGATGCAAGCAACAGACACTTCCATCATGTAAAAGTGTCACCCCAAACACCACCACAGCTTGGCTAATGAGGACACAGAAGACAATCATTGCACAAAACATGAACTAACGAAGATGGGGGCCTATCGACCCAAACAAAATCACACATCTCCGTAAGATCAGCCGACGCAAGAACATCCGATGCTATATTGGCTGATCTTGGCACCCAAGACCAGCAACTGTTCTGGAAAGCCCCACTCAACCGTTTAACCCTTGCCAAGATAGGGTAAGCCTCCCAACTGCCATTTTCAAGTGAACCTCTAAGACAAGAAATCGCTTCTAGGGAATCAGATTCGAAAATAACAGAGCTAACACCTAGCGAGGCACCCAGTTGACAACCATGCAACAGCGTCATCGCTTCGGCCACTGCCACATTAGGAGCCACAAGAGGATACCTCGCAGCTGCCAAAAATCTCTCTCCCTCGGATCTAGCAATCACCCCCGCAAAACCCATTCTAGAAACCTTTGACCAGCTAGCATCCACATTAATTTTTGTAAATGGAGAAGTAGGAGGACTCCACCGAGTAACCTGGGTATCCCGAGCTCGAACCTCAGAGTTGCAAACTCCAACAGTCCTCACCGCATTCGAAAAAGAAGCCACAACATTTGAAATGGCAATAATCACTTTAGGATTAAGGGATACCTAGTTGATCACTAAATCACATCTAGCTTTCCAGATGAACCAACAAGTGAAGGCAACAGAAGCCTGAAACCATTTCCTGTTAGCCAAGGACCCCAAGTTAGAAGACAACACGGCCTGTAACCAAAGCACCCACGAATGGATACCGTCTTTATCAACTTTATAATTAAGGACACCCCCAAATCAAACTCCCTCCACCCAAGGACAAGTAAGGAACACATGTTCAACAGATTCATCATTACAAAGACAAAGAGGACAAGTAGAGGATGGGGACAACCGCCGATTGAAAAGAGCAACTTTAGTTGGCAGACCATGGTGCAGCGTTAACTGCAAATTTTAGGAGGCACCTCCAAATACCAGATTAATGACGTTGAAACTAATGCTAAATTATAAGCTTTGTACTAAAACTTTCGAATTATTATGTATTTAATTTTTGGGTTACATATAATGTTGAACTAATCCTTCCAACTCAATTAATACACAAACAGTGTTTTTGATATACAATGACATTTTATATATACTAAAACTCAGTTCAGAATCCTTGTTCACTAACAGTGTTTTTGACGAAAATGCCCTTCAACAGTTGGCCATCTCCAGTTTCCTTTTGGTGTTGTACAATTGAATTACTATTTTCCCACTAGGTTGCACGTGCTGATCATGGCAGCCGAATTGGGTCAACTTCGAACACGAGTTATGCTTCTCAACTTCTCTCTCACAAACCTCGCCTTCTCGCTCTCAGAAATTTTTAACTAAGCTTAACAATAGCCTAGCAACAATAACTTAGTATCTAATCCATCATTTACAAGATTCAAACAAAAGACCTCTCGTTATAAGTGAAGATGAATACAACTTGACTGTAATACTAATGATAAATTGATTTTGGGTTCAAACCGTAACTGTTTTATAGTATCAGAACATGTTCAACACATACGAAGTTAAACTCTTCATGTAATAGGTCGAGCAACTCCATCTATTACAGATTCATTTTGAGATAAAACATCACACGTGAGCGACTCACCTAGGCATTCATCGAACTTTTTCATTGTATCGATCTGTTACTTGTTAGTTACATAACCGCTTTTTAACCTTTCCATTGACATTTCATGAAAATGCGTGGGACAACACATGGAATCCGATTCCAAAAAACTCCATGGTTAAGCACTATGAAACAAAAGAGGAACTTTCCAGGTTGGAAATTGAATCGTATTGCCACAATTACAATGAACGGGTGAATGAGATTGAGAGAGACAGGACAGACCACAGGATCGACATTGTTCCACAAGGAATCAAAACGCAGGCAATTGCCATGGGATACCGTACAAATTATACCATGAGCAAAACAGTAAAATTGACTTTGGTGGGGGCCTTGAGATTCTTAGCCAAATCACAATTGTATGGTTCTTTAGGCTTTTAGCACTGATTATATTCTAAAAAGAGCTATACGCTAGTCGGGCAGCGTTCAGGCGTCTAGGGCTTAGATTTTTAGGGGCCTGGGTGGTTTTTGAATTTTAATTAAATTTGTTGTATAATATATAAATAAATGTTTACTTATACTTAAATAAGTACATATTGTATTGGGATACATAAATTGCAAAATTGAATGACAAATAAACTATGAAGTATTAGAACATATTGAAAATATGGGGAATAAGCATATAATGAGTGTTCATCCAAGTATAAAACAAGTATCTCACAATTTATTAAAAGAATAAAATGCCGAACGAAAGTTATCTTGTTCATGTGAGAGTCGAGACTTAGACGGGTGCCTAAGCATGTCTAAGTGTCATTTCTTAATTTACAAACGCCTAGAGATTAATTAGGACGGTGGCCAGCCGCCTAGCGCCGTAGCACAAACTTTAAAACAATATATTTTGTGATACGAGTATCAGTCGTGCATAGTTCTATGGCCGAATGTCAATAATTAATTTATGTGGTTGTGTTCAAAAATCAAACCTACAACGTCACTTAGAAAAATTAAATACACATCGTGGTTTTATGTAAATCCTTATCTATTGTGTGTCTCATCCAACAAGCGCCTTGGCCCTATGCAATAATTTTTAGAACAGTATATTTAGTGATACAAGCATCGGTCATTCATAGTTCTGTGGCTGAATGTCAATCATTGATTTATGTGGTTGGGTTAAAAAATCAAACATACAACGTCATAGAGAAAAACTGAATACACATTGTTGTTTTATGTAAGTCCTTATCATGTGTGTGTCATCCGACACGTACCAAACTCGGAAATGTGTATAAACACGCAACAAAAGGAAGGAAAAGTAGAAAGGAACATTGCCTCCCCCTAGAAGGATAAGTGTGGCCCTTCACTTAGTATTGAAGGGAACAAAGATGGGCATGTATCTATGCGTATACGCGTACAGTACGCGGCATAAATTGATTAATATTAGTAACTGTCTAGAAAGCAAGGTCGGTGTTGTGGATGAATTGTCACACAATTTAACTTCCCTTCTCCGAACATTTGTTGTTAATTTATTATGGAAGAGGCCAGGCATTGACACGCATGGGACATGGATTTTAAGCATGGTTATGAACGTGCATGACTCATTGAAATACAATCTCTACAGACTAGCAATTTATAATACAAAAATACTGGTATTGTGACGTTTTATGTCAGAATAAATTGTAGTAATAGTATCTCAAGTTTAACTGAATTGGAGAAATGGTAACTCAACTTTAATCATATTGGAGTAATGATCCCTCAACTTTAACTCAATCGTAGCAATGGTCCTTCCAACATGACTCATTTGACGGAATTCTGACGGAGTTGACGAAACCGAACATAGCTGCACGTTTTGATGAGTTAAGGGACAAATGATCATGAAATTTTAGTTGATGGACTATTACTCCAATTGGGTTAAACCTTGAGAGACCATTGCTACAGTTTTCTTTTTATGTTAATAGTATGAATACACATGTAAGTTTCTCTTAATATAACATTAAGTGACTGTATACTCGTACAATATAAGCTGTTATCCAATTAACAAATAATGAAAATGTGTGGCATGCTATGCAATTATATGAACTTTTTGTATTTTTAAAGAGAAATTTGGAAAAATAATCAAAATTTGTAACTATATATAATTATAGCATCGTTTTTAAGTTTATAACAATTATAACTAAAAGTTGATATAAAAGTATTAATATATCCTTAAAAATGACGTTTCCTAATTAAAATGAAAATAAGGATCGCCTCCCTCTACACCTCCAAGCTTGTCTCCTTCTCTAAAAATAAAGATTAGTTTTGCTTTGTTCTTTGACATTGTCATTTTCCTCTTCTTGGTCGTCTATGTCTACATCCCACCGTGCTCTGCACTTGGCCCGCGTGGTCTCTGTGCTCGAGCCTGTCTACGGGTTCCCTGCCATGAAGAAGAGCTACGAGCTGCTAAAGGGGAGGGTTAGCTTGCTATTGCAAGTGTGTTTTACTACGTCTGCAAAAATAGAGATGAATTCTTCAAATTGACACCGGATCCTCATTGTAATTTTGTTTTTACTTTGGGTTATAGTTATCATAAACTTAGAATAGTTGTTATAATTTTATACGGGGTCTAAATTTTAATTATTTTTCCAAAATTAGTATTTTTAAAATGTAATGGCAAAGATAAGATTTTGGTAAAGACGAACCTGGCTGACTCTCGTCATGCCCTTTTGTCATTCACAAAGACAGTACGATGACTGCGCAAACGCAATAATTTTCGAGGGATGGTGTTTTCAAATTAATTAAATTCCCAATAATGGACGGTATGTAATTTTGTATTGTTCTTTCAACAAGAGACAACAACAAAGACTCATCTAACTAACGAGGAGCTTTTGGCAAAAAAATAAAAATAAAAATAAAAATCTAACAAGGAGGAGCCTTGTCCGTCCAGATAATCGTATCTCATCACACTTCAAAGCAAAACTAAGCATAATTCAAAATAAAGTGTAATGTTATATAGATGGCAAATTTGTTCACCAAATGACGTGACAGTGTTTAATTGATTTAACTTGAGTGCAGTTTAAACAATATATATTACTAATAATAAATGAGTTCACATGTACAATGACGCATCATTTGGTAAACATATTTTACCAATAAATTTGGCCAGTCTAACATCATTGTTTCGTAGCTTTGAGAATTTCACTAGTTGTGTCTATAAATTGGGGAAAAAATGGAAGAGAAGAAAAGAAGTATTTAGACAAAATGAACCAAGCCCAGCCCAAATAGACCCTTAAAAACCCCAAAGTCAACCAACACTGCCCACTAACTTCTGATTATGTCGAACCGGCCCAATCCAATAGCTCTATTTTTTTTTTTTAACATACGATATTATCTACACTAAGGGGAGAACGTGAGCTTAGCTTCCCATAAATAATATGGTTCAAATTTTTCTTTGACGAGAATCAAACGTAAGACCTTTCATTTGCATGTAAAGAGAAATATCACTAAACCGTATCACTAAGTGGCACCTTCATCTAAACAACTGCTTCATCAAACCAATAAAATAATAAAAAATTTAGACTTTAGAAAGACCTCGAAACGTCACCGTTGCGTACCACGTATTTATTGGTTTCCTCGCACCTTTCGCTCCTTTCTTGCAACGCGCCTTTGCCAATAACATGGCCACGCGATCCTTATGGAGAGCCACGAAGCTCGCTCTGTCGGCGACCGCCCTCATCGGCGGCGGAGCGGCGGCGGCGAATGTCGCCACCTCCGACGACCCCGCCATGACTTACAAGCTCTACACCACTGTTCCCCCACGCCTTGTTCGCGGCGCCGTGACAGCCGCTGCCATCGCCTTCGGTAAGTCCCACTCCGCCTCATAACCTCTGCGTTTTCTCCAAGCAATGTCAATTCTAGGGTTTAGGGCTTACAATACGTCGCCGTTTCGAAGTTGTAATCAGTCAATCGAGCATTAATAAGTCAGCTTTAGCTTAATTAATCAGATTGGTTAAATTTGAGTGAAAATTCGATTCTAATGGAGTTCTGAAATTGCTTGTATGTAATCAGATTATGAATATTCACTGTTGGGGCTTCCTGAAGGAAGCAATGAGAGGGAAAAAGCTAAGCATGAAGTTCACCTCAGGTCTGCGCTTAAACTTCAAGAATTGTGTTTCAAAAATGGAGGAATATATATCAAGCTCGGTCAGCATCTTGGGCAGCTGGTAAGCTTTTGAATTCAAATTTGAAATGATCA
This sequence comes from Heteromeles arbutifolia, assembly GCA_024362995.1. Classification (NCBI taxonomy): domain Eukaryota; kingdom Viridiplantae; phylum Streptophyta; class Magnoliopsida; order Rosales; family Rosaceae; genus Heteromeles; species Heteromeles arbutifolia. Next base: position 6,708,474 of record JANCRC010000018.1, on the reverse strand, counting down.
ATCGGAATTCGGAGCAGTATGTGTTGATTGAGAGCAATGGGAGCTGATTATTTTTGCGTTAATTCGATTTTGTACAGGAATACTTGGTACCTGAAGAGTATGTCCAGACAATGAGGGAGTCCATGTTGAACAAATGTCCGGTTTCTTCGTACGAACAAGTGTGTGAAGTCATCAAGAAAGAGATCGGAGATACTCCCGATAAAGTATGTGATGTTGGTTGTATGGGTTTATGATTAAGCTCTCACAAATGCGCGATATTTTATTAGCTTACTGATAGGTTTTGATCTTTTTTTCTGTGATGAATGTAGATATTTTCTGAATTTGATCATGTTCCAATAGCAAGTGCTTCCCTTGCACAAGTCCATATTGCTCGCAATCACAACGGCGAAAAAGTGGCTGTGAAGGTCCCCGTTGTCAATTTTATAAGGGTTTTTACTGCTAGGTGCAATCAGTAGTCTTTCAGATTTATTCAACTTTAAGGCATGCATCTTTCTTATCAGAGTTTTCTTTCTTGGGCCAAATAATTTCAATTTTCAGGTTCAGCACACTCACATGACAGATACTGCAGCTGCGGACTGTGCTACTGTGAACTTTATTGTGAACACCCTGCACCAGATTTTTCCTTCTTTTGATTACAGGTAGTTCTACAAAACCTGTTGTACCTGTTTATTTTCTCGTCTAGTTACTAGTTGATAAGATAATGAACACTATACTAATCTTGCCGACAAGCATAGATGTTATGGTACTAATTGCTGTATTTTCATTCTTGCTTTCATTAACAGGTGGCTGATTGAGGAGATGCGGGAAAGTTTACCCATGGTAATTTGTTTCAATTTCTTTAACCCTTGATTGGCTTCTTCATAACCTTGTAGAAATATATGTCTACAATATGTCTAATTGTCTATTAGTAACTTTTATATGTCCATAAAATCTTTTTGGCACAAAATGTTTGTTTCCTTCCTCATATGCCACTGTAGCGGTAGAAAAATACGTGGAGTTTGGACCTTAGCTTGACGCGTGTAATAATTCTCTATCATACAAATATGTGCTGCCTAGTAGTTTCAACTTTCAATAGATGTGTTGTCATTTGTTTGCATGTGATTGTGGAAATCAGGAACTGGATTTTATAAACGAGGCCAAGAACAGTGAGAAATGCTTGGAAAACTTTCAGAAGTTCTCTCCTCATATTGCAGCTTATGTATATGCGCCAAAGGTGCATTGGAGTTTAAGTACCTCAAAGTTGTTGACCATGGAATACATAGATGGCGCACAAGTAAATGATGTGAAGACCATCAAAAGACTCAGTATGCGCCCTGATGAAGTTGCAAGACTAGTAAGTCCATGAGCTTCATGTCATGTTTTTACAATCTATGTTAGACAATCATGTTGTAAAAATATTGATTGCCCCATTCAAAATTACATAATCTTTCTTCTAAACGATCCCATTGACCATAAGTTGACCACTGAAGTAGGTCCGTAGTATGACTGCACATTGATTTGACTGCAAAATGAATTAAGGTTTTAGGACATTGGAACCACAGCTTTGGGTCTATGGTTTAAGGTTGAAGCTAAAATATAGACCCTCCACAAAGGCTGGTTTTGGACGCCTGTTCCCCTGTGTGATTCATTATTTTGATTACGTGTTAAGGATATCAAACAATGGACCACAAAAAGGAAAATAACTTGTGGTTCATCTCCCTTGTAAAGATGTAATCTTTGCAAGTTACGTTAGTGAGAAAAAAAGAAGTAAGATTGGATGTACTTTTTGCAGGTTAGTGAATCTTTTGCAGAAATGATGTTCAAACACGGGTTTGTGCATTGTGACCCCCATGCGGCCAACTTGTTAGTTCGTCCTCGGCCTGGTAGTGGAAAGAGCTTTCTAGGTGAGAATCTACTTTGTTGTAGAGGCTATCATTTGAGAATTTTTATAGTACTTTGCTTTCTATAGTAACCACAACTAGAAGTAAACCATGACCTAGTTCTATGGTATTATGATATTCCACCCCATTTGTTTGAGAGCTAGTTGGCCGGTCATCTTCATGATATCTTATCATGCTATGCTTGTGGGTCACAAGGATGACTGTAATGCTGCTGATAAACTGTTTGGTAGTATATTTGTGCATTTCTCAACCATATTTGGGGTCTTCAAGGCTCACTGTTGTCCATAAGGTGCCACAAGTTGTTGTGTACTTGTGGTTGTAATAGTAGAGCACAATATGGGCAGACCTTCAAGACTCACTTAATTATTTTCCCCGACTTCTCATGTACAGGAAAGAAAGAACCACAATTGATACTTCTAGACCATGGACTATATAAAGTTCTTGACTCCGAGACCAGAATTAACTATGCTGCACTGTGGAAGGTACACCATCACTTTTCTTGAGTTAGTTTCCATGGACTATATTCTTCCATATCGTAGCAACTTACTTTCCCCCATTCTCTAAGTTATTATGATTGTTGCAGGCGTTGATTTTTTCTGATGCCAATGCAATAAAAGAATATAGTGCAAAATTAGGTGCTGGAGAGGACTTGTATGCATTATTTGCAGGGATTCTTACTATGAGACCTTGGAATAGGGTCATTGACCCTGCCATTGACCATTTGATTATACAAGGCACTGAAGGCGACCGCTCAGAACTGCAGGTGAGCTCTTGCAACTATATAAGTGCTTTCGGCTGAGTTATATGCTGTTACTGTGTTGCTGATAAGTTCTTTTGTGTATTGGGACTTTTTTCACTGACAAAAAGCAACTTACTTTGGAGCTTTGTACTTGCAATTAAGTTCTTTTGTTATGTGATTGATGTTGTTGGTATTATATAATCATAATTTAATTCTCTCACTGCTTGAATGTCCCTCTGTTTCATTTTCAGATGTATGCTTCTCAGTATTTTTCTCAAATCTCAGAGCTTTTGAGGAGGTTGCCGCGCGAGATTCTTTTAATGCTGAAGACAAATGATTGTTTGCGATCAGTTAGCAATGCTCTGGTATTGCTTTGCTGTTATTTCTTTTGCTGATACCATTGAAAACCTGGTTATAGTAAGATGAGCATGTTTTTCTTATACTACTGTTGAATACACGTAGCATTTTTTGCCTTCTGCATAAGCTGTATGTCAAACATCCTTACCATGCACCCATTGAGTTTAACTGTATAGCTTTTTAACCTTAAATTTGTCAAATTATGTGAGTCAGATTTCAGTTGTTGCAGAAAAATTAACTTGAGCATCTATCATAAGGGAGCTGTTTTCTATTATTTAAAGTTTTAATTTTTGAGCTCGAACCTGAAATGCTTCTCAAACAGTTGCAGGTACCTTCTCTTGAGACATTCATGATCATTGGAAGGGTTTCTTCTGAAGCCATCATTGAGGCAAAACTATCACAAAAGAGATCCTTCCTACGTTGGTTGAGTGCTTGGTTAGACAGAATCATATTAGAAATTCGACTTTTTACAATGCAAGTAGCATTGTGGCTTATACGGGGAAGGAGAGCTTTATCTTGGGAAATCTGAAAAGATACTGCACAAACACAATTTCTTTGACTTGCAAACTCAGGAAACCCTAAGTTTGGTGAAACTATAGTTACTTCTTTGTTCATTAGCCAAAAATGGGCATACACATTCTTTGTCTCCATACATCAAGCCGCTTCATCTACAAGCGGGGTCTCTGAAAATGGATTGACAGGTGATTTTTTGTCGCAATGGAAGGAATAAATAATTTGTATTGTATCTTTTTTGTTTTGTACGTAATTATTCTCAATGTTCTCTGGGATCTGATCTATGTTTAGAAACCCTTTGATGGGAGAACTGTATATCGGAAGCAGATTATTTGCTAGAGATATTAGTTATAAACTTATATGCACAGAGAGATTTTAAACTTTTGAACCGATTCTTTCACAAATGAGTTGGACATTACATTCTTATTTGGATAATAAAGCTTCTTGAGTTACTCATATGAGTTATATCTTGACCTCATCCATATTCTGATTGTTGAAAACACACATGAACCAGGTGTTCTATGCAGTGTGCCCAAATCCCTTGCTTCACAACATGCTTCTTAAACGCGAAGGCTCCGTGACAAAGGGCTTGTTTGGCTGCTGACTGAGGTAAGCCTCTTGAATGCCTAGCTTGCATGTGAGTAGTGCTTGGATTTAGGGGTGGTATTGGTACGATTACCGTACCAAAATTTCTGTACAAATTACCATACCAAAATTTTTGTATGACAAAATCTATTACCATTATCGTGCCAAACTTTTGGTATACCGAATTTTGGCATGCCAAATAGTTCGGTTGACATGGTATGGTAATGGTAATTACCACTTTGTTTTGGGCCAAAATTTGATTTTTTTTTTCAACCCAATTCAAGGCCCAAATTTGTTTTGGCCTCTCTTTGGGTTTCTAAAACTTTTTTATTTAATTATGAGAATTTTATAGAGATTCATTTAAGAAACAAAAAGTAAATAGATGGAAGAATTGCTGAAAGAACCCAACATCCCTAAAAAAAATAGTACAAAGATTACTAAATTTCATCTCTACATTCTTTAAAATTGTACAAAAAATTAACTTGATAGACGAAGTCACGGAGAAAGACATCCCAATTTGATGAAGGAGAAGATGAGATGGATTGCGAAGAGAGAGAGAGTTGGCGGAACGGGAGCAACATAGATGAAGTTGATGGCTTGATGAGTAAAAAGATGAAGAGTCGCAACGCAAGAAGGCTTAGGTTTTTTTATTAGGAAAGTAGAGGTTAGAGGGTGAGATGATTGGATAAATGACTAGGAAAAATATATAAAGTGCATATATAATGATAATAATACCTAATTATATATAAATGAATAAATAAATGATATAATATTAATAGTAGTGGTACGATACGGTATACCATCGGTAATGGTTTTGAATACCATTACCGTACCGAAAATGTATGGTGCGGTACAAATACCGTACCATTACCAATGGTACAAATTTTTTGGCACAACTTTGGTATGGTACGGTTGGTATGGTAATTTGGTAAAAAATTACACCCCTACTTGGATTTCGCAATGCTAGGATCAGTCGACTGTGCGTGCGTCGAACTTAATCATTCATGCCTATGGAGCCCACAAAGCAGGAGTGGCCAGAATCAACGCACATTCGCGACTGATCTTAGCACAGAAGCAGTCCTCATCCTAACATTGACCATGTCCATTGCTGGAATAAGTGTGGTTGGTTTTATTTAATTTTCAGCAGTGCCCTTGTTATTTAGGAATGGCAACTATAGGAATGGACGGGAATAAATGCCACTTCTTGTAGTAGTTGGTTTATTAATTCCGGTAGGTCTTATTGCCTTATTACTTTTCCAATCGTTGTCTTAGCGACTAAACTTCAACTAAAGTATTGTCAATTGCTACTTTTCTTTGCTTATAAATTTTTGGGTAAATGACAAAAAACTACCTTAACTGATGTCACGACACTTTCATACCTCATCTTACGAATTTGTGTCAATGTTATACCTTCTGTTAATTGGCCGTGAATTTTTCAGTTAAATACTGACGTGGTTTGATTCGGGACCCATTTTTTATTAAAAAATTAAAAAATTATTATTAAAAAAATTTATTTAATATTTTTTAAATATTAAATAAAAAAATAAAAAAAATAAATAAACCCCTCTCTCTCCCCATCTTCCCGCAACCCAGAAAGAAGAAGAAAAAGGATGAAGGAGGAGGAAGAGAGGAAGAAGAAGAAGAAAAAAAAAAAAAAAAAAAGGAAACACCCAGTTCGTCCGCCCCGTCCCACCCCACCCCCACCTGCAGAAGAAGAAGAAAAAGAAGAAGGAGAAGAAGAAGAGAGAGAAGAGAAAGAAAAAAAAAGAAAAAAAAAAAGGAAACACCCAGTTCGTCCGCCCCACCCCCACCCACCTACCCACCCACCCACCCAACTTGCAGAAGAAGAAGAAGGAGAGAGAGAAGAGAGAGAAGAGAAGAAAAAAAAAGAAAAGGAACACCCAGTTCGTCCGCCCCACCCCACCCCCACTCCCACCCACCCAACCTGCAGAAGAAGAAGAAGAAGAGAGAGAAGAAAAAAAAAGGAACACCTAATTCGTCCGCCCCCACCCCCACCCCACCTCACCTGCAGAAGAAGAAGAAGAAGAAGAGAAAAAAAAAAAACAAACAAAAGGAAACCCAGTTCGTCCGTCCCCGTCCCCCACCCTCTTCCCTCCACACCCATTCCTCCCATTTTCTCTGCACCCAGGTTCTCAACCTTTGGAATCGGCCTGCCGAAGGTTTCCCGATTCCACCTGGACAGGATCTGGGTTTTTTTTTTTTTTTTTTTTTTGGGTTTCAGGTAGTGGGTGCGAGGTTGGGTGCGAAGAGTGGGTGCGGGGAGAAGAGGGGGTGGGGGGTGGGGAGGGGGAAGACAAATTGGTTTTTTTTTTCTCTTCTTTTTTCTGGGTTGCAGTTGCAAGAAGGGGAAAGAAAGATGGAGATGGGAAGAAGAGAGAGAAACGGGGGGGAGGGGACGAGTGTTTGTTTTTTTTTTTTTATTTTAAACTTTTTTTTATTATTTTAATATTTTAAAAAATATTGAATGATTTTTTTTATTTTTAATAATTTTTTAATAAAAAAATGGGTTCCGGATCAAGTCACGTCAGCATTTAACTGAAAAATTCACGGCCAATTAACGGAAGGTATAACATTGGTACAAATTCGTAAGATGAGGTATGACATTGTCAACTTTAAAAGATGAGATATGAAAGTGTCGTGACATCAATAGTTGAGGTAGTTTTTTGTAATTTACCCTAAATTTTTTGGTTGAGTGTGAATATAAGACCCTTTTTGGATTGTCAACATTGGCAACAACAAGTGCACTCTTTTGCTTCACCCTTCCATGGAAGTGTAACCTCCAAAGAAAACGACCGCAACCTTGATCGGTCCGTGCTATACTTAGGTCAGTTGGAATTGCTTTGGTAGGAAGCACTTTTCCTTATGTCAGGCACTGCTAGAAGGGTTTTTTGGTATTGAAAGCGCTTTTAATCATTTCAAAAACATTTAGAAACGTTCCATTTCCAATTCGGACCCTGGTTGTTTCCTTGTAACATTTACCTAGCAGAGAAGTACAAGGTCAGTGCCTGGTTGATATCGGACGGTGGGTATTGAAATCTTTGTTTGATTGATTGGCTGGTTGGTAGTTGGTATTTGTTTGAAATTGAATATTACAACTACGTGCCCAAGTCCCCATCAAAAAACAGTTGATGGGAAAGAAGATAAAACAAGTCATAAATGGGAAGGGCTGGATGGTCGGCCAAGTTTGGTGGCCTTCTTTTACGTATCTACGTCAGATTGCTTTTATTTTTCATTGTTATGAGATTTCTTCCAACTATAAGCATTTTTGACAACTAAAATCGCTATTGAATGTGTTCGGTAGAACTTTAGATGTGTTCCGGCTCTTAAAAGCACTTTCTAAAAAAGTATGGGCTTATTAGTGTTTTTAAAATGATTGAAAAAGTTTTAGGTGGAAGTGCCTTTAGGTTTCAAAAATATTTGAAGTGCGTTTTGAAAGAAACATCAGTTATATACTTTTTGCCGGAAGCATTTTAAGTGTTTCTCCAAAACTTACTTGCATTTTTATTAAGGATTAGTTTCAAAAAATATTTTTATCAAAAGTGCGTTCAGTTATTTTAAAAGTACTTTTTAATTTAGTTAAAAGCTATATCCTGAAGTGCTGGCCTGCCTCTATAAATAATAGATAGGTGAAATCATATTAACACACTAATTAGCAAACAATGAGAAGCTTTCATCTTAATAATGCAAGTTTGTATGTTTGCAATGCTCTATTTTGAGGTTTCTGTAGTTCTTTTCCTAAAAGTCGGCCGAGGAGAATGTATGTAATGAGGATGGGGAAAGTGATTTGGAGGGAGGAATCTGTCTTCCCACTTCCCATACACTTCGATCTCTTCTTATTTTGTGCGATCACGGTTAAGCTACGTTAACATTTTATATTGATTTTTTTATAGAGATAATAAGATAAAAAATAATAGTAATATAAAATATTAACGTGACTTAACTGTGATCGCACAAATAAGAAGAAATAAGAGTGTATAGGAAGTGGGAGGGCAGAGAATCTACCTCCGATTTGGAGAGGGAAAGTGACTTGTATGGGCAAATAATTAAGTCTTTTGCCTAGCTTTCGAACACGTGTCATATGAGGGAATACTACACTAGAAACATAGCGAGAAAAATTACGGAGGAAAAGCTTGAGTGGAAACTTGTTAATTTAAAACTTGGTTAAAAATATTTTGCTTTTTGCATTCAGAGTTTAATATTCAATAGTCACCTCGTGAACTTTTCGGAAAATGATCATCTCTGGATCCCTTTTCATCTAATCTACAAAATTCGTGATTCAGACCGTTAAAATTGGATCCAACTAGTACATTTATTATAACTTTTAAAGAGATCCTCTGTTTGTAGCTGTTGGATCAAATTTCAATGGTCCGGATCACGAACTTGGTGGATTAGGTTATTTCAACCACATTACACTGTTACGAGGACTGGAACTGTATTGTAAGTTTCTCCCTGTTCAACTTTCAAAAGAGCTAAAGTGTTTATCGGTTGTAAAACACTTTTGAGTACTTTTTTAACAAGTATATAGGTTACTTTTAGCTCAAATTTATACAAAATTTGTCACTAATGGTCAAAATGAATATGCTAAAAAGAATCAGGATTAAATTTAGCTAAAGGCTGGATACCTATAGCAAGCCCTTAAGCCTCTCGACAGGCCTCAACATGTACATCCCAAACTAAAATGGAAAGATTTAACCCTACAATATTCGCATCATTATTTTTTTTTTCGTTTTCAAAAGATAAATAGCTTATATTAAAAAGAAAACTAATGAAAATGGTTTGAAAACTTTAAGTTTTAATGATAAGGACAAAATAAATGGTAAATTGAATAGTATCAGGATTGACTTTTTAGTGTAAAAATGTGATTTTTCGTTAAAGTGAATAGTACCGTGAGTTTTTCGTTAAAGTTCTCATTATTAAATGTAATCAAAGCCAAACATCACCACCCGCCTTAGCGGCCAATACATTGAATAACCAACCGGGTTCAAAACGATCCCATTGACATCGCACCTTCCTTAGAAACATAAGCGGCCACCAAATGTGCAACCTCGTTACAACATTAGGGAACAATGCGAAACACCATCTTGAGAAGCCAAGACGCCTCCACTGATGCGTCTTGACCGGAGATGGCCTAACGGAATTGACCAAGGGCTATGTATAGCCTTCCATGACGGGAGATGGCCTGACAGAATTAACCTTGTTCCTCATTCTTTGGTTGCAACTCCGTTCCTCCCCACAACATAATTACCAAAACGGTTTTGTCATGACTCGTCAAATCGTTACTGCTTTTACATACAAACAATACAACCCCAAATAAAAAACAAAATTACGAGGTACATTGATTGCGACAACCCACTCATGACATAACATCATTTGCTTGCACCCAGCTGCCCACCAAACCAAACCATTTGAGAGTAAACTCCGAGGTCGTCCTAGTCCTCCTTCTGCTCTCTACTCTTCCGACCAATTCCTCGTCTTCTTCCTCGTCTTCTTCCACCTCGTACATTCCCGTGCTTTTGGAGAGAGGGAGAGAGATGGTCGGACCGGCAAGGCCCCTGTTTGTTCTGTTCGGATCCTCCATTGTTCAGATGAGCTACGACGTCGGCGGTTGGGGCGCAATTCTTGCCGATATCTACTCTCGTAGAGTTCTGTTTCTCTCACTCTCCCCACCTGTTTTTTTTTTTTTCTTCTAATTTGGGTCGTCATTTTTCGCTGCGAAAATCAAGAAACAAGGCTAAAGTTGCAATCTTTGGGTTACTTTTGCTTATTGGGTTTGTGATTTTTTGTAGGCAGACATATTGGTGCGTGGTTACTTTGGTTGGAATTCACGGCGTGCTGTAAATGTCCTTGATCAAGTCTTTCCCAAGGTAATTATGCTTTTTTAGCTGAAAAGTTCTTGTCTTTTCAGTATGTGCTTGTCAAGGAAAAGTAATTTAGTGATTTGAACCCGCCTTTTTAGTCCCTCCACTCGTTGTGAGTGCTACTGCAGAGAAAGATTTTAAAATATTCGATTTGGAGTGTACGCGGTTAAAAGCGGAGTGCGAAAATCCCTACCCTTCGAGAATATGGTAAACCAACAAAAATCTTTGTTAAAGAGAAACACGAGATGGGCCTGTTTGTGTTGAGGAGTAGATTATCCCGGTCTCTGTGTATTAAAGTAATTTAGAATACCGTCTTGTAAAAATGAACATGTGTGACGAAGACTATATTGCTTGTATAAATGGCATGTTTTTGGGTGTTAATATTATAAGATTGCAAACTTAGATATTTCATTGTTTATACTTTTATTTAATTTTTGGGTCAAATAATTATGCTTCAATAAAGTACACAGTGGTCCGACTCCAATGTTGCATTTCTGTTTTTGTTCTAGGATGCTGCTGTTAAACCTTCTTTGGTGATAGTTTATTTTGGTGGTAATGATTCTATGGGGCCTCATCCCTCCGGCCTTGGACCTTATGTCCCGCTTCCTGAATACGTCGAGAACATGAGAAAGATTGCAATTCATCTGAAGGTAGTTTCTTCATCTATGTTAAGATACATGCCTTTGAATTACTGAATCATCTGTTACATGAATTCCATTTCGGCATCTATTGTTTATTTAGCGTATCACAAGTCTCTAATGCAAATGGAGGCCCAAACAAGTAGCCAAATTTGTTTTCAGGAGACAAAAGATGTTGATTTTTGAACACTTGAGAACGATAATTATCCAGAATCATGTATCTTTTTATGTGGTTGCAGTAATTCGATTCTGGTTTTGTTGCATATGTTTTTCCTGTAGGGTCATCCTCAAACGAGAGAATATTGTGCTTTCATATCTAAGTGAAAATTTTGATGCATTCTAACACGGTATATTTGATAACCAGAGCCTTTCAGATTCAACGCGGATCATCTTTCTTAGTTGTCCTCCAGTGAATGAGGCCTTAATCAATGGAAGCTCAAGGTACTCAGATGCAACTCTTGTGTTTATAGTTAACCTTATCATATGTCTATGTCAGTGTCCCTCATATATCGTTTTTTTCCCTCTTTAAAAGCAGCGGGATTTTCAGCGAGATTATAAGAACCAACGAGTTATGCCAACAGTATTCAGAAGCTTGTATAAAGCTGTGCCAGGAAATCAATGTCCCATTTGTTGATCTTTTCACTGCATGTCAGAGAAAAGATGACTGGAGGAATGCTTGTTTTACGTATGTTAACTTGGCCTTTTCGCTCTCTCATGTTTGTTATCTGTTTTGACATTTGTATCACTTGCTTTAAATCATCAATTTTCCCTGCCTAATATCTTAGCGTCTTCATGTACTGGATAAGTTATACATAGACTTTTGAATCATCAATTGCTTAGTCCCCTGATATACCTTGCGTATAATATTTTAGCTAGTATGGTCATATATGTAATATGTAATGGAGCGATGATTTATATAGACGATTAGCCATAACCTGTACGGTTGATTTGCTGTTACAAATTTACACATTCATGCATCTTGCTTTCTTGCTACACGTTTGCTTTTCAGCACACATATTCAAGCCCCTCGTTGATTCAGTTGTGAAAATTTTGTTTTTTCGGTTAATAGCTCATACACTATCAAATCCATATATGCGGGAAGAAAACGCTTAATATCCTCTCCTCAGAGAGGGTTTCCTTCCTCCATCCATCACGAGTAAATGTCTAGATGATTTTTGTCATATGGTAGTCGTTAGGAACCAATTCAAAGTAGGGATGAAATATCATGATCACCGTTCAGATATCTCTTTGAGATGTATTCCTTCCGCTTTTCCCCGGAGGAGAGTACGGTGTCATTATGCATCTTTATACTGAACTCCGCCATTCAAGTAGTTTAGCATTGAAATAAATCTCTCGTAATTGTTTAACGTATCTCCCGCTTATCTTTTTCCAGGGATGGGATTCATTTTTCAGCTGAAGGGAGCAAAGTAGTGGTGGAAGAGATACTCAAGGTTCTGAGAGAAGCTGACTGGAAGCCAAGTTTGCACTGGAAATCGATGCCCATAGAATTTTCAGAGGATTCACCGTATGATCTTGTTGCTGCGGACGGAAAGACAACGTTAAACCCTTCCAGCTGGACTTATTACAGGGAGATTCAGTGGGACTAGTTCGCAGAAGGGGAATGATTTCCGCACTCTTTCCTTGTCCTCTAGCCTTTAGAATCAATTGACAGCAACAAGTGGAGGCAGAAGGACACAACGGGAGTGCGAAAATCACTACCCTTGCGGAATCGTGTTTCACCGGTGTTCCCATGCTGGAGCTCTGCAATTGAAGGTTGAAGTATGTAATGAAAGAGACAAAAATAAAAGAGGGGTTGAAGTATTTTATGCACATTGGTAATGATATTGAGATATTGGAACCACTGGTGAATACTTTGTTATAACTTCTTTTGTTGAAGCATTGTGAAGTTAACATAAGTAGCCCAAAAGATTTATTTAAAACTCAATCGTGAAAATTAAAAACAAAACCCTAATTTTATTTTTTGAGAAAATATACATAATCTCTATAAAGTTGACAAGAATTCATATCTTTCTTGCTTGGGAGCCTCCCGATGTTGGATGGTGAGAGCTTAATGTTGACGGTTCAGGAGGAATGAGTTCTATGCAAATTGGAGCTGGTGGGGTTCTTAGAGATTATTGTGGTGATTGGTTGGGGGGTTTTCTGCTAATTTAGGCAGGGACAAGTTATTAAGGCAAAGATTTGGAATTTGTAGTTTGGCCTTAAGCTCGCTTTGGACAAAGGTGTCTTTAGACTTGTTATTTAGATGGATTAAGTGGGTGCTGTCAACTTGATTAAGCAAAATATGGCAAAAGATTTTCAACTCTCCATGCAATTTTTAGCCGCTAGAGAATTACGATGGGTCAGCTGAAGCGTTATGGATATGGGGGTTACATTTTTCATGATCCTCCTATGTGGATTGGGATGGTGTTCACGGATGATTGCTTAGGAATCTCCAAGGCTCGATTTTTCTATTATGATGTTGTTTTATAGTTTTCTTTTTTTCTTTTTTTTCTTTTTTTCGCTCAATGTTGTTTCTTAATTTTGTTTGGATGTTTAATTCCTTATTTTATCAAAAAGAGAGAGGACAGAAATGGTGAAACATTCAACGTATAATTTACCCTTACCTTAACTCAAACTCTAAAATATTAAAATTGCTCAGTTAGGGTTGAAATAATAATTTTAACACAAACCCACTTGTTACGTTCATTTGTTATTTATATGTTTTTATTAAAAGAAAGAAAAAAAATCAAATTTTTTTGATTGAAAAAAAAAAATTCATTTTTGGTCCAACGTAAAAAATGCCAATTTGCACGGGTGTGCCAAGAGGCTAGATAATAAAATGGAACTTTAACGAAAAGCTTCTGGTACTGTTTACTTTAGCGAAAAATCACATTTTTACACTAAAAAGTCAATCCTAGTATTATTCACTTTACCCTTATCGTTATAACTCAAAATTTTCAGACTCTTTTTATTAGTTTTCCTATAATAAAATGGTAAAGTATATGAACATTCTACATAATGGTACACCGCATCACACTGGAGCATTTCATCTCTCAATATTTTTGAGTTTCCCTCCTTTTTATTTTTTGGATCGTCTTCTTCCCTCCCGTTTAGTTCAATCTCTCTCTCTCTCATCAGCCTCAGATTTCACCTCTGAAACAGAGAGCGAAACAATAACCCAGGTAAATACTAGTATTTCTAACTCTATTCTTTAATTCCGCTGCGAATTATGCTCTCGTTTTTTATTGGATTTTAGATAATTTTATTTCCGAATTTTTGTCTCGCTATGTGAAGCTGTAGATTCATGGTTGGCCTGATCTGATTCTTGCTTTTGAAGCTAGCGTTAGTTGGATTTGCATTTTCGACCAACTGGGTATTTGTGGGTTTCGTTTCTTTTTTCAGAATTTTCAGTATTTTCCTAAATTATCTGTACTTCTTCCATGAAATCAATAAGATGGGTTTGTTGCCTGCAACGTGTTTGTCAAAATGCGTCAAAGAGTTCATAAATTGTTGCTATCTGGAATCCTCTCGTTTCGGCAACTGTCAAAATTGGAAATCTTGAATCTGTTGGTTCAATATATTTGTAGAACCCAAATAGGCATTTTAACCCCAAATTTTGGTTTTCAAATACATCCCAAGTACTTATGTCACTGGAATATGGGAAATCCTATTCCTGAGCGGTTCAGATGGTTCAAAGATTTATGCTTTTGCAAAGTCGAAGATCGTTTATTAAACAAGAATGTGACAATTTTATGCCTATGATTTGTTCGTCATTTTGGGTTTTGGTGGCTCGAGAGATGATAAGATTGGAAGGTTCAATTAGTAAGGTTTTTGAAATTGGTCTTTGTTGCTTCAGGAATCTGTTTTAGAGAAGCAGGGGACGTTACAAGGAAAGTGGGATCTTTCCTGAAAATGGCAAACTACTATGACATTGATGATATTATTATGGAGCAACAGGTTACTTCCCGTCTCTTCGTATCCTTGAAATCTGAATTCCATCTGCTACATTTATTTAAATCTGTATTCTAAGCATTATTTCTGTTTCCAAGCAGCTCGTCCCGGTTGTTTTCCAGAAAGCAGTAAATGGGGTGGAGATTGATCCTAGTGCTGAAACTGATTATGTAAGTGATCAGAGTGGGTTTGGAGCGGATGGCCTTTGGTTGAAAAGGATGTGTTCTTATATCTTCTTGGGTTTGTATTTCAGGTTGAAGCCGGTTCAAAGGTAGAGCTGCCTTTATGGCTTGCTTATGAGTTACACCTCAAACAAGTAGTAAAGATGAAGGTTCCTGCCTGTTTCAATCACAGGTATTATATCATATTATAAGTTCATTTAACATTTTTAAATGGCCAATTTGGTTAGGGCTGAGTTTAATGGCCAGTTTGGTTCATTCAACAGTTTCTGGCCATGGTCATTGAGATTCAATTTGTTCTCAGTCTCGAAATCTGATATCCGTACATTTCTTGTCTGTGGTATACAAGATATTATGTTTATTAGTCGTATCCTTGAATGTGCTTAGTTGCCACTGACCAATTACAACTGTTGCCATTATGTGGGATGTGTTAAATTTTCGGAAAGCATGAAGAACAACTCACGTGATTCAAGTTCAAGTTCAAAACTAGCGATTGCTACTATATATCTAACTCTTGTACATTTTTTTTATCAGAACAAAGCTGGAACTTGGGGCTGATGGTGCAGCTGTGGATTTGAAATCTCGATGTCTTTACTTCTATGAATTTGGATGCAAGATAGCACCATTGTGAGTCTCTCTCCTACTGATTTCCTGTATACATAATTCGATCGGTATGTTCTCTTGATGTAAGCTATCTTCTAATAGGCCTATTTTTAATAAAAATCACTCTTATTGTGGTAGAGGGTTGAGAAAATGGTACATGACAAGGACTCCCATGGATAAACTTGTTTTCACAGTAACTTGTCATAATCTGGTTCTTCGTCAATCTGAAAGAGAAAATAATTCCGCAAGTAATCCAGTTTCTCCAACATTGTGTGTTCGTGCTATTAAAAAAATTTCCGGTCATGAAATTATAACTCCCGTAATTTAGATTAGATTAGAACATCACTGGTAAATGTGACTAATATTTTCTTTATTTTGTGCAATCATTTGGATGGACAGGATTGGTGACAGAGACATGGGGTCTTTCCTACTATCTGCATTCAGAACCAGGTATCAGCAAATCCTGGCGAAGGCACATAATGCAGCATTTACGGCACCTTCGAAATTGTTGAGTTTCTTAACAAAAGAAGAAACCAACTGTAAGATTTATATTGCATTTGTTTTCCTTTTTTTTGGGTTACGCCGGAGGGAATCGAACGCTTGACCTATGTGTATCTCTTTAGTCTGTTTGACACAGAATGTGTTTACAATTGCAGTGTATGAGGCAGCTCAATCCTCAATGGCAGCCTTCAAGAAGTGGCGGATCGGCGGCCCCCGATTCGAAAGAGCTTCTGTTCTTGGGAGGAAGAGGAAATCAACCGACTAGTTGATCCATATTTTTTCTGAATCGTTGCCTCAGTTTGTAATTTTTCCTGAAATGTATCGGTTCTTATAGTTTTCTCCAAACACCATTTTATAATTTATGAAATTTATTTCGCGGTCCCCAACTCACGACGGGCAGCAATGGATTGTGTTCGAGTTTACTTATATGTCATGTTTTTATCAATTTACGAGTTCATTGACATGCAAAATGAGAAAAGTCATTGTATTTTATGGATTCGTTTTTAAAATGACTGAAAGTTCACCGTTTTTGCATGAAGCATGTATTTTTAGAATCCTTTTGTATTTTTATTAAGAATTAAATCCATAAGTCATTTTTTTTAATTATTTTAAAAATATTTAATGAATTTTATATTCATATAAATTCCAAACTCATAATATCTTGCTACCCAAACAGCAATTTTCTCCTTTCAACCTTAACCAAACATACTTCTTCTCCCACGTCAAAGACACAAACATACATCTTCACCCACCATCACCAGAAACCATCCTCTTCCACCACCATTAGCCCCCGTCCTTCACCCCTCGTCCGTCGAACCCAGCCCCAGTCCCTCCTCCGTTGAATCCAGTCCAATCCCTCCTCCAACCTCTCTCCTCCGTCTGGTTCGCCGTCGACCCCACACCCATCCCATTCACAGCAGATCCGACCATCGTCTGTCCGACGTAATCATCCCCACTGATCGGCCTCTGCTCTCGACCTCTCAATTTCCCGCTCCAAGTCTCGTGAGTTCGTCTAACTGGAAGGTGACGAGGGTGGGATTTTCTGATGGCAAAGGCAATGGAAGGAAGAAGATGGATGTTTGGATATGGATTTAAAGTGAGCTGGCTGCTGTTTGGGTAGAAAGATAATATGATTTTGGGTGGGGGTGTGATATCCACACATCCTATTTTACTTCTCATACATATTTTTAATTTTCGACCGTCGGATTAGATGAATTGAAGAAGATCAACGGACAGAAATTATATTTTTAATTTTCGACTGTCGGCTTGGATGAATTGAAGAAGATCAACGGACAGAAATTATTAAGAGTGTGTGAGAAGTAAAATGAGGTAAATGGATAACACATCTCTTTTGGATGAGAGTTTAATATGACAGGTATAAGCATTTTCTTGGGCTACATAAGAGAGGCAGTTTACTGAGAGAAAATAGATCCTCGTCGGATTCTTTTCCTGAAGATCTTATAAATTTTGTGATTGTGATCGTACATCGTTCATCGATAATACAGGTTGGCTTTTCCGTCTGAAATTGTTATTTGTGACATTTTTCTTATCGGTGCATATTTGTAAATTTACCTTGTCCCAAAACCCAAAACAGTAAATAACAAACGACAAAACACAGAGCCGACCGATGCGGCCACATTTTTCACTCACATGACCTCCCGCGATTCATCTTCCGGAGCCGAGTCGAGCATGGACTACTTCAGCCACGAATCCCCAACCAAACGCACCGTTCCGGCCACCGCCGTCTTCGATCAAGACGAGGAAGCGGACAATTCGGAGCAGTGGGACCAGTTCAACCGCAGGTTCAGCGAGGTCCAGTCCTTACTGGATCGCAACCGCTCCCTGATCCAGCAGGTCAACGACAACCACCGGTCTCGGGTCGCCGACAACATGGTCAAGAACGTGGCGCTTATCCAGGAGATAAACGGCAACATCTCCAAGGTCGTTTCTCTTTACTCCGACCTCTCATCAAATTTCTCCACCTTCTTTCACCACCACAACGCCGGCAAAAATGCCGAGGACGGCGGTGCCGAGCGCCATAACTAGTGTCGTTTTTCAGTAGAATTTGAGTTGAATCTAATAAATCCCAGCTAGGTTTTTACAGTGTTATTATTGTTCTTATTTTTAAAGTTTATTTTCCCCATTTGGTCAATAAATCAGTGAAATATTAATATTTGGTGTTTAATTTTATGAATATTTGTTGGCAATTTCTATGAATATTTTTTTTGGAACTGCAAATGTAGCATATATAACGGAAAATACTTGGCTCGTTACACGACATATCCACCTTGTCACGTAACCAAAAACTTTTCTTTTTGTAATTCTAACGAGTTACACATGTACATGCGTCAAGCTACGATTTGCAAACACGGAGTCATTGATCCTTATATGTGAGGAGCCAAGGTTCGAACTTAGATCAGAAGTTACTGAATCGAAACTCTTTAGTGATACATGTATCGGTCTTGTGCAACATAAGCATATAGTAGTTGTACAGCTTTTTTACTTCTCGTTCGCCGCTCGTTCGCAGCTTGTCTGAAAGGTTAGTGTAGTTACATTGGAAGTTCGCCGCTGTCGGTGATGACAACCTTGCTCCTAGGTGCCCCGTTCGTGTCTCCAACTTCTTCGACTTTGTACGCTACGTCCATCCCGGAAATCACCTTGCCAAATACGACGTGCCGCCCATCCAACCTTTCAAGAAAAGCAGAGCGAAATGCAGGCATGTAAGTTTATAAAACGTTTCATTCAGATACATGATCGGTTCCCAAATCGAAATATGCATGCCAAAATCATAACCTAGTTCGTAATCATACGACTGGATTGATCTAGTTTCAGTTCTAGGAAAGGATTGTTTAAATGGGAATTGAGACAAGTCGGCGTTTGAGATAAACAACTTAACAGAATTGATATCTCCTACCCCGACTTATTTGAGAAACACCACTAAAACTACAGGTATTCCAAGAAACGTCGAAAAAGAAACCTACCAACCAGTTTTGACTGTTGTAATGAAGAATTGTGATCCATTGGTGTCTGGCCCAGCATTTGCCATGGAAAGAATACCTGTTTTTCAGGCAGAGAGTTGAATTCAGATGAGTAGTAATACATTTCCGACATTTACAGTTAAACTTTCACTTAAAGGAGAACTTTTGCACGAACAAACTACTCAAATACAAGGCAGATTTTACTTGCCTGGCCCTGTGTGCTGTAGTTTGAAGTTTTCATCTGCAAACTTATCACCGTAAATTGACTCACCACCTCGCCCATCACCGAGAGTGAAATCACCTCCCTGTATCATAAAGCTGGGAATAATCCTGTGAAATGTACTGCCCTTGTAGTGAAGAGGCTTCCTACTTGTTCCAGTTCCTTTTTCCCCTGAAACCCGAGGGCTCATTAAATTTGAAAACAACACAAAATCTGTAGCGTCCATGCAAATAATCACAAGATTACAGATAAGGGAGCTAAAGTTACTTGTCTACCCGTGCAAAGCGCTCGGAAATTCTCTGCATTTACAACAGAAACTTTGGTTAACTCTTTCCATAGCAGTGATATCTCAACAGAAACTTTAGTAGTACGCTGTGCGGTACCGACCTATGGTTTTAGGGACTGTTTTTCCAAAGAGACCCATCACAATGCGACCTTAAAGAAAACAAAATATCAATAATTTCAATCAAACACCACTTCTCTGCCAAATAATTTACAACAGCTGAATGCCGATACACAAAACACAAAGTTCTTATATTTAATTTAATCTTATCAATTATCGGAGGAAATTAATGACTACCCAGAAATGTTTGCTCACAATTAATTGATGAACATGAGCAATATCAAGGAAACAACGTTTTCTCTGCCAAATAATTTACACCAGCTGATGAAACAACACACAAACTTCTTAACTTTAATTTAATTGTATCACTTAGTGGAGGAAATTAACAACTAAAAGTTCAATTAAACAACATTTCTCTGCCAAGTAATTTACAAACACAAAGTTCTTAACTTTAACATATTTATAAATTATTGGAAGAAATCAACATATACCCAGAAAATGTATGCTCATAAATTGATGAAATCGACAATTAAATTAGCAGATTAAGAATTCATTTCATACCAATGGGTTTTCCATTTATTTCGATATCGAAGTAAACTTTGTGAGTCACTTGCTCCAAATCGCTTTCCTGCCAAAACACCCAACAAACGTAAGCAGCTCCGTTGGTTCCCAAAGAAAACTGGCGGGTGAGACTATCAAATCCCCACCTCACGGAGCTCGCTTTTGACAACATTCGGCTCGTTCAGAGCTCCATCGCCGCCGAGTCGGGTCTGAAATCGAATCGCAAAACAATTCCTAAAAACAATTCGGAGAGAAGGGAAGATTGCAGAAATTGAGTTATGCAATTGGAAGAACGAGCGATGGAGTTTGTACCAGGATGAATACTAAGGTGCCGAAGAGGAGTAGGACCCACAAAAGAGCTGCCGAAAACAGCCTTCTTCCGGTCGTCATCTCGGCTTTCTTTTTGCCCGGTGCTTCCTCTGCAGCTGCGGACTTGTAAGCTGAGATGTGAGTCTGTGACTGTGAGTGGACTTTGTGTGGGCCTGTCGACTGGACTAAATTTTTGTTTGGGCCCAACTAGCAAACATTATCTCTTTGTTTGTATTTGAGGAATTCCATGGCCGGCCACCCAAGGATGTTATTTGGACACCCAACATGTCCAAAAATATCAATTTCATCCTTTTGGTAATAATTTTACCTCTCACGCACTCTTCTTAATTTTTTTCATTAATCTTCTTCGATTTGTTCGATTTGACGATTGAAAATTAAGAGATGTGTGAAAAGTAAAATTGCACGTAGTAGTGTGTTATAACCTCTTTTTACTTGGCAGTAACAGTATTAATTTGGGGATAAGTTCCGCTTAGGAAAGTTTTTCTTTGCATGTTTCCTACCTCTCTCTCTTTCATCAGCTCACATCACGTGATTTATATGTAACATTATGCTAATATTCCAGATGAGAGAAACTATCATGAAACGTATTATATAAGTCGTTACTCAGAATTAACGAAATTTTGTTGTGTTATTAACGAAATTTATTTTGTAGTATTATTGACGAAATTTTTAGTTATTAAATATTTTCATTGCATTTTTTATCACGAATTTAACGGTTAAAAATTCATTACCCCGAAGAATACCAAGAAATTCCATATAATTTAATTATTCATTAGAAATATTGAATGCAGTGTACAGATAACGTGTCACTTTTCTTCCTTTGTTTTCAGTTTTCACATAGGTGTGTGGATTTGTTCAATGCTTCCAACTTTAAGTGGATCCAAGACCAAGTCGTTGTCAACTTCTGCATTGTTCAGATTCTGCCTCTTCCCCATTGAGTGTTAGGTATGATTTATGAGAAAAGGGTAATGCTAAAGAGAGTCGAGACTCTTTCAACTCTTTCAACTCTTTGTGGACTTTTCGTTGTTGAAATATTACATATCGATTATATTTATGAGAAGAAAAAAAAGTTTAAATATTTTAACCTCATTTTAAATATTACTAAGATTTTTTGTGATAAAACCTCACTCTCTCTGGTAAATCTATATCTACCGTTCATATTTCTAACAAAATATCCATAAATAGTTTTATTTTTGAGAGAGTCTTAAAATATCCGAAATACTATGTACTGCGGAGCACCTAAGAATTATTAGATTTATATATCCAAAGTCTTTGTGAATTGGTAGCTGTAATAGGCAGCTCTATCTTGTACCATTGTTATTGTATTCACACTTGCTACTATAAAATATGGAGGCAGATTCTCTGCCCTCCCATTTCTCATACATTCTCATCCTTATTTGTTTGTGTGGTCATAGTTAAGTCATGTCAATATTTTATATTACTATTATTTTTTGTCTTATTATCTCTATAAAAAAATCAATATAAAATGTTGACGTAGCTTAACCGTGACCACACAAAACAGAAGTGGATGGGAGTATGGAAAATGAGAGGGCAGATAATCTGCCTCCATAAAATATACTCACACACTCACCAATATGCTATAAAATATACGCACACACTCACCAATGCTAATTCTGATATATAAAGAAGGACTTTACATTTTATTTGGTATTTCACAATATTAAGTCAACTTTGTTACTTTAATTCCAATTGCAAAATTTTTTTTTTTCAAAAAAAGTCTAGCCGGTAGCTTCATCACGGTAATCTACTATTTCGAGAACTATGAAAACTCAAAAAGATATTTTAGCGTCTCAGTAGCCATCTTCGAGTGATTCACAAGTGTTAGGAATCGAACTTAAAACGTGCCAAATATATCTCTAGCTAGTTTCCCATGGTGATTCCAATTGCCAAAATTAAATTAACTTTAATTTTGTCAAAGTTGAAAAGTCATATTGAGTTATGTTGTTGTCGTTTTTTGCCCCTCCTGTCTTTAATCTGAAGAAGTTGCCGTTAGTTTAAGTTGCCGTTAGTTTAATCTGAAGAAGTTGTTTTTTTCTTCTTTTTCTAATTTGATGGATGCAATGTTCTAGTTGTTACCTGTTAACTATCCAATTTTTAATTTAACCTGGTTAGGTGTTTACAGGGACGATGCCACTCTATGAGGCTTTTGGCTCTTTCTAATTGCTCCAAGCAAGATAAAGTAGCCTACGTAATTGATGACAAAATTTTGGGAATCTTGATTCTTTTGTTTGAAGAGAGTAAGGATTTTATAGTAATCCAACGATCAAGTCTTTCTTTACTTTTAGAAAAAATTTACTATTTGTAAGGAAAAGGGAGGGAGTTTGAAACTAATTTAAGAGAAAAGAGTTTCGAATCCAAGATGCGTATTAGAAATTTATTATTAACAAGAGATAGATGTTTAAAATTACTACAATGATTAAGAGAAAAAAAAGTTTCAAACTCTTGACGCATGTAAAAAAACTCAACACCCTTTTACTATAATATTGCACCCCGTGTCGTTGCTCAGTTTGATATAACGATATTGTACTTTGGAAAACGAATAAAAATAAATCACCGAATGATCAACAATGATAAATATTTATTAAAATATCTCAATGGGTTAAAATTTTTTCATGACCAACTTGTAAAGGGCAGTCACAAATGTTGTTGTAACCTAGTAAAAAAAAAAAAAAGACACGACCTCTCCCGGGAGAAATTTTTTATTGTGACTACATCACGTATTTTTATATAAATGATGAAAATTTTTATTTTTAAGTTATTAACATTTTAACACATATATCTCACTATTTATATAATAACATATAATTTATTACTCGTGTTTCCGTCATGCTAAACAATCTCTCCTCCCCCGGTCTTTGTTTTCCAACTCGTTTTTGACTTGGCACGTCAATGCCAATTGCTCTCACACCAACTTTTATAAAAACCAAAAAAATAATGTAAAAAAGGTCAGACAAGTTTTTGGTATTGGAACGAAGAGTTGATTAGTCGGTTAATCTCCAACGATCCAGCTGATTTCTAGGGCCCCCTCTCCTCCTTCATCACTTACTCCCTCTCCCTCTTCCCCCTCTTTTTTCTCGCTTCATTTTCCCGGTGACCAAACAGGAAACTCAGGAAACCGAAACGAAGATCGGTCGGACTCGGAGGCGGGAACTTTCGATGGGGGACAGCAATGCACCGCACCACAATTACAAGATGTTCAAGTGCTTCAACCGGAAGTTCAAGGCCAGCCAGGCCGGCCCGCCGCCCGACGTCAAGGCGGTGTTCGCCAAGTACGCGCAGGGCGGGGACCGGATGTCCGTCGACCAGTTCCGGAGCTTTCTGGTCGAGCACCAGGGCGAGTCGGCCCTCACTATCTCCGACGCCCACTCTATCCTCCTCCAGTTCACGACCAGCCACCCGGGCGAGGCCGCGCAACACAAGAAGCACGCCAGGGGACTCTCTCTCGAGGATTTTTTTCATTTCTTGTTCCTTGAAGAGTTCAACGCCCCAATCAGAAGTCAGGTCAAACTTCATCGCCCCCACCCCATGCATCTTTATTTTGTTTTTGTTAAATGTTATTGAGACTTCAAAAATGTGCTTATACTGTGAACATTGTTATCGGAGTTATCATGTTGATGCATGCTTTAAGTTTACAATCTGGTAACATAAGTTGGGCGAGAAAACATATTTTTTGCTTATAAAGTTTAGTTTTATTAAATTTTTAAATATTGTATGATATAGTGACGGTTTGAAATGTTTTCGAAGTATTACTTGAATCTAGATACTTTGAAAGCGAGTATAGATGATAAGGCTTCTCGCTTAATAATATAGATGATATAGGGAGGTTTAGAACAAATGAAATAGAGACGAGAAACTTCGATAGTGTTGCCTGATTAGGGCAACTCTCACACCAGATGAGACCAAATTACCCGGAGGTTTGATGTTTTTGTGAGAGTTGCTCTACAGATGATGTAGTCAGGCCGCTTTGCTTAAGATTTTTCTCGAAATAAGGCGTCGTTGTTGGCTAATATGTAAGTGATTTTGCAATTACAGGTACACCATGATATGAATGATCCAGTATCACATTACTTCATATACACAGGACATAATTCCTACCTTACTGGGAATCAACTGAGTAGTGATTGCAGCGATGTCCCAATCATCAAGGCATTGCAAAAGGGTGTTAAAGTAATTGAACTTGATCTGTGGCCAAACTCTGCAAAAGATGATGTTCAAGTTTATCATGGAAGGTACTAACTAGCAGTTAGCTCAGTTCGTTACAAAATCCGTCTCATCTTAAATTGTATTTCGCTTATAGATTTACAGTTAACGATGACAGATTGAAACGAAATTAAATACAGAATGTATGTTGCAGGACCTTGACCGCTCCTGTGACGCTAATCAAATGCTTGAAGTCGATAAAAGAACATGCTTTTGATAAATCACCATACCCCGTTGTTATAACTTTTGAAGATCACCTTACTCCCAAGCTTCAGGCTAAAGTTGCAGAGGTTAGGTTTCATGTTTGAATTATGCATCTGTTGCTTTCACATTCTTGTTTTCCGACCTCGAGTTTATGATTTTGCATAATACAGTTGGTTATCAAAACATTTGGAGACAAGCTGTATTATCCGGAGGCAGAAGACCAAATGGTAGAATTCCCATCACCCGAAACTTTAAAAAACCGAATTATTATCTCAACAAAACCGCCAAAAGAATGCAGCGGATCAAAGAGTTCAAAGGGCAAGGGTAGTGGAAGGTCTTCATCTGAAGAGGTCAGCTGACAATTGCGATTAATTTATCTCCCCATTTGGTCTTGGGTCTGCTTAGTTTACAATACTTATTTTACTGGGTTCAGAGTGGCAGTGATCAAGATGGAGAGGCTATCAACAGTGCCAATGCAGCTGAAGCCAAATCATACCAACAATCAGCGCCTGAGTACAAGCGTCTCATAACAATCCGCGCTGGAAAACCGTCAGGTGAATTAAAGGATGCTCTGGCAGTTGGTGATAAAGTTAGACGTCTTAGTTTGAGTGAACGAAAACTTGAAAAGGCGGCTGAAGATCATGGAACTGATGTCGTAAGGTAATACCAACAAGAAGTTAACTCATTTTTTAGTTATCCGTGTTCTTCTCAGTACTAATGGTTCTGTTACTTGTTGTTATGCTCTCTAGGTTCACACAGAAGAATGTTCTAAGGGTGTACCCGAAAGGAACACGATTCAACTCCTCAAATTACGAACCACATGTTGGCTGGATGCATGGAGCTCAAATGGTTGCATTTAATATGCAGGTCAGTTTCAAGTTATTATTTTTCTCAGATGTTAACTTCGAGTTCAAAGTCTCAAGATCCAAAGAAAAGGGAGTTTGTTTTTGAAACAAACACAATTCGATCTCTGCTAATATATAGAAACCTGCTAAAATGTTGAAAATATTTAACAGGGAAAGGACAAGTACAATTGGCTGATGCATGGGATGTTTAAAGCCAACGGAGGGTGTGGTTACTTAAAAAAGCCGGACTTTTTGATGTGCAAGGGTCCGAAAGGTGAGGTCTTCGATCCTAAAAACGCCTTGAAAGTGAAAAAGACATTGAAGGTGAGCAAATTTTGTTTCAACTTAAAAGTGAAGTTCATTGTTTGCAGTTCCGAAATGGTCTCATGATAACATGAATGTTAATTGACAGGTGAAAATATACATGGGA
The DNA here is from genome assembly GCA_024362995.1 of Heteromeles arbutifolia. Lineage (NCBI taxonomy): Eukaryota > Viridiplantae > Streptophyta > Magnoliopsida > Rosales > Rosaceae > Heteromeles > Heteromeles arbutifolia. The sequence goes on along the minus strand of JANCRC010000018.1, from coordinate 6,682,517 downwards.
AATGGATGGCACTTGGATTTTAGCCGGACGCACTTTGATTCCTTCTCCCCACCCGACTTCTACACAAAGGTTAGATCAATTATGCTTGCTAACTACGCGGTTATATGTTTAATAAGAATGTTCAACTTGAAAACTGAGTGTGTTTTGTGGATTATTGCAGGTCTATATTGTTGGAGTGCCAGCAGATTGTGCTAAATTCAAGACAAAGATAATTGAGGATGATTGGATACCTGTATGGGACGAAGAGTTTGCATTCCCTATGACTGTTCCGGAGCTTGCCATACTCCGGTTAGAAGTCCGGGAGTATGACAGGTCCGAGAAAGATGATTTTGGTGGGCAGACGTGTCTGCCCGTCTCCGAGCTGAAACCCGGGATCAGGGCAGTCCCCCTGTATGATAAAAAGGGGGAGAAATACAAATCTGTAAGGCTTCTAATAAGGTTTCAGTTTGAGTGAAAAGTCTGAACAATGTCGATAGCATCACATCAGGACAAAAGCACTTCCCATGATTAAGCTGTATGCAGGTGGTATGTGTAATTAGTGAGAATGTTAATTGTGTTTTTAGCTTTTGATTTGGATTGAAGCCGTGACTTTGACTCATGAGTTTTGCTAGTGGGATCTTTTAATCATCACTTGCTTGCTGCTAATCATCGGATGAGATTGTTTACATGACATGCTCAACATGTGGCCCTTTTAATTAAGCAGTAAATGAAAACATAATTATCATTATTCTACATTATATAGTTAAAGAGTACTATTTTTTGGTCACCCATCGTTGAATTTGATATCTAGGCTGAAGATTAAAGCACCAAAACATATTCATCATTTTCCACCCTGGTGTCCAATCCATCTTTTAATAAAGTAATTGTAGTTTTAATTTCGGTAATTGGAGTTTCATAGTTTGCTTAGACAATTTTTTAAATCAACAAACATAATTTAGCATTTTTGTCATGTGATAAACACGCAGAGAGGAAGATCGGCCTTTTTTTTAACAAACGATTATCTACACTAAGGCCATCTCCAACCGATCCGGCTAGAGGGCCGAAAATAGCCCTTAATAACACAAAAACAGTCTCCAACCGAGGTCCAGACCAAAAGGCTTGTGGGCCCCACCGGGCCAAAAAGGAGAAAAGGGCCAACCAGCTGGCCCAAATGAGCCAGCCAGCTAGCCCCAAGCTGGGCCATAAATTTGAAACCAATGGCTAGCTGACGTCAGTTACCGTTGGATTTGATTTTTTTTTTTTTGGCCAAAATTTTAAAAAAAAAAATTTATAGGCCGAGAAACGTATGATAAGTTCAATGTTGGGATGTTCCTTTTATAGGCATGTTTGCTTGCTCAATTCTCTACCACGGCCAATGTGGGACTCTCCCACGGCCGATGTTTGACTTGAAATTATAATGGGTGCCCCAAATATAAGCTTCTTATTAGATGTGACAGCCCATCCCTGATTTTAAGATTTTTTAAAGTTTTAATAAAGGATTTTACAAAAATGCCCTTTGAGGCACGCGCATTGTTCGAGGTTAATCGTTGTGTCGTGCCATCTAAGATTTGTTTTCTTGACATATCCTCGTAGTATTCGTCGCTACGGACGCGTGGGCGCAAGCGGTTCGTGATTTGGAGTTATAACGAAAAAGATATTAAAGTTTGAAGTTTGAGCATTTTGGGAATTATAATAATAAAATATGGAAATTCTTTTATGAAAATGGACGGCCCAGATTTAATGAGGAAATAAATGGATGGCTGGGATTAATAGGAATAAAATTATATGTGTGTGTATGTGGCCGGCTGGAGAGGAAAGGAGGAAGAAGAGATTGGGCAAAAACTGCCCAACCAGGAGGAAGAAGCAGCAGCTCCGGGAGAGAAAGGAGGGAGCCGGACGAATGGGGAGAGGAGAGAGGAAGAAAAGGGCCAATCGGAACCGGGGAAAGGAGGAAAGGAGAGAAGGCGAGAAGCGGAGGAGAGAAGGAAGAAAACGGGTCTTCACCCGCGACCCATTTCGACCCGCGGCACCCACACCCACATTTCGGCGAAATTCACCCGTTTTTCCGGCGAATTGATTCAAGGAACCTCATGGGAAACACTCTAGGACCCTTGCTCTATCCATTCCATCTCAAATTTGGAGAGATTTGATGGTGAAAATAGAAGCAACCGTGCAAAAAGGGGGCGCACGGGTTGGGTCCCTTTCCGTCAAGATGTGAAGCAATTTCTTCCAATCACCACCACCCATGGCATCCTCTTGAGGCCTATAACAAATCCCAAGCGGTGTTTGAGGCGTTGGAACAAGTTTGGAGGTCGAATTGGAGCACACCAAACCTAGGGTTTCCGACGGGTTTTGTTGGAATTGGAGGCTTTGCCGACCGAATTGGCCTTGGCCACAGGTATAAAAGTTGTTCTACTCATTGAGATCTTCATTTCTGTAAATTTTGGTAATTTTTGGATTAAGTTGGATTTTCCGGCGAGCCGGGGCGGCCGACCGCCATCCACGGCGGCGCGTGGCCAGTGGGCCGCCAATGTTATTTTTAAGCTATATTGGATGTCCTGAGTTCAGTTTTGATAGTGGCTTAACGTTGGTTGATCATTTGGACTTAATTTCGATACGATGCATGGTTAGGCCAAAATATGAATTGACGATCCGACCGTTGGATCGTCACCAAACTTTGATACGTTGTAATACGTAATATTTGAGGATTATAGGAACTTACAGATCGAGAATCCGATTTACGGATCTCCCGGAATTGGAGTTGTAAGTTCATAAAATATAATGTTAACCGTCACTTAGTTTAGTAATTGGCAGAGATCCGACCGTTGGATGGTCATGAAATTTTAGGATGTTGTTCTAGAGATTTATTGTGGACCTCTGGAAGTTACGGATTGGAAATCTGAGTTGCAGATCTTCCGGATCGAACTTCATAGTGACGTGTTTTATATAAGTGATATATTCTATCGATATGATTCTGAGGTATGATTTGATGATTGTTTTAGGCGCCGATCGCCATGACGCCTTGATGTGTTGTGCTAGGGAGTTGCAGGGCGAACTCCAGGTGAGTGGGCAGTTTTGTTTTACGTATATACCTATATAAATGAGTTTTTCCCAGAAAATCTATTTAAGTGAAATATGATTTGAAAGTGTGATTTGAAATGCCATGCATAGATTCTATGAATCATGTGATTTGAAATGCCATGCATAGAATTTATATGAGATATGTGAATTGATATTATATGATGCATATATATGAATTGGTGCTGCGGACGCACAGGTGAGTATCAGGTGAGTTATATTTGGTTCATTGAATTGTTTGATGAGATTTATGTTGATAGCTCATAACCTGCACCCCTGGTGTTAGTGCTTATGTTATTCACCGCATCACACGCTCACCTTGGATCCAAGTAGTTGCTAGTCGTACAGACCACTGGAGGTGGTTCCGACATGCTAGTCGTACAGACCTTAGAGACGGTTCCGACTAGTAGGTGACCTTAGATTATGTGCACAGATGATTGATGAGAGAAGCACTAGAGCGTAATATTACACCATCCTAGTCGTACAGACTACTACAGGTAGTTCCGACTTATGTGCAGTGTAGTGCCGTACAGGTCACAGTTGGTGACTCCGGCTGGATTGGATATTGAGCTCTAGAATCAGCCGTACAGGACCACTGCAGGGTCTCCGGTTGATTCATCATTTCACCTGATTTATATTGATGCATCCATATTATGTTTTTGACGCATGGCATGGCATATTTTCTGAAAAGTGATAAAGAATGGTGTTTTGAGATTTTTGAAGCTATATATATATATTTATATATGCTATTTTTCTGGGAAAGTATACATGTTTTACAGCGAGGGGTTAGAACTTTGATAAAGGAAAGTTTTGAAAAGATTTGTTTTACTGACCCACTCAACTTTGTTTTGCGCCCCTCCAGGTTTGAGATAGCAGAGCTTTGGTGGCCACGAGGAATCCAACGGTGTTCTGACAGAATTCACAATTGTATTTTTTTAAGCTTCCGAACTGTGTAAATGGTTACGTCACTCTCACGTGACGGCCAGCATGCCCTCCTTCGGGACGGGGTGTGTCATTAGAGATGGTAAATGTGCATTTATACATGTAACTATCTCAAACTAAGTTGTACTAGTAATTGGACACTTAAATTAAAAAATTAATTTAACATACAACTGTTAACCGCCGCAAGTAGACATGAAAGCGGCGCCAACTACAACGAAGTAAGTGTTTTCACAATTTATTTTAAATATTTAATTATATTACATTTAATTTGTTGTAGTTGTAGTTTTTAAATTTAAGTTGTTGTAATTTTTAAATTTAAATAATAAATTATGTTTTGCCCTATGACCCTTTGGCCCCCTCGGTTGGAGATGGTTTTTGTCATAGGACTATGTTTGGCCTATGGCCCTTTGATGGTAAGGCCATCTCCAACCGAAGGGTCTAGAGGGCCAGAGGACCTAAAATAGCCCGAAAACTGTCTCCAACCGAAAGCTAGGCCAAATGGCTTGTGAGCCTCACGGGACAAAAAATGACCAAAGGGCCAACCGGCTGGCCCAACCCAGCCAACCAGCCAACCTTGGGCTGGGCCGAATTTTGAATGCAACGGTAACATGCTGACATCAGCTAGCTGTTATATTTATTTATTTTTATTTTATTTTTACAATTTTTTTTTAAAAAAAACTAAAAATTCTATTTTTTTCCTATAACTTCCTAAGTCATTAAACAACATTAAATAACATTAAACAACATAAAAATTATACAACATAAAAAAAACATTTAACAAGATGAAACTTAAACAACATTTTTAACAACATAAAACTTAAACGTCTACTCCATGCTTCTTTTGGCCCAAAGATGTGCAACAAGATTTTGTTGTAGGTACTTGTTTATGGCACGAGAACGTATCATCATATAGCGTCTCATGTACTCATTTAAAGAGATATTACCAGTTCTTGGATTCAAAGGCAAATTAGGCTCAACACATATTTTTGCATGAGCCCTTCTTGACCTATTTGGATCTTCTTGGTCATCATCAGACTCTCCATCAATATACCCATCTCGCTCATCCTCCACAATCATGTTGTGTAATATGATGCAAGACATCATGATGGAGTCCAAATTTTCTCGACTCTACCTTATTGCTGGTTCGCTGATGATCTTCCACCGTGCTTGTAGAATACCAAAAGCTATCTCAACATCTTTCCGGTGTGCCTCTTGTTGTAAGGTAAACCACTTTTCGGCATTATTCTCAGGGTTTGGAATTGCTTGGACAAGTGCCGCCCACTTTGGGTAGATGTCATCTGCCAAGTAATACCCCATATTGTACTGACGGTCGTTGATGTAGTAGTCAAGTTGAGGTGATTTATCTTCCGTCAGGTTATTGAAGAGGGGTGAACGCCCAAGAACTGTAATGTCATTTTGGGATCCAGGGACTCCAATGAAAGCATGTCAGATCCATGTGTCATACAAGGCAACCGCTTCTAACATAACAGTTAGCTTTCTCGACTTTCCGCTAAAGCCTCATTGCCATCCGGTGGGACAGTTCTTCTAATTCCAATGCATGCAGTCTAATGACCCTATCATGCCCGGAAACTCACGGTCTTCGGCTTTGCGAAGGAGTCGATCCAGATCTTCTTGATTTGCCTCGCGGAGGTACTCTTCTTTGTAAAGCTGAACAATTTTGTTACAGAATTCAGCAAGAGTATCAAGGTATGTAGACTCAGACATATCATATGTTTCATCCATTGAATCAGCTGGGGAGCCATAAGCCATCATTCGTAGTGCAAAAGTAACCTTCTGATAAGGTGAGAAACCAGGGCGGCCTGCTCTGTCTATTTTCTGTCGAAAGTATGGATTGACCTGCTGGACATCACGAAGTAAAAACTCGAAGACATGACGCCTCATCCGGAAGCGACGTCTAAAATCATCTTCTGTGTACACCGAGTTGAGGTTGAAGTAGTTGTTCATCAAATTGGCATGTGTCATCGCTCTGTTTCGTGGTTTGTAAGAGCGACCAACAACAGAGCCACCCCATTGAGGTTGTTCCTCAGTTGGCTGACACACCATGACCACAGCCATGGCTGCCACATATTGTGTGTTGCCACATGCTTCATCTTCTTCATCAGACTCCTCATCTTCTTGTCTCATCTGCGCCCATTTTTCTTCCAATTCGGAATTGGATGAGGACCCCCAGTTGGAATCTGAAAAGGATCCAAAGTTGGAATTCATTGCAAATTTGAATTAAAAGATATTGAATTCAAAGGTGTGTGAATTATAGCCTAATGTCCACCCCATTTATAGCCTAAAAAAATTCAAATCCAACGGCTAGCAGACGTCAGCTATCGTTGGATTTGAAAAAAAAAATTCCGGCCAAATTTTTTAAAAAAAATATTAAAAAATTCTCATTTTTTCCTATAAAGTTAAGTTGTTGTAGTTTTTAAATTTAATTTGTAGTTTTTAAATTTAAGTTGTTATAGTTTTTAAACTTAAATAATAAATTATGTTTGGTCCTATGGCCCTTTGGCCCTCAGTTGGAGATATTTTTTGTCAAGGGCTATGTTTGGCCTATGGCCCTCTAGCCCCTCGGTTAGAGATGATAAGAAATATGGCCATGCACTGTTCATTAAAATATTAATTTCTTGGAGGGCTATAGGGCTAAAACGAGCATTCTGGCCTTCCTTCGGTTGGAGATGGTCTAAGAAATATGACCATGCACTATTCATTAAAATATTAATCTCTTGGAGGGCTATAGGGCTAAAACGAGCCATCTGGCCCTCCTTCAGTTAGAGATGGCCTAAGAGGGGTGAGCTTAATCTCACAATGGGCTAACCATAATAATGTGGTTCAAATTCGTCATTGACAAGAATTGAACCTAAGACCTTTCACTTACAAGTAAAGAGAAATATCACTAGACCATAGTACTGTTTAACTTTCTTAAACTTGAACCTCAAGATCACCAAATTACAATAAAACACTGAGATTTACGACTATATTGCGAAAATTCTCCAAATGATGCTTCAAAGTCTAAAATATCATTATATGTGGCAAAAGATAAGCTATCTTTGTGCAGGTGTATGTGTAATTGGTGAAAATGTTAATTATGTTTTAGCTTTTGATTTGTATTGAAGCCGCGACCTTGACTCATGAGTTTTGCGAGTGTGATCGTATTATAAAATATAATAATAATATTATAAATGTTTTAATCATCACTTGCTTGCTAATCATCTGATGAGATTGTTTAATGCTTAATCAAGTTTTCAAGTCAACTCAGTTGGGGCAATTTTTGACTTGTCATTGCTTGATCTGTGAAATGTGAAATGTGGCTGTACAACGAGCTTCCACGAAAGCAAAAGTTATAAATTATAAGACATACTCAACATGTGACCCTTTAAATTAAGCAGAAAAATATAAGATAAGATCATACTACATTATATAGTTAGTTAGTCTTATTTTATTTTTATTTACCGTTGAATTTGATATTAAGGTTGAAGATTAAAGCACTAAAACATATTGATCAGTACCCACCCCTGGTCCCCTGGTATCCATGCCAAGGAAGGATAAGTGAACAAGAGAAAATTTATATTTTTGGAACAAATCGTTAAATCAACTAACGTAGTTACATAATTCGATATTTTTGTCGTGTAATAAACATACAAAGAGGAAAAATTGGTCTTTTGAAACTTAGGCCTTCTCCAACCGAAGGAGGGCCAGAGGGCTCGTTTTAGCCCTCTGGTATTCCAAGAAATTAATATTTTAATGAACAGTGCAAAGCCATATTTCTTACCATCTCCAACCGAGGGGCCAGAGGGTCATAGGCCAAACATAGTCCTGTGATAAAAAACCATCTCCAACCGAGGGACAAATGGCCATAGGGCCAAACATAATTCATTATTTAAATTTAAAAACTACAACAACTTAATTAAAAAACTACAACTACAACAAATTAAATGTACTATAATTAAATATTTAAAATAAATTGTGAAAGGAACATGCTTATGAAAGGAACTACAACTACAACTACACCTATTATAATTGTCCCACGTTGACCGTGGGGGATGAATGAGCAAGGAAACATGCTTATAAAATGAACACCCCAACTTTGACCAAATCACCTTTCTTGGCCCAAAAAATCTAAACCCATAATTAAATATTTTTTAGAAAATTTTGGCCCAAAACAATAAATAAATTCAACAATAACTGACGTTAGCGTGACGCCAGCTAGCACCTGGCGTCATTGTTGGTTTTGAATTTGTGGCCTGGCTCGGGACTGGCTGGCTTGTTCCTTTGGGCCAGCCGGTTAGCCATTTGGCCCTTTTTTGTCTAGTAGGGCCCAAGAGCCCTTTGGCCTGGCCCTCGGTTGGAGACGGTTTTCAGGCTATTTTCGACCTTATGGGCCATTTGAACATTTCGGTTGGAGATGGCCTTAGTAGGTCCAACTTTCTTAGACTTGCACCTCAGATTAAAAGTGGGTCCCACCCCACCACCCCATCATATTTTGTTTCAACTTAAAAGTGAAGTTCATTGTTTGTAGTTCTGAAATGGTCTCATGATAACATGAATGTTAAGTGACAGGTGAAAATATACATGGGAAATGGATGGCACTTGTGATGAAATTAAGGTTTCATCATAAAATTAATTGGTAATATAAGGGGTAGCCCAAGATCATATAAGCATATAGCAAACATTGTCCCTCACCGATGTGGGACAACTCTCAACACGTCCCCGCACGTGTGGAGGATTTTCAAGCCTACACGTGGACAACAACTTGGTGACGTGGAGCGCGTGTGGCCGTTGGGCTTCACACGTGGACAACCTTACTCTGATACCATGATGAAATTGAGGTTCTATCGTAAAACCAATTGGCAATATGAGGAGTAGCCCAAGATCATATAAGCACATAGCAAACCTTGTCCCTCATCGATGTGGAACAACTCTCAACAGATTTTAGCCAAACGCACTTTGATTCCTTCTCCCCACCCGACTTCTACACAAAGGTTAGATCAATTATGCTTTCTATTAAGCTAATTACGCGTTGATTTGTTTAATACGAATGTTCAGCTCGAAAACTGAGTGTGTTTTATGGATTATGGCAGGTCTATATTGTTGGAGTGCCAACAGATTGTGGTAAATTCAAAACAAAGATAATTGAGGATGATTGGATACCTGTATGGGACTTAGAGTTTGCATTCCCTATGACTGTTCTGGAGCTTGCCATACTCCGGTTAGAAGTCCGGGAGTATGACAGGTCCGAGAAAGACGATTTTGGCAAGCTGACGTGTCTGTCCGTCTCCGAGCTAAAGCCCGGGATCAGGACAGTCCCCCTGTATGATAAGAAGGGGGAGAAATACAAATCTGTAAGGCTTCTAATAAGGTTTCAATTTGAGTGAAAAGTCAGAACAACATCGATAATATCACATCAGGACAAAAGCACTTCCCATTACAGCATGATTAAGCTGTATGCAGGTGGTATGTGTAATTAGTGAGAATGTTAATTATGTTTTTAGCTTTTGATTTCGATTGATGCCGTGACTTTGACTCATGAGTTTTGCTAGTGGGATCTAACTTTTAATCATCACTTGCTTGCTGCTAATCATCATATAAGATTGTTTATATGACATGCTCAACATGTGACCCTTTTAATTAAGCAGTAATGAAAAGATAATTATCATTATACTACGTTATATAGTTAACAAGTCCCTTTTTTTGGTCACCTATCGTTGAATTTGATACAAAGCTGAGGATTAAAGCACTAAAACATATTCATCATTTTCCACCTTGGTATCCAATCCAAGGATAAGTGATTAAGAGAACATTTATGTATTGTCATTTTTGAGATCTTTTAATAAAATACTTGTAGTTTTAATTTTGGTTTTTTTTTGTCAAACGGTAGATTTTGTTAGATATTAGAGTAGCTGCCGATGAGATTCGAACCCACAACTCCTTTCCACTACAGTGGTAAAATACTACTTGCATAAATTTGGTAATTGGAGTTTCATAGTTTGCTTAAATTTCAATTTAGACAATCTGTTAAATCAACCAACATAATTACATAATTTAGCCTTTTTGTCATGTGATAAACATGCATAGAAGAAAAATCGGTCTCTTTTTTTTAACAAACAAGAGGGAATGGATGAGTTTAGTCTCACAATCATAATAATATGATTTAAACTTAGAACCTCAAGATCACCAAATTACACTAAAACACAGAAATTTACGACTGTAATGCTAAAATTCTCCAAACAATGCTTCAGAGTCTAAAATATCATTATATGTGGCAAAAGATAATCTATCTTTGTGCTGGTGTATGTGTAATTAGTGAAACTGTTAATTATGTTTTAGCTCTTGATTTGTATTGAAGCCGTGACTTTGACTCATGAGTTTTGCTAGTGTGATCATATTATAAAATATAATAATAATATTATAAATGTTTTAATCATCACTTGCTTGCTAATCATCTGATGAGATTGTTTAATGCTTAATCAAGTTTTCAAGTCAACTCAGTTGGGTAATTTTTGACTTGTCATTGCTTGATCTGTGAAATGCGTAATGTGGCTGTACAACGAGCTTCCACGAAAGCAAAAGTTATAAATTATACGACATGCTCAACATGTGACCCTCTAAATTAAGCAGAAAAATATAAGATAAGATCATACTACATTATCTAGTTATAGTTAGTCTTATTTTATTTTTATTTAACGTTGAATTTAATATTAAGGCTGAAGATTAAAGCACTAAAACATATTGATCAGTATCCATGCCAAGGATAAGTGAACAAGAGAAAATTTATATGTTTAGAACAATTCGTTAAATCAACTAACGTAGTTTCATAATTTGACGTTTTTATCGTGTGATAAACATAAAAAGTGAAGAAATCGGCCTTTTGAAACTTAGTAGGTCCAACTTTCTTAGATTTGCACCTCAGATTACTAAATTACACTCAAACGCTTAAATTCATAATTTTATTGCCAAAATTCTCCAAACAACGCTTCAGAGTCTAAAAAATCATTATTAGCAGCAAATGATAAATGTTTCCCCATTTGACAAAAAACGCTAATTCCTATTAGTGCAGATTATCCTGGATATAAATCTTAATCAAACTACATAAATTTATGGCTTTGTATATTAGCACCCCACAAAATGTTGAATGCACCGCACATTAAAATTTAGTATTAAATAACATATTTACCCTACTATGCAATAGCAGTTTTGACCTTATTAGGTTGAAATAAAAATTATATACACCACAAATCACTTTTAACGTATTATTGAACAAAACTCAAACCCTCAAACCCCTCAAACCCTCCATTGTTGAACAAAACTCTAACCAATGAAACTATAAACATGTTGATTGAGAAAAATTATTTTTGACAAATGAAACACGAAATCGATGTTTCGGAAGCTTCATATGAGGTAAAACTTCATATTTTTTATTGTTTTAGTGATTTTGACGACATCGATAATTATTTAATCTTGCTTTTGATGCGTTATTCAAGCTTCTATGTTCGTATTTATCTTTTAGAGATCACAGAGATTATATGACGAATTAAACACCTAAAATTATCACCAAATATTAAAAATCGACGACATAGGTTTTAATGGTGGAATTGAAAACAACTCACATATGCTTTAAATCACAGGCAGCATCTTTTGTCAAAATTCTAGTCGGCATTTTTTTGTCCAAATTAAAAGCTTTATAAGATTTGAGAAATGTGGGGTGTATAGAAAATACGGGTGCATGTAGAAAATGTACAGTGTATATTAAGAATGTGGGGTGTGAGAGTATTATGGGAAAGTATGTGGGGTGTATTAAGATAATTTTTAATTGAAAAAGCAAATGTGGGGTGTATTAAGTATGTAGAGTTTATTCAACAATTTGTGAGGTGTTAATATAGTAAGCCTAAATTTATTTGCCAGAATTTAAATTATTAAAAAAATGATTCTTTTTTTGTCAAAATTAAAAATAGAAAATTATAAATAAAAAAAAGGAAAAACACAAAACTAATGTAAGAGAAATGTTAAAAAGAGTTTTCCAAGATCGGACTCTCAACTCTTTTTACCTTACAATTTTATGTTAATTTTATGCTGATATTATAAAATATTATTTTTATGTTAATTTTATGCCGATATTATAAAATATTATATTAAAAACATGAGTTGATAAAAAATAAAAATAAAATGTGCCGACAGAGAGATGACAGTAATCAATAATTATAATTGGAGGGCCATGGAAGTTTATGGATTACTCCACATTATTTCAAAAGTTGATGACTTGGTTGGATCCATCCACGTCGACATTGATGATGATGTCGTTTCTTTCTGCACGGTCAGCGGGACATGGGACCCATGGACGTTTTTCTGTCTCATTTAATTATTTTTATGGTCTCACTAATCCCCTCCCATCATGTAAAATGGCTGTAATTAGCATAACCCAGACTGTTTTTTTTTTTTCCGAAGAGAATCCAGACTGTTTTTTATTAAAACGGAATTATTACTATTTAATCATATATTAACAGCTCCAAATATTACTCATGAGATTACGGTAATGATTTGTTATTATCGTAATCCAGCTATAATGTTCCCATTGGAGAGAACAGTAGACAAGACCTCGAGCGCAGGGATGGATAATTTTAAAGAAAAACTAATGAAAAAAACTTGAAAATTTTGGGTTTTAACGATAACGACAAAATAAAGGGTAAAGTGAATAGTACCAGTATTGACTTTTTAGCGTAAAAATGTGGTTTTTCGTTAAAGTGAACAGTACCGAGAGCTTTTCGTTAAAGTTTCCTAATTTTAACCACTTTTGGGATTGTGAGCACAACAAAATGCTTTTCAAAGAAGTACACAAATTTTTTATTTTTTACACGCTCTTGTTAGTTTTTTTTATTAATTTTCTTTAATTTATTCGATTTAACGATCAAAAATTAAGAAGGCTGTGTAAGAGAAAAAAATAGGTGTGGATATCTTACAACTAACACTTGTAAACATAAAGCGCCCAAGTGCTTTCGGCTTTCGAAATTTAAAATTAAGGTTAAATATTTTTGTAATAAGAATACTAATCATTTTAAAAGCAGTCTAAAACACGCTGGATTTCTGTACTGTTTATAACTTACAAGTAAGACAATAAGATTTTATGCCCGATCTCTGTACTATTTATAACTTGAAAGTAAGACAATGAGATTCTTTTTCTCTATTTTCATTAAGTGCAAATTACTCTTTTCAAGTGAAAAATCCACATGAAATATGAAGACAAGAAACTGATCAAAAAAACATTTCTAAATAAGGGAAGGATAATGTTGGATCTTTCGGATATTCTTTCTTTCAACCGTAAAGACAAAATAGGCAAAGACAAATACATCCCAGTAAAATAACACACAATGTTTATCCACTTACTATTTTTGGTTCCCATAGCCACATTGTCTCAGACCTGGCTTCTCAGCCCTCCCACTTCCCATGCATTCTCATTCACTTATATTTGTACGGTTACGGTTAAGCCACATCAATCTTTTATATTATTATAGTTTTTTATCTTATTATCTCTAAAAAAATCAATATAAAATATTGACGTGACTTAACCGTGATCGCACAAAATAGGAGGAGATGTGAATGTATAGGAAGTGGGAGGGCAGAGAAGCGGGGTCCCCTTGTCTCACCTATAATTAATGCACATAAACATTGTTAGTCATCCACATAATATAAATTTAGTCAAGTTGATTAGACTAATAGATTTGTAAATATCGTATTTTTTTAATATAATTTTTATCATATATTGTCGTATCGTTTGTAAAAAGTTAAATTATATTCAAAGGAGATTTGACATCCAATATAGCATTTTGACATTTTTTAAAGTTTCAATCTTCAAGCGATATATCAAATTAAAGTAGTATTTTATTTTATTACATTATTTTATTTTCTTAATTTTTGTTATATATATTATTTGAAGCTGTTGTCAAATTTAATTGCAATTAGCCTTGATGCCATTTCATTTCATATCACATAAAAATTAACATTTCGGTTGGGCAGTACTAAAACAGTACTAAAACGGCCTTTCTTACTAGAATTGCTGATATATATATTTTGACACTCTGAAGATGTCACAGCCCGTCCCGGAATTAATTAATCGAGGATGTGAAATGACGGGATTGCCCTTGAATCTACTACGGTATGTGACATTTCATTTGGGTTTTATTGTTTTATCCTAAGTTTGTTTTGGAATTATTTTGTGTGGTTGGGGTGCTTGTTGACCACACACGTACACTTTTATTTTTTCACTCTCTCTCTCTCTCTCTCCCTCCCGCACGCAGTCTCTCTCTCTCTTTTCATTCGAACGGTACGGACAATCCAGGGATTGTCAAACCTTCACGGATCGACGTGGTTGAGACCACCATCATACTCCTAGAGACCATACGAACCCATTGGTACCCATTTCAGGTAAGGTTTCATACGTTTTCACGTTGAAATCACGAGGCCCGTGATTGTCACTATTCACCAACTTTTAAATGGTTGCATTTTAGGACAATCCAAGCTTACCACGAGCTTAAGGAAGTCCCCACGAAGCTCGGAGTGCTTCGTTTGAAGGTTTGGGACGTCGGGATCATAAGGTTCGAAGGTGGCCGGTTTTGGTGAAATTTTCCCGACGCGATTTGGAAGGTTTTGAGGCTCCAAAGAGGTATAGCCTTCTTCCTCTCATGATTTGTGACATTTTGGTGAAAATTTCATGAAAAATGGTGCAAAAACGAGTGAGAAAAGGGCAGTTGCAGGTTAGCCCAGAATCCGGCGCCGGTGGCACTGTTCCGGCGTCGGGAGGTTGAAGATGATGCGCGTGGGGGGCGCGTGAGGCCGTGGCCTCCCCGGCGCGTGAGGGCGCGTGGGCCATAGAAAAATTTATTTAAAAATATCGCGATGTTCGTGAGGTTGTGTAGATCGCGTTGGTATATTCATATGCCAAAATTGAGCATTTTATGAGAAGTTATTTCGAATTGTTGGTTATGTGTTTAAAATAACGTTTTTATAGTTGTTTCGCATATAGGTGAGATCTACCCCGAGGACGAGCGCAGTCAGAGGCGTCACGGGGGTTACGATCCTGCGACATACCAGTGAGTGGGCAGTTTTGTTTTCATTATACGCCTATATACTTAATGAGTTTTCCCAGAATTTGAATTAAAATGAAAGTATGTTTTGAAATGCCATGCATAGATTTATATGAATCATGTGATTGAAGTGCCATGCATAGAAATTACATGAAATATGTGAATGGATATTATATGATGCATATATTTGAATTGGTGCTGCGGACGCACAGGTGAGTATCAGGTGAGTTATATTTGGTTCATTGAATTGTTTGATGAGATTTATGTTGATAGCTCATAACCTGCACCCCTGGTGTTAGTGCTTATGTTATTCACCGCATCACACGCTCACCTTGGATCCAAGTAGATGCTAGTCGTACAGACCACTGGAGGTGGTTCCGACATGCTAGTCGTACAGACCATTAGAGACGGTTCCGACTAGTAGGTGACCTTAGATTATGTGCACAGATGATTGATGAGAGAAGCACTAGAGCGTATTATTACACTATCCGAGTCGTACAGACTACTATAGGTAGTTCCGACTCATGTGCAGCGTAGTGCCGTACAGGTCGCAGTTGGCGACTCCGGCAGGGCCGTACAGGTCGCAGTTGGCGACTCCGGCAGGGCCGTACAGGTCACAGTTGGTGACTCCGGCTGGATTGGATAATGAGCTTTAGAATCAGCCGTACAGGACCACTGCTGGGTCTCCGGTTGATTTATTATTTCACCTGATTATTGTTGATGCATCCATATTATGCTTTTGGCTTATGGCATGACATATTTCTCTGAAAATGATGAATGAGGGTGTTTGAGATCCCGAAGCTATATATAATTATATATTCTATTTTTCTGGGAAAGTATATAGGTTTTTACAGAGAGGGGATATATACGTTTTTAAAGGAAAGATTTTGAAAGCTTTGTTTTACTGACCCACTCACCTTGTTTTGCGCCCCTCCAGGTTGTAGTTAGGAGTGTTTGGTGGCTCTCGAGGATTTCCACGGCTGTTCTGACGGACTTCACTCATGTAGGATTCACCTTCGGGTGTTGTAACTTAGTAGTTGTCCTACTTGACTGCATTTGAACCCTATGCTCTGATTATGTGTACTTCAGTTTCTAATTATTCATACTCTTATATTATTGCTTCCGCATTGCGTAATGGTTACGTCACGTTTGTGACGGCCAGCACGCCCTGATTCTCGGGTCGGGGTGTGTCAGTTTGGTATCAGAGCTTAGGTTGCAGTCCTGTATAATTGTGAGCTTTCTAATTATCTGTGGTGTCTTCTGTCAGAACTATGCCGCCTCGTAGGGATCCACGTTCTTCTTCTGAGCCCAGTTTCCCTAATGTAGCCCAGTTAGGGGAAGCTATAGCCCAGGCCTTTCAGACTTCATTCCGTCCTCCTCAGAGAACACCCCTGGAGACTGTTTATAATCTGAAGTTGGAGCATTTCGTTGGTAATGAAGGTCATGAGGGGGCAGAAAAGTGGTTAGATCGTATTGAGAAGACTTATCAGGTGATGCAAAGTCAGGGGAACTTTCCTGCTAGTAGATGGGTCGAGACTACTACATGGTTTTTAGGAAGAGAACCTGCAAGTTGGTGGGAGAATGAGACTAAGTTTATGTCACCTGAGGCAGCAGTTGATTGGGAAACATTTAAGGAAACATTTAGGAGAAGATTTATTCCTCCAGAGTATATTGATCGCAAGAAGCAGGAGTTCACTCAGTTGAAGCAAAAGAAAATGTCGGCAAATGAGTACTATAGGAAGTTTACTGATTTATCTCGCTATGATCCAGAAGTGGCTGCTAATCCAGTGGAGATGCTTCGTCGCTTTAAGTTAGGAACGAAGAAGAGATGGAGGACAATTGCTAGTGCTATTCCTTGCACCACTTATCATGAGTTTTCTGAGATTTTGGTTCGGATTGAGGATTCCGAAAACTTGCCTAGTGAAAGTGAAGAAGAGAGAGATAAGAATGGGGATAATCAGAGGAAAGATGATAAGGGTAAAGGTGCTTTGACTTCGGGACCCCGTAAGACCCAGAATTTCAAGAAAAGTGGAGTGAGCTCGAGTTCTTCTAGCGGGGGATTTAGTGCCACAGGTCCGAGGAGAGGTGGAAGATTTACTAGTGGACCCAGGTTTCAGAGACAGAGAGATTTTGGTGGTGCTGGTGGTTCAGGCCCTCCATTCTGCCGTCGTTGTAATTCCAGACATTTTGGGGAGTGCAGGAGAGTTAGTGGTGCTTGCTATACATGTGGACAGGCTGGACATAGAGCTGCACAGTGTCCCCAGAGTCAGCAGAGGCCTCAGCAATCTGTTATGCCTCCTCCAGCGCCGATTCAGCAAAACCCCAGGGCAGGCAGTTTTGGGCAGATGAGTCAGGGTGGTGCTGCTTACCACTATCAGGGTGATGCCGCTCCCTATGCTTCAGGGCAGTATCAGTATTCCCAGGATCCTTATTTTCAGAGTGGGTATTCCCAGAATCTTGGAGGTTATACTCTTTATCCTTCTATGCCGGCTAGTGGATCGCAGTGGTATCAGGGAGGTCAGTTCCAGCAGGGAGAGGTTGCTGCTAGCAGTGCAGGATTATCTAGGCAGTCTAGCCAGACAGGTCAGGGACGTTCTCAGGGACGTGGTAATCAGAGTAGCAGAGGTCGTGGAGGACGACAGCAAAACCAGGGACGTGTTAACAACATCTCACTGCAGGATGCTCAGAACCATCCAGATTTGATTATGGGTACGTTAAACATCCTTGGTCACTTTGCTAGAGTTTTGATTGATTGTGGTGTTACTCACTCTGTGATTTCTCATACTTTTGCTCAAATGACACAACCTCATCCTACACCTCTAGGGTTTGATTTAGAGTTTGCTATGCCTAGAGGGGATAAATGTTATGTTGATAGTGTTTATCCAGGATGTCCAGTGATGATTGAGAATGTAGCTATGCTAGCTAATCTTATCCCGTTAGATATTGTGGATTTTGATGTGATTTTAGGGGCAGATTGGTTGCATTATAATCGTGCCCATATAGATTGTTACGGGAAATCTGTTACTTTTCATCGTCCTGGACTACCTGAGGTTACTTTTGTGGGCGAGAGAAGTGGGGTGAGGCATGGTGTTATTTCTGCCATGAGAGCAAAGAAGTTATTATCTAAAGGTTGTCAGGGATATTTAGCACATGTGGTGCTAAATGATGTGGCTCCTAGTAGCGTGGAGGAAGTTGGAGTGGTCAGACATTATCCTGATGTATTTCCCGATGATTTGCCTGGATTGCCACCAGACAGAGATGTGGAGTTTTCTATTGATTTGCTTCCAGGTACGAATCCTATATCTTTGACTCCATATAGGATGGCTCCGGCTGAATTGAGAGAGTTAAAAGCTCAATTGCAGGAATTAATTGATAAAGGTTTTATTCAACCTAGTAGTTCACCTTGGGGAGCCCCAGTATTGTTTGTGAGAAAGAAAGATGGAACGCTGAGATTATGCATTGATTATAGGCAATTGAATCGGGTAACGATTAAAAACCGTTATCCATTGCCTCGTATTGATGATTTGTTTGATCAGCTTAAGGGTGCTCGTGTATTCTCTAAGATTGATTTGAGATCTGGCTATTATCAGTTGAAGATTAAAGAGGAGGATGTCCCTAAAACGGCTTTTAGGACCCGTTATGGACATTATGAATTTTTGGTGATGCCTTTTGGATTGACTAATGCACCAGCAGCTTTTATGAGGTTGATGAATGAAGTATTCCAGCAATATCTTGATAGATTTGTCATTGTTTTCATTGATGATATTCTGGTATATTCTAAATCGAAATCAGAGCATATTCGACATCTTCATTTGGTTTTGGAGAAATTGAGAGAGCATCGATTATATGCTAAGTTTAGTAAATGTCAGTTTTGGTTGAATCGAGTGGCATTTTTGGGGCATGTGATATCGGCACAAGGAATTCAAGTAGATCCTCAAAAGATTGCAGCAGTGGAGAATTGGGAGCAACCACGAACCGTCACTGAGGTACGGAGTTTCCTTGGTCTAGCAGGGTACTATCGACGATTCGTGCAAGATTTCTCTATGATTGCTTTGCCACTAACGAGGTTAACCAGGAAGGATGTTAAATTTGAATGGGATGATAATTGTGAGCAAAGTTTCCAGCGGTTGAAGTATTGTCTCACTCATGCGCCAGTATTGGTACTTCCTGATGATGGTGGTAATTTTGAGATTTACAGTGATGCCTCATTGAATGGTTTGGGATGTGTTTTGATGCAGCATAATAGAGTGATTGCTTATGCTTCTCGGCGATTGAAAGTTCATGAAAGGAATTATCCTACTCACGATCTTGAGTTGGCAGCTATTGTCTTTGCTTTGAAGATTTGGAGGCATTATCTTTATGGTGAGAAATGTAAGATCTTTACAGATCATAAGAGTCTTCAGTATCTTTTTACTCAGCATGATCTTAATCTTCGTCAGCGAAGATGGTTGGAATTGCTAAGCGATTATGACTGCACGATTGAGTATCATCCGGGTCGTGCAAATGTAGTAGCTGATGCACTGAGTAGGAAACCTCAAGGACGACTTAATGCCTTGTATGCTTGTCGTGTTCCTCTTCTTGCAGATTTGAGGTCTACTGGAGTGGAACTGGAAATGGAAGATCGAATGGAAGCATTTCTTGCTAGTTTCCAAGTCAGGCCGGTATTGGTTGATCAGGTACGTGAAGCTCAGATGAATAATGAGGAATCTCAGGAGATAATCGAGGCTATTGAGAAAGGTAAGAAAAAGGATTTCAGAATCAGGGAATCAGATGGTATGCTGATGCAAGAGAATCGAATGTATGTGCCTAATGATGAGGAATTAAAGAAAGGAATTTTGGATGAAGCTCATTGTTCGGCTTATGCTATGCACCCAGGAGGAACTAAGATGTATCATACCATTCGACCATTTTATTATTGGCCGGGTATGAAAAGGGAAATTGCTGAATATGTAAGTAGATGCATCGTCTGTCAACAAGTTAAAGCAGAAAGGAAGAAGCCATTTGGGTTGATGCAACCGCTTCCCGTTCCTCTATGGAAGTGGGAAAACATTACTATGGATTTTGTGTATAAACTTCCTCGTACGCAGAATGGTTTTGATGGTGTTTGGGTGATCGTAGATCGGCTTACCAAGTCAGCACATTTTATTCCAGTGAGGGAGAAGTATCCTTTGAACAAGTTGGCTAAATTGTTTATTAGAATGATTGTGAAGTATCATGGGGTACCGGTGAGTATTATTTCTGATCGAGTATATAATGTGGGTGATTTGGTATTTTTGAAATTATCACCTTGGAGAGGTGTGGTTCGATTTGGGAAAAGAGGCAAGTTAAGTCCTAGGTATGTAGGACCTTATGAGATTGTTGAAAAGGTTGGTGAGGTTGCCTACAGGTTGGAGTTGCCTCCGGAGTTATCCAAGGTGCATAATGTGTTTCATGTCTCGATGCTTCGACATTATGTTTCGGATCATTCGCATGTGATTCCTCCTCAACCTTTGGAGATTAATCCGGATTTGACGTATGATGAAGAACCAGTGACTATTTTGGACTGGAAGGACAAGGTTCTAAGGAATAAGACAGTGAGCATGGTGAAAGTATTGTGGAGGAACCACTCGGTAGAAGAAGCTACTTGGGAGACTGAAGATCGATTGAGAGAGATGTATCCGAGGTTGTTTTATGGTTACTAGTATTGGTTTGGTTATGTGAATTTCGAGGACGAAATTCTATAAGGAGGGTAGATTGTCACAGCCCGTCCCGGAATTAATTAATCGAGGATGTGAAATGACG
The DNA here is from genome assembly GCA_024362995.1 of Heteromeles arbutifolia. NCBI lineage: Eukaryota > Viridiplantae > Streptophyta > Magnoliopsida > Rosales > Rosaceae > Heteromeles > Heteromeles arbutifolia. Next base: position 6,661,653 of record JANCRC010000018.1, on the reverse strand, counting down.
GGATTGCCCTTGAATCTACTACGGTATGTGACATTTCATTTGGGTTTTATTGTTTTATCCTAAGTTTGTTTTGGAATTATTTTGTGTGGTTGGGGTGCTTGTTGACCACACACGTACACTTTTATTTTTTCACTCTCTCTCTCTCTCTCTCCCTCCCGCACGCAGTCTCTCTCTCTCTTTTCATTCGAACGGTACGGACAATCCAGGGATTGTCAAACCTTCACGGATCGACGTGGTTGAGACCACCATCATACTCCTAGAGACCATACGAACCTATTGGTACCCATTTCAGGTAAGGTTTCATACGTTTTCACGTTGAAATCACGAGGCCCGTGATTGTCACTATTCACCAACTTTTAAATGGTTGCATTTTAGGACAATCCAAGCTTACCACGAGCTTAAGGAAGTCCCCACGAAGCTCGGAGTGCTTCGTTTGAAGGTTTGGGACGTCGGGATCATAAGGTTCGAAGGTGGCCGGTTTTGGTGAAATTTTCCCGACGCGATTTGGAAGGTTTTGAGGCTCCAAAGAGGTATAGCCTTCTTCCTCTCATGATTTGTGACATTTTGGTGAAAATTTCATGAAAAATGGTGCAAAAACGAGTGAGAAAAGGGCAGTTGCAGGTTAGCCCAGAATCCGGCGCCGGTGGCACTGTTCCGGCGTCGGGAGGTTGAAGATGATGCGCGTGGGGGGCGCGTGAGGCCGTGGCCTCCCCGGCGCGTGAGGGCGCGTGGGCCATAGAAAAATTTATTTAAAAATATCGCGATGTTCGTGAGGTTGTGTAGATCGCGTTGGTATATTCATATGCCAAAATTGAGCATTTTATGAGAAGTTATTTCGAATTGTTGGTTATGTGTTTAAAATAACGTTTTTATAGTTGTTTCGCATATAGGTGAGATCTACCCCGAGGACGAGCGCAGTCAGAGGCGTCACGGGGGTTACGATCCTGCGACATACCAGTGAGTGGGCAGTTTTGTTTTCATTATACGCCTATATACTTAATGAGTTTTCCCAGAATTTGAATTAAAATGAAAGTATGTTTTGAAATGCCATGCATAGATTTATATGAATCATGTGATTGAAGTGCCATGCATAGAAATTACATGAAATATGTGAATGGATATTATATGATGCATATATTTGAATTGGTGCTGCGGACGCACAGGTGAGTATCAGGTGAGTTATATTTGGTTCATTGAATTGTTTGATGAGATTTATGTTGATAGCTCATAACCTGCACCCCTGGTGTTAGTGCTTATGTTATTCACCGCATCACACGCTCACCTTGGATCCAAGTAGATGCTAGTCGTACAGACCACTGGAGGTGGTTCCGACATGCTAGTCGTACAGACCATTAGAGACGGTTCCGACTAGTAGGTGACCTTAGATTATGTGCACAGATGATTGATGAGAGAAGCACTAGAGCGTATTATTACACTATCCGAGTCGTACAGACTACTATAGGTAGTTCCGACTCATGTGCAGCGTAGTGCCGTACAGGTCGCAGTTGGCGACTCCGGCAGGGCCGTACAGGTCGCAGTTGGCGACTCCGGCAGGGCCGTACAGGTCACAGTTGGTGACTCCGGCTGGATTGGATAATGAGCTTTAGAATCAGCCGTACAGGACCACTGCTGGGTCTCCGGTTGATTTATTATTTCACCTGATTATTGTTGATGCATCCATATTATGCTTTTGGCTTATGGCATGACATATTTCTCTGAAAATGATGAATGAGGGTGTTTGAGATCCCGAAGCTATATATAATTATATATTCTATTTTTCTGGGAAAGTATATAGGTTTTTACAGAGAGGGGATATATACGTTTTTAAAGGAAAGATTTTGAAAGCTTTGTTTTACTGACCCACTCACCTTGTTTTGCGCCCCTCCAGGTTGTAGTTAGGAGTGTTTGGTGGCTCTCGAGGATTTCCACGGCTGTTCTGACGGACTTCACTCATGTAGGATTCACCTTCGGGTGTTGTAACTTAGTAGTTGTCCTACTTGACTGCATTTGAACCCTATGCTCTGATTATGTGTATTTCAGTTTCTAATTATTCATACTCTTATATTATTGCTTCCGCATTGCGTAATGGTTACGTCACGTTTGTGACGGCCAGCACGCCCTGATTCTCGGGTCGGGGTGTGTCAGAAGATGCTCAACAATCAAATTATGAGGAATAGGATCCTCTCCTGATCTTTTTTGTGAAGATCTGAAGGATCAATCAATCGTATTCGTTCATTGTATATCGTACGGTTATAAATAATTTAAAATTAAATATAAATAGCATTTAACGAAAAATTATCCACACGATATACGATAAGATTGATTAATTTCCGGATTCTCACAAAGAAGATCTAGAGAGGATTCTTGTCCAAATTCTGACATCATCTATTCAGCAGTTAAACGATTTTAAGTTCATATTTAAAAATAAATTAGAAAGTCGGCAATTATCGTCACCACAATACATAACGAATGACGATAAAATGTCAGAATGTACAGCTCAGCGGCGCCACCTTATTAAATAACCCACCAATCAGCCACGTGTAAGGTAAACAGTAAATCGTATTGGTGTGGTGGGTCCCACCCTACCACCCCATCATATTCCATTCCTTTCCTTCCGGAGTTACTCCACTCTCCCACCCATCTCTCAAATTCCCCAGCCAACCAGACACCGACGCGGGCGAATCTCCTCCAAATCCTCCGGCTCCGAATTCCGATCCGAACAAGGCAATCCTCCATGTCGAAGCAGACCTACAGAGTGTGCTTCTGCTTCCAGCGGCGCTTCAAGCTCGCCGTCAAGGAAGCACCACCGGAGATCAAGGCCTTGTTCGATCAGTACTCGGAGAACGGCATCATGACCGCCGATCACTTCCATCGATTCCTGACGGAAGTCCAGAAGGACGAGAGCGCCACCAAGGAGGAAGCTCAGGCCCTCATCGAACAGAGCCTCTCCGAGCTCAAACACCTCAACATCTTCCACCGCAAGGTCCTCAATCTCGAAGCATTCTTCAAGTACCTCTTCGGCGACATCAACCCCCCAAACTCTCCAGCTCTCGGGGTACATAGTATTTTAACTTTAATTTTAATTAAGTTTGGTAATTTTTATGAATTTTTTGGTATGAATTTTGAATTTTTGTGATTTTTTGGTAGGTGCACCATGATATGAATGCGCCATTGTCGCATTATTTCATATACACAGGGCACAATTCGTATCTGACTGGGAACCAGCTGAGCAGTGACTGCAGTGACGTTCCTATTATTCAAGCGCTTCACAGAGGAGTGAGGGTGATTGAGCTGGATATTTGGCCGAATTCGAATAAAGACGATGTCGATGTGCTTCATGGAGGGTATGTTTTCTCTTAAATTTGCAATCTTTATGCTTTAATTTTGTTACCCATTTGGACAAATATGCTAAAACTAGTAGTGGAATAGTGGATTGTATGTTTGCTTTTCAATTTGCAATCTTTGTTATGTAATTTTGTTACCCATTTCGACAAATATGTTGAAGCTAGTAAAGGAATAGTGACATTATATAGGTGGTTCAGTTTTGTGCCTAATGTAAGACGAAAATCGATTTTGTTTTATTAGGACGATGACAAGAAGACCAGTGAAACTTATCCTTGTGCTGTAAATTTGTCACCTAATTGGACAAATATGCTACTAGTAATGGAATACTAAAACTGTATAGTTTGATTTTGTACCGAATTGAGATGAAATTTGGGTTTGTTATACCATAGGACATTGACTACACCGGTGGAACTTATCAAGTGTTTGAAGTCTATTAAGGAACATGCCTTTGTTGCCTCTGAATACCCTGTTGTAATCACTTTGGAAGACCACCTGACCCCGGATCTTCAAACTAAAGTCGCAAAGGTTGGTATTTGCAGTTTCCTTGTTAGGATTTTAAACTTGAATGGTCTGGTATTAATTGTTTTGTCAACCATTTTCAAGATGGTCACTGAAACATTTGGAGAGGTACTGTTTTCTCCTGGCCCGGAATGTCTGAAAGAATTTCCATCCCCAGCATCACTAAAGAAAAGGATTATTATCTCGACCAAACCGCCTCAGGAATATCGTGAGGCAAAGGATGCTCTGCAAAGTGAAAGTGATCTGAAGAGTGGAAAAACTCCAGCTGATGAGGAAGCGTGGGGTAAAGAAGTCCCGGACGCCAAAGGTGCAATTGTGGTAGATTACAAGGTATGGAGACTTTTTAGTATAACTTGCTGCATTGCTGATTTGGTGAGACCAAAATCTTTTAGTTTATTTTGTTTATGTTCAACACTTTTGTGTTTTTAGCACGATGAATTGGATGAAGAAGACAGCAATGAGGACGAAGATGTTGATAATGGTGGTTCCAAGTCCGTTGCACCTGAATATAAGCGTTTAATTGCCATTCATGCTGGGAAACCCAAAGGTGGATTAGCGGAGTGTCTCAAAGTAGATCCCAATAAAGTGCGGCGTCTTAGCTTAAGTGAGCAACAGCTCGAGAAGGCAGTAGTAACCTATGGAAAGGAAATTGTCAGGTATTTTATCCATCTATAATATGACGCTCACATGCCGTTAACTCTTACTAAAATAAGAATGTAGCTCTAGTGAGACAATCATATCCAGTCATTGTAGTTCAAGTTTCATTTCAGTACTTGTTAACCTCAACTCAACGCATTTAGTGTTCAGTGCTAAATTACATTACAATATTTGATAGGCTTTACATTATTGTCCTGGATAGATCTTCGAGGGCAGACTCAAATTCAGATCCATTATTAATCCTGTGCATTAGAAGACAAAATTTCTGCTCTAATGATTGTTTTTGTGTAGGTTTACTCAGAGGAATATTTTGAGGGTGTACCCAAAGGGCATACGTGTTGACTCATCAAATTATAACCCAATGATTGGGTGGTCGCATGGGGCTCAAATGGTTGCATTCAATATGCAGGTAAAATGTTTTTGAATATAAAAGTCTATTTTCCACCAGCTGTGGGTTAAGCCAGTTGGCCCAGGCACACTGCCTGCCCCCTTGCACCTGAGTTTGAATCCCCCTCCCTTTAAATTAGAGTCATTTACAATATTGTCTTGTAAAAAAGGTCTAATTTTCCATATCGGTAGTGCTTAATGGTATCCATTGTGCTAAATAATATTATTCTTGTTTGGAGTGAACTATAATCAATGTGTCCTAGTTAGGCTTATGTTATCTGTGTATAATAATTAATTGAACAATTTTGTATGAAGATAGGATTATATATATTTGTGATGTAGCCATTAATGGGAAATGGTCGGTGTGTTCTGTTGGTCCTAATATATGTTTTAGGGTCAATGGACTATTACTCTTGATTCTATAGCTTTCGAAATAGAGATAAAGAAATAAATAATTCTTGGCTTACCGCTTGCAAATACTTAGAATGGGTTTGCTTGTGACAGGGATATGGAAGATCATTGTGGTTGATGCAGGGAATGTTTAGAGCCAATGGTGGGTGCGGATATGTGAAAAAACCGGATTTTCTTTTGAAGAGTGGTCCACATAATGAGGTCTTTGATCCTAAATATGATTTACCAGTGAAACAAACTTTGAAGGTGAGCGCCTTATGCTAGGCTTTTGACTGTCGTTACTTGTTTTGTTATACGCTCATAGTCATAGCTAATGGTAATTATTCTGTTTTCTAGGTAAAAGTATATATGGGAGAAGGATGGTACTATGATTTCAAGCATACACACTTTGATGCATATTCTCCTCCAGATTTTTATGCAAGGGTAAGTTGGAACAGCCTACATCGGCGTTATTATTTCTCATATTTGGGAATGTTTGCGTACATTGTTACTGTCCTGTGGTTTGCTGTTTGCTTGGTTTTGTCTGCATCCTTTTACTAGCGTGTTCTAGAAACTCATGATCATGTATACCAAAGAATTGAAAATGTTATTTGAACTTTATAACCATTCAGGTAGGAATTGCTGGAGTTGCTGCTGATAGTGTGATGAAGAAGACAAAGACCCTAGAGGACGACTGGATTCCTGCATGGAACGAAGAATTTGAATTCCCATTAACTGTTCCAGAACTAGCTGTGCTCCGCGTTGAAGTTCACGAGTATGACATGTCAGAAAAGGACGATTTTGGAGGCCAAACATGCCTACCGGTGTCTGAGCTCAGAAGAGGGATTCGAGCAGTTCCCTTACACAGCCGGAAGGGAGAGAAGTACAAATCCGTAAAGCTTCTCATGCACTTCGATTTTGTTTGAATAAAAACCCCGGTTTGCACGTTGTGTGGGCAGAGAAGAAGAAAACGCCACAAGAATGTAAAGCCTTCTGTTGTGTTGCATTTGTGTGTACATGTTTTTGTGTGATTATATGTATTTGGTTATACATTGTCTGCTGGTTCTCTGTTTGATATATGTAATACGACGTCGTGTGGCTGGAACTTACGTAAATTTGTAAGATTGAAAATGATCGAAGTGATTGAGAACAGCAACAGTTTACTAAACTTTATCTGGTAGTGTTTTATTTTATTTTATTTGGGCCTTATTGGCCGGACCAAATAATAAATGGGCTTTAGTTATTGTGAGGCCCATCAACCAACCAAATAATAGAAAATTTCCAAGAGCCGACGTGCCGTGTCGCTCAAAATCTCAGTCGACTCCGAAATCGTAAGAGTTGTTGTTCATTGCCTTAATGTACTCCGTGTTTAAAATATCGGTATTAGTGGAAATATCAATATGAAAATTTGTAGATATATCGATGTATATATTGATGTCGATTTCGATATTGGTTGTTTTCGATGGAAATTATAAAAATTTAAATTTTAGAGAATGTCAAACACTAGTTTAGATGAAATATAAGAGTTTTTATTTTTATATTTAACCGATATGTTGACAATATCGATGAAACTGTCGATTGTAGCTGAAATTTGAGAATTTCTCTGATATGTAGTGAAATTCATCCATTGATCTCTAAATTAGAAAGCTAAATTCTAAATTGAAATGCCAAAAACAAATTAATGAAGTAAAGTTATATAAAATACCTTGTGGAGTAAAATTCTTGTGTTGAATTTTGATAATTGATTACTTAAACTCCAACTGTCTATAACACTCCAAATTCAATTGAGTTTGGTTGAATGAAAGGGGAGGAAAAATCTGGAGAAGTTGAGGATTGGAATTGCTTTGTCGTAAGTGGTGAGATGAGTTTTGTATGGATTAACGACCTAGGGTTAGAAAAATGAGAAGGCACAATTAAATTAATTGTTAATTAAATTGTTATCAGGTAGGGCATTTGGGATTCAAAACGGTAGACTAGTTTAGGGCTGGTTATTGAGAATTGGAACACACCCATACATTTTTTTTTTTAAATGAGTGGGGGCATCCACCCCGCCTAGGCCTACACTAGCTCCGTCCTTGCCCAGAAGTGCTCTTAAAACTGCGGAGGTAAGATCTTGAAATTCAAGCGGAAGAACGGGCGTGACAGGGTGCAACAACTGACGCAAATTTCGACGTTGCAAGTACGTAGTTCCTTTCCTGGAAAGAAAGACTCAGCACTTTGAACTGCCTCCTGGTGGTTTTAGTTGCTGTATAATACTATGAACACAATTGTCTCCTCCGGCTTGATGATTGGATGAAACGCAGTTGAAGAGAAACGAGAAAGAAGATACCCCCGAATATAACCAATGTAAACCTCGACGACGAAGGTAGTACATTATACAGCAATACCGATTTGAGGTTCTTTTTTTCTTACGATCAAGAAAATGGTGTCACCAAGTGCTTTCTGCAGAATGTAGCCGGAATGTCGGCCTCGTTTGTGCCCTATACTCGTAGGACTAGCAAATCAAAGACCAGTTAGTCCTTACAACTGCAACATCCTCGAAATGTTAGTACGTGCATGACTTCTTCAAGCCGATAAAGTTTACCAATTTCGACGGCGAGACACATTCAAACAAAATTTTGGGGGTGATGACTCATTGAAATTTATTTGAACTACATGCTTGACTTGGTCCTCTGTTGCTTACAAAATAAAAATTAAAAAGAAAAAATGACCCTTCCAATGTCATGTGAAATGTATGTTGAACATTCTTTTTGTTTGAGAAAACTAGGGAATTGGATTCTAAATGTTGACTAAATTGGAGTTTTGATCCTTAAACTAAGAATCTATGAGTACTGGTCATTGAATTTATTATGTGGGGCGGTGATCTTTTTCTGTAAAACTGTTGAAACTTTTGATCCTTATTTTCACCTTAAAACCTTTTATTTTGGATAAGAGTTTAGCATTGTTATCCAAAATGATCATTACTCCACATTTCAGCATGTTTATAAAATAATACTCACAAATATTTAGTTTAAGGAGTAAAGTTTTGACATTGCAAGGAAAACGTTGCAAGTACGTATTTCCTTTCCTGGAAAGAAAAACTTGAGCACTTTGAACATCCTCTTGGTGGTTTTAGTCGCCTTATCATACTACAGAAACATTTGTTTTCTCCAACTTAATGATTGATTAAACGAAGTTGAAGAGAAACGAGAAAGATGATACCCTCGAATGTAACCAATGAAAACCTTGACCAAGGTAATACATTATACACCCGATACCGATTTGAGGTTATTCCCCACGATCAAGAAAATGGTGTCGAGAGCTTTCTGCAGAATGTAGCCAGAATTTCAGCCTTGTTTGTATCCTATCATAGTAAAGGGCAATCCTAATCCAATAAAGCTCCCCACTTTACAAAGAGGTTATTTCCACGACTCAAATCCGTGACTTTTTTGTCACAAAAGAGAATCATTTTTGTTGCTCCAAAGCTCGGCCTCTTGTACCCTATGCTAGTATGACTAGCAAATCGAAGACCAGTTAGTCCTTAGAGTTGCAACATCCTTGAAATATTATTCTGTGCATGACTTCTTCAAGCCGATAAAATTTAACAACTTCGACGGCGAGACAACGTTCAAACAAAATTTTAGGGTGATGGCTCATTGAAATTTATTTGAACATTTTGCACATGCTTGACTTGGTCCTCTGTTGCTTACAAAATAAAAAATTACAAAGAAGAAATTACCCTTCCTACGTCATGTGGAATGTATTTGAACCTTTATTTTGTTAGGAAAACTAATGAAAATGACTTGAAAACTTTGAGTTTTAACGATAAGGATAAAATAAAGGGTAAAGTGAATAGTACCATGATTGACTTTTTAGTGTAAAAATGTGGTTTTTCGTTAAAGTGAACAGTACCGGGAGCTTTTTGTTAAAGTTCCCTATCTTGTTTGAGAAAATTAGGGAATTGGTTTGTGGACGTTGACTGAATTGGAGATTTGGTCTTTAAATTAAGAATTTGTGAGTATAAATCCTTGAACTTATTATGAAATTTTGCGATGATCTTTTTGATTTTAACTTCTGATCCTTGTTTTTATCGAAAATGATCATTACCCCGCATTATAGCATGTTTAAGAAATAATCCTCATCAATTAGGTCATAGTTTTAGGAATCGATGGTCCATTTTTGGCTTTTTGTTCAAGCATAAATTGAATAGACAAAAGGAGAAGGAGAAAGAAACTAGGCCGTGTGAAAAGGTTTGTGAATTGTGGCACCAAATTACAAGGCAAAAGAGCATGCAAGAAATTAAGGTCAACAAAGTCCTCCTACTACCATGTTCACATAACAAAATCTTATGAAATATTTCCCTTTTGTATGAATTCAATCATGCTGAAAAGAGGAATGAATTTTATGGAATTTTCCTTGCTCCGTCAGTGGGCCTAATTACTTAATTATGTTTAAGTGCGTGTCACCATCACCAACACCAACAAAGATTGACTAATTTTAGTCCAACTGGTCCTAATAAAGTTCTAGAGAGTTAGTAGATATTGACTTTTTTAACCCTTACAACTCCATATTCAAGTGGCTAAGTACTGGTTTGGTAATGAGGTGTTTTTTATAAAAAGTGGGTATAAAAAAAGTGTTTGGTAAATACTTAAAAACAGCTTATTTTCACAGTTTTGGATGAAAAAAAGCTGAAAACGTGAAGCAGCAAAAATGAGCTTTGAAAAATAGCTGAAAACGTGAAGCAACATAAATGTTGGATTATATGTTGAATGTTGGATTATGATTTCTTGTTTAACGTTGTATTATGATTTCTTGTTAAACGTTGGATTATATGTTTAAGATAAAGTTTATAAATATTTTTCTTTTAAAAATAAAGTATATTTAGTAATTCACCTTTATTTGTTAAGAAAATTAAATTAATGGCACATCTAATATTATACCCTTTTTTGTCATTTCACACAGTCACAGCTGTGTCACATCCTGACCCGGGACGGATCACTTCACGGGCCCGCTCCACCACCGTAGCATGATATTGTCCACTCTGGTCCCGGGCCCGCTCCACCACCGTAGCATGATATTGTCCACTCTGGGCTTACCATTCCTTCACGGTTTTGTTTTTGGGAACTCACAAGCAACTTCCCAGTGGGTCACCCATCATGGGAGTGCATGATTTCTTGTTTAACGTTGGATTATGATTTCTTGTTAAACGTTGGATTATATGTTTAAAATAAAGTTTATAAATATTTTTCTTTTAAAAATAGAGTATATTTAGTAATTCACCTTTATTTGTTAAGAAAATTAAATTAATGGCACATCAAATATTATACCCTTTTTTGTCATTTTACACAGTCACAGCTGTGTCACATCCCGACCCGGGGCGGAGCACTTCCCGGGCCCGCTCCACCACCGTAGCACGATATTGTCTACTCTGGGCTTACCATTCCCTCACGGTTTTGTTTCTGGGAACTCACGAGCAACTTCCCAGTAGGTCACCCATCATGGGAGTGCTCTGGCCCCCTTCTCGCTTAACTTCGGAGTTCCTACGGAATCCGAAGCCAGTGAGCTCCTAAAAGGCCTCGTGCTAGGAAAAGGTGGGAATATACATTTAAGGATCACTCCCCTGGGCGATGTGGGATGCTACAATCCACCTCCCCTTAGGGGCCCGACGTCCTCGTCGGCACACATGCGGCCAGGGTTAGGCTCTGATACCAATTGTCACATCCCGGCCTGGGAACATCTGATAAAATTGGAACGATACAGAGAAGATTAGCTTGGCCCCTGCGCAAGGATGATACGCATAAATCGAGAAATGGTCCAAATTTTTATTGTAACATCCCACATCACCCAGGGGAGTGATCCTTAAATGTATATCCCCATCCTTACCTAGCACGAGGCCTTTTGAGAGCTCACTGGCTTCGGATTTCGTAGGAACTCCGAAGTTAAGCGAGAAGGGGGCCAGAGCACTCCCAGGATAGGTGACCCACTGGGAAATTGCTCGTGAGTTCCCAGAAACAAAATCGTGAGGGAATGGTAAGCCCAGAGGGGACAATATTGTGCTACGATGGTGGAGTGGGCCCGGGAAGTGATCCGTCCCGGGTTGGGATGTGACAGCTGTTTTACATAAAAGTTTACCAAACATTATAATACTGCTTTTTTTTTAAAAGCACTTTTACAAAAAAAAGTTTACCAAACACTCTGCTGATTTATTTCACAGCTGCTTATTCTCACAATACATCAGAAATAGTTTTTTTTCAAAGCACATCAATACCAAACCAACCCTAATTCATCATTCCAAATCTTTCAAATTTGTAACGCAATTGAGTTACTCATGTTTATTTTCCCACACTTTTCATTTTTTTAGCCAAAACAAATGAGAGGAAAATTTAAAGAATATAAACAAAAGGAGGGCAAAAAAAAAAAAAAAAATATGGATGCGAAAATTATTTTCCCAAATAGTGTGTTTGGGCTAGAAATTTCAAATCTAGATTCATAATAAATCAGGTAGAAATTCCCTACAAAACATTACAAGATGATTATAGATGCACTTACATTACAAGATGATTAAAGATGCACTTACTGACTTACATGAGCATTACGAAGCTAATAAGTAAAGAATTTTTAGGGTTGATTTGGGGTTGCTTAAACTTCTTAAAAGTAGCTTCTCAAAAAAGTTGGGAGTTTAATTGTGTTTGGTAATAAAAAAAAAAAGTGTTTTTTTTTCCGTTCGAAATCATGGGTCCAAAACCAAAACAGCAGAAGCAGCTTTACACATATTTCTTAAAAAAAAATTTCACAGCTGTTTATTCTCACATTAGAGCAGAAACAGTTTTGAAAAAAAAGGCACAGCAACCCAAACTACTCATATCAATTAGTTTGCATGTAGTTAATTCAAATCTCCTGTGTAATGTTTTGTGCTGCATTTTTAACTAATTTAACCTAAATTTCGAGCTACTTAAAATCTGGTTATTATTTCAACAATTTCTTAGTGTATGTATTGTGGAGGAGAAAGAGAAGTTTAACCTAAATTCCGAGCTACAAGAAGGAATCGATTTAAATTCTGAGATTGCAATTTTCCTTCTTGTAGCTTGGAATTTAGGTTAAATTGTAATCTCGTATTGGAATCGATTTAAATTTGTTTTCCAAGTTCACGTGGCGGCGTCACAGATGAAATATGTTAACGGGACCATCGACAAAGACGTTACATGATCATGCATGTTGCATAATATTTAAAGTATTGAACCCACAATTATAATTATCGACGGTCTTCCACAAGCATCTCAATAAATATTTAATCCACACGGTAGAGGTGGTCACCGGCCACCCCAAGTCCACAATCCATATATTGCGTTCATACTCTTATACAAAAAGGAATTGGATCTCCTCCTGGGCATTAAGTGGGGATCCTACTGAGTATTAGGTGAGGATTCTACTGAGCAACAAGTGTGGGTCGTTGGATGAAAATCCAACAGCTATAATTATTATAACTTTAAAGGAACCCCTTTATTTGTAACCGTTGAATTTTCATCCAACGGTCCACATTTGTTGCTCAGTAGGATCCTCACCTAATGCTGAGGAGGGGATCCAATTCCATACAAAAATAACAGCAGCATGCATATACTAATCCATAAATGTTATGCTTTCATATTAAAGCCTCTCATTACTCAGTGAGGCACCGCTTTAATTTATGGACACGTACTAGCCAAGCCTTTTCTGTGAGTGAAATTTATGTCTGCCTAACTAGGTATATATCGTTCAGGTTTTAGTCGTTAGATTTTTGTTTAAAATTGAAAAAATCAACATATAATGGTTAAACAACCTGAGCGTATATACTATATCTCATACTCCATAACGCTTTAGAACTTTTGTTCCTGTTCGTAAGTACATGTCATTTCTGTGTGGGGATGAGAAATCTTTTAGTGTATCATAAACACAGTCTGGTACACCAACTGTTATATAACTTGTTGAAATTTTTATCAAATGTTCAACCACTTATGTTATAACTTAGTGTACCGGCATGTGCTTCGGCACGTTAAAATATTTCTCGCAGAATAGAATCTTGATCCTACGCGTGTCGATTAAATAAGAGAACACTTGGGCTTAACCAATTTGGCAGCCTTGTTGGAATTTCCGAGTCAAAGTGTTGGACGTGTAAACTAAACTGAGATTCAAAGTTGTAGACTCTGGTACTTTTCCCTTCCCTTTCGTGATGGACCATACCTTATGACTCGTGACATTGGAAAATTCTCATTTTTCTCTAAATATTTGGTGTTTTGTGTCATTTTTCTCTAAATATTTGGTGTTTTGTGTGCGCCACAAAACATACTACTACTGCTACCGCTCTCAAATACAAACCGCAGGCTTTGTAATCTTCGGCTGACTTCGCAAAAAGCAGAAGAAGAAAGAAAACACATTTATTACGGAATCCCTATGGTTTTTGGAAAGCCAAACTTTTGTGTCACATTCTTTGACTCTCTCATTTGCCAGACGACATTGTCATGCACGTTTCTATGAAAGAGGACACCAACCCAAACGAATCGTTCTTTGTTCCATCACTCTAGAAATACTCATGATCAGCTGATTAGTTCGATTATTCAATATGAATAAGCAGAATATTAAAATTTCTGTATCAAGTAAACTAACGACGTGATATTATCTAATTGGCTCATTTTATGGTATGACCCTAGTTGAAGCATTGGCATACACATTTAAAAGTTAAAAAAAAAAAAAAAAAAATATATATTAGGCATCACTTGAAAATTGCAACCAAGGGCTATATTTTTCTAGCTGTTAGTGTTTACAAAATGCTACACTACAGCAAAGGTTAGATGGAACCCCCTAAATCTCCAGTCTTTTTACAACCCCCAATGGTAAAAATCCTAATTAAATCCATCCAATTTATCCCCTAAAAATTTGACAAAATTTGGAGAAATAATTCAACTATTTCTATTCGATTCTTTCTTTAATGGGAAGGAAGCACATTTTACTCACTCTTACTCTGCAGACACAATGGAGTTTCCACCACTAGAGATGTTGCCGGGGCTTTCATCGCAGAGAGCAAACGCCCTCTCCAAATTCGCCACAATGTCCGCCATCGTCGGCCTATCTTTCCCTTCCAAATTCACGCAATGCATTGCGGTATACGCCATCAGCTCAATCGCCTCCGATTCATTCACCTCCGGCGGCCCAACCCTCCTGTCCAAAACCCTCACCAACTCCCCGCTCATAATTGCCGGCACTGTGAAATCCACCACGCTTATAGGCGTCCCCTCGTTCTCCGCATCCTTAAATATCGCCCTCTTCCCCGTCAGAAGCTCCAATAGCACCACACCAAGTCCATAGACATCGCTCTTTGTTGTCAACAAGTTGAGTCCATAGTACTCCGGATCAATGTAGCCAACCGTCCCTGCCGCCTTCGTTGGCCTAAAATCCGCCTCTGAGTCCGGCCCCATCAATGACAACCCGAAATCAGACACCCTCGCGGTCCAATTCGCGTCGAGCAAGATATTCGATGATTTTATATCTCGATGAATGATAGGCGGCACGGCGTAATTGTGCAGATACTCAATGCCTCTTGAAGCATCCAATGCAACCTTGATCCTCACTCTCCACGAATTCAACAAACTGCTACTCCTCTCCACATTGTTCTTGTCATGCAAGTGATCGTAAAGCGCACCGTTTTTCATGTACTCATATACCAAAAGCCTCTCGTCCCTCTCTTCGCAATATCCGACAAGCCTCACGAGGTGCTTGTGATGAACTCTCGACAAGAACGCAACTTCCGAATCGAATGCGCTCTCCTTCTCCTGAAACTTCTTCATCTTCGAGGCGGTTTCGCCTCGCTTGATCGCAACTTCCCGGCCGTCAGGCAGTTTGCCCCTATATACAACTCCGAAGCTTCCGGCGCCAATCTTGTTCTCCATTGAGAAGTCATTCGTGGCGGCCGCGAGCTCGGACAGTGTAAACTCCTCCGCCCTGTCAGGGTGCTTCGAGGATGTTCCGCTCCTCTGCCGCCGCATGATCCTCGAGCCCTGGCGGCGGATGGTGGACGATCTCGACGGAGGACTATTGTTTGACGTTGTCCCATTGCCATTGTTTGAGCTTGCAGCTCTAGTAATTGTCGGCTGAACTGAATTATGAATCTTCTTGTTCCCAAAACAACCGCCAATCCACAAACAATAAATAACTGTACAAATACCTGCAAATCCTCCGACAGAACCCACAATGGCAAACACCAATAAACCCGTCGTCAACGCCTTGGACCGCGGCCTTGACGTCGGTGGCGGTGTAGATGGCGGCGGTGTTGATGGCGGCGGTGGCAATGAAATTGGAGGAAAACAGGGCTTGCAAATGTTACCAGTACCAAAACAGAGTCTTTGAGACTGAGGGTAAATTCCACATTCACATGAGGAGGAATTGACACAAGAACCGGGGAGAATTTCGGGCAATTCGAGCTCCACCCCTGATTCTGAACCGGAGAGATTGGGCCAGCCCGGACCCCAACAAACAATCGAAAAATTCCTGGTGGTTAATCCACATATGAAATCCGACCCAGAAGCTAAAATTTCAAAAGACACTCCATTTGTTTTGTTAATTGAAAATTGGCCCATTCCTCCCCAGCAGACGACTGTTTGATTTAAAGTTCTGATTGCGCAGCTGTGATTTGCTCCGAGTGACAGAGCGGAGTACTCTAAAGGCGAGCCGGAAGGGGCGTTCAATTGACCACCGCCATTGCGTCCCCTGCAGACCAGAAGCCCGGTGGTGTTGATCCCGCACACATGCGAGCCGCCAGCTGTGATGGTCAACATTGACATGTTTCCGAACCCGTGTTGTATTTCTTCCGCCATTGTTGCTCTGCCCCAGCATCGAACCCGGAGGCTGGGTTTCCGAATTCCGCAAGAGAAACCCGATCCAGATGAAATCGAGAAGAATTGGTTCGACCCAGATGGCAAGTTGGGCACGTCGTTGGGCCGCCAGCATTCTACGGTGTCTGTGTCGACGGTTCTGGCGCAGATATGGTCGTCGCCGACGGCGAGATTTTCTAACGGAACGGTTCTGTTGAAGTAAAGGCGTTTGGATTTGAAGGTGGAGTTTTGGGAGGTGATGTTGTCCCAGCAGAGGAGGCTGTATCCGCCAGAGCGGATGCCGCAGAGGGAGGTTCGGCCGCCGGAGATGGCTGAGAATGAGATGCTGGGCTCGACCGCGACGGTTTGGCCGCGGCGGTAGCAGACGATGCGCAGCCGCGGTTGGTCCGAAACTACACCACAGACGGTGCCGGTGGCGGAGATTACGGCAAGGGTTGAACCGGAGCCGAAGGCATGGGCTGGTGGTGGGATAACGGCGAAGAGGATGGCGGCGGTGATGATGATGAAGGTGGTGGTGGGGAGGGAGGAGAAGGGTAGTTTCGTCATAGAAAAGAGTGGGGACTGACGGCATGGGTGGTGGGTTGGCGTGCTTTGGTGTGCTTCATTAGAGGCGCTCTTTTGGAGTTTGCATGTGCACAGACACGGAGGAAGGAAGAGAGAGAGGAGAGAGAGAGGAGGAGGGAGATATTCTAAGTAGATTTTGGGGAGTTCAGAAACTGTTAAAAGACTCTGATGTTGTTTCGCAGCATTGATATACCCTATGACGGAAACATTATCCTAATATATAATTCGTTTCTTTTATTTTCTTGCTTTTTTTTTATCTTCTTTTTTTTGTGAGAATTTAACGAAAAACTTCTGGTACTGTTAGCTGATAAGTAAATTCTTGTGGTTTTTTCAAATATATGTTACTATACAAGTATGACAGTCCAATGGTCAAAATTTTGTAATTCTGTTAAGATACGGGTGGTAAATTTTGTATTTCGGTTTTGCTTAGTAGACATTCCCACGGGCGCAAATTACATTACAGCTTCTTGGAACGAAAAGAAATTGCACCTTTTTGATACGTGGTGTTGTCAGACAAAACTGTAAAACTGAAAGAACTTACATTTTATTAGATGTGTTGTTGTCAAACATTGAGAAGCAATATTCCGATAATTAGATTTTTTTTGTTATAATGAGAATAATCAAACATTTGACCTAACTTAATTTTATTGTACTTTTCCAACTACTCTCACCGATTGAGTTAATCCTAACTGATAAAACATAAAATTAATCTTTGTAGGTGAATCGGTGATATAAGTTATAACCCTAATTTTTTTAAATAAAACAAAATATGATTTAACCAAGAAAAATAAACAAATCATGTGAATTTTTAATTTTTTTTTGTGAAGTTTTCTTTATGAAGCTGGGCGTCAAACGAGTGGACAAAGTAAATTTGAATTACGCGCCTGAGAGGTGAAACACGTGCAATGTGCATGTTCCATGCAAAATAAAGGTATTTCTGAAAAAGTGAAGGAAAAAAAATGTAAGAGAGGTAGTAGGTGGTGATTCTTTTTGACCAAAATCTAATAATCTATGGCTGGTGTCAGGTAATTTTAAATTTTAAATATAATTTTAAGGATTATCTCAAATTCCTATCTTCAAAGCTAGCAAAAATTTATTATCTGAAAATAAAACAAAACTAACAAGAATTTGAAAATTCAAAATTCAAATTAGAAACATAATTAATGATTCAGTAACTGTAAAAAAGAATTAGTAATTGGGTTAGAGGAAAGAGGAATACAACAAAAATAAGTTAGCCAACCATAAAAATAAAAATAAAAAAGAGGAAAAAAAAAAAAAATTCTTTAGAAAACATAAAATAGTGGATACATTATGTCATACAAAAATAAAGTTCTAGATACGTTATTGTTGTAAAAAAAAAGGTAAATTATTTTCCTAATTATTAAATAATAGATTAATTATTTTTGTAGCTACATTAGTTTTGTAAAAATTGAACAAGAGGTATATTGACACACCCCGACCTGGAAATCAGGGCGTGCTGGCCATCACGCTCTGATTTCCAAGTCGGGGTGTGTCAGTTTGGTATCAAAGCACGCCCTGATTTCCAGGTCGGGGTGTGTCATATATTATATGCAAGTGCCCTTTACCATAGTGGTGGTAAAGGTGTTGAGCGTTGCATGACCTCGTAGGTTCAAATCTCATGGCTAATCTAACAAAATCTATTTTTTGACAAAAAAAAAAGAATTATTTTCCTCAAATTAAACAATAAGTAAATTAGTTTCGTAGATACATTAGTTTTGTTAAAATTAAACAATAAGTACATTTTTTTTTAGTACAACGATATATTTTATACTAAAGGAGGAGGAGTTCGGCTAAGCCACACACTGGACAACTTAATTTGGTATCGAATTCGTCATTCACGAGATTCAAACCTAAGACTTCTCACTTACAAGTGAAAAGGAATACCATCAGACCGTAGTATTGGGAGATAACAATAAGTACATTATTAGTTTCACAAACTTTATACGGTAGGTAAATTATTTTTGTGATAAACGATTTAGTAGATAGACTATTTCATTAAAAAGTATACTTAAACTGAAAAATATTGTTTTTCTTTTCTTTTAAAAAATAGATCTCTTGGTGACTTATGTACTGCATTCTCCCTTTACATTGCAGCCTCTTCCTGACCACCATCGTGTGATTCACCAATGCTAGAAACTGAACCCAGAATGTACCGTGTAGAATACAGACATGAAATTCGTCTCTAAATTTTATGCAGTGAGGGAAACATGACTCCACATGATCAATTACAACCAAATTAATTACAAATGTGAAAATCTTAGAATATTAGTGCATTTTTTTTTCTTTTTTTTATAAAATCATTAATCCCCTTAAAATCCGAATAGAAAATAGGAGTATTTTATGCATTTGAAAATATAGAATATGTAAAGTTAACATAATTATCAATTTATATGAAGTTTAGTCACTCAGTTTTATTCGAGTAAAAAAAAGTTAAATTTTATATCAAAAAAATTAAGTTTAAAGGATTAAAATCATACTTTTAGAAAAATTATTTACCTGCAAAACAAAAGGAAATAAAAGTAAACTACCAGTAAAACAAAAAGAAATAAAAGAAATAAAAACGAAAGAGAAATTGGAACTTTTTGTAGTCTACAATATAGTCAAACACGTTTGATAGAGACCCCAGATAAAGGTGCGCAGGTCGTTTTTTCACTTTACAAATTTAGCCAATATTTTCTTCCATCACCAAGAAAGTTTTCCTTCCTTTTTTCTTACTTAGGGTTTCCCATATGAAGGTTTCTACCCAAATTCGACAAGTTTAATGTGAACACGCAACTGAATTGAAAACCCGTGATTCGTGTTTTGGCTGCGAATATATTTAAAAATAAAAAGTTTGAACATAAAATGTTAATTAAGAAACAACCTAAGTATTACGAAAATAGAAAATTTTATTAAACATTATCTTTGTTTTTACACGTGAACATATAATATATCGAATATAAAAATATCCAACCAATGGATGTAAACACGTAGTCAGATATTCAAAATAAAATGTAATTCGTTTCATGCGTGGTGTAATTTGATGGCATAAATCAGATATAAACTAATTAATCCCCAAAGAAAAAGATATAAGTTAATGATAATTAATTAGTTAAATATTGCATTGTTCTTTTGAATCTTTGACAAATTATAAACCATTGAAGATGAAGATTGAACATTCTATTTTCTTGTCTGATCACATTTCCACGCTTTGACGTGTGAAATTGACGGAGTCTTCCCCTCACATAACCAAACAGATTTAGGAGACTGACTTTTCATTACGTTGGTTCTGGGAGTGCTCTCAAGATCGGTGTGTGTGTAATGCAAATTTTGTTTGAAAATGATAGGGACCACAGGTTGTTAACTTACTAAAAACACAGACATAATATTCCACAATTTAGGATCGAAGTGCCTATAAATAAATCTCGTTTTTGCATAAGTGTGAGTTTGGACATGAGACCTACGCTTATACGAAATTAAATATCGGTCTTGCTGGTAGTATATGTTAGTATGTAAAGGTAAAAGAGTCTCACGGTGAAAGGACAAAATCTTGCAAAGACTTATAAGAGTATAGTGGAACCTCAACTTTGTTCATAGTATCAGAATAGGTTGGCCCATGTGTGAAATGCAACGGCCACAAGGGCTGCACGTCACCAAATTTGTGTTGTCCACGTGTTTGGCTTGAAAATTTGTCATACATGAGGAGACGTGTAACGATGTAAAGGTAAAAGAGTCTCACATCAGCGAAAGGAAAAACTTTGCAATAACTTATAAAAAATTGAGCTACTTCTCATACTGCAAATTAATTTTATAGTTGAACCTTTTATTTTTGGGAACTTCAACGAAAAGCTTCCGGTATTGTTCACTTTAACGAAAAACCGCATTTTTACATTAAAAAGTCAAACATGATACTATTCACTTTACCATTTATTTTGTCTTTATAGTTAAAACTCAAAGTTTTCAAGCCATTTTCATTAGTTTTTCTTTTTTTTTTTGGTCAAATTATAGTTGAACTTTAACTTTCTTCACATGTGTGAATAATCTGCGGATTGATTATTTCTCCATCCAAGATTATCCCCAATATGATAAGCTACGCACCCTTCTAAAAAGGTTTAAGGGTGGTGGGTTTTGCTTTCAGCGGAAGGTATGGGATCATGATTACGTATCAACTAAACAAATGAAATAAGGTAGCAAAAAGGTTCTTTGGAGTTTTGACCTAACAAAGAGCTTTGACCCGATATTCTTTGTTATTATTTATTAGATAAACTTAGGAATCTCCTAATGAACAGCTCAAAAGAGACTTGATTTATTAAAACACTAAAATTGGAAACAACTCAATGGCTTTATTAGAAACAGCAGAGAGAAATAATAAGTAAAAAAATAGTGTGAACTGTGAAGGAAAGTTGTAGTGACTAGATAGTTGTCAAACAGTGTGAAATCGGAAGGGAAATAATTGAACAACAAATAAAATCTGGGGCCGATGATTAATTTCGTTATTATTATTATTTATAATCACAGTTGTTGCGCAAGATTAGGACATGGCTAATAGATATATCTAAGGTAATCATGTTTTTTTTTTTAAATATTACAATTATTCTCATAGACTTGCCAAAGAATTCCCATCTTGTTGAGTCTTACATTTACATTCAAACCTTGACCTAAAGATGGCAAATCAATTTATTGAATTGATAAATGATAGCCGTTAAGACCTGTTTAATTTGATATCACCATAATACAAATGTGATATTGATAATGATGATGATGTTATAAGGTGAAAACAAACTTAATGAGTACTCATTAATAATCCAAATAGTTAATCTGTCACCTAATAGGCTACAAGCCTTTAATGTATATAACATAATTTGAAGTATTAATTGGAATTCTCTTTTTGCGGAAGTCCATTTCTATTTTCATACTATTAATGCGTTTCTTTTTTACTTTTCAATTTATTTGGTGATTATATTTAATATCAACCAAGTGGATAACCAAGATAATTAAGTAAACAGAGATAAATAGGTTGCCAACCGATATTTCATAGAACAAAAAACAAGAACGGAAGTCTTGTCGAGAAAAACCACTCATTGTACATAATTAATCATATAAACATAATGATAAAAATTTGGCCTTTCCGCGGGTGATGTACATTCTTATGTTTTAGTTGTTTAATTAACGTGGTGATGATGAGGATGATGTGAAAGTTTGGGGTTTATAAGGATGGAGAAAAGTTGGTGATGAAACTCAGAATAAAGGTCGGGGCAGAACTGCAGGCATGTTATCAAGATTCATGTTGTCTGCGTTTGGCAAGTATAAATGGCGTGGCACTGAAATTTGTGGACTAAACATGTATTTACTTTATCGACGACACTGACGAGCAGTGACGACAACCCTTTTTAAAGTGTTGCATATTTTCAAGGGATATGATTCGACAACACATGTTTTTTATATATGTTTTTTTTTTAACTCACTTTGTAATAAATTTCAGCAATCCAAATCGTCGATTTTTAGATCTTGTCTCAAACATTATGTTTATCAAAAATCAACCAAATTCAAAACCATATTGGTGGATTAAATTTAGTATTTTTTTTGTAGAATCGTATTCGTCCATTTTTTTCACTACAAACGAATATCTTAATGGTTTTGTGTTTGTCTAATTTTTTGTAATGATGATCTATCAATGATGTACTAAAATCTTAAAAGTTCGGATTGTTAAAATACATTACGAAATAGGCCCTCCAAAATGAGTGTCAAAATATATGTCAAAAACGTGTGTCCCAGATCCTAACCATATTTAAAAGCGGAGATTTGATTAAGTTATAATGATCAAGCAAGAACACGTCAATCAAATAAGCTAAATCTGAAATATGTCAACTATGAGTCATAAAAGAGTTTTACTAAACCGTAATTGACACACCCCGTCCTGAAGGTGGGGCGTGCTGGCCGTCACATGAGAGTGACGTAACCATGTGCACAGTGCGGAAGCGATAAAGAATAGAATTTACGAATCAATTAAAACCGAAACACTAGCAATACTAGTGTAAAAGAAGTGTGAATTCCACTAATACAGAGCATAAAAGTCTACGTGCAGTCAAGCAGAAGTACTAAATGAAAATAACACCCGAATGTGGTCCTACGTAAGTGAATTCTGTCAGAACGTCCGATGAGCTCCTCATATGCCACCAACGAACACTACTTACTACCTGGAGGGGCGAAAAACAAAGTTGAGTGGGTCAGAAACAAATATTTTCAAAACTTTTCTTTTCTAAAAGATTATAACCCCTCGCCGTAAAACATGTATAATTTCCCAGAAATAAAGTATATACTCATATATATAATTCTCAAAATCCTGCTGAAAATATGTATGTATGAAAGTATGTATGCCATGCCAAAGTATCATAACTGAATGCCAAAGCATAACTCTGTGAATGTGATTAAATACTAAATAATCATCTCAGCCCTCGGCTGTATATAGCTCATAACAATCATCATATCATATAGCTCATACTCATCTCAATCATATCATCATATATATACCCTGCACACACATCAATATCACCTCTAGTGGTCTGCACAACATCACTGATAAATAACTAATATGCTCTAATGCTACGATCACGTAAAGACTGAGCGATAAATCGCAGGTCACCTACGAGTCGAACCCACCTATAGTGGCCTATTTGACAGGATTGAGCACCTAACTTGGATCCAAGGTGAGCATACAGTGCGGGAGGTGAACATCACGTGAAGGACTGAGCCCCTCTCTGGGCGGGAGCACTAATATCAGTATGCAGGTTTATGAGCTCTAATCATATCACATCACATCACTCATTCTCAACAACTAGTAAATAAATTTACCTGCCACTTACATGTGTGTCCTCAGCACCAACATCAATATAAGCAATCAATAACGCATAATAAATAAATAGATACTTTGCATGGCATTTCATATCGCATTTTATATCACATTTCATATAAACTGATTTTCTGGGAAAAATTCATTTATATAGGTATATACAGAAAACAAATGCCCACTCACTGATAAGTAGACGGGTCGTAACCCCCATGCCTAGCCTGGCTACGCTCGTCCTCCGGATAGGTCTCGCCTATATGAGAAGTAACTGAAATAACGTTAATTAACGCACATAAACGAAACTTTAGAAATAACTTCTCATACATTGCTCAATTTGGGTATATGAATATACCACTATGATCTACACAATCTCAGGATCATCCCCATATTTTTAGAAAAAATTTCCGACCACCCATGCGCCGCCACGCACTGGCCAAGGCACGGTCAGACGCGTCGGCCACGCGCGGACATGTGTAACAGTACAGTAACGCCTTTAGGAATATTCCGTTAAAACCTAATGGTAACAGTTAAAGATAATTGACGGCGTCAGCATATTCCGTCAAAACTGACGGAATATTGTTCATCTGTTAGCCGGTCGCCGACGACTGTTCGTCGGTTTCTGGGTAAACTTCCAAACATGGTTTCTCACTCATTTTTGCACCATTTTCTATGTACTTTATACCAAAATGAAGATCTCACAAAGATGAACACATCCATACCTGACTCGACCCCCAACTCGCCGGGGATTTGCCGAAAAAAACCTCGATAATTCCAGCCAAAATGAAACTCCCCGATCTTGCGATTTCGACGTCCAATTTCTTCCAACGAAGAACTCCGAGCTTCCTAAGGACCTCTTTAAGCTTCCTATGAACTTGAAATCTCCAAAAACACAAGGTTTTACGTGAGCATGAATAGTGACAAAATCGGAGGTTATGAGAACTCGGGTTTTTGAAGGCTTTCTTACCTGCAACGGGTACCAACGAGTTCGTATGGACCTCAGGAACACGATGTGGTACTTCACGTCCTCGATCTGCCAGGTTTAAGGAGGATTTGTGTCTCGTCCGTACAAAAAACCGAGAGGGATAGAGAGAGAGAGTGAGTACGGGAGTAAGAAAGAGGTAGAATGACTGTGTGTGTGGGTGTGGTCCAAATACAACCAACACTCAAGGTAAAAACACACACATACCTTAATTAATGCCTAGGTGCATTTTCGTCATTTCACGTCTGCCGTACAAAAACTTCGGGACGGGCTGTTACAATCTACCATCCTTATAAAAATTTCATCCCCGAAATTTACACAACCAAAACCATCCACTAGTACTTATAAAACAACCTCGGGTACATCTCTCTCATCATGTCCTCTGTCTCCCACACTGCTTCTTCCACCGAATGGTTCCTTCACAAGACTTTAACCAAATGTATTGTCTTGTTCCTCATAACCTTTTTCTTTCCAATCAAGTATCGTCACCGGCTCCTCATCATAAGTCAAATCTGAACTGATCTCTAAGGGTTGATTAGGTATCACATGAGAATGATATGCCACATAGTGACGAAGCATCGATACATGAAACACATTATGTACCTTAGACAGCTCTGACGGCAACTCAAGTCTGTAAGCAACTTCACTAACTCGCTCGGTGATCTGATAAGGTCCGATGAATCTAGGACTTAGCTTGCATTTCTTCCCGAATCGTACTACACTTTGCCACGGTGATAACTTTAGAAATACCCAATCACCAACCTTGTACACTCGATCAGTGGTGTGTCTATCTGCTAAACTCTTTTGGCGATCTTGGGCCGCTTTCATATTAGACTTAATAACCTGAATAGTCTTAGTAGTCTCATCCACTAACTCAGGGCCCACTAAAACTCGTTCACCAACCTCTTACCAACATAAAGGTGTACGACAAGGCTTGCCATATAATGCCTCAAATGGCCCCATACTAATACTCGAGTGAAAGTTGTTTTTGTAGCCAAATTCCATCAAATCCAACCGCTTATGCCAAGTGTCGCCAAACTGCAACACCGAAGATCTTAGCATATATTCCAAAGTCTGAATCGTCATCTCGGATTGTCCGTCTATCTGAGGGTGATATGCCGTGCTGTATAGTAATCTCGAACCCAAAGCTTCTTGGAATGCTATCCAAAACTTAGAAGTAAATCTTGGATCTCGATCAGAAATAATACTCACATGAACTCCATGATACTTCATAATCTTCGTGATGAACAACTCGGCTAACTTGTTCAAAGAATACTTTTCCCTCATAGGAATGAAATGCGCTTAGTAAGTCGATCAACAACCACCTAGATTCCATCATAGCCGTTTTGTGTACGAGGTAGCTTGTACACAAAATCCATAGTAATATTTTCCCATTTCCACTATGGAACGGGAAATGGTTGTGACAACCCAAATGGCTTCTTTCTTTCGGCTTTAACCTGCTGGCACACGATACACCTACTTACATACTCAGCAATTTCCCTTTTCATACCTGGCCAATAATAAAATGGCCTAATGGTATGATACATTTTAGTTCCTCCTGGATGCATCGCATAAGCTGAAATATGTGCCTCATCAAGAATTGCCTTCTTTAATTCCTCATTATTTGGCACGTACATCCTATTTCCTTGCATAAGCATGCCATCCGTCTCTCTAACCCTGAGATCTTTCTTTTTCCCTTGATTCGTCAAATGAATTAACTCTTGAACCTCTTTGTTACTCATTTGAGTCTCGAGTATACGATCAATCAGAATAGGCCTAACTTGGAAACTAGCAAGTAAGGCTCTTTCTTACTCTGCCACAGATCTTTCTTCTCGTTCTTCCAATTCCAATTTCACTCCAGTAGACCTCAAATCTACAAGAAGATGAATGCGATAAGCATACAAAGCATTAACCCGACCTTGAGATTTCCTACTCAAAGCATCAGCCACCACATTAACACGTCCAGGATGATACTCAATCGTGCAATCGTAGTCACTTAGCAACTCAATCCATCTCCGCTGACGATGATTCAAATCTTTCTGTGTGAACAGATACTGGAGACTCTTGTGATCTGAGAAAATCCTACACTTCTCACCATAGAGATAGTGTCTCCAAATCTTCAAAGCGAAAATAATGGCTGCCAACTCTAAATCATGTGTAGGGTAATTCATCTTATGAGGTTTTAACTGACGCGAAGCATAAGCAATTACCCTACCATGCTTCATCAACACACATCCCAAGCCATTCAAAGAAGCATCGTTGTAAACCTCAAAATTACCACTATCATTAGGAAGAGTCAAAACAGGCGCATGAGTGAGATAATACTTCAACTGCTGGAAACTCTGCTCACAATTATCATCCCACTCAAATTTAACTTCCTTCCTGGTCAATCTCGTTAGTGGTAAAGCCGTAACTGAGAAATCCTTAACAAATCGCTAATAATAACCCGCTAAACCAAGGAAACTCCGTACCTCGGTGACGGTTCATGGTTACTCCCAATTCTCCACAGCTGCTATCTTCTGAGGGTATACCTGAATACCCTGAGCTGAAACAACATGCCCCAAGAAAGTAACTTGATCTAACTAGAATTGGCACTTACTAAACTTAGCATATAATTGATGTTCCCTCAGCTTCTTCAACACCAAAGTAAGATGTTGGACATGGTCTGCTTTTGACTTGGAATACACCATAATGTCATCAATGAAGACAATGACGAATCTATCCAAATAATGCTGAAACACCTTATTCATCAAACCCATAAAAGCTGTTGGTGCATTCGTCAATCCAAATGACATCACAAGAAACTCATAATGACCATAATGAGTCCTGAAATCAGTTTTAGGAACATCGTCACTCCTGATCTTCAACTGATAATAACCAAACCTTAGATCAATTTTAGAAAATACGCAGGCACCTTTGAGTTGATAAAAAAGATCGTCAATGTGAGGCAAAAAATAACGGTTTTTAATCGTCATCCGATTCAATTGCCTGTAATCAATGCAAAGTCTCAAGGTACCATATTTCTTCCTTACAAACAAAACTGGAGCTCCCCAAGGTGAAGTACTAGGTTGAATGAAACCTGTATCAACCAACTCTTGTAACTGAATCTTCAATTCTCTTAACTCCGCATGAGCCATACGATAAGGAGTTAAAGAAATAAGATCAGTACCTGGTAGTAAGTCAATAGCAAACTCCACATCTCTGTCTGGCGGCAATCCAGGTAAATCATCAGGAAAAACGTCAGAAAAATGTCTAACCACCTTGACATTCTCCACGCTAACCGGAGCATCATCATTTAGTACCACGTGAGCCAAGTACCCTTGACAACCTTTCTTTAACAACTTTTTGGCTCTCACGGCTGAAATGATTCCATGCCTCAATCTGAAGTAAAGCTTCATAAAACTCATGATAAGTAGTACAGAGAATCGCAGTCGATGGTACGTCATTTCTTCTTAGTGCCCAATTTAAAACGAAGTAGCATCTCAACCGGATTAGTAGCAACTTCCGGATGATAACGAGGAAGATTAGTAAATTTCATGTAGTACTCATTAGCTGACAGCTTCTTCTGCCTCAAACTAGTGAACTCCTGTTTCTTACGATCAATGTAAGCAGGAGGAATGAATCTCTTATAGAACAACTGCTTAAATATCTCACAATCTCTATATTCTTCCTGGGGTAACTCATCAGCCAACTGCCCCCACCAAGAAGCTGGTTCCTTACCCAAAAACCATGAAGTTGTCTCCACCCATCTGCTCGGAGATAGACTTCCCTGACTCTACATCAGCCTGAAAGTCTTCTCAATATGCATCAACCATTTCTCTGAACCCTCGGGGCCTTCATTCCCCACAAAAGTGGTTATTTTTAAATTATGAACCGACTTCATAGGGGTCCGCTGAGGCGGGCGAATAACTGACTGAATATCATTCGCTATAACTTCCCCTAACTGAGCTATATCAGGGAAACTAGGTTCAGCTGAACGACGTGGCTCTCTACAAGGCGGCATAGTTCTGATAGAAACACCAAGATAATTAGAATATTCACAAGATATGCAGGACTGCCAAACCTATGCTCTGATACCAATCTGACACATCCCGTCCCGAAGGTGGAGCGTGCTGGCCGTCACGTGAGAGTGACGTAACCATGTGCACAGTGCGGAAGCGATAAAGAATAGAATTTACGAATCAATTAAAACCGAAACACTAGCAATACTAGTGTAAAAGAAGTGTGAATTCCACTAATACAGAGCAAAAAAGTCTACGTGCAGTCAAGCAGAAGTACTAAATGAAAATAACATCCGAAGGTGGTCCTACGTAAGTGAATTCTGTCAGAACGTCCGATGAGCTCCTCGTATGCCACCAACGAACACTACTTAATACCTGGAGGGGCGAAAAACAAAGTTGAGTGGGTCATAAACAAATATTTTCAAAACTTTTCTTTTCTCAAAGATTATAACCCCTCGCCGTAAAACTTGTATAATTTCCCAGAAATAAAGTATATACTCGTATATATAATTCTCAAAATCCTACTGAAAATATGTATGTATGAAAGTATGTATGCCATGCCAAAGTATCATAACTGAATGTCAAAGCATAACTCTGTGAATGTGATTGAATACTAAATAATCATCTCAGCCCTCGGCTGTATATAGCTCATAACAATCATTATATCATATAGCTCATACTCATCTCAATCATATCATCATAAATATACCCTGCACACACATCAA
Organism: Heteromeles arbutifolia; assembly: GCA_024362995.1. Lineage (NCBI taxonomy): Eukaryota > Viridiplantae > Streptophyta > Magnoliopsida > Rosales > Rosaceae > Heteromeles > Heteromeles arbutifolia. The sequence goes on along the minus strand of JANCRC010000018.1, from coordinate 6,632,398 downwards.
TATTTCCTCTAGTGGTCTGCACAACATCATTGATAAATAACTAATATACTCTAGTGCTACGATCACGTGAAGACTGAGCGATAAATCGCGGGTCACCTACGAGTCGAACCCACCTATAGTGGCCTATTCGACAGGACTGAGCACCTAACTTGGATCCAAGGCGAGCATACGGTGCGGGAGGTGAACATCACATGAAGGACTGAGCCTCTCTCTGGGCGGGAGCACTAATATCAGTGTGCAGGTTTATGAGCTCTAATCATATCACATCACATCACTCATTCTCAACAACTAGTAAATAAATTTACCTGCCACTTACCTGTGTGTCCTCAGCACCAACATCAATATAAGCAATCAATAACGCATAATAAATAAATAGATACTTTGCATGGCATTTCATATCGCATTTCATATCACATTTCATATCACATTTCATATAAACTGATTTTATGGGAAAAAATCATTTATATAGGTATATACAGAAAACAAATGCCCACTCACTGATAAGTAGACGGGTCGTAACCCCCGTGCCTAGCCTGGCTATGCTCGTCCTCCGGATAGGTCTTGCCTATATGAGAAGTAACTAAAATAACGTTAATTAACGCACATAAACGAAACCTTATAAATAACTTCTCATACATTGCTCAATTTTGGTATATGAATATACCACTGTGATCTACACAATCTCAGGATCATCCCCATATTTTTAGAAAAAATTTCCGACCACCCACGCGCCGGCCAAGGCACGGTCAGATGCGCCGGCCACGCGCGGCCACGTGACTGGCACGTGTAACGGTACAGTAACGCCGTTAGGAATATTCCGTTAAAACCTAACGGTAACAGTTAAAGATAACTGACGGCGTCAGCATATTCCGTCAAAACTGACAGTATATTCTTCGTCTTCTCCGGCGAGTCATCGGTTTCTGGGTAAACTTCCAAACATGGTTTCTCACTCATTTTTGCACCATTTTCTACGTACTTTATACCAAAATGAAGATCTCACAAAGATGAACACATCCATACCTAACTCAACCCCCAACTCGTCGGGGATTCGCCGAAAAAAGCCTCGATAATTTCGAGCAAAATGAAACTCCCCGGTCTCGCGATTCCGACATCCAATTTCTTCCAACGAAGCACTCCGAGCTTCCTAAGGACCTCCTTAAGCTTCCTATGAACTTGAAATCTCCAAAAACACAAGGTTTTACGTGAGCATGAATAGTGACAAAATCGGAGGTTATGAGAACTCGGGTTTTTAAAGGCTTTCTTACCTGCAACAGGTACCAACGAGTTCGTATGGACCTCAGGAACACGATGGGGTACTTCACGTCCTCGATCTGCCAGGTTTAAGGAGGATTTGTGTCTCGTCCGTACAAAAAACCGAGAGGGAGAGAAAGAGAAAGTCTGTGAGGTAGAGAGAGAGTAAGTACGGGAGTGAGAGAGAGGTAGAGTGACTGTGTGTGTGTGGGTGTGGTCCAAATACAACCAACACTCAAGGTAAAAACACACATACCTTAATTAATGCCTAGGGGCATTTTCGTCATTTCACGTCCGCCGTACGAAAACTCAATGACGGGCTGTTACAATAATGTTAGTTGTAAAGTGTTGAATTTGAAATTAAACCGACGCAAGCCACTGACACTATAAGGTCCTTTTGTAGTAGTGTTAGGTTGGTACTATTTAAACACAAAATTTACACGCTTACACTTGATATTATAGTTTAGTGGTATTCATTTTCACTTGTAAGTGAGAGGCCTTAGGTTCAATTATTGCCAAAGGCGAGTTTGAACCACATTATTGCTAACCCATTGTGAAGTTAAGTTCATCCCGTCTCATTTAGTGTAGATAATATCGTTTGTTAAAAATAAAAAATTAAAAAAAATTAAAAAAAAATTAAAAAACCATTCACCTCTATTACGAATTGTCTCAGCGTCATAATTTTGTAGGTTCATTAGGGCAACAACCAAATTCTAGGGAAAAATGAACATAAAATACTAACAGAAAAATACAAATAATCAAAGAGATCGAAAGGCTGCAATGGAGTTAGGAAAGTGAACGACGCAGACCCGCATGTCGTATTGTCGTTGCTTTTGGTTACTGAGTTAACATTAGTGCCTAACATGATGTCGGATTGCTGGCTAATCCCCAATTAGCACATCATTAACAACGAAACAAACTAAAAAGAAGCTTATATATAACTGTCAGATGTGGCCATGAACTGGGTGTCCTTGTTGTGCCAGGTAATCTCAGATCAAGGTAGGGAAAGTTGAAGATATGGTGAAGGCTTTTTCGGTGAATCAACTTCACCACCGATTCCAGGCAGTTCTCAAGTGTAAACCAGGATATATCGCTCTTCACATGACCTGATTACGTGATGATAGATATAGACTGATGAGACACAATCCTGATTGTAAGGTAGAACCTCTTCTAGTTTTAACTATCTGAGTTGTGCTAGCAATAAACGCTCGATCAGCTGCCGGTTTAGTTTGGCTCGAATCCTTTTCCTTTGCCTAAGTGATAAAAGAGATTAGCAGTCGGGCAGCAGTTAGGTCTAGTCATGTTCTTTCTGGTGGGTACTACTGTACTAGGAGAGACTGTTTAGCCTCCATGCTAGGATTAGAGTTGCAAAAGGTCTGGTCATAAATGATGGTTGCCACAGTTACACTAGGCTAGAAAATAGGACCACCTCTGATTTTCTTCCAAGGTATCATTTTAATGTTAATTAACGTAAAATGCACATTAGCAAAGTGTTTCGATTAGGGTCCTTAGAATCTCTGAGCCGGCCCTGACTGAGAATTGAACTACGAGATTCGGAACCCTTAACATGTATATTATTTATTGAAAGTGTGTGACATATCAGCAACAAATAAATCTCAATGCACTATGAGGAACGTACAAAATGCTCGTAATTATTGGCAACAATTTCACAAAAATTCTAGCAAAATACAGACGCTGAAGAGAACTGCAAGCATATAGACATAGTTATACGAGAATAATCGATTTCTTAAAAAATCTAAATACATCAATGGTTTTCGTATGATAGTGAGGCGCAGCAGTTTGACCTCTGGCGAAAACACAGCCTTGTATCAACAAATTGCAGTGAACACACCTGCTATATAGAAACCTGGAGTCCGACGATGAGTCACTGCCTTGAGGCTTGAACAAAATAACTATCGAGGATTGTGTGAAAGAAGAATGGGTAACGCCATTGCGTACAATTTTGAAAAATTTACTATTTCCAAGCAGTTGAAGGAACCCCCTGCTTTTGAAACCATTCGGGCATGTGAAACCTTTCATAAAGGGCAGGTCTCACATCTTTCTGCAGCGAGAGCTGCTTGAGGAGTGGAAGAAGAACATCCAAAAGCTGCGCAGCAAGGTAAGAGGAAATGAAAAAGAGATTAAAGAGGTAAACAGATAAAGCTAAGAGGTACTGAAATTTCAAAAGTTGTAGCAAGATAATGAAATTTTTACCTGTGTGTCGTGTGTTTGCCCGGCAGAAAATGGAATGCATGGAATTCCATTCGAAGGTTGCAACAAGAAACTGAAAGGATTGTTGTCAACAATAACAATTCGGCGCATATCCTTTGATAGACCAGATAGATCCTTCACATGCTCCCGGTATTCCCTGTATTCATCCGGCATTAGAGATTTTACCAAACTAAGGATTTAAAGTCTCCAATAACAGTACTGGGTTATTTAAACAAACTAATGGAGCCAATGGGTCACCCAAAAACTCTACATCAAAACATTCGAATAAGGACTTGAAACAATAAAACCAAGGAACATATTGAGTGTGGAAGTACACATCTGTTGAGAATTGTATGATATGTTTGCATTCTATACAGAATCTTACTGAATATGTAAACTCCAAAGAATCGGTAGCGGAAATATCATATCCATATAAAAACCCGTTCACCCTCTTCATAAAATGTGTGATCCCTAAACTGAACAAATACATATCGCTTAACTATATAGGGTGGCTATATATGTAAGTGATGATGACATGAGACAAAAGACCATAAGATTCCAGTGTCTGTAAAGTGCTAACCATGGTAACATATGACGGTATCAGAGTCAATTACTATAAATCTTCACATAAGAGACCAGACTTATCTACAGTAGATCAAACATACAAGCAGCAGAACTTACGTGCTAGTTGTTGAAGGCCGATAAAGTCGACAACTGAACAGATTATCCACATCTATTCTGTCAACAAGTGGCCTAGCATAACCTGTCACCATACAAAAACATAAGTATCCCAAACAGTTACAGGCAAAGGGAACGGCCAAAGAGAAAATAGAAACAAAGAAACGGAAAGTCATAAGCAAACCTTCAAGACCAGCAGTGAATAACACAAGCTCTGCAAACTGACTAACTTGTTTTAGGAAGTCATGTAACCCTGGACGCTCAAAGACTGTGACATAATTGACCTTCGGTTTGCCATCACATTCCTTCAAAACCCAACACACTCATGTCAACAAACTTTCATCTTTCTAAAGGAATGCAAGATAACCAACCTAAATAAGAAAAGAGCACCTTGTCCGAAGATACGCATTCAAGCTCAAACCACTTCATCCCACCTTCAGTTGCTTGAGTTCGAACTACAGCCGGCAAGCTGGATGTTTCATATGCACACACTAGGGTTTCATCCAGGTCCAGAACTACCTGCAGGTCTTAGTGTCAGTACACCCACTCTCTTCCTCCCTCTACTGAATTTCCATTTTCATCCATTACTAGGTCCCTTGTGGGATTGCTTCCGGAAGAGCTAAAAGTGCTCTCTGATAAGCAAAATCACTTCTGATTTCATTTGGCAGAAAGCTCAAAAGCACTTTTGGGTCAAAGAAGCCAAGTGCTTCTTCATGAAGCACAAGAAGCACTACCAAGGCTTTTTCATGAAGCACTTGGACTCTCAACAAAAAATTCGACATGTTTACAATAAAAACACTTCTAGCAAAAGTGCTTTTGAGCACAAATGCTTCCCAAACTAGCCCTTACTAATTCTGCATTAACTAAACCAGAACCATAGAAGCTTCTAAGTTCATATCAAACACTTAATTCAGATAATTCAATTGGAGTATAATTCCAGCTAATTAAATTCTTATTCCCCAATCTATATATAGAAAAATCAATTTTTTTCTTGAATTAATACAAAAGAACAATAATTTCGGTGCGCAATTCGAAATTCTGAAAATTATAAATTTTAAACAGGATTCAAAAATAGAAAGTTTTTTAATTTGAAATTTGAAAACCGCACCGTGAGCTTTTCAAAGGGGTCGTCAGAGTCGGAATCGGGAGTGTCGGCGATTACAACGGCGGAGGCGGCGGGGGAGTCGTTCTCGGGCAGCTCGATGACGGGCAGTGATTTGAAGGCGGCGGAAGAAGAGGAAGAGGAGGAGGAGGAAGAGAGGAGGCGTTGGTGGCCTAGAGCTCGGAGAATTCGGAGGAAGATCTGGAAGAAGAAGCCGAGCCAGTTGAGCAGAGCTCGCCAGACTTGGAGAGTCTTGGGCGAGTAGACCACCTCGCCCTGAGTCAACTCGGCCATTATCTCGGTCGTCAGACTCCGACGAGAAGAAGCTGAATGATTGGCCCTTCTGCAATAAAATTCTCTCTCTCTCTCTCTCTCTCTCGTTCCTTCTTTCCTTGGTGATGCTGATTTCGACAAAGCCTAGAGAGATAACGGGGAGGGGATGGGAAGCCCGACGCGCTGCTTAGGCGAGAGTGAAGTTGTGGTGGTGGAGAATAGTAGAGTGGCAATTGCAAGTGACCATTTACTACAGTAATGGAAAAGAGTTAAGCCTTTGTATAACAGTGTGGGTTCAAACCCTGTCGATGGCTAATCTAACAAAATCTATTGTTTGACCAAAAAAAAAAAAAAATAGTAGAGTGGCAATTGGTTAACACCAGTTCGACACAACATGATTCGAGTTTATTAAAAAATTATTCTTAATCGTGACTTATCAATAGAGTTTGGTAATATTTTTCTTCATTCGTAAGAGAGCGATTTTAGGTTTGGATATGAGTTTATCTAAAAGTGATTCTTAATTGTCGCTTAGCATTATGGTCGAATAATATTTTTCTTCATTTGTATGTGAGCAATTTAAGGTTCATTTCTTGTTGAAGATAAATCTGAACGATTAATATAAGTGACTCATTGTGTAGCTTAGTCTTACTATTTGGTGTAAATATATCATTTTTTTTCCAAAATTTAAAATAAAACATGAAATTAACGATTTTTTATGATAAAAGTGATAATTACATTAATTTATACTAAGTGGAGGAAGGATAGTTTGAATGCGGGATGCAAGGGGTTGAAAAGAAAAACCCAAACTAACAGGGCAATCCATCACTTGCACAAAGTTATCTCCTATGACTTGAATATGACATGATTATTTTTTTGTACTTTTTAACACAACGATATATTTTATACTAAGGTGGTGAGAGACTTCAACTAAGCCACACAATCGACTAGTCATATTAATTTGCTTCAAATTTGTTATCGACTAAAATTGAACTTAAAACTTCTTACTTCTAAATAAGATAAATATCAGTACATTATAGTACTAAGGGCTATATGATAAGATTATTAAATGGAAGCTGATTTTCACAGGTTATTTTTAGCATAGATTTTTGCAAAGAGAAAATTAGTATATGTTTATCATTATTTTCCTTTAAATATTTTTTTTTTTAAACAAACGATATTATCTACACTAAAGAGGACGAGATAGGCATAGCCTCACAAGGGGCTAGCAATAATGTGGTTCAAACTCGCCTTTGGCGAGAATCGAACTTAAGACAAGTGAACAAAAATACCACTAGACCATCGTACTAAGTGGTCTTTAAATGAAAATTTTAATAAAATTATAATGTTTATGTCCAGGTAGAGAGTTTAATTGCACGCGGGAAAGGAGAGCGTGGGCGTTGGAGAAAGAAGGGAAAATGAAACTTAGTTCCGCCAATCAGAAGAGACAATCTTTTCTCCTTTACACCAACGTTGGTGTCGTTTACAAAATCACCGCCACCACTACTGAATCAAATAATTATTCACTCATCCTTAAATTAAATACTATTTACATTTCAAGTCAAAGTATTTTTCTTTTGTATCATTTCCGCCAATCAAATTTGAAGGCCCTTTTTATTAATCAAAACATGACACGACACTCGACAGCTTCCATTTTTTGAGAGAAAACCGATCCAAAAGTTTGGTTAAAGGGAGGAATTGACAAGAACGATGTTCGTTGATCCGGAAGATTTTACTGGTTAAAGCAATAGACTCATGATGAGATTGATAAAAATATTATAACGTATCATTAAATACATCAAAAAATCTCTTACGTGTAATATAGCATGTGACACGTATTAAGTAGTAATGCTACACTATGCGATAGGCTCTCAACTTTAACAGATATTTTGAGAGTCAAACCTATGACCCGACAATCACAACAAAACCAAGAAGTTACAAGCGGACCAACGTCATTAACGGAAAGATCTTGAGCATCAGAAAAATTGAATTTCATTAGAATAAGTGAATCAGAAAGCAACACCATATTAATGCAGAACGTTTTGTTACATTTGTATGACCTAGCCACTCAAACATTACATTTTGTGCAAGACAAGTATGAATATGTTAAATCAGAACGAGAGAATATACGATAGACAATGCAAAACAAGGCCATGTACACGAAACCAAAACTGAAATCCGAAGCGCATCGCAGTCCAGTGTTCACCGGATGCAGAACGTAGTTCATAAATTGCTCTTCAAAACTCAATTTACAAATGAAACCACAAGGAGAACTGCTACGTACCCCATGAGTTTATTCATATGTGTAGGAAAGCCATGGGTGCTCTAGTGCTTCCCTTGCGGTTGGGCGTCTCTCAGGATTGACTTCAAGCAGGCTTTTGACAAAGTCGATAAACCCAATGTCGGTTACTTGCAGGTGATTCTCCAAGGGGGACTCCTCTGGGATTATGTATTCCAGTTGGCTTGTTTCCTGAATGTGGGATGGCAAAGTGTTTAGTCCGAATGATTTATACATTGACTTATAAAAAGGAAAAGAATTGATGATTTCCTATTAGGAGAAACCGGAAACACCTACAAAAGTTTTTCGATTCTGTGGAACGAGTGAAACTTAAAATCAAAGAAAGATCCTACACTCTATTTATCGCAGGATACATTCTCCTTGCGTATTATCCAGAAAAAAGCCTACTGCATGCAACTCATATCTAGAGAGAAAGATTTGAAGTATGCACCTCATTTATGTGGTAAAGATCTAACTCGTTTGTGAAGTACTTATCGGTCTCCTGACCTTTCACTAACATATCCAGATCTATAGGACCAAGCATTCCAATCATGCGCGCAAGGATCATTACAACCCCGTCATTTGGAAAGAGCACCTGGTCAAGACAGCGATATTATGAGCATGAATGTATTTATATATGAACATTATGCCAGAGGAGTTATTCCTTCAAGTTGACGGGAAACTAAAGAAAATATCATATGAAAGGCATAAACAGTGTAAGAAGTTTGCAGGGTACCCCAAAAATAATAGCCAATCAGTAACAATGCAATCAAATTTCAACATAAGTAATAAAACAGAGCTGGACATAATAATAAAACGAAGCAAAAGAGAGGGCATACTTCTCCGGAGCATAACTCCGCCAATATACAGCCCAGAGACCACATGTCAATCTTCTCGTCATAAGGGAGGCCAAGAATGACTTCAGGAGCTCTATAGGAACGAGATTGCACATATAGACACAGGTTGTCCGTGCGAAAGCAACTGCTTCCAAGATCAATTATCTTTATTTCACATCTTCTGTAACTTTTTATAAGAATGTTTTCAGGCTTTAGATCGCAGTGAATAATTCCCAAGCGATGCAAGTAGTCCAATGCCTCTAAACATTGACGGGTTATAATCTGTTAAAAAAGGGCAGCATTTAAGTTCTGTGTAAGCTGTGTTACTCGTAACTAATTTTTAAAGCAGCTGAAAAGCCATGTTAATAGGTTGATGGAATCTAGTAGGGCAAGCATTTATGAGTTAATCAAACGAACCTGCAACCTTCTTATTGTGAAGTAAGCTTCTCCACCAGATTCTTGACTGAACTTCTGAAATTCATACAAGTTTGCCCGAAGGAGTTCGCAAACAATGAAGAGATGCTCCTGTTTTGCAAAAATAAATTTGAGCACACTAACTAGTTTGAACAATGCATGCTATTGTAAGAATCTCAATCAACCATCTCGAAAGAGATAAAGGTAGTCATCATAGGGTTGTAAAACTCAGCCTCAGTGAATGACAACTACCGCATCCCACTCAAAACGAAGAAAATCAAAACGGTTTTTGAAGTTTCTTATACTGGATCAGAAGGAAATACCTGATGATAGAAGTAGTCATAAAGTCGCAAAATGTGGTGTTCGTCTGCAGGGTCATTTTTGTTGGCAAACTTTAGAAGTTTAATCTCATCCAGACTCTGATCGAAAAATTCTTTATCATTCTTTATAATCTTAAGGCAAACATCGACTCCTGTGTGAAGATCATGAGCCTGTACAACCTTACTGAAAGCTGCTGAACCAAGATATTCCGTTACATAGTATCTGCTTGCAATTACAGTCTTTAGCACAATATGGAAATCCTTGCTTTCTTCAAATCCGGTCCTGTAAACGGCAGAACACAAGAGTAAAACTGATAGCTACTTATCAATTTACACAAACACGAGCTCAATCCTACATCAAAACAGAGATACAAAAATATCCTCACAATGGTAAATGCATCTTCTCAGTCAAGATGGATCAATAAGTTGTCAAAACCATAGAAAGGACACTATGAGCAACAAACCTGTTCTTCCTGTGTACGATTCTCAACTCGAAAACTTCATAATCCTCGTCATTATTGTACATCAAAACCTCATCGGGAGCAACACCATCTCCATCAGCAGCAACCTCAGGCTCGTGGGATCCTTTTTTTACTTCACCGACTCCTTCATATCCTTTAACTCCCTTTGGCATGAAATCTTTCAATGCAACCTTATCGTCTAAACCAGAGGACCCCATAAACTTTTCACCCTGGCCATTTTTCGAACTCCCTTTGGCTGAGTAATTAGAACTATTGCTTAACTTGTGATATGGAGCAGAATCAATATCCATACAAAGGATACCCCCTGAAACATCTAATTGGCAATTGTTGAAATCAGTTTCTTTCAAACTTGGATAGCAGCATTCTGCAGAATGTTCCTCAAAGCCTTCTTCCAACTGATTTTTCTTATCAAAATGATAATAATTCGTCACATAAACCGCGCTTGTATCATCCACGGGAGAAACATCGGTAAGACAACTCTTGTCCAAGCAATCAAGGCTTATTTCCGATTGAAATGCTTCGGATTTATAATTCAGACCCAGCACTTTCTCGTTCCCCTTGTCTGTATCGGAAGTCATGATGAACTTATCCTCAGTGGGACAAGCGAAGAAGTCTGGCCCTTCAAAGCAAGGAGTCATGAAGTCTCCTCCATCATCTTTCTCATCGTGCCAGAACAGGTCATTTTGCATATCGAAATCGTGGTAATCGCGTGCCGTGCCAAACTGAGAGAACCTATCAGATGAAGCCTGGGAACTGCTTGGAGATGTTGATCGAACTCCATACGGATTTGTAAATTCTGCGAACGAGAGAAAAAGATGAGACTTCTCCAATTCACTATCAACTAACAGAAACAAATAGTGGCACGATCATCACCAGGAAATCTTCTCTGTTCCCAAGCTCAACATACAACTTATACATTAAGCATTAAGTTACTCCTATCACTATACATGTGTATATATAAATATGTGTGTGTGTGTGTGTGTGTGTGTGTGTGTGTGTGTGTGTGTGTGTGTATTTGCAAGTGTGTGTGTGTATGCTTAATTTGAAATCACCCAGAAACTAGAAGCTTAATTTTGATTGAAAGTAAATAACTTTAAGTTTCTAACTACCTGAAGAGCACTTGTTAGAAGTAGAAGACCCCAAGCTCACAAACTCATCGTCCTCCGCCGAGCTCGATCCCGAGCATTCTCCGCCGCCCTGAACCTCCGGTCGTCGAAAACTCGCCGGAATTCTGACCGGCGGCAGCGGAGGAACCATCGAAAACAAGAACTTCTCGTAATCGAAAGAACCCAGATCGCCTTTCTCAATCATGTCCTCTTTGAGAGCCGATTCGGCCTCCGAAAACCCGTTTGCTCTCAGGAATTCGAGCACCGCCGAGACGTCGGCCGAGTCCGCCATGGACGTGGGAATTCAGAGCTAGTGGAGCAGTACTGGTGAGAGAGGTGACCAGTGGGTGTGAATAAAGGGAGTTGGGAGGGGTAAAAGTGAAAACTATGACATGGTTCAGGGCTTGCATGCTTGTAATAGAGAGAGAAGGAGAGATGAATCCACTCTCTCTCCTCTCTTTCTGTGTCTGCTGTAAAACTGAAGCTAAAAGAGGAGAGAGAAAGAGAAACGGGGGGGAGAGAGAGAGAGAGAGACGCGTTACCCGCTTTGAAAAGCGAGGGCCGTGGGTTTTTTTTGGGGGGGGGGGGGGGTTTGGTTTTTGTGGGCCCTCCCCTTTCTATCATCACAACAACCGTACACGTGTACAGACATATTTATCCACGTGGAAATTGGTCTTATTGATTTTCTGGTATTTCCCGTTATTTTTGGCGGGAAGTCTTTTTTGTCGTTCATGAGACCATTTCCATCTCATCCAAAAAAGAAAAATAAATAATGCTCTTTCTTTTGCTTTTTCTTTACAACGATTGGAAAAAAGGCCACGTGTGAGAAAATTATGATTTTTTCACTAGAACAAATGTGAAAAGAAAAATAGAAAGAGATTTTTTGACTATATGTGGATGAGGGAGGAGAAAAAACAGTGAAAAAAAATTGTATGAAATTATCTTTGTGCCCCCCATCATTTTTTTAAGAATGCTTTTATTGAATTGTGAATTGAAGGCTAAAATTGTCTTTTCACTCTCATTTGTTGACCAAGAGAATTTGTTAGTAGAGAGTATAGATATATGTGTATTACATGCATATGTGAATTAAATTTGTTAACCTAATCTATGCGTCTGTTTTCTTTCCAATAAACTTAAATTGTATTAAATTAATATACTGAATAGTTTTTTTTTTAAATATTGAGACGAGAAATATCGATTGCTCGCTGGCTGGTTGATAGAATAGTTGGTAGTTGGTTAATTTTTTTTCATCATGGTAAGAAACAATAAACATAACAATGAAAGGTAACCTACATGTTTGATAGTCAAATGTGAAGCCTCCTCGCCTTACATGTAGTCTTTGATTTTTAAAGCAAAGTTTGGACCAGTTTGCAAAATGCACAAGGTTCATTATCAATTAAAACGATTTTCCCATTCATTCAAATAATGATGTGGATTGAAGTTGAAGAATTGTCCTTCATCTTAAATTAAAAATATGGCTTAGATTCTTTCAGTGATCCTTTTGTCTTTTTCTTATAGAAGAACTTACTTGTTCTCTACTTACAATTAATAAATATTTATTGTTCGAAAATCATGATCGGAACTATTCAATCTCCTTATTATCATCTATAGACCATATCTGCAAAAAGTCGTTTAAATTGGAGATTGTGTAGTCATCCCTGCTTGTTAAACAGTTTTGATAACAAGTAGCATCTTCATGATGAACGGTATATTTGCTTTATGCATATAAATGACTAAAAACTCTCACAATTGAATAATTTTTTTGCATATATAATCTTTTAGATGATAAAGAGAAGGCTTTTTAGCCAAAATGGTCCCTGAGACTAGCGTAATTTCTCACTTTAGTCCATGAGATTTGAAATCAATAGAAGTAGTCAATGAGTTTGTCTACTATCAATCATTTTTGTCATTCTATGAAAAATTTTGTTGAATAAGGACCAAAATGATAAAAATAACCTCAATTTAATAAACAATAGGCCAAAATGATTTTAAAAAAAAATTGAGGGTATTTATTTCATTTTATCATTTTATCATTGTTTAGTGCAGATTTTTATAGAATGACCAAAATGATTAATAGTGGAAAAACTCAGGAGCAACTTCTATCGATTTTAAATCTTAAAAATCAAAATAAGGAGTTATACCAATCTAAAGAACAATTTTATCGGATTGTAAAAGTCTGTTGATCACAAATAAAGGAACAAGTAAACAACACATGATGAGGGGACACAAGCATTACCCATTAATCATGTGCCTTTGATTATGTTGAGGTTTAAAGCATTAATGTACCGTTCAGAATAAATCATTTGATGCTTATTCACGGTTGGTGGGCAATAGTACGTAATCGACCAATATTTGGTCGAGTGATATCTACCCACACATAAAATTGCTTAATTAGTAGTTTTAATGAAAAATGGTAATCACCTACCGTTTGTCTCTTTTTTCCACGTTGTACATTTGGAGAAATTTAGCTTGTTTATGAAATTTTCAATTTTATCTTAGATGTTATTAACATTCAAAAAATTTATTGTGCGCACACATTATCTATTTTCAGTGGAAAAAATAATAAGAAAAGCAAAAGAGTTGGATGGTTATTTACTAGTTTACTAATTGTTACAAGTAGTGACTTGCCCTAGTAAATATCATATTTTTCTTCAACCATTGCGTCTTGGATTTAAACACATACCTTTATCTTTAATCTAGCCTAGAGTAGTAATATTGTCAGTAGTTGGGGACGAATTTTAAGTCTCTATTTTACACGGCACGTTCTGGGTTTGATTCCTGACACTAATGAATCACACAATAGTGACCAGGAAGAGGCTAAAATGACTTTGTGAGTTTTCTCGACTCCTGAAAAGATGACTGTTATGGCGTAACCACCTGCTAGTTCCATTTTAAAGATAAAAAAATGCTGTAACGATGAAAAACGTTGCAATCTGGGTCGGGGTCTACCATGCATCTTTAATTTTAACTCGTCCATGTTATTGTTGTGGGTGAATCCAATTGCTCAACCACTTTTCATGGGGTCGTGAAGTAAAGGTCGACCCACCGCAGGTCATCATGTTGTTTCTCCAAAGAAAGTGGGACACAGAACCTGTTTTTCCCCTTTCTACCTTCTTCTCCATGTGACGATGGTAAATAATGATTAAGGCCTACATCTTTTCCCATCTTTTTTATTTCTCTCCTTTATTTCTTTTGTGTTGATTTGACTGTGAAGTTTGAAAGAAATGCCGGTTGGTGAAGAACCTTGGGTGGGGATTTCGACTTCATCAATTGCATTAGAGAGACTTTTGTACAAGAAAATGATCGCAACACTGGTGTTTTAGTTTTTTATACATTTTTGTTTAATTTTGTTCGTTCATTTCATTTTATACCGGACGGGATCATTGCTAATGTAGAATTTTAAGTGATCAGTATAATTTTATGTAACTTATGTGGATAAAATCTTTCATACAATATTTTACTAATAGTTCAGAACGGCAGAGTGACTAAGAAATCCGTTTTATATGAGTCTTTTTTCATTTGCAACCAAAGGCGGATGCATTGAGGGGCAGGGGATTAGCTGACCTCTCGAACATTGGTGAATGTCCATAGATAACTTGAGTGCTGACCCCGCCGAACTTCAGTGAATGCCCATGGATAACTTGGGTGGTGCCCCTTTGAAGATTGGAGTTGGCTTCATACATTCCCTCCAACTGTAAGAGTGGCTTTTCTTTCTTTCTTTTTTTTAATTAATATTACTTTGTCAAAACGATATAGTTTTGGACCTTTAGTTTAATATAAATAAATAAACACCAAGAGCCAAAAAAATAAAATGCATGGATGATGTATATGTTACTCGAGGGAGATCACGACGTGGAGCTCAAAGAATCACTAACTTCCATCATTATCATGTAGAGCTCTTTGTTTGATAAACAACTTGTGGAATTAAATAGTCGTTTTGATGAGGAAAATACAGAGTTGCTTTTTTGTTTGACAAGTTTGAGTCCGGATGATTCATTCTCGGCTTTTGATGAACAAAAGCTAATATGTTTTTTGCAATTTTATCCGAATGAATTTACTACTTGTCAACTCTTGGGACTTGAAATCAACTTGGGCATTATATTCTTGATATGCGTTCAAGTAGTAGATTTTTTTCAATTGAAAGGAATTGGTTGCCTTGCAAAAAAATGGTGGACACGGGGAGGAATAGAGTATATAATCATGTGTGTTTGCTAATTACATTGGTTTTGGTTCTACCAGTTGTTACTGCTTCAGTGGAGAGAGGTTTTTCCGCTATGAATATTGTGAAGACTCCATTGCGTAACAGAATGGGAGATCAATGGTTGAGTGATAGCATGATGGTTTATATTGAGAGCAATGTTTTTTCTTCCATTGACAATGAAGCCATAATGCAACGTTTTTAAAAGATGAAAACGCGTCGGGGAATATTGTAACTTGTATTGTTATTTGTTCTATAAGTTATGAATGATGGAACTATAGTTTAATTTTTAAGGTTATTATATGTCTATGAAATGTTTGTAAACTTTTATATGTGACCCCCCCCCCCCCCCCGGAAATATTTTTTCTAGATTCGCCACTGTTTGCAATACACTTCTCACAATAGCATGGAACCTTACCTTAGGTTTTATGATAAAGGTTCTTTCGTGTTGGTGAGCCATAAAGGTTTATACTTAGTTGAATCCTTGCATTGTGTATAACCATAGTCTGAAATATCGATAATATCAACGAAATATCGAGGATATTTCGGTTTTTTCGAATCATGGATATTTCGGAACATATCCATGTACATATCGTACAAATATCGACGATAATATCGGAAAATATCGATGTCGATAATTTCGCTCACACTTCAGCAATATTTTGTCAAAATATCGGTGTAATATCGCTAAAATATCGAAAATATCGATGTAAAGGAAGGGAAAAAAAAGGAAAAAAAAAAAAAAAAAAAGAAAAAAAAGGGAGGAAAAAAAACACAAAGGGGATTTGACCCACTCCCATTTTACTCCTCCAACACCTTAACCACCATATATCACTTATGTTTTAGTGATAATATGCTAAAATATTTATATTTATATGAGTGGCATGTTAACAATTACATGCAAAACTATTCTGGGGATTTATCATTTGATGAATACTCTTCACAATAAACCTACTCTACACATAGAGATGATGAAGATGGTGAAAAATTTGAACCTCATAGAAACTTTATGTGGTACTAAATCACTCATGTATTTTACCATGCAATGTATAAAGTGTAAAATATTGTAGTAAATCATTATATTTAAATGATTATGGTGTGTTTAATCTTTTTTTCATTAATTACTACATATTTTCTACACTCACAGTGTTTGCCAGCTTGTTGTATAATCAACTTAAATCAGTTAAATCCATCATGTAATGCATTTCCTTCTTTTTTTTTTTTTTTTGATAAACTAATAGATAATTGACTAAATAAACATTCTCCAAAGTTTTAATAAAAATTTCCAAGTTTTTCTTACAATTTCTATGGTTTTTATTCAATTTTTATCGATATCGATAATATCCCGAAATTTCCATATTTTTGGACTACCGATATTTCCGATATCATCAATATTTTAGACCGTGTGTATAACGATGTTTCTTTTTGTATTAGAATAGTATGTTTGTCCTCTCGCACTTACGTTCAATCCGTTCTCGAAAGTTAAATCTGTTCTCGAAAGTTAGAGTAGTTTATAATTAAATATCACATATCACATTGCTAAGAAGGAAAGATAGACTTATTCTTTTTTTTATTTAATTTCTTGGTTAGTTGTTTTTAATTGTAATACAGCAAAGGTGGATACGCAGTACTTGGTCCAGGTACCAACCGTAGATCATCATTATTTTTAAGGAAACTAATGAAAATGATTTGAAAATTTTGAGTTTTAACGATAAAGACAAAATAAAGGGTAAAGTGAATAATACCAGGTTTAACTTTTTAGTGTAAAAATATGATTTTTTGTTAAAGTAAACAGTACCGTAGGCTTTTCGTTAAAACTCTCTTATTTTAAGTTTCAAAGTCAGAGGCATCTTTAGATTCCGATGCACATTCCAGACATTTGTTGAACTTTCATGGATGGAAGTGGAATAATAAGAAACTGAGTGAGAATTAGTTGAATACTTCCAACCCAAATCAAATCATTAAACTAAATTCTAAAACTGAATGACGTAGTGATCACTACAATCCTTGACAAAAAGCATGACTAAACACAAGTTAGGTATATATTCTAATCATTCTACATAATTATCTTGAGGCGATTTGTCCTTTGAAACTACTATTTAGTCTCATTTTACCTTTTGCAACTGATTTATCTCGTTTTACTCTATAAAACTATCATACCACTCTTTAATTTAGCGTTTATTTGACCGAATCAACGAAAATATAGTGAATTGAGACTAAATGAGATGAAAATGGCAATTTCATAGGGCAAGGTGAGACAAAATCAATTTCAAAGGGTAAAGTGAGACTAAATGTTAGTTTAAGGTAGTAAATCAGTTAATAAGCCTATCTTAATTCAAACTAAAACTTGGATGGTACTATTCTTAAATCTTTATTTGACAAAATATGTAGCTACCTATTTTTTAATACCAACATGGGCAACTTCATCCAACAAAATTATTCTTCCAATTATCCAACAAAATGATTGACTCCACATTTAGTTTTCTATGCTTAACTTGAAGAGCAAGAAGGTGCCATAGGCATTAAAATTTTAAAAAAAATTAACGAAAAAGTCTAAAAAAAACTTTAGTTTTAATGAAAAATGACAAATAAAGGTGTAGTAAATAGTATCAGGAAAAGGTAAAAATATGGTATTTTTCATTAAAAGTGAGCAGTATCAGGAGTGTTTCGTTAAAACTCTCTAAAATTAATCGGGCTTGTTTTGTTAGATCCTTCCCTTACAAGTGTGTGTATATATATATATTAATTATTAATATTTGACAGAAAACAAGAACATGTTAATTGGTATTTATGCACAGAAAAAACGAGCTTCTGGTTTTCATTTTTGTTATAATATTCAAGATCATCTGCTGTTTAGGTAAAACACATGGCCGTAGCAATGCAATATTTTGTTTGGAAAAAGGACCATTAGGCATTAGCAGAAGGAGTAAGTAGAATTATGGTTTTTTTTTTTTTTTTGTCAAGAATTATGGTTATTTTAAATATAGAATTGTGGAGTATGAATCCTACGTTGATGAGATGATGGATTTTGCATGAGCTTATAAGGAGTTGGGCTGCTTCCCATATTGCCAATTGGTTTTATGGTAGAACCTCAACTTTCTTTATAGTGTCAGAGCAGGTTGTTCCACTATAAAGCCAAATGGCCACATGTGCGGCCCACGTGTTAGGCATGAAAATTCGCCACACGTGAGGGGCCTGTTCAGAGTGAATCCTACGTTGATGGAAGGAGGGACTTTGCATGAGCTTATTGATAAGAGTAATAGATGTGAAGCACCAGATTAGTATTTAGTCTTATTGATAGTTAAGAGAGTGCTTAATCAACATAATTAGTTATCCTCAGTATTTATGTATAAATACTCAATGTACACAGTGTCTCATATATGGAAAATCATTTTTACACAATTCTCTCTCTCTCTCTCTCTCTCTCTCTCTCTCTCTCTCTACATTTCTCTATCTCTCTAAAACTCTAATTCCTTACTCGCTAAGATTCTATTTTCTACATGGTATCAGAGCAATGCATCAATTAGATGTTACTCGCTAATATTGGTTTGTACATCAATTAGATGTTAGTAATGCATTCCTTCATGGTCACTTAAAGGAGGATGTTTATATGGTGCAACCTCCTGGTTTTGTTGATGCCTCTAAGCCTACACATGTTTGCAAGCTAAGGAAGTCCTTATATGGTCTTAAACAGGCTCCTCAAGCCTGGTATGAAGCTTTCTATAGAGTTCTTCTTTCTTTGGGATTTTCTTCTTCTGCATCCGATACTAGTCTCTTCATTAAGAAAGACACCACTATTACCTTCATCTTGGTTTATGTGGATGATATAATCATCACAGGAAGCTCTTATTTGGTCTGTCAAACCATTATTTCTCAACTCCAAACTATGTTTCCCGTTAAAGACCTTGGTGATATTCACTATTTTCTGGGGATTGAAGTACAAAGATCTTCCAAAGGCTTATTGCTTCATCAATCAAAGTATGCTTTGGATTTGCTCAAGAAAACAGATATGTTGGGTGTCAAACCCTGCAACACTCCAGTCAGTTCTTCAAAACTGGATCACTCTGGTACTCTACTTCCAGATCCTACTTCTTACATGTCCACTGTTGGTGCCTTGCAATACCTTACCTGGACTCGACCTGATCTAGCTTTTGCTGTTAACCAAGTCTGTCAGCACATGCAGGCTCCCAGAACCATTCATTTGCAGGCTGTTAAGCGTATTTTACGTTATCTCAAAGGTACTCTTGACTCAGGACTATGGTTTACCAAAGGTGCTCAGCATTTAATGGCTTGGTCTGATGCTGATTGGGCTGGCTGCCCCGTTGACAGACGGTCTACAAGTGGATATTGTGTCTTTTTGGGATCGAATTTGATATCTTGGAGTGCTAAGAAACAAAACACCGCGGCTCGGTCATCCACTGAAGCTGAATACAGGTCATTTGCAAATATTGCTACAGAAGTTACGTGGATTTGTAAAATTCTTTCTGATATTTCATTCCCTCTACTCAGCAAACCTGTCATCTTCTGTGATAACAAGAGTGCTATAGCCTTAGCTTTCAATCCGGTTTTCCATGTTCGCACAAAACATGTTGAAATTGACTATCATTTCATCCGAGAGAAAGTCCTTTTGGGACAGATTGGTGTACATCATGTTGGCACATTGTCACATATTGCTGATATCTTCACTAAGTCTCTTCCTGCTGAACGTTTTGCTTCTTTGGCTGACAAGCTTTCAGTTCGTTCCTCTACCTTCAGCTTGAGGGGGTGTGATAAGAGTAATAGATGTGAAGCACCAGATTAGTATTTAGTCTTATTGATAGTTAAGGGAGTGCTTAATCAGCATAATTAGTTATCCTCAGTATTTATGTATAAATACTCAATGTACACAATGTCTCATATATGGAAAATCATTTTTACACAATTCTCTCTCTCTCTCTACATTTCTCTATCTCTCTAAAACTCTAATTCCTTACTCGCTAAGATTCTATTTTCTACACTTATAAGTAAGTTGAGCTACTCCCCATATTGCTAATTAATTTTATAGTAGAACCTCCATTTCTTTAAGAATGACGCTACGATCAGTTGTACTTATACATGTAAGTTGAAATACTAAACTTGAAGATTCATGTTTTATTAGTCTTATACGCATAAACAATTAAAATTAGTGCATCCAAGACTCATCTTACCATTTTTCTTAAAAACATAAGCAAAATAATATCAAATTAAAAAGAATAAGATTAGGGTTTTATTTGATAAAAATAAGATTCGATGCCACATAGTGTACTGTTTGTGTGGCCTGTGTTTCAAGTTTCGAACACAGAAGCCAACAAACAACATTCCGATGCATTAAACGCATGAATACAAAAGGTCCTTTATGCCACTGAAATCTGATCCGGAAATGCGTAACGCATACCTCAATTTTTTCTAAATCACCACCCTCTGCCGCCGTCGCTGCTGCTGCAGTGCGGAAGACTTGCCAGCAGCGCAGAAGCACCATACGAATCTGCAGATGTGGGTCACCGTGGGCCTCCGCTCAAGAGATTTTTCAGCATGTCAAGATGGTCCTATATACTAAATGTTTGATTCAAGTAGTTTTTTTGAACAATCGATATTATCTACACTAAAAGGAGGGGTGACTTAGCCTCACAATATACTAGCAATAATGTGGTTCAAATTCGCATTTGATGAGAATTGAATTTAAGACCTCTCACTTACACTGTGTCCCGGAACACTAAAGCATTTCTCCTTCGGCTCATTGTCCTTTATCAACTGGGGTTTAGTTGGCCTCAATGGCAATGGATTGTATCTTCTTGGGCTGCATTTCATATTTACCTTTTCATTAATTTGATTTAGAGTTTTTTCCTTCATTTGTTTAGATTTGACTGTTATAAATGACGAGTTCAATACACATTATTACTTGTTTATTATGTGATTTATCTCAACCCACACCCACATTTTTGTTGTGTCAAAATAAATAAAAACGATCATTTAATTTGGTGGCACTCTGTTCTACGGAGAAAGTCGTGAATTCACATCTCATGAATATACAAATAATCAACAAGAAAAAAGAAAAAAATTATTATTAGCACTACTAGAAATATCATCTTGCATTGACTATTTTAGATTAGCCCGCTCTGTAGAACAGAAAAATGGTACTCAATTATTTAGGTCACTTATAATATATAAAGACCATCTAAGTCGTCTCATACAAGCCATTAGTTTTTTTTTTTTTTTTTTTTTTTGAACAAACGATATAATCTACTTTATGGAGGAAATGGTAGACTAAGCCTCACAATGACCTGGTAATAATGTGGTTCAAATTCACCTTTGACTATAATCGAACCTAAAACCTCTCACTTACAAGTGAAAATGAATTATTGGTAATCTTCTCCACTTATAAATAAAACATCTCATATTTAAGTGTAATGACGAGTTCAAAACTAATCTCGTTGTTAAAAAAATGTGTTTAAAAAACAAAGCCCAAAAGGTGTTGGACATACATATCTCCACTTAGCTGGGATTTAAAGGCCCATAAATATGCTCTGTTAGTTCTGTGTTATTTTTGGGCTTTGGCCCATTGTACCAAAAAAAAATCGAAAGAAAAATTCCCACACTTTGCATATTGTGCAAGAAACATAGGACATTTCCAAATATCTAAACTACTTATTAATAAATAAAAAATTATTAACTAAAAAGGGTAAAAAGATTATTTGATCTTATATCACAAAAAATAATGTTATTTTGCACAAACCAAATGTTGTTTTTTTTTTTTCTAACTTTACTCACTTGTCAACATTGTATCTTTTTAATTTTAAAAAATAAAAACTAAAAATATAAATATCTCTGCACTCCCATGTTTTCTCTCTTTCACTCCCTCTCTCTGTCACATTTCCATCCAACTTTTCTCTCTCCCATATATATATATATATATATATATATATATATATATATATTTTTTTTTATAAAAAGAGAACAAATAAAAAAGCAAAAAACTGAACCACAATGGAGTTGTCTAGTGGTCGAGAACAAATTTTATGGTGGCCAAGGGGAATCTAAAATATCATTGTGAGTCTCCCGACCCCTATAAGGATGGATTGACTTGACAAAGGCAACAAATGTTTTTTTTTTTTTTTTTTTTTTAATTTTGAAAAAAAAAAGGGCGCTTTAATGAAAAGGGCTTAGATCAAGACTATTTTAACCAAAAACCACCCTATAGTTTTTTTTAACCAAAAGCACCTCAAAATTAACTATAAGGACAGGGCCCCCAAATTCTACACAGGCTGGATTACAAAGCACAACATGGACAAAAATAAGTTTCCAAAAATACCCCTAACAAAAAGAAAACCCAACCCCAAGAACAAGTGAGGCGTTGCTGAGCAGATAGCATGCTCGTTGCCCCGCGCAAAACCACCCAATACATAGCAAGCGGCAAGAAGAGCCCGATTGTGGTTCCCACAACCACGTGAAACCTGAAGAATCTGCTACCTTAGAAATACGTTAGCTGCAGGATCTGTAAGGGATCCATGCCACCTCTATTTGACAAAATTTGCTATTTTCACATACATGTCAGGAGTTTATATCGATGACCTAGTTTCAGCACTGACCTTTTTTCTCAGAGGAATGCCAAATTTATCTGCCTTATATGCAGAATCAATTGGCCTACAATTATAATTCAAGAAAATGAAAAGAAAAAAAAACGAACAGAGAGAGTTGTTTAATTTGATATTTTTACAATGGCAGCAAGCTAACATGAGATATCCATCCACACAGTTAACTTGATTTTTTGGTCTATCCAAGCATACCATCAGTTCTTCCATTTTCATGCATGATTTTGGTTTCTCTGTTATTGTTTCTTAACTACCAAATCTACTTCAATAATGCCTAGATATTATATATCTCTTACAATATTATATTATTATGTAGTTCTTAATGTCTTTTATTGCAATTATAAAATTTGTTATACGCAAATTTACAAGTTCTTTCGTATTATAACAAATAGTAAACACAATCATGTATAAATTATAACTTTTACCATATCTTTTTTTCTTTCTTCTACTATAGATATTGAGGGACGAGCTCGAGATTCCGAGAGTAAATGTGAATGCTTTTAACCAACTGAGTTACAAGTCTTTGTTATTTTAGCCATATTTAAAAGGACGAACTTAGTAAAATCCGGGATATATGTATACTAGTAGGATGTCTAGATGCTTATGTTGTCAAATTGTCAAATGGTACCATTCTTGATCATATATATATTTTTTTATCAGAGTATTTCATTTTAATCTTCCTTAAAATAATAAGACACTATTTATGAAACTTGACCAATAAGTAGACATTATTTATGAAACGAAATCAAGAATGAGACAATATTTCTAAAACTAAACCAATATGTGGAAACTATTTATGAAACTGTACCAATTGCTATACACTATTTATGAATTTGGACCAAGAACTAAGCACTAGTTATGAAACTAGACAAAAAATTAAGCCACTATATATGAAAGTGGACCAAGAACTAGGCATTATTTATGATACTGGACCAAGAACTAAGCCACTATTTATGAAAGTGGATCAAGAATTAGGCACTATTTATGAAACTGGACCAATAAGGAAACACTATTTATGAAACTGGACCAAGAACTAAGCCATTATTTATGAAAGTGGATCTCAAGAACTAGGCATTATTTATGAAACTGGCCCAAGAACTAAGCCATTATTTATGAAAGTGGACGTCAAGAACTAGGCATTATTTATGAAACTAGGCATTATTTATGAAACTGGTCCAAGAACTAAGCCATTATTTATGAAAGTGGACGTCAAGAACTAGACATTATTTATGAAACTGGCCCAAGAACTGAGCCACTATTTATGAAAGTAGACCAAGAACTAGACAGTATTTATGAAACTAGACCAATAAGGAGACGCTATTTATGAAACTGGACTAATAAGTAGACACTATTTATGAAACTAAATAAAAAATGAGACACTATTTCTACAACAAAACCAATGAGTGGAACTATTTATGAAGCTAGACCAAGAAAAAAACACTATTTATGAAACTGAACCAAGAACTAAGCATTATTTATGAAACATGACCAAGAATTAGGCACTATTTATTTATAAAACTGGACCAATAAGTAGACACTATTTATGAAACTGGACCAACAAATAAACACTATTTATGAAACCAAACACGGTTGTTCATTCCTTCCAGGGACCGGGAAGACTCACAAAGGCATTTCAGCCTATCCCTGAGCACAGTCAAGCAGACTCACAAGCTTGAAGCAGACCTCTCTAATTTTTGTATTTTGGAAATAGTGAGTTATTTTGGTTCTGTTTTAGAAATAGTGAGTTATTTTGGTTCTGTTTTAGAAATAGTGAGTTATTTTGGTTCTGTTTCAGAAATAGTGTGAGTTATTTTGCTGTAGTTTCAGAAATAATATGGATTATTTTGGTTCATTTTTTAGAAATAATGAGGGTAATTTTGCTATAGTTTCAAAAAGAGTATGAATTTTTTAGCTTAGTTTGAAAAATAGTGTTTGTACTGAGGTTGAAACATATTTGCCCTTTAATCATAGATAGGAGCTGGAAGAATGCATCCTCATGAAAAACTATCACTTACATGTTAAGCAATTGCATTGGTGATGTACTTTCAACAATTAGGGAAGCAGCAAACCCACACTCAATAACTTTAAATGAAAAAAGAAAAATATTTCCTCACTCAAGAATTTCAATGCCGAAAATTCAATAACAAAAACAAACACAACAACTTCAGCTTCCTGGTCGCCGTCGTCTCCACCTTCATCATTATTCTATTGCAGAAATTCAATAACAAAAACAGAACCGTAAATTGAAATCAGAAACGAAATCGCAATAAGCAAATTTTTAAACAAGAAACTGATCGAACGAGAAAGAGAGCGTGTTATATTGACACAGGGGAAACCGAGCTCCAGGGGCTTGATGCTGAGACGCTCGCCCATGCTATCAGATTCGATCGATTTAGTTTATTCGAAAAATGGTGGAATTGGAATTGAGATGAAAAACAGGTTGGGTGGAGAGATCGAAAGAAGGAGAGAGAGATTCAATCAATTCAATTGCAACAATAGAGGAAGTGGAATTGAATTGGAAATAAAAATAATAGCAGAGAATAGAAGAGAGAGATCGAGAAAGGGAAAGAGTTATTGAACCGGCAGAGCTTGGCATCAGGGGTAAAATGGGAAACTCAATGTTTTGGCCATTTTGATTGGACTGGTTTAGTGTTGGGCTTTGTTCTAACCATTAAATAAATTTATTACATGGTTTTTTATTAATTTTCAAAATTTTCAAGCCATTTTCATTAATTTTTCTATAAAAAAAAAGAAGAAGCAAAAAACAGAGCTTAGGGTGGTATACAACGATGGAAAGTGAAAATTTGTCTAATCATTGAAACAATGGAGGGAAAGAACTAGGTTCTCCACTAGCACACTAATCATAAATTCCTATTTTGGGTAAAAGAAGTTGAAGCATCATCAACTAGGCCACTCTCACCCACTTAGCCAGCCAGCCAACCAGTCATGCACCCATGAATTTGATGTCCCCACCCACCCTAACCCAATGTCTCTTCCTCCCTCTCTTGAGTTTTGCATCTTTTCAAAATTTCAACATCTCCATAATTTATTCTTTACGTGGAAAGAAAAACTTTTTCCACAGTTGAAGGATCACTTCCTATGCTTGGACATGGTCATACGCATCTCCTACTAAGCAACAGGAATCCTCATCCCCCACACACACGGACAGAAAACCACATTATTAAAGTTGCTTTCTATCTCTCTCAATGCGTTCAAATTGATTTTGAAAGACATACGTATCTAACTGTGATTAGTTTATAAGAAGAAATTCTTACTTTATATCAGAAGTTGTTAGTTTACTTGATTGCTCTTCTTTTATTTGTTATTGTTCAGATTGATTTCGAAAAACATACGTATCGAACTATGATTAGTTTATAAGAAGAAGTTCTTAGTTTATATCAGAAGTTGTTAGTTTACTTGATTGCTCTTCTTTTATTTGTTCGGAATGAAACTATTAGAACATCAGTTTACTTTATTGCTCTTCTTTTATTTGTTTGGAATGGTGAAACTATTAGCTCATTTGGAACGGTGGTTTGTCGCCAATCTTCCAGGTCACATGTAAACGACCATATTATTTTTAAAAGGATACAATTTTTAAGTCTTATAACTGTTCTGATATTATCAAATAAAAACACTTGTAAACAGAAGTGCTTTTTACATAAGCAGCATCTGACCCATAATCATACCACTCACTAGCATGATAAAGTTGATGGTGCGTGTGGGCATAAGCCACTGTGGAACGTTTGTACCAAATATGGTAAAGAATATACGAGTGGGTTCGGTTCTCCTATCACTGGCTTTTGAGTAGACTTGGCACTGCATGGTTCGCAAATTACTTGGACTATTCGATCGATTAGATTTCTGAGGTCACTTATTTCTGGAAAGTGGGGTGGCAATGTCCGGGGCTTTTCAAAATTATTAGTGTTGGTGTCAACTCTTGCTCTTTGGTGTATTCTCCAACTTATTTTTTGTGCTCGAATTTGTGTCATGTCATCTGTGTTTCGGTAAGTTTTTTTAATTAAGAAACCCTAACTACCAAAAATCATCTGATTATAGCCAAGTGAAAAAGATGGAAAAAATGAAAAGAATGAAAATTAATCATGTCGAACCTGCTTTATGCGACAAGCATGTTCAATCATGGTCCCATGGAGTTACTCAAATTGTTAAGTGAAAGGGATGTTGAATATATTCGTGGCTTGCTTCATCTCAATATATAAACTATAAACTACGAATATTGTTAATAGGATATTAATGAATAAGAATGTCGAAACGACTATAAATTAAGAGATACATCTTAATTGACTCATTCTCTACTTAATAACAAAACACTCTATTTATTATAAACTAACTCTAATCCTTAATAAGTAAGGAAACACAAACCTAACTCTAACAGATTAAGCCTAAAACCCAAACAATAAAATAATCCTAAATATTATTAACTTTCCAACAATTTTCACAAAACAAATTCAACTCGTTCATTTATAATCTATTTCTTTGCCCTTTTATGGACCGACCTATTTTCAAGTTTTCAAAATTTTCCTGCTCTTTTTTTGCCATTGAATTGAATAAACTAAACGAAAACAACGGATAAGATTAAACATGGGTATTTTAGAGGCTAAAAGGAATGTGTGTTTATCATTTTCCTTTCAAAATTAATCCAAGCATATGTTGCGTTCATCATATCTTTTGTTCTCGCAAAAGTATAAATTATGTTCTCGCAAAAGTATGAATTATGTTTCTTGGCATAGGGGAATAGGATCCATGCATACGTACTGTACAAGATCCACTATAAACTGTGAATCTCAAACATTGTTGGTAAGAATTCGATATGTAAAATTCAGAATTCCAAAGTTTTTTATTTTATTTTGTATAAATGGAGTATGCGAAGTAGATATAGAGAATAGTAACTTGGATTCGGTTCCTACATATAAACCACCCAGAAAATATTGCAGATAGTGTAAGAATATGTTCTCTCTGATAGATGATAAGTTCGTTCCATATGCTAATTAATCATATCTTAACACACAGTTATAATCCAATATACAAATCAATGCTTTACTTATCCACTCTTTATGTATCAGTTAATGACGTTTTGTCTTTTCTAATCCTCAAACAATTCGAGAGAAATGACTAATGACACAATGGCCCCAGTCTAATCATAACTTGATGGAGAAAACCCTCCAACGAGTATTATTAAAAATTTGAGTAGAAAGTGTGTGAGTAATTGAGATGAAACGCAAATGGAGATTATGGCCCATAAGAAATGAAGTCAAATCCCATCTCTCTTAATACATGAAAAAAGCTTATTCGGATATGATCATATGGTATGCAATGAGGCCAATAAGTTTTATTCAACTGCAAAAGTGAGAGTAAAGTTGAATAAAACATGTCAAATGTTATAATATAGCGACTACACATCACCCCCAAAGTTAATTTCAAATTAGAAACTAAATATAATAATCACCACGGAGTGGTTTAATAGTTGAGTATGAATTAATTTCAGATATGTATTTCACACAGCACGCCCTGAGTTCAATTCTTGGTTTTCGCGAATCACACGATAGTGGCCAGGAAGAGGTTGAAATGCATATGTGAGTCTTCCGGCCCCCGTAAAAGTGGATTGTTGTAATAAAGTCACCAACTAGTCCCCTTTTTAAGGAAAAAAAAAACCAAAAACTAAATATTGGTTGTTGCATTGCAGAGATTTTTTGTTGGACCTAGAACATTGCACTAAGTAATGTTATTATTGTTATTTATTTTTTTAATTTACGATAGTATCTATATTAAGAGGGTGAAGGAGTGGGCTAAACCTCACAATGGACTAGCAATAATGTGGTTCAACTTCGCCTTTAACGAGCATCGAACCTAAGACCTCTCATTGATATCAACTATAACATTCACATATATTAAAACAAATGAGATAAACAAAGTGTGTCCGATTCACATAAAAGTTTCTCATTGCGTTGTTGGTCCTTTTGTACAAAATTTCAAATGCGAGTCCCCGGGGGCAGCATCATGCATGGTACTACTAGGGTTTCCATCTATGGGAACTTCTTTCAATTATACAACAAGGCTTGAGTTACTAATACTCCACCGAAACACACAAGCAACATCTACCACTGAATGAGGTCTGAGTGTCAATTTATACAACAAGGCCATCATTCAATCTAAGAAACACACTGTTACTTGTTTGACTTAGTATTGGGAGTTTGGGACTCACCTCATGATATAGGACGTTAGGATATGGTCAGGATGATTATCATTTTACTTGAATACATGAGGACTCTCAAGATCAGTTGTCCACATACGCGTTAATCGGTTTCTCACCACTGTAAACATATGGGGTATGTACACGAATAGTTGTCATAAATCAATCACGTGCTCGCTCACAATTAACCTAGCTAGTATTTTCTTGAAACATTATTTCAAGAAAAAAAGAATTGGCGAACATATTTTGAATATGAAGAAAATAATATAATTTAGGTGGATATTGCACCATATCCATAGAGGCAAAGGATGAAGGATCACGAATACAATAAGACAAGTACAATTAATACAAATAATTTTAAGGTCTACGTAGCATGCATTTTACAAATTTTGTTACTGATAGCAGTAACGGACACTAGTAATATCACCTAACATGCATGTCGAATTGGTATTCTCAACAATAATGCGATGATGCGAATATGGTGTACAAAGCGTGTGAAGGCATGAAGTTGAAAAATGCAGTGTTTCAGCTTTTTACAAAGAAGATAAAGGTGGAGGGAGATTCTAAACGCAGGAGATCTTCCAATACCAGATTCTTCCTTTTCCATATCTCCATCATTCCAGAAATACAAAGAAAGAAATAAATAGAAATGAACTTTAGGATTTTAGCTGCAACTTGGGTGGGACTCGGAATGTATGTTGACTCTTTGGCCGTTGAGAGAGCAACATTATATGCGAAAATGACACCAACTTTCTTTCACTTTTGTGGTCGAAAATGACATCACAGTCACAATATTCTTAGAAGACATACAATTTAATAACTTTCTGGTAAGTTTACGGAAAATGATTTTCGTCCACCATTTATTTGTATCATTTGCACACTCTTGCTTAATTATCTCTTGATTCTTTTTTAATTTTTTTCAATTGCAAAGGTATTACGAACCACTAATAGCTCATAGAGATTTATTTACTTATATTATCGGTCTCTCTCTTTTCTCCAATTATTCATCGTACCCAAAAAAATTATTAGAGAAAACCAAATCAACTTATAATTTCGGCTCATGAAGCAAAAAGAATAAACCAAATATAGCCTATAGGAATAATGGAACCTTATTTTTTATAGGAGAAATTAGGTTCTCATTCCTCTTTTTTCAACTCCATTAACCTTATTCCTTTTCAATTTTTTATCAAGGTCTCTTGGTTTTAATAAAGGTCATTAATTATTTCAATACTAAAATATTTTACAAGTCAAGATAATTAAATTTTATTTCTAAATATATTCATTTTCTATCATATATTTTTATTTAGTTTATACCCATTTTATTTTGCAACCATTTTTTAAATTGTACCAATTTTCTTTTCAGTTTTAGTTTGTACCCATATATTATTTATTTTTGTGTCCATATTTTTCAAACTTGTATTTGTACTCAATTATTTTAACCTTTTATTTGTACCAATAACTTTTTAATAATGTACCCATTTGTCTTTTAAAAATGTACCACTTTGTTATATGTAAAATGTACCAATTTTTGTTTTTGTAAGTACCATTTTTTTTATATATAAAATGTACCCATTTTTTAATGTAAGACCTTCTTTTTTCTTAAAAAAATCTAAAATGTACCCATTGTTTTTTATATAAAATGTACCAACTTTTTGTATGTAAAATGTACCGTATACAAATTACCAAGTTTTTGTATCTAAAATGTCATTAATATAAGCAATGACAATTTTATGAGTTTTATTTTAATGACAAATCATGTCATTAAGATAAATGATACTTTTTTTATATAAGTATAATTTATTTATTTTTATTATTTTCAATCCCAAAAATCAGGGATTTTATTTAAAATCTCATTAATATAAGTAACTACAAATATCAAATTTTAATTTAGAATTATGTTAACCTACATAGAAATGCATTATTGTATTAATTCAGGGACTTTAATAAAAAACTGAAAACCAACAAGGTTTCAATTAAAGAACGTTGATAAATAGGAACCGCATCCAAAGTGACCATTTTTTATATTTCGTTATTGGTTTTGCGGAGATGTAAGATTCAAACTTTGACAACTATCTATTAGTCTCTACTAATGCCTCTAAGTTCTTTTGTAAGACGTTTCGAATCCACCTAAAGAAGATTCAAACTTGGTATTATAATCAAGGGGTTTTACTTTGGTGCTACATATAGCATTAAATGGTACGGACATTAGATCATCAGGATTAACAGGACTACAGTAAAAATAATAATCTAAACGAGTCCAAATCATCCATATATTAATAATATTTAATGCTAGATAGCGTAAAAAGAATTTTCCGTAATCAAGCACTCAAACGTGGATTTACTGTATTATTATTGAATACGACACTGAGGTAGAAGATTGCTCAATCAAAAACTGCTTTTAGGGTTCTGGTCGAGTCAATTGTTTGAAAGAAGAGGAAGGTGGTTTGGAAAGGTCCAATTGAGAAGACCATGTTAGGTTTGGTATACGGGAAAAAGCAACTGAAAAGGTTGGCAAAAGCATATCAACAAAGAAAAGTGCCAACAAAAACCCATCAAATCAAACACCCACTTAATTAATCACTTCATTATTTAGTCTTTTAAAAGCATCTTACATTAAACAGATTTATCGTTCCATAACGTTTATATCTAACTACACAAAAGTCACATGAAAAGAAACCTTACATATAAAATTATATTATTAAATTGAGACGTCACGTGCAATTACCGTGATCATAAAACGTGCGTGTATGAATAGTTTAAAGAGATTGGGTGAGAAATAAGCTTAGCTAGCTAGTAGCTACTAGGAAGGAAGAGAAGTAAAAAGAAAACGTTTGATGATGGGTGAGGGGGTCCATTTCTTCCCTCTTCCCGAACCAAAAGCAAAGGAAGAAAAAAATCTTTTCAAATATAGGATTTGAGGTGATACATGTGTGCGCTCCTGGTTGTAGGGTTTCACTCCCACGGTCTCACCCCATCACTTTTGTACCTTTACATATTCAACTGACCCTCTCTCGCCGTCCCTCTCACCACGATAAAGATAGGCAGCGACACAGAGCATCTGTAAGATTTCGTTTGGTGGACTGGATGATATAGATTGTGATAAATTAAAAAGAATTTGAGGTCAGTTCATTGCTTGTTGTGTCAAAATGTAAGATGAATATAATTGGACACAAAAGGTTATGAATCCACAATAGAGTGGTTATCTAACCTATCTCTTTACATGTGTTACAAGTGCTGTCTTACACTTCTCTGCCAATCCAATCATATTCCTAAGCCCAATCTCATTCAACCCACCAAACGAGCCCTAATAGTTTAGCTAAATGAGGTTTTGACTACTTTAATAAAAATAAAGAGAAATTAAGTTTTCATCATTCTTTCTTCTATTCTATTGATTAAAACCTTATTTCTTTGCAATTTTTTATCAAGGTCCTTAGGTTTTAATGAATGTCATTATTTCAATAATTAAATATTTACATATTAGCATAATTAAATAAATTTCTAAAATATATTAATTTTGTCACATCACAAACCGGCTCCGCCGTAGCATGATATTGTCCACTTTGGGCCATGCCTCACGGTTTTGTTTCTAGGAACTCACGAGCACTTCCCAGTGGATCACCCATCCTAGGAATGCTCTCGCCCAATCTCGCTTAACTTCGGAGTTCCGATGGAATCTGGAGACAATGAGTTCCCAAAAGGCCTCGTGCTATAGGGAGGGAAGCATGTACATGTAAGGCACATCACCCCATCTCTGTTGGTCGATGTGGGATCTCACAATCCACCTCACTTAAGGGGAACCCGACGTCCTCGCCGGCACATCCACACCTAACGACATAGTGGCTCTGATACCAAATTGTCACATCCCGAGCTTGGTTCTGCCGTAGCACGATATTGTCCGCTTTGGGCTTACCATTCCCTCACGTTTTTGTTTCTGGGAACTCACACGAGAACTTCCCAGTGGGTCACCCATCCTAGAAATGCTTTCGCCCGAACTCGCTTAACTTCAGAGTTCCGATGGAATCCAAAGCCAGTGAGTTCCCAAAATGTCTCGTGCTATAGGGAAGAGAGCATGTACATATAAGGCATATCACCCCCTATCCGCTGGTCGATGTGGGATCTCACAAATTTAGTATTAGAAATGTTACATTTGGTATATTTATATTTATGGCTATACTTTGTATCATATATTTGTACTAAATTTGTACTAAATTTCTTTTTAGTTTTAAATTGTACCCATATATTAATTTCTTTTTGTGCCCCTTTCTTTAAAAGATTTATTTGTAGTATAGTTTTTATTTATTTGTACCCATAGTTTATCCATAATGTACCCATTCTACTTTATAAATGTATGACTTCTTTATATGTAAAATGTACCAATTTTTTTTTTTTTTTGTAAATGTACCTTTTTTAATGTAAAATGAACCCATTTTTTTAATGTAAAATCTATAAATGTACCCCTGTTTTAATTTCAAATGTACTCTTATTTAAAAATATAAAATAAAACATTTTATTTTGTGAAAAACTAAAAAATCTGAAAAGTGTAAGATGAATTATCAATCTTTGTAAGATTATAGGGAGAAATTAATACCAAAATTTAATATTTTGTCTTTTAATTAAAGTATTCAAATTAATAAATTTATGTATCTATATGAATTTTTGGGTACATTAATATATAGCTTATTTACAATTTTTTTAACACTATGGATACATTCTTTTGCTATTTATGATTTCATATTATTACATTGTTTGTATTCATTTATTCAATAAAATTTTTTGAAAACTTTTTACTGTAGCCGTTTCATATTATTACATTGTAATATAATAAGGGACTTTAAATCTAGGATTTATATGCCACATATATATACACACACACAATATGGGATTATAAATCCAATTAGGAAATTGTTAATGGCACTCCAAAAATCTCATTTTGCACTCCAAACGTTCTATAATTAGTAAGAAAATTACACTTATAAGGAGTGTAGAATGAGATTTTTAGAGTGCTAATAACAGTTTTCATCTCATAAATGTCAAACGTATAGAAATATACATATTAATATTGATATAATGAGGTTTTCAAAGTCAAGGGGCTTTGATCAAAAATTGAATACCATTCAGGTTTTAGTTAAAGAGTGTTAGTGACTAAGGACCGAATCCAAAGTCTCCTTAAAAATAATTTACAGAAAATTCTAGTTTTAACAGGCTAGCTTTAAAGAAAAAGTGTTTGGATTGTTTAGAAAAAATTAATATTAAAATAGTTTAAACTTAAGTTAAAATAGCTGGTATTGTTAGAAGTGGTGGCCAGCCAAATTAACATTTGGATAAAAAAAAATTTAGCTAGCATTGGTGGAGATGCTCAGAGAAGTATTTTCTGCAAAAGAAAAAGAGGTTTTTTGACTTGCAATTTGATGCAATGAACAACGAAACGGAACAAAATACGCTTAAGCTATAGTCCATCTTGCGAATCTCAATATTTAGTGATTGAATAATATGAAAAGATTACAACTCTAGCATCGTAAATGTGGTTTATGTAGTGCATCATATCCGTAGACTTTCTAGGAGTACAAGTAGAAAACAAATTAAAGAAATAGCAGAGTATGGAAAATACCCAAAATTTCTTAAAATTATGTTTTGGGATAGTAACAATGAAATATAGCAAAAAATTCCTACACGTCAAGGCAAGACATTGAGTCTTATTCATGATGTTTCTCTTTGAAACGACAGGTCATGTATCGAAATAAGGGATCGAAGATCAAATTGGCAATTCTTAAACTTTGTTGCATATTTTACACTTTTTCACTTGTTCTTCGATCCTTTTAATCATGTGTTATGCATCATTTTCATACCAAACAATAAGCATAATTTCAGGAATGAAATCTTAATATGTTAAAAGTGACTTAATAATTGTTTGATGTAGTGACACTCAATGTATGGCAACTTATATGTTCTGATTTTATGACCGACAAATGTCGAATAAAACTTCTCTCTGAAGTTACGGTGCCTTTGTCGCCAAATATATGCTAATTGCCGAAAGGTTCAAAGGCCGTGCATATGTATTTCCATTATTACTATCGTATTCAATTATACGACTTATTATCCCTAATTTAAACATCTG
The DNA here is from genome assembly GCA_024362995.1 of Heteromeles arbutifolia. Lineage (NCBI taxonomy): Eukaryota > Viridiplantae > Streptophyta > Magnoliopsida > Rosales > Rosaceae > Heteromeles > Heteromeles arbutifolia. The sequence goes on along the minus strand of JANCRC010000018.1, from coordinate 6,597,322 downwards.
CTTGTCTAAACAATGTCAAGACTCAAGTTGGAGGAGAAATATCTAATAGTTAATTAACAATTACTCCTCATATTCATGGGAATATAATTATATGAGACGGAATAGATGTTATTAGAAATGTTAAGCAGACTCTTTTAAAAATGAGACTGTTCATGAATACTCTGCTACTTTATATTTTTAGTACAATTTTCGTTCTAACACACAAAATATTGTGACAAAAATTAAAATGGTAAAGAAATCGTAAAGAGACCTATTTTGAAAAAATCTCCTTAACATAATATTATCGACATGTAACAACTCAATGAGTCAACTCAGAGCATCGCAACCATGCTGGACACGTCAGCAGAAAGGGACGTTGACTGTCAGTTTGTGGCCCACTCACTCAAATTTAACAAAGTGGACTCAAGCATCTTTCTTTCCACAGTTTTCATTCATTCATGCTTTCACTCCTTCGAACATGATGATGATGAAGAATTGATGAATCATGATGATCGTTATACTGATCATGCACAGAAAAGATTTTGTCAGCTTCTGTCGTTTACGCGCACTTGAATTAGTTGTCACCGTTAATGATCTGTGATACAAACACTCTTAAATTATGTTAGGGAAAGCGATTAAGAAGACAACTTAAGCCTCTCGATGTTTTTTTTTTTTTTTTTTAAGAAAAATACGATATTTGATATTCATTGCAAACAAAACAATACAAATACAAACTACCAACAAACTAAAATTAATGACTCTCGATGTTCAACTCAACCATGATGGCACAACACAAAATCTCACTAATTATGTAACGAGAGAAATAAACGTAATTCAACTAACAACAAACAAATATGCTTTCTCTCGTGGGCTCCACCATCGTCATGGTGGGCCATACCAACACACTTGACATCCTATAGTTCTTCCTCCCCTTCCCCCCATAAATAATTAGAAACTCTTGCCACACATGACACTCTACTCAACTGGTTTGCATATATACTCTGCGGCGATGCCTACGCCGGTTACTGTGGCCAGGCAATGCCTGACACCGGAGGCAGCAAACGCTTTGGACGAGGCCGTGGCAGTCGCGCGCCGCAGAGGACACGGCCAAACGACGTCACTGCACGCCATATCCGCTCTGCTCTCCCTCCCGTCCTCCGCCCTACGCGACGCCTGCGCGCGCGCCCGAAACTCCGCCTACCCGCCCCGACTCCAATTCAAGGCTCTGGAGCTCTGCCTCAGCGTCTCGCTCGACCGGGTCTCCTCGACCCAACTCGCCGACGACCCGCCCGTTTCGAACTCGCTCATGGCCGCCATCAAACGGTCACAAGCCAACCAGCGAAGGCAGCCCGAGAATTACCACCTCTACCACCAGCTCTCGCAGCAGTCCTCGATCTCCGCCATTAAAGTGGAGCTCCAGCACCTGCTTCTATCGATTCTCGACGACCCGGTCGTCAGTCGGGTCTTCGCCGAAGCGGGTTTTCGGAGCTCCGAAATAAAGCTCGCAATTTTGCGCCCTTTTCCTCAGATTCTCAGATACCCGCGCTCCAGAGGCCACCATCCTCTCTTTCTCTGCAACTTAGCCGAGTACCCGGACGCGGGTCGCCCGACCCGAACCGTTTTAACTGACGGTGACGAAAATTCGAGGAGAATAGGAGAGGTTCTCGGGAGAAACAGAGGGCGGAGTCCTCTGCTTGTGGGCGTATACGCTCATGACGCACTCAAGAGCTTCGCGGAGGCTCTGGAGAAAAAAGACGGCGGCGTTTTGCCGGCGGAGCTATCTGGGTTGTCTGTAGTTTCAGCGGAAAACGATGTGTCAAAGTTCATAGCCGAGGATTGCGATAAAGGGTCAGTAAGTTTGAGGTTCGGGGAGGTGGGTCGGGTCGCAGAGCAGAGTTTGGGGCCTGGGATTGTTGTGAATATTGGGGACTTGAAGGCGTTTGTGGCTGAGAACGCGGTGGCTGACTCAGTGAGTCACGTGGTTGCCGAGGTCACAAGGCTGTTGGAGGTTCAGCGCGGGAAAGTTTGGTTGATTGGTGCAACGGCTAGCTATGGAAGTTACTTGAAGTTTGTGGGGAGGTTTCCATCTGTGGAAAAAGACTGGGACTTGCAGCTTCTGCCCATCACTTCTTTCAGAGCTGCTTCCATGGCTGAATCATATCCCAGGTCCAGGTGATTTATTGCCACCTAATCTATACTTTTATATGCATTTTATTCAATTTTTTTGCGGGAAGATTCGAACTTGGGTGCACGAGAGGGACACTAAAATGTGTTTCATTGCTTATTTAGTGCCCGTGTAGCGAAAAAGTTGTAATTTCTGTTGAAGGTTTCTAAAAGTTTTTATCTATGTATATTTCCCTATATTTTACAGTCTTCGGAAAAAGTGTGTCCTGCGTGCCAAGAGTGTATAGAACTCGTATTTTTGGATTAAATCCCGACTGTATGATGCCTGCTGAATCTCACAGTTTCCTGGTCATGATGTACTTACAGCTTGATGGAGTCGTTTGTTCCATTTGGTGGATTCTTTTCAGCACCTTCTGACCTAAAGCTCCCAATAAGTTGCTCATACCAATGTCTTCCCCGCAATCACCAGCGCAATAAAAAATCCGAGCAAGAAGCATGTTCTGTTTCAATGGGAGGTATTACCGCTTCAGTGGCGGGTCAGCCCCAAGCTAGTTTGCCTTCTTGGTTGCAGATGGCTCCGCTTGGCACAAACAAGGGATTGGATATGAAGGTGTGTATTGCGATCAATACAGATTCGCTTCTGATTTTAATTGTCTAAATTATGCAATGTGCCAAACCTCTGGAATGGAATATGTGATGCGATGTATTGCTAAATGAACTCCTACTTGCATTACGCATTCTTTAAAGTTTTATTCTTTTTGAATTTTAAGCCTTTCCCCGTAGTGTCCGTTAACTCATAGAGAAATTATTCCCGTTAAGATTTTTATCTTGGCTAACAGTAGGCTCCCTTATGTTGGATAATACATCTTTTTTATGCAGTATGACAGTATCTGGTCTAATATTTTCCAGTCTGGTATATTGGGCTTTCTTTTTCTAGTTAACAATGAAATCATTACTTCAAACTACAGGTTTTTTACGTTATCCGTTTGAAAACTAGTTTGTATCTCTTCAGTGCAGACCAAAGATGGTGGTGTGTTATTGAGTGCCAAAGTTTCAGGATTGCAAAAGAAATGGGATGATAAATGCCAGCATCTTCACTACTCTCATCCCCTGCCCGAAGCAAACTTCTTTCCAACTATGGTAGGATTTCAGTCTCTTGAGGACAAGAAGTGCAACCACGACAACACCACCAATATATCTTCACAGAAAATTGAGTGCAAGATTGCAGATTCATGCATGCCTGCAGATGTGCAAACACAATCAAGCCTTCCTCCCAAGGCTAAGAACGACAGTTTCTCTTCCGAAGTGTGGGAAAAAACTTCAAAAGATGAAGATCTTGAGTCCGCTGGCCTCAGGTCACCTTGCTTGTCCAACTCTAGTGTGGTTGATGGTAGCCAAACATCTGCCACATCAGCTGCTTCCGTCACCACAGATTTAGGGTTAGGAATATGCTCTTCTCCTGCTAGTAATACGCCGAAAAAACCTCCAGATCTGAATCCAGCAGTTCAACAGGACATCTCGGGTTGCTTTTCCTCTAATATTGATTTAGTCAATGGGAATCTCTATTCTACTCGATCATCATCCTCCTTGAGTCCTGACAACCATGGGCAGTTTGATCCAAGTGATGTCAAGATGCTTTTCAGAGCTCTCTCTGAAAGGGTTGGCTGGCAAACTGATGCTCTGAGTGTAATTAGCCGAAGAATAGCTAACTGCCGATGTAGAAGTGAAAAATTCTGTGAAGCAAGTCACAGAAGGGATGTATGGTTCAATTTTACAGGACCTGATAGGTATGGTAAAAAGAAAATTGCCGTTGCCCTTGCTGAGGTATTATACGGAAACCAGGAACAATTGATCTGTGCAGATCTAAATTCTCAGGATGGAATGATCCATTCAGACACAAACTTTGATTGTCCGGTGGTGAATGGTTATGATGTGAGGTTTAGAGGTAAGACAGTTGTTGATTATGTTGCCGGAGAGTTGTGCAAGAAACCGTTGTCCATTGTCTTCTTAGAAAATGTAGATAAGGCTGATGTGGTGACTCAAAATAGTTTGTCCTTGGCTTTATTGACTGGTAAATTTTCCGATTCCCATGGAAGACAAGTCAGCACCAATAATGCGATATTTGTTACAACTTCGACATTCTCAAAGGGATGCAGTATTCTCAGTTCCACGAAGGGACTCTCCAACTATTCCGAGGAAAGAATCTTACAAGCGAAAGAGCGGCCAGTGCAGATTACTATTGAATGTGCCTCTGAAGACAGCAGCAGAAGCCAAAACTGGAGGGCATCCACGAATCAACATTTTCTAAATAAAAGGAAACTGGTTGGTGTCAATGAACTTCTAGAGCAGCTTGAAGTCTCAGAGATGCCCAAACGGGCCAACAAGATGTCAACTAGGTATCTGGATCTCAACCTTCCAGCTGAAGAGAATGCAGTGGAAAACAGAGACGATGGGAGCTCTGAAAACGACTACCTATCTGAAAACTCCAAGTCCTCGTTGCAAGACTTCCTTGATCAGGTGGACGAGACAGTGGTATTCAAGCCCGTTGATTTTGACGCACTTGCTGAGAAAATATCAAAGGAAATCAAGAATAGCTTCCACAAGTTAGTTGACTCACAGTGCCTGCTAGAAATCGATGCAGAAGTCGTGGAACAACTACTTGCAGCTGTATATTTGTCAGACAGGTGGAGGGTGGTGGAAGATTGGGTGGATCAAGTACTCAGCAGGGCATTTGCAGAAGTTCAGAAGCGACATAACTCGCACAGAATCACCACCGCAAAACTCAAAACTTGCGAGGGGATTTGGTTGGAACACCGAGCACCAAAAACTTATCTTGCCCCTAGCATTGTACTAATATGATTGCCAGGAAAAGTGTAGTGTTTGTAAGTAGATGTATAAGGAAGGTAGCATATGTAGCTTTGTAGTAAGCTTGTTTAGCCTCTTGCTGTAGTTATTTTTGGCCAGTCTATGTAAGCCTCGTAAATTCCATATGGTTTGGGTGGGCTTTTGTTCGAGCATCATATATAAATGTAGCTACTGTGTTTGTAATTTTTTGTGTCTTCGATGTGTGCCAATTGCCAAAACCAGAGAAAGGATGGACACTGCCAAACTGTATATTTTTTGTCAAACAAGAAGCATTCCTCGAGGGTCTCAAAAGTCTCAAGCTTTGGGGTCTTGAGTGGCTATATTTCTAAATTTTCAAAAATCAAAAGAATAGCCGAAGTACGAGTTAGTTTTATAAATTTTCCGTCAAGATTCGAGCTTGAGACTTTTTTTGACATTTGGAGAGAGATGTTTGGATGTGCTTTCATGCGGATTCCCCGCCATTTTTCAAGATTCGAGCTTGGGACTTTTTTGACATTTGGAGAGAGATGTTTGGATGTGTCTCATGCGGACTCCCCGCCATTTTTTACTTTAGTTAACAGGAAAAAATGACCCAGATCTTGAATCAACTAATCCAATCCATTGTCCTAACACGAAAGATCATCCGAGGACTGAAAAGTGAGACTAAAAGCAAGAATTATAGACCAAGATTCTAACTTGGACATTTTCTACCTATTGTGTTAACGTTTAAAAGTCAAGTATTCAGATTCGACCAATTAGCTTTTAGTCTATTGTTCTCAATGTTAAAAATGTCCCATTTTCAAACACTCAATCTTTACTAATAAAAACAAGAGCACTACTATTTGACCTATCTTTGTCGACTACATTATTGACCGCTTCTCTAATACAGGTGGTTAATAAATGTGTTACAAATTCGGCTTATATCATCTGACCTGACCCTTTATGAGAAATCCCAATACAATATCTGAAGCCCAAGCCCGGTTGAAATCGCGGGTCTCCTCCTTATCTAATCCATTCCTTCTGTTTTCACAAAAATATATATCAAATTACAAACAAATTGGGAAAATGCCGTCGTCGAGCCCTCGCACCGTCGAAGAGATCTTCAAGGACTACAGTGCACGTCGCTCCGCCGTCATTCGCGCCCTCACCTACGGTTCTCTCTCTCTCCACCTCTCTCTTTCTCTCTCTACGTTTCGGTTTCATACATATACTGCATTGCTTGTATCGTGACTTCCATTGACGCTTTTGCTTCCTTTTTGTTCTTTCAGATGTGGACGAGTTCTACTCTCTTTGCGATCCAGGTATTTTCTTGTTTCGATTTTCGTTCTCTGTTTTAGTTTTCTGTTTGGTTGCCGAGAAAGTTGAGTGAAAATACAGGCTTGAGCATAAGTATGTTTATTTATTTGTTAATTATTGTTTTGGTGTTTTAATTTGTGTCAAATTTACCTTCCAGTGAGGATAATAGTCGTCATAGGTTTTGACTAGGTAGGCATGTTGCAACAAGCAAGATTTAGAGTTTTTCGTTTCGATTTCTGCGTTTTGTTTTGTAGGTAACCTAACAAAGTGCATTATTGCTCAATTTCCGCTCATTGATTATACTAATCGTTTTCTAGTGGTGGTTTAGTTTAATTTGAATCGAATGGTGCTTCTGTTGAATTTCGGATGCTATAGTTACGAGCTTGTACGATTAATCTCTTTCAGAGAAGGAGAATTTGTGCTTGTATGGACACCCGGATGAGTCATGGGAGGTGACTCTGCCAGCAGAGGAAGTTCCCCCAGAGCTTCCCGAGCCTGCACTGGGTATCAATTTCGCAAGAGATGGGATGAACCGTAAAGATTGGCTGTCATTGATTGCAGTACATAGTGATTCTTGGTTGCTCGCTGTGGCTTTCTACTTTGGTGCTCGACTTAATCGGAATGAGAGGTTTGTTTATTCTTGTCCTAGAGCTGACAGTTGGATATTTTTATTGAATTCAAATGTCAAATACATTTCATGTTTGTATGTTTGGTCTGCTACTTGTGGAAGTAACATTACCATTTGATTTGTGGGTTCTACCATAAGGTTTCTACATTCTCGTGCATTTACCAAAAATCTTTCCTTCCAGCATGTCTTCTTACTGTTTCATCAACTCTTATTGTCTGTTTGCACGAAAGATTAGTATTGCATTTGCATTTGCTAGGATTCGTTTTGACAGCTGATGGCCGAAACTTGTAAAGGATGATGATAAACTTAGGGGGTGTGATATTGTATCGTTTGTCAATGTTGATTATTTGAAAACACCAGCAAGACCAGCTCTTGGCGTATGTCTCTTTTGTTGTGCTATTGTTGTTTTTCCCCCCTTTTAATATGCGTGTTTTAATTATTATAGAACTAGTAGCTTTTGTTACTCTACAAAAGATATGTTGGTTACCAATTTTGCTTGAAGCATATCGTACAGCATTTCAGTTCTTAAGTATATGTGTGTATTACATATGCACATTCTGTTTTGTGGTCCTTAAATGAGTTGCGTTTTTCAGTCGTTAGAATTTAGATCAAATATGGTAGGCTAAGACATACAAGGATGGGAATCAATGCCTCTTCAATATACAGTCTGATTTAATAGCTAAGGACCTTCTCAAGGACCCTATAAAAGTAGCTGTGAGTTTGTGTCTTCATAGAGAATTATGAGACAAGAAAACTTTCCTGAATTTTTGTGAATTCCTGTTCAAGTTAAAAGAAACTGCGTTTCCTTGGACAATGTTAAGAGTTTTTTAATGTCTAAGAATTCATGGTGCTGATTTCTCTGGGATGAACACACTATGGTTTCTTTGACTCAAGTCAAACTAAAAAAGACCTCTATCCCTATTATTTGAATCGGTGAGATTGCTAAGCATTCTTGGGAAGATAGTTCTAAATGAGTGGGTTTCTGATATTTGCATAAACAATTGTCTGAGACCGAAAAAGAACACAACCAATTGCAATGTATATCACCAGAATAGTAGAAAGTAAAGTCTTTGTTGTTGCAAAATAGTTGTGACTACTCATATTCTTGGACAATAAATTAAAGTGTACTTAAGTGAAGCTGTTGATTCTACATAGTACATACATCCAGTCCAGAACTTTCATTTTCACTTCCCTCGTATACATTCTCCTGCCCCGGCCTCGAGCTCCCTGATTCAGTAAATATTGTTCATCGAGGCACTTGGAATCGATTGCATAATGCTCTGTTGCTCCACCAGTTCATGTTAATGCAAATTATTTCGTTTATCTTACCAACATGTTGAAACTAACATGAAACTAAAATGTGATTCGGGGGCCATCGATCCTGGAACAGGAAGCGTCTGTTTAGCTTGACAAATGATCTGCCTACAATCTTTGAAGTCGTAACTGGAAGGAAGCCCGTAAAAGACAAGCCCAGTGGGGATAGTGGAAGTAAATCCCGGAACTCAAAGGTGAAGCCCTCTCTCTCTCTCTCTCTCTCTGAAATTATTGGCTGCCAAAACAAATCTGGATACTCTTTCCCTCTATGCAAAATTTGGGCTTATGACCCAATTTGTGTCTTTGTAGAGATCGATTGACGGACAAGTAAGGACCAACAGTAAGGTACATGATGTAAGCTATTTGGAGGATCAGGATGAGCATAGTGAAACCCTATGTGGAAGCTGTGGGGGAAATTACAGTGCTAATGAGTTTTGGATTGGCTGCGACATCTGCGAGAGGTGGCACCATGGGAAGTGTGTCAAGGTAACACCAGCCAAGGCAGAATACATTCAGCAGTACAAATGTCCTTCTTGCAGCACAAAGAAGAGCAAGTAGTGATGAGTAACAAAAACCTCGGGGGCACTTATGTCTGGTCGGCAGATACTCTCTGGCCATTTTCATTCATTTCTGTTCCTACTCCTCGGGTCATGCCGCCATGGTTGTGGTCATGACGCCGTGGTTTTTTCTTCTAGCGTTTTTCTCCCTTCGGATATATGCCCCTTTTGTATTCCTCTAATGTACAAAGTAGATCTCGTTTCATTTGTGTTATTCATGAGATGCACTTGAGTTTTCGTTATTAGAAGATCTTTATGATTTTGATTTTGGACTCTGAATTATACCATGATGTTTATGCATCCTTTTGGGAGCAATTTAAACGATCCCAGGGTAACAAAAGTTCTCATATTTGGCTAGTTTTGTGAAATTAATTCAAAGTAAAAACTAGGGAAGAATTTTTTCCATTTTTCATTTCCTTTAGTTCAAAAGGTAGTTAAACGAAGAGCAAGGAACTTGTAGTTCAGTTTGTTAAAAAGCACTCATGTTGCACTCATTTTACTTTAGTTATCGAATAAATTATTAAATATTCTTATTTTTAATAGATTAATGCATGACTTGCAGTTTGCAGTTTGATACAAACATAATCGATATCTTAAAAATGACAAATAGGTTCAATCATTATTAACCCGAACGCATAAGCTCGAAATTTTTGTATACAAAGCCGTGTAGTGTTAACAGATCTTGTATGAGGTTTAAGTTATACGAATAATTTTTTTTTTTTTAAATGATACCAATGAAATGAGTCAAGTGTGTATCAATCATGGAATTAGAAAATGGAGTATGCGACAAAACATCACCAATGTAGCTCTCAAACGACGTTATTTTACAATTTTCTTCTCAGATGACCCCAAGTCTTGTTCACGTGCTTTGTGGGAACGTTGTGATCACAAAAGAATTAAGTCCAAGAGCAAAAAGAGAAAATTCAGCTGACATTGCCCACCTCACAATCTTATATATTCTTTTATTTATTTATTACTATCTAAATTATTTATTAATAAAAAAATTGTCAATTAAAAGAGAGATAAATGATTTTTTTTTTTTTTTTTTTTACAAAATTGTAGACAGAAATATAATTTACGGAACCTAAATTTTTATTTATTTTTTCTTGCTCACGGACATATCATAAGTATATTTTAAATTTTAAATTTTTTAATTTAAACTGTTCCACGCTGTATCTCTCTCATATTTTTCTCAAACTACTCTCTCTTCTATATTTATTTTATTTTATTTTTTTATTCATGCGGACTTGATCTAGTTGTTATGATAATCATAATAACAATTATTATTATTAACAAATTCTAAAAGAAACGTGCTCGTATTTATGTAGGCACCGCACCGCACCATTGAAGAAACTTGTTTATTCCTTTAATTTAATGACGAAATGTCACCTCCCGTTCGCTCCCACTTGGAAATTGCAATCGTAACCTTTACATGCACGAACCTATTTGCATGTTCATTCTCTGCAACTTTTATTCATTCTCTGCAATTAAGATGACATAAATATCTTTATTCTTTGGAGGTAGATGCTTTAGTTTATTGTTTCACCAATAATCTATGGATTCAAATATTCGTCGATACACCGATATATTAGGATCCGAGGACACTCATTTTTTACACATTTTGTAGCAGGAACAAAGCTAAAGAACTGTAGCAGAGGGGCAGTTATCTCGTCCGAGTCTTTTCACCAGCTCTGTTTATTTTTTCTACATCTTCAAATGCCTTTTGAATTATACGAGTGATGAATTTCATGAACACCAACTAGGGTTTTTCATTTTTTGATCTCCTAATATTTCTCCAGTAACTTTTGCCAAACTTTCCGTTGATATCGTTGTCTCACTATTTCCATAAAATTGAGTCGATGTATCCACATATAAATCAATACTTCAATCCTTCCCTGTGAGATATATAATGCTTGAATTATTGGTTGGAGCATTGAATTATATGACTGATTCAAAGTTGCATGTCCTTATTCTTGCGTATACATATAAGTAAAACAGTTGAAACGTTGGCTAATTTTTCTTTTTGGAAGCTGTCGTGGTGCAGATGAGCGATAAACGTCGACGATAAATCAGTAACATTTCAAAAACAAATACGTAAATACAGTTGCAAACCTGTCCTGAAAAGAGAATCTCACTGTGCTTATTCACATCCTCTTTTGCTTAGTCTAGGTTTAGTTTCAATCTGTCATCATCGTAGAAGGAAAAGGATCATCGCCGGATCCTTTTCTTAGGGATCTTAGGAATCCCGTTATCGTGATCGTTCATCATACATCGTGCGGTCAGAAATCATTTCAAAATTTAAAATTTAAAATTAAATATAAATAGTACCTAACGAAAACTGACCGCACGATATACGATGAACGGTCACGATCACAGGATCCTTAGAATCCCTAGGAAAATGATCCGGCGAGGATCTTTTTCCATCTTAGAAGAGGGATTTGGATCCTCTCCGGATCCCCTCCTTGGGGATCCCGGGGATCAATGCACAAGGATCATTCATCAAAGATTGTGTGGCCACAATTAAATGTTTTTTACGCAAAACGAGACTACTTTACTTTTAAAAATATAAAAAAACATTTAATTATAGCCGCACGATCTTTGATGAACGGTCCTTGTGCATTGATTCTCGGGATCCCCACGGAGGGGATCCGGAGAGGATCCAAATCCGTAGAAGAGCTTTTCTAATTTAGGTGGTTACGTCCTTCCAAGGTGGGGATCCGGAGAGGATCCAAATCCGTAGAAGAGCTTTTCTAATTTAGGTGGTTACGTCCTTCCAAGGTGCTGCTGTAAGTGATTGATACAAATTGGTACTGACTGATGGCCATGATCCATGTTCCTTTTGTCTACAATTACAACAACTGGTAGCTAACCCTAATGGATATATTAATTTAGAACGTGGAATGAAATGAAGGGCTTTGATCTTCTGGATTGGATAATTGCATGTGACCTAAAATTGACCATTGATGGTAGACTTAAACCAACAAGTTTCTAAAGGACTACGTGCCATCATAGAAAACTATATAACTTGGTACTTGCATATAAGCTCTGTGATCGTTTGGTGCTTAAAATTGGATTATATCGCACAACTCACTAGACTTGGTGCAAGTTGAATGAAGAAATAAAAAAATATTGTACAAGTCAAAGATAAAAGATTCATAACAGAAACTTACCCATTTCAATTTCAATAAAATAATAAAGCATCAGCATATTTTACAACTTATCTTTTATACTCTCCATACGATAAAAAGTTAGTCACCTCCACCAGTACACATTTAGTTTATGAGTTATTTAATCCAATCTTCAACATCAAACAAATTAAAAAGTTCATAGATTAAGTGATTTTCTTGAAATATTAATTAATTAGAATTGTAGTTGAGAAAATAGGAGAGCCTGACCACACATGGCAAAGACTAGACTAGAGGCCATCGAAAGTTTATCACACATGCCACAATTGTAGATTAGTGGAATATAATTAATTGAGAAAGAAAACAACAAATTATTGGATTTTGATGATGGATAATGAAAGGGGATCTTTTCCGGATCTCCAGCAGCTCCTAGGGGGATCTTTTCCGGATCCCTTTCATCTAAGCCTCATGATCCATAAATTCGAACTCTTAAAATTTGATTTAACGACTACAAACAGAATACTTCATTAAAAGTTATAGTAACTTTAACAATTGGATCAAATTTCAAAGATTCGAATTTGTAGCTCATGACGATTAGGTGGAAGATCTCTTTCCCTCATAGTAAGGACCACCATGGATAATCACATCAGACATCACCATGATTAAAATATACAACAACTCTCATGCTAAACAAACATAGTGTTCCAGATTTCAACCCAACAAAACTGCCGAGATGTCGACCACAACATTTGTCCTGCAAATCAACAATTTAAAATGAAATGGAAGAAGAATTTGGTTATGTACATTACGAACGACAAATTTATTAGACATTTGAGTCAATATATCTTACTTTATCTCATAAAAAGCTACTTAATTAATAAAGAAAACGTGATGAATTGTTATTAGTTAAATGTTATTGCAATCAATCGACAAATTAATAAAGGCACTTGACTTTGTACAGAATTGAGGCATAGAAAATTGAAGCTCTACTAGAGCACGGCTTTAATCCTTTATTAATAGTATATGGATAACACTTTTTGCATCCCTATTGGAGGAATATTATCTCACTTCATCCAGTATTTTTTTGTAAAAATTTTGCCGACACGATCGATGGAATAGCGAGGTGTACTATGGTTGTGGTGGTGTCGAATTGTGTCAACAGACTGAGTCTGATGACTCTTGTTTGGGCTTCTTGGTCTTTTTGGCCAAATTACAGCTTGTTTATATGTTTATCTCCTATAACATCTTCTTTTATTAATATAGTTTATGTTTGACTTTGACAAAAAAAATCGTACAAAATTTATAATGCATATCATTTAATAAATTAATCTTCAAATGAAGATCATTCCCAAAAAAAAAAATTCGAATCAGAGGCTAGTTAATCATTCAAGTGTTAAATAAAAGAATGATTCATCATGAATATATTTGTACTCACTCTGTCAATTTGTTTGATACATTTGATGCATAAACGATCTTCGTCCGTTCTAATGGCTTTTTTGTAGAGTTGATCTTCAAATGAAGATAAGAAAGAAATGAAACGGCTCTAATTATTAAAACTTATATATATGGTGAAGATACGTTATTTGCAAGATGCGAGATATCCGGGATACAAGTGTTATTCTACAAATATAAGAATTAATTAAACAATGAACACGTATTTTCTATAATTATGATATTTTTGTTTAGTGCGATATAAAGTTCAGTAAGACAAGAGCTGGGTCATTAAAAACCGGATACAAAACCTGATATTTGATCTAAACTACTGCTTTTGTTAGTTCAAATGACAACTATAATTCTTTTTACATGCTAAATAATGTATTTTGCTCCTTTGTAATGACGATTATTGTATAAGATAGAGGAGCTAGTAAAAAATCGTACATTTAAGATCAATGAGTCAAAGACAATCGATGGCTGATGGCACTATATTACGCGCATGATCAATTGAAATTATGTAGTTTCTAATACATATTATCATATTATGATGCCTTTCCAAATACTAATGTTTTATTTTTATAGCATTGCAGTTTAACGTTAATTTTCGTATCAACATTATAAAATATTGTGGTAAAAATATAAGGTGACAGATACTCTATAGAGAGTCCCACTTTTGAGCGAGTCTCCTTAGCATTTCTCATAATTTTTTTGTCTCTCTCTTTTATCAAGTAATTAAAGAAACCAAAGAAAGTTGAGGTACCATAAAACCATCTAGCAATATGAGGAGTAACTCGACTTATTTATAAACTCATGCAAGGTCTCTCCTTCACTCAATGTGGGACATTCTCAACACGCCTCATCACGTATGACGAATTTTCAAGCCAAACACGTGGACAATACAAACGGGGTGACGTGGAGCGCGTGTGTGGCCATTGGGCTTTACACGTGAGACAACCTACTTTACCATAAAACCAATTAGCAATATAAGGATTAACTCAACTTACCTATAAGCTCATACATGTCTTTCCATTAATAGGACATTCTCAACAGAAACAAGAAAAAACTATGAATCTCCCCACCAACAGATGGCAGACATGACTCATGAATATAAATATATCATGTGTGTCGAAGTATTTTATTGTTGCCCCAAAGTAAGACAAATTATCCTTGTCAATTGTCATTGGATGCAATTTGAATCCTTGTAGACCCATAAACATTCAGCAATATTAATACAATGATTTCTGGCTAGCTCCAATCATTTTCTTTAATTAATCAATTGTTTCACTATGCTTTGATCATATTCTCATCCTTTCATGATTACAAGATGTACAATTAGCTCAAAGGAAGCAATACAAAGATATCGTTACATACATTCATGTAATTTCTGTAGTGAAGAAAATTAATTAATGTCACGATGTATTTCGCGGAGACTTTAAGGATTCGACTTGAGATTTTCCTCGAGGGCCATTCAATCTTATGTAAAGCCTGTATTCATTGAACGTCATAGGAGAATATTGTGCAGGCTTGTCTGGCGTTACAAGCTCCTTCGCCGGCTGAATGGGTATGTCGCTCTTCGGATTGTAGAAGAAGGCCAACGAGAGTCTCTCTTTAGCTGGGTTTACGATGACCCTGTGCTCTACACTCTTGTACGTTGCATTACTTAAGACCTGATTCAAAACAAAGATTTGGACAATACCATATGAGAAATAGTTCAATTTATAAAAATTAGAATATTGATAGAAACAGAATGAGTGATTATTTGTCGATAGTATCTTTTTAAACAATATTCTATCACAATTGCATGTATAAACATAGCAATTCATTTTTCTTCAATTCTTGAATAATTTTTCTTCAATTCATTTTTTGAAAAGCAAAATATATTGATAATGCATGTCGTTCAAGTTCCAAACAATCATCACTTGGCACAACTTGTTCACGCTACCTTGCTGTTTTAAGCGGGCATGGAAATCTGACTCCATCACATGGATTGATTAAAAGAGGCACGTTTTGACCCAAATTGTTTAACTTGGTAAGGAAGAGGAGGAGCAGCCCATCACAAGTTGACCCCTCCATGTGCTTGTGGTTCATGCATATTGGTAAACCATACATTTTTTTATTTAATAATTAATATAACGATATTAGAATGGATGATGTATGCTAAATCATATAATGAGTTAGCCGATAATAAGATATCGAATTTGTTACTACGAGAATCGAAAAGATCAAAATATAGCTAAACCATAAACTAGTGTATGTTTCAATAATTTTTTTTTTATATGAGCTTAATCTAGAGGACAAAATAAATATAATAAACGAATAAAACCAACAAAAAAAAGTAGTAGAAAAATCACCTGAATTTGATCCCCAATATTGACAATAAAAGCGTGTGGAGCTGGTTTCACAGTGATCCAAGCGTCATCTTTCCGGACTTGTAGACCTGGGACTTGTTGGTCGGCGAGCAAAATGGTCATTCCGCCGGGGTCCGAGTGCGACGACAGGCCAAGGGTCAGGTCAGGCTGGGGGCACTTTGGATAAAAGTTAGTCCTTAGACATGCCCCAATGTCTTGGCCACCAAATGCATTTTGGAGAAAGTCTTCTCCTAATCCAAGGTTTAGTGACAAAGCCTTCAATATCCTCCCACCAAGCTTCACTACCTCCTTTCCATACTCATCTATTAATTCCCTATTAACCATGCAAATACACAACTCAATTATCGTGAAAAAAAAGATGCACAACTTAAATTTCCACAAGAAGGAAAAAAATATAAAAATTCATCTCAAGGAATTCAAATTCTGACATTTCGACTTAAAAGATAAATCGTAAATATTGTTACAGATCCAACATACAAGTTTAACGTGAAACTAACTATTAAAAGTTAAGTACAACTCACTTGTACTGTAGACGAATTTTATTTCCCGAGCATGCACATATCACTTACTATACATATGGTTTTTTTGTTTTCCCGAGCATGCAATACAAATAATTAGTAGGGATGGCTTATGATTATGAAGAACATACAGGAAATCCTGAAGACAAAACATATCAACTAGTTCTTAATATAGTGATATTTTTACTATAACAAGTTGTAATATTTAAATACAAATATTTCTATCAATCCGTACGGAAAAGAGAACCACGCACTAATTATTTAAGTATGAATCATTAGAAACCAACCTTCCATAATCAGGGAGGGCAGGCCATTTGTTGTAGTCCTTCAAGCACGACGGAAGATAGTGAAGGAAATAGTAATCGCTCCAGTCAAGAATGGCGCCTCTCTCAATTCCAAGCCTACTCCCATACCCTTCATAAGTCTTTGGTGAGTTGGCATACGCCTGCTTCAACTCCATCGGCAAGTGGAAGAATTCCCGCCAAACCTGTTGGGTTTTGTCCATCAGTCCCGGGCTAACGCCGTGGTTCACCACTTGGAAGAAGCCCCACTCACGGCAGGCCTCGGAGATTTGGCTAAGCGTGGCGGCACGCAGGCGATCGTCTTCGCCGGATAAGCCTTGTAAGTCAATAACTGGGATGTTGGCATGATCAGAAATATCGGATGATGAGATATAGGTGGGTCTATCAGGTGGGGGCTTGATGTATCGATCTGGGACTACGGGGCTGTTGGATAAGGATTGTACTCGGACTATTGGCTCTGGCCAATCCTGTGGGCAACTCATGGTGTTTTTAGTAGCTTTGGAGTTCAAGTTTTCGATGCTTTGTAATTTGTATGTATATATAGATAACAATTGTGTATATATAGAGCGGGATGACATCATGGCAACCAACTTTAAAAAGAACAACTTCAATTTTTTTCTCAGTTTTGAGGGGGAGAGGGAGAGAGGATCATGGGGTGTGGATGAGATTGCGGTGGAACAGTAGTTAAACGTGGGGGATTATCTATAGTGGTGGGGAATGAAATGGACGTGAAAGAGAGACGTGAAATATGAGTAATGTTAGGAAGACTCAATTTGTAAATTAAATTATGTGTCATCAATGGAAATAAGTACGTTTATCAATGTTTAAGTAATAAACTAATCATCAACTTTCATGTCTCTTAGTTTTCAAAACTTTGTCTTCAAATTTAGCCTCCCTAACATTATCTGATGAAATATATATATATATACACACACACTTTTTTAACAAGTTTCAATCAGATACAAGGGTACTTTAGGTGCAGACCTGAGCTTAATTAAGTTTTTCTTTTTTTTTTTTTTTTTTTTTACAAACGATATTATTTATATACTAAGAGGGAGGGAGGGAGTGAGTTTAGCCTCACAATGAGCTAGTAATAATGTAGTTCGAATTCGCTTTTGGCGAGAATCGAACCTAAGACCTCTCACTTACAAACGAAGAGGAATACCACTAGACCGTAGTACTAAGTGTCGTGAGCTTCTAAGTTAGTTAATATGTTTTTTGTTCTGTACTCAAATTTGAAATTCTCTTTCTATAATTTAAATAAACTTTTTTTTAATGTCGAATTGTAGATTTGTTAGATTAGTCATTGACGGGGTTCGAACCCAAGCCATCATACAAAAGCTCATCTCCTTTCCACGATAAGGGGTCACTTGCAATTTAAATAAAGGATAATGCTAGGGAAACCAAATTTTTAAAACCAAATTTGCAAACCAAATGATGTGGTTGTTGATGATTGAATTATTACTTAAGTGTTGATTAACGTGCTTATTTCCTATTGGTGACAAATAATTTGATTTGTAAATTTGGTTTAAATTTATAGTCCCCCTAGCATTATCCTTAAATAAACATTGGGATAAACTATTCTTTGTATTAAAAAAAAGAGTAAATTGTACGAATGGTCCCTCAACTTTAATCAAATTGGAGCAATGGTCCTTCAACTAAAAATCCATTACCATTGGTCCCTCAACTTATCAAAATGTGTAGCTATAGTCCTTCTCATCAATTTTGTCAAAATAAGCTATGTTGGAATAACCATTTATACAATTAGAATCCCTCAACTCATCAAAGTGTATAATTATGGTTCTTTTCGTCAGCTATGTCAAATTTTTTGTCAAAACGAGTTATATTGGAAGGATCATTGCTACAATTGGGTTAAAGTTAAGGGACAATTTCTCCAGTTGAATTAAAGTTGAGGGACCAATGGTAATGGATTTTTAGTTGAGGGACCATAGCTGCACGTTTTGAAAAGTTGAGGGACCAATGGTAATGAATTTTTAGTTGAGGGACCATTGCTCCAATTGAGTTAGAGTTAAGGGACCATAGCTACAATTTACTCTAAAAAAAAATATTTCTAGTTTGTCTAAGGCTTTGACTAATGAAGGAACAAGATTTCAGATTATAGAGTAAACTATGTACATACTAGAAAAGAATGACAGTTATGGCGGCAGGATGAAAAGAGACTAAGAATAGTGGTAGTTATTGTAGGCAAAAAAAAAGTGGTGAAAAATTTGAGAGATTTTTTTTTTAATTTTGTTAAAATATTTTTATTTATTTATTTTCTCTTGTTATTTAATTTTCTTTTCTTTATTAGATAAATTTGTAAAGCATGAACATCTAGAAGATGTTTTTTATACCTTTTTTGTTGGAACATCAAGAAGAGGTTAAGAGGTTGACAAAGGCTAGGGTTTCTTTTAATAAAAAGGGAATTTGGACAAGTACCATATGAACTATTAAGCAGGTGCGCCAATACTACCTGAATTTTTAATTTTTAATATTTATATATGAACTCTCTTAACTGTTAATATCTACTACATATGTTACTTTCCATCTATTTTTCCATTAGAGTATGTCACGCGCCTTTCATGTGAAAAGATATTTTTGTCACTTCACTACCCATAGAACATTGATCATATTAGAATGTGTGATTCATTCATATGATGTGACTTTTTAAAAAATAAAAAATAAAAATTCTACCCTAGCTAATTTTTATTTTAATCACATGAGGAAGTTAAACTTAAGAAAGAGTACAGTGGCTCTAAGTTCAAACTAATTTAGCTAGAGAGTTACTAGACTCACCTCATTGTCTTATTTTTCCATCCACGTTATAATGTCACCCATCTTAAAAAGTTAAAAACTTAAAATGCTATTTCCTCACCCACTATTATTCCCAAAATAACCTTTAATATATACATACATATGAAATTATAAAATTGTCTTTTAAAAAATATAACAAATAATATGTAAATAAAAATCACTAAGGTCTGCAAATTCAAATGGTAACGATAGAGGTATCGAAATTTAAAAGAATTCGACAACGACAAATTCAAAAATACGATGGACAAATTCAAATGACCTACACAGAAATTATTCTTCTACATTTTCAATGAAAACATAATCTTCTACATCTTCCGTAGAAGCGTCATATTCCACCTGTTTAATGAAAAAGTCATCTTCTAAGTCCATTGATATTTTTTTACTTTCTCTGAATGAAATGAGATGAAAAAAAATGAGTTAGGGTTTAAGGTAGACAAATCGTCTCCCACGCCCAACCTTTTTTTTTATTTTTTAAATTAAGCAAAACAAGATAATTAATGTCTTTATCAGTCTTTTTGCAAATGAACAAATTTGTAATTCAAAAACTCATTAAAAGGTGGGTGAGAAGATAAGATATTGGGATGAGAATAACATCACTCTTTAGCTAAACTCAAATTTGCAATGACATGATGTGATTTATTGTGATCGCCTCCACATTTATGTTAATGGTCATGAGGTCTGTGTTTCCTGAACTTGACAAGCCGACATAGACAATAGCGGAGCCAGAATCTTGCTTTACAGGAGGCATTTCACAAATATGAAACTTTTATTTTTAACGCCTAAGATATTATGTGGGTTGATTGTATTTTTATTTATTTATCTCAAATCGCATCGACCATATAGTCACTTAATCTGAATAAATACTTAAGAGCATAGCTTAAGAAAAGAGACAAACGATGGACTAGAAGTTCAAGCCAACATTCCTTAGCTTAAAAGCCGTCAGTGATAAATCTTGACTATTAGATTCAGAAATTGTGCTCGAAAACTCCGACCTAGATTAATCTCCTCCACCCAAAGGTGAACTTGAAGTAATTAACAAGTAGAAGAAGCTACATCATTATACGTAGAATAAGAGAATTCCATATCCAGGAACTCCAAGATTGCAACTAAACTTACCAAAAGTAAAAGAGGTTACCTATATCTTATAGATAGAAAAGAAAATAAAAAATTGCAGGATAGGCCTAGGACTTCCCTAGTCCCGTAGTGGGTCCGCCATTGGACATTGAAGAACGGCTCCGCGTAAAAGCTTGGAAGGAGTTATGCATGCATCAGTTATGTTTAGCCTTTCGAGCACTCATAATTCGTGGGGTATATAATACAAGGAATTGGTCCCGGCCATTTCGGCGCCGTGAGCGACTTGATTTACACAGCCACATGTCTTTTCTTGCTTTCTTTTCCGGCAGCGCTATGTCTTGTATTGTCGCAATAAGGACTATGAAATGGATGATGCTGACATGATATTAGAACTACAGCTAATTAGCGTCATGCATACTTTGTCTTTTTTTTTTACTTGAATCATAAAAACATTACAAATTAGATTGTTGACGAAGACTTTGAGTTATAATTGACGTCACTCTTTCGCTCATTTTGTTGTAGCGTATAGAATTTGGTTTAATATTTTGAACATAAGTACTGTTGGACTTTATTCATCATATTTTTTTCATGCGTATTACTGTAAAATTGCTATCATTTTCTCCAATAAAACTTACAATTCATGATAAATTAGCTCTTAGTTTAACTCCTTGCTCTATATTTTCGCCCCTAATGGAAATTAATGGGATCAAAACTTTATATCCGCCTCAAATCCACCACCCCTAATAATCACTATTATTTTAGTGTTCAAGGAGGTTAAGCTAGCACATAGATTTGGATGTTGAAAACCATGGGACGGAGCATGTTAAGCCTAATAATCAGGATGATTTAATTTATTAATGAATCTAGCCAACAGTTTACTGCTTCAAATGATCAGAGAATATGTCCATATGCCTGTCACAGTATCAAGTGTTCATCAATCATTAGGAAAGTAAGATTGTTCAAACTTCAAATTAAAAACTGATCATCTTACTAAAAAGTTAAAAACAGAAAAATAGGGCAAGATTCTTCATTTATTCAATTTGCATTGATAGAGATAATTCAACTGCCAAATAGTCTAAAAATTATTTATACGATATATTATGCACTTTCTTCTTAAAGTTTCCCTTTTGGCATGATCAATCATTTTATTATCTTACGCATCACATGTATATCTTCAAACTTCCAACAAATTTTACAGACGATTGTTGGTCATACACATCTCTTACGTATGTTCATAGTTCACACACACATGCACAAAGAGAATTTTACGAAAATAAAAAAACATATACAATTCCCAAATTTCAAAATTTTTCATAAATTGTTATTGTATAACATCAGTCCAAACTTCTTTCAATTTTTTAGCATTATATTCGTACAATAAGGACAAATCAACATGTTGGTACCATCTTGGTTTTGTCCTCGCTTATTATTATTACTTCAATGCTACTTGTCAATATTGTGATTTATTTATGAAGATGGTTTCTCGTTTCGGTATGAGGCCCTACATTTCCAACTTCTTCCGATGATCATCTAGTTTCTCTTTTCGGGCTTAAAGACACAAAAATCAAACAGTTCTAAAATAAAATCAGATAAATATAAAGGTAAATTACATTTTCATACCTCAGGTTTGGGGTCTATTTCAATTCCTTACAACATCTTCAAAACATTTCACTTTCATACCTTTAGTACTATTTTATTTCAAAATAATACATCCGTTACATTTTTCATCTATAGATCCGTTAAGTGCTGACGTGGCTGCCAAATGTGTGCCACGTGGTAAAAAAATAATTTTTTAATTTTTTTTTTTTTAAAACCTGATTTTTTTTTCTTCTTCCTCCTTCTTCCTTCTTCTTCTTCTTCTGGGTTGCAAGGGGTTCCCCCCCCCCCCCCGCCCCCCCCTTTTTTCTTCTTCCTCCTCCTTCTCCTCCTCCTCCTTCTTCCTCTTCCTCCTTCTTCTTCTTCTTCTTCTGGGTTGCAGGGGGTTCGGGTTCCCTTTTTTTTTTCCTTTTTCTTTTTTTTTGCTTCTTCTTCTTCTTCTTCTTCTTCTTCTTCTTCCTCCTTCTCCTCCTCCTTCTTCTTCTTCTTCTTCCTCCTCCTCCTTCTTCTTCCTCTTCTTCTGGGTTGCATGGGGTTCCTTTTTTTTTTTTTTTTTTTTTTCTTCTTCTTCTTCCTCCTTCTTCTTCTTCTGGGTTGCAGGGAGTTCGGATCCCTTTTTATTTTTTTGCTTCTTCTTCTTCTTGTTGCATGTTTTTGGGTTCTTCAGGGATGTGGGTCGCTAGGGGGAAAGGATAATGGGTTTTTTTTTTTTTTTTTTGTGTGTGTGTGGAGGAAGAAGAAGAAGAAGAAGGAAAAAAAAAAAAAAAAAGACCCCCTGCAACCCAGAAGAAGAAGAAGAAAAAAAAATTCAGGTTTTTAAAAAAAAAATTTTAAAATTATTTTACTTGCCACGTGGCAGACATTTGGCAACCACGTCACCACTTAATGGATCAATGGATGGAAAATGTAACGGATGTATTATTTTGAAATAAAATAATAGTTAAGGTATGAAAGTGAAATGTTTTGAAGATGTTGTAAGAAATTGAAATAGAGCTCAAACCTGAGGTATGAAAATGTAATTTACCCTAAATACAAGTAGAAAACTTTTTATTTTTAAAAGAAGCTTGGGTTGCTCAATGCCCTAGTTGATCATCTTGCATGCCCCTTCTGTTTTAAATTTAAAGTGAATTGTCAAGTTGCCAACAAGCAAGTATATACTTCAAATTAAAGAAGTATGCAAATAACTTGAGTAACTGGATTAGTTTAAAGAAGCTTGTGACTTTAAATACTCTAGATCCGATAAATCCTCATGTTAAAAGTAATGGCCTCAATTAAGAGTCTCGTATATATGCAAATCAGTTGATGAAATTTTTTCACTTTCGACTTACAGGTTTGTCTCTCTTTTTTTTATGTGTAGTTTTATTTTTATAATTGTTTGTTTTTTTGTTGTTTTGAAGGTCTTAGTTATTAGTTAAGAGTAATGCTAAGGAGACTAAATTTGTAGATAAAATTTTGTAAACTAAATAATATAGAAGTTGATGATTGAATTATTACTTAAGTGTTGATTAACGTGCTTATTTCTTTACACATAATTTAATTAGTTTTCAAATTTAGTCTACCAAGCATTACTCATTAGTTAAACTTTGTTTCAGAGGGATTGGGTTCTATGTCTCTCATCTTACGATTCTTATCCTTATTCTTTATTGTTTTCTTTTTAAGTGGTTAAGTTTTTGACCCCACTGTTGGTTTGTTTTTTCTTTATTTCTTCTTCTTTTATGAGTGATAAGCTTATGTCTCTATTAATTAAACTTACTAACCATTTTTTATGATTCAATATCATCTCCCTTATACCGAAGTTTGAAGTTGAGATATTAAAAATTCTTCGTTCGGCTGCTTCGGCATGTAATAAGATAGTTCTAGAAATTGACTTCAAGAAACAAAACAAGCGAACGAGCGCAACCAACAATCATTTTTATTTTTTATTTTTTATGAAGCAACTTATCAAATGAACAGCTAACATATTGCAGATATCAAAACATAATTAAAAAGAAAAGATCTAATAGCAAATAAATATTTATACGAGTAATGATTTTTCTTATAATTATTATTTAAAAAATTCAGACATGACT
The DNA here is from genome assembly GCA_024362995.1 of Heteromeles arbutifolia. NCBI lineage: Eukaryota > Viridiplantae > Streptophyta > Magnoliopsida > Rosales > Rosaceae > Heteromeles > Heteromeles arbutifolia. Next base: position 6,573,279 of record JANCRC010000018.1, on the reverse strand, counting down.
GAGAAATAAATTTTTAATTTTATAATTAACTATACAGGAAAGTGCGTAAGGCCATACGCGGGCCATACATTTTTTGGGAAAAGAATCTGGGAATTCTAGGGATTCCGCAATCTTGTTCGTTCATCGTACATCGTGCGGTCAAAAATCATTTAAAATTTAAAATTTAAAATTCAAATATAAATAGTACCTAACGAAAACTGACCGCACGATGTACGATGAACAAACAAGATTGTAGGATCCCTAGGAAAAGGATCCGGCGAAGATCCCATTTTTGGTCAAATTAATTAGCAACTAACATGTGTGAAGGTCATGTGTCACATGTACGTGTATACATGATACTCTTATGCTCACACAGTTTTCTAATTAAGGAGCGAGCTGGAATTATTATGTGAACCTCTTTTTTCCTCTAAATCTAGCTAGCGGAGAAGAATTACACCTCTTTTTTCCTCTAAACCTAGCTAGCGGAGAAGAATTACTGGAGATTAGCTATTCTGTAATCGTCGTGTGCGAAGTTACTTTCTCTCTTTCGTAAGGGTGAGGACCATTATATTCGGAAAATCACCCTTCCATCCCCAAGCACCCTATTTTATTAATGAAATAAAATAAAAAGAAAGATAACGTATGTGTTACGTAATACTTTTTTGAGTCCAAATGTGTTACAAATACTATCAGTCTGTCATGTGTTTCTTGTGGAGGCCTGCAAGACAGACATGTAACAGGCTTACCAGCAGAAAAGTAATATTGAAAGGTTTTCTGCCCATTAATCTGTAAGATTTTTTTACTATGTTTATTTGATTAGAATCTCTAAAAGATTTTCGATAAGGTTTTGAAATCTTTTGATAACAGGGAGGAAGTTTTAAATTCGGTATGTGTGTGACTATATATATTTACCTTTAGCAACTAACATGTGTGAAGGTCATGTGTCACATGTACGTGTATACATGGTACTCTTATGCTCACACAGTTTTCTAATTAAGGAGCGAGCTGCAATTATTATGTGAACCTCTTTTTTCCTCTAAACCTAGCTAGCGGAGAAGAATTACACCTCTTTTATCCTCTAAACCTAGCTAGCGGAGAATAATTACTGGAGATTAGCTATTCTGTAATCGTCATGTGCGAAGTTACTTTCTCTCTTTCGTAAAGATGAGGTTCATTATATTCGGAAAATCACCATTCCATCCCCCAGCACCCTATTTTATTAATGGAATAAAATAAAAAGAAAGATCACGTCTGTGTTATATAATACTTTTTTGAGTCGAAATGTGTTACACATACTATCAGTCTGTCATGTGTTTCTTGTGGAGGCCTGCAAGACAGACATGTAACAGGCTTACCAGCAGAAAAGTAATATTGAAAGGTTTTCTGCCCATTAATCTGTAAGATTTTTTTACTATTTTTATTTGATTAGAATCTCGATTTTCGATAAGGTTTTGAAATCTTTTGATAACAAGGAAGTTTTAAATTCGGTATGTTTGTGATTATATATATTTCCCTTTATTTTTTTTAACAATATATTTACCTTTATTTTTGTATACTCTATGGCATCAATCTGCAGATATGTAAAAGTAAAACTAAACGAGTTTTTCTTGATTTGTTTTACGTGTCTGCATGTATTGATTATTTGAAATATATAGTGTATCATGCATGATGTTTAAATCTAAGGAAAACTAACGAAAATGACTTGAAAATTTTAATTTTTAACCAAAAGGACAAAATAAATATGTAAGTGAATAGTATCAGGATTGACTTTTTAAGCTTAAAATGTCCTTAACGTTAAAAGTGAAAAGTAACAGGAGTATTTCATTAAAACTCCCTTAAATCTAACAATGTAAGATTTCAAGTGGTGGCTAGATTGCTATTATGGACATATTTGATGTTTGTCGCACTGCACCTCATGTTCAAACTCTCTCACTTTTTAAAGTTTGGTTTGGAATAGTATCGCTATTTGTGATAAATAAAATAAAAATTAATAAAATAAATTGGAGGAAAACGGAAATTAATTATCTTGAAGTTAAAACACTTAACAGTTATTTAAAGCTTTAATGCTTGTTGTTATGAGAACTACCGTATCTGTATGTGAACGTACGCACTGCATGAACTAGCTAGCTAGGAGTACGTGCAAGTGGAGAAGGAGGCCATGGAAAAACAAATGGCGCCACGTATATGCATGGCAACATGGCGAAGCTACAAGTAGAAGTTAGAAGGAGGCCATGGAAAAACAAATGGCGCCACGTATATGCATGTGCATGGCAACATGGCGAAGCTACAGAAGCGTAAGGAGGGGCGGCCGCCCCTACCTTCACCAGAAATCAAGCCCATAAACGGTGGTACTGTCCCTCTGCATAGTGCAGGCTGTGCGCGGGCTCTTTTTCTTTTTCAAAATACCAAGGCCAAAGAAAGGAGGAAGGGAAATCTGCGATTTGTAGCTTCTGGAATAGAGTTCATGTTCCAACGAAGAATACGAGGGAGGAAGAAGAGAAACTCTCTCTCCCATCACCCCACGTGCCCTTGGAAAATTGGCCCAATTTGTTATTTTTTTAGGGTAAATCTCAGTTTACTACCATCAAGTTTCGTAGTTTTCAACATTTGGTATATGAAGTAAAATTATACCTAAAATGTTAATTTTGAGACAGTTTCATACATCTATTAGTCTCGCCGTTAAATCTTCCGTTAACTGAGAATGTGACACCACGTGAACAATGACTGAACGTCATGTATCTATAAGGGTTCCACATGGATATTAAAAATTAAAAAAAATTAAAAATTAAACATTAAAAATTTTAAAAATTACAAAAAAAAAAAAAAAGTGTCTTCTTGCTCAAACCCCCGACCCCCTCCCTTCTCCCTTCCTTCTCTCCTCTGCACCTACCCAACCTCTGCACATCCATCCTTCCCCCTCCCTCTTCGACTCCACCCACTCAACCCTCATCCTCCTCCCCAATCGATTCTTCCACTGCCTCGGATCTGGTGTTCGGGCTGTCCGCGGCCCTCTTCTACCTGCAGTCGCTGGTGTCGTGGGGTGCGGCGTCGGTGCAGATGTCGGATCTGCAGGGGCTGTGGGTATTGCAGACGGGGCTGCACTGTACGTGGAGGCGTTCATCCCAGAGGGGTGCCACAAGCTCCTGGACGTGGTGATCGGGGTGGAGGGTTCCACCAAGTGCGACCTGGACGAGTCCCGGTTCCGGACGGTGGCCATTTTGGATATGGTGTTCTTGGCTGGGTGGGGGTAGACTTTGAAGAATCAATGGTGGCGTGGGTGGGTAGTTGTTTCTCGGATTTGGCTGGGTGGGAAACTTGAAGGGAGTTTTTATTTTTTATTTTTTATTTTAATGGCCCTTTATTTTAATTTTTTTATGTTTAATTTTATTTTTTTTAATATTCACGTGTGATCCTTATTGACACGTGGGGTCCAGTTATTGTCCACGTGGGAGACAAGTCATTAGTTAACGGAAAACTTAACAGCCATACTAACGGATGTATGAGACTGTCTCAAAATTAACACTTTAGGTATGACTCCGGGACGAAAAAAACTTCATGTACCAAATGTTGAAAACCACGAAACTTAAGGGTAGTAAACTGAGATTTACCCTTTTTTTTAAAACTATTGTCCAATCAATTTGCACCACCTAGCTTGCTATTTACATGTTTTTTTTTATATTTGTTTTTGAGTTATTGTCTAATTAATTTCCCCCTGATAGTTTTTAAATTGACAACGTTATTTATCTTTAAATTCACTATAAATCTATACGAGTTTCAAAAATATTTTATAATGTATTAAGAACATGTAATGTTTTGATTTATTATCTCTTATATCAAATTCGACAAAGTAACAAATAAAATTGTCAATATTTTTATATATTATGTGTTTTATAATCAATATTTATAGATATCATATGCTATAATAAATTGACACTTATTTATAAGTATTAAATTTATTAAAATCAGCCTAGTTCTCCTAGTCCTCGCCTAAGCATTAGGCTATATATGTATGCCGCTCTACTAGCGCTAATTAACATCTTTTAGAACTTTCCTCATTATACAGTTATGTAATAGCACGATAAAACAAGAAAGGGTGCTTAAATCCTCATTTAAGCACTGTTCTAAAAATGGCGCTAGGCGGCTGGTCACCGTCCCGATTAATGCGTAGACGTTTGAAAATTAAGAAATGGTGGCTAGACCTGCTTAGGCGCCCGCCCAGACCCACCTAGGCACCGACTAGGTTGCAACTCACTTAGACAGAAAATAGATAGCTTTCATTTTGCTTTTTATTTTTTTTTCAATAAATTGTAAAGACTTGTTGAATACTTAAATGAACACACATTATATGCTTGTTCCCCATGTTTTCATTATGTCAAATACTTCATAATATATATATATATATATATATATATATATATCATTCTATTTTGTAGTTTATGATGAGATTATATATATTTTAAGTATAAACAGACACTTATTTACATGAAATATAATACTTAAATTCGCCTAGTCCGCCTAGGCCCGTCCTAGGCGCTAGGTTCCAGCCCGCCACCCGACTAGCGCCTAACGTCTTTTAGAACCTTGCCTTTAAGTAATATCATAATTCAAATTCTCCTTCGAATATTTCGGGTAGTCCAAATCCTCTTTCAAAGATTTCGGTTAGGGCAAATCCTCCTACGAATATTTTGGGTAGTTCACATAATCTTCTTGCCAACCCTGGACTTAGAACTCGAACAGATGTCCACAGTTTATTGGGGCCTTAAACCTTTTAAATTTTACCCTTTCTCTCGACAATTCCTAGCTTCGTCACTGCATGACAATCAATATCAACCTCGCATGAGGTTTGTTAACTTCGTGCAATTGGTGCCATGCATGCTCCGATCGTGCACGACGAGGTGAAAGGTAGATGTGGTAAGGATGTGAGAATGTGAGGACAAAGTATCACATCGGTAAGTGGATCAAATCATGCAAGAACTTATAAGAAATTGAGCTACTTCCCATATTGTCAACTAGTTTTATAGTAGAACATCGACTTTCTTTAGATGGTTATTATGACCATTTCCATGGACCTCTTTGTCGTTAGTATCTTGCTGGCACGACGTCTCCTGAAAAACAAGATAAGCAGACACGAATTTCAGTACCAGGAGCGGCTGTGAAACGGTGATTCCTATACCCCTTTTCTATTAAGCAAAATTTTCGAGTAAACATGATACTTTTAAACTTAGAAGGTGGAATATGTGCATTCTCTAATGGGACAAGTATTATGCATGTGTTTGATTTTCGTCTTTGGATAATAATTCAATGTATCTTCATCTCTTTCCCTCTCCACTCATTTATATTTAATTAGATTGGAACCTGTTTATAATAAATTGAAGTTGACATATCCTGTAAGTATATATATGAATTAAAAATGGAGGCTGATCTTCAACGCCAAAGTTCCCATTATGCCATCTTTAAGCCCAAATTTAAGTGAATCAATCACATCACTAATTAATTAATTCATGTGCATTAAGAAATAAAGGGCTAATTATTAGTTTTAGTCAGTGGTAATCTCAATTTTTTTTTAACAAATAATATTTTCTACACTAAAGAGTTAAGAGAGTAGGCAGTCTTATATTGGACTAGCAATAATGTGGTTCAAATTCGCTTTTGACGAAAATCGAACATAAAATATTTCACTTATAAGTGAAGAGAAATACTACTAGACCGTATTATTAAGTGGCAATAATGTCGATTATTTGATAAAGTTTGACAGAAATTATTTGGAATCCGTCACGGCGTCACTGCTTAGGTCAGTTATGCCCTACCTTCGATTGATAATTGTACACTTGGTTCTTCTGCTCTTGCTTCATTTTTATTTTTGAAATTACAAAATCCTTAGGTATTTATTTATTTATTTTTATTAAAAAAAAAACAAAAGCCATAGGTGATTATTTGTATCAATACTTTTCCTTTTTCTGATACAAGTTTATTTTCTTGTTTGGTCGCTTTCGTGGTGTGAAAAGGATTTTGGTTGAAGTATTTTGTCGCCCTACAACTTACGACAGAGACTAAACAACTTGTTTTCTACGCCTGACAGTAACAAATTGAGATGGCCAAGTTGTTGTTCTGTTCCATACATTAACGTACATGTCAATTATTTGAGGACTCAGAACAAAAACGTGTAGAAAGTGACAGGCTTTGCCAGCTTCGTACTTATGAAATGATATTTTAAATTTCTCGAGTTTTAAGTATTTTGTATTTATTTTATGTGTGACCTCCTTGTGGGTTATATAATTCATCGACACGTGTTAGTTTATGATAATAGAATTAACGAGAATTGAATTTGTGAACACGTGTTAATTTATAGAGGCTTTTAGATCCAGGTCCAAAAACATAGAGTGCTTTTAGAAGTGAGTCTAATTATCTAATTATATGTTTTTATTTATTTTATACTCATTTTATATTTTCTAAAAATATTAAAAATCAATTAAAATCTTTTAATATTATGCATTTTCCAACTCCAAAAAAACTAATTAATATCTTATAACAAAAAAAATATACTAACATAAATCTATCTGCAAAACATTCTACCCTAACTCAAGTAACAAATATATGAATGTATATTATACCTATACGTGAGAGATGAAACCTAGCTAAAAGGTAGAAAAAACATAGCATACCTATAAGCAAGACAGGTTAATCTGTGACAGGTTGATTATAAAAAATAATCGGTTATATTGGTAGATAAATACAATTAACCTGTTATATAGGTTGATTATAAAAATTAAAAATAAAATCTATAAATGGGGTTTAAAGCAGGAGGAAGAACAAGAAATAACAAAAAAAAAAGAAATAAAAAGAAATAATCAAAGATATAATTAGACAGAAATTTGATTTTTATAATAAATCTTATCATTGAAGAGATAATTACTGATAATTAAATAATTAAATTTCAAAAATTGGACTAATTTTAATAAACTGGACTATTCCTAGTATTAGCTCAAAAAATTGGACTTATATCAAGTTTCCCCTAATTTATATATATAAAGGGAGAAGCCCAAATAGGTGAAGCTTTCAATATTCCAATTATGTCCTCATTTCAAAAAAAAACAACACAAAACCATTCCTATATAGAAGGACACAAATAAAATAGGGTTAAAATTGTAATACAAAAACATGAAAGGCGCCCAAACTTTTAGATTGATTCTAACCCGTTGATTACTCATCTGTATACCCAGTGAACTCTCTGCAAGCAGTTATAGTGGTTGCAAAGCTGCACGATTGAAACCGTACTGTTCTGGAGAAACCAACTCAACCTTCTATACCCTCTCATATGGTCTTTTTTGGTGGTTCTTCTTCATCCATCTTACAGTTTTGGTGTTTCTTCATATGTGTTTCTTCTTTCATTTGGTGCTTCTTCAACATTGAAATTTTTTAATCCTATTCATTTTGTTCAATTGTTGTTGAATTTCGATTTGGGTTTTGCAGTTCGGATTTGATTTGGGGATTTTGAAAATGGTGAATGCTGAGCCAGTTACACCACAACGAGTACGTGAATTTTCATGCCAAGATAGTTCATTTCTTTTGTGTAATTTTGATCTTCTGCTGATTTCGATCGAATTCCAAGAATTTTTTATTTGCTTAGTTTAATTTGTAGTTGTTCATTGAAAAGAGACGTGTTGAAGTAACTCCTCCATTTTAAGAGAAAAAGAAACCCATGGCGGAAGATGTTCAATAAGTTCAAAGCAATAGAGGAGACTAAGCAAGTCCTCAACAATGGTGTTCCAGATCGGCACCGACACCCATCTCTACGAGGATCCCCACGACGTCAGCGTCGCTCCTCTGCTTTCGACTCTGACAAGTGTAAGGCTCTCAAGTGATTGCTAGCTCTCATCGCCCAGGGCTTCCAAGTCTCCAATTTCTTCCCTGAGGTCCCTCTCCAACTTCATCACTCTCGAATTCGAATCCGAAAATTGATAAAAATTTGAAAAATTGAAGCAATCAATTTTGTAATTTGAATTCCGTTTCGACTGAATTTTGTATTGTTTCCTTTTTGTTTCGTTGGCTTTTGATTTCTATCTCCTTTTTATCGTGCGTTTTAATTTCATATTCTAGGATTGTTTTTATTCATTCATTTCCCCAATTTCTTCCAATATTTTCCTGCTTTTTCCCATACGAAGTGCATTGCAGGAATGAGAGATAGAGGTACTGCGTTGTCCGACGGAGGAGGGATAGGCCGAGCAGCATATGACCATTTTTAATGGAACCAAAGTCACATAGGGATAAGTATCCTTAAAACTATTGGTGATGCTTGCAGAACGAAGATGCTTTAGACATAGTAAAGAGTAAATTTATCAAGTAAGAAGCAATTTTGAAATTTTGCTAATCTCATATTTTCATATTCCAAACTGACTCTCAAGCAAGATATCAACTAATTTCAAGAGAAATTGTAATTGAAACTCCAAAAATCCAGTAGCGCTTCTCATGAGAGTAATTTTCTTTCTAATATGGAAAATTCGGAGTGTACAATTACACTTTTTGAGTGCCAATAATAGTTGGTTCCATTTTCGTAAATTTATTATTGTTCTTATTTTATATTTTTCATTTTTCACATGGGTTGTGGTGTGATTTGATCTTGATTTATATTTTTCTTTTAGCTAGGTGAAACAGACTCTAAGCTTATTCAGTATGTCACTAATTAAGTTAGAATAAACTGCCTTCATTTCTTTTTCTGTCCATGCTTTAATTTTACTTGGATAATTTTATTTTGTGTAAAGGTTTCTTTTGGGTTTTTTCCATTAAAAACGTTGAAGCGAGAGTCAACAATGAAGTTATGGATGCCGAGAAGAAGCCTGGAGTTATGGATGCCAAGTAGAAGCCTGGTATTTTTTCTGATTTTTGCTTCTTTTTTTTATATTCAAATGTTCATATACATTGTTGGAAATGTATTTTGCAATTACCATGCTATTATACTCTCTTTTTAGTAACTGTGTTTTGGTATTTATTTTTCCAAACCTAATAATTTTGGTTGTTGTTTTCTTCGTTTTTTGCTTCTCTTCTTTTGATTTACCATTTATATAGTGTGCGTTTTCTTATGGCACTTTTGAATCTTTTTTTTTTCTTCTAAATTTGATTGCTTTTTGGGCCGTCTTTTAATCTGATTTATTATCATCGTGATCAACCAAGGCATCACATTTTCATACACCATAGACATTGAATTAGTGGTTGAATTATGAATTGATGTTATAATATGTGAATCATAGCAAAGATTTTTCAAACCATATATTGTTTAATGAATTGCGAAATGGTAATGCCATAAAAATATATGCTATGAGTATCTTGACACGCTATGACAGTTTTTATTTTTGGCACGTCTGTGTTTTTTATTCGTATTCATGATTAGTTATCATTTACACTTGCTTTTGCTTGATTTCTCATAAATTGGATGAATGTATTTATAGTATTTTTATTTTTATAGCCAAGCAAAGGATTTGGTTGAGCAACAGGTACATCAGCCATTTAATATAAGTGTGCACAACCAAGGCCTTCAAATTCTCTGTTTTGGTTTTTGACAGATTATATTAGATTTTATTGATGTTCGTTTGACGAAGTTCTTGATTCAAGAGCATATATCTTTTCAATGTCTACTATTTAGTTTCTGTTGAGTTTAAGTTTGAGTTTTAGTGGTGTTTTCGTATTCAAAATCTCTTTCAATTTGCTTTTGTTTGTATATATTTTTTCAATACCTTACTTTTCAGTTTGCTTTTGTTTGTATATATCTCTTCAAAGCAATTCTTCGAGTTGTTATCCTACTAGCTGTACGAAAAGGAAAGTTAAAGAGAAAATATGGAGAGGAGAGCCTCCTAAATTATTAGTGCAATATATACTATTACAGAGCAAGCCGACATATTTGGGTTTTCTCTTTTCCAAGAGTAAGGTTGCATAATGAAAGGGACTGCATTTGGATATTGCTAATATTTATGATGTCCGTGTTGTGTTGTAAACAGAAAAATAATTTTAATTTTTCTCTACCAAATACTATGATGAAGTCTGTAAATACCAATATATTTTTTCATGCAATTGTCATCTCCATTCTTGTTGTTTTGTGTGGTTTGGTAAAAATTACCCAAGAGAGTTGACCCAATTTTATTTGATCTGGGATTGATTAAAAGAAGAAGATAACGTGTTTTTTTCTCAATATAATGCACATTTTTCATTCAATTTGAAGAACTACTATTTAACAACCCATGTTTAGTTTGTTTGTTGATAGTTTAAAACAATAGCAACACTACTAATGTATAAACCAAATGGATAAGAATAGTAAACAACCATCTTTAGGGGCGCATAGCACCCGTGATAAAAAAAGTCTCTCGCATGCGTGTGAACGCGTGCGGAGAGGCTAGTTACGGAGAGACCACTCGTAAAATAAGGGCAGAAGATTTCAATTCAAATTACTCTGGTCCATTGAGAATTTCAACATACATGCAAAGATGCGGACGTTATATGTTAATCAACGGCCTTAATTCACGTTTGTAGTGGCTTAGGTTTGTTGGTTTCATCGAAATACCCAAAAGCAAGCGATTACATTTGACCCAATTGTTTGATTAAAACAAATATTTTGGCCCAATTAAGCCCTCGGTCCTCTAGTCTTTTACCTACGGAATTTGAGCTCCTAAAACTTGAAAGCCCAATAAATCTAACTGCCTAAAATAGGCCCAAGAACACCTGTAAGATTGCAGAATCGTATGTGTTCAAAGTATATTATTATGGGGTGTAATATCCACACACCCCTTTTACTTTTCTCACACCTTTTTGGTTTTCGACCGTTGGATCGGATGAGTTGAAGAAGATCAACGGACATAAATTAACAAGGGGTGTGTGAGAAATAAAAAAAGCTATGTAGATAGCACACCCCATTATATATTGTGTTTGCCCAATTGGTGTTTACATTCCTTGTATGTTCAAATGTATAGGAGCCCATATTATAGCATCCTATCTTTGGTATACAAAACCCTAAGTTGTATGCATTCAAACAAGCATTATTTTTCACAAGTGAACGGTTGAGATTTAACCAAATGAGATTTTGATAATTTCAACCTTTGCTTTTTGTCTTTTGATGCGCAGGAGAGCATCACTCTCCAAAAGTCATGTATATAAATGCTGCAAATACAGTTAAATTAACTTGGCATTTGAAAGGGCCGTGATTCTCACACTCTCAGTTTCTTCTGTAATCGTCTCCTTAATTCTTTTCAATAATTTGTATTTATTTATTCAACCTTGAAGTTAAAGTAAATAGTAGAATCCAGAGGAGCCTTCGAAAATAACCTGGTTTAAAAGTCTATGCTCGTCTATAGAACTTTCGCTCCAATTCGACCCGATTATTTTGAAAAGAAAATTAGAAACCTTTATCCATCCAAAAGTTACTTTTTTTATTATTAAAGAGAGAGAGTTCAAAACTATTACAATAATTTAGGAGAATAGGAATTCCGAACTTGAGACGCATGGATAGAAACTGACATTCTATTCGAAATTTACCCTGATCTTAGCCAAATTTTCTAAATATACCCAAGAATTTGTACCATTAGAAAATTGGTAAATTACTAATTTAGTCTATAAATTATCACTTGAGTGAAAATTAGATCATTAAACTATTTTTTTTTCAGAAAAATCAGTCATTGAATTATAAAATCTGCCAATTACATCCCTAATATTATATTCGAAGCTACTATTTTCAATTTTCGTCAATTTAAGTCACGTAACTTGCATGTGATACACATTGGAGGGTTGATTGGTAATTTTTCATAAAGAAATAGTGTATGGAGTTAGCTTTGAAGGGTAAATTAGATGTTAGATTTACAACCTATATGAAATGTCAAGGGCTTATAGGCTAGAAAATGACGATATTACACTCTAAAGTGTGTCAAGTGACTTAAGTTGACGAAAAATTAGATAAAATAGCTTTGAATATAATAGTAGGGATGAAATTAGCAATTTTTAATGTATTTAGGGACTTATTTTACAGAAAAAATAATTCAGAGACTAAGGTCATCTCCAACTGAACCGGTCAAAGGGCTATAGGCCAAAATATAGTCCGTTTTGACACAAAACCCATCTCCAATTGAGGGCTGGACCAAAAAAATTTGGGACCCATCAGACCAAAATATAGCCAAATGGCCAAAGGGCTGGGTAAACATAACCAGCCAGCCAGCCCGAAGAGTTGGGCCTAGCTATGCTGCTAGCAGACGTGATGTAGTTTTTTATTTATTTTTAAGACGAAATTTAAAAAATAAAATAAAAAATTCTAATATTTTTTCCTATAAATACCTAAGTCATTTCTACACCATTTCTCACATCATTTTCACCATTCCATACTATCTTATGTCATTTTATTGTCTAAAGTTGTTAACATGCAAGTAAAATTAAAATATTTAATAACATGAAACTTAAACAATATGAAACTTAAAACAAAATTTAGCGACAAGTGACCCTCAAAATATGTTTGAAAATCTTATTTTAATATAGTAGTTTAATCCAATTAACCAATAAAATTTAAGAACAAACTTAAAATAATAAATTATTGAGGGGCTTATTTTTAGTCATTTTCGGTTGGAGATAGTATATGAATATGGTCTAACACTGTTCATTAAAAAAATAATTTCTTGCAGAGCTATAATCTAGACGGAGGCTAAACATAGTCCCCTCGGTTAGAGATTTTCGGTTGGAGATAGTATATAAATATGGTCTAACACTGTTCATTAAAAAAATAATTTCTTGCAGAGCTATAATTTAGACGGAGGCTAAACATAGTCCCTTCGGTTAGAGATGACCTAAATCAGCACTTCACTCTTATAAAATATATCATTTTTTTTCCAAAGCTGAAATCATTGAGAGAGCAGCCAACAATATATAGCTGGAAACTTATTCATATATAGAACAATTGTACAATCTTTTTGCGGCTTGTTTTATTAGCTTCCACCCTAACAAAATTAGAAATTAAATATGCTCTGATTTATTATTTATCCTCTAAATAATTTGAAAGCCTGCAATAAACAAGTAACAAATGTTTGTCCAAAAAAAAAAAAAACAAGTAACAAATGAGTAAGGACCACTTGTCAAACTTATGAATCTCTCAACGTTTCCTTAGCATCAGGGCTTGAACAAAAATCAAGTCAGAAGTCCAACAAAAGCAAAGTTTGGATAAACATTCAGTCACACTCATCACACATATGATATTAATAATTTAATACTAATATAAAAAGAGAAGACGAGTCTCAACATAATAAAAAAGTTGTTTATTTGTGATCGAAAGATTAAGGGTTCAAATTGTATAAACAACTTCTTTACAAAGTAAAAATAAAACAGTATATAATAAATGTTTTTCCTAAACAATCTCCTGTTAAAGAGCCTTGTTGACTTGTAATCCGCGTTAACAAACAGAAAAAACAGAAAAGAAGATGACGACATGGAGAGGGAGAGGGGTTTTTGACAAACGTCCATGGTGGAAGGCTGAGTCAGAGATTCCAATAATGCTGTTCCTGTCTGTCCCCCACCCAAAGTCGGTCTAAATTACAAGAGAAGAAGAACGCGCTTAAGCTTTAAGCGTGACAGCTTGGAATATATTTATATGTTGCAATTCGGTCACAGTTGGTCCAACCTCTTCGTGCACTTCGTTCCCAATCCACTCAGCTCTTAGTCATTCTTCCTGTTTCTTACGACGTAAACACAACCTGAAACTGGTGTTGCGACTGTTGGCGTGAGTTGATTTTTTTGTATTTATTAACTCGACTCATATTAATTTATCCGAATGTCATGTGCTTTATGAGCAGGAAAAAACCGTGTAACAAATAAAAGGAAACATTTTGTTGCTGAATAACCGGTTAGATTTAAGATATTTCAAAAGAAAAGAAATTGAGTTTAACTTCTAAATTTTATCCGAATTGAAAACAGAAGATGAATTTCAATTAGTTATGAATGAAAATTATGCAATTCATCACAACATGAGCAATGGCCTCAATCGATCTTCCTTGTTCTTTAAGAAACATGTTTGTTTTGTAAGTTTTCCTTTAGATATACATTGGAATATTCATGTCAAAATAAGTGAAAACAAAGCGTGGTGTCATGACAAAATTTAATATAAAGTTTAGAAATCAATTAAAATAACTAAAAGCCTATGTAGCTACGAATAACTATCCACTCTCAATAAGAAAATTAGTCATTCCATAATGTAGAATCATCTTTTTAATAAAATGAGTTTGATTTTGGACAAATGAATATAAATATGTATTATCATCCATACAACACCATTATGACACCAATTATCATCACAATTAAATAATTTATTTGTTAGGGATCTTTAATTAGAGCAAGTCCATCCCTAAAAAATGCGTTGGCACTGAGCCTATTTAATCCACTCAGTGAATAGTGATAGACTCCATGAACAGTAAATTGGTCAAATGCTTCTCCATCCCTAAAAAATGCGTTGGCATCTAGCCCATTTAAAATATTATTAATTTTTTTATAAAATACAAAAAATAGTTTTAATTTCAGATAGGATTTTTAACCAATATTTTAACGCCACGTGTCATTATTCGAAAGTACTATTTTGGTTGAAAGTGTTGAAAATATTGAAATGTGGTGAAAGGTGGAAGATGATGGTTTGGTATTTATAGAAAATAATAATTTTTTTTTTAATTTTTAAACAATTTTTATTAAGATAATTAATCTAGACCGTTGGATTTGAAAAAGAATTCAAATCCAACAGCCCAGATCGCGCCATGTGGCTAGGTGTTGGATTTAAATTTCAAATTTTTTTTACCGTTGGAAATCCAACGGTCCATAATGAGCCACGTGGCATCCTGACACTCGCCCGCTTTTTCTTGTCGGAACGTGCGGCCACTCGCGCGTATTTCGCACGCGCCTAGCGCAAAAAAAAAGAAGAAAAAGGCTTGTGACGTCACGTTGGCGTTAGCATGACATCACATAGACCGGACCATTTTGGGAGCTGTGAGCCGGACTACCCCTTTGAGGTGGACTTGCTCTTAAGAGTATGAATCTCCCACACTCGAGTTGTCAAGCAAAGCAAATCCCAAAAGCAAAAAAGGGGGCAGAAAGTTACGAGCAGTGCCGCACGCCACTTACTTTGGCATCCTTTTTTTTTTTTTTTTTTTTTTTTCTTTTTTTCTTTTTCAACATTGGTCTTATTGAAAATGAAAAATAAGATGCTCATTAGGTTCCGCGTATGGAATTAAAGAAGTTGAAATTCCAATATAAAATTTATTGACAAGATGAAAGTAGTTCAATTCATTGTAAGCACTTGCAACGTTATTTTTCAATATGAGATTCACACTCTCAATATTCTCTTTCCCGTGTGGTGCTATTTATGTCTAATACTTAAACAACGCACACTACGTGACGTGAGATCACTTGGGCCATTGGACTCAATACGTAGGCAAACCTGCTTTGATATCATAAATAAGGTCGAGTTTCCACTAAAACTCAAGCTCGAAAGCCCCCAACCAAGAATGGAAACGACCTTTTGACTCACTCCCCATTCTCTCTTAAATAAAGCTCGCCCTTAAGCCCTAAGCAGGTCGCCCCGCTCTTTCTCTGTTGTTTTGTTCCCGCCACAAGAAAGACGCACACTGTTGTCATGTTCCCGCCACAAGAAAGACACACACTGTTGTCATGTTCCCGCCATGAGAAAGACACACTGAAGAGGTATGCCCAACTTTATAAGCACATACAAGGTACTTTTATTTTTCCAATGTGAAAGTTACACTGTCAACATGTGATAATCGCACATAAGACATTTTCCAACCAAATCAATCCACGAACTGCTAGATCAACTAATCATGTGCACATCAAGTCTTGAATCTTTCTCCTCTTTCAATGTAGGTGGTACAAAAAATGATACATTACCTTTACTTTTTCAATGTGATATTCTCCCCTGGAAAGGGCGGATCCCTTCCACCAAATTCATCAATCCAGACCTTTGAAATTTGATCAAACGACTAAAGTTATTATAACTTTTAAAGAGGTCCCTGTTTTTAGCGTTGTATCAAATTTCAAAGGTTTATATTAGTGAATTTGGTGGATTTGGTGGAAGAGATTCAAAGATGATCTCTTTCCTTCACCCCTAACCAAAACCAAAAACTAAAACAAAAGTAGGAGATTGTAGGTACGTGCACAAGTGCGAACTAGAATAAGAAAACCATGAAACCCAAACACACGTGAAGGACAACCCCACTTTGGACTTGGGGGTGTTTTAGTTCAGCAAACCGTAAACGAGGTGTTAGTGCAGGTGGAATAAAAGGAGAGTCGGTCCACCCTTTTTGCATTTAACCTCAATTTCATCCTAATTTGAATTCGAATTTGAATTTCATTCACCAGAAAACCCACCTCCTCAATTCTAATAGGATAGTCATAAAGAAGTGGCCCTTGCTTTGAAGCTTTGACTTTGACCAAATTCCACACACCCACGAAACAAAGCAGAAGGAAAGTCACGCTTTCCTCCCTCCTTCCTTTCAGACCCTCGCCCAACAGCAATATAAATCCCCAAAGCCTTCCGTTTCCTCACAACTCCAAGCGCTTCTAACTCGAGGTTCCTCGTCCATCTTTTTCTCACTCTAACAACAAAAGCACAAGTTTTCATCCTCCTCCTACTATCTGTCACTCTCTGTCTCCGGAGATCCGTTGAGTACTTGAAACTTAAAAGGTAAGGAGAAGCTTTCTGGGCTTGATTGTAGCTATGTAGAACCTTAAAGTTTGAATCTTTCTGTATTTGGATTGAGTTTTTTTTTTGATATAATTCTGTGTGATTTCAATTGGGTTTTGTGAAATATTTATGGGTTTTGAGTTGATTGGGTTGAAGTTTGAATTTTTGGATCTGGGGTTGTCTGTTTTCACTGATTTCTGGGTTCTTTTGGGTTATATTTTGATAATTAAGGAGAAAAGTTTATGGATTTGTGAAGTTTTATGATTATTTTTGGAACTCAATAGGAAAAACCAACCATATAGTTTTCAAGATTTGGTTTTTGGGTTTTTATCTGATGAGGTGGGTTAATTCTCTGTTCAATTTGTGTAAAATCTTAGATTCAACAATTATGCAGCTGTGGAAGTGCTTTTTTAATTTTATTTGCTGATATGAGCAACTTTACATAGAAGTAGCTTCTGTAAATCTGCTACCAGTTATTGAAATTGAGTGGTATATTGAACTTTTGTTGTTACGATGATGCAGGACTTTGGATATGTGCAAGGGTTCCAAAAATAAACTCAGCCCCTCATATTTCATCATGGAAAGCGAATTCCAGAAGCAGAAATCGCTTTTGGTCGAATTGTCCGCCTCGGACAATCTCGAAGCTATCAGGACTGAAGTAGAAGAGAAGGGTTTCCATATTGATGAGGCCGGCTTTTGGTATGGAAGAGGAATCGGGTCAAAGAAGATGGGGTTCGAAGAGAGGACGCCGCTTATGATCGCTGCCATGTTCGGTAGCACTAGGGTTCTGAAGTATATAATTCAGTCTGGCATGGCTGATGTCAATAGGTCTTGCGGCTCAGATAGGGTCACTGCCCTCCACTGCGCCGCTGCTGGCGGTTCCACTGCTTCACTTGAGGTTGTCAAGCTTTTGCTTGATGCATCCGCTGATGCTAATTGCGTCAATGCCAACAGAAACAAGCCCGTTGACTTGATTGCCCCAGCTTTGAAGTCGCCGTGCAGCTCAAGAAGGAAGGCCATGGAGATGCTGTTGAGAGGTGATAAGTCGATTATGGAAAGCGATCAGATTGCTACTGAAGAGGGAGACCAACAGAAGGTTTCGAGCCCCCAGATGTCGAAAGAGGGAAGTGAGAAGAAAGAATATCCGATTGATATATCGTTGCCTGATATCAACAATGGGATATATGGTACAGATGAGTTCAGAATGTTCACTTTCAAGGTGAAGCCGTGCTCGAGGGCCTACTCTCATGACTGGACAGAGTGCCCTTTTGTTCACCCAGGCGAAAACGCCAGGAGGAGAGACCCAAAAAAGTACCCATACAGCTGTGTTCCCTGCCCTGAGTTCCGCAAAGGATCGTGCCAGAAGGGAGATGTCTGTGAGTATGCTCATGGTGTCTTTGAGTCCTGGCTTCATCCTGCTCAATATCGAACCCGCCTTTGCAAAGATGAAACCGGTTGCACGAGGAAAGTGTGCTTCTTTGCTCACCGACCCGAAGAACTACGCCCGGTGTATGCTTCTACGGGTTCAGCCATGCCTTCACCAAGGTCAATGTCAGTTAGTGCAGCAGATATGGCATTGAGCCCGTTAGCTCTGGGTTCATCAGCTATGTCTATGCCAGCTACATCAACACCGCCCATGTCTCCACTGGCGGCCGCTTCGTCTCCTAAGAGCGGAGGTTTGTGGCAGAACAAAGTTAACCTCACCCCGCCTGCCTTGCAGCTTCCCGGTAGCAGGCTGAAGAGTGCGTGTAGTGCCCGAGATTTGGAGTTGGAGATGGAATTGCTAGGACTAGATACTCATTCAAGCCAACAGCAACAGCAACAGCAGCAACAGCACTTGTGGGATGAGATATCTCGTCTCTCCTCCTCGCCGTCCTACAGCAGGCATGGAGAATTGAAGCCAACCAACCTTGATGATGCTTTCGGATCCTTCGATCCTTCTTTGTCGTCTCAATTGCAGGGACTCTCTCTGAAGCCTTCAACCCCAAACCATCGCCAAAACATGAACCAGCTTCGTTCGAGCTACCCAACCAACTTGTCATCTTCTCCGGTGAGGAAGCCCTCATCATTTGGGCTTGACTCACCCAGTGCTCTTGCAGCAGCCGTTATGAATTCCAGGTCTGCTGCATTTGCACAGCAGCGGAGCCAGAGTTTCATTGACCGCGGAGCAATGAACCATCTTCCCGGGCTTAATGCCCCAGTTAATTCTTCCACCATGAGGCAGTCTTCAGATTGGGGCTCACCTGGTGGGAAATTGGATTGGGGAATGCAAGGAGACGAGCTGAACAAGCTGAAGAAGTCTGCTTCTTTTGGGTTCCGAAGCAACAATGCCGGACCACCTGGCTTTAAGACACGGGCGATTGAGGAGCCGGATGTCTCTTGGGTCAATACCCTAGTTAGGGATGTTTCTTCCGAGAGGTCTGAGCTGTTTGGTGCAGACAAGAAGCAAGGGTATCATCACCTCAACAATGGGGGTCACGAAGTGCTTCCGTCGTGGGCGGAGCAGATGTACATAGAACAGGAGCAGAGGGCGTAAGCAACGGTCCTGTGCTCCGATCATCCGCTGAAGAAATCGACACGTCGAAGTATTTTATTAGTCTTTCGATAAATTTATAGTTACTTGTAATCCAAGAGAACGGGGAAGGTCACAGCAAACCAATTCAATTCAATCAAGGCCCTCAAATTCTGGGCAGGAGAAAGGAGACCAAGTTTGGCTCTAGAATTTGGAGAAATTAGATAGGAGGCGAATATGCTCTGCTATATTTTTTCATTATATTATTGTATTTATTTATTTATTTTTCTTCTCCATCTGGGAGATGCTAATTTGTAGTTCACCAGAGAGATGATAAATGCATCAGAGGCACAAACGTGTTTTTATTCAGGCTTGCAACTCATTTGGAAAATAAACCGTTTCTGTGTTGGAATCTATGAATTTTGGATTTTTTTTATTTATTATTTCAAAAATTATTATTATTAAGGAAATAGAAAAGGATTCGAAACTATTATTTTGATTTATCTTCAAATCTTGCAACTCATGGGGAAGTACTCGATCATTGCAGCTATTCCTTCTCATATTCGCCGTCATGCAAACGAGGTTGCTCGCTGTTTAGCCCGTTGGCTGTCCAATTCAACGAAATTTGTACTTGGTTTGAGGAAACTCCTGACATCTTAAGGCATCATAGGCTACTGAATGTCTAGATGGTTCATTGCGAATATCAGAAGCAAACCCTAGCTCATTTCATTAGGCCAATCTAACTCAGTTCCAATTTCATTTGAGAAACTCGTTAAATACATGACACTTCAAGCTTATCTTGTGCCTCCTGGGTGTATACACTTGTGCGTTTCCATATCTCATCACATGATGTTTGGTAATAGGGCAAAATCTCTGCTACTACTGGCCAAGTAATTCACAAATCATTAAAAACATTGCACTTCAAACATAAGTGGTTATTAGCCTATTAATGAGAAAAACTTGTACGCCACTCCCTACATTATTTCAGGTCCACCAAAATGAGCCGATGTGAGGCACGAATGTGTAGGGTCTCTCTTATTTGTGTCTTAGGCAGACATACAATTTGGCACGAAGGGGCGCACCTCAGAATATCTCATGTTACCAGAGAGAGATTTCACCACATTCTTTGTGACGCCACATTGGCATCCCGAGACAATAAGACAATTTCATGCAAGTAAATAAAAACACACGACACCGATGACGTCCGAAAATGTAGGTAAGTCAAATCTTCAAATTAAATACTGGCCAAGTAATGCACAAACGTTGATTTTTATTTGGTTTGGCACAAAATTGGTTGGTTATCACAAACATTATCCTAAAAGGGATTATCTTCGGATTCCTTCCTCCTAATCCACCAAGTTCGGAGATCTGAACCATTGAAATTTGATCCAACAGTTACAAACAGGGATCCACTTTAAAAGTTATAATAACTTTAGCCGTTGGATCCACTTTAAGGCTAATGAAAACAATCTAGTGTTTAGCTTAGGCATTATATCTATCTACATTGGAAGTTGGGTGGTCACCTCTTCAATCCATCCATCCTTGCTGGAACGTTTCAGTGCCAGGATGGAAAGCAAAAGGCAGCGTTCTGCCTTTGTTTTTTGTTTATACAAAATTGTTAGGCCAATGGCGTGTGGGGCCCACAACATTTGACGTTTGTCCTTGCTTGGTCCATCCAGCCGCCCATGAGTTAATTTTCTCAATCCAACAAATATAGTGTCCAAAGTTCCCCATAAACGAGAGAGATTTTTCAATGTGATCAGTAAACGAGATGATATATCACATGATACTATACAAATGGTGGGATATGTGTGCTAAAAAGTTAATAACTTAAAAAATAAAATTTCTCATCACTCCTATTAAAACACGTGGTGTACCACTTGTGTTTCCGTCACAACTAAAAATTTCTTTATAAACGAAGCTTCCTCTTACTTTTCCTTTTCCAATACACAGGTGATTAGTGACGAGGATGACACACCCACTTCTTTCTTGTCTTATTATATTATTTGAAAAATAATTTCCGCACTTCTGTTTTCTTCTTGCAAAAAGGGTTACGGAGAAAGAATGATGAAATCAAGGTTTTTTCTGTTTGTTATGATTCAACTTTAATCATTTTTTGCTTGACCTTTATAGTTCAAGCGATAAAAAAGTTCCGCCCGTGCTTAGAGTCACTGTGCGTGTGATACATACACAAACACTCGCTCAATGATCGTAAGCCGAGTTTAGTGCAGGTCTACTAGCCTCCATATATTTGAAAGTTTATATCTTTTTTCTTTTTACAACACGATATTCTAAAGTACTTTACTTTACCTCCATGAAGACAACTTTTTAATTCCATTTTGCCAAAATTCTTAAAATAATGGCCCAACCTTCCTAAAAAAATTGGAAATATTAGGCCGGAAAAAAAAAAGAAAAAAAAATATTTATGGGTTTTGGTAAAAAATTTCTATAGCCCTTTTTGTTGGGTCAAGAATACTAACTTTGGGCCAAAATCTTAGCCACGCGGCCCACACCTAATGTATTTCTTAATTTGGGTTTTACTAACCCAAACTCATTTAAACGATTTAAAGCGTTTTTGTATTGTCACTTAGATTTGATTCTTGCCAAAGACGAATTTAAACCACATTATTGCTAGCCCACTGTGAGGCTAAGTCCACCCCATCCCCTTCATGTAGATATCAAGAGCCGTGTGATGCATCCGACTTTGAATTTGTTCAGGAATAGGTTCCCGTGCCTTGTTTAGCTTGCACATTGTGAGGCTAAGCACAATCATTTAAATGTATGTAGTATCGAATATATGAGATTGTTATGATTCACTTCACTCTGAAATCGCTGCAGCGGTTAAGGATTCGATTGGACGCAGTTTAAGCTACCGAACATTAGGAGCAACACACGGGTGGCTCTTGGCAGGAGGAATAAAGCCTGAGAACGCTGGTGAGGCTCTTTCCGTCCTCAAACCTCAAGGAATTGATGTCATCAGAGGCATTTGCGGCCCAGACGGCATTCAGAAGGATCAAATGCGAATATCTTCCTTCATGAGTGCAGTTCGTTCAGTAAACTGATCGAGCCTGAGCAGAAATCATTGGAAAATTTCAAGACTCGACCCTTTTCATTCAAATCATTATACTTCACTGTATATATTCCCACGCGTTACAATTCAACAGCCTGCAGTGTATCTATGCATTGCACCTTGTTCTCTTAATACAGAGTATATTAAGAAAAAGAATGGCTGCCAAAGGCAGATTAGTAATGCAGAGCCGGGAAACTGTCCGGGGGTTAAAGCAAGTGGTCACAAAGAATTTAATCCTTTGGTAAGCTGTAACGCTTCCATCGTTGTACCTTAAGACTTCACGGCTTCATTCTGGTACCGCTGATACCGCGAGTTCCTTATCGGTTTGATAATATACAACATCCCCGGTATCACTCACGTAATGATCTTGTTTAAAGCTTTTTACAAGGACTCCCAGTAAGTGAAGCGGGAGAGGCCCCGATTTCTTCGGTTCTTTGTAGTACTTCCCAAGCACAGGCTTAGCTGCCTCTGTCTGGAACGAACAAACGGAAAACAAGCCGAGAATTAAAACGGGGTACACAATTGAATTGATTTTTCGGCCAAAGAGATTAGTTTGAAGGGGTACTCACTGCTTCTATTAAGTTGTAATGTGGGATTTGAGGGAAGAGATGATGTATAACATGAGTCCCGATATCATGATGGATGTTGTTGATCCAACCGTAATCGCGATCGATGGTTGTCAATCCTCCCCTTAGGTAACTCCATTCCTGTTTGATAGATACAAAATATTTCAGAAGTGCGAAAGCATTTGCATTGTTTGGAGATTTAACAAAATCGAACACTTTACCTTCCCACGGTACCATGGAAGCTTGTCCTCGTGGCCGTGGTGATGCAAGTAAGTCACTAAGTCCAACCACAAGACAAACATCTGCATTCGAAAGCAAATTTCAAAGAAACAATTGTAAGATGAGAGAAGGAAGACTCGGTAGAGGCATTCGTTTATGCCAGCATTGCAGAAGCACGAGCATATAGAGACGGAACCTACCCAGTATGGAACACCGTAGAGCTTAAGCACTTGGACAGGACCCATTGTGAAAGACAGACCGACTAGCAGCGCAGCCATTGCTGTCCAACAGGCAGTGGAAGTAATGATATCTTTCCTTTCATTCGGGAGAAACAGTTCGCTGTTTGGATTGTAGTGAGAGCCATTCTTTCCCGGACTTCGATTCCACTGTGATTGAAATCAGCAGCATACACCAGAAGACATCAGAAAAAGACATCACAAGCTCATTGTTCGTGTAAGTAACGAAGAAGCGAGGAAGCGGAAGGCTCACCAGATAGAAAGGATAAGCAAGCATGGGGAATGGCAAGGTGAACCTAAATATCTGAGTTATCTTATCCAAACTCTTGTAAATTTTCTCAGGCAACTGCAAAACCAGATGAGACTAATCAAATGAGCGAAATAACTTACTTCTTCGATGTTAATGAAAAACAAAATCTATAGGATGAACAATTTGATACACCGAATTAAGAACAGAGTTAGACACAAACGGAAACTCACCGGATGCCAAGACTCGTCATTTTCGACGTGTCCATGGTTCTGATGATGAGTTCTGTGGCTAATTCTCCTGTGACAGTAAATGGCCAATTGTTACTATGCAAGTTTTTGTTACATGTCTGGACAGGATTATATTTTCTGAAAGAAAACTAACCATCCATGGTATGGGACAAGGATTGAAGAATGAAGAAGATGACCGACCACGCTATTCAGTTTCGGATTATTCGAGAAGCTTCCGTGGCCACTGCACAAACACAACAACAAACAATTCACATCAATCGGCTAAGAAAAACTGCAAAAAAAATCCACATTGCAAGCAGAACGAGCATTCAAATATATACATATATATTTTTCTAACAGCAACATAGACGACGATTCAAACTTGAGTGTAAAAGCCTCGGCCAACTAACCTAACCCAAAAAGCATACAATTC
This sequence comes from Heteromeles arbutifolia, assembly GCA_024362995.1. NCBI lineage: Eukaryota > Viridiplantae > Streptophyta > Magnoliopsida > Rosales > Rosaceae > Heteromeles > Heteromeles arbutifolia. Next base: position 6,549,091 of record JANCRC010000018.1, on the reverse strand, counting down.
AAGAGGCACTGAAATCCTGAATTAGAAATGCACATTTTTGTTCACCGCCCCTTAAGTGGTTGTAAGCATCATTAATTGCCAGTTAAATGAGTGTTAATTAATCTGAAGAATTTACAGCATAAATCTCGAAAGTTAAACTCAATAATTAACGTAGAAAAATACACTCAACTAGAAGAACGTGTAAAAATTAATACTTCAACAGAAAGAAAGCAAACTTTACGTACCAATCATGTCCAAGAACAAAGAGAGCCCAGAACATGGTGCCCTGAGCAACCCAGTAGAGAGGCCAAACAACCCAATTGTTAAAGTAAGCCGCAACAGCCGCCATCCCAAAAACCACCGCCACATCTCTGACCACATAGCTCATAGATCTCCAGGGGTCCTTAACCCAGCAATGCTTAGGAATGGCAGCCCTGATGTCACCCAAATTGAAGGGGGGAGGGGCACCAGGGTCGAATCCACCACCGTCTCTAACCCCATTTGTGCTCACTCTCCCATTATCTTCCCCGTCCACGGATGGGACCCGAAATAGGGCACTCACATTGAGTGACCATTTTGCCTCTGTGAACCCAAAAAGATTGGTGCTTTTTGAGGTGGGAAACGGCCGGAGGGAGGAAGGAACGGTGGGTTTTGACGGGAGGGCGTTTCTGGGATGTGGGTAGAATTTAGGGAGAGGTTTTAGGGTGCATTCTGAGAGGACCCAAGTCGCCATTGGAGAGACCCAGATGGGGAAAATGCAGAAAGATTTGAGCTTTCAGGTCGGATTGGATGGCGGAATTGAGTGTGGAAGTGGAACTAGTCGGTCATAAAAAGGAGGAGGAGGAGGAGGAGGAGGATAACATAAGGGCCTCCCTCCTCCACGTCCAAATACAACTTGTGCTTCTTGTCGCTCGCCCTCCTCTATCTCTCTAGGACTATGCAAGTTGCAACTGTTTCTCTCCCCTCCTCTGTTGGTGGATGGTAATAAAATGGATTCTGCGTTAAAAGCTTATTTTGTTTGGAGAGTCTGGTTTTGTTTATATATTGGATGTTGGTATGCGTACAAACAAATTAAAAATTCCAATTTTTTATTTTTATTTTTAATATAACGATATATTTTTCCACTAAGGAGAGAGGGAGTTTGGCTAAGCCACACAATGGTCAACTTAATTTGGTATCGAATTCGCCATTCACGAGATTTGAATATATGATCTCTCACTCACAAGTAAAGAAAAATACCATTAAACCGTAGTACTGAATGATTAAAAATTGCAAGTTAGAAAGGAAAAAAAAGGAAAAGAAAGATAGGAATTTTAGATGGGAGGCAAACGAGAGATGTTGATTGGACGGCGGGTCCAAACAAATGTGAAATAAGGCGGGGAGTGGACGCGGTCAAAATCTGGCTCCTATTGGTGGACAGAACTTTTGATGTACGAGAATCATGATCCGTTACATCAAGTTATAATAATATAATTAATTAAAAAATTTTAAAAATTTAATTAATCATATTAAATTATTTTTTCGGCACATTTAAAAATTTCTTATTTCTTGTGGTGTAGTCGTGTGATTTTCGTTTGCTCTTTGTCAAATTCGTTTTTGCCCTTATGAACCATTAAAAGTTAATTTTAACTTGTCGTTTTTCAATAATTGAAATCGCAACGTGACATATATGAATGATGTTTTTTCAATAATTGAAATCACAGCGTGACATATATGAATGATGTTTTTTTCTGTTGAAATATGGATCGCCAATTTTCACATGGCCGGTTCAACCAACCTGTACTAAACCGTCCGAGTATTATAATTGACCCGACCGTCCTAGTGTTATGATGATTGAAGGTGTTCAGTGAGAAAAACGTGGACGTACAAATCAAATGTCAGACCAAATGAATTTTAGACCCAAGGATAAAGTAAATGGATAAATCAAAGAATCAACCGCACGCGGTTCGTGCACATTTTTTTTCCATTTTGTTGACTCCTTGCTCGTTTTGGTCGGAAGAGTACGGTTGATGCAAGAAATTGGACCAACGAATTAAGCGGTAAAATTACAATCGCACACAATATAATACGGTTTAAGCGGTTTATCTGTAATTATTAATCATTAGAAAAAATATACGATTCAAACACAGTGATATACTCGATCTGATTATAATTTTACCGTCTAAAACGTTTGATTAAATTTCACACACCAAGAAGTTGACTGTCTACTGCTCCATTGCGTGTGCTCAGGGTAGAAGTTTTGAATAAATGTATTGCCGTGTATTTTGATTTAAGTTCTTTTCTTTCTAAGAGGTGGAATAGAATAACTCAGTTGAAGTGTAATGCATTGTATGTCTCACAAGAGTTCCTATTCTTCTATCCTTTACCGGGAGTCGATGACTAATCATAGCTATTACCTTGACACCAAAGAAGAGTTTGACTCAATGCTTTATTTTTGTCCTAGTTGATCCTGATTCGACTTGTTCAAGAACACAAAACCAAAACGAACCCGAACATTTTAGCATGTTAATTTAATACAAATTCCAGAACCCCGAAGAAAAAGATAGCAATGATTTACAGGGATAGACACAATATAAGAAAAGTATTAGCAATTTATGTACAAAAAATACAGATTGTGGCAATGCTGGATCAAATGCAATAGAATGTGAGAAAATAAAAAATTTGAATGTGCATGGTAGAACGCTCAATTGGGGTACCTTTCTTGAACCGGAAGAGCAAGATTCAGATACTTGATGAATACGTATAAGCACTGGTAACCGATTGATGTCAGCTTGTCATATTTGCCACCATTTTCGATTTTCCATTCTCTTGGCGAGCTCCCTTGCCATTGACGCGAAGTCCTCAGCTCCGCTTCGCAGTTCTTCTGAGTTTTGGCTGAGTTTCTGGTGTGTGCAAAGAAGACATGCTCATCAGCAGATGAATCATGAATTGTGTAGGGACGGAAACAAAATTACACAACGCAAGGATTCTCAATGCCGTGGAATGTAAATGCATCTTTTGTTAGAACAACGAAAGATAACTCAGACAAGTAAAATCTATGTCATAATTTGGGATTGCTAGCGTCCCATATCCGTGCGCAGCCATTGATGTTTGTGGACTTCACAGTAAATCCTACACTCATCAACGGCTGAAATAGATAGCGTCATGTGCCTGTGACTGACTAACGTTAGCATAATTTGGGATTTGAGGCCTCCATTAAAAGAAACTCGTACCTCAAGTTTTTCCTGGCGTTCTGCAAGCTTATCTCTCGCAAGTGCAGCTGCTGCACCTGCAGACACATCCTGAAACAATCGACCACGTTAGAACGTAATCCCCATTTGTTGTCTACGCTTTATATAGCCATGAAGTCTCTTGAAATACTCATTAAATATTCAAGAAGTACTCAATCTTTTTGTGGAAAGAGTAGTTAAGTACCCCAGTGTCCCTATATTTAGCCTTGATTTCTTCAGCTGTCCTCATTTTTGGTTTTGTATCACTTGTCGCGCCTTCAAACAATCTTTCCTTCTCTGTTCCCTTGTCTGCGAAGAAAACACCAGGGCATCAAGTCAAGACCACTAAAACAGTTTCGACCTAGAAAATACAACGGTTATACCTTTCTTTTCATTCTTGTTCTTCTCAATTGAAGAAGGGGGAGCAGGTCCATCAATTATGAGAGGTCCGTCAATTACAAGATCGTCTGCACCAAAACAGTTGGACTACGATTACAAAGAGGATGGAGGTAGAGGTAAAAAGGATTAAAACAAAAGATAGTTAACCTATATGAAGCTCCAGAATTTCTTGATCTTCCTTCCCATCTTGGGAAGGTTTTAAAAACGGCGGACTTGAAAATAAGCTCTCTAAATTCTCACAGTACTTCTCATGATTTGCTGGGTGCATGTCTTGCTCCGCTTTACCTGCTTTTAAGCCCTTGATGATACCGCCTAAAATACCAGGGACACCAACCTGTGGCTAACAAGATGTTCGGGCTCAGCAATAAATTACACCTTCACCACACAAAAAATGATAAACAGAGCTTCAAGCAACACACTGCAACCTGTTTCTGGCTAACAGATAAACTAGCAATGACATCCGTAGCAGCTGCAATCACTTTATCGTGAAGACAAGGCAACGATTCAGGAATCCTAAGCCAACCAAAATCCAATTGGAAGTATGATTTGTATTAAGTGCTTTGAATAAATTTGCAATGAAGTTATCATTTGAATCTTAAGGAATGCACACGTCCACAAACACGACTATATGAGAGCGGGAGGAGGCTACCTGAAGTCATTTTCATGGGACAGAAGAGATACACAAGCCAATTCACACCCATTTACCTAAAAAGATAAAAAAAGAAGTTTGAAGGTTAGAGAGTGCAACACAAAGCTATAAATTGGAGGTGCAGAATACAAGCGCCTGCCACTGGGAGACCGATGGTTTTCAAGTAAGTTTGGATTGTGAAGCAGATGCTTTCCAGTGGCATATAATATACTACAGAAAAATACCGCGTGCTTATACAAAATGAAGAAAGAAACTGACCAGAATAATTTGCCCACGATCAGAGGAGCAGATTGTCTTGTCCATGTTGGTCTTGAAGTTCCATCTCAGAATTGACATTAATGAAAATCCTCCCACCACTCCAAGATTTGGAAAAGACCTGTTGATCGATGGCCAATGTTTTATGATACAAATATTGTTCAAATAAAATGATAAAACACATTGGTTCCAAATGCATAAAACTTCCCCGCATATGTGCATTCGGTGATCATAGTAATATCAGGTTACACAGCAAAAAGAACTCGAGAAGCAAGTGCGAGTGCTTCACCTTATTTCGAAAACTCCTGTCTGATAGAATACAACCAGTCCACCATCTTTCCCGTCTTTCTTGAAAGCTGTAGTCCAGCAACATGGTTTTGCAAGGTCCACCTTCTGAGTGGAGTTACTGTCACCCTGGAATTAAGGCAATTTCACTTATTGGCAAAGATAGATACGGAGACGTTCAACACTAAAATGATAGCATAAAGGCACCTCAATCAAAGACTTCAATGAGTACATCTGTAATGCATTATCACAACAAAGTAAAACAGTTGTGTTCGTTGATCTCTGCACAAAATATGCAGTTTTGCTAGTGGTGTCCTGCTCAACTTCCAGCTGCGTGCTTGCAGGGTCGGCATCATTTTGTCCATGATCCTTTTTAGCTTCAGTTATCTGAGAAACGTCCAACGATTGCTTTGCACTTGGAACATCACATAAAAAATCGCCATCCTCTGCATAAAGACAGTTCTCAGAAAGCCAAATCTATGTTTTTGTTATTCTAGCATAACACCCCCACCCCCAAAAAAACCAAACAAACAAAACAAAATCAATGATTGGAATGAAATTACTCACCAAAAATGTACATTGAAACCGCAGTGAGCTCCTTTTTTGAATTCATAGTCCAAGAGCTAACCATATTGCCAGAGGCACCGTCTATAACAACAATATGCGCATTTCTAGTCATAACGATTATCAACCCATTTCCAGGATCATCCAAATTCTTGGACGTGGAGTCCTCTGGACAATGTGATGAGTTACTGGTATCTGAAAATGATTTTACAGCCAGACAGGTGACTGGGGAACTTGAGTTGGATACACTGTCTGTAAGAAACAAAACTGACATTGTACTAATATCAAGCATCGCAACCTGTATTATGACATCAAAAAAATGAATTCTTGAAATTTATTCATTTGAAATTAACATCCAATCTAAGAACGTAATTGTAGTACAATAAATTTGAGAAGACGATTCTCACCCGGCCACATTCAAAACCCACAGCAAGTCGGCCTCCAAAGTTTGCATATTGTAGGATGCATATAGGTGAATCAAGAATAGAAAACATGGCCGTGCACTGAAGCCCCTTTCCTTGCTGTAAATTTTTAACTGCAACCAGCACTGCTCTTATTAGAACATGAAACCACAACAACAACAACAACAAAGCCTTTTCCCACTAAGTGGGGTCGGCTGTATGAATCCTAGAACGCCAGCACTGTTCTTATTAGAAAATGAAACCAATCCACTAAATTAAAATCAACGGAATAACAGAGACATCTGTAAATATAAAACCTCCTGCCTTTTAAACAAAATAATTGAGACATCGGTACACAGTTAATATATATGTAAGCCCAACCTTCCTTGTCAGTTTTTGTCACAAAGTGCACTCTGGTCTCTTCTGAACCACCTATTAGGTTATAAAGACGAACCTACGCAATCTCAAACAAGAATAGAATCACTAAAGTATAAAATTAGGATGACCTAGTAGAAAGGTATCCATAAGATCAACTAAATCTTACCAGACCGCTATCGTCACCAACAGCTAGCCCTATAGTAACAGAACAGAAATCCAATGCTGATACCTTTGCACTTGCGCCCGTAGATCTGATTCCTTTTACCTTCCATTCATATTAAACAAGATAAAATGATTTCCGAAGTTTATTCTCGAATATATCATGCAAAAACTGCCTGTGACAGCATACCAACCTCAGGTCCTAAATCACAGATAGGTGACAGAGCTGGATATGTGGCATCCCATATCCGAACTGATCCATCTTGGTATCCTGCTATATAAAATCTCTCGACGTGATAATCTTCAGCAGTACAAAGCTGGCTGGGAATACCACCGGTCAAAGGCCACTTTTTGCCACCGGTTGTTGAAGTGTCTTCCACGTTAATCTTTCCAACTAAGACTTTCTAATGGCCAAAGACATACAATGTTAACTAATTCATTCTAATAGCCAAATACATATAAAGTTAACTAATTCAGAAATAAGGAAAAGAAAAAAAAATTTGAATTGTGATCAGAAACTCAAATACCCTCGAGAGTTTCTTGTGATACAAACGTATAGTACCTTAGAAAAAACTGAGGAGTATTCCTCATCTCTATTCACCAGAGAAAGCTTTGCCACTGTCATATATGGTTCAATAGTGGGTATGAACACAGGATACTGCACTGCTGGAACGGCAGTCTTCTCCTTTTGCTGAGACATTAAGGCCAACAAGCAATCATTGTCATAGACATGCAGTTGTCCCTGATTTGTCAAAACAAATAGCAATGTGCCACTATTCTCCGTTGCACCAGCAGTCGGTAACAAAACTATATCCGCAAATGAACCATTAAGTTTAAGGTCTGTACGGCCAACGCATTTCAGGCTTTCTATTCCCGAAGACCAATCAAGGCTCAGAACCTGTGAATGAGAAAAGAAACTAATATGTAACAATCATACTAAACATCACAAGAAAAACTGCATAACTAACAAAAAAACAGAGTAAACAAGCTTATCTGGATCAACACCGTACCGTCAGAACTTCTTGGGATCCAATGTCATCACCACCATAGACAAAGAGTTGGCCCCTATGATGATTATCTAACCTATTTGCAGACCAGTGTAAAACAATGACAGGGAGTCTTCTATCACCTGATGATAACTGTAGCTTTGCAACATTGTTATCTAATTTTTCGGATTTCTGATCCTTGGTAGAGGCAGCAGTTGATAAGTCCCAAAGCATTATATCACCATCTACATAGCCAACGGCAAGAATCGACCCATTGTCAGATACCCAACAAAGAGCGCTTATTTCTTTCTCCACCTGCTTGCTTTCTTCTGTAGCATCAGACAGCTCCTTTGTTGTATTCTCTGGAGAATTTGTAACTGCCTTTTCCTTCACTTTCAGGTCCTTGGAACCTCTAACAAGAACAACTCGGTCCTCGGAAGCATCCCAAATAATGATGAGCCCATTCTCATATGCCATTACCAATCTGCAAAAGAACACATTTATGAATCCATATTTAATTAATGGAAGCGGTAACATGTATGCAGGTGTGAATAGGTATATGATCGTAGCTTGTATATGTGCATGCAAATATATGTTTGTGTGCACTATATGTTCATCTTAGGAAATAGTTTGAACATTTGGCATTGCTTTGGAATGAAAAGCCAAGATCTAGGTATAGTATCTTCACATGATTTTTCTTGCCTGTTTCCCTGAGAACCAGGTTGATGGAGAACTCCGACAACAGAAAGATGATCAGGCACTGACATTCCAGCTGCTTCTGCAAAATGAGTACTTAACTCAGCATCAGAATACAATAGGCATGAGTTTTTCAGTACATCAACTACGGCATCAGTGAATTATAAGAGCTTAAGCAATTACCGGCTATGAAATTTGCAGTAATATAGTACGGCAGTAATTTTATTTTTCCATCCTCAAAATCATACTTCAGCACAGAAACCATTGCATATTCGCTTCCAATATACCTGGCATAACGATAGCGCAATGTTAAATTCCTTTGCCAAGTTTCACTTCGATTTTCAGCCAATTACTGTCAACTGGTTACACAGTACAATAATAAGCTTTACAACTGCTGTACATGTAATTGGTGCCATATATAACAGAGAATGAAGTTATATTGCATTCCCACTGTAAAGAAGAAGCCATTCGCCTCTGTTCCAAATCCCAAACCTGCCAACATCAATAACCTATTAAACCAATCAATATTGTCAGTATATACTACATAAACACGAAAAAATGCAACATATAATATAAGGGTCAAGGTGAAAAAATAGATAGAAATCTTAAAGGTATCGGATAATGCCTGGTAGCAGATGTCGGTTTTTTATAATAAAATTCGATAGCTTAAGAAAAAGCAATACCTGAATTTCATTTTCACTTGAGACACTGGCTAGAAAACCCTGATTTTGCAGGAACTGCAGAAATACACAATGAAACACAAACTACAACTTGTTAGAAACGTATGAGATCCCATGAAATTTTGAAATATTTCTCAATGGAAACTAGGCCTCTTGAGGTGGAGCATGAAGACAGTATAAAGTAGGATCGGATGTGGTCTCCTTTTGGAAGAACGATAGCTAAAGTCTGCCTGAGCAAGGACTGGAAAATAAAAATAATATACTAATTGCTACTTGCTTCAAAACTTACTAACCTCTAAGTTTTTTAAGGGCAGCGGCTTTGGAGATGTAAGAAGCCCTTCGATATTATCACCACCGATCACTTTTATCCTACCATCCCTACATTCAGTGCAGAATAAAGTCAACTTGAAGTTACGAAGCTCCCACATTTTGTATGTAACACTCACTTCTTTCTCGTAAATTGGGGAAACCACCTTATGATCTTCAACTATTTTGAAGGAAGACACTCGTTATCATAAAAATGGACTCTTGAAGTTGAACCAGAAACGTTGCAGAGGCTCATGCAAGCAGAATACTAATAGGACATGTATAACATGTAACTGAAATTCGAAAGCACGCATTGTCTATAACATATGTTAACTCACAGTGTTCCAATTGCCAACAGGCTTTGCGTGCAATCAACTGCAAGAATGGAGGAAGTAGACGGGATCCCGTGGTGAACAACAACGCGCGGATCCAAATCCGCTTGTTTGACCCTTGCCTGAGGCACATTACGCCAGATGAACAATATCAAAGAAGCTTCAACACAACAATTACATATACACTCATACAGTTTCAATTACAAATGCGGTAAGCATTCGAAAGCAATTTAGAGACGATTTTCATTTCGATATGCTAAGAAACTATACTAAATTCAGCATTTAACATCTCTCCCTATCAAATTTGATAGATGAGATGAGCTCATTAGCTCTGTTTCTCCTTCCAAATTATTCTTTTTTTCGTGATTAAAACTTGAAATTATTTCAAAATTCTAATTTGATCAGCTTCCATTGTAGCACGTCAATTACTTTCACTCCAAAAACAATCAAATTACAAATAAAAATCATTTTCTAACGAAATGCGATTCAGGAAGAAAAAAAAAACTCGAATTCAAATTACAACGGAAAATTATGGAGAGAGTACCTGAGAATTTGGTGGTTGCTGTGAAGATTTGTTGAAGAACTTGGCGAACATAGTGATTCAGCGACGAGTTTTGGATGGAGCGTCAGCTTCTGTATTTCTTCGTCTGAATTTCGCTGAAAAAACGAAGGGAAAATATGGTTTTTTTGGTTCCGTTTCTTCGTTTCAGGTGCGGTACGGACGACGATGCTCGCGCGCCACGTAGAGGATGTTTATTGGGAATTGTGTGTTGCAATGGACGGCGATGCAAGGAGGGAGGAGGGCTCACGGACCGTCCGATTAGTAAAGTTCTTGCTATGACATCATATCTCGTTTTGAGAAATTTTTTAATGAGACTATCGCTTATTGTTGCAATTCATTATAGGTTACTATGGGTTCACCGTCACGTGATGTCTTATGTTAATATTATGAGAACATTTGTTAATTTTTATACATGTTCTTTTGTTATTAGTACGAGATGTTATTCTGGTGGTGAACTGGTATCATACAAATTATTATCTGCGTTTCAGTTCTCAAAATCTCACTAGGATTTGTTGGTTTTGGTTTCTCTCTTTAGGAGAATTTTTCTCTTTTTTGGTATTATGGGGTCCATGGTGGTGATTAAGTGATGCAATCCATACGTATCGTACTCCTTGTTCAATACAATTTGAGAGTTTCACATGATATTCGTGTAACACAAGATTTAATTGATTCTATTAATCTTTGTAATCTTGCGCTCCTCAGTAAGCTCTGCTTTCAACGAAGTCCTTGAAGTCTGCTAATTGTTATGCAATTAATCATGCTTTATTGTACCATTTTTTAAGTCTAATTTGCAAAGTCCCTTTTGGGGTTGAATTGTTCATGAATATGTCCACGTGACACCCTTTATTCACTGAATCAAATATCATACTTTTTCAAAATAAAATAAAAAATTATTAACACGTACGTGTGTGTCTATATATATATATATATATGGACACACACACAAGTAATATTGAATATGGAGCAAGAGTAAACTACAAATTTCGTATTGTTACCGACCAACGGTTTTAATAACAAATAATATTTATATGATATACCGTCTATTTGTTTGATGTATATAAAAGCTTAAAAATCTCAAAATAAATTTTTTTTGCAACTGCAATCTTCAAATGAAATTCCCTCACGAGAGAACACAAGCAGTATCTTTAATAAAATATAAATATATCGATCATAAATATCTAATCATGATCACAATGATCACAAAAAAACAGAAGGCAATACCTGAATTTCAAAAAAAAAAAAAAAAAAAAAAAAAAATCATGATCACAATGATCGCGAAATGATGCCCTTACTATTTGGTTTTCATGGATTAGACATAACTTCTTTATTTTCGACAAAATAAAAGGCATAACTACTTTCTCTTCCCTTTCCTCTTCGGTCTTTTTACTGAGATACATATGCATTAAGTTTTGAAACATCATCCAATCCAATCAAGAGAATCATGTAGCATTCAAAATAATGTTTTACATAGCATTTGTTAAGATTTTTCATTTTTTATTTTTCCAAATTGTAGATCCAATATAATCTTGTAATTTGGCCTAGTGAGGCTGACAAAAAGCATGATAACCTAAACCCCTATCATAAACAAAGGATTTAGCATCACTGTTCATTTTTTGCGAAAATGTTAACGTGTTACTTACACATCATTATTTACTTCTCACACACTTCTCTAAATTTTCGGCCATACAGTCGAATGAATTAAAGAAGATGAAAGAACAGAAAAATTAACAAAAATGTATGAGAGATAAAAATAGGTGTATTGATAACATCATTCTTACAATTTAACCAAAACTCAAGCATAACCTCCCATATATATGAGATATGGCTTTGGGGAACTATTTAATTATTGGGTTTTTATCACAAATGGTCCCTGAGATTGACCAAACTCATCATTTTGGTCCCTCACTTTCAAAATCAATTAATGTCGTCCATGACATTCACTACCACACATCAATTTGGTCATTCCGTTTAGATTCCGTCAATTATTCTGTTAGTTTGTATGTGGGATCCACAAATCCAATAACATGGTGACACGTGGATTATACAAAAGAAGGGTTTTTATCGCAAATGGTCCCTGACATTGATCAAACTCCTCATTCTGGTCCCTGAGTTTCAAAAATCAATAAATTTGGTCCCTGACTTTCACTATCTCACATCAATAGAGTCCTTCCATTAAAATTTCATCAATATTTTTTGTTAGTGTGCTGATGTGGTCCTACTAGTCCAATCATATGGCGCCAAGTGGATTAACCATAAGAAACTAATTTTTTAAGAGTGAACCAATTAGCTAGTATTCCGCACTGACATTTCTCTCGCATACCACAATCCCGATTGGAAAATAAGATTCAATCTAAATTCGATAAAATCGAATCCAAATTTGATAGGATTATAACCAACTAGAGAGAATGAGAAGTGAGTTCATGGAGGACAAGAGCTTTAGTGGTGTCATGGTGCTTTCCTTTTCTTTTTGAGCATACTTAGATGAAGACGATGATGTCTTTTTTTTTCTTTTAGTTTTTGTTTTTTAATTTCTTATAGTACTTTTAATTTTAAATCTTAAATTTTTTTTTAATAATTAATCCATGTGGCACCATATGATTGGACCAGTGAGACTATATTATCACACTAACAAAAAATATTGACGGAATTTTGATGGAATGACTAAATTGATGTGAAGTGGTGAAAGTCAATGACCAAATTTATTGATTTTTGAAACTCAGAGACCAAAATGAAGAGTTTGATCAATGTCAGGGACCATTTGTGATAAAAACTCTTCTTTTGTGTAATCCACGTGTCACCATTTTATTGGATTTGTGGGTCCCACATGTAAACTAATAGAAATAGTTGACGGAATCTAAACGGAATGACCAAATTGATGTGCAGTGATGAATGTCAGGGACGACATTGATTGATTTTGAAAGTGAGAGACCAAAATGATGAATTTAGTCAATCTCAGAGACCATTTGTGATAAAAACCCTTAATTATTTAAGTTTTTATAGGCTAAATGGTGGTATAAGGAGGAGAAAATTTTCATTGTGATCGGAACACAAATGATACATTACGTGTTTTTATATAAATGGTGGAAAATTTTATATTTTAAGTTATTAACTTTTTAACACACATATCCTACAATTTGTATAATGATACATGGTGTACCATCCCGTATTTCGATCACATTGAAAAATCTCTCGTAGAATGAGATATTCGATCAGCTTTTTGGTTTTCAGAAACAGGATACGGGTTTTGAGATGATTAATTACTAGTTAATCTAGTACTTTATGAATAAATATAACCTAAATAGCAGGGCGTGCGACCTGCCACCACCAGCAGAGGCACAACTTCCCTCACAACAAGGCAGCGGATTGCCATTACACCAGCATACGAATATTTTGGGTTCACCAAATTATGAAAAGAATATTGATCATTTGTGATAATGTAGTATTCAGATGCAGCACACTCATGCTGTTGTGGAATTAAAGCCGGACAAACATTGTACTGTGTATATAATAATAAGAAAGTTTATCTCGATGCATATTATTCGACATCATAATATATTACGCTATTCAATTTTAATTTGAACAGTATATATACATAAATTATTTGAATTTGTGGTCCAAATTAATAATTCGATAGGGAAACTTTTTGAAAAAACATAGTGCACAGTCAATAGTGTCTAAATGTTCCTTAATCTAGTCATAAAATAAAGAACCTAGCCTCTTTGTATGGATCTCATGCAAAACTAAAGCTTATTTTAAGGCCATATTTTTCTTTTGTCAATCCATAGCCAACATAATTTACCATACCAGAATTTGTAATTCTCATTTCTTGTTTTTGCATAATTGGTATCAAATTAACAATTTAATTACATCCATTTCATTTGGTCTCCTGTATGAGAAATATTTTATTGTGACCGGAACACGAATGGTATATCACGTGTTTTTATATAAGTGATAGGAAATTTTATTTTTTAAATTATTAACTTACACACATATCGCACAATTTGTATAATAACAAATGGTATACCACCTCGTGTTCTGGTCACACAGAAAAATCTCTCCACGTGTATAGATGCATGTTTATAAAATCGAGAGAGGCATTACATGATGATGCTGCCCTACAAGAAGTCATAGCTTCCAAACCTTTTCATACATCAAAAGACATATCCTCTCAACACACAAGCAACAGTAGCAGCTACCACTGCCACCATGCACGGCGGCGCCACCTCAGCACCACCCCCAACACCCTCCAACAACCTCTTGTCCACCTCAGATGCCGCGACAGCAGATGCCCTCTCGAGGCTCCTCCACCGTCTTCCTCCCACTCTCTCATCCCTTCCCACACGCCGCTCACCTCCCGCCATATGTCCACCATCGATCTCTTTCTCCGACGTCCAAGCCAACCCGACCCTCCTCTCCTGCGCTTCCCAACTCGGGTTCTTCCAGCTCACCAACCACCCTATCCCATCCCAACTCGCCAACTCGGCCGAGTCGGAAGCGCTCTCTCTCTTCGACCCTCCTACACCTCAAAAACAAACATCCGTCCCCAAGAGCTGGCCTTTAGGGTTTGAAGACGACGACGAGGATGACGGAGACGGACTCGGTGAGTCGTTCTGTTTGGACTCGTCGTGTTCCACCGTGTCGACCGAGTTATCTTTAACTTCTTTGCGCGAGTTCACTCGTGCTTTGGAGAAAGTGGGGCTGGAGATCATCGAGCTGCTTTGTAGCTCATTAGGGTTTGACCACCCACTAGGGAAAGATGAACCGACCCGGTTTTCTACCATGATGTGGATCTCTGAGGGCTTACCAGATAAGAAGTCACAGACGGCGGGCCGGTTTTACCCGTACGTAGTCGGGTTACAGTACCAAATCCGAAGTAGTCAGAAGTACTCTTTGCTGGCGGATTCGGGTTGGCTCTCGGTGTTACCGCGGGTGGATTCAGTCATGGTTACCATTGGTGACATTGCTCAAGTAAGTTTTGTTTTAAAACTCCAAATATTACTGTAAGAGACAACAGCCTTAGACGAAATACATTACGGAGTGGATCCTACAAATGTGTGTCTAAAGCGGATCTCCCAGTTCCTAACCATATATCTATTGAAATGGGAATACTATATATGTGCAGGTATGGAGTAATGGGAACTTGAAGAAAGTGAGAGGAAGGCCAGTGGCATGTTTGGGAAAGGACTCCAAGCCATCAGGTCGCTGTATATCAATGTCGCTGTTGGTGACTCTTCCCATGGACAGTATATTGTCTCCTCTTCTTCAAATTTCAGCCATTGATGGAAATGACAGAGATGATGATAAGGATGATGAAGGATATCAAATCGACGGTAGATGTGGGGGTGGCCAAAGAGAAGCAGGAAGGTTGTTTAAGTCATTTTGTCTCGAAGACTATGCTTGGAGAGTGTATCATGAACGCCTATTTTTAAAAGATCCACTGGATAGATATCGTATCAAGAAACAATTTTAATTTAATTTCATAGCTAGAAATGCAGTATGTTGTTGTTGTTTTTTATTTTTTATTTCCGGGATAAACTCAGCTGTTTTTCATTTGGTAACTCATTGAAGCTTAAATTTATATCTTTTAAAGTAGAGCTGTTGATCCCTTGTCATTTACTTTTCTGATTAAATTTTTAGTTCTCACATGTATCAACGGTCCAAAAGTAATTACATGCATGCTACTCAACAGCTTTTGATAGAATATGAGAAGTTCGAAGTGAGATTTATAGAGGAGTTGGGTTTGGGTTTGCTTATGATAAGCCCTACCTACAATATCAAATAATTAGTATATCTTATACACAAACACGCATATATATTCAGTGTTAAGCTTTTTGAACAACCAAGAACCATGTTCATTTTTTGGTAATGGCAGGCCTAAGCCCGCAAGAATATATCAACTACAAATTATTGTCCCCACGTCAATCTGTTGTTATTTTGTTTGCTTTGTCCCACCTTTAACAAAGTAATTAATTATAAATAATTGTAGTCAAAACATAATTTATGTTATGTGAGTATTAGTTGATAAATAGTTGACAAAAAAGCAAATAATTAATTAAAGTTCTTAATATATATTATTCATGGGTTCTAAGTTCTAACTTGGTGTCAAATCGGGCATTCACAATGTTGTATAATTAAAACCCAATTCACTTTTTTCACAGAAACAAGAACCTAATCATTTTGCAGAATTTCATTTTTTATCTAACGCTTGGATTCTATGAAGTCATGATATCTATGTACGACAGGCGACAGGAGAAGAAAATAGCTAGCTTAACAACATTTCGTACAAGGAGTGACATACCTGTCATCAAAAGATAAGAGTTGTCAGGATCAATGACATACCAGCTGATATCGTATCTTGACAGCCATCAACCATGGCTTGCTTCTTGCTAGAGAGAGAGAAGAGCTTCTGGGTTCTTCTAGGTTTAGGGGCAGATAAGGGATCAAATCTTCTTTTTTCTTTTTTTAATTTTGCCACCTGTTGGCTTTTCGTGATGTTATTTGTTATGATTTCATGACAACCATTAGATAGGGCATCAACAGGTGGGATTGAAGTTGTCTAGGATGGTGTAATCGCTTTTTCTATTTGGTAGCCCAACAGTACGTAGTATTAAACAGTATTTTTGTAAGGCGTAAAAGCACATATTTGGTTGCTCGGCAATCAACAAACTGCTTATTTATCAAGACATTACTGAACAAGTGCTGCGACAAAAAACGCTATTGATTTATAGTGCTTTATAGAGTAGCATATTCAAATGAGGTCAAATCTTTATAATAGTTTTTTTTTATTCCACATATATTTATGTATACTTTGTCCTCCTAAGATTTCAAGTAATAGCAAATTGTTTGATGACAGACATACTTGGAACTTTTTATCATGTTCAAATACACTACATGTATAATGACTATGATGGATTGCAATCTACCATGGTTATCGACCATAGTAAATGATTTTTAGTTGTGTTATCACATTTTACATACAAAAATACCAATTTCTTTCCATGTAGTTGTTTTTTTTTTTTTCTCTTTTTAATAAATGACATACTTTTTGTTTTTGTTTTTTATATTTATTTTCTATTTTTATGAATTGACATAGGTGTAAAACGTCCGTGTTGAAGTGGTTTTGCTGCAGCAATTTGGCTGGCTTGACTTGGAAAACAAGCAAGCTATCCCACCATCAACGCACGCAGAGGAAGTACACACTCAAACAGGAAGAGCAGAGATAAGGGAGGAGAATGTTGGTATACTCACTACACCACGAAAAAGCTTTCCTTAGACTTCACTTTTCTCAAACATAAAGGCACCAATAATTTGGATTTGTTCATCTAAAACACATCATTATGAAAGAGGCTTGGCCTTAATGATGCATCAAATATACGCTTGGGCAGTTGAAGCTTCCTTGTTGGAGACAAAGATAGGTCACGTGCATGCTAATTGCTAGATTGAGGAGTGAATTTTAATTGGAATTCTAGGGCTTATTGCAGCTAGGGTTAGTCGAGCACACGCATGGCCTGATTGTGGTCGTTGATGTTTTATTGAAACATGCATGCGTTTTAATTGATCATGGCTGTTAGATGTTATGCAAAGACACACACGGGTTGATTGATTTTAATTGTTGGCTCCACAAATATCAACCATTACAATCACTCTACTACACCTTCACGACTAATCGTAATTAATATAAGGGAAATGATTTCCTCACACCTTTTTGCTCCTCTTACATACTCATGTTTATTTTTAACATTCATATTAAAAAGTTCAAAATAAAATAAAATGATAGAAAGAAACAAGACCATGCGAAAATTTTCATATAACTCAATCTTATATTGACATGAAATATGATTAGGTAAACCTGTTTTTTCCTTGTTTTTAATGAAAATGATTGGATGACTTTGAGAATCATGATGGTTCTTACGAGATTTTTCAATGTACTCAGAACACAGACACATACATCATATGTCATTATACAAGTTGTGGAGGGACACTTGGAAAAAAAAAAACTTCTCTCTACTTATATAATAGGATAGTGCTAGGGAGACCAAATTTGTAGACAAAATTTTGTAAACTAAATGGCATGGAAGTTAATAATTGGAGATTATGACTTAAGCGTTGATAAACATGTTCATTCCTATTGGTGACACATAATTTAGTTTACAAATTTAATCTTCCTAACATTACCCTATATAATAACATATGACAAATCGTATTGTGTTCTAGGCCCACTGAAAAATCTCTCGATTCTTAGAATCATCATTATTTTTTGGTTGGCCCCTACTAGTTTTAGATTCCAAACAATAAAAAACCAACCTTTGGTATTAGAGTTGGAAGTATAATGTTAGTTTAATTAGTTTGTTCCTTAGAAAATGTTTTATTTGATTAAGGCTTACAATTGTCTCCTATACACTCTACTTCCTTATCCATGACATAATAAGTTAAGACCCACATTTTTATTATTATGAGAAATTGGTTATATTTTGTTGCATAAAATAATATTTTCTCTTTATAATCACCAAACTAATATTACCTATTTTTCCTAAACAAATATTGCTATATTTATAACATACATATGTATTCAACTTGTGCCATACATGAGTAGCCTGCATATATAAATTTAATAAGGATGATGATAGAGAGACTATCTACTGTAGACTATATGATATGACGGTTGATAATTGAATTCCTTTTTTAAATCATTAAAAAAATAATTCAACCATCAACTATCATATTATGTGATCTACAAAATACGATATAAAAATTTAATCTTCCTAGCATCTCAATCCAATCTGAAAAGCCAAAGCACATTATGACCAAAGTTCAAACTCATGAATGAAGTTCAAGCATTATCTCAAACATAAAAAATACTACATGGACATTATTTAGTGAAAAGTGAAGGAGAAAAATGGGCAATACCCATAAATTCAGGAGTAGTAATTGGTACGCTCGTGTTTTCTTCTTCTACACTAATTCTTTGTATTTGTCTATTGTTTCTTCTTCGATGTGGTCAGTCGAAAGTTAAAAGAAACGATAGAAATTTATAGAGAAAAAGAAAATGTGAAAATCAATTTCCTTAATTGGTAATGAGATTAAATCACTATATATTAGCCCTTTGACTCCAGAAAATTATAGAGCTCAGCGGGACATCCAAACAACTGTGCGAAAGTTGAAGCTTCCCCATCAAAATCTGTAAACAAAAACAGATTATCTGCCATGGAGTTGAGTTCCACATCACCACCACAGCCTGCAAATCATCCTCATTCACCTGCAGATTGGGACCAACTTGCCAGAAGCTTCGAGATTACTTCTCTCTCTCTCTCTCTCTATGGAGCCAAGTTGAAGGGAATTAGTTAGAATTTTTAATTTTTTTTAAATAAAAAAGAAATAAGCAGGAGAGCAACTGAGAGAGACAATTGTCCCTCCACCAAAAGGCCAGAAACCATTTCTTGAAGACAAACACATTTCACCAAACACCCAATTAAACAAATCTCATAATCCTACTAAAACTCCCTTAAGTCTCTCTTAATCTACACCTTCATGTCTTTCACTTTTCTTATATTTTCCTTCTTCTTCCTCCCTCTCTCCCACTCCATCTCTCTATCTCATGCAGCTACCTCGCAGAAAAACTCTCTCTCTATCCGAATCTGCGGCAATGAAGGTACGCAAGAACAACCACCTCTCCATCTTCGTCGTTGTCTCTTCGGTCTTCCTCTTCGGGGTGTTCATGTACAATGAGGACGTGAAGTCCATCGCCGAGTTTCCATTCTCGAGCCACAAAGCTCAAGAGCTACAGGAAGAACAACAGTCGTCGAAACAGGGCGACCCGGTTCAAGGAACGAAACAGACCGACTCTGTTCAAGAAACCCAAAACAGAATGTCTCTGAGCTCGAGAACCCAATTGGAAGAAACCCATTTGGAGAATCATAACTCAGAGGAAACCCAGTTGGAGAATCATAATTCGGAAGAAACCCAGTTGGACAACAACAATTTGGATGAAACCCAAGAGCCGGTTGATCTGAAATCCATCGTCGAACAACACGACGATCAGAAGATTGAATTGTTGGGTTCTGCTCAGGAAGAAGAGGAAGAGGAGGAGATTGAACTGCCGCCGGAAGATTGCGATTTGTTCAACGGAGATTGGGTTTTCGATCCGGTGACTCACCCTTTATACAAAGAAAAAGAATGTGAGTTCCTTACGGAGCAAGTGACTTGCATGAGGAATGGAAGGAAGGACTCTCTGTACCAGCATTGGAGATGGCAGCCCAGAGACTGCAATCTCCCAAAGTATGAATCTTTAATTGTCAACTATTAGTTTTAATTTCTGGTTTTTTTGTTTAATTACGGTTTTGATTAGTGTGTGATCGTTGTGATTAGGTTTAATGCGAGATTGTTGCTGGAGAAATTGAGGAACAAGAGGCTGATGTTTGTTGGAGATTCACTGAATCGAAACCAGTGGGAATCCATGATTTGTTTTGCTCAGTCCGGTGTTCCCCCGGGCAGGAAGAGCCTGGTGAAGAATGGCTCCCTCTCTGTTTTCAGAGTTGAGGTGTGCATATTCGTTTTTCTTCTTTACCTTTTCTTAGTTTCTATTTTTTTAGTGGAAAAATGATTTCTGCATGCGGCGGCTAATGAATTTGATAGCCATGTCAGCATTTCACCAGCAATATATGATGAAAAATAATGAAAAGTTGGTCCCAAGAAAATAAAAATAAAATAAATATACTAAAAAAGTGTGGGTAGGTTGTTGATGACGTCATCCATGACCCGTATATATAACACTTCTTACAAAAGTATGAAACCTGTACTGGCATACGCATATTTGCTTTGTCACAATAGGCCACCAGTCTAAGCCCCAGTTTGGGGTTGAGGTGATTTTAAAAAAAACTGCTATGAAAAAAAGCTGGGAGAGTTTTTGGTGTTTGGTAAACATTCAGCTTCAGCTTTTTTTCACAGTTTTGGGTGAAAAAAAGCCAAAAACAAGAAGCTGCAAAACCTAGCTTTGAAAAACCAGCTTTTTTTCACATCTGTTTTACATAAAAGTTTGCCAAACACTATAATACTGTTTTTTTTCTTTTCAAAAGCACTTTTACAAAAAAGTTTACCAAACACTCTGCTGCTTTATTTCACAGTTGCTTATTCTCACAGCACAGCAGAAGCAGCTTTTTTTCAAAGCACAGCAATACCAAACCAGCCCTAAGGATTAGGAAAACGCATAGAGACATTTCAGCTTACCCCATCATCATTGTGTGATTCACCAGGGTTAGGAATTGAACCCGAACATGCTATACATAATACAAGCTTAAAATTTATTCACAACCACTGAATCACCCGTGATGGTTACATATTTTGGAAATTGGCTTATGATTTTATTAATGTGGTTTCAGGATTATAATGCAACAGTGGAGTTTTATTGGGCTCCGTTTCTGGTGGAATCAAATTCAGATGATCCAAACATGCACAGCATATTAAATCGAATAATCATGCCCAAATCAATTAAAAAGCATGGTGAAAATTGGAAGGGCGTCGACTATCTAATTTTCAACACATACATTTGGTGGATGAACACTTTCAAGATGAAAGTTCTGTAAGTAGCCCACTTAAACTCACTCAGAAAAATAAAAGGTTGATTTCGTTGCAATTTCAGGAAATTGATTTGGTTTTCTTCGTTGTTTTGATCGGAAAGACGAGGGTCGTTTGATCAAGGGGCGACGGAGTACGATGAGATAGACCGGCCGTCAGCGTACCGGAGAGTTATGAAGACGTGGGCTAAGTGGGTGGACAAGAACATTGATCCCAATCGGACCACGGTCTTTTTCAGCAGCATGTCTCCACTTCACATCAAGTAATTTTCTCACCCATTTTATTTATTTCTTTTCTTTTGCTTCAAAATGTGGAAACGGTCTTGGAAATTTTTGCATAAAAAGACAACGTAAAACAAAAGCATAAATAATAATGACGAATTCTCAGCGATTACAAGAGATTTATATAAACAAAATCATCGTCTAACTTTTAAAATAATTTCAAAAAATAATTGGAAGTATGCATCACCGCATGCATACTAAAGAATCTTAGTTTGGTGCATACGTAAGTTAAGTGCTCATTTAAAATTGCTTTTAAAATGGCTGAAAACGTGTTTTGTGAAAATGTTTTTGAAACCAATCTTTAGTAAAAATACAAGTGAATCCTGAAAAAAAAACACTTCAAGTAATTCCTACAAGAAGCACATAACTGGTACTTCTTGCAAGAAACACTTTAGTGCTTTTGGAACCTAAAAATATTTTCTATAAAAAAAATTTCTGCCATTTTAAAAACACTATCAAACGAGCCATAAATCAACTAAAGCCAAGTGCATGCTTTCTTGCACCTGTTTTTTGCACTCAAAATCAAATCTCTCCCTAATAGTAAGTACATGTTTTTTTTATTTTTGGGTTGTATAGTGTGTGAAAGTGAAACATAGAATACAATAATATACCTTAGGTGAGCATGAGCTTTTGGGTGGTTGATTGTGGGTCTATGAAAGTGAACACCAAAGTTTCATTTGACCCCAATTTTTGGTTGGTTAACCACTACATATTTCCAAATGACGTGGCAGTATGTACACATGTATGGAGACGAGAAAATTTTGGGTAGGAACCTAGAGTATGTCATCCTTATCTTACAAAAGTATGTGATTACATTTTCGTTTCACTCAACATAAGAGCTATCCTAATCCGACAACCTTATCAAAACTTCCCTTGTACTAATACATCATTTGGTGAACATATTTGACGGAGTTTATTACTTTTTTTCAAACCCTAATAACCTCTGTGATGTAATAGGAGCTTGGATTGGGACAACCCCGATGGCATAAAATGTGCCAAAGAAACCACACCAATTTTGAACACGACAACTCCAGTGCATGTGGGCACGGACCGCAGGCTCTTTGTGATTTCAAGCAACATAACTAAATCAATGAAAGTGCCTGTCCACTTCCTCAACATCACAACCCTCTCCGAGTTCCGCAAAGATGCACATACCTCAGTACACACCATCAGGCAAGGCAAGTTGTTGACGCCGGAGCAGCAAGCCGACCCGGCCACTTATGCAGACTGCATCCATTGGTGCCTTCCCGGGTTGCCCGACACATGGAACGAGTTCCTCTACACACGTATCATCTCCCGCTCTTGACAGATAGGAACTTTTTCTTTTATTTTTTGGTTCTTTTATTCAGCCAATATGACTACGGTGAGAGCTGAGTGAGGATGCTAATTTTTGGCCAATGTCTCACAAAATTTAATTAGGCTGAAAAGGGACTCTTTTATACCCCTCCCCCGACCTGAATTGAAAAATTAATAATCGAAAGAAAAATAAAGAACACGCTAAACTGTACGTCCATTTCTCTTCTCATCCTATTTTTACTTCTAGTTTTGAAAATGACGTCTAAATTCCCAACAAGTTTACTGTGCTCTGGAGTATTTTATACATCGAGACTTTTGGCCGTTAGATCTTGGTCATTGGATCCGTGCGAGGAACCTCTAATGGCACCCTACTACCAAGATAATAAAAGGTTCCGAAATTAATTGCGCCACTTTACACATACCTACCGTAAACATGCAAGGAATGTCTGTAATCTGCATACATGGTAACACATGGGGAGGATGTCTAGCAGATGAATGCGATATGCTTCACAAAGTATGATTATCCCAGAGCGGAAAGCAAAGAACAGATCATACCTTCACGTCTTGAGACAAATATTTCGCGACAAATCTTCAGTGTGCTCTGTACCATCCATGCTCATCTACTCTTGTTAGATGAAAAGAGCTCATCTATCGCGGCAATAGCACTGATGTGAGTTATCGGAAATAGCAGATGCAACAAAGGGACCAAAGTTGTCGAGGACTTAAGCTTGGGCTTGACTTTCTCCACAGGCATCTTAATTACAGATGGACCTGGTACACTGAACCACTGAAGGTACCAAGAGAGAAGTATTGAGCGTTTATCTCCGTGGGTTTCCCCATTTGGCCACCTCCCAGAATACATATAATTACAAAAGTCGTCCTTCAAGTCCTGAGAACAGTTTAGGATCTCTTCCACCTGCTTCCGAAGACATGCTATAAAGTTGGACTGAACAATGCCACCTCCGGAAGAGGTGGATCTTCCGCTCAACAAAGTTTCATTGTAGGCTAGTGCAAGCTGCAATCAGAAGGGGAATTGATACAATTTTCGGCATCATTTAATATGAATAAGTTGAAATGAAAGTTATAACGAGGGCAAACTGAAAAGGTCAATAGAATACTACCTTAAGATTACAAATAGCAAGAGAGTCACATAAAACGACAGTATCACTGGTAACTTGACCTGCCATTGATCCAATTGTCGCGTATAACGACAAATAGACCTGCAAGTTTTCAGGAGATTGCATTACGTTTCTTATTAGAAAGGTGACATTAAGAAACGGGAACATCTCATAAACATTGATTATAAGGAAAACCATAATCCCGTATCACATTAAGAAAATGAAAGGCAAATGTCAGTTGCATTGAATGTGTTGCATCTAAATCAATCAAGCTATACCCCCCGGCAGGTACAAGAAAATTATAGCCCTTGTGGCATCCAACCATGCTGGAAGAAATAACTCCGGAATGTAAGGTTCGTTGAAATTGAAAGCACAGAAAAATAGTCGCATACACATCTTTTATGGTTACCTGTAAAAGAGCAGGTCTGTCCTTGCTCACACACTCGAATAATACTTGCAAGCAAAATTCTTGGAAATTAATGTTGGATCTGCGTATGCATTTTAAGACTGGTTATTTCAAAGAAATTATATGGATAATGTACAATGCTTACCCAATTCCAGACCACATATTTTAAACTAAACCAAAAGGCTGAAGAGACAAATGCGAATATAAAAACAGGTACTTGCCTGCTCTTCCAGGAAGGATCGCAGCAGCGTTGTGCAAAAGCGAGCAAGCTAGGATCAGATGAGAAGGTACCAACCAATTGGTCAACAGTTACAGAACCAGGTCCATTGTCCCCGCTTGAGCAAGAATCATGTCCTTTTAAACTTGTCAAGCCAAACACCTGGATCAAGAGCAATTTGGTATCCACTCTCATCGAAATAGATCACTAGCACAAAAACCAGTGGTAGAGAACTTTTTACCTTATGCATTGCCCGTGACAGCAGTGACTGACACCCCATGGGATCATCAATGTACGAACAAGCTCCAACCTTTCTTTTGATATACACAACACCAGAATTAAATGGGCTACTATTCTTGTCCCCAGAGGTCCACCAAGGTTCATCTGTTCGCACAACTATGAAATTAAAATAGAGCTGATGGTTTAACTATGAAGAGTGATATTATCTGAAACAGTATAGATTAGCAAAAACAAGCAGAAACAAGTGCATACCTTCAGGGATAAGATCTATTATTTGCGGCCAATACCGAGGGCCACAAATGCGTATTGCCTTCAACTGCAAACAGCAGAAAATCAAATAATCCGTTAACCAGTTTTCTATGTAACATATATACAATAGCAGTCGGATTCATTCCAAGGTAATTAACTCACCGCTTGAAGTCACGCAGGAACACTAAACCTACATATATATATATACTGTATTTGACAGTCCATAAATGCTCCAGTAAAAAAACATACTTCACAATGTTTAAAACTGGTATATTTTATATAACAGTTTCTTCAAATATTTTTCTCACAAATCCAGGAGGAAAATTTAAGTGCAGAGCTAGATGTTTCCCAACCAAAGTCTCCTTTCATTTCAATTATATGGGCGAAGAGAGGGAAATTGAAGAATTATGATTTCCTACAGAGTTAATCTTAACAGCTGAAACTTACAGTGTCACGTTCTGGCAGAAGGCAAGGCGTAACCTCACAAAAACTTGTTTCTGCATAATGTTCAGTTTCCCTAATTGTAGCTTCAAGAGGGGCATGCACAGGTAGACCGGTGTCAACATCAACCGTCTGGATCCAACAGGCTTCAGTTGCAAGTACATACAAGTGCCGAAACGCCTGAAAATACACTGCCTTCAGAAACTCAAGATACTAAAAATCAGCAATCAGTTATCCTAGGGTGAAAAAGCAAACCCTGTCCATTGGCTCTTGACTAAAGTTGTCTGACCTAAACACATATTTTAAACATGTTTCCCTCTAACCTTTTTGTTCAAGGTCAATATTATTGGCCCTTTAGTATTATCAATTATGAATTAAACCAATACATTTTTCAAAACCAATTATAGATGTATGTGATGCCTGAGAAAACCATTTAAACTTAAATGTACTATACTGGACCTGGAGGTGGCATCGATAATCACTTGGTCCAGTAGGCAATCATGGATAGAGAGTAATCAGCAAAGCAGCAACTGAACTGTTGCTTGTTGAAAATGTCCGCGTTCCTCCCCCAAGGAACAAGAAACCAATTGCTAGGCTTACCTAGAGTCAACAGAAACACAAATGCAACAAAATTTGAATCGTGATAATGGGCTGCCATCAAAGAAATTTTGAGGAAAGTATGAACATTTCTGAGTTTGAGATCAGATGATAAGCAGTGGAAGACTTACCGCCATCTGAACACCATAATTAACATGTGCATCTGCAGAATTTCTGTTGCGGAGAAATCTCAACAACTTAAAGGTTTGTAAATGTCCAGAACCAGCCATAACCTGCCATTTCAGAGCATTAGCACCAGATAGTTAACTGGGCTCATACTAGGAAATAATAGAAACAAAGACCAAAAAAACCAGTAAGAATGAAAAATCCATTTACCACAGGCAGGGAAAGATCCATTTACCACAGACAAGGAAAGAACAATGAGATGAAGGCACATCTCCAATGTGCTACGATCGACATAGTGAGACAATCCCTTTGGGAAGGTTCCACTTGTAGCAGAAACTGACTTGATCTGCAAACAAAAGAAAAGTACTTACTACTAATGTACAGATGATTATAAGTTAAGCAACATCGTGCTAACGTCCAACTTCATTCAGAAAGTAAACAGCATAGCTATAAAGTAATTCTTGAGCATTTGCATCCTTTGTACCAGCAAATCTCAACCCTGCCCATGATAAAGTTATAATGCACTTCAAGATAAAAATAACACATGAATATATGTTTAAAAGCTACTGAGTACTAAACTATAAAAGAACATTAGAAGAATATCAATTTGTTTGTAACCAAATGAAACAGTTATAATATACCAAATAAATGAATCTGCTCAGATATCATGTTATTGAACAATTGGAATAAAAAAGTTGCTGGAGGCATATCCTTTTAGCTTGCCAAAAAAAGGCATAGCATCTTATAAGACATTAAATAAAAACGAAAATTACATCAAAATCCTTCGAGTTGGATACAACCATATAAGTAAATGCTATCCTCACTAAATCAATACCATATATGAAAATCACGTTTTACGTACCAAGAGAAATGCAGGCTCCAGCCACTATATTGACATATGCCTGTACAAATGCTTCAGCATCCATTTCATCAGTATCATCTCCAAGGCATTTGACACCATTTTTGATAATATCAGGAATCTGGGACTGTACCCAATCTTGGGAAGGATGAAGCCTACAACAATAAATTGTCAAATTATGTCTAAAAAGTAAATATATAGATCTGGATCGAATGACCAGCGGCACATTATCAAATTTCGGGCAATGACACGAAGCATGATGAAATCAGGCCGCACATATTGTAACTCAAACTGTGTTTGAGGAATAGAGAGCTTAGACACAATTGCCTGTGATTCAGTCTGTTACAGAACAGTGCTATGTGAGAAATTATCATGCAGACAGATAAGCTACTTGGAGTGTACTGTTCAAATCAGTATCGTCTTTAGTGGAAACTACCTTCAAAAGCATTAAAGCAAGAGCGAGTGTGGCTCCAGGTGCAGTGGCATCAACATTGACTGCAGTTCCATCCATCATCTACAAGACAATATTAACAAGGGGGAAATGCCCATATCATCTGTTAAAAAATGCAGACAAGTAGTTTAAAGTAAAGACTGCTATGTAATGGAAATTACAATTAAGCTAGTGTGAAAAACTCAACCTGTGCAGCAGCACGGCTGTGTTCATCGGCTGATAATATTGCTGAAAGGGATCTATCCTGATGTAGGTGAACAATTAACTTTCATGTTAGAATAACCACAAATTGAATACTATGGTAGGATGAAATTCTTTCCCAAGACATTTGGGGAATAGAGAAACAAAATGTACTAATATTCAAACATTCGAAATTATACACGACCGAAAAGTAACAGAGTAATGAAAGAAATATGGACTCAACAGCATACATTGTTAACTTCTTTTCCACCAATATAATGGAACAATTTATGAACCATTGTGTCCATGAAACCAAGAGCATCTTCTCCCCGACCTTCATTAAACATCCATCATTATGACCACATTTTGAAATAATTGATATAATCATTTAACTGCCCATACCCAATGCAACAAGACCCAATGAAAATCCAGCAGAAACAGCATAACCCTCCCTTTCAAGAACATTATCTCCTGCACTTCTATGTCCTATTTCCAACTGTAAAATGCAGCATATAACATATGAAGTCAGATACAAAGGCTTCTTACAACCAAGAAAAGATTGTAGGGACTAGGGATTAGTATCAATCACCCAAAAAGTTAAAAAAAAAATAAAAAATAGTATAGTATCTCAGGCAATGTGAAATAAAATATGTGCAAACTAGGGGAGCAACAAAAAATTAAAAAAAAGAAAAGAAAAAAAAGAGCAAACCAAGAGAATCTGCATTGTTTGTGGATGTGCTGATCCTTCGTAAAGAAGCCCAACTGACATTAGACCCGCTGACTGTAACAACAAAAGAAACAAAAGATGAAGGTAGCATGCTAGCACATAAAGCATTAAGTGCTTCATTATTTAAAGCACGGTAAGAAGTTGAGGAAAGTAAAATTAGTAACTGTAGTAGCATAATACACTAGAACAAGAAAAAGAAACTGCAAGTTTTCTAGTAGGTGTGGTTTGAGTCGTTTGACATATATTTGGAAAACCATATCCTACAGAATCACAGATACATAAAGAGACCTATTCTGAGAGTAATATAATAACACTAGCACAACAGATACCTGCAGAAGGGTTGGTAACTCTACTTCACTTGCAACTGGAAGACGAGCAGGTATATGAAAATAAAGAACCTGTATTGAAATTGTAAAAACATAAGGTTACACCACAAACAGCGTAGGCATATGGATACAACATTAAGAGAAAGGAATTAAAAAACAACTACAAATTTCAAAGAAATAAATTGACGACACAACTTCAGCTTAAATCATGTTCAACTAGCTTGTTCAACTGTGCCCTTCCTACCATTTAAATAAAATGAATTTATGTTCTGACTCTCTAAATATGCTCTTAATTTACTGAAACAGCGCACTTCACGAAAAGTACAAACCAAAGAATTGAGAATGGTTAAAAGAAGAAATGAACTTAGTAATTATTGAAAAAGATTCCAAGTTAGTCCACTCTCAACTTATGCAGCTACAATGACATGGTTAAAGACAATGTAAGTTAGTAACTATTGAAAAATATTACAAGTTAGTCCCCTCTCCAACTTATGCAGCTATAATGTTGAACACAGGTGCTTAAACTTAAAAGGCATAAGTCACTACCTTAGATATTGCTGGTTGCATAGTACCTCTGTAAGAAGCTGCCAGGCCAAGCATCATACCAACCGTTGTGGTCTCATGTTCCTGAAAAATTGAAGTGTCAAGTAAGCAAATCAGACGCTAAGTGGAGAACTAAATACAGAAGAAAAAAGAAATGGTAACTAGGACGATCGCAATCAAGAAGGAACAGAAGGCTGGGCAGTCAACATCTCTCTCTCTCTCTCTCTGTATGTGTAGTGTGCAAGTTGGCATATCTCCCACCATAAAGAGTGAATTCTCTAGAAAAATTTAGTGAAGTCCTCATAAGTCAAACAATTCAAAGAAAAACCCATCACTACGATACACCTATGGGGCACAATACCTGTACTAAAATTCACAAGAATTTTAAAAGAAAATTTGAGTAAAATTTTACCGAGCCATGGAATACATCAACTGATAAAGATACTGATATATGTCAGTAATAGTTCAAACACGCAGATAACCATGTAATCCCAGCGCAAGGATAAGTCCAGCATGAATAGCATTTGGCTCCTCTGGTTTGTTATATATAATTCAAGAAAGACCATATAAACATTAAAAACATATATAAGATAGGCTAGAGGAATGAAGAGTGGCATGACGTTTTACTCGATATGTAATTGTAAATTGTAACTTGTAAAACTAAATAGTAAGACATCTATGTAGAGTTTCAAGGTCAAGTAATACATGCAATACATACAAAACATACAAATACACAGATAAAAAAAGATATTAAAATTGGAAGTAATAATAAGGACATTATTAGTGCTATATGTCCTAACAAAAACCACTTAGAGAGACACAGAGAGAGAGAGAGAGAGAACCTGAAGAGGAGCCAGCCTTAGTCCAGCGGCAACGGCATTGCTGAATTCAGGCCAACATTTGATTTCTTGTATATTCTTTACATTTGGGTCCAGATTAACCTTTCATAGAAAAACATAATTATGCATGGGTGATAGACTGTACCGAGATGGTAATTCTTTTTCTTTTTGTTTTGCAAGACCCAACCTACCATTTTCAAATCAGAATCCTACATACATATCATATACTGTTCAATGAAAGTGTAATTTACCAAAAGTTGTCATGGCAAATGAGACAATAATCACTGAAAGAGAACTAGAAATCCAAAGAATATGGCACAAAAGAAACAAAATTGCTAAAAGAGCAAATCTGAACATACAGTTGCATTTTGCTGGGCAGGCAACCGACCTGCTAGAACAAGCTTGGGGACTGCAAAGGCCTAGAAAATGGTGGTGGGATCTTGTTAGCATAATTGAAGCAATCAATGCATAGAAACACACAGACCAAAGAAAAAGAGGTACCTCTGTCAAAAGTGTATATATGGTTGCAAGAGTGAATGCCCCACGACCGAAAGGAAGGGCGGTGGTCCCTTGTGCAAGGTGCCATAGATGGGCCTTTACAACAAAAGAAAGACAGCAAGAAAATGCAGATATCACATTAATAACAATTGTCTGTCCATTGAGCAACAAAAGGGATATCAAAGTGTCCAAAAATTCAGTTAAACATAAAAGCAAAAGGTCATCTAAGTGTCCAAAAAACGTATCATTTGGTTTGGAAGAGAGGGGGATCAACTATGAATCTATGATACATCAAAAGCATCAGACATTTTTATCTTCTTAAGTCATGAAAATTTTAAAAGTACATTTTTTTAAATTTTCTTCTTCAAAATGTGTACCTGTTGGAGGTCCTGATCAGAGGCACTAGGATTAACAGATGTTTGAATTGCCACAGGTCTTGCTGAGCAGAGGAAACTGTCAACAAGGCTTGTAATCATTTCTCTAGCTAGTCATCATTACGTTACTTTACTTTACTAGCCATCATTACTTTACTTTACTGTACTTTACTTTACTAGTCATCATTACTTTACTTTACTTTACTTTACTTTAGTCATCATTACTTTACTTTCCTTAGTTTTCTCTTCCGTGTTTTCCTCTTGTAATTATCATTTGGCTTGTCCACTTGTGTTTTTTGTAATCATCACAATAGTTTTGGCTCTCTATAAGAGATGTCTTCTCCCTTGTAAACAATAATGAAAAACATTACAATTTCTGAGATGGTATCAGAGCAGTCGATCATGACTGACTCTTGAACCTAAAAAACAGAAAGAAAAAAGCTTCCGCCATATCATATCAGTTTTATTTCAACTTCACTGATCTTAAGCCTATACAATGGCTAGTGATGATGAAGTATCAGACCCACCAATTCAGTCTTTCACACCAGGTGAATCAAATTCCACCACACAAGTGGTCACCATTCAAAATGATAATTCTAATTTCTTTGCAGGAATTAAACTTGATGAGAACAACTATTCTCTATGGCACCAAGTCATAGAGATGAAAATTGCTGGTTGAGAAAAACATGGGCATCTTTCCGGTGATACCAAGCAGCCTGCAGTTACAGACCCATTGTATAACAAGTGGTGAGCTGAAAATTGCCAAGTCAAAAGTTGGTTATTTGATGCTATGACGCCCAATCAGATGAAGTGGTTCATCCGTTACGACACAGCCATGCAGGTATGGGATGCCATAAAAAAAACTTACTCAGATGGCTCTGATGAAGCAAAAATTTATGATCTTCATAGAAGGTCATTTACCATGAAGCAAAATGGAGCTCCTATTACTAACTATTACAGCAATCTCACCGAGATTTTTCAAGAACTTGATCAACTTAGTCCCTCTAACATGAAGGACCCAGATGATATCTCATCAAGGCAACAAGAAATTGAGCGACTTCGAGTCTATATGTTTCTTGCAGGATTAGACAACAAGTTTGATCAAATTCGTGGTGAGATTTTGAGGATGGAGCCCAAACCTGGTCTTGAAGGAGCCTACTCTCATGTCAAACGTGAAAGCAACCGACAAGGAACCATGTCAGAAAATACCACCATGCCTGAAGCTACTGTGCTCTTAACCACAAATTCTCGATCTCCACAAGGACCTCGACTTCAAAACATAAACTCCTCAACAGCTAATCGATTTCGTAATTGACCATCTATGCAGTGCACCAAATGCGGATTGAAAAATCATAGTATCCAAGGCTGTTATGAGATTATTGGCTATCCAGAAGGATGGGTTCACAAAGGACGAAAGAAGGAATCCAGCAGAGACATTCACCACCTCTGAGTCTTCTCAAGATGTTAGCTCATCTGACAATGTCTCAAAAGCCTTGAACACCTCAGGTATATCGAATTCTACATCCGCTAATACTTGTAATAGATCGTGGATTATTGATACAGGTGCCACAGATCACATGATGTCTGATGCTAACATTCTTCACTCACTAAAAACAGCCAACCAGACATTCATTACCAGTGCCAATGGTTCAATCTCTCCGGTTACCGGAGAAGGCTCATTTTCACTAACTTCCTCACTCAATCTTCATCATGTCCTAGTG
This sequence comes from Heteromeles arbutifolia, assembly GCA_024362995.1. Taxonomy (NCBI): domain Eukaryota; kingdom Viridiplantae; phylum Streptophyta; class Magnoliopsida; order Rosales; family Rosaceae; genus Heteromeles; species Heteromeles arbutifolia. Next base: position 6,516,191 of record JANCRC010000018.1, on the reverse strand, counting down.
GTCCCATCCCTAGATTACGACCTTGACTCCCTTAATTGTTCTGTTTCTCAAATTATTGACTCCCTTAATTGTTCTTTTTCTTTTTGGCCACTATATTGTCTTTTCCAGGATCTGCTCACGAGGGCCGTGATTGGTTGTGGTACTAGAAGGGGCAAACTATATTATTTGGACTTAACGGAAGATTGCAGCAATAGATTGAGTCAAGTGCATCATGTAAGCACAGATGAATCAACCCGAATGAAGAAGATTTGGTTATGGCACAGGCGATTAGGACATCCCTCATTTGGTTATCTTAAACTTTTATTTCTTGAACTTTTTTCCCAATTCAAAGAATCCGATCTCCATTGTGAAATCTGTATTTTGGCCAAAAGTCATCGTGTTTCTTATCCATTAAGATTAAATAAAAGTTATGTGCCATTCATGGTTGTTCATTCTGATGTTTGGGGTTCTGCCAGAATTCCTACCACTTCTGGCTTTAGATGGTTTGTAACATTTATAGATGACTGTACTAGAATGACTTGGGTGTTTCCAATGAAGCACAAGAGTGAAGTCCCTACCAAGTTCAATATCTTTCATCAATATGTTGCAACTCAGTTTGACAAGAAAATTCAGACACTCAGGTCTGATAATGGAGGAGAATATGTCAATCATGCTCTGCACAACTATTTGCAGGAGCATGGTATTGTTCATCAAACCACATGTGCCTATACACCTCAACAAAACGGTGTAGCAGAGAGGAAGAATCGACATCTCTTAGAAGTGGTTCGTGTATCTTTATATGGTGCCAACATGCATCATAAGTTTTGGGGAGAGGCATTGTGTTCTGCAACATATCTCATCAATCGGACACCATCCAGCACTCTCCAATATCAAACACCATTCCAAACACTTAACCACCTTCTCACCATTCCATCTATCCCAAATTTAGAACCACGTGTCTTCGGGTGTGTGGCTTATGTACAGGTTTATCCACATCAACGAGGGAAGTTTGATCCATGTGCCATCCGTTGTGTATTCTTAGGTTATTCTGATACAAAAAAAGGATACAAATGTTTTCATCCTCCTACCCAAACTTTGTATATCACTGCGGATGTCCAGTTTCAAGAAGGAGAAACATATTTTTCAACGGGGGACACTGAGTATCCCGTTCAGGGGGAGAATAGTATGTTTGAAGAGGACAACCAAGACATTAGCAACATTAAAATTGTTGCAGAAATGTCAGAAACTGAGATCAATGTCGATAAGTCGGTAGACGACTATAATAAAATGATACATGCAGAAACAGAATCATCGACTCCAACAACAGACACAGAAGTGCATCCAGCAACATTAAGTCCAGAATGCTTGCAATTGCCTTCTTTGACAGTACCACACGATCAATCAGCCCCGGAACACAATCAACAGGTAACTGATCAATCTAATTCTATTTCTGATGAGAGCATACCTGAGTCCAGTCAAATTGAGTCCACTAAATATCAACTTCCCCCTCGAAAATCTCGAGGGATTCCTAAGCAGTTATACGATCCTGATCCTAAAGCCAAGGTTAAATACCCAATTGCTAACCATGTGTCCCTCCATAGGCTATCTACATCATGTGAGGCATTTGTAAATCAATTATCCACTGTATCTATTCCTTGTAGTGTAGAGGATGCTATGAATGATCCCAGGTGGACTCGTGCAATGAATGAAGAAATGGAGGCACTCCAGAAAAATTCCACTTGGGAGTTAACTAACCTACCCAAAGGGAAAAGAGCAGTTGGTTGCAGGTGGATATACACAATAAAATTCAATGCAAATGGCACTATTGAGCGATACAAAGCAAAATTAGTGGCAAAAGGCTACACGCAGACATACGGCATTGACTACGGAGAGACTTTTGCACCTGTAGCCAAGATAAGCACTATTCGTGTACTCTTATCCCTGGCAGCAAACCTTGACTGGCCTTTGCAACAGTTCGATGTCAAAAATGCTTTCTTGCATGGAGACTTAGAAGAAGAAGTTTATATGGAGCTTCCCCCAGGATGCAAGCTGGATCCCAATCAGACCAATAACGTTTGTAAACTAAAAAAGTCGTTGTATGGTTTAAAGCAATCACCGAGAGCTTGGTTTGGGAGATTTACCAAATCAATGAAATTTTTCGGATACAAGCAAAGCAACTCTGATCATACTCTTTTCTTAAAGCATAAGAAAGGTAAAATCACTGCTCTTATTGTATATGTGGATGACATGGTGGTTACAGGAAATGATCCAGAAGAGAAGGCAGCACTGCAAAAGTATCTAGCAAGTGAATTTGAGATGAAAGATCTCGGTGCCTTAAAGTATTTCTTGGGCATTGAGGTGGCCCGCTCAAAACAAGGAATATTTCTTTCACAACGGAAATATGTTCTTGATATTTTGACGGAAACCGGGATGCTAGCATGCAAACCAGCAGATATCCCAATTGAGTTGAATCACAAACTTGGTGAATATCCTGATCAGATACCTACCAACAAAGAAAGATATCAGCGACTTGTTGGTAAGCTAATATATCTTGCACATACTAGACCAGATATAGCATATGCAGTTAGCATGGTGAGCCGGTTTATGCATGCACCAAGTGAAACACACATGGATGCTGTAAACCGTATCTTGAGGTATTTAAAGTCAGCTCCTGGGAAAGGATTAATGTTTTCAAAACATAATCATCTAGATGTTAAAGGCTACACTGATGCTGACTGGGCTGGTGATGTAACTAACAGACGATCAACATCAGGATACTTTGTTATTGTTGGAGGAAATCTAGTCTCTTGGCGTAGTAAGAAACAAAAGGTCGTTGCTAGATCAAGTGCTGAAGCAGAATACCGAAGCATGGCACATGGTGTATGTGAACTACTTTGGGTGAAGAATTTACTGAGAGATTTGGGATTTAGTCCCAAGCATGCTATGCATCTACATTGTGACAACAAGGCTGCGATTGACATTGCTCACAATCCGGTTCAACATGATCGAACCAAACATATAGAGGTGGATAGACATTTTATTAAAGAGAAAATTGAGGCAAGACTTATTGAAGTTCCATTTGTTAAATCTGAAGATCAATTAGCAGACATGCTCACCAAAGCAGTCACAAGTACAGTATTTCACAACTCACTAAGCAAGTTGGGCATTCATGACATCTATGCACCAACTTGAGGGGGAGTGTCAACAAGGCTTGTAATCATTTCTCTAGCTAGCCATCATTACGTTACTTTACTTTACTAGCCATAATTACTTTACTTTACTGTACTTTACTTTACTAGTCATCATTACTTTACTTTACTTTACTTTACTTTAGTCATCATTACTTTACTTTCACTTTAGTCATCATTACTTTACTTTCCTTAGTTTTCTCTTCCGTGTTTTCCTCTTGTAATTATCCTTTGGCTTGTCCACTTGTGTTTTTTGTAATCATCACAATAGTTTTGGCTCTCTATAAGAGATGTCTTCTCCCTTGTAAACAATAATGAAAAACATTACAATTTCTGAGAGAAACGTCTAACCTGGTAGAAGTAAAAGTCGCTTTCAGATAGGCATAGTACAGTTCAATTCAGGAGATACTTCAGAGCAACAATAACAAAAAAGACAAAATCCAACACAAAACAGGTAACACACAAACCAACAAACCAATCAACAATTGGTGCTGATCATCGATTGATTATAGTCTGAAAGATGAAAACCTTATAGTCACCTGCATTCACAGTCCAACCACATAGAGGTAGAGAAACTAATGGTAACACTCACAGTAATCCCCGATGTCAGTAGGAAAAAGAGCTAGTTTACAAATTTTAGGCATTCAAATAAATAATCTGTACAAACTTTGCACTCCAAATATTATACATATTTAATAACTGGATACCTTAGTAACGGCAAGGCTCAAACTTACTCAGACCACACAGACCAACCCAGTGGAGGGGATTCAAATTAAGAGAGAAGATTAGATTTAGAGAATAGTTCCATGCATTCTTACAGGTACTCAAAATGCCAACACAAACTAATCGCCAGAAAAGTTTCCTACCGCAGAACCGAACACATTGAGAATAGTTGTCCTCTTGCTAAAAAATGTAGCATGTAAGGTGCGGACATAGAGATTAAGTTCACATTTGTCTGGGTTTCAATTTCCTTAGATTTGCACGATCGTTCAAGACATGACAAAGCCAAATCTTCCCGACCAAGAAGAACATATGCAGCTGCAGGCCAACCAGTGGGAGGAGATTCCCGGCACTTACCCAGTGCCTATAGAACACACAGAAACAAAAGATTCCGTTTATAATGGAAATTGATAACTAGGAAATCAACAAGGGGACCTAAGTAATATTACAATACTGATACTAAAAGAAATAAAAGAAAACTCTTTCAGATAACAGTAAATTTCCCAGCGGATTCAGTAAGTGATGCTTAACTACATGAATGTAGCGATACTTACATGTCGCGAGGGAAGAGATACACCAGAAGGCAATGAGTCAAGCTGTTGCAGTCCAAACCTTTCCCCAACCATTGCCAGAACTGTGAGTTCCTCGTTTGTGCTGTATGATCCAGTGGCAATATTACAGTAAACACCAGATGATAGTTGCTTCCCCATGTGTTTCGCACCAGATAACAAACTATAAAATGAGACTATCTTCCGGGCCCAGCTTACAACAGAATTTCCATCTTTACGAATCAAAGGTGGAAGGTCATTGATACTAGCTGAATTATATCCACGTAGCAAACAGTTTTCAAGCCATCTGAATAAACTTGGAGAAGTTTCCTGTGAAAATGATGTTTCACATATTCCAACAGTTCCAGAAAGGCCAGGAAAGTCACGAATGTAATGGTCCACATAACTTTCCTTACCCAGAAACTTAGCAATATTGCATAATAGAAACCCCAGAAGCTCCAAGTCCCTGAAAAAAAATTAGAGTAAAATTTAAAGCAAATTATAAAAAAAATTAATACATAAATAAAAACACGAGTCAATAACTATGTGTTTGCAAGGTTACAACTTACACCATGACAGATTGCAGCTTATTTAAGTAGAATAGCTCAAAATGAAATGCCCAGAAACAAATAAATTATCAAAGAATGCAACCATCCAGTAAATAATTAACAAACTGAAGCGTTATTTTAGTGCTGAAAATCTTAAGGATCCTGCACTGCTTTAGCATGGAAAGCATAAAATAAGGGTCTGCCAAGGTAACACACCAAAAGAGGCACTCCACCTGAACTTTATGAAGGTTCGTCCAAGTCACTCAATCACTGCACCTTAAGTGTATACAATATCATAATTGCAAAATAGTGCATAGCGCTGAATACGTAAAATAGAAAATATAATAATAATAATAATAATAAAAGTTAAAATACAACAAGAATATTACAAAAAAATAATACGCACCTTTTGCGAAGACTGTTCAGTTTCAGGCTCTCATAAACTGCATGCAAACAATGTAAACTCTCCATCAACAGCTCCGGATAAAATGTCTTATCTGGCCATTTTGTACCATCTGAATTTAACCGAGAGGAGTCCACTCTTCGCACATTCAATGATGTTACAGAAGAATTTTCAGTGATAAAGTTATGTTTGCAGAAATTGTTATGAAATTTACTCTGAATAAGAAACTCCCAGGATGACTGAGGCATCGAATTTGAAATCTTTTTTGAAGTGGAACTTGATCCACACATTTCCATTATGGTGCTACAAAAGGACTCCCATTCCGAGTGAACACTAGAATCAGCTTCTGATAAATAAGCAAGGTTGCCATCTTTCCAAAGCAGACTAAGAAAATGGAGCTCAGGGGGTTAGTGAGAGAAAATGGAGCTCAGGGGAGTGAGAGTGTCTCTCCCGCTCTTTTTTTGCTGTGTTTTGGGAATAACGGGTGGGACTTTGGGGAGAGTGAGTTTAAAACCCTAGAGTTTTAGCCGTTTGGTTGCGTGGATGATTTTGTTCCGGTGAGGAATTGGATTGTTCCGACTCTAGTTAACTTTATATCGGCCGTGCCTTGTGTAGGATTTGTCCGTTAGTCGTTTTTTTTTAAACAAACGACTTCATCTAAGGGAGCAGGGCAGTTGATTAAATCTCACAATGGATTAGCCATAATAATGTGGTTAAAATTCACCTTTGACAAGAATCAAACTGAACATCTCTCACTTACAAGTGTATATGAATACTATTAGATCGAGACATCTTCTCATTACCAATCAACAAACTTTACCCAGCCCAAACGACTGAGACCATCTCCAATTGAAAGGGCTAAATATAGTTCTATTCAGAATTATAGCCTTGCAAAAAATTATTTTTAAATAGACAATGTCAGGCCATACTCATAGACCAGCTCCAACCGAAAAGGCTAAACGTAGTCACCTCCATAATCTATTAGTTTTAAGCTTATACTTTAAATTTATTGGTTAATTAAATTACACTACTGTTAAATGTTTTATAATCTAACCGTTGAATTTGAATCAATTATTGCAATTAAAAAGCTGCCCCCAAATAATGGTTTGGTGGACTTTATAGTGTTATAAGCCATCTATCAATTAGAGATGAACTTTTAAACAAATTACCATCACCCAAGCTTTTTTCTCTTTGACTTTTAACCCTCTTCAATAGAAATTGAATCAACAAACTTTAGTCCAACCCAAACATGTGAGGGGAGGACAATTATAAGTCTTTTTGTTCACATGCATTTGTAACACATGACCCACGTTTTCCTCACGTGTAAGAGAAAAAAAAAAGGCGACTGAAGTGGATTAAGTTTGCTAAGCCATGATCAAGGCAAGCAAGATGATGAGCTTCATCGTTCATACATCATACCTTGACCAAACACAAAACCACTCTTCTTTTCTTTTCTTCAACAAAAATAAATAGTCAACCATGTTTGTATTAGCTAGAAGCCTAGAACTCAAATAGTACTGCTAGAAATTAATCAATAACGATATTTGTAACACATGTATGTATCGTAGTGGGTTCCGATATTATTAATTTGTTTGTCTAATATAGAACTCACCACGATTTGTAGGTATTATACAAAAAATAATTTTTGCATGTTTAACTAATATTAGCACAAGATAATTCAATGATTGAGAACGAATTACAAGTCTGTATTCCACACGGCATATCCTGAATTCGATTTCTAGCGTCGATAAATCACACGATAGTGGTCAAATGATGCTAAAATACCTATGTGAGTCTATCCGGATCTCAAAAAATGTAAGTTGTCGCTGTGACGAAATCATCAGCTGGTCTCTTTTTTGAAAGAATAAAATATCGTCAACATATTGTTACCATATGTTTATGAGAGCAATAGGTTTAGTTCCAGATTGTTTCTATTTGTCATGACCAAGTCGCATTCTCATACCCCCATTGATGAGGTGTGATTTGCATACAACATCTGCATGCAGACTTGTTAAACCTAAATATTATAAGTACAACTAGGTGGTGTCTTACGTACTTGTGGGTTTCTAACATTGCAAACATCGATGAATTGCAATCTAATACATTGAGTGTTTGACCTTTCTACAACGTTTAACGGTAATTATGTTTGTTTTAAAAACCATAGAATTCCAAACTATAGAATAACTTATGCCTTGACTTCCGACATGGTCAACTCTAACACACTTTTTACAACCACGCAAGAGATCTTTATTGACGTCTTCAGCTTTCTTCATGTCATCAAAATTAGGCAGTCCTAGTTAGAAACTCAACAATCACATCTATTTGTTACACTCGAAAAAACACATTAAGAATATAAACTATACATAGACGAAATAAGAAACCTTGCATATGGTCTCCGCTAGTGCCCTACAATTAATGAGTTGAAGCTCTACTACTGAAGATTTTATGAACTACCTTAATAGTAAAGTATAATTAATTTGGTCCCATGCAATATAAACCAAACTGAACAAAAAAAAACTAAACCGAAAAAAAAATTAAACTGAAAAAATCAAAAGAAATCGAACTGGACCGAATAGTAATATCAATTCAATTTTCAATTTTATCAAAAAAACCGAACCGATTGAAACCTACCCCTAAATGGAGGAAGCCCATCTTTGGCGAGTTAAAGTTGAACTGTGATGCTGCTTGGAGGAGTGATACGAAGAGGGGGGGGGATTGGATGGGTGCTTCGAGATTTTGCTGGGATTCCGAAGCTTGCGGGAGGGGTGGGGGGAGAACGGTATGGGGCGGTGCTTATGGCTGAGGCAGCAGCGATTAGAGAAGGGATGGAGGCGGTTCTCGGGAGTGATTGTATGGAGCCTGGGTTGCGTCTGGTGGTGGAGTCGAATTCAAAGGGGTTGATTCAGATGTTGAACAAAGAGGTTATGGCTGAGGTGACTTCAGAAGTTTATCTCTAAGACATTTGGGGATGACGAGTTTATTCCAGTTGATAAGGTTTTGCTTTACTCATAGGCAATGCAATCGTGCGGCTCATTCAGTGGCAGCGTACGTTGTTAAACATGACGGAAGCTTTGGCTGTGATGAATTGGGACCTGAGTTTCTGTTTAATATTTTAGCGTAAGATGCAAATATTGCTATTCATATTTAAATCTTATCAATAAAATTCTATCTTTTGACCAAAAAAAAAAAGAAACCTACCCCTAAATATAATATTGCCGCGCACGCCACCGACTGTGGACTGCAGTTGTAAACTCTGTCTTGTAACAGATAGCTTGTAGCTGGAAGCAGGGAAACTCCGTGAAACCCTCCCCACCGACACGAACCAACCAGAACCCGCCATGTGCAAGTCAATTTTCCTTTTCTTTTGGGTCCGGAATTAATAAAAAATAATTAAAAGTGGAGAAAAAATGGGGAAAAAGGATGGGATGCCGAATATGGACAGGGTGTTTGCAAATAAGAACCATACGAAATAACAGCATATTTGACCGTTCAACAATATACTGGTCTTTGAAATAACCACCACCCACTCCACCAGAACATTTGAAATTTTCAAGATCTTCCTTTTCTCTTTTGGGTATTTACAAATTGCGTCCTTGAATTGCGGTGGTTATTCCATTTTGGTATATTTGACTCTCTTTTCGTCTCAAGTTGGTCCTTAAATTAGTTAAAGCACGAAGAGGAAAATTTTAAACTTGAATGTGAATGATGAAGTACATTACTCTAATCAATTTCGGTTAAGTCTAGTTCTACAATTTGTCCATGAACTTTTTAATTTTAAGTTAGAGGTACATTGGCGTTGGTTATAAAAACTAACAAGATTATTACTGAGTATAATTTAATTTGGCAAATTTTATATTGAAACAAACAATGATATCGACTATGAGAACAAGGAACCTTTTCAAATCATCATCATTTGTGTGCGTCAATGGAGATGAAATAATGTGAGATCAAGGTTATAGGTCAGTCAGTCGTTTTAAGAACCAAATGAAACACCAAGACAATCACGTAAATAAGACACTTGTAAAAATAATTATAGTTTTAACGAAACTCATGGTACTGTTCACTTTAACGACAAATGATATTTTTACTCTAAAAAGTCACTCCTGGTACTATTTACTTACAACACATTTTTGTCATTTTGATTAAAACTCAAAAATTTCAAACCATTTTCGTTAGCTTTCCTTAAAAAAAAAATCATATTATTTGGTCAAGCCACTCATTGTCGACTTTCTTAAGATTAAAACTAGCAATTCTAATTAGTCAATTCTCATGCCGTTTAAGGAAAACGAGTCCAAATTCGGAAAAAAAAACATTTGATTTGGTTGGTTTTGTATAGTTTGGGAAACATTTTGATCAAACCAAAGAAATTTCTCACCCTTATCAAACCCACATTTAAAAGTTCAAAGCTAATTACAAGAAGCTTATAACTGAAGTGGTCAAGAGCAAATGCTCATATACCCGATATTATGAGTTCGATTCTACACACTCTCCACCAACGTTTGTAAAAAGAGAGAGAGAGCGAGAGAGAGAGAAAGTGTTTAGGACTAATTAGAGACAAAAATTCAAAAGACTCGATCTAAAAAACCTCAAAAATTTAGGGGAGAAACGTGAGATCAAACCTAAATATTCTTGTAAATATTTGAAAATTTGACATTCTAGAGATACGGCAGGCACACCCTTTAAGGCCTTTGCATGGTCAGCATCAAGTCAATTCAATTCCCATATAACCGAATTAGTAATTACGACCCGGTCGCTCCGTCTCCACCTCCATTTTATATAAACACCTTCCATTTCCCGCTGTCGACCAAATCACACAGAGATCACACGCACAGAGAAACAAATAAAATCCCCAAAAAAAGAAAAGAAAAATAAAATCACAGAGAGAGAAGCGGAAAAATGAATTGCGCGTTGGTGGTGCCGAACTCGCCGATTTTCTCGCCGTCGAAAATCCCCTCCCATTTTTTCCGGTCGTCGGCTTTAGCTTCCCCGTCGTCGTGTTCTTCGCCTAGAGTCCTACATGGGGCTCCGCCTACGCCGTCGCGATCGTCGGCTTTGACGACGCCGTGTTTCGAGTCTCGGTTTCAGAGGCGGGTGGTTAGCGGGTGCCAGAAGGAGGCTTCGGGTTTGGCTCTGAAGAGGAAGAGGCCGATGATGATTGATATTCCGGTGGCGCCGTCGGTGAGTTTTAAGGCGGATGAGGGCGCGGCGGAGAGAGTGGAGATGGTGGAGGTTGATGAGGATGGGTATTCGGTGTATTGTAAGAGAGGGAGGAGGGGTTCAATGGAGGATCGGTACTCCGCTGCTGTTGGTCTTGGCGATGATTCCAGACAGGTAAATTGTGGTTCTTTCGCTCTGAATGTTCTGTTTGTTTCCCGAGAAAATTTCAGAAATGGAAATTAATATCTTGACTAGAAAGTTCAAGCATTTAGCTTTGATTAGATTGTTTTACAATTTTATTTTTGATTTGAGCTTCAACTGACAAAATATAGGACGAAATCAAAATTGGGTTTCTAATTTTTTTGGAAAGATATAAAATCGTGGAATCATGTTTTTGAATTGGCTGTTCGAATTCGTGCTGATTATGCGATGACAGGCATTCTTTGGTGTGTTTGATGGGCACGGAGGGGCAAAAGCAGCTGAATTTGCAGCCGAGAACTTGAATAAAAACATTGCGGATCGTCTGACCGGTGGAAGTGAAGAGGAAATCGTGGAAGCAGTCAAAGATGGTTATCTAACCACCGATGTCGAGTTTTTGAAGAAGGATGTTAGTGGTGGTGCATGCTGTGTGACTGCCTTGATCCAAAAGGGCAACCTTGTGGTATCCAATGCCGGTGACTGTCGTGCAGTTCTGAGCCGAGGAGGTGTCGCGGAGGCCCTTACATCCGATCATCATCCTTCTAGAATGGATGAAAGAGAAAGGATTGAGACCACTGTAAGCATTCAAATATGTGTATATGGACTTGTGGATTTGATATAATCTTACCTAAAGATTGAAATGGAAGATAGTGGAGTTCGTCACTGATTGGATTTTGCAATGTTTTGTTTTGTAGGGTGGTTATGTAGATTGTTGCCGCGGTGTTTGGAGAATACAGGGGTCTCTTGCTGTTTCGAGATCAATTGGCGATAGACAGCTTAAAGAATGGGTGATTGCAGAACCAGAGACTAAAGTCTTAACGATAAACCCCGAATGCGAGTTTTTAATGTTAGCTTCTGATGGTCTTTGGGACAAGGTAATCTTATAACTAATCTCATTCCGTTTCATGCGTCTTTCGTTTAGAATGATTACTTCGGAAGTATCTGAATCTAATATGAAGTTTTCATTTCTCTTTCCAGGTTACTAATCAAGAGGCAGTAGATATCGTTCGCCCTTTATGCGTTGGCGTTGGTAAGCCGGAGCTCTTTTCAGCTTGTAAGAAGCTCGTTGATCTGTCAATTCGGAGAGGTTCCATGGACGATACAAGTGTGATGATAATCCAATTAGGTCGTTTCGTTTTATGATACTGATTTAGGTAAAATGAAACTCAGTCCAGACTACGACAATTGACCTTTTCTTCCACTGCAAGTAAAGTTTTCAAGAAACTTGCAGAGTTAGAAAGGAAGCCAGGAAGACAAGCCATGGTGCAGAATAGCAACAATCATATGACCAATTGTAAATGACAATTTGTATGCTCCCGGGAGATTTTGTCTCGGCGGTAGGAAGAGAGTACTAGAAGCACATTGCACGTGATGATAATTGTAGGACTCGTTTGGTAAGTGCTTTTAAATGGCTAAAAGTGCTTTTAGAAAAAATATTTGAGTTTCAAAAGCATTGGAGGCACTAGTTATGTGCTTCTTGCAGGAAGCACTTCAAGTGCTTTTGGATGATTAATTTGCATTTTTACAAAGGATTGGTCCTGAAAACATTTCTCTATAAGTTGTTTCAGTCATTTAAAAACACTTCCCAAACGAGCTTACAACTTTTGTAAATTTCTTTGCTATTTCGAAGTTTATTATAAATGATCAAAATGCTTACCCTTTAATCTCAATTTCTATTTCTGTTTTCACTGCATAAGAAGCTCAACCATTGATTTACCATGTGTGAATTTATGGTCTTAATATGTTGTGTTTAATTACTTCCTAGATTATGGTAAATATGTTTTGGTTTGGTCTTGTTTAAGTCAACTTGTAGAGCACATGCTTCTTTAGTTTGTTAAATTGTTGTTGGACCAGGTAAGTCCTGTTTGGCAGCTGCAGCCTGCAGGCTTAGTTTTCCATTGAATATATTTCTGCATGCACTTTGTTGTTTGGTCAAATTCAATGACAGATATTTTAGTGTGCAACGGCTTAGCTTACATTAAATTTCCAACCACTTATGTTTTGATACTTAATGTATCGGACTATGTTCATGGCATTTGAAGAATTTCTCAGATTTGTTGTTGGGACTTTTTCTATGACTAATCATTAAAGAGGACAACTCAAAAAGAAAAAAAATAAATAAAAAAAGGAAAGAGAAGAGGTAGGAGAACATGGGGAATGTAGAGAGAGGAAGAGTGGAGAAAAGTGGGGTTTATCTATTTATTTTTTAAATTTTAAAAATGATATGTCATATTAACATGGTTGTAATGTTAGTATAAGAAACAGTAAAATTTGTGTTTGGCGTAATTACTAAATTGTTCATGTTTTTAGTTTTGTTCAGTTCTGGTGGAAAGGTTAGAATGGTAATTTGCTAGAAGTTTGGTTGACAAACAAAGTTTTACTAATATTTAGTGTAGATAAATGAACAAAAGAATCAAAGAACTTGAAAACAAAGGAAAGTAAGGAAATAAAATCAAGTAACTAGTCCCTCTAATTGATTTAATTCTTGAATTTTAATTATTTGATTACGGATTTCAATAGAAAATTCACATTTTTTGGGTTCTTTGTGTTATTCAACATAATAAATTTAAAAGGTGAAACAATTCTGATATTTGTTATAAATAGGCAAAAGAGAGCGAACCTATGCTAGAGATCGAGTGGAACGGGAACAATGTATTACACTTTTTATTTTGTGTAACTGTACCAGACAATGGATGCAGGTAAAAAGAGGAAGAATATAATTGGTACAAATTGTCTACTTAGATAGGTAGATGGAAAGATGGGTAATCTTTACATTATAAAGGTCCCTTTATATAGGGAAAGCCTTAAGCTCGAAGGAAACAATTGCATGAGTGAAAAAAGTCATCATCCATATTTACTATTTCACATTTCTAAGAATTTTTTTTCACATAAAGTTTTTAATTGTTGTCACTAAGTTGCTTCTTCATGCATTCATACGTATGACATTCACACTATATTTCATAACAATATCTATAGTTTAATGAACGCATAAAACTCGCACTTTTTCCTGATGCAGTGTCAACTAGTATTATTGCACTTCGCTTTCACATTTAGAACTTGCACGGTTCAAGTGACTTGTGACTTGGATTAGTGGACATCAGGACAAGCCAAACTCTTTTTATCTAATGTTGCTGTAATAGTAAGGTGGCAAACACTTTCTAGTACTGTTTTTTCCCCTACTCCTTTTTGGTCGACTAGAGAGGAGTTTCGAACTTTAGATATCTTTCCATGAGGGAGAGAGATACCAAATACGAAATCACGAGCTAGTTGATAATATTGTGATTCAAAGGTTTCACGTTTCATCAATATAGCCTGTAGTGCAAAATACCTTGAAGAACATGATGTCATTTTACACATATAAACGATTTGCATGCAAATAGAATGACACTTTGCGCTCATTTGGTGTCTAGAGTTGAATTAAAACGAAACAAGTACAAGTACATTTATTCAACCGGTAAAGAAAGAGAAGTGGAGTCATCTGATCTGATATCAAGTTTTTGCAGTAGAAATGGCCTAATTTTTTCCGTTAACGGATGAGCAAGTTTCTGCAGTCATCGTTTCATTGTTGTCACGTTGTATTGATCATGTTCTCTATCTCTTTCTGTCATTTGCTCGTCAGCCTCGTTTTTGGACTTTCTCCTCCAGCCAATCGTGACACATCGAGAACCAAGACGGTGAGAATAATTATGGTTTTATATGCTAAAATATACATAAGCATGACTTCATCTACATGCTTATGCTTTGTGTTTTTTGTCCAAAGACGACTTCATGTTGACTGAATTCCAAGAGGATCCTATCCTTGCCGGATCCTCTTTGTGAGGATCCTCGCCGGATCTTTTTTGTGAGGATCTTAGAGATCCTCCAATCACATATGTTCATCGTACATCGTGCGGTTATGAGTCATTGTAAATTTTTTTTTATTTAAATTTGAATATAAACAATACCTGACAAAAATTGATCACACGATATACGATAAATAAATATGATTGGAGAATCATCGGGATCCTCACAAAAAGGATCCGGTGAGGATCCTCTCTCGACTAAATTGGGGACTTTGCTTCTGTTTTGTTTGCGTCGGATGTCATTGGATCAAATATAACGTTATTATTATTTCATAAACATAAGACATGGTAATAAATAATAAAAAGAGAATATTAGCTACCTTTCCTTCTTCCTTTTCCCACTCATCTATTGACTAATGAATTCTATTTGCACAACTAACTTTAAATGAATTTGAACCACATTATTGCTAGCTCATTGTGAAACTAAGCTCACTCCCTCTTCTTAATCTAGATAATATCGATTGTTTAAAAAAAAAAAAAAACTTAAAACTTAATGCTTTGAAAACCCATATTATATGTGTCGGAAGTAAATGTCGTGCGTAGAAATCCTTAGATCCACAAAAATTAAATGGGCTAAGTTTTTATTTGGCTTATGCATTCTTTATGAAATGTTCTTAGGCTTATGAGACATAGACCGACTTTAAATTTTGCAATATATAACACCATATGTTTTAACTCGTCATGAAAAAGAAGGAGAAATTGTATCAATGGTACTGCAATTCTAATTCAATTATTAATTTTTTAATTAAAAATTTGTGAACATTAGTCTCTTAATTCATCAAAATGCATAGTTATGGTCATTTTCGTCAACTTCGTCAGAATTTTCATCAAAATGAATTATGGTGGAGGAACCATTGCTACAATTGGGTTAAAGTTGAGGGACCATTACTCCGATTGGGTTAAAGTTGAGTGATCATTCCTTCAATTAGGTTAAAGTTGAGGGACCATTACTAACAATTTATCTTTTTGTTTGCCCCTTGATTCAGCTTTATGTGCGTGACACGTGACTCATTTTGATGGAAGTTCTGATAGAGTTAACGAAAAGAACCATAGATGCAAGTTTTGATGAGTTAATAAACCAATTGTCATTAATTTTTATTTGAGGGACTATTGCTCCAATTCAATTAGAATTAAATGACCATTGCTACAATCTCCTCAAAAAAAAACTTTTGTGTTATAGATTACAAATGAAGAATTGTGCTTTGCTTAGCCAAAGTGCTACTCAAGTTTTTGGGGTTTTTACGAAGTAGGTCGGTGAAATAAGCTAACGTAACTATATGGTTGAAATTAAATCGTTCAAATCTCTCGATCGTAGGTTCGGACATAAAGATTCTAAGTGAATCTCAATCTTATGAAAATGAGATACAAAAGTAAAGACTTGAGATTCAAAATTTGAATCTTCCATGACAATATCGCTTGTACTAAAACAAAAAGAAAATATTAATTAAACAAGGATAACTTAAGATGATAAAACACAATCCGGCTAATTCTCCTAATCCTTTCCTTCCACCACTCACAACATGTTACCATGAGAACAGTCGTTTAAAAAGGTCGGGTTAAATCCGGACCCGCATGACCCGGCGGCTATCCACAACCAAACCAAGAAGTTCAGCCAATGCACAAGGCGCACTACAGAACATTTTTAATACGTAATTATTTTTAATTTTTTCCTCCTCCTTCTAATATTTTTATTTATTTATTTATTTTATTTTTTAATATTTTAGCTCTCGAAGTGCCCTGGATGAGGTATCTGCGTCTCGTTTTATATTTCTCACTCGAAAATAATCCATTTTATAAAATCGCCCATAAAAAAAAACAGACTCCCTTCTAACCCCCTCCCATTTCTCCTCAGATCTCTCTCCCTTGTTCGCTTTTGCGGGTCCAAGGGTTTCGCTGCTGCCCTAGATCTCCCCCAGCGATTCGAATCCCTCTGCGGGTTCGAAACGCTCTCTCTCTCTCTCTCTCTCCGCCGTGGACTCGCACTTCACGGCCGCATCGCATTCGTAGATCCAATCCGCTGATTCCGAGCCGTCGATCTGCTCCCCAGCCATGGCGGCCGCGAACGCTCCGATCACCATGAAGGAGGCCCTAACGGTTAGTCTTTAACTTCCGATTCGAATGCTACTTAAGCTCAATTGAGATTTACACTTGTTTTTGTGCTGAATTAGTTGCTTTTTTGGTCGATTGCTGTTCTTGATTTATCGTTTTTACTTCGATTTTGTTCCTTAGGTTTGTGTTGAGCTTCAGATAGATCTGAAATTTCGTTGAATTTTTGGTTTCTGATCAGATCTGAGAAGTTTTACTAAGAACTAATTAGCAACTGTGATTTCGAACACGATTAACTGTTCTCTGTTCGCTTAGAGGATTTGACTAGAATAATTAAGTGATGATGAGTTTATATGATCTGATCTGATTGCAGCTTCCGAGCGTTGGGATTAATCCACAGTTCATAACGTTTACACATGTTACTATGGAATCCGATAAGTACATATGCGTTCGGGAGACTTCGCCTCAGAATAGTATTGTCATTATCGATATGAGTATGCCGATGCAACCTCTGAGGAGGCCTATCACTGCAGACTCTGCGCTTATGAATCCGAATTCCAAAATCCTTGCCTTGAAAGGTAGGTTATAACTACTTGTTCGCATTGCTGGAATAGCTTTGGTTTAGTGTTCTGGTCTTCATCTTAATGCTTCATGCGAGTGTTCTTGCACCAAGTTTTTGAATCTCAGCTTACTTAATTAATAGATTCACGATCTTGCTAATATGTTTGCAAAATGTAGTTAGTTGAATCAGCAGTTACTATCATGTACAATCTAAGTTCTGAACTTTATTTACCTGCTGGATCTTACTTACCAGCCGCCTTACCTTTCTTTATGAACCTCAATTTATTTAATTCTGAGCGATCATGTATTGTCATATCCACTTGAAGCTGGAGTCCAAGGTACTACTCAGGATCACCTTCAAATATTTAACATCGAGATGAAAGCAAAACTGAAATCACATCTTATGCCTGAGCAGGTACCTCACTTCATTTGTTTACTAATTAATATGTTTTTGGCATCTCTTAATTATTGCATAAGGATATCTGGGTCTTGTTGTTTTGTGCAAGGTTTTAAATAATCTAGCTTACCTATCCCCATTGGTTCGTTTGCAGATTGTTTTCTGGAAATGGATAACCCCAAAGATGTTGGGTTTAGTCACTCAGACTACGGTATATCACTGGTCAATTGAAGGTAAGATACCTTAAATAACTAATTTGAGTATTACACAATCATATGTCTTCAGTTTTTTTATTTTTTTATTTTTAATTTATATTTTTTTATATGGAAACGTTACAAATTTATTGTATCAACTTGCTGTTTGTGTTAAAGTCGTGGTCTTTATTTGTTTGGTCCTGCTGCATCTCCTTGTAGGTGAATCTGAACCTGTAAAGGTGTTTGAGCGAACAGCTAATCTGGCTAACAATCAGATTATAAATTACCGATGTGATCCTTCTGAGAAGTGGTTGGTTTTGATTGGAATTGCTCCTGGTGCACCAGAGGTACGTTGTTATTTCTATTTATGCCTGTCCAATGTCCAACAGTATTCTTTATCTCAGCCAAGGAAATTGTCAGAAATTGCAAAACTGTTTGCGTCTTTGGGTGTTTGCAGCCAGTGCTCCGATTGTCAGTCTTTATCTATATTCAAACCCTGTACTTCTATCATAATACGTTCAATCTAGCCTCATAAACAATATTGTCTGAACTATATTTCCCAATGATTGAAATTGTGAAACAACTCTGGTGCTGTACTAGTTTTTTGTTTATAAAGTTAAATGCATCAGAAGATACATTCTCTCTCTTTTAAAGCGGCTTTGCTGCCCTACTGCTGCTCATTGTTAATTCTGTTTTTCTAGAGGCCACAATTGGTGAAAGGAAATTTGCAACTCTTCTCTGTGGATCAGCAGCGCAGTCAAGCTCTTGAAGCACATGCTGCATCATTTGCCCAATACAAGGTATGCACAGTTCGCTGCCCCATTCTCCTACTATTTATTTATATTCTGCACCCTTCACTACACACAATCTGTTAATACACAAATATATATCTTCGAATATTGTTGACCTGCTTCATTTATGTTGCACAGGTTCCAGGGAATGAGAATCCTTCAACTCTTATTTCTTTTGCCACCAAGACCCTCAATGCTGGACAGATTACATCAAAGTTACATGTTATTGAGCTCGGTGCCCAGCCAGGTTGATATTAGGATTATATTAAAGTCTCATGCACATGAAATGAACTAGACTGCTAGGTTATGTTTAGACATGATTTTTCGTTTCTTTACACAAAATCTCCATTAAATCTGTAAATGATGATTATGTTTTCTTTGATAGGGTACTTTTTGTATCATTAGTTTCAATTAATCATGGCGATCTTGGTTACATCTTCAGGGGATATAAATTGGAATAAGTTTAATGTGCTCATAAAATAGATTAAGAGCTTGTATAGATTAAATTAGTGATATTGACTTACTAAGTTTGTACACAGATGGCATTTTTACTTAAAATCAAATGTTGGGAAGATATCGAAAATATATAGTTTTTATGTACTTTATTTTGGTGATTTTTAAGTTAAAGGAAGTAAATGTGGGTTTGAATCACTTTTCAGGGAAACCATCTTTTACGAAGAAACAAGCAGATCTTTTCTTTCCTCCAGATTTTGCTGATGATTTCCCAGTTGCCATGCAGGTACTGAATTCGTCACTGTTTTTGATTAATCGTGTAATATATGGTAACTTTGTTAATGTTGAATTTGTTTATTTGGCAGATGTCTCACAAGTACAGCTTGATTTACGTAATTACAAAGCTTGGGCTACTATTTGTGTATGATTTAGAGACAGCTAGTGCAGTTTACAGAAATAGAATTAGTCCGGATCCAATTTTCTTGACAACAGAGGCTTCATCTGTTGGAGGGTTTTATGCAGTTAATAGGCGGGGCCAGGTGTTGTTGGCTACAATTAATGAACAAACAATTGTGCCTTTTGTCAGCGGTCAGGTGTGTTTGAAATTTTTTTCTTCTTTCTTGATATGGTATTGAAAGTGGCAATTTGTTCTTAAGAATGTTGTCTTGTTTTCATTTGCAGCTAAACAATTTGGAGCTTGCTGTGAATCTGGCTAAAAGAGGAAATCTTCCAGGAGCTGAGAATCTGGTAAGATACTCCTTATAATTCAATTTTAAGCTTGAGTATACTAGATTTCCTATAGGGGGAACATTTTAAGCATGCGTATTTCAAATGTTGATGGAATTAAGTTATTTATATGATTGCGTTTCGTGATTAGAAGCAATATGGTTGCTTTCATTGTATCCAATTTGAAGTTGTCATGGTAAGGCAGTTTTTTTGAACTTGATGCTCACTGAAGGTGTTTTTATTTTATTTTTTATTTTTATTAACCTTTGAACGAATTAATAACAATATGAGATAGGGAGTTGAGGTGAGAGAAGGACTTAATCTATGTGGTCTACAATTTCAG
The DNA here is from genome assembly GCA_024362995.1 of Heteromeles arbutifolia. NCBI lineage: Eukaryota > Viridiplantae > Streptophyta > Magnoliopsida > Rosales > Rosaceae > Heteromeles > Heteromeles arbutifolia. The sequence continues at coordinate 6,496,097 of JANCRC010000018.1, read as the reverse complement.
TATTGTTGATTGTTGGCAGGACAGTACTTGGCTATCTCATTTGTAATGCCATGATTTGATGAGCTATAATTCTCTTTACTTTAATGTCTGATGTGGCTACATGAATATTACAGGTTGTCCAGCGTTTCCAAGAACTGTTTGCCCAAACGAAGTACAAAGAAGCTGCTGAGCTTGCAGCGGAGTCCCCACAAGGAATTCTCCGCACACCTGATACTGTTGCTAAATTCCAGGTTTCCATTTTGCTTCTGTATTTTTGTACATGTTTCTTTCTTTGGGTAGTTTTTCTCTCTTCACATGATTTTGTCCTGGATGTGTTTCACATGTATCTAGAAGCTTGATGTGTTCTATTAGTTCATGTTTCTTTTTAAGATAGATTACAACTTAATGAAATTTACGTTTACGATTTTTGTTGTCTGATGTGTTGCAGAGTGTTCCTGTCCAAGCTGGGCAAACACCGCCTTTGTTGCAGTACTTTGGGACACTCTTGACAAGAGGGAAGCTCAATGCATTTGAGTCATTGGAATTGTCACGTCTTGTAGTAAACCAGAACAAGAAGAACCTTTTAGAGAACTGGTTAGCAGAGGACAAACTCGAATGCAGTGAGGAATTGGGAGATCTTGTGAAGGTTGGCTTTGCGATTTGAATGTAAATGTCAGTTTTTCAGATATTCACATTATTGGTGTTAATATCTCTGATTTTTTTCTTGTAGACTGTGGATAATGATCTGGCTTTGAAAATATATATTAAAGCCAGAGCAACTCCCAAGGTTGTTGCAGCTTTTGCTGAACGAAGGGAATTTGACAAAATTCTGATCTACTCAAAGCAGGTGTGGAAATGTTTTTATGTAGTAATTGGTTTATAAATTTTTGTTTTGGTATTTGTTAAATGGTTGTTTGGTTTCTAAGCATTCCCATTCTCTTTGTTGCTTCAGGTTGGCTACACACCTGACTATCTGTTCCTTTTGCAAACAATTCTTCGAGCAGATCCTCAGGTATTCTTGTAATACTCAGAAAGCTTATATTTTCTATTTAGTTCTTGAAAGCTGAAAGCATAACTGTATCACACATTGATCTTTGTTTGGTGGATGTCTCATTGAAAACAAAATCCTTCCATTTGCATTTTTTCAGTTAATACCCCCAGGAGTTTGGTCTACTGTTTACATTTGACTTGCAGTTGTATACAGATGAACTTGAATTCCAAATTAAACCAGCTTATAATGTGGTTTTGAATGTAGGGTGCTGTTAATTTTGCATTAATGATGTCTCAAATGGAAGGTGGTTGTCCAGTTGATTACAACACCATAACGGATCTCTTCCTTCAGGTGTGTTTACTTTCATTAGTGCTATTGTGCTATGCTCACAGTAGCAATTATAGATATATATAATAAATAAGAGACTAACAATCTTCTTGTTGTCCTTTTGTTTATTTTAGAGGAACCTTATTCGCGAGGCAACCGCCTTTCTATTGGATGTTTTGAAGCCAAATCTTCCAGAGCATGCATTCCTGCAAACAAAGGTTTCTATCCTTGAAGCGATATATGAATGATCTGTTGATTCCTATTTCAGCTGGTTGACTTTTTTCGTCCATGCAGGTCCTTGAGATCAATTTAGTGACTTTCCCAAATGTGGCCGATGCTATTTTAGCCAATGGAATGTTCAGTCATTATGACCGTCCTCGTATTGCCCAGCTATGCGAAAAGGCTGGTCTCTATGTGCGAGCTTTGCAAGTAAGATGCCTTGTGTTGCAATTCGTTTTCTTTTTCTCGTCCATTTTCTAATAGTGACATTTGTGCTAAAGCATTTTACTTCTGTTGCAGCATTACTCAGAGTTGCCTGATATTAAACGTGTCATAGTGAATACACATGCAATAGAGCCACAGGTTCATATCCTCTCTAGTATTTACATCAAATTGGTACTATAAACTTCTAGAACTGTTACTAAGAGTGTTCTTCTACAGTCACTTGTAGAGTTTTTTGGCACTCTATCGAAAGAATGGGCATTGGAGTGCATGAAAGATCTTTTAGTGGTCAACTTAAGAGGAAACCTTCAGATAATAGTGCAGGTACACACTTTTTTTTATTTTTTTACTTTGATGTTAAAAAACATATCTGGAAGCATTATCTGAAGCAAATTTTAATACCTGCACAGGTTGCTAAGGAATACTCTGAGCAGTTGGGAGTTGATCAGTGCATGAAGCTCTTTGAACAGTTCAAGTCATATGAAGGGTTGTATTTCTTCCTTGGTTCGTTTTTGAGCTCAAGGTAATCTGTTCAAGAAAATAAATTTTCTTTGTTTTCTTTTGTGTTTTGGATGTCACCTCCAGTTTATTCTTGATTTTTATATTACTTTAAAATGTGATACAGTGAGGATCCTGATATCCACTTCAAGTACATTGAGGCAGCTGCTAAAACTGGACAAATCAAAGAGGTGGAGCGAGTTACTAGAGAATCAAACTTCTATGATGCTGAGAAGACGAAGAACTTCTTAATGGAAGCGAAGCTCCCCGATGCACGTCCATTGATTAATGTTTGTGATCGTTTTGGATTTGTTCCAGATCTCACCCACTACTTGTACACGAACAATATGCTTCGTTACATTGAAGGTTACGTTCAGAAGGTACTATTTGAGCCTTCTTTTGACAATTTGAAATGTCCTTTGGGTTCCTTTTTGATGATTTTTTTTGGCTCGTTGCGTAGGTGAACCCTGGGAATGCTCCATTAGTTGTGGGACAGTTGCTAGATGATGAGTGCCCTGAAGATTTTATCAAAGGCTTAATTCTTTCTGTCCGTTCATTGCTTCCAGTGGAGCCCCTTGTGGAGGAATGTGAGAAGAGGTACATGTTTAGAATGCCACACCCAATCCTCATTTTTAGTTTGCCTTCATTTTTTGTCTATATCACTTAATTTTCTTCTTCTTTTCCCTCTCTCTAGGAATCGCCTTCGTTTACTCTCACAGTTCTTGGAGCATCTGGTGAGTGAGGGAAGCCAAGATGTACATGTTCACAATGCTTTGGGTAAAATCATCATTGATAGCGGCAATAATCCAGAACACTTCCTTACCACAAACCCATATTATGATTCGCGTGTTGTTGGTAAATATTGTGAGAAACGTGATCCTACCCTGGCTGTTGTTGCTTACCGCCGTGGACAATGTGACGATGAACTCATTAATGTCACAAATAAGAACTCTTTGTTCAAATTGCAAGCAAGGTTGGTGATTAGTATTTTATGTTTTTTTTAACATTTCATCTTATTTTACCACGTGCAGGTTTACTGACTAATTTGTTGATATTAGGTATGTGGTTGAGAGGATGGATGAAGATCTTTGGGGGAAAGTTCTTGACCCTGAGAATGAGTACAGAAGACAGCTTATTGATCAAGTTGTCTCTACTGCCTTGCCCGAAAGCAAGAGCCCGGAACAAGTTTCTGCGGCTGTTAAGGCTTTCATGACTGCTGATTTGCCCCATGAGTTAATTGAGCTTCTTGAAAAGATTGTGCTTCAAAACTCTGCCTTCAGTGGGAACTTTAATCTGCAAAACCTGCTAATCTTGACCGCCATCAAGGCAGATCCATCGAGAGTTATGGATTATATTAATAGGCTTGATAATTTTGATGGACCTGCAGTTGGGGAAGTAGCTGTGGAAGCCCAACTGTTTGAGGAAGCATTTGCAATCTTCAAGAAGTTTAACTTGAATGTCCAAGCTGTTAATGTCTTGCTGGATAACATCCGAAGCATTGATAGGGCTGTTGAGTTTGCGTTCCGTGTGGAAGAAGATGCTGTTTGGAGCCAGGTTGCAAAGGCTCAGCTCCGGGAGGGTCTGGTGAGCGATGCTATTGAGTCATTTATCCGTGCAGATGATGCCACCCAATTCTTGGATGTTATTCGCGCTTCTGAGGATGCAGATGTGTACCATGACTTGGTGAGGTATCTTCTGATGGTTAGGCAAAAGGTGAGAGAGCCCAAGGTGGACAGTGAGCTCATTTATGCATATGCAAAGATTGATAGGCTTGCTGACATTGAAGAATTTATTCTTATGCCCAATGTCGCTAATCTCCAAAATGTTGGTGATCGCCTATATGATGAGGCTCTCTATGAGGCTGCAAAGATAATATATGCCTTCATATCTAACTGGGCGAAGTTGGCTGTCACACTTGTGAAGCTCAAACAATTTCAAGGTGCTGTTGATGCAGCACGAAAAGCCAACAGTTCAAAGACATGGAAGGAGGTTTGCTTTGCTTGTGTTGATGCTGAGGAGTTCCGCTTAGCTCAGATTTGTGGTCTCAACATTATTATACAGGTGATTTTTTTGCATCTGGATATGTCTTGTATACTTCTAAGGTGCCTTTTTACTCTAGATTTGCGCATATTTATACAATTTTCACTAATTGTTTGTCTTGATTTGAATTTTATAGGTGGATGATTTGGAAGAGGTCAGTGAATACTACCAGAATAGAGGATGCTTCAACGAGCTAATATCTCTAATGGAGAGTGGTCTGGGGTTAGAACGTGCTCACATGGGAATCTTTACCGAGTTGGGGGTTCTATATGCTAGATATCGCCCAGAGAAACTTATGGAGCACATCAAATTGTTTGCTAATAGGCTAAATATTCCCAAGCTTATAAGAGCATGTGATGAGCAGCAACATTGGAAGGAGCTGACCTATCTGTATATTCAATATGATGAGTTTGATAATGCTGCAACCACCATCATGAATCATTCCCCTGAAGCCTGGGATCACATGCAGTTCAAAGACGTGGCAGTTAAAGTTGCTAACGTGGAGCTATATTATAAGGCTGTGCACTTCTACTTGCAAGAGCATCCGGACCTCATTAATGATATTCTAAATGTGCTTGCACTTCGTGTAGATCATACACGTGTTGTTGACATCATGCGGAAGGTAATTGATTGTGCATGTATTCATTACGCGCATCATAGATTCCTAGCGCTTCCCATCCAACAAAAAAAAAGCACTGGAAGTTTAGATTATGAATATCATTTTTATGGCTTTTATATTGAGATTCTTTTGTGCTTGAAAATTGTAGGCTGGTCATTTGCTTCTTGTGAAGCCATACATGGTTGCCGTTCAGAGCAACAATGTCTCTGCTGTGAATGAGGCTTTGAACGAGATATATGTTGAGGAGGAAGACTATGAAAGATTGCGTGAATCCATTGATTTGCATGATAGCTTTGACCAAATAGGCCTCGCTCAAAAGGTAAAATGCATTCTATTTCTAGTCTGTTATCTGTGTTGTTAATGTGCAGGAGCCTTATGTTGTTTATTTGGTCAGATTGAGAAACACGAGCTTCTGGAAATGAGACGTGTTGCTGCATATATCTACAAGAAAGCTGGAAGGTGGAAGCAGTCCATTGCATTGTCAAAGAAAGACAAACTTTACAAAGATGCCATGGAGACAGCCTCACAATCTGGTGACCGTGAACTGGCAGAGGAGTTGCTTGTATACTTCATTGAACAGGTACAAAACTCTTTATAAGGACTCCATTTTTCACGAGTGCATTCTCTTTACTGTTGTCCCTGGCCTGCTAACATTTTTGGTAATTCATGAATTTTCTTCTTTAAATTGCAGGGAAAGAAAGAATGCTTTGCATCGTGCCTCTTTGTCTGTTACGATTTGATAAGGCCGGACATTGCCCTTGAACTTGCATGGATGAACAACATGATCGACTTTGCTTTCCCATATCTGTTACAGGTAATTTTTTGTTGTCTTGTTTCCAACTGTTTCTTGCGTGTAAAGGGTTATTGACGTCTCTCATCGAGTCTTGCTTGCATTGTTGAGAACCTTATGTAATTCTTCGTTTTACAGTTTGTGCGGGAATACACTGGCAAAGTTGATGAACTGGTTAAGGACAAAATTGAAGCCCAAAAGGAGGTCAAGGCTAAAGAACAGGAAGATAAGGAAGTTATTGCGCAGCAGGTAATCACTTTGAGATATTCTATTTCCTTACAATGAAAGTGGGTTCTACGAATTTGCATTCGTTCTGTTCACATATCACGTCAATCTCCGTGTTCTCAAGGTATCTTTTGTTCTTTGCTTAAATGTCACTGCATTATGATTGATTGGGTTGACATGCTTTGCAGAACATGTATGCTCAGTTGCTGCCTCTTGCTTTGCCTGCGCCACCAATGCCTGGCATGGGAGGCGGAATGGGAGGAGGGTATGCTCCACCGCCACCTATGGGAGGAATGCCACCGATGGGCATGCCGCCTTTTGGCATGCCACCAATGGGCAGTAGCTACTGAGGCGTGTTGAACTATTCTTGCGGAGTTCAACATTTGAATTTGGTGTTTTAGTCAGTTGGGAAACCTATTTGATAGAACCTACCATTTAGTGTAATTTTGTGTGGATATGTTGTGTTGTAATATTCTTTTGTAGCAGAGGCAATTTTTGTTTGGCTGGTGGTTGAGGGCAAGCTTAGAATTTTCTCTGTATTTTTTGGTTCTCGTTTTTTCGAACCTGCCGGAGTCGGAGTCGGAGTATAATGCAAAACACTACACTGATCATTTTGATTATGTTCCAATTTTTCTTGGTGTATATTTGTTCAAACGATTTGTTTTCCAGTGAAAGTGTAGTTTGTTTGAACCATTTCTGAACCAGTCTGTTTATCATGGACCAACATATCAACTGCGGTGCCGGAATTAGGAATAATCCTGGCAATTCATTTTGTTTGGGTGTCTTATGTGCAAGTGTGTTTACGGGTTTTGGGTTTTAATGTGGGGTCTAAAAATTGGAATTTACATGCTCGTCTGGTTACCATGTTTTTATTTTTTGTGGAGATACAAGGAATGTGTATGAGAGATGGTGAAACTCCTCATAGTCTCAAAATAGATAATCGTGGTTTATCGTCAGTTGTTTCATTTTTTGTTTTAAAAAAAAAAAAACGTTGCAGCTCAAATTTGAGTTTTAACATTTTCAGGATCATCTTGGTAGATACGAATTTAAACTTAAATGATATATTTTGAACTCAAGAAAGTAATCCACAATTTGCGTTCTTGTTAGAGCCTGTCTACTCACATGTCAAGAACAAGAAATGCTTCTATTAGAGAGACAGAAAATTGTAGTGATGTTTGAAGTGCTTCCTGAAAAAGTCAGCTGCCTCTACAGAAATGCTTTTACGACCGGAAAAACACTAATAATATTGAACCACATAACCTACTTAAAAAACACTTTTGGGTGGCGGAAAACAGTCTTCCTTTCAGCTTTAGCAGTCCCGACTCCCAAACAAGTCTTTCAGTCCCAAAAGCAATGCCACAGTGACGTCACACATAGTATTTGTAAAGTTTTTATCCTTTCAGTTTAGTCCTCTCCGGCCTCCGATTCTCGGAAGTTCATCGACCTGCTACTCTCCCACCAAAACAAATTCCACCAATTTCCCACTTCCATTTCTCTTCTATTATCCAATTTCCAATTCCCAACAACGTCGATCAATCAACGCAAATGGCGTACCAACTCGTGATTTGGGGTCTGATCACTGCTCTCTCGGCCCTGATCTTGAGAATCTCCCTCCAAATATCCGCCGCCAGAAGCAAAAGAAAACGCGCCGTCGCCTTCTTCCACCCCTACACCAACGATGGCGGCGGCGGAGAAAGAGTCCTCTGGTGCGCCGTCAAAGCCATCCAGGACGAAAATCCCTCCCTCGACTGCCTCGTCTACACCGGCGACCACGACCCTCTCCTCACTCCTTGACCGCCCGTGCCGTCGACCGCTTCGGCGTCAAACTCGTTCACCAACCCAAGGTTCTCTTTCTCTCTCGCTCTCTCTCGCTGAATTCAATTTTTTTCATTAATTATCGATTGGGATTTGAAGGTGGTGCATTTGAGCAAGAGGAAATGGGTCGAGGAGGCCACCTACCCGCGGCTGACCATGATCGGCCAGAGCCTCGGCTCTGTCTACCTCTCATGGGAGGCGTTGACGAAGTTCACTCCGACTTTTTACTTCGACACCGCTGGCTATGCCTTCACGTACCCAATGGCCCGGCTGTTTGGTTGCAGGGTTATCTGCTACACCCATTACCCCACAATCAGCTGCGACATGCTCTCGCGGGTCCGCCGGCGGAGCTCCATGTACAACAATGACGACTTCATTGCTCGGAGGTAGGTCTGTTTGTCAATTTTCCCATTTCACATTATGCTGATTGTGCCTGATGAAACCCAGTGAAAGAACATGGATGGATGTTTGGTTAAACCGAAAAGATGATCACTTTTCGCATTTAGTTGCTTAGACGAAAAAGGATCATAACTTGAATTTGAATTGTTGTTGTAGCAATTGGTTGTCCAGCTGCAAAGTCGTATACTACAATATTTTTAGCCGGATGTATGGGATTGTAGGCTCTTGTGCTCATCTTGTTATGGTTAATTCGTCCTGGACTCAGTCCCATATCGAAAAGCTCTGGAACATTCCCACACGGACTAAGCGGGTCTACCCTCCTTGTGATACTTCTGGACTTCAGGTTTGTTACCAGTAATATCTTAACATATCACTTCGAAACGTGGTTATCAACGATTTGACTAGTCATTGTGTGAGATGAGCTGAACATGTGCAATTGTCTTTCTGTGTGGTTGTTAACAAGTTGCTGTCTGTGTAGGCGCTTCTGCTGGAAAGGCCAGCTGAACCGGTAAAAATTATATCTGTTGCTCAGTTCCGGCCAGAGAAGGTGGGAATATAAACCTTATGAGCACAAGGTACTAAGATTTTTGTGGCTCGTTTATGGGGCCTTTATTATTTGTGGATATTGCAAGTCCTTTCTAATTTGGTTGTTCCATTCTCAGGCACATGGTCTCCAACTTGAGGCCTTTGCAGTTGCCATAGGAAAATTAGATGCACACTTGCCCAGACCTAAGCTTCAGTTTGTGGGTAGCTGTCGGAATAAGGCAGAGGAGGAAAGATTGCAACATTTGAAAGATAAGGCAGTTGAACTGAAGGTTGACGGGGACGTGGAATTTCATAAAAATGTATTATACAGGTCTGTGCCAAGGATTTCATGTTCTGCATCCTTTAATGTAAATGTCTAGATAACTTTTTCTTCTTGCTCTTGCTCTCTCTGTTAAGCGTAAACCATGCATGATCTGCTCACAAGTTTCCTTTCTTTGGTTGGCTTGCATTGTTAATTGCTTCCCATCTGAGGATTGAATCATACAAGTAGTGATGCTAATATATACAGCATGAATGACTCAGATAATTAGCATTTTTTTTGCACGTCTGCCTAGGTGAATTCGAATAAGCTACATAGAATGTAGCTGAATAAGACAAATACAAACTGTGTGGTGTGAACATCTTCTCAAAACCATTTTAGCTGCTGTTTTCGTAAACATATTTTCCTCAACGATTATTGGCTCTCTTTTGTTCTTGTAATAATGTACCCTGTTTGGATTTGTTTTTGCTTTCTTAGCCTTCGTTATTTTTCACATCTACAGGGACTTGGTGCAACTTCTGGGAGGGGCCATCGCAGGGATCCATTCAATGACGGATGAACACTTTGGAATAAGTGTTGTGGAGTATATGGCTGCAGGAGCCATCCCAATTGGTGAGCATCTCAAAAGTTATCCGTCATTTAACCAACAAAATTTCTATCTTACCCTGTTCACTTTTTTTCATGCTCTGATATTCCTCATGTTTTCCATTCTTGCTTCAGCACATAACTCTGCTGGCCCGAAAATGGACATTGTTTTAGCAGAAGATGGATTGCAAACAGGATTTCTTGCCCGCACTGTGGACGAATATGCAGACGCCATCCTCAATGTCATAAAGATGCCAGAAAGAGAGAGGCTGGAGATGGCTTCAGCTGCGAGGAAGCGCGCTGGCAGATATTCGGAGCAAAGATTCTATGAAGATTTCAAAGCTGCAATCTCCCCAGTTCTCACCCATTCTTCTAGTTGATGGACTAAACATCAATCACAGTATACTCGTAACTTCAGAGGAGCCTTTTGCATCGGACTTTAGTTGTACTGCATTTTTCGTTACCCCGAGCCTTACCGGTAACTGAAAAAGTCCGATTATGCCACTGTAGCTCTAACCGTTTGATAGTATCGTCTTTCAAATCATATACCGGTATTCAACATCCACATTTACCCTTTTCGTAACGCCCTTCATTTTCGGGTTCTTTGTTGAGTATGAATTTAGTTGCCTTAAGTTTGGATTGGATATTTTGAATGAGGATCCTCTCTTTGTGAGGATCCTTAAATCGTGTCCGTTCATCGTACATCGTGCGGTCAGAATCATTTTAAATACTTTTATTTAAAATTAAATGTAAATTGTACTTGATAAAAATTGACCATGCGATATACTATGAAAGGTCACAATTTGAGGATTCTCAGGATCCTCATTATCGGTCATGATTTGAGGATTCCCAGGATCCTTCCGGAGAGGATCCTCCTGGGGATATTTTTACTGAATACCGATCATGGTAGATGGGATAAATTTGAAAGATACAAAATCTTTTTTTGGTAAACTTGAAAGATACAAAATCTAACCAAAACTTGTTATGGTACAATTCAATAAACGACATGCCGTTGGGATGTAGAAAACCAAAAGTAAGAAAGGAGTGCCAGGCACGCGCTCGGACATGCTGTGGTGGCATCAAATTCTCATCCCCTTTCCTTGGATTACAGACCATCCACTCCATTGCTTGCACCACAACGCAGACAATACACAGTAAACTCTTTGCTCTCTTTCTCTCTCTCTCTCTCTCTCTCTCTCTAAATGGTTGGGCCGTAGACGACCATAAAAATGGCTGTTTCGTTCAACTCGGTGCTGGGCTTCAACTCCACGGTAACTTCCATGCTCCCTCACCTGCACCATATCTTGAACAATTTGTTTCTATGTTTTCCTTCTTGTATTGAAATATATTGAACTGGGCATGCACTTTAATTTTGAGGTTGGCTTGGAGCAATCGGTCTCCCAAGATAAGATGGCACTGTAATGGTATCCCAAGCCATTCCCGCACTGTGAGATGTATAAGTTCATGGCTCACAGTGCGTGATTAACTTGGAATACCGCACAACAGTTTATTTCGAGGCCTTCTTTTGGGTGATTATCACTTCTATTAATTTCTTTAATTGCTATATATGTGTATGTAAGTTGTTTGCTTAGTTAAACTTGATGCTCACAAGACTCGGAACTAAGGAGGGAAATCCTTTTTCGTCCTTCAAAACTCGACCTTTTCATGAATGGAGAAGTAGCTTCACTCGTATACTTGTTCTTTCGATAGGTGCATCCTAATTTTTACATGATTGTTACGGTGGATCCAAGGTTCTAAAAGATGCTAGGCCCTAGTCGAGTGGCGAGCTGGGATCTAGCACCTAGGCGGCCTAGGCGGATTTAACTAAATTCATTATATTTCATATAAATAAGTGTATGTTTATACTTAAAATATATATAATTTCATCTTAAACTACAAAATAGAATGACACATATATTATGAAGTATTGTAACATAATGAAAACATAGGAAACAAGCATATAATGTGTGCTCGTTTAAGTATTCAATAAGTCTCTTATAATTTATTGAAAAAAATAAAATGCAAAATAAAAGTTATCTGCCTAAGTGAGTTGCAACCTAGGCGGGTCTAGACAAGCTAGGCGGGTGCCTAGGCGGTCTAGGTGGGCTCCTCAGCAGGTCTATGTGCCATTTCTTAATTTTCAAACGTCAAGGTATTAATAGTGACGGTGGCGGGTGCATCATGCCTTTAAATTAGACAAACTCTGTTCTATCTAGCTGAATAGTTTCATGCTCCCATTGCTCGTTAACTGGTTCAAGGGGCTGTTTCTAACGATGATAGAGATGTTTGTTCAACAAACGATGCTGCCCTTAACTATCTGTAATGAAAGACTAAAATCTCTGTTTACAGTTTTATCATTTATGTCATTTGTGATGTAAATATCTCGGCAACTGGATGCTTCACTCGATAATTTACGAAAGTTTATTTGTTCTCCGTTTTAAGTTACAGGTCAAGTACCAGAATGTGTCAAAAGTTTCTGTTGGAGCTTCTATACCAGCAGCCACCACCCAATTCACATCCTTCTTTGGAACATTTGGACAAAGGAGGCGTATAAGTGAAAAACGATGGGGCTTATGTCTTTCAGTTGCGGATGGCAATCAGCTCACCACAGGCACCGGTGACAAGGCTTCCGAAACTACTGCAAGTTCTCCTGATGATCGATTACCAGCTGTTGATTCAACCTCTTCGGCTCAGTTCCAAACGAGTGTCATTGATCAGTCCGGGCCTCAAACTTCTGAGCCTCCCAATGGCTCTTTGGATTCCTCAAATCTGAAGGAGGCATTTCTGTCGCCTGATGTGCAACCCAAGTTAAAAAGATCGCCGCTAACAGCAAGGGAGAGACTGAGGGCAGCCAAGGTTCTCAGTCGTTACACAGACTCAAAGCCGTCTAAAAAATCAGCTAGGGGCAAGAATGTATTAGATGCTCTCAGAGACAGCGAACGCGGAAAGAAAAGATCCGGACTTCCAGAGGCCCCTACAAACATTTTTGACGACAGCAAGCGAGGGATGCCAAAGCAGGGCCTAACTTGGGATTTTCCGGGTGGTAATGACTTGTTTCTAATTCTCTTTTCGTTTGTATTTATCAGCACGGTGATGTTCGCTACAACGTACGTAGTTTGGAAACTTGGTGCCATACATTTCAATGAAAATTGAGACGGACTGCGGTTAGCATCCCCGAGTTTTGCACCAGCCACCTTGATGCTTCTGTGTACTAAACTTCTCATCTTCCACAGGACTAGGGTTTGAAAACCATTGTAGGCAAGATATACATGTCAATGTACAAAGATTTGCAGGGTCAATAATTGTATCACTAGTATTCAACATTTACTGCAAGTACACTGTTGTCGCTTCATTGGAAAGAAACATATGGTAAAAGCTATTCAATTCCTTGAACTTCTTCCCTTGTTTCCTTACCTCAACTACTTGAAAATGAACAAGAAAAGCATTTCACTTTGTATTTCTGTTGAGGTTAACATTGACTTTAGGGCTCATTTTATTTTGGATTTGTGCGCTAGATTCGATTTGTTGACATACCTGGATCCGGATTTGTGCGCTAGATTTGATTTGTTGACATACCTGGATCCGGGGAGAATTTGTCGTGTAATCGATTATATATCCTCTCATTCTCTCTCTCATCAAGTTCATTTTAGTTGAATTTGTGTGCTAGTTTTGCTTTGTTGATATACCTGGTTCAGTAGAGAATTTGTGGTGTAACGGATTGTATATCCTCTCATGCTTTCTTTCTCATTACTTGATGAGAGAGACACAAGGAATATACAAAAAGATACACATAAGGGGACATATAACGGGTATAGTCAAGAATCTCTCCTACTTCAATGACATAAACTACAACTATAAATGTCTTTCAACACTTAACATAAAGTTTTTAATGGTAAATCAAATAAGAGACTTACTTACACAAGATACGCTACTGTGACAGTATCTCAAATCAATAACACAATGTTATATGTTTTAACTTTTTCACATATCAGTGTGTTTTTTATTTGTAATATTGCTTCAATGTCTAAGAACCCAGATCCTGAGCCTAATGATCAAATGATCCGGGCCGTTGAAATTTGATCCAACGGTTACAATTATTATAACTTTAGAGAGATATTCTATTTGTAGTCGTTAAATCAAATTTCAACGATCATGATCATTTGATTCTGGGTTCAATGTCTAACTCGATGTAGGTCCTCCCATCAAACACCCATCAGTTTAGCTTGCTTAATGTGCTTCTCTTCTCATGATCAAACTCGTGTCGGTTGACGTCATCTACGACCAGAGTGGCCAACCTTCTCGAGCCATCCCACACACAGATATTTCTGCAGACTCCGCACCTTTATATCATGTCCCTGCCGACGATACGTAAATTAGCAAAAACGATGAACCAAAGCCAATGGGACCCAAAAGACATGCACTCGAGATATATATCAATACTTTTAAGAAAAAAAAATGAGGGGAAGGAAAGAAAGAAGGTACGGGAGCTACAAAGACCACACAAAATGTGAGAAAATGGAGGGGAAGAAATCTGCACAGAGAGAGAGTGAGAGAGAGAGGTAGTTGGTTGATCAAACGTCGTATCAATCTTTAAAGTCCCTCCCTCTTTTATGGCGAGTTACAATGTTTCAGTGTAAAATCAAGGGGCCCTATCTGTGTATCTAACGTAAAAATATTTGTCATTCAATATTATGGTATGATGATATTCTTTTTCATTCGGAAATGAGAGATTTTATGTTCGAATTTCGTAAATGAAGAATTCGATACCAAATTAAGCTGCCCACTGTATGACTTAACCGAACTTCTCATATCTTTAATGTAACAATATCGATATGTTAAAAAAAAACATATAAATATTTATATCCTGCCATTGTTGATTACTTATTGAAGCTCTTTTGTCTGCTTGTGTAGTACCATCACAGCAAGCAAGCAACCAAGCCAGTGGGAGAAGAAGACGAACCAAGCCACAAAAAATGTGTGGCAGCTTGAAGGTTAATCCAAGAGATCTTGTTAGATTTATTAGGCAGATAGATGGAGATCTCACAAGATACCAAAATGATCTCTTGTCTGACGGTAAGTAAGAAAAGTTTGTGTTGAAAAATCGTCTAGGGATAATTATGATAACATTCTATATTGTTAAAGTTTCATTAACAATTTGAAAACGTAACAATATATACGTGTTAGAGTTTTATAAAAATAAAAACTATATATTCAACTACAATACTTAATGATGGTAATTTGAATGTTGAAAAGCATAAGGGGTAGATTGCTGTGACAAGGGAATACTTTTCAACAACAATACTTAGCAGTTATAACTTCTAATTGACTGTTTAAAAACATATGATGTTTGTTGGTTGCTACAGGAGAAAAATATTCAACTTAAACAATACTTAGCAGTTCTAATTGATGTCTGAAAACAAAGCAAGTCATAGTGTCACAACGAGACATTTAAGGTATTCAATATGAACAATACTTAACACATAGTTTGAAGCAAAATATAACGCGTGAGACTGTAATGACGAGAAATTTTTTTAACTACAATACTTAACGGTTATAATTGATTGTCCAAAACAAGTCATATTGTTGCGAAACGATAAAATATAACGCATGAGATTGTAATGACAAGAAAACTATCAACTACAATATTTATCGATTATAATTGACTCTTCAAAACACGTCATATAAGCAGTACTTGGTGGTCCTACTTTATATAAATGAGATATATGAGTGTGAGAGTGGAGTGCGACAATTGTCCTGCTCCAGTGGGGATGAAAAATCACAATTGGAGAGGTGCGGATAGTGGTTGCTGAAAGCAACCAAGTCAGCTGCCGGCAGCTGTATCTCACTTAGACCATGGGTGATGTGGCAGTGTGCTTTCTAGTCTTGCTAAAGCTTTCTCAGAGTACGTTAAAACCGCCTAACGGTGGATAAGGGTCAAGATGAATACTAAAACTTGTTTAGGGTTCTGGATAAGCTGAAAAGCATTGTGCTAATATGACTCAAATTCTTATTCCTCTCTAACAAATGTGAATACTAATACTTGTTTAGGGTTCTGGATAAGGATCAAGAACGTACAAAGCACAAATTAGACTAAAGTACACAATAAAATTGATGATCTTTCTAACTTTGATAATTGAGAAGTTCTTCGGTACGATTATTGCAACGCATGACATTCACAACTTGTGGGACCGGCTAAGACCACCATGCATGTAGTCCCACTCTCATGTGAGTATGATGCTATGCATTGTCAACAACTGCTACATCGAAGAATTTCTCTTTCTACTATTATCGAGTCAATCTATGTCATTTTTAATTGTATTTACCAAGGAGCCCTTAAGGAAAAGAAAAAATTGTATCGAGGTGACAGCCGGATACATCCAAAAGCAATTTTCATTTGACAAACTAAAAAGGTTTTGTGGATAAAAAAGCCAATCACTATCAGCATGTGGAGATCACACATTGTTAGTGCCAATGAATAGTAGATCTTAAAATATGTGAGATTAAAAGCAAAGGGGATTGGAGGACTGAAGGTTTTAGAATATGGTTTACTTGTGTATTTTCTGGCCATGGATCAGAACTGTTATTATGCTGGGACTGGAGGGCCAAACTGGTCACATCAGTACAACTCTGCTGCAGCGGCTGCTGCAGTAAGCAATGAATCTTCTTCCAGCTTTCTGGTTCCATGGCCTCCTCCTCCTCCTCCTTATGTATCGAGCTCTAATCAATTCCAGTTTTGTGGATTGCCGCCTAGCTCGTGGTCTTCGACGGCGGCGGATGGTTTTGAAGAAGATAGAGCTGCATCTGCTTCGAGGAGCCACAGCCAGGCTGAGAAAAGGCGCAGAGATAGAATCAACGCACAGCTTGCTACTCTTAGGAAACTCATTCCCAAGTCCGACAAGGTATATATTATGCCATTTTTCTCTCCGTCTAATTGAGTTAGTTATGATTGACAGTCTAATAATATAATATATAATATCTTGCATACGATGATAACACTTGGCCTAGTTCATTTCTCTTTCTTAGCGGTAAGCCTAGGTGATCATGATCAAGTTTAACAACATAACATATCTCGTACACTTGTAGCACTTTGCCTAGTTCATCTTTCTCTTTTTCTTAGCATTTTGCCTCATTCATGATTTATAGTCTAACAACATAACATAATATGTTTCCTGCACATAGATTATAGTCCGTATCATTCATTCCCCCCTCTCTTTTTCTTAGAGCTAATTCATAATTTACAATCTAACAATATCAACATACAACATGTCACACTGCGCCCAAATAACACTTTGCTTTATCATGATTGGCAGTATTGACAACATAACATCCCTTGTGCAAACATCCTGATTGACAGATTAACAGCATAATATGCATGATCTTGCCAAACGAGAACGTTCCTGATACCGGTTGATCTTTGTTTGTGCAGATGGACAAGGCGGCTCTATTAGGAAGCGTGATCGATCATGTGAAGGATCTAAAGCGAAAAGCGATGGAAGTGAGCAAATCATTCGTAGTTCCAACCGAAGTTGATGAAGTAACCATCGACTGTGATCCTGCTCATACTGTAAACTCCGCCACCAGTAGCACTAACAAAAGCCGGGGGAGTTTTCTCATAAGGGCATCCGTCTGCTGCGACGACCGGCCGGAACTCTTCTCGGAGCTCATTCAAGTCCTCAAAGGCCTAAAACTGACGGCTGTTCGTGCCGACATGGCGAGCGTGGGAGGAAGAATCAGAAGTGTTTTGGTGCTTTGTTCTAAGGACGGTGAAGAGGCTGTTTGCACGAGCACTCTCAAACAGTCACTTAAGTTGGTTTTGAGTAAACTCGCCGCGTCGTCCATGGCGCCAAACTGTCGGATTCGAAGCAAGAGGCAGAGGTTTTTCTTGCCATTCCATTACCCAAATTAATAAGAAGATTCCGGACTTCTATGTGAATCAAGTGTTTTTACTTTTTAGTACTTAGCCCCTATTCTTTCTTTCAGTTTATTTTATGTTCACTACTACAATATATGCTATCACCGTCGGAACAAAAACCGACGAGAAATCCAATTTCTGTCGGAAATTTGGCAAAAATTCGACATAAAACAATGTAATGTCGCATTTTCAAAGCGACACTATTGCTAGCGTCACGAAAGGGCTTCAACGACGGTTTGTTGGCTTAATTCGCCACTACACAGCGTCGCTTTAAAGCGACATTGACATTGATGTCGGTTTAAAGCGACGTATACGTACACGTTACGTCGGTTTAAAGCGACGTTAATTAGCAATATAAAATATCCAACCTACTGTCGCTTTTAAACAAAATCTAAATAAAATCTAAATCAATTAAATATCCCATAAACCGACGTCAGATAACAATTAATTAAATAAAATATGCAAACCAGTAACGGTCTTAACCTACACCACCTTTGTTAATAATACTATAAAAAACGAAAAACTGCATTCGTCTTCAATTAATTGAAACAGAAAAAAATTATATAATTACAAGAATAAATTTCAAGGCCAAAATAAACGTTAATGAAAATAATTAACAAGAAAAATAGTGCCTAAATATACAAATATGATACATCTAACATTCCGCATAATATACAAAAATTCATCCGTCATAACAACTACTAAATCCGACATTACAAACATAACATAAAAAACCAAAAAGATTGAACGTTCAAAGTGTCATATTTATCCGACAAGAAAGCGAACCAAATAAACTAGTGAACCAAATCTGCGCCTGAATGTGGCACATATCCTTCTCCTATTTGACATCCTCCATCTGTTCCCAAAATCCTCGTTAAGTCCACATCAAATCCACCGGCAAGCATTTCAGAAAACGCCCCAATTAGAACTTCAGAACAAAATCCACTAGGAGCAGCCATCTCGGGTCGATATACTGGCACTTGATAAGGCGGTTGTTGCATGTATGGCATGGAGGCTGCTGCATGTATAGCATAGGCGGCTGCTGCATGTATGTCGTGGGCTGCATAGGCATCAGATACATAGGATACGAAGGTTGCTGATTATGGCCAACATATGGATATGCAGGGGGAGGCTAACTTTGGCTTGACTGTTGAGGATGAGGCTGACTTTGGCCCAACTGTTGAGGAGGAGGCTGACTCTGGCCTGATTGTTGGGTTCCCGGGCTATACAGTGGTTGTGGTTGTGGCTGAAATCTTTGGAAGAACCACGCAAACATCTGCTTTTGGTTGTTCTCTAGGTCCGAAATCCGTATATTATTATTTTCGTCCCTCATTTTCAACTCATTATTTTGAGTCATCAGCAATGCCATTGCACTGTTAGATGACCTCTTGGAGGAAATTGATGTAGAAGATGAAGAAGACGCATAGGACACCATATCAGGAGTCATCCCATGACCGTATCCTCTGACTCTATTATGCCTCTCAGGACCCATTGTATCAACATACACTCGGGTCCTAAGATCTTCATTATCCTCTTGGCCCGACCCAATCAAAGTTTGCAGATTCCTCTCCATTGTTGCCTTGCATTACAATTTTTAAAAATAAAAATTCAATCGTAAAACAGAAAAATAAGCTATAGATAATAAAAATTAATAACAATGAAATACTAACACAGTAAAATAAATTACCCCTGTACGCTCCGATGTTTCATCAATCCAAGTTTCATTTTTTCGCGTATGACATTCACGAAAAAAGGTTACAGGATCTGCTTCTTTCCCATGCTTGTTCCGCTTTATCAAAAATAAAATTTCACACAAACAATTTTAAGCAAACCTCATATTAAAATTAAAATTTATAACAACAATAGAATATTTAAAATTAATAACATTTCTTCAAATTGTACAATCCATACATATTCTTGCCGCTTTCTTGCAAAAGATTTTGTACCAGTAGTATGGTTCATTGTTTTCAGTTGCCGGTTAATCTTATTTTTTTCAGCAACCTCCTGAAAATAAAAATAAAAGATTTTATTAGACAAATTTATAGTTATAATGAAATAAATTATATAACTATTACCCTTGTTTTATCTCCATTCCAGTATGCCAACAAATTATCCCAATGGACAGGATTCACATCAGGAGGAGGCTGGCGCCGCTCCTCTGCTACTCTTTTAGTATAGTACTTCTAAACTCTTTATGCGCATGCTCCGCAACCTTAAGCGTCATATAGCGGATCAAAGGCATTTTTGGTATATCTGCATCTTCAAAAAAAATATTTCCCTACACCCATTAAAAACAAAAAAAATAAAAATCAAGCAAGTCAAGTATTATTACAATCATTGAATTATTCTTTTATTTTCAACTAAAAATAAAAATATCTATACCTTTATCCTATTCCAGAAAACTTCCTTATCTTCTTCCTTAATCCTATGCCAACTCTTCGCCAACGGGAGATTTCTGTGGTCTCTAACCTCCGCGGCCACATATTTTGAAAATGCACTAGAATTATCACTAATGCATTTTCCGGACAAATCAAACGAACAAAGCTGTTTCGTCCATTTGGGAACCGAGGGTCCGCACCTCCGTTGAGATGTTCCTTGTTAAAACAAAAAACACAATTAAAAACGAGGAAACAAATTTAAATTTTCAGTTTCAGCTTAATACTAAACAACACAAAAAAAAAAAAAAAACAGAAATTAATAACAATTCAAAAAATAACCAGCTTCGACCTCCTCCTCTTCCACATGAAGTTCCTCAGAACGTTGATGTTCAGTAGAACTATCCATAGCAAAAGTAAAGGAATCACGGAAGTAAAGTAGATGGAGAAGGAGAGGGAGAAAACGAGCGAGAGAAATGTGAGAATGAAAAGGAAACACACGGAACTAATAGGAAATATAGGAGCTTAAATACGGAAACAAACTTAGCGTCGAAATATGAAAACATTACGTCGCTTAAAACCGACACAATATCTGACTCGACCTACATACACGTAGCCTGACATACTTTTCACTGAAAGAATTGACACGCTGTTGACTAAAAGGATACTGGCGTCGAAATAAGGTCACATTGCGTCGATTAAAACCGACGTACCTCTGACAGATAGAAAGTCATCCCAGTGGCCTCGAAATTGGAAGTCTGAGTGAACCGAGGCGTCGAAATAATAAGTGGTTGCGTCGGTGTAAACCGACGCTAACTCTAACAGTGATTGAAAAACTCATCGAACCTATTTCCCCGTGCAAAAAAACTGGGAAAATTCCCGCCCAACATAAAAAAAAAAAAGTTTAACTTAAAAAAAAATGGAAACAAGGAGGAAAAAAAAAATTTAACCCAAAATTAAAAAATAAGCAGTTATGTTATTTCATATAATACTTTAATAAATAAAATTTAACATATATATAATACTTAATAAAAAACAGAAATATAATTTTAGGATCATTTTGATATAGATGTCTCAAATTTGAATTTTTTTAATCAAACATCTATAAGTTTTCAACTTTTGATCAAAAAGAAGATACTGGCGTCGAAATAGGGTCACATTGCGTCGGTTAAAATCGATGTGCCTCTGACAGAATCACAATCATCGCAGTGGCCTCGAAACTGGACGTGCGAATGAAGGAGGCGTCGAAATAATAAGTGGTTGCGTCGGTTTAAACCGACGCCAACTCTGACAGTGATTGAAAAACTCTTCCAATCCATTTCCCCGTGCAAAAAAAGGGGGAAAATTCCCGCCCAACATAAAAAAAAAGAGTTTAACTTAAAAAAAAAAATGGAAACAACGAGAAAAAAAAAAAAAAGTTTAACCCAAAATTAAAAAATAAGCAGTTATGTTATTTCATATAATATTTTAATAAATAAAATTTAACTTATACATAATACTTAATAAAAAACAGAAATATAATTTTAGGATCATTTCGATATAGATGCCTCAAATTTGAATTTTTTTAATCAAACATCTATAACTTTTAAACTTTTGATCAAACATTCTTCTGCTAATTTTTAATTAAAAATTATGATTTTTATTGTAAATAATCAACCAACTAGTTCAGAAAATAATATCATAAATATTCTAAAATCACCACAAACTTCCTATCTTATCTTATCATAATTCGTTTAAAATGAATTTTTCTTATTCAAATAATTTGTTGTTTTAAATTCCAAAAACACATAAACATCCTATTAACATACAATTATGAAATATAACATGCACAAATATTAAATATAACGTACCAAACAGATATATTAAATATAACGTACCAATCCTTTGGTACGTTATTGGTACGTCATATAAATTTAATCTGGATATGTATTAGTATTTTCGTACGTTATGCAATTTTTTATTTAGTACGTACCAAGTTATTAGTACATTGTTTTATCCTTCTTTTGGTACGTACAAAACTTATAGTACATTATGTGTAAGTTGTGTAACCCAAAAAAAGGATAACTTTTCACATTAAAACATTGCACTAAAAAATATTTTGTCAACTCTTAAGAATTTATTCATACTTTCATTTAGTATAACACAAGGTTTTGTGGTATCCACTATTGTAAATATTTTAAATTGAAGATCAAAATCATTTATTGTATTCATATAGGGTGAAGGAGTGTAGTACGTTATGTGTAAGTTGTGTAACCCAAAAAAAAGATAACTTTTCACATTAAAACATTGCACTAAAAAATATTTTGTCAACTCTTAAGAGTTTATTCATACTTTCATTAAGTATAACACAAGAGTGTAAATATTTTAAATTGAAGATCGAAAGCATTCATTGTATTCATATAGGGTGAAGGAGTGTACCTATAAAAAATCATCAAAATCAGAGATAAAATAGCCGTTAAATCGTGATTTTTCGTTAATAACCGTCGAATAACTTTTTCTTGTTACTTGATCTCATAATGTTTGTTTTTTGCAATTTTTGGCGTATGCGATCTCGAATTATATACAAATAAGTTTGACGGTTGGATCGTTGAAATTAGTTTCGTAGAATTCGTATTCCATCAAAACGATAGATTCACTAACACTTGAAGAGTTTATTCATACTTTCATTAAGTATAACATACACTAGTGTAAATATTTTAAATTGAAGATCAAAATCATTCATTGTATTCATATAGGGTCAAGAAGTGTAGCTGTAAAAAATTATCAAAATCGGAGTTAAAATAACCGTTAAATCGTGATTTTTCGTTAATAACCGTCGAATAACTTTTTCTTGTTACTTGATCTCAGAATGTTTTTTTTTTGCAATTTTTGGCGTATGCGATCTCGAATTATATACAAATATGTTTGATAGTTGGATCGTTGAAATTAGTTTCGTAGAATTCATATTCCATCAAAACGATAGATTCACTAACACTTAAAGAGTTTATTCATACTTTCATTAAGTATAACATACACTAGTGTAAATATTTTAAATTGAAGATCGAAATCATTCATTGTATTCATATAGGGTCAAGGAGTGTAGTTGTAAAAAATCATTAAAATCTGAGATAAAATAACCGTTAAATCGTGATTTTTCGTTAATAACCGTCGAATAACTTTTTCTTGTTACTTGATCTCAGAATGTTTGTTTTTTGCAATTTTTGGCGTATGCGATCTCGAATTATATACAAATATGTTTGACGGTTGGATCGTTGAAATTAGTTTCGTAGAATTCGTATTCCATCAAAACGATAGATTCACTAACACTTAAAGAGTTTATTCATACTCTCATTAAGTATAACATACACTAGTGTAAATATTTTAAATTGAAGATCGAAATCATTCATTGTATTCATATAGGGTCAAGGAGTGTAGCTGTAAAAAATCATCAAAATCGAAGATAAAATAACTGTTAAATCGTGATTTTTCGTTAATAACCGTCGAATAACTTTTTCCAGTTACTTAATCTCAGAATGTTTATTTTTTGCAATTTTTGGCGTATGCGATCTCGAATTATATACAAATATGTTTGACGGTTGGATCGTTGAAATTAGTTTCGTAAAATTCGTATTCCATCAAGTTCAATGGTATATATATATTTATTAAGTATATTTAAATTAATTTATTTTGTACATATAACACTTAAGAAATTAAATGGTCACCAATTTTTAATATTTAATTTAATATACATATATATATATATAATTATTATAGTTTTTAGGGGTATAAAATTGTTAAATAAAGAGGAAAATAGTGTAATTAACAACCCAAAAGTTTCTTGAACTTGAAATAAGAAAGAGAAAAATAGTGTAAATAGGCTATAAAATTGTGTAATTATTATAGTTTTTAGGAGTATAAAATTGTTAAATAAGGAGAAAAAATTGTTAAATAAAGAGGAAAATAGTGTAATTCACGAGAGGTTGTTACCTTGCGTCGAAATAGACTAACATTGCGTCGAAATGGGCTAACATTGCGTCGGATAAAACCGATGTAATGTGACAGTCTGTGTCGAAATAAGCTTTCATTGCGTCGAAATAAACCAACGTAACGAACATAATTGAATGAAAAAGCTCTTCCAATCCATTTCCTCATGCAAAAAACCGGGAAAAGTCCCGCCCAAAATATTTCAATTAAACCGACGCAAATGACATATGCCGTCGGTTAAAAGCGACAGGAAACAAGCAAAAAAAAAAAAGTTCAACCCAATATTAAAAAAAAAGGTTTAACTTATATATTATACTGAATAAAAAACAGAAATATAATTTTATTCCCCGTCATCATCTGTTAGCTCATCGTCGACATTGGCATGATTAACGAACTTGGTAGGCAACGCTAATGATTCAAGACAATGAGTCTCTTCCACGCCAACCCTTGTATGGAGATTTTCATTATCAAGAATTCGATCATCCAAGTTCGGTATGGCATAATCATCAATAGCATCACTATTCTCTAATACGTCAAACAAATCCCTCGGCTGGGTTCGAACAACTACATGCCAATCTTTTTCAATTGTGTCCTCCACGTAAAATGCTTGTAATGCCTATGATGCTAGTATGAAAGGATCCTCTTTAAATCCCAATTGATTGAAATTCACCATAGTAAATCCATATTGATCGGTCTTCATTCCTCGTGGACTTTCACTATTAACTCATTCGCACTTAAATAACATCACAGCTCGACCCCTATCTCCTGCCTCAGTACGACCACAATATTTAACCTTGAACATATCTACAACTCTGCCATAACAATTCACTTGCCCAATTGCTCCAAGAACATTTGCAGGTACAAAGACACCACAATTTTGATTCTTATGCTTATCATCCACAGATTTTATACGAAATCTAAACCCATGAACAATGTAACTTTTATATCTACTCACAACCCTACTAGGATAATTAGCTAGCCAATGCAAGTCTTGAGATATCAACGTGTCATTAGCATGATAGCTTGAATTCGTCTGTAATAAGTATGAAGATAAAAATAGACAGAATAACTATAAACATGTTATAATTAAAATGCAAAACAATAAATAAATAATGTGATTGTTATATCAACTCACATGTTGCTTCTGGAAATTCTTTTTTGCTTAGCTCCTTAATTTGTCGCATAGTTAACCTTTCTTGACAATGTTTAGTTTTCAAGAATTCCTCATGTTGCCTACACAATTATGTCCAAATTTAGATAATTAATTTTTCAAAGTTAAGAAAACCAATAAAACATTAAGACATATGATTAAACGTTCTTACCTTCTAAATGGGTTCACTTCATCACAATTATTTAGAATGTATCTATGGCACTGATCAAGAACATTTAGATCGAGCTCCACATTTTCTCCTGAACCCATATAACATCATTTGGAGTCAAAAATTGATAACCCACCAGACACTCCATGTCCAATACCATCTTCATTTCGGCCTCTACGGGTACGACGAGACTCAACACCTCTAAGATACATGGAACAGAAGGACAAACACTTATCCACCAAATATACTTCAGCAATAGAACCTTCAGGATGACCCTTATTACGAACATAGCGCTTCAACGTTTGCAAATACCTATAATTATAAACGAAACACAAACAATTATAATTATAAATTAAAGTTATGACTACAATTGTAAAAAATTTATAAATTTTTTTTAATTATCGTTCAATTGGATACATCTATCTATAGTGAACAGGCCCTGCAAGAGCTGCTTCATCTGCCAAGTGAACTAGAAGGTGCACCATTATATCAAAAAATGCAGGAGGGAATATTTTTTCAAGTTGACATAATGTCAAGGCAATTCTTGAACTCAGTTCCTTGAATCATTCCTCAGACTCCTCCTTACTACACAAATGTTTGAAAATTGCACTCAACTTTAATAATACCATAGTAACAGCTTTAGGCAAAACCGGGCGTATTGCAAGCGGGAGTAACTGCTGCATTAAAACATGACAATCATGACTTTTCAACCCATGTATTTTTCGTTCATTCACATGCACACATCGCAATAAATTTGATGAATATCCATCGGGGACCCGAATAGTAGACAACACATTGCAAAACGCAGTTTTTTCTTCTCTTTTCAACGTGAACAAAGCTGGAGGTAGAAATGTTTTATTTCCTTCCCTACGTGGGTGTTGACTACGTCTTATGTTCAAGACTTCAAGATCTGCACGTGCAGCCAATCTATCTTTAGACTTTTCTATACCTAGCAATGTTCCCACCACACTGTCACATATATTCTTCTCGATATGCATAACATCAAGACTGTGTCTAATCAACAGATGCCTCCAATAAGGTAGTTCATAAAAAATAGATTTCTTCTTCCACTGACTGTTACTATTTGTACCGCTCGAAGTTCTTTTTCTGCGTTGCCCAACTGAAGCATTTTTCTTTGGTTTTCCAAAAGTAAATCTCAATGTACAAAGTTCTTCGAGACATTGTAAACCAGTCCACTGCCTTGGTGCACTACGATGCTCTCGACGACTATTAAAAGTTGTGGTTTGCCTTCGAAACCTATGATTATCTTCAAGAAAGTGTCGATGCCCCATATAACAAACTTTATGACTCGCCGGCAAGTAAATAGATTCTTTATCATGCATGCAATGTGGACAGGCTTTATAGCCATGTGTACTCTATCTTGACAACATTCCATAAGTCGGAAAATCACTTATAGTCCATAAGAAGGCAGCCTTCATCGTAAAACTTTGGTTGGAATACGCATCATAAGTGGGAGTGCTCACCTCCCACAACTCATTCAACTCGTCAATCAGTGGACGCATATATACATCAATCTCTTTACCAGGACTGCGCGGTCTTGGTATTAATAGAGACAACAACAAATTTGGTTGCTTCATGCACATCCAATGCGGCAAATTGTAAACAGAAAGCACCACAGGCCATGTGTTATGGTCATTCCTCATTTTCCCAAAAGGATTAAATCCATCACTGGCCAACCCTAATCGGACATTTCGAATTTCTGATGCAAAATCCGGATATAAATTATCCAAATGCTTCCATGCTGGAGAATCTGAAGGATGTCTCATAAACTTATCCTTAGGACATTCAGTTGCATGCCACCTCATATATTCAGCCGTATGTTCGACATAAAAAATCGTTGCGATCATGGTTTTAAAGGAAAAAACCATATAACCTTAGCTGCGATCTTTTTTCTCGATCTATCCGTTGCGTTGGTAAATTTATATCTTGATTCACCACAAACCGAGCACACGGTCAAATCCGAAGTATCTTTCCAATAGATCATGCATCAATTTTCACATATGTTAGACCCAAGTCATTTATAAGTTTTTTTGCCTTATAACATGATTCAGGCAAACAATCCCCTTTAGGCAACATTCTTTTAATTAACTCCAGTAAAGTTGTGAAGATCTCGTCTGGCATTCCCGCTAAACACTTGATCTGATATAGTCTTACAACTGCTTCCAATTTCTTAAATTCCTTACACCCTGGCCACAAATCTTGATCTGCCTCTTCAAGCAACCTAAAAAAAGTCTCCACCTCTTCTGGACGCCCTTCCCCAATAGGGGGTTCAGTAGACGGCCCAACACCTTCTTCTGTTAATGGTTGGACAAATACATCATTAAGAAAATCATGCATGCCAATCACCTCATCTCCTGTTTCTTCTTTTCCAATTGCCACATTTTGCTCTCCAATGTTTTGCTCGCCATGATGTCGCCAGCAAGCATTTTTATAATCTTTATCCATATCATACAATATGAGATGTTCAATAATAGTGTTCCTAACAAAAGTATATCGATTACAACATCTTTTGCAAGGACATCTAAACTTATCAGGACCAACACCATTTGCAACTGCTTGATCCAAAAACAAATTAATTCCAGCTGTATACGCTTCAAAATTTCGGGGTATCGTCAACCAACTCTTGTCCATGTTTTACCAGTTTACGAGGGTAAAATATTACGCTGACACTAAGATGCCTACAATCTTTCAATGCCTATCATGTAGGCATAACTATTAGAATTTTCAATTTCTATCTTTCAACCCTTGAACTCTATCACGATTGCAATCTTTTAATTTTCAACACCTATTATAGTAAAAACAAATTAAAATAACAACCAAAAGTTATCAAAATAACAACAAATTAAAATAACAATTACAGTGCAAAACAAATTGATTTAACATAATATATTTTTGAATTACTAAATATTATAAGTTTAGGTTATATTTAATATTTTTAATTTAACATAAATGCTTATAAATATTATTCATTCCATTTTCTCATAACAATTCAAATTATGCTCATCTAATCCATTCTAGTAAATAACAACCAAAAGTTATCAAAATAACAACAAATTAGAATAACAATTAGAGTGCAAACAAAATTAATTTAACATAATATATTCTTATATTACTAAATATTAAAAGTTTATGTTACATTTAATATTGTTAATTTAACATAAATGCTTATAAATATTATTAATTCCATTTTCTCATAACAATTCAAATTGCAAAAAAAAATTAATTTAACATAATATACTCTTATATTACTAAATATTATAAGTTTATGTTATATTAATATTGTTAATTTAACATAAATGCTTATAAATATTATTCATTTCATTTTCTCATAACAATTCAAATTGCAAAAAAAATTAATTTAACATAATATATTCTTATATTACTAAATTGACACACCCCGTCCCGAAGGAGGGCGTGCTGGCCGTCACGTGAGAGTGACGTAACCATTTACACAGTTCGGAAGCTTAAAAAAAATACAATTGTGAATTCTGTCAGAACACCGTTGGATTCCTCGTGGCCACCAAAGCTCTGCTCTAACTCGAACCTGGAGGGGCGCAAAACAAAATTGAGTGGGTCAGTAAAACAAGTCTTTTCAAAACTTTTCTTTATCAAAGTTCTAACCCCTCACTGTAAAACCTGTATACTTTCCCAGAAAATAGCATTTATAAATATATATAGCTTCAAAATTCTCAAAACACCATTCTTTATCACTTTTCAGAAAATATGCCATGCCATGCGCCAAAAACATAATATGGATGCATCAACATAAATCAGGTGAAATAATAAATCAACCGGAGACCCTGCAGTGGTCCTGTACGGCTGATTCTAAAGCTCAATATCCAATCCAGCCGGAGTCACCAACTGTGACCTGTACGACACTGCCGGAGTCGCCAACTGCGACCTGTACGGCACTACGCTGCACATGAGTCGGAACTACCTGTAGTAGTCTGTACGACTCGGATGGTGTAATAATACGCTCTAGTGCTTCTCTCATCAATCATCTGTGCACATAATCTAGGGTCACCTACTAGTCGGAACCGTCTCTAATGGTCTGTACGACTAGCATGTCGGAACCACCTCCAGTGGTCTGTACGACTAGCATCTACTTGGATCCAAGGTGAGCGTGTGATGCGGTGAATAACATAAGCACTAACACCAGGGGTGCAGGTTATGAGCTATCAACATAAATCACATCAAACAATTCAATGCACCAAATATAACTCACCTGATACTCACCTGTGCGTCCGCAGCACCAATTCACATATATGCATCATATAATATCAATTCACATATCTCATATAAATTCTATGCATGGCATTTCAAATCACATGATTCATAGAATCTATGCATGGCATTTCAAATCACACTTTCAAATCATATTTCACTTAAATAGATTTTCTGGGAAAAACTCCTTTATATAGGTATATACGTAAAACAAAACTGCCCACTCACCTGGAGTTTGCCCTGCAACTCCCTAGCACAACACATCAAGGCGTCATGACGATCGGCGCCTAGAACAACCATCAAATCATGCCTCAGAATCATATCGATAGAATATATCACTTATATAAAACACGTCACTAAGTAGTTCGATCCGGAAGATCTGCAACTCAGATTTCCAATCCGTAACTTCCAGAGGTCCACAATAAATCTCTAGAACAACATCCTAAAATTTCATGACCATCCAACGGTCGGATCTCCGTCAATTGTCGAACTAAGTGACGGTTAACATTATATTTTATGAACTTACAACTCCAATTCCGGGAGATCCGTAAATCGGATTCTCGATCTGTAAGTTCCTACATTCTTCAAATATTACGTACTACTACGTATCAAAGTTTGGTGACAATCCAACGGTCGGATCGTCAATTCATATTTTGGCCTAACCATGCATCTTAACGAATTTAAGTCCAAATGATCAACCAACGTTAAGCCACTATCAAAACTGAACTCAGGACATCCAATATAGTTTAAAAATGACATTGGCGGCCCACTGACCACGCGCCGCCGCACGCGCCGCCGTGGGTGGCGGTTGGCCGCCCCGGCTCGCCGGAAAATCCAACTATCTCCAAAAATTACCAAAATTTACAGAAATGAAGATCTCAATGAGTAGAACAAATTTCATACCTGTGGCCAAGGCCAATTCGGTCGGAAAAGCCTCCAATTCCAACAAAACCCGTCGGCACCCTAGGTTTGGTGTGCTCCAATTCGACCTCCAAACTTGTTCCAACGCCTCAACCACTGCTTGGGCTTTGTTCTAGGCCTCAAGAGGATGCCATGGGTGGTGGTGATTGGAAGAAATTGCTTCACATCGTGGCGGAAATGAACCCAACCCGTGCGCCCCCTTTTGCACGGTTTCTTCCATTTTTACAACCAAATCTCTCCAAATTTGAGGTGGAATGGGTAGAGGAAGGGTCCTAGAGTGTTTCCCATGAGGTTTGTTGGATCAATTCGCCGGAAAAACGGATGAAAATCATCGAACATGGACACGGGTGCCGACCGGGTCCGAAAACGGGTCAAGGGGATCTGGCCGATCCCCCGCGCCGCACTCTCCCTCCTTTCCTCCTTTCCCCTGTTCCGATTGGCTGGGCTTCTTCCTCTCTCCTCTCCCCATTCGTCCGGCTCTCTCCTTTCTCTCCCGGAGCTGTCTTCTTCTTCCTCTGGTTGGGCAGATTGCCCAATCTCTCTTCTTCCTTCTTCTTCCGCCAGCCACAAACACACACACACATAAACTCATACATAAACTCATATCATTTTTCCTATTAATCCCAGCCATCCATTAATTCCTCATTAAATCTGGGCCGTCCATTTTCATAAAAGAATTTCCATATTTTATTCTTATAATTCCCAAAATGCCCAAACTTCAAACTTTAATATCTTTTTCGTTATAACTCCAAATCACGAACCGCTTGCGCCCACGCGTCTGTAGTGACGAGTACTACGAGAATATGCTAAGGAAACAAATCTTAGATGGCACGACACAACGATTAATCTCGAACAATGCGCGTGCCTCAAGGGCATTTTCGTAAAATCACTTAATAAATTATAAAATCAATATTTTCCGGGACAGACTGTCACAAAATATTATAAGTTTATGTTATATTTAATATTGTTAATTTAACATAAATGCTTTTAAATATTATTCATTCATTCCATTTTCTCATAACAATTCAAATTGCAAAAAAACATAATTTAACATAATATATTCTTATATTACTAAATATTATAAGTTTATGTTATATTTAATATTGTTAATTTAACATAAATGCTTATAAATATTATTCATTCATTCCATTTTCTCATAACAATTCAAATTATTCTCATCTAATCCATTCTAGTAAATAACAACAAAAAAGTATCAAAATAACAACAATTAAAATAACAATTAGAGTGCAAAAAAAATTTAATTTAACATAATATATTCTTATATTACTCAATATTATAAGTTTATGTTATATTTAATATTGTTATTTTAACATAAATGCTTATAAATATTATTCATTCCATTTTCTCATAACAATTCAAGTGACAAAATTAATTAATTCGACTAAATATTAATTAATTTAACAAAAATAGTAGAAATTTATCTAAGTACTTAAATTACAATTTTTAAATAAATAAACTTGTGTATTATACAATTTAAAAATTAAAGAATTTAGTGATAGAAACCTGAATTATGGAAGAATTCAGTCGTTGATCAATTCTTTATGTACTCAACCAGCTCAAATAAATTCCCTACAAAAATAAATTGTAACTAAAAATTAAACATAAGCTAAAAAATAAACATAAGAGGAGAAAATAAAATTATTACAAGCAAGAAAAACTTACCATTGTGAGGAAGAAGCACATGAACTTGCAAGAACACAGGAAGGTGAAAGAGAAGAAGAAATAAGAACGGTGAAAGAGAGAGAACACGAGAAGGTTTTGTAAATTGGAAGAATGAATAAGAAAAATGCAAGAGAAGAAGAAGAAAACACGGGGGAGTGTATATAAACACCATCAATCTGTAACTTGCAACCGACACCGGGTTTCAAAATATTTAAAAAAATAAAATATATGTCGCTTAGAACCGACGCAGATTTTAAAATATATAAAAACAACAATTAGTGTCGCATAGAAGCGACACCCATACCGACGCAGGTTTTAAAATATATAAAAACAACAATTAGTGTCGCATAGAAGCGACACCCATACTTTATGTCGCTTAAAAGCGACACTATTTTATTTAAAGCGACGCCAGTATTTAAAATTATTAAAATGTGTGTCGGTTATAAGTGACACACAATGTTTACGTCGGTTTAAAAGCGACGCAGACTTTGTAAATCCGATGTCATGTTCAGTGGGTGTCGCAACTCTCTTGTGCGCCACTATATTATATTAAACCGACGCAACAACTGACACTATAAGGCCCTTTTGTAGTAGTGGTTCTTTTGGGAAAAGACTTATATGGCACAGGTATACTTCCACGTTTAGCGTTTCGTATCAATAATTTTTCCGCATAACGTTACATTATAAACACAAGATGCAACACTAATAGCGGAATTATGTCATATAAATTGCTTTCCTTTAGGAGACATGCTTCAATCATGCATAAGGCAATTAGGCATAAGGATGTGGCTTCCTACCACAAGATGTGGTGGAGTTCATGGACAGCTACTATATAGTATACCCTTTCCTCATCTTATCATGATTGTTCGATTGAACAATGTATGATGTTTTGCCTACTTCTGTTCAGTTGCATGTGCTTGCTGGCTATCAGGCATCTTGTCATTGTGATTACTAAGGAAATTGATGGCAAATAATTGTATTGTTAGTGCTTAAGAGAGTGTTTAGCATCTGATAATCCCTATTTAATTATAGATTAAGGAGGCTATAGTTCTATTACACCTGGTGACAAAGCCCGCCAATTATAAACTGGTTAGGGATGGTACAATTTGAGCAACAAGTTGGGGTTATTGGCCCATAAACTTTTGACCTTGGAGACTTGTATCGTACAAAGGGTTTGCTATTGACAAGACTTAATGGGAAATCCAACTATTATTTTATGCGAGAAGAGAGATTCAAACTTCGAACTTTTATGTTTGGAAGAGAAATATTACCAGATTAAAAGCTAGTTGAAAAAGCTTCAATACGTCTATCGTGTGCATGTCGAAGAGAAAAGTTAGTACCTGTACAAATTTGGAACAAATTCCAATCTAATGTAACCAATGCTACTATGAGTGGATGATTTGAATTTGTGACATTTTCAACGTTGAAAAAAGAATTACTACTAAATCAAGTTAGTACAATCAATTGAATTGAATTGTGCATGTTTGCCCTTATTGTGAACTAAAGATGTTGCTAATTGACCTGAATGACAAAGAATTACAACTGTGAATTGAAAACACAAATTAAATTCCTGCATCAAAACAAAACTTGAATATAATCCTCAAAATAAAATAAAATAAAACCAAACAATTACGATCTAGATTGGATTGCACGTGTACCTAACCAAAGATTGGTCTGACGTGAAATGGTGTTTCGAAAGATTTAATGTTTCACATAAAAAACTTGATGAAATTAAGTACGACATATACTGAGTAGTTCTATTGCCATTTACATCGATACCCTCTATTCCTGCTAACATGTGCACCTAGTTAAGTTTGAAAATTTTCAAATCAAGCCCCATTCCTCATGGAGTCCTAAGCCAATTCCTACCACTCCATTAGAGGTTTAAACAAAGATTATATGACTAATTAAACAAAAATTATATGAGTAATTAAACAAAGATTATGTTTAGCTACTCCACTTTGTTCACAAACTTTGAACTCTGATGCCATACAGTGTAGTAGTTGAATGTGATTACGTGATATCAAGTGTTAGAAATTAAATTGGTCACCAAATTCTCCATTGCAACTCCAAAAACACGGCTGTAAAAAATATGTAATCTACTTTTTAACTGTTTAACAGTCCGCCGTTACGGCCGGTGACGCTAATATCTGCGCCCAGTTTCCCGCGCAATCTCCGTCGGACGGTTCAGTTGCCTTGTAGTTTGCACTTCCGTTCCGTTCCATTAAGAAACGGATAGCCGTTACACCTTACTTTTTCATCATCTCACTGTTCCCCCCCCCCCCCCCCCCAAAAACTATTTTATATTCGTTAAAAAAATTGAGCTAACTATTAATTTTCGTGGAAAATTCGTGGGAAATTTGCACAATTGCACTTGCATTTTTCACTTTTATGAAATTAGCACCTAAATTAAAAGTTACAACATTTAACCACTCAAATTTCAAATTGTGTTATATTTGACCAGTGTTTAAAATATCGATATAGGTAGAAATATTGATATGCAAATTTATGAAAATATTAATGGATATATCGATATCGGTAGCCTTTGACAGAAATTATAAAAAATTGCAACAGGTGGGTATATCAACTCATTTAGATTTAGTCGAAATCAGAGAATTTCTATAAAAAAAAAAAAATTAAAAGTTCGAAATCTTCAATGTGTTACGGTAAATTTCTATAGTGAATTGGTAAATATCATCGATATTCATCGATTTTATTATATCTTGCCGATACAGGGTGAAGTTTGCATTTCACGCCTCTTTTTATATCAATTCTTAATTTATCGGATATTTCAACGAAAATATTGACGATTTCATGGACATTTGCATTTGACACATATGTCCACTTCCATCTACCTTTGGATCAAGTAATGGCAAGTGATAAAGAGGATCAAGTAATGGCAAGTGATAAAGAGGATCAAGTAATGGCAAGTGATAAAGAACACAATCTCAGGGTCCAAACTTGACGAAGTTACTTTTTAAAGCAGAAATAAGTTGTACTAATTTCATATGTGTATGCTATGTGGACAACTAATTCCATGTATCTAATCACGATAACTGACAAGAACGCCTTTGAAAAATGACCCTCATGGAGTTCGAGTGCCAATTTACAATACAACGTGAAGTTTGGGAATTAATTGAAAGTAAAATTAATTCACGTGGTAATTGTATAAAACTAAAAAGCATATGCCGTTCGTGCAATTTTCTCATATTTCCTTTGATTAGAGTGCAAATTATTAATTAACCACCCAAGCATTGAAAGCGTTTAGAACGAGGAGGGGGGAAGTTATAACTTCCTACTCAAAAACAACAACAAAAACCCACTTCTTCTTGTTAAACCCCTCTCTCTCTCTCTCTCTCTCTAAAATCTCACCTCTATTTTCTAGAGAGGTTTCCAAAACAAAAACAAAAATCAAATTAAAAAGGAACAAACAGAAAGAAAGAAACGCGTTTGGAGTTCATTTCCGTTATGTGAAATCAGAGCGGTTTTACGGTTCATGCATGTCACCACCAACCCCCCATCCCCTCCATCAAACGGTTAAAACCCCACTCATCAAAACTCTCCTCTCTCTCTCCAATTTCATTCCAAGTTTCCATTCTCTCTTGTTTTCTGATTCTCTCTGTTCTTATGATCGCATGGCGATGATGGGAGCGATGAGCGGTGAGGATCGCGTGAAGGGGTCGTGGAGCCCGCAGGAGGACGCCACCCTGATCAAACTGGTGGCCCAACACGGCCCCCGTAACTGGTCCCTCATTAGCACTGGCATTCCCGGCCGCTCCGGCAAGTCCTGCCGCCTCCGCTGGTGCAATCAGCTCAGCCCCACCGTCCAGCACAAGCCCTTTTCGCCTCAGGAGGACTCCGTTATTATCCAGGCTCACGCCCTCCACGGCAATAAGTGGGCCAGCATCGCCCGCCTCCTCCCCGGCCGCACCGACAATGCCATAAAAAATCACTGGAACTCCACTCTGCGGCGGGGACGCCAACGCGCCGAGTTGTCTTCCACGTCGTCCGGTTCCGACTGGGCCGCCGCGGTCGGGGACGAGCCGGACATGAAGCGGCAGTGCCTGCGGGCGTCGCCGGAGCATGAGAGTCTGAAAGCAAACGCGGGAGGGGAGGGAGTGATAGTTGAGACGTCTCTGACGCTGTCGCCGCCCGGTGAGAAGGCGGAAAACGAGGTCGTATTGAAAAGTGAGGAGGAAGAACACGGTCACGAAGCGGTGGATAATAACGAGGATGTGGAGAACTGTAGGGTGGAGACGGAGGAGACGTGTTTGCTGACGATCATGCAGCGGATGATAGCGCGGGAGGTCAGGACTTACATCGATAGCTTACGGGAGAATGGTGGGCCCACATTTGGGCTGCAATCTGCAGCACATCAAAACGACCCGTGACGTGGATCATGTGAAGTTTTCATTTTCCAATCTTTATCCTTTTTCTTTTGGGTTTCTTCTGTTGGGTTGTGAAATTTCAGTTTCAAAATCTTGCTTAATCTTAGTTTTATGTGTAATGCTTTTACTTGTTGTCATTAGAAAAGGTAATGCTAGGTAGACTAAATTTGAAAAAAAAGTTTTGAAAACTAAATGATATAGAAGTTGATGAACGTGCTTATTCCTATTGGTGACACATTGCAAATTTAGTCTTCAAATTTAGTCTTCCTAACATTATCCCAATAGAAATCACAAGAGATTAATATGAAGTTAATTATACATGCACCGCCTGAAGTTTTTTGTATTTTTCACAAAACCTCCCTCAGATTTTCAACATATCACAAACATCCCATAACGTTTTAAAATTATTTCACAGAACCCCTTTCGTTAGGTTCCGCTAGTAAATTAACCTTGTATATTCCAATTAGGAATATGATATTCCACTTGTAGCCAAACACCTCAATCACCAATCTCCTACATTGAATAGACGAAACCATTCGACCAGGTAAGAGGGGCTAAAAAAGAGAAGAAAAAAAAAGAGATTTGTAAGTAGTTGAGCCTTTTTCCTTCTTTTTCGCCGTGAATTGACCCTCTTTAGAGCGGTTTTTGCTTTAAAATAGCTTTGTTTGGGCATCCTATCCCGTCATTTTCGTTTTTTTTCTTCATTAGGGGCTCTTTTAGGCTGGTGGTGGAGTGAATTGAGGGACCGACGGATCGTTATGATGGCCGTGGTGAGTCGAATAGTAATATTCCTTCATAATGTCATACATAGATTCAACTTGAGATGTATATATAATTAACCCAATTAATACGCCGTAACCCCATTGAAAAGAAAAAATAAGGTGTCCATATAATTAACCCGATTAATACGCCGTAACCACATTGAAAAGAAAGGATGTGACGCACCCAAACGGCCGAAAATGTGCGCTACAACATTTTCTTCGTTCCCTCCATTTAGCTAGTGCGGTGTATTCCGCTACCCCAAGTTCAAACTCACATCCGACTAATTTAGTGTAGATAATATCATTGTTTGTAAAAAGAACCGATTCACTACATTTAGGAAATGTGAAGTCAACAGATACTACGAGAACAAGCATCTAAATCCATACATAGACAGAGACTAAACGCAACACACATCGGTTCCAAAATGTTTTGAATAAATGGTTGAACCAAGTTTGCTACCACATTTCATGCACAAAACCACACCACACCTAACACACCCGTTGCTCGCACTCTCGATATGGAACACCGCCCGCATTTTGGTTACGGAAACAGAGTTCCTGCTTAAGGACAACAACAAAATCAATCAACCTATCCAAAATAATGAACATGTCCATCGACAGTCCAAAATTTTCTCCATCGAGCTAGCATTACCAACAATGCTGATCAACTTACGATCAAGCATTACCCGGAACAATGGTAACCAGCTAATCAAAAGGTTCTCAGCTCCTTGACCGGACAGTGAAGCCTAAACAGATAATTTCCGATAACATACCGCTTATGTCATCAAACCCACGGACAAGCTCAATATTGCATAGCTAAGCCTCAGTTTGGGGTTGAGGTGATTTAAAAAAAATCTGCTACGAAAAAAAACTGGGAGAGTTTTTGACGTTTGGTAAACATTCAGATTCAGCTTTTTTCACAATTTTGGATGAAAAAAAAGCCAAAAACAAGAAGATGCAAAGCCCAACTTTGAAAAACCGGCTTTTTTTCACATCAATTTTACATAAAAATTTACCAAACACTATAATACTGCTCTTTTTTTTTCAAAAACACTTTTACAAAAAAATTTACCAAATACTGCTTTATTTCACTCCTGCTTATTCTTATTCTTGCAGCACAGCAGAGGCAGCTTTTTTTTCAAAGCAAAGCAATACCAAACTAGCCCTAAGTATAATCAGACTAACCTCACAATACTCCAAATCACCAACGACGAAAATATAAGATTCAGAACATCCGCCATTGCCATTAAAATTGAAAATCGATAAATCAGATATATTAAGACTCATAATAAGGTTCATATTCTTACTGAAATTGAAGCAAAACTTGTTCAAAACGGTAACTCAAAGAGTACAAAACGACTACTAATCGGTTGTGATTACTTGATTAGAAAACAAAACACGGAGACGGAAGCGAGCGACGTCGATAGATGATCGGTGACAGCGAACGAGCAAACTACTTGGATCTCTGTCTCATCTTTCGGCGCTTCCTCTTCAACCTCCTCATGCGCTTCTTCTTCCACTGCAATCACCGCCGTAAAAAAAAACACAGAGAAAACGAATCAATAAACGGGCACAAAGCGAGGATAAACAGAGAGCGTAGGTGATCGAGAGAGACTGAGATTTTACCTTGGCTCTCATGGCGGCGGTAAAACGATGTTCGCACCCAAACCCTAGTGTTGAAAGCTGCAGACGACGGAAGGGGATGTTAGTGGCGTGAGAGGATGCGGATTTTAGAGCTTTGCGAGTATTTATAGTGGAGGGATAAAACCCTACTTGTGGCCGGCTTTCATATTTGGGTTGGGCCGGTTTATAAAATCATCATTGGGTCGGTTGGTTCAAAATGTTTTAAAAATCAAGAGGCCCAATATTTATATTTGGGTGAATGGGCAAGATTAGTTGGGCTCACATTTAAGGATCCAGATTTGCTGTCTCCAAAAATGTGTTTCATTTGTGTCTCATTACTATTATATTGACACATGTCCTTTAAATTTAAATATTAAATAAATAAAATTAACAAAATTAACAAAATTAACTTTTAAGTTAAGTTAAAGGATATGTGTCAACATATTAACAAGGAGACACAATTGAGACACACTTTTGGGAACATCAAATCTGCTGCCCACATTTAAGGAAGGTGAAGAGGTATCATTTTTGGATGACGTGTGCTTACGTGTGTCTGTTAAGTAAGACGAGTACATAATTTGGAACCCAGATCCTCTCCGGATCTAAAAAATCTGAGCCTAAGAATCAAATTATTCGGGCCGTTGAAACTTGATCTAACGGCTATAATTATTATAACTTTTAGAGGGGTCTCCTGTTTGTAGCCGTTGGATTAAATTTTAAAGTTCCGGATCATTTGATCCTTTAGGCTAAGATATTTTAGATCCGAAAAGGATCTGGGTTCCATAATTTGTACCGACTGTTTTATAAGAGGGGTTTTTTGTACAACAAAGTTTCGTCTAGAGACGCTCTTGTTTTTTGGATACCCAATTTATTTTCATACATTTTTCGGTACACTCCAAATAATTTAATAAACTTCCAAAAATACCGTTCTTTAGTATTTTATGAATCTTTTTATTTTTCTCTAAACACCCATTCTACTACCGACACACATCCTTCACCTTGGCATTAAGTGACTCGTTAGGAGCCTCAGGAACGAAGAAATCAATACTACAATTACACACCAAAATCTAAAAAATTTCAACAAAACCCTATGGGCGACAAGAAAGAAGAAATCAAAGCCAAGTCACCTTACAAAATCTGGAGAGAAACAGTCGCATAATGGTGTATTTCCACTTATTTTGGTCATCTACAGAACAAGGTCCTCCGTCCCACTCAATACCGCATGCAACCCAATCACACACGAAACAATGAGGTTGTGTCACACGTGAGTTAGGACCAGAGCCGCCATCACCGTCACCACCGCAAAAACAAACATCACGACCGGGTCTAGGACAGCAAACCCGAACACCTCGATGAAAAGCCACACGGCAAAGACGATCAAGAAGATGATGATGGAGAATGGATGGTAGAGGCGGTTGAGGAAGAGCAAGACGAGACAAAGTTCATCAGTTATTTGGTTCCCACATTGTTTGTTTCAAAACCCTATGAATGCCCCAATAAAATAATCTTAAGAAATCATTAAGTCATTTGTAGTAATTTCATATACAGGTATAAGATTCGTTTTCTTTTAAATATAATTGATGGATGTCCAGAGAAAAACTTAAGGGTACAAAGAACCACTGTTTTATAATGTAGTCAACCAAATTCAAACGACATTAATTATAAATTTGTAAACAAAATTTTGTAAATTAAATGACATAACAAGTTGCTGATTGTATTATTATATAAGTGTTGATAACGTGCTAATTCATATTGATGACACTTCATTTAGTTTGTAAATTTTATCTATAAATTTAAACTCTTTAGCGTTACCTTTAAGTATAAGGTAAGCTTTACCTCTTCGTAGACGTCAACTAACATTCTTGGCTATATTCACATCTTCTTTTGCTAAAAAAAAACAATTAAGTCGTGGGCACACTTCCTATTGAATGATTTGAATCTTTGATCGTCATCTAGTAGTCGGGGCAAATATTATTTTATTCCGCTCCTTTTTTACAACAGTTTACAAGATGGAGATAATAATTAATTTTCAAAAAATAAAAATAAAAATAAAATTACTAGGATTAAGCAGGATCAGGAAGCAGTGGAATGAGCTTGGAGCTGAGCTCGACAGATTGGGCAGCTCGAATGGGTCGAAAGCCACGTGTCCACACACTCAGAGTGGTAACTATGGCGGCAGTTGGGCAGAACCTTCACCTTCTCGCCGTCTTCGAACACGCCCAGGCATATGCAGCACTCACCACCGCTGCCGGCCTCCAAATCCCGATTCGATTCCTGGTACAACACAATCGGCAGGGCGCGGATGAAGGCGGCGTCGAGGCCCTTGGGTCGATTCAGCGGTGGCGCGGGGGGCGCGTCGGAGGAGACGTTGTGGAGGTGGAAACGGCAGAGCCAGCGCGCGTAGAGCAGGAACAGTGTGACAAGGAGGATGACGATGAAGATTACGACGGCGGCGAACAGCGTCTTGCCTCGGACGCGGAACTGATCGTCGTCAAGGACGCTGAAGTGGGCGTTTAACGGCTGATTGTCTGGGGAGGTCATTGGTGGCAATTGGGAAGGTCCGGCGGCGTAATTATTGGAAGATTCAAAGTGGGTTTTAGATTTTGGTAGGTTTAAGAGAGATTAGAATGTGATTAGCCAAAAAAGGATTAGATTTGTATAAAAAGTAGAGGTTGGTGAGGCGGCCATTGTCAGCTTAAAAGAGAGAAGAGTCGCAACTTAATAGTGTTACACAGTTCTTGAGTGATTTTTTATTTTTTATTGGGGAATAAGATATTATTTGTAGATAAAGGTCTTAGGCATTGGAGGGTCCACATTTGTCTTGTAAATTTGGAATTTTGTTAGCTTTATCCTCACTTCATTTTTATTTTTCTTATTTTTCCGGGCTTTACGAATTTAATTCTTAATGTTGTTTGAGCGGTCGTCTCAATACAAAAGAGGAAATTACAACAATAATTTCTTAATTTGAAATTAATTAGAGAAGTCTCTTAACTAAAAATTTGTATTCATTGATCTTTTAACTTATTCAAACATACAGTTATGCTCTTTTTCTTTAGCTCTATAAAAATTTCAGTCAAAATGAATCACGTGTCACATATATAAAATTGAATCAAGGTGTAAATACAAAAAACCAAATGAGAAAAATTGTAACCATACTCCATCAACTTTAACTCAATTGAAGAAATATAATCTATCAACTTAACCTCATTGGAGCAATGATTCCTCACTTAACTTTAATTCAGTTGCAGAAATTGTCTTTCCACGCAAGGTGTAAATTTTTAGTACTTTAGTACTATAAATGATTATTTTTCATATTAATATGGATATGGGGTACATCAATTTAATTTTTGTAAGAATAAGAGTTTTTCTTTTAATTTTAGAAAGAATAAGATGAATAATGAAAACGTAAAATATATAAGGGAAAGAGATAATATGAGGCTAAATTTAAAGGGAGACCCAAGAAGAATGCTTTGTTTGCCTTGTATCTAGGTCGCCTCGGGTGACCTGAGGCTCTTTGCTTGTTCGATTCATGATGGTATCTCCACGAACATTAGGTGTAGCAAATGTGCATTGGTTGTATTGTACTAATCCATCTGAACATAGAAAAAGGAAAACCATCTAATCAACGTAAAAGATCAGCTGGCTTTTCTCTGTCTTTTATCTTATCAAGTAAACTTCAACTTTAATTTAATTATCAAGTTTTCAAAAATTATTTACTACTCTAAGTCCAGAAGATTCACAAAAATTTGCGAATTATCACAGCTTTAATTTATTTTTTGAAATAATTGACAGCACAGTTTCTGTTTAATAAAGTTCAACTTAAAAAAGAAGGAGGAGGAGGAGAGGGGGGGGGGGTGGTTTGTTCTTTGGAGTCACCTCTACTTTCGACGAGGGACTTTTAAAATCCCATAATCTACTCAAGCAAACTACTAGTAGAATACTATATGTGCACTATAATTTTTGTTTAGAAGTGCTTTCAACATGACTAAAAGCGTGTTTAAACGAAAGATTATTGGGTTCCAAAAGCACTTGAAATGTTTTTTACACGAAACACCAGTTATGTGCTTCTTGCTTAAGTGATTTTCTAAAATTCACTTGCAATTTAACTAAGAATTGGTTTAAAATTTTTTTTTATAAAAAACGCTCTGTATTACAAACAATTCCATAAAGACAATAAACAAAGAAACGAAGAATTTTTAAAATAGAAATATTTTATTTGAAAATTCCCTCAAACAAATTTCATCTAAAGTTATTTTCTAAATCTCTCCATCTGTTTTTGTAGTACATGCTTAACAAATTT
Organism: Heteromeles arbutifolia; assembly: GCA_024362995.1. Classification (NCBI taxonomy): domain Eukaryota; kingdom Viridiplantae; phylum Streptophyta; class Magnoliopsida; order Rosales; family Rosaceae; genus Heteromeles; species Heteromeles arbutifolia. The sequence goes on along the minus strand of JANCRC010000018.1, from coordinate 6,453,093 downwards.
AACCTAAATTTTATGAAGCTTCAAAGTCCACATCCAAACAAACTCAGATCACGACATATCATTATACAGTAAATCATCAGTTCTTCTCTTCTCTTTGGAGATCCTAATAGTAACAGTAATTAATTGTTACACAAGCAACATGAATTGAAGACGAGGGGATAATGCATGGAAAAACATGTTACCCGAAACCATGCATGCACATTTGCATTGGACCCTTTTAGATTGCAAATAAAAATCACAAATTTATAGTTTATCCTTTCACAATATTATAAATACAAAAGCAAAGTAATACATATCCGCAACGACGATTTAAATTATTTTTAAGTTTTCAGAGATAAATGTACTTTTTGAACACCAAATTAGTAGGAGCCTTGTAAGAATCACACCAATGGGGTACTTCCCTATGCTAAAAATTATACAAATTTAAAGTTAGTGGCTGCGAACTGTTGAAGGTGGAACCGATTTATAGCCATCCAGATAACGAAGGGCCAGCTTAATTTTCGAAAGGACGTTTTAAGGAGGCCGTAGATTCCTTTCAGCTGTATATGTGATATACATGAGCCATATTAAACAATGTGATGATCGACTACTGCTTGAGCTTCAGAAAATAAATATCACTTAATCAGTTCATCTCCTTTACTTATTGTTAAAACTTCAAGCCCAAAACTCACTCAGATAAAGAACAATGTCAAAAGTTGTAGTTCGGCCTACCTAGCCCTAATCTTATTCTTAAACGTATGAATACCAAGAGAGACCAGAAAATACCTACACATGTATACCCAACTTGAAGCAATTGTTCAATGTGGCACTGTGGCCTATTAATTAAGTTCATGATGTATGTATTAACGCAAGGACTCATATTCCAACGCCAGAGGTGACGAGTATGAGTATTTTTTGTTTTTTCTTCTAACGCAAAGACTTTTATTCTTAGATTTCGAGTCTCGGCATTGGAAATTAATTTCATAGGACAATATGGCTTATATGCATTAAAAGATCATTGAAGTCAAAACTCAAGATCTTGTTATTATTAATATTATTATTAATTTACTGTGTATCATTTTATTATGCTGACATAGGCCTCACCTTCTACTCAAATCTCGCACAGTAATATAAATTTGGGTCTCACGTTAACCTGAGACTTATATATAAGTTGGACTCATATTTAGACTCAAACATGAAATATGGACTAAATAAACAATACTACGACAAAATAACAATAAAAACTATTTAGACATGTACACAACACACTCGCTAATAGAGGTATGCCCTATCATTGCATGTCGCATTGGGACGCTGTAACCCACCTATATTATAAAGCGTATTAAAATTTAGCTAATGTGTCCAAATAGTATCACTCACAAATTAGATACCAATTAAAGCCTGCATGGCCCAAATCTTCTTTTGGCAACCGCAAAGATCCCTTGGTTGTTAACTTTTGTTTGTTTTTATATTTTGGTTGGTTGTTTTGGATCGGTTTCTTAGGGATAGTATGGCAGAGAATTGAGAGGATTTTGGAGTGTTGTTTTCAACTTCAAGGCTGTGCAGAAAATGCAGCAGCCATGCTTCATTTAAGTAGAGAAATGTCAAGGGTATGGTACATTTCCATCACCCATGCTTCTTGTAAAAGAGTTGGTGATTTAGGTAGTATTTAAACACTAAAACACCTTACTACTCCAGATTAAATCCTAACCCTTCATTGGGATTTAAGTGATCTAATCTGGAGTGTACATTTGTCACTCACACATTTAAACAAAACTAGCCGTTGGAGGCCAACCCTTCATTTCTTCTTCTTCCTTCTTCGATGCAGACAGACTCCTTTTTGCTCAGGAGTTCCTTGCTGCCTTCGACCCCTCAACTCCAGGAGCTGGTTAGGTTCCAACACTCCCTTCTAAACTGCTTCTAGGAGTTATTCCGAGCAAACCCCTCAGGTAATTGAATCTTTCCTTCGGTAGTGCTTTTGTGAATATGTCTGTGATCTGATCTTTTGTGGTGCAATAGATTAGTTTGATTGTATTGTCCTGCAATGCTTCTCTGATGAAATGATATCTTCTATTTATGTGCTTTGTTCTTTGATGGAAGACTGGGTTTTTAGTCATGGCAATTGCAGAGGTGTTGTCACACAAGAGTGGTGTGGCATCAACCTGTAATTCGCCAAAATCTTTGAGTATAAACCTTAGCCAAATAGCTTGAGCCGTTGCTTCTGATGCATTCACATACTCCGTTTCGGCTGTGGACAGTGCAACACTTTGTTGCTTCACAGAGGCCCACGAAAACACCCCTGAACCAAAGGTGAAAGCGTAGCCCGATGTGCTTCTGCTATCATCTTCACTGCCACCCCAGTCACTGTCACAAAATCCAACTAGGATAGTTGACTTCCCCATTTCATACTTGATCCCATAATCAATTGTTCCTTGCACATATCTAAGAACTCTTTTTGCTGTCCCCATGTGTGTCTTGCTAGGATTCTACATAAACCTAGAAAGTAGGCTTGCTGAGAGGTTCACTTCCATCATCTTTCTTGAGCTTCTCATTTGCAATTAGGGGTGTAGAGACCGGTTTGCATCCCTTCAATCCGAACTTTTCAAGCAAGGTTTCAGCATACTTCCTTTGATGAATAAAGATGCTACTTGCTCCTTGAATCACCCCAATGCCAAGAAAGTGATGCAAGAGGCCTAGGTCAGTCATCTCATACCTCTTCATCATTTCTTCCTTGAACTTTTCAATCATTGCAGCATCATTTCCAGTGTAGACTACATCATCCACATAGATTGAGACAATGAGTGTCTTGTTGTTGCTTTCTATCTTGGTGTAGAGTGTAGCTTCACTAGGACTTTTCTGAAATCCTTTTTCAGTGAAATAAGAATCAATCTCACTGTACCAAGCTCTTGGAGCTTGCTTTAGGCCATAGAGAGCCTTCCTTAGCTTGTACACATTTTCTGGAAACTCTTGACTTATAAACCCTTGAGGTTGTTCCACAAACACCTCTTCCTCTAGCACTCCATTTAGAAATGCAGATTTGACATCTAATTGATGTAGCTTCCAGCTTTTCTTGGCTGCAAGGGCTATCAAGGTCCTTATGGTGTCTAACCTTGCTACTGGAGCAAAGGTTTCATTGAAGTCTACACCAGGCTTCTGTGAGTAGCCCTTAGCTACCAATCTAGCCTTGTTCTTCTGCAAAGAACCATCTAGGTTGAGCTTCACTTTGTACACCCATTTCACACCAATCACAGGCTTGTCACTTGGTCGATTTACAATTTCCCAAGTGTTATTCTTCTCAATCATTTCAAGCTCTTCCTTCATTGCTTTCTTCCAAGCTTTGTCTTTTTCAGCTTCTTCATATGTTTCTGGTTCTACTACACAGTAATTACATGTAGCGTATATCTCATCCAAGTTTCTCAATCTCATTGGAGTTGAACTTGGAGTTGTTATCTGTGATTGACTTGATTGTGGACTCATAACAGCTTGATGTGGAGTCTCTTGTATGTCACCATTATCTGTGACTTCTTCTTGAACTAAGGTCTCTATAGGCTCCCTTGTTTGCCTTTTGTTGAGATCAAGTTGTAGAGAGACACTGTCATTTTCTTCTACCCTTGTTTCCCAGTTCCATGTTGAGTCTTCATCAAAGATAACATCCCTTGATAGGATTATCTTCTGAGTTGTCAGATTGTAAACTCTGTACCCTTTTTCACTAGTACCATAGCCTACAAACACACCCTTGTTGCTTGATTTCTCCAACTTGTGCCTTAGTTGTAGAGGAATGTGAGTATAGCACACTGAGCCAAACACTCTCAGATGCCTCACAGAAGGCTTCCTTCCACTGAACACTTCAAATGGAGTTCTTGTCCAATGCTTTAGTAGGGCACTTATTCAATAGGTACACTGAGGTGTTCACAGCTTCACCCCAAAATGTATAGGGTATGTTCTTCTCATGCATCATAGACTTAGCCATTTCGACTATAGTCCTATTCTTCCTTTCTGCAATACCATTCTGTTGTGGTGAATATGCCACAGTGAGTTGTTTCTCTAACCCCACATCTTCACAGAATGCATTGAACTCAAGAGAGGTGTACTCTCATCCTCTATCACTTCTCAGTCTTTTGATTTGGTGCTCACTTTGCAATTCCACCATTGCCTTGAACTTCTTGAATATTGTGAACACTTCAGACTTGAACCTCATGAAATACACCCAACACATCCGTGAGTAGTCATCAATGAAGGTTAGGAAATACCTGTTCCCACTTGTTGTTGTTGTTTGCATTGGTCCACATACATCTGTGTGAATCAATCCGAGTGGCTTTGTTGCCCTCCAAGCCTTGCCAACTTCAAATGGATCCCTGTGATGCTTCCCAAATGCACATCCTTCACAGGTTTCATTGCAGTGATCCATCTTAGGTATCCCTTGTACCATTTCATACTTCTGTAGATTTTCTAGGCTTGTCATGTTTAAATGACCAAACCTCTTGTGCCATAGTTTCATAGAACCTGTCACACTTGCTTTCCTTGCCATTTCTTCTAAGTACTTCCACATAAGTGGAAAGCTTCTGTTTTTCACTTCCACTTTGGTCACCAAATTTGATAGGGATCTGTCATCATAGATCTCAACCACAGTTCCCCCAAATAGTAGGAAATACCCATGCTCCATCATTTGTCCCACACTAAGTAGGTTTTCATCCAGTCCTGGCACTAGCATCACCTCTTTTATGCATCTTCTTCCTTTCTTGGTGTTGATAACCAAAGTTCCTCTTCCTGTGGCCTTGACAATGTTTCCATCGCCCATTTTCACTTTTCCAGTGAAGTTTGTGTCAATGTCAATGAGTAATGACTCATGTGCAGTCATGTGGTTGCTGCAGCCACTGTCTATGTACCACACTTCATTGTTTTTCTCCACTTTTGCACTGAAGGCACAGAACACATTTGCTTCTTCTCCTACTTGGTTTGCACAGTTCACTTGCTGCACATTCTTTGATTTGCAGTCCTTCATAATGTGCCCAAACCTGTTGCATTTATGACACCTAGGCTTGTCCTTGAACCAGCACTCTCCAAGATGGAATTTGTCACAATGTTTGCATTGCTGCTTGGTTCTTGGACCTTCATTTGAGTTGTTTCCTTGGTTAGGTCTAGGGTTTTGATACCCCTTTCCTTCCCATTTCTTGTTCTTGCCCTTCCACTGTGGTTTCTGCTTGCTTGAGCTGGCTTGACTACTAGATCCAACAGAGAGTGTTTGAAAAGCTTTCTCAGTGGCAGAATCAGCATGCCTCTCGAGTCTTTGATCAAAAAGTCTCAAAGATGCCACCACTTCTTGCACACTAAGAGTCTCAGTGTCTTTGAATCATAAGGTTTAGTCAAACTAATCAACAGTTTCTGGACAATTCTTTCATTTGGCAATTCCTCACCATATGTTTTCATCTTATTTACAACATCAAATAGCCTAGTGAAGTAGTCTTTTAACATCTCATTTTCCTTCATTCTTGTATACTCGAAATCTCTTCTAAGGGACTGAAGTTTTACCTTTCTGACTTTGGTGTCTCCTCTGTACTCTTGCTGTAAAACTTCCCAAGCTCCCTTTGCAGTCTCTTCATTTGCTATTCTCGGGAAAATGGTGTCTGAGACAGCACCTTGGATGATTCCAAGTGCTCTAGCTTCCTCCATCCGATTCTGCTTCAGTGTTTTTAGTTGTGTTTCGTGAGATCCGCCTCTAGAGCATTGATCTCCATCTCAGGTAGTTCATACCCGTGTTGAACCATATCCCATAAATCATAGGATTTGAAAATGGTTGTCATTCTTATTCTCCAAAAATCATAATTCTCCCCATCAAAGACTGGAGCTTTTAGCTCATTGCTGCTGCTGGATCCCTTCATTTTCAGGATTGTTGTTGCTGAGGGCACTACGTTAGTGCTCCCAAAAATCTCAATTTGCACAGAATACGCCCAGAAAGTTGTAAGATCAGTAACTGGGCTCTGATACCATGTTAACTTTTGTTTCTTTTTATATTTTGGTTGGTTGTTTTGGATCGGTTTCTTAGGGATAGTATGGCAGAGAATTGAGAGGATTTTGGAGTGTTGTTTTCAACTTCAAGGCTGTGCAGAAAATACAGCAGCCATGCTTCATTTAAGTAGAGAAATGTCAAGGGTATGGTACATTTCCATCACCCATGCTTCTTGTAAAAGAGTTGGTGATTTATGTAGTATTTAAACACTAAAACACCTTACTACTCCAGATTAAATCCTAGCCCTTCATTGGGATTTAAGTGATCTAATCTGGAGTGTAAATTTGTCACTCACACATTTAAACAAAACTAGCCGTTGGAGGCCAACCCTTCATTTCTTCTTCTTCCTTCTTCGATGCAGACAGACTCCTTTTTGCTCAAGAGTTCCTTGCTGCCTTCGACCCCTCAACTCCAGGAGCTGGTTAGGTTCCAACATTGGTGTAAGACACATATCAGACGGGAATTAATCCCAGGACTCACAACCAGCTTAACCAAAATAGGTAACTGAAGTATATTTTACAGACATTTAACAATACCCTCTTTCAGTGGTTCATTTACTTTAAAACTAAAGATTATCATATACAATCTACAGATCATCAAGAGGCAAACTATATAGTATGTTATATGATCCGGAAAAGCTTAAGCCAGTATGAACCCAAAATGTGCTTGAAAGTAGTTTGGCAAACTAGTGATCCAAAACTCACACTTCTCAAACATCCCTTCATTAAAACCTATCTCTTATATATCTTCTGGTGCTGCCGTCGATTATGAATGAGCTTAACTTTACTAGGTTTCCAACATAAATCTTACACAAAAGTTCTTAATATACACGTCAAACCATATAATTAATTAGGGAAGAGAATAGTACCCAAGATCGATTGTATATGATGTGTGTTTTATGTATTTATCAAGGGATCAATTATGAAGCAGAGCTCCTATTTCTTCTTTTCTTTTTTATTTTTTATTTTTTTTGGTATTGCCCCAAAAAACGAAGATTACAGTGGGATAGCCCTAATTTATTTAGGGCATCACCAGCCAAAAGCCCTACCATGGATAGAGGAAGAGACACAAGATAGATGACTAAAGTGAAACAGAAGATAACTAATACATGAGACCTTACCAAGGACAACACTAATTCCACGCTGCTCCCCTTGCTCCAACATGTTGAACACATTTCAATTTTCGGTAATGCAAATACACACATAAAATAATTACCCAATATACCAAATTTTCCTTTCAGATCAAGAAATATTATAACTAATTATATTAATTACTGAGATGTATATATATGCTTTAGGTAACTAAGGAAATTAAGGGTACAATATTTCTCAATTCAGGAAGAAAAAAACGAAGAGAGAGCAATAGCATTTCTTCTTTTATCCCAAAACTACATCCTAATGAATAAAATTGCCTATACTATAATCTGATTACAAAAATAAAAAATCAAGTCCTAATATTCATGAAAATTCCCATCCCAAAACTCCACTAAGCTTTGAGATCTTTATGATAAACTGCTACATAAGCAACCTTACCTCAGATCGATCTTTAAGCAACATAACAAGTCCATCGTCATTACAATCCAATTGCCAACCCCTTGTGTTCATCAGAGCTTCTATCGATATCGATCATATTGTAACGTCGTAAGCCTCAATCCGATACTAAATGCACTTTTTCACATCGTAATCAATCTTCGGGTATTTTTGGTTACCACAGTTGGAAAACAAAAAATATTCTCCATAGAGACCAAAATTACTTCAAATTAATCTTGCATGCAAGCCTAGCCTATAGATTAAGCTTGGATTTTGAAAGGAATTGAATATATCTGTATCTCTCTCTCTTGTTCTTCTTCGAAATACAGTGACATGCAGAACTATATAAACTTAACTATATATATATATATATATATATATATATATATATATATATATATATATATATAGTCAAGATCTCGAATTCTTCATGAATCCAATCCCTTAAAATCCAAGAAGAAAGGATCGCCATAGTCCCAAAGGCCCGGCACACACTCTTCCTCGCTCGTCAGCGGCCACATCAACGGCGACATGGGTCCCACTGCCCCCATCGTAATATCCGAACACCCCGGTGCAACCGCCGTAGGCTGCGTAGACAACCCCGATCCCACAAGCGAATTCACATCCTCGTACGAACAGCACTCCTGATTATTGTTATTCTGGTGGGGTACTTGTAGTTGGTATTGATCGTGACTAGGGTTTGGATGTAGATACGAGGTTGACGCGTCACAACCGCTGCCGTCGGATAATGCGATAGGGTACTCATGATGAAATTGTTGCACCACAATTTGTTGCTGCTGATGTTGCTGTTGTTGTTGGTGCAAAGGATTAATGTTGTTTTGAAACTCATGATCTTGATCTAACATGTGATGAGGATGCTGATTCATACGTACGGACGAAGTTGCACCACAACGGGCGACGGCCGCAGCAGCAGCAGCAACGTTAGGGTAGACTCCTAACCCTAAGCCAACACCGTATGGAACGAACCCCGAAGCCATGAGCGGGACCGGGTGGGCAGAGGAGGGGTAGGGCAGAGTAAGGCCGAAGCCGGAGGGGCGGGGGAGAAGCGGTCTTAGGGTTTGGGTGGAGGAGGTGGAGGAGGAAGAGGAAGAAGTGGAGTTCTGGGACGAGGAACCGGAGGGCTGGAGGTTGAGCTGGGCCCTGGAACCGTAAAGGATGATGGCGGCCCGGTCGTAGGCCCGGGCAGCGTCCTCGGCAGTGGAGAAGGTCCCGAGCCACTTGCGCGTGCGCTTACGCGGCTCACGGATCTCAGCCACCCATTTGCCCCAGCTCCGCTGGCGCACGCCGCGGTACCTGAACTTGTTGTTGTCAGGGCCTCCTTTGCCCTTGCACTTTCTGTTGTTGTTGTTGGTTATTTCTGTTGTGGCGGTGGAAGCGGTGGTAGAGTTGTCCTCAGTGGTTTTGTTGCTGTTGCTGTTGTCTTGGGGAAGGTGATGATCTGGTGCTGCTTCAGCTGCCGAATCGCGGTGTTGGTCTTCTTCCATAGGGTGAGGTGGCGGCGATCTTTAAAGGTGGAAAGCTGTGTGTGGGGGTGGGGTGGAAAGAATCAATGGTGGATGGAGACCACTACACACCACCTCGTTCAGTGTTCTCAATTAGTCGAAAGAAGAGAGGGTTTTTTCTGATATTGTGTCTGATTTCAATGCCTTTTTTGTTAATGGTGGACTAGGGCGGTGGTCTCTCTCTTTATTTATATTTTAGGGTTTTACTTTTCTGTTTTTTACATCGAGGAAGAGAGATTGTGAAGTGAGAGTCTGTGATACAGAGAGAGAGAGAGAGAGAGAGAGAGAGAGTGATTGCTGTGCAGTGAAGAAACAAGACCAGGCGCAGTGCGCACATTGGTTTGGTATTTGCAACCTGCCATTTCATTATTTACAACCTTATTAAAATTACATCAAGTTCATATGGATAATTTTAGGTATATCTGTTTTTTAGATAAAATTTGTAAATTATTTACGTTTTATTAATTAAAAATAAATACGTTATTAATTAAAAATAAAAATTTAATTATTAAAACTACGTCACATGATTTATAAAATATAATTTAAATAGATAATCTCTATAGCATTACCTCTTCATATATACGTTGGTTTTGAATGTTTTTGGATTCCTGATCTTAAAATTCTTCGTGACTAAAGTAGTAAAAGAACATATTAAAAACGTAAGTTTTGGCTTGGTGTTTTTGTGGTGACTAGTGTATTTTAATTTTTTGGTGTCCGTTTCTGTTAGAAGTTATTTTTTCGAAAGAGATCAATGAGACGATTCTAACTCGGCGCTGCTTTTTGTTACCATTTTGACGTTTTAATGATATTTAGTAGGTAAAACATTACTTATAAATTTGAAGTTTATGTAAAAAAATTTGGAGCTGTTATTAGCATTTCAAAAATTATTAATTTACACTTTTTATAAATGCATTTTTTTCTAAGTATAAAAAATTTAGAGTAGAAAATGAGAATTTAGAGTGTCAATAACAATTATGTTTTCTTTTTTATTTTTCATCTTTTTTATTCCAGCGATAAAAGATTGGAAGATTTGATTAAATTCGAATTGAAACTTTACATCAAATGCTAGTGTTAAACAACATCAAGTTTTCAAAAAAAAAAAAAAAAACAACATCAAGTTTTTATTTAGGCCCAGTTAAAGATAAAAATTGTGAAAAAAAAACCCACAGATAAAAAATAATTATCACGTAAGCAATCTGTTAACTAGATTAATTATTATTTTTTTGGTATTTTGCCTTTAAAGTTTAATATTAAAAGCCTTGATTTAATACGCTTGTTCTTTCATAATTTCGAATTCAAATTCCAAACTTTAATGGCTAAATAAAATTATGACTTACATAAGCCAAAACAAAAAACTCAACACACCACTACATTTAACAGTTATTGCGACGAAGCAAAAGCCGTCGCGCAAAGAAGAAATTTGTCGTCCAAAGAATTGAACGACGAAAGCTTTGTTGCTATACTGTCGTCACGCGAAGCCTTGAAGTTAGGGTTTGCACGACGAAGATAAAGTTCGTCGTGCAACAAATTTTGCACGACATAAATGATATTCGTCGCACTAAGTTTTAAGGGACAAAGGCCTTTGTGGCACAAGATTTAGAACCACAAAAGCTTGTTTGTCACACTAAGTTTTAACGACAAAGGTCTTCGTTGCGCAAGATTTAGAACTACGAATGCTTATCATCGCCTTGAATATTAATGGTGATGAAAAATGAAGGAGATTTTTCAAAGTGTCTAATATTCAAAAGGTACTCCACATATCATAATACAAGTGGAAGAAATGATATTCTTTTTTGTAACCGTGAATTGCCTTCATAATTGTTATTTCTTTCTTGGTGCTATAGAGACAATGAGTTGCCTCTGCTGTAATTCCTTGCGCCACATTTGGTTCCTCGATCGCTTCTAAAAGAAGGTTTTTTTAAGAAAAAAAAAACACAATCAATATTATCTGCACTCAGAAGAGAGGATAAATTTAGCCTCACAATATGCTAGCAATAATGTGATTCAAATTTACTTTTAGCGAAAATTAAACTAAAAACTTCTCACTTATAAATAAAAAAGAATACTATAGTACTAAGTTATCACTTTTAAAAGTAGTAAGAACTAAAACTTAAAAAGAGATACTTTGATCCATGTCCTTAAATTGCAATCGGTCTCCAGCATGCTACTTACAACTTGACCAACGTCTCTTTAAGTTAACCACTCTTTAAGTTAACCACGCGTATTTTCAAGGTGGTCAAAGTCGGCCATCCCAATTTGAAAATTGTGATTCAAATTGTTTTGAATTTCTTCTGCATAATTATCACTCTATATGTTTTTTGTGTTATTATGATTTCAGACCATCTGTAATGAAGATGCTGCATTTCATTTTTATAGTTGATGATGTAACAAAATAAAATTTTATAGTCTCTTATTTCAACGAAATATCAAATTAAAATACTTTTTAATATATAATTAAGAGTGTCAGAATTTTAATAATAAAATATCCAATAACGAAGAAAATTAAAGAAATTGTAGGCACAACATTATATATAAAACAAAACGAAAAATGGGCAATGCCTACAACTTTGTCGCCAACGTGAAAAATATCAAGTCATGTATGATTTTGACATCTCTTTTAATTAGAACTAAAATCATATTTTTCTATCAAAATAGTCAACGTAACGTTGCTGACATCTCATTTAGAAACGCTCTTATTTACCACATTGTTGACATTTTCTTTAAAGACGTTCTTAGATGTCTTATTTTTGCAGATATTTTATATTTATGATTTCTCATTCATCTTAAAATAATTGAAAATTTGAAACTGTGATTTTTATTTTTCTAAATTGATTCAAAATCTTATATAGGATAAATAGTAGTATTGCTCATACCTAGATACTTAACTACTACTTACATGTATATTTTCTGTGTCAGAGGATACATTCTTATCATGAGACCTTGAACGAAAAATAGAGAAATTTTAACGAGATTATTTTAAAGTGAAATTTTTTATAAACTCTCATCATCTCATATCTTTTTTAACTTTACTTTTTTTGCCAATATTGTAAAATATTATGCAAAAATATAGATTGTAGAGAGTCTATAAAGAGACCCATTTTTAAGAAAATCTCCTTATCATCTCTTCCAAAAATATCAACATGTATAGAACGAGTAGTTGTGATAATATTAATGACAGTATACACACGTAGTATGTTCCATAGTTTTGTATGACAACTATCAGACAGTCCTGCAAGAATCTGACATTAATTAAATATCAAAATAAAATTCATATAAAATTGCATATGGCTGTGGTAGTAACATGTTTCATTTATTATTTTTTTTCTACAATATTTTGTGCCTGTAAACAATCAATACAAGCATAATCCTACCATACAGTATTCGCAAAATTTGTTTTATATTAATCATTTGAAAATATAAAAAATAGAAGATTTGTCGGCAGCGAAATAAACTTAGATATTAAACCAGTCAAAGGAACGATTATTACCAACTCAAACAATATTTGTTGATAATAGTTCTAAAACTTTCATTAAGTAATATGTGCATGTCAATAACAAACCAAACCTAAACAAACAGCAGTGTCGATGAACAAATATAATAAGGTCTAAACCCATTATTGTTCGATTGTAATTTGGAATTGAAACAAACCGAAGTGATACACGGCTTAGACTGAAACCGAACCAACTCAAACGCGTCCATCCCTTCTGCAGTATCTTGGCTTGCAATAATTGTAATATCAATAAGTTAACTTTTTTTGGAATAAGAGAGTGTGAAGGGACTTGTCTGTGAATACTCGATGAGGAAAACGACGATGATGACGTGGAAGGCGGATTTGCATGCAGGAGTGACGTGTCTGAAGACCAGAGGATGTGCAGTAAATGTTAGGAGCAGAAAGCATGTGGTGGCCAGCCCACCTCATTGGAACTCGCAGAGGCAGCCGCAGCAGCAACTAAACATAAAAACCAGTTGGACTTGGACGACCGCAAATAGACATACAGGGACAATTTCTGTCTTCTGATAAGATGCCCTAACTTTGGAGAAATTTTTAGTTGTGACGGGAAAATGGATGGTACATTACGTATTTTTATGTAAATGATGAAATTTTTTATTTATTAAGTTATTAATTTTTTAACACACATATCTCATCATTTATATAATGACACGTAGTATACCATCCCGTGTGACAGTCACATTGAAAAATCTCTTCTAGCTCTGTCTCAAAAACAAATAAAACAAATATATAAATATATTTACATAAAATATTAGGCGACTGTGTGCCCTTAGCTTGTTCTCGTCTCAGTCTGGACTCTGGACAACTCTTGGAATATTTTATCAGCATTTTGCTTGTTGTAAGCATGGAGGGGAGCTGTTCCAATCTGAGCCACACCTCTCCTTCGATACAATTTCTTTTCAACAAATTATCCTTTTCTTGTTGTACGACAAATATATATGTACAAATGAGGTAATCCATGTGAGTTCATAGCAGCGATTTCGATCGTAGTCTATTTTATTTTGTCAACAAAAGGTTTATTGAAGAAAGAAAATTTACAAAGAATCGAGGTGAATTAGTGACATTGAAATTTATTGATCAAAAAGAAAAAAAAAAAGATAGACACTGAATTTTGTACTTTTCTTTGCTGTTCGCAGGATAAAGGCATCGGAATATATGAACCAATTCAACACACATCTCAGGCCTTGTATACTGACATGATCTGAAAGGCATCGATACAATCAGGAAAAAAAAGACGCATTTTTATGTAGTGCTCTCATTGTTTATATAGATAGGGTATCGTTTCTCTAAATAAAATATGAAGTATAGAGGCATTTAAAAACCTTTTGCTTGTTTCCGTTTCACTTTTTGCATTTGTGTCCGGAATGCAAAGGGTTTTTGCTCGTTGGGGGAGCTTGATAACTAGGGTTTCTCCTCTTCAAAGTGCTAAATGCTAAGCCTTCTATTTATACTAAACCACTAGACATGCTCTCTCTGCATGTTTATTTACCAGAAATGTAATAATAAACTTTCTCCGATTCTTGACTTAATCACTAAAACATAAGTAATAGAATATATATATAGAAAGAATCACAGTAATTAGAGGAATAGCTATTCCTCATAAATTTTTAGGTTTAGTATGATTCACGAATATTGTCTCAACTTAATCATATTTTTTTTAGGTTTTGAGTTTTATTATAAAAGATTTCAGTGATATGAAAAGTAGAAACTCTCATATATTAATCGTCGCTCGGAATCAACATGTGTTTGTAGAACATAACAGTACAATAATATAAAATGTCATGCTTGATTCAATACTTCAAATAGATGGGGTTTCCCCATATATACACAAATATCTAATGCACAACGCATGGGCTCTCAAAATGAAGCACTGAAATTAAGATAAAATAAAGGACAAGGGAACCTAGTCGCTCCAGATGTTTGATCAACCACATGAAGCTATATTTGAAGATCCTCATCCTAGTGAAACCTTGTCAATTTGAAAAGTCGATCCTACAGCGTGGGAATGGTGCACTAGGTAAATAAAAATCCAGATAAGCACGAAGCTCGTATGAGTAGTAAGTAGGTAACTATGGTTCACAATGTACACTAGGGTTCGACATGAAACTATACTATAAAGCCATAAGTATTGTTTCTCAATGCCACCTTATCCTCAATTGCCACTATGCACGGTTACATATGTCACGTTGCTATATATGTTATCAATATTCACCTTCATACATAAAATTAAGCTATAGGGCTAGGGTGGTACTTTTGGGCCGTAGCCTACACTTCATACGGTCCCATAACTTCTCATATAACCCTCTAGGAGGAAAGCATTAAGTCCCACAACCACTCAATGGAACTCGTCAAGAATCGTCACTCTATTGAACCTGATTAGAATTTAGAGTCCAAAACCTCTCAATGGAATCTATAGGACGTAGGGTTCAGACCATCTCAACTGAACCATAGAAGAATTAGGACTCCAAACCAACTCAATGGAATCCACCAGTTGTTGGGTTCCCAACCAACTGAACAGAACCATAAAAGAAATAGGATTTCAGACCAACTTAATAAAATCCATATAATATAGAGTTCCGAACCAACTCAACGGAATCATAAAAAAGTATGATTCCAGACCGTTCATTGGAATCCAACTATCGCAATGGCAATCACACATTATCGACGATGTCATCTCTAACTCATTATAGGCACATTTTTACTGCGGTATTTTACGAAGGGATATTTAAAAAAATACTCACCTCGGGTTCAAAGCAATCACAAATCCGAAAGGGCATGTTAACCGAAGAAATTAGATGACTGCCAACACCTATCAAAGTGTATAACTAATTCTGCTATTGATACAACACGTTCACCGATTCGAATCTCGAAGAACAAATATAGAAACTGGATTTGGAGTATCCATTTTAGCGTGTTGCCAAAAACTATGTAACCATGTCACGCGCCGCTGCCACGCGTCGTAGTAGGCGATGGGCCTGCCAAAACCTCGCCAGAAACCAACCAACAAATATCCAAGAATTCTAAGGGTGACCCCAAAAGATTTACGGATTTTTAATGTTTAGTAATGAAATATACACTTTAACTAACTATACACTAAAAAATTAATGAAAAATAACATAAATATGAAATACGATAATTGAATAGAGATATTTAAGGAAAAAATTTCACGGTAATTGTATATTAATTTGTCATATGACCGAAATGAGATCCTATTTTTCAACGTGCCCCCTCATGAGTGGCCCTACATGGGTCACAAGGGAAACCAATTTTCACATTTGTAACTGGTCACGTCACTAACTCAAATTTTCAAGAGCCCGGTAATCATTCAAGGATTAGAGCCAACGCAAATTTTCGTTGGTCCAATCATTTAATAACCTTAAGCTGGAGCTAGTGCAAGTTTTCGAAAACCCCATTTTAAGGAGACAAATTCAAGCCCAGTCAATCGGGCCCAAAATATGTCAAAAGAATAACATGCTCTGATACCATGATAAACTTTTTAGGTTCAATATGGTCCACCACCAACATCTTAGATACTGTCTCAACTTAACCACCTATTGCTAGGTGTTGGATTTTATCACAAACGTCTCGGTGATATTAGGGGTCGGAATTGTATATTATTTTGTCATTTGAGCGATGTGGGACCGTATTCTCCAACAATTTTCATACTCATTTGTCCAATTCATAGCTTGCCCTATTTGAAGAAGTGAACTTGTATAGAGTGTTGGAGTTTTGGAGCAAATTCCACCCGACCAGCGTGAAAGTACCCAAAAGAGTATTTAGTACTTAGTAAATGTCACAAATGTTGATTATAGAGAATAAAGGGAGAGAGTGGGATTATATACCGGTTTACAATTAATCATGCTCAACTCCTAAGCTATGCTTAACAAACACATGCTAACATAATACTCACGTGGCATATAAACATTTATGCCAAATAATTAGAACCATCAACCTCCTATATGAAGCTGAAAAAAACTCCCATCTGAACGCACAGAGACATAAAAAGGCATCGACTCCCATTATCTTAGGACTGTGACAAAGTTCAAATATGGGCTTTATTGCTAATAAGAATTCAAAGTCAAACAAAAGCCCAAATAGGCTAAAGCTGTGGGCAACTGAATTCTATTTGTACGCTTGAAAATTTTATAACACCGCCACCCCTGATGAGATAAGATATTGTGTTTGCTCCTCCTCATCCAACTTTGAATCGCATAGAGGTTAAATTATCAACATGCTTCTCTTCTCAACATCGTTTAGCCTTTCGGCATTTGCAAAAAACACCTAAACAGTGTGCCTGACAAATTATTTAGGTGCCAGATTGACGAACAAACACACACAATTACAGGTATGTTTGATTACTATTTAGATTTTTATTTTATATTTGTGTTAGTGACAAGGGAAAAATAATTGGGAAAAAAAGAGGGATGAAGAAGAGTGAATGAAGGATGACAAGGAAGATGTATTGGAAGACACAAAAAATGAGAGTATAATGCTTGCATTTCCTCCTTGGGGGAATTACCTCATTCCTCCACTTACAAATAATGTATCTTTACCGTTAAATCTCTTAATCTTCATTTGAAGATCATCTCAACAATAAGTCATTCGAATCAGAAATCGTTTAGTCATCCAAATGTATCAAACAAATTAACGGTTCATTATGAATATGTTACTTAGTATTTACACCGTTGATTTCTTTTGATACATTTGGATTACTAAACGGTGTTTGATTCGAATGAATTTTATAAGGATAAATTTCATATGCAGATTACAAGATTGAGCAATCTCGGTTATGAAACATTAAGTAGTAAACATATGTTATTTGGAAGTGGAGAAATGAGCTCATTCCCTAGAGGTGGAATACAACTATATCATCCAAAATGAAACTAAAAACCTATGTGAAACTCTTTTCACTTTCAAAATTTTGTATTTATTCCTTTGATCTTTATTTAAGTTGTTTTTCTTATATATTCTTCTTGCATATATCTCAACCATTAAAAATGAAGTGAAAATAATTATCAAACAGATCCTGAGTTATGAGCTATAGTAGAAATTTATACAAACATCTGAATGAGTAATCTTCCATTTGAATATGTTGTTTAACATGTTCGTTTATACGTTTTGCATAGACATGAATCGAATCCAACGGTTCTCATCGCACATTACAATTTACCAATTTGATCGCATGCAACTTGGACGACGACATGAGAAATTTAGAACAGTAAACCCTAAACCATCGCTCTCCTTCACTCTCTCCAATTATACAAGTCAGAAAATACTACACAAAGTCAACGGCAAGAGCAAAAGAGAGAGAGGGAATTCTTTTCTACTTGTCTTCATAAGTAAGGACTCTTGACCAACATCTCGTATTTGTCAACTGCACTTGTGGGGACCGCCACCATCACCTTCACAGATTCCCCCTGTTCATCATCACCATCGCCAGAACTTCCAGCTGGCAAAAACAAGCAGTACCTATCGCTGCATACGGGCCCCACGTGAACCGGCTTCCCCATCCCAAAGTCAACCCTCTCCAACCCCAGCCTTGACCACTGCGACACGATCAGCACCCCCACAGAGTCCGGACAGGCCCTCCCCTCCCCGCTCACCAACTCCACCACCCTCCGCACGTGCTCCTCCTCTACCCTCTCCTTTGCGCGCTTCACCAGCTCAGCCGCGTGCCACAGACCCTTCTCCTCCAGCTCCCTCGCGCTGCTTTGCGCGCACCCCAGCACGAACGCGTTCCCGTAATACCCGCCCGGTAGACTCGGCCTGACTCGGTCACGTACGTTCACGCTGAATAAAATCTTTAGGGTTTGGTTTGGTGGTAGGTTCAATGCTCTTGCCCAACTACGCCACACGTGGGCGGAGAGGACCTCGAACGAGGTGTACGCTGATAACGAGGTACTGGGTCGACTCGTTGACACAGCGAGTTTCTTCAGCTTAATTAAATGTTTTTTATGGAAAGTGATCGAGGTGGGGGCGAGTCGTTCGTTGGCGAACCGAGTCACGAAGCCGGAAACGTCCGGGACCTTGCTGAACTCGGGGTGACTCGCCGCCTTGATTATGCGATGATGACATGGATTTAAAGCACGATTTACGGGTTGTGGGTCCAGAAGGTGGCGATCCCATACAGGGTTGGGTTTGAACTCGCTAGTGAACCCGAGCTTTCCGGCTGCCAGCCCGGCAAACGAATTGAGAAATTCGGCGCTTCCGATACCGTCGCAGACGCAGTGGTTGAATCCCACGCCAAGTGCCGCCGCTCCATCTTTCAGCCACGTCAGTTGGACAACGAGCGGCGGCGCCCCGTTAAATACGTCAGCCACTTGGAGGGACAATAGCTTCCTCCACTCGGTGACGTAGCGCGGAGCCCGCTCAAAATTAGAGACCGCAACATTTTCGGAGACAGCTTCAATGAACACTGCGCCCTGAGCCCGACATACCACCTGGAGGCTGAAGCCATCGGGCTTGGGGCGCACTCTGCCTGCTAGCGGATAGTATGGCACCAAAGCCTGAGCTAGTGCAGCCTTGACACGTGACGCGGTCGAGGCCTGATTCAGTTCCGGGCAAGGAGGGTAGACCAAGAGGTACTCGATGGTGAAGCGTAGGAAGAGCTGCGAATCGACGGCGGATAGGTTGAGAATGCAAGGCGGGGTGGGCGCGGAGGGCGTGACCACCACGGCCTCCTTTACGCGGACAGAGCTTCCCATAGCCTCTACTTTATAAATGATTATAATGATAAAATAAATGAAGAATTTAACTAAACCTTGAGTTTTGTGTATTTTGGGTAATGTGGGGGTTAAAGGATTTAGGGTTTTTGAGTTTGGTTTTTTCTGCTGAGCAATGGATGAATATATAAGAGACAGAAAGGAATTTGGTGTGTTTAAGAGGGGTGTAGTAAAGTTAAGATTTGAAGGATTTTAATGATTATAGAATCAGAGTGTAGTTAATTAGGATTTTTAAAGAGGATTTTAAAGGATTTTGAAATTATGAGGTACTCAAAGTAGAATTTAAAAAAATGTATTGAGCTCAGATATAATCAATTAAGATTTTAAAAGAGTCTATACAAATCTATTGGTTTTTAAAATATCATTAATCTTGAAGAATTTCATCAAGGGCTTGTTTGAAAGTAGTAATTTTAAAATGACTGAATGAGCTTTTGGTGAATTTGGTTTTGGTTTTCAAAAGCATTTTAAGTGCTTTTTAAAAGAAACATTAGATATGTGATTCTTGCAAGATGTACTTAAAAAGGTTTTTTTAAGATTTATTTGAATTTTTACTAAAGATTTGTTTAAAAAATATAGTTACCAAAAACACTTTGAGTTATTTTAAAAACGCTTGCAAATGAATATTTTGTAGAATTTAAAGGTAAATTTTATGCAAAACGAATTTCATCTCCACCCCTAGAATTTCTTTTCAAGTTTCTCTGCTGCTCTCTATCACCACTACCTTATCAGGAAAGGAGGCAGATTCTCTGCTCTCATTTTTCCATACATTTTTATCATCCTCCTGTTTGTATGATCACAGTTAAGCCACGTTAACATTTTATATACATTTTTTTATAAAGATAATAAGATAAAAAAGACATAATTTAACCGTGACCATACAAACAGAAGAATGCTGAAAGTATATGAGAAAAAAGCAGCAGAGAATCTGCCTCCATCTGGAAAATACACCTTACCCCTTCTCCAGACCCAATAGGACTAGTACGAAATCTCTCTGATATTCTCTCGTGTGTGTATATGTATATACTTGTATCTAAAACCAAAGATTCTCTCTGTATCTCAAAACCCGTGTCAAAGAAGAACACACTTTGCTGATATACTCTACTGGCTTCTTCTTCACCAACTCTCCCTTCGGATGTGACATGTTCCGAGATTCTAACCCGAATATCCCCGGAAACCGTAGGCAGTTGCAGACTTGTCTCGAAGGAATGGAGCCACGCCAAGGAGTTACATTGCTAAGCCATTGTTCTTCCTTGTAAAATTACATACTAAGCCGTTGTTCTTCCTTCTCTCTCAAGAGGCTAATTTTACTGCTGATCGAATCCAATCCTTGACAAACAACCCTTGTTACACATATGCAAAGAATTCATAGAGATCTATAATAGAAATGAATATAAATTTGTCAAAATTCATATAAATTTAAAACTTATAAATATTATTTAAAATATGTCACTCAAAAAAGTCAATATATTAAAATCTGTTGAAATTCAAATTAACTACCACCCTAGCAAATCCAAAGCCATGTGTATGTTTTGCTGATTTGGTGACTGAAAGATTTGCGCAAGATTCACTGGGTGTTACTTTATGGAAAAAATTAGTATAAAAACAAAAAACTATTGTCAATTATTGCCTTCCCTCACTGATAGGTCTCCCTCCTACTGGTAGACTGATGAAAATATATGTATAAAGAACATTTTCCAACTAATCACTTAATCAAATATTTAATTAGTGTAGTCACTTTGTCCGGTGATATTAATTGTTGAGAAACATTTATATTATAAGTAAGATAATTTATACTAAATTTACCTAGTTTTTTTTTATAAACGACAAAATAATCTATACAAAATCTTTTTAAACTACGGGAAAGGAGATTCAATTGCAGGTCCTCGAATTCAGGTCGATTCTTCTTAACCAAATCTCTAAACATTATAAGTGCTTTATTGGAAAATGGAGTTTTAAGAAACTTATTTGTAAAAAATCCCCATTTAAACTAATAAATTTGAATTTAGTATTACTAGATTAGTTGGAGTAAAATACATAAAATCCTAACTAAAATCTTAACTATGGTTCGGTTTAGATGAATTGTGTGCACGCTTAGAAATGTAATAGTTTGGGTAATGTGTTGATTATTTGCTTAATAATATTTGACTAGTCAAAAGATGAGTAAGAATTTCTCTTCAAAATTGTCGTTGTTGATTTATAGAATTTTGTTTTTATGATCCGAATTATTCCTATTATAAATTAGTCTATATAGATTGCCTGCAAAAAAATTATTAAAAATAGATGCACATAATTGGTAAAAGCATTACAAGATATCTATGTATTTATTACAATAAATTGACTAAACAACCTTAATTTTAGTTCAATTTTTGTAGAGAAATTCACAACGTCAACAGTTCTTATAATAAGTACAAAATTTTATAATTCAAACACTAAAATTTTTTAATATGATATCTTATTCATTCTTGAGTAGCTAAACGTTATTTCTTTTTTTGTTTTTTTTTGGAAAACTACAAAACATTATTCTTATTCGCTGTATATATGTTTGAATTTAGTTACAACAACTGGGTGTTTTATATAATTTTGTGACAGGTGTAGGGAACTGATGGACGTGGAGACTGATACCTGTCTAGTGCTTGTCTGCGGTATCTTATGCAAAAAGATATTGATCCAATCATGCCAACATCACGTAAAACCTGCTTTGTATGGCTGGATGTCGAGATAAAAACTGGCCTGTTGGGGACGTTTTGCTTTTGGAGTAGGGTCTACAATAAAAGAGAATTGTTATTAGCATTCTAAAAATTTTATTATATACTTTTTACAAGTGTATTTTTTTTTATAATTCTAATTATAGAAAATTTAGAATGTCAAATGAGATTTTTGGAGTGCTAATAACAATTCCCTAATTAAAATGCAATTTTTAGTATTATTTCTCACTTTCTTATAATTTTAGGACGAGCAATCCTATTCACAAATTTATTTTTATTTTTCACATATATTTTTTAATTTTTGATCGTTGAATTAAATGATTTGAAAAAAATTGATAGTAAAAAATTAACAAATGTGTGCAAGATAAAAATAAATGTATAAACAATACATTCCTTTAGAATATCCATCATCCACAGCCATTATGCCACATCACACTTAGAAAAACAAAAGACAAACCATGTGAAACCGGCAAACTTGTCAAATAGTTAGAGGATTGTATTCAAGGAAGATAGATTAGTCTAGTTTTATTGTAATTTTATATGTTATAATATGAGTGAATTATTTGTTGATTAGTTATAACGCTTGTTATGCACATATTCTTTGTTCAATATGTAATTAGGGCTTTCGTAGAGCGTAGGGAAGCTGGTGAACGCGAAAGGGTAGGGGAAGAAAAGAGGAGAGTACGACCGAAGAAGAAATGTGAAACTTTAACATTTGCTAAGTTTTAGGGATTTTCCTTTGTCTTTTTCCTTTCTTCTCCCTGTTTTTTGGTTTTTTAATTCTTTTTAATTGAATAAAAATTCATATCGTTTTAAATGATGTTGCTGTCTACATAAAATACCACTTAAGATGGTATAACATTATAGCACAAATATAAGGTAAAAATAATATTTTCCTATTTTAAAGCTGAGATTTAATTACTATTAAATTAAATGCAGTCTAAACATTAATTTAGGAGGAGGGGAATCAGTAGGATGAATTGTGCCTATTACTGTATCACATATAATTGACTCTTTTTACCAGATGCTGACTATTTGATCAGACACATTGCCTATATCATAGCCTTTTAAGGGGAGGGATTCGTATTTTTTCAAAAAAATGGAAACACGCTCTTCATCGTTAGATTGACTTTAATGAAATTGTATGGTTGAGATTAAAACACAAGTCACACAATCTCATTAAAGTTAAATCCAACGGTGGAGAGCTTGTCTCCATTTTTTTGGAAAAATAGGGATCCTTCTTGTGAAATGTTTCCTTGCCTATATATTGTCTAAGCCCCATTTTCGATCGATCGGATTGAAAATACATGTTTTCAATTTCAATAAAAAAAATTCGGAAATGCATATCAGTTTTAATTTCGGTATTTCATGCACTCATACCGAATTCGGTTTTCTCATAATCGAATTATTTCGGGCTTTTAAAATTATTGGAGTTGTATGACTTCATCTATACCAAGGTAAAAATAATGTCATTTCCATGGCTCTCTCTACAATATAAATTTTTTATAGTTCTCAAATTCTCAAATTCTCACGTTTGTATGTAATATATTCAAGAGAGTTGGAATTGAAAAAATATTTACATATTTGAGTATATTGTATTACAAACCCAAAGTCCATAAGTACATATTACGTGTATGTAATAGAGTTATGCAAGTTTTGAAATTTCGGATCAGATTTGAAATATTAAGTACATTCCAATTCCTATCCATTTTCTTCAGATTTTTTTTTTCGAATTTCGGGATTTCGATTTTCAATTTGAATCAGATGGAATATTTTAGGTTGTTTTGGCTCAAAATCAGTTGGAATCGAATATTCCTATCCAAGTTGCACCCGCAATGCCTTTGTTTTTTATTGTTACAAATGAGTGTTCAGAGGCTTTTTTTGTTATGGAAGTAGTGTTTCGAACAGCACACAGATTTTTTTTGCTTTATAAACTATTTGATTTAATTGGAGTAACTATTGCCACTTAGTACTACAACCTGGTGGTATTCTTCTTCACTTAAAAGTGAGAGGTCTTAGATTCGAATCTCGTGAATGGGAAATTCGATACCAAATTAGGCTGTCAATTGTATAACATAGCCAATCAAAAAAAAAAATTTGGAGTAACTATTCTATGGAAAACAAATTGAAACGAAAATGTGCCTTAAATTATTCTCTTAAAAAGCTAAACGAAGCTCCCCCACCCGAAAATTTTCTTCACTGGCTAGAGCCTAGAATCTTAGTGCATGGACGATCTTAATTAGATTCAATTCAAATATATCTATGGTTTTTTTGGTAGTGCCATTCACATACCAATTTTTATCTCTCATATATTCTTGTTAATAATATTTATTGACAGTCTTTAATTCATTCGATTCGACGGCCGAAAATGAAAAAGGGTGTGTGAGAGGCAAAAATAGGTGTGTGGATAGCACCACATTTTCTTTGTTGAGTGCATTTTTCTTACCCCTCAAGAGCGAGAATGATACTCATTCTTCTATTGGTTATCGTTACATTAGTTAAAATTTCGAAATTTATGTCTTAAATCAATTAAACAATAATTTAACGAGATCAATGAGGAAGTGAGCACCACCACCCCACTTGAAGGAGGAGCAAAGTTGCACTCTTTTCTGTGTTATATCTCTTCTGACATAGGCTTTGCTTTAGAGGAGGGTATCTGGTGTGATGAACCTGAAAGAAAGCACCCTAATATCTCAGGCGTTCCTTTATAAATTCCTCCCTCAGATATGGACTACATGCAAAAAAAAGGTTGATGAAGTTAGCTGTAGATTTGGCATTGATGCCACCGCATGCATCTTACGTGGAGGGTGCCCTTGGTTTTGTGCTCGTATTCGACTCTTCCTGCGATCGACCTCTCTTTTTGGTTTACATTGTTTACGCAGAATATTACTTGCTAGGATATGCATATAAAGCTGGAGGCAAAGTTTAACTATTCTCTCCCTCTATAAATAGTCGATGGTCACGCCTATACATAGGGCTTAACTCATCAAATATTCGAATGTGAGACTTTTTACTTTATTATATATTTAAAAGCGATTTAATAATTGCCAACTTCAGTTATAATAAAAATACGTCAAAATACAATAATTACAATTGAGTTGACAAAAAAAAAAAAAAAAAAAGAGCACCCATCACGTGGACACACGTATTTTTCTTTTACAATATTATGAATTAGTACGAGCAGTGTATCTATCCTATATGCGAAAGATGCCTTAGATGTCCACGGAAAGTCATATATATTAAAATAAAACTAAACTTCAAAGCCTAGGAAACTAAGGAGAGGTAATGCATGCCTATCCCATTAATTATTAGGATTTCATATGTACAATTTGATCACGAGGAGATGGGCAGATCGGATTTTCTTGTTTAAACAAATCCATAATTTATTTCGGGGTTGTTTTAGTTAACTCAATCTCATAAACAATTGGTGGAAATTCATTTAGCCATGTGGTCCATTTAATCTTGTCGAACAAAGGCATGCAATATTGGAGACCGATTCTCTGCTACTTTTTTTCTATACACTTCCATCCTTACCTTGTTTGTGTCGTCACAGTTAAGTCACATCTTTTTATCTTATTATCTTTATAAAAAATCAATATAAAATGTTGACGTGGCTTAACTGTGACCACATAAACAGGAGAAGAATAGAAGTGTATGGGAAAATGAGAGCAGAGAATCTGCCTCCTGCAATATTATCCCTAACAATGTGATTTTCACGGTCATTGTTTAAGAGTTGTATTATCTTTTTTTGGAAAACTAATGAAAAGAGTTTGAAAATTTGGAGTTTTAACGATAAGGACAAAATAAAGTGTAAAGTAAATAGTACCAGGTTTAACTTTTTAGTTAAAAAATATGATTTTTCGTTAAAGTTAACAGTACCACGAAATTTTCGTTAAAACTCTCTTCTTTTTTTCCTAGTTCTATAAATAATATTTCCCACATCGATCCTTTGACTTTAATTAAAAAAAATATATAATTTAACATCAAAATAAGTCCCCCGCTACCAACTTCTATGTGGCCCTTAAATAGTAATTAAGGGTACCGAATCTATCTATCATAATTATACGTGCCATTGAGATCTTGCTTACATAAAAGAAAGGAGAGGATAGTATGGATAATGATCAAGTTTAAAAGATCAAGTTTGCAATTAGAAATGATTCGTGATAGTTAATCTTATCTTATTGCAATTGCATAACTACTTGTGCACGTTTTCATAGATAGACAAGTCATCATAGGTTTGATTTTCACACACTCTTTTTTATCTTCCTGCACTCTCTTTTGTGTTTTAAACCTAAAAATTAGATAAATTAATAATAAATAACCAACATAAGTAAACATAAGAGTGCATGAGAACAAAAAATGGGGGAGAATCATTCTGGGGAGTGGGGGGCCAAATCACTTTTTGTTAACCTTTCCTGGTTTTTTTTTTTTTTTTCTTTTTTTGTCAAAGATTTCCTGGTTGGATTATATGTTTTGGCCTGGCTTGTTGGTAACTTACAGAAGGACAAACTTCTAATTTCTCCGATGGTAAGAAAGCAAAAAGTATCGGGTCAGCCGTAACATTATTAGGTGGCTGGGTGTACTGTGGGTACAAGAAGTCATGCATGGCTTGGCTGTACATGTTAATGACCATCAAATCATGACCTACCACCAACCTATTAATTTCGTCCTGAAAGATGCTCTGTGAGCTCCGTGCACTCTCTCAGACTGAAAGAGATGGGAGATGGGAGGATGATAGGGAGAGAGAGAGAGAGAGAGAGGAATACGAACACCTTCAGTTTAACTTTTATTTAGCTTATTAGGTAAAATGTACTAGTAAGAAGACCTAGTAATAGATAGTAGAGACGAATTGTCAAAGCTACAATTACAGTTTTCCAATGGAAGACGATTAGATTCTTATTTGAATGAGCGGTTCAAATTTGTAGTACCGCTACATATACCCGAATCATTTCCAGTCATTTAATGGTTATTTACTCTTGCATTATTGAACGGGCTGAGTTTCATGCTTTTATTCTCTTCGAAGACAGCGAGACATACTAGCTAGGAGGCTTAAGGATAACAAAAAAAAGTGAAAAGGTTAAGTCAGAAAAATAGGCCAAACTTTGTCCCTACGGGAAACAAAAAGAGGATGCATATATATCTGATATCCTCATATCCCTCTGCAGAAAAGGGATAAGAACTCCAACGCAAGAGATCAAATTCTCTACTTTTTCTTTAGCTTCAAAGGATCTGCATGCTTTTCACGCGCATGCATGCAGCGATGTCGTCTCGAAGAATTTCCTAGGCGTGCTTTGTCCACCTGGTTTGTGATTTACCCTTCGCTTCTTTTCAGAAAAAAAAGCCAGACCAAGACAATCTCGCTGCTTAAAGGCGATTTTATTAGCTAGCTAGCTTATCCTAAGATTATTTTTTTAGGGTTTCGTCGTGATACGGAATGTTTGTTCTGTTTTGATATTAACTTGCGATTAAGGGCAGGCTATCATCTTCCACAGTACCCTAAGAACTACGACTGGAAAATTGGAAATATCTGTTGGGTTGGCATTGACGGCAAAATCTTTGTCTGTAGGCGTTGGGATATGGGTACTCTTTTGAAGTCAGTGCTTTGGTGGACTTCTGTTTTGGCAGTGGAAAATTGTTCAAACAGTTTAATATTGAAAATCTTAGATATCTATCACCAGTGAAAAAGTTCAATCACGACATTTTTTTCTGGATTTCGTATGACAATGTCAATGATCTGAGTGGTTTTAGATCGCAAACATTAATTGTATGTTTGATACCGACAAGTATTTTTGTTTTGGGAATTTGATAGTCGATTGTCCAAGTGAACAATTTCAAACTATTGAATGTGAGTTTCAGTATCTCTTGTACAATATAAAATCAACTATTTATCATCTACAGTTGTTCACATGAACTAATTTCGTCATATTGAAAAATCGTGAATGCTGAAGTGATCAACGATGAAAAAAATGCAAATAACAAATAAAATTACTAATTCAATGTGTGTTCGTTTTAGACATAGATGTAACCACATTAACTAGAGCATATATGCCCCTTTATGCGCCCGAGTTTCATTCACATAAACTCAAGCAATACTATTTGCTTAATATTAATATGCACGTTAAGCTGAATTAATTAAGATCATTCATAACTTATTCAGGCAAAACCACTTTGTTTAGAGAAAATGTGGTTCGTGTACACTTGACTTTGAATTCTCTCATCAAAGTTTAGATTAGTTAAAGGTACAATATCGGGTCATCACAGAAAAAACATTCGATATGTATTTTGGTACAATATGTATTACTTGGGCCATGGAGACTCCTTTTATTCAATCCAATGTGCAATATCAAGCTTACAACCCAATCCAGAAAAAACCAACCCAACCTAAGGTCCAGTCCAATAGAATTCAGCCCAAGCCCATTTCAAAATGAACACCTACCCTTTTCTAACTGGGGTTTTTAAACTTGTGATCTCTTCATTAACCAGCTTATTAAACCCTAACCCCTCCAAACCGGCCACCATGTCGCTCCTCCGTCGAATCCCCCATAAACCCCAAAATTCCCGATCTATCCTCACCTTCGCCGCCCGTTTCTTCTCGGTCCAAAACCCTACCCTAAGCCCTTTCCCTGACGTACCCACCACCGCCTACTACGACAACCTCGTTATCGCCGCTGGCCACTCCAGAGACTTCGACAACCTCCACTACCTCCTCAACAAGCGCGTCAAGGACCACTGCTTCAACACCACCAACACCTTCAGGTTCCTCACCAACACCGACTCCTCCCTCTCCGTACTCGACGACCTCACCAAAACCCTAGCGCGTCTCGACCGGGGGTTCACCCGCAAGAACGCGTATGACTCGCTCATCGCGCGTCTCTGTAAGATCGAGAGGGTCGATGAGGCGCTGCGCGTGGTGGATTTTATGGCGCGTGGCGACTACGGCCTCAACGCCTGCACCTTTCACCCGATCCTCAATGTGGTTACCCGGAAGAAGAGGATGGACGACGCGTGGGGCGTGGTGGATCTGATGAGGAGAGTCGGAGCCCCGCCGGATGTGCCGGCGTTTAATTATCTGCTGATGGCGTACTGTTTCTCCGGAGATTTGGAAGCGACGGCCGGAGTGCTGACGAGGATGGAAGAAGAGGGGATGAGGGCGGACACGCGCACGTACGACGCGCTGGTTCTTGGCGCGTGTAAGGCAGGGAAGGTGGAGGGGGCTCTGGTGCTGATAAGGAGGATGGTGGACGATGAGGTGCCGGCGCTGCTGTCGACACACGTGTACATCGTTGATTCGCTGCTGGTAAAGGGGTTTTACGCGCAGGCGGTAAAGTTTGTGAGGAGTTTTAGCGGGAGGGACACGTGGCTGGACACGGAGAGTTTTGGGAGCTTGGCCAAGAAGCTGATTAAGTTGAGGAGGTTTAAGGAGGCTAAACTGGTTTTTGAGGAAATGAATGCGAGGGGTTTAGTAATTGGTGATAAATTGAAGGAT
Organism: Heteromeles arbutifolia; assembly: GCA_024362995.1. Lineage (NCBI taxonomy): Eukaryota > Viridiplantae > Streptophyta > Magnoliopsida > Rosales > Rosaceae > Heteromeles > Heteromeles arbutifolia. Next base: position 6,423,631 of record JANCRC010000018.1, on the reverse strand, counting down.
TCTTATGAGAAATTAAGAATTATGATTAAAATTTGATTGGGTTGTGCGTACCATTTTGGGTCCACCACTGATTGAGTAGTTATCTTTGATTCTTTGGTTGTATATAAATTACTTGAAATATTGAAAGGTAGTTTGAAGTGCTTAAATAATAAACCAGATTACGTAGCTTGTATTGTTTTAACGTGTTTGTATCGTATTATTTTCCTGTTGTGTGAGATTATAAATAACTCGATGACTCATCTGCTTATCGTTTCTAGATATAAAAAACCCAAACTCATCTGCAAAATCTTAGCTATATTATCTCTATGTATTTTGTCAATTGAAAAAGAGTAAATTGTAGCAATGGTCCATCAACTTTAATCAAATTGGAGTAATGGTTCATCAACTAAAAATCCATTACCATTGGTTCATCAACTCATTAAAATGTGTAGCTACGGTCATTTTCGTTAACTTCGTCAAAATTTTATCAAAATAAGTTATGTTGGAATGACCATTGCTACAATTGGGATCTCTTAACTCATCGAAACGTGTACCTATGGTCCTTTTTGTCAACTTCTTTAGAATTTTATCAAAATGAGTTATGTTGGAATGATCATTGCTATAATTGGGTTAAAGGTGAGGGACCATTGCTCAAATTGGGTTAAAGTTGAGGGATCAATGGTAATGGATTTTTAGTTGAGGGACCATAGCTGCATGTTTTGATGAGTTAAAGAACCAATGGTAATGAAGTTTTAGTTGAAGGACCATTACTACAATTTACTCATTGAAAAATATAAAGCATTAACAACAAATAAAATATTAATAAAAAAACACTAATTAGACATGTTATCGTTAATTTTCGTGCTTGTTCATATCGTGTTATCATGTGTATTTGTTATTTATAAATCGTGTATATTATTTTGGAAGGGTAAATGTGGTAAATGCATTTGTAAATACGTTTTGTTTGCCAAATTTCTCATCATTATTCTTAATTAATTTTCACAAGCATTTCCGCGGTAAGCTGGAGGGTGAAACTTAAAGCGGTTTTAGTAGCCCCGTCCAACGCCAATAAGGCAGCTGACGTCACTGCCGGCAGATTGCACGGCCAGATTTCCATGTGCCTCTCACTCCGATCTTTTCCTTCATCTGTCGATCATTACCCTCACCGACAGCTCCCACTCCCACTCTCTCTCTCCACCACCTCGGCACCCAAACCCGTCTCTGTCCATGGACCGCCCGACCCGTACCCACGCCCCTGCAGGCCGCGACGACGGTTGGAGTGAGGACGCCACGTTGGCACTAATAACGGCCTGGGGCGACCGCTACCTCCATTTAAACCGCGGCATCCTCCGTCAGAAAGACTGGAAGGAGGTGGCCGACGCCGTTAAGTCCCATCAAAACGGCGGCGCCAAGCCGTTCAAGACGGACGTCCAGTGCAAGAACCGCATCGACACGTTGAAGAAAAAGTACAAGCTGGAAAAGTCGAAGCCCGGCCAGTCCACGTGGCCCTTCTACCGCCGCCTCCACTCCATAATCTGCTCAACCCCCTCAAACACCGCTGGTGCGACCAAATCAAACCCCCCAATCCTCGCTCTCACTGCCAAGTCCCCCGACCCGAATACGAATCCCCTCGGAGCGTCCACCGACAGCTCAATTCGCGGCGACGACGGCGGTGATGAGGCGGCGGTGTTTTCGGGTGGAGCGGCGTGCAGGGAATTGGCTAGGGCAATTTCAAAGTTTGGGGAAATGTATGAGAGGATTGAGAATTCGAAGCGGAAGCAGATGATGGAGCTGGAGAAGCAGAGGATGGAGTTCGACAAGGAGCTCGCGTTGCAGAGGTTGAGTATGTTCATGGATGTTCAGGTGGAGCTCGGGAAGAAGATGAAGCGCCCCAAGTACTCGCATTCGTCAGGTGCCGCCATTGTTCAGAACTTCAACTTCAATTTGAATTTGTTTATGGGTTTTATTTGATAATATTTTTTTTTTGGACACATGATGATGTTAGTCGGTTAAAATGTTTGTTGTTAGAGAGAGGGAAATCGGTGAAGATCGAATTTGCACTAGGGTGGATAACCATTTCGTTTTTCCGTTTATTCTATTTGTGTTCTTATGACATTTTGTGTTTCAATAGGGAAGAAATCATAGAAGTTTTAGACGCACGACGCATGAGAAGGATTTGCATGTAACTGGAACGTCAAGGCGACGGTGTCTCATTCTAATTACATCATTGTAACTGAATGGTTGTTTTGCTTCATAATTATTCTACTTTATGTTTCTGATTTCTGTAGTGTAATATTGTTTGTCAATAATCACATAATTCCTACTTCCCAATTGTTCTTTTTTATGAGAAATTAAGTCCACACATTTCAAATTACTAACAAAGGGAGAGGGGGAGAGAGAGAGAGAGAGAGATCATGAATTCAGAGTGTATATGAAGATAGCTAAAATCACTAGTTTGTTCTGGCTGAAATTGTTACCGTTTAATCCACTCCACGCAGGAAATCCTGAGAAAGTACCCTCATCTAACATGGCACAACAAGAAGAACATAACGACGACGATGAGGGCGAATTCTTCGGAGCATAGCAAACGAGACGAGCTCGAGCAATGGCCGGATCATGCTGTAACTGAATCATCTTCCTTTCCAACATAGATATGGCGCCAATGCGGCCGTAAACAGGGTCTCTCAGCCTTGCTTCGGCCTCATAAGTCAGCGAATTCACCGTGTCCGCGCGCTTATCCTCGGGGACTTCAGTTAGGATCTTGCTCACGTTGCTTGCTCCGAACACTTTGTGAACTTGGGCGAATTTTTTGGGCTCGTCGGAGCGGAAATAGGGTGCGAAAATGCAGGTGGGAGTGCATCTTCTCTTGAGTGACTTGCAAGCTGCGCAAGATGAGCTTGAACGGGGTTCATGACTTCCCTTCATGGATAATTAGAAAATAAAATTTAATTTCTCTAATGAGTTATCTCCTTTCCATCACATATATATCTAGCCTTGTGCATATATAACAAAATTTTAAATGGTTATTGTGGTTATGGAATGATCAATAAAAAGTACTACCATGTTACTTATACATTTTCGACAATATCAATGTGTGTTTGCGCTTTATAAAAAAGAACATCATGCACAATGAATGTTTGTTTTTATGATATTCAAAATTTAAATCATGTTTTAGTTGGTTTGAGTGTCATGCAAGTTGCAAGGTTCTAAATTTACCTTTTACATTTTTTTTTGGCTATAAGTTTACCATTTTAGGTTTAGGGCATACTATAAGTCTCTTTGAGGGCTTATATAATGACTCTTGAACATTTTTTTTTGGTTTTGACAGATCGCCCACCAACAGGTATTACCGACAGTGAAACTCGAATCTAGGTCTTAATTTAGTGAAGAGAACGATCATTATCAACTCAATCAAACTCACTGGCTATTTACCTTTTACATTTTCATGATTCAACATTTATTCATTTTTTGAATCAAATTATGTATTTTAACTTTTAGAAAAAAGAAAAAAAAAAGAATCCAAGATAATTGAAGATGGGGCACCATCATGGGAAATGATGGTTCATCAACAAGGGATGGGATAATCATTTGACTGAGTGAGTGAGCAAATTTCAATTGAAAAGCAGATTAATCACATATCAAGAAAGTTAAGAGTTGTTCACAAGATGGAAACAGGGCAAAGTTGCAAAAGATGATGAATTAAGTTGAAAAAAAAGAACATCACTAGAACATAAAAATTTATCATTAGCCATAAAAAATACTTAAAAAAGTTGGAGCGTTAAGTAGGTTTGGTAAATGAAAAAATGTGTTTTTGTTTGGTCAAATTGTGGGTGCAAAACAGTAGAGAGCAAAATCAGCTCTTCAAATGCTACTCAAAAAAGATTTTTTTATTTATTGAAAGCAGGTAAATAGTATCAATTAATAAAACTTTCATATAGACAATTCTACCCTTTATTTTTATTTTTTTGATAAAAACACTTTGAGCACTATAATTTACCAAACCGTTACCTGTTTTTTTTCAAAACTGCTTATTATCACAACACAATAGAAATAATTTTGATAAAAAATAAGCGACTCAAAAACTAACCCTTAAAGATCCGTTTCTGGTATAAAGCAATGTATAGAAAAAAAAACCTACAAAAAGTTGCACAGTTTTCCTTTTACGTACCGTTTTAGGTTCCACCCACATTTCGTCATTCTTTCTCGAATATTTTTGACCAAGTGAGGAATATAATGTCACTTCAAACGTTGTGGTGGTAGAGCAAGAGTGGAAATGCAATAAAAACGACAACAATAGTCAATAGTGCTCCTCCCTCCAAGAGCCCACTCCCACTTGATCAAATGCATGTCGTTTTCCCAAACACACACAAAGACAGCTGCACGATGGAAAGTGTCTTCATGCATTAGTTTTGGTTCTAAACTCAACTCAACTATTGGTCCACGCTCGCGAAGGATGCGTGGGGCCAAATGTGCATAAAGAATGGAATAAGGACCGACCCAAAATTGAATGATTAGGATGGTAGATATTTTATGTTTTGAAACACATCAAGGGTTCCACTTTGAAAAGAAAGAGAGATTCCACTTTGAGTTTGAGGAACATAGAATTGTGTCAAGTCACGTTAACAGATGCCCACACACACTGTATGAACAAATTTCATTTTATTTTTTTATATTATAAAGTGCGAATAGTTTTTAAAATTCTAATAAAAAAAAATTAGTTATGAAAATTGGGATAATGATGAGTCATCGTTTTTTTAATTTTAAAATCAGGAATGCTATACTACTTGGCTGTGAGGTTGCTGTTAAAAACAAATTTATGTTTATGTAATTACTAAGTTGTCTATATTTTTTATTTTTGTTTAGCTTTGGTGAAAGGGTTAAAATAGTAATTTCATGAAATTTTGACTAACAACCATAATTCTATTAAAAAGTAGTTTAGATAATAAACGAGCGAGGGAGGGAATTTGAGTAAGTGGGCTTCTGAGAAGGGAGACTACCACGGCAAGCCCAATAACGTGTAGACTGCACGAGGACTTGGACGTTAGCAGTACTAAAATATTGGGTAAATGACAAAAAACTACCTCAACTATTGGTGTCACGACACTTTCATACCTCATTTTTTAAAATTGACAATGTCATACCTCATCTTACAAATTTGTGCCAATGTCATACCTCCGTCAGTTTTTTTGTTAATTTTTTTGTTAAGTGCTGACGTGGCTACATGCGGGGCCCACTCACTAATCCAACTGGATTAAAAATTATTAAATATATTTTTAATAATTAAAATTTAAAAATTTACAAAATTTTATTTTTATATTAAATCTCTCTCTCTTCTCTCTCTTCTCTGCATCCCAGAACCCATTCCCATCTCCCCCCTCCCACCCCGACCCCTTCCCGTTCCCCTTCCGTGCAACCCCCCACCCTTCCCCACCCATGCCAACATCTCCCTCTCTCTCAGCTCACTCACTCTTTCTCCCCCTCTCTCTCGCACAGACTATACCTCTCACCCAGATCTACACTCACGCACCAATTTACACACCCACACCCACCGACGACGGTACCAAAACCATCATTGGCGTCAACCCTCTCTCCTTTCGTCTCCATGAAGCTCTGGGGCACCCAGAGGACACCTAACCCAGGTCCGGCAAGCCATGGGCGTGCGAGCCCAAGTCTCAAGTGGGGACGAACTGGGTTTTGATTTTTAGTTTTTTTTTTTTTTTTTTTTTCATTTCGTTTCTGGGCAGCAAGGGAAGAAGATGAGGGAGGAGAGAGAGGGGGTGGGGTGGGGACGAATTGGGTATTGAAATTTTTTTTTTTTTCGTTTCGTTTCTGGGCTGCAGGGGAAGAAGATGGGGGAGGAGGGGAAGAAGATGGGGTGGGGACGAATTGGGTTTTGAATTTTTTTTTTTATTTTTTATTTTTTTTGTTTCGTTTCTGGGCAGCAGGGGAAGAAGATGGGGGAGGAGAGAGACGGGGTGAGGTGGGGACGAATTGGGTTTTGAATTTTTTTTTTTTTCGTTTCGCTTCTGGGCAGTAGGGGAAGAAGATGGGGGAGGAGAGAGGGGGTGGGGTGGGGACGAATTGGGTTTTGAATATTATTTTTTTTTCACTTTTCTTCGTTATTTTAATATTTAAAATATATTCAATGATTTTTTTTAATATTTTTTTAATTTTTTAATAGAAAGTGGGGTTTGGATCAAGCCATGTCAGCATTTAACTGACAAATTAACGGTCAAGCTAACGGAAGGTATAAAATTGACCAAATTCTAAAGATGAGGTATGACATTGTCAATTTTAAAAGATGAGGTATGAAAGTGTCATGAGACCAATAGTTAAGGTAGTTTTGTGTAATTTACCCTAAAATATTTATGCAGCTGCAGCATATTATGTTAAGAAATACGATTATTATTACATTAATTGTAACTAAGAGATAATAAAATATGGATGGTGCTATCTACACATCTATTTTTTTCACTTCTCACACATCTTTTTTAATTTTTGATCATCGAATCGATAAATTGAAGAAGATCAATGGACAAAAATAAATAGAGGTGTATTGAAAATAAGATGGGGTTTCATTCTTTTGTTGTTTAGCAAGAAAGGCAGTGGATTTATAGTCTAACGTGTATTATTATTATTATTATTATTATTATTATTATTATTATTATTATTATTACTGGCCGATGAGCACACACTCTGTGTATGAACAATTTCATTTTATTTTTTGTTTTTTTATTAAAGAGTGTGATTAGTTTTTAAAATTTTAAAAAGAGTATGAAAAAATGATGGTGGGACAATTTCTCTTAATAAGTGCATATTTTATCTTAATATTACATAATTACTGTTTTTTGTCTTCCTTATATAAATATTGTGTATCAAAAGTGAGAGTAAAATAGGAAAAATAGGGATATGATTGTCATTTTGTCAAAAGGTACAAAATTACTATTTTGACCTCCTCATGTCAATATTGTGTATTAAAAAATGTGGACAAAATTGGAAAAGTGGGAAAAAATGTTGACAAGGGCTCTTCTTTTAATAGAATAGATTATTATTATTATTATTATTATTATTAAGCCTAAATTGGATTAATGGTCATTGTGAAAAGAGAGTAATCGGAAGATAGCCCTCGTGATGAAAAAAAATTAGATTTAAACCTTCGTGGTGAACTATGTTAGAATTTAAGTTCAAAATTAACATCTTCCTCGTCTGTCTGTTAACCCATTCAACCTTCATAACCAAAAGAGAAAAAAACTCATTCATCCAAGGCTATGAATTTGTTGATCCATGCTTCGATTCCATTCAAATACTGAAAAACGAAATATTGGGTTGTGAAAACGGACTTACAGATTGAGGATGGTGTGGTTTGAGCCTCTCTGCAGCAAAAGAAGCTTCATGATTTGTAAAAATAAGAAAGAATCACAATTTGGGTGGTAAATATGGAACAAGATTGTCTGCCATCCCATTTTCCATCCCCTCCTATTTATCTAACCATTGATTTTATGTTGAGTTAATTCAATGCTCCAGATTTTACCACTCGCACATCTTCACTCTTCTTTCTTCCTCTTCGCTTCTGCTGCTGCCTTTACCATCACCCAGCCCCATCTTTCCCTCTTCGTACCACCATAAAGCACCACACAAAAACCACTCAAACCAATCATATCTCCCCCTCCCCGTGCACCATTAATCACCACCACAACCACCTTATTACTCCGGCGAGCACACCCTCAAGCAATCATCATTCTAGGTCCTAAATTAAGTAAGGAAAACTCTTCTCCTCCTACACATAGCACGGCACAGTTACTGTGCATCCATTTCCGACGACGTATCACCGTCTCCGGTGAAGGTGAGCTTCGAAACTCCTCCTATCTTCCTCCCCCGAAGGCTAGATCACTATATTGACGATTAAAAATGACTTTGGTGAAGGTTTTAGCACGAAATACACCTCGGGAAGCATTTTTCCAGAAATCTGGAAATTCAAACCGTGACTATTTGGCCATATTTTAGCGACTTTTCCGGCCAAACTCGTGTTCCGTCGAGCCTTCCAAGGGTATGAATCTCTTCTCCACATTACTAACTACATTTTGGCTTTTGAATCACTCGATTTGGGCTTGTATCGAGCTCGGAATGAGCTCTCAAAGTTGGACGGAAAATATGGAAAAATTCATCCCCTTCCATCAATATGGCCAAACAGAAGCGAAGAGGAAGAAATGAGAGTGAAAATGTGTGAGGTGGCAAAATCTGAAGCATTGAATTAACTCAACATGAAATCAATGGCTAGAAAAATAGGAGGGGATGGAAGCAGATGGAAAATGGGAGGGCAGACAATCTTGGTCCGGCAAATATAAACTTACTCAAACTTTGCAAAATCTAAAGGTTAATAAATTACAAGGGATTGGAGCCAAAAGCTTGAAACTTCACAACCCAGATCAAATCTCAGTCGCTGATGCCACCTGAGCGTGAAAGCAAGCTCCTTTTTCTGGGTTTACCGTAAAGAAAGCTCCTTTTTTTCTTCTGGGTATCCTACTCAGAGAAAGAGCTGAAATTTAAAAACTCGCTCGGATTGAATTAACCCAGAGAACACAAAAAGTGACACTGCTTTGGATCAGAAAATTTAAAATCCAATGAAATCTTTGGGGAAAGGGTGGGATTGTTAATTTTGGGTTAACGGAAAATTCACATAAATGTTAATTTTGGGCTTAAATCCTAACGGAGTTCACCACGCGGGTTAAATTCGAATTTTTTCACTACGGAGGTTATCTTCCGATTATCTTCTCACTACGGGGACAATTAATCCAATTTAGCCTATTATTAATTATGGAGAGGACTGGTATTATGTACGAGAAGTCGACTAAAAAAGCATATAATCCAAACAAATAGGTTAATTCAGTGGGTAGCCAAAAGCCAAGTCAAACAAGCTCTCACACAAAGAAATCAATCTAAAACCAAAAATATTAAAACTATTTTGCAGTTTAATGATAATTCTCTTTCGTTTTTATTAGCCCATTACTTGTTTAGACCTAGACCTACGTGTGAAACTTATAGGCAAAGCACGGTCCCATCACCAATATCAACAATATTATCTCAATTTAACCACTTATTATTAGATCTTGGATTTTGTTACAAAAATCTTCAGTAATATTAAGGGTAAAAACTCCTATATTAATTGTATAATATTTTTTTCATATTACCGATGTTGGATCCTATTCTCCAACACAATAAACAATGAACAATTTAGACTCTTTTGCTTGAGAGTAAGTATTGACCATTGCTTGAAACTTAGAGGTAATTAAGTGCATACGAATATGATGAAGGAGCAAACAAACTGCAGAAATAAGAGAAAAGTGGAGATATTATAAAGTCTACAGATAACATCGACCCGAGCTATGCATTTACGTAAAATAGTCACTATGCACTTTTATTTTCTCTACTATGCGTTCATAAAATTTGCATAATTTTTACTGTCATTTAGAGTGTCAATGACAACTCTCTATTATTAAGATGAATAAGTTCATCTACCACCGTACTATTTTACGATCTAAACAGTTATTAAGAAATTAAGGATAACTAATAGGGTTTAGGGTTTTTATGTTAGGTTTTCTAACTCTCTACTCAATTAACTAAGCTGAATTTAACTTCGAGTTTTTCTTTCGTGCAATATAACAATACACGAGAATTTAACCTATATCTCCATTGTATGTGTATATATCACGAAAAACCCTTGTTCAACTCTTTGACAACATGACAAACCAAAAGCTCTACCCTCCCTTTCTATCTATCCAAGGGGTGGAAGGGCAGTGGCCTTTAGTGTTCCTTTAAGAATTTGGGTCTCACATTCACTAACCAATAACTATTACTTATCCTTTGAGCAGTAACGCGAGATCAATTAAAACTGCAACCAGAGATGCAATTGCGAAACTTAAACAACTCAGTTGAGAGATCGGTGACCCGGAGTGAATTCTAGGGGAAGGGCAGAACCTCATCATGCAGTAGGAAGGTGGCTATAGTGTTTACTTTTCAATCATCTTTCTCGGTTTTTTTTCTTTCGTTTACCTAACTTTTTCTCCTCTCTCTTTCTTATATTTCCCCTCTTAAATTTGGCCTCCAAAGCCACAAGTCACATCCTTTTGTCCTTTCAACTGTGAGCAAAATCTTTTCGTGTAGTATATGTAAATTTATAAATTAGAGGCACGTAATTTGCATACGTAGTAAGTTGTAATATGTGTAACTACATGTGTCTGTCTTTAGTTATATTTAGACAGAGTTCTAAAAAAGAAAGAGATAAAAAAATGTTTACGGTCTTTCCAATATTGTATTGAGATCGAAGTATTACCAATTGCAAAATCGAAATATCAACAATGTCACTAATACTAATGAATATATTCACACTTTTAAACATTGTAGTTAATTATATAATAAGGAACGACTATAAAACTTTTGTAGTTGAACAACCGTAGTTGAAATACATATACAAAGGCGGAGCTAGGATTTTTCAAAGAGATTAGGCTAATATTACTTGAGCAAAAAAGAGGGGAAAATGAAAATCGAAGACGACCAATCATTTGATCAAAAACCCCCTTTGGAGCCTAAACACAACTCCCCCATTACATGTAGACACACTCTAATAAAACTGGATTCTACCATTATTAGTAAGGCCATCTGTATTACAGAGTGCGTCAACTCAACGTGTTCAAATAGCATTACTCAACAAATAATTATAGCACTAGTAGTCAGATCACAAAAGTCTATATTTTTAGTATGTGCGCGCCAAACACTCAACGCTTCCTAATAAGACATCCCATATATGGACATGAGAAGCCTGCAATTAGCAAGTGCAAGGAATTGTAGTAGGTCACCGAATTCAAGTTTGAAATGGCTTCAATATCCATTCAACGTATCCAAACCATTTTTTAATGCAAATTTGGCGGGGAAAATATTTAAAAAAAAGAAGAAGTAACCCTAGAAGGCCGGACGTGCCTCCAAGTGGCAGCAACCCATCAATCCCTCCCTCACCCCTTCTGTCCTGGAAGCAGATTCTCTTCTCTCCTTTTCCCATACACTTCACATCATCTTCTATTTGTGTAGTCACGGTTAAGCCACGTCAACATTTTATATTTATTTTTTTATAAAAATAATAAGACAAAAGGACGTGACTTAACCGTGACGATACAAATAGGAGAAGATGAGAAATGTAAGGGAAAAGAACAGCAGAGAGAATCTGCCTCCTTCTGTCCTTCACTTGCCATAACCTTTTCTTTTGTCCTCTAATGTCAACTTTCCAAACAGAAACAGTCAAGAGTTCATGCAATTACATTAATCGTTTCTTTTCTTTACCCATCACTTTAATTTTTAACACAAAAAATTGAGAATAATATGTTGAATTTTTGTTTTTTGTTTCGAGAATTAGAAACGTTCTTCTTGTCAAGATTTCAACGAGAAGGGTATCGAAAGAGTTTCATTTGCTCTCTGGTCTGAACTTGAATCCTAAACTGCAAGGGCAGAACCGAGCATTTTCGGTCGTTGATCCATTTTCGAACGTCAATCGCAGAAAAATTTGGTACGAGAATTGGCATAAGCATAGTGACATATGAAATGGAAGCAGCTCTTGTTCCTCCTCTAATGGTTTCCACAGGATTTTTGCCAACTGGGTCGTTGTTACAGTCGTTGGTTCACATATGCAACGAAGTTTGCTCCACGGAAAAGCTTCCGGTTCTGCAGGGCCGCAACATCTCCACCATGATAAGGAGGATCAAGCTTCTCGCTTCTCTGTTCGAAGAGATACAAGAGTCCGACAGGCCGCTTCCTCCCTCTTCAATCCTATGCCTCACGGAGCTTTTCTCCGTGATTCGAAGAGCCAAGCTTCTGATCCAAGATTGTAAAGACGGGAGCTCTCTGTGGGGGCTTATGCAGACGGAGTTGGTTTCGAATCAGTTTTACGTGTTGGTCAAGGAGTTGGGGAGGGCGCTTGATATTTTACCTGTGAGTTTGCTTAACGTGACGGCAGATATCAAAGAGCAGATCGAGCTCCTCCACCGGCAAGCGAAAAGAGCGGAGCTTTTTATTGATCTCAAAGAGCTGCAGAGAAGAGAGGAGCTTTTGGTTTTGATGGGAAGCAATAGTGAGAAGAACAGGAAGAACAAAGGGTTCATAGATTTGGTCAAAGTGAGAGATGATCTGAGCAGCATTGGCCTGAGAAACACCGTGGATTACGAAGAAGAAACTTCGAAGCTCGAAGCGGAAGCTCACAAGCAAGCAGGGAGTGGAGGGCTGATTGTGGTGTCAAACATAAACAATCTCATTTCCCTTGTGTCGTACTGCAAATCCATCATTTTTATAGATGGTGAAATAAAAAAACCGAGTAAAGAGGATTTGAAACTCCATTCCGTCTCGTCCGGTAGATTTTATGATCACTCTTCATCTTCTCAGTCGTTGATCCCCAATGTTCCGGATGAATTTCGCTGCCCAATTTCTTTGGACATGATTACAGACCCTGTTATTGTAGCATCCGGGCACACTTATGATCGAAATTCGATTGCACAATGGATCAATTCGGGGCACCAGACATGTCCCAAAAGCGGGCAAAAGCTGATTCACATGGCGCTTATTCCCAACTATGCACTCAGGAGTCTAATGCAACAATGGTGTGAGGAGAACAACGTCTCCACAACTGAATCCTCGCGGTCTTCTTCCTCCGATTTGACGAGGAGCAACAGCAAAAGGGAGTTGTATGAAAATGCTGTCGATCACATTTCTGTCGTGAAAGCTGCTGTTGATGCTGTGAAATTGACAGCTGAGTTTCTGGTGGGAAAACTAGCAACTGGCTCCCCAGATATCCAAAGGCAAGCGGCCTATGAGCTCCGATTACTTGCCAAAACCGGCATGGATAATAGAAGGATAATAGCAGAGGCAGGAGCTATTCCGTTTCTAGTGACGTTGCTGAGATCCCATGAACCGAGAATTCAGGAAAACGCTGTCACAGCGTTGCTCAACCTCTCCATCTACAACAACAACAAGATTCTGATCATGGCCGCCGGAGCAATTGACGAAATAGTAAACGTCTTGGAATCGGGGAACACAATGGAAGCAAGAGAGAATGCAGCAGCAGCAATTTTCAGCTTGTCGATGATAGATGACTGCAAGGTAACGATTGGAAAGCGCCCTAGAGCCATTCCGGCATTGGTGGGGCTTTTGATAGAAGGCACTCCGGCTGGTAAAAAGGATGCTGCCATAGCACTCTTCAATCTTGCACTCTACAATGCCAACAAGGTGAGTGTTGTGTTCGCCGGGGCGGTTCCTCTGCTCATCGAGCTGTTGATGGACGACAAGGCGGGAATTACAGATGATGCCTTGGCACTGCTTGCTCAGATTTTGGGTTGCTCTGAAGGACTGCAGGAGATTGGAAAGAGCAGGATTTTAGTGCCTATTCTTATCGATCTCTTAAGATTTGGTTCTCCGAAAGGGAAGGAAAATGCGATCACTCTTCTGTTGGGGCTGTGCAAAGACGGAGGAGAGGAGGTCGCAAGACGGCTGTTGATGAACCCGCGGAGCATTCCTTCACTCCAAAGCTTGGCTGCAGACGGTTCCTTGAAAGCTCGAAGAAAAGCCGACGCGCTGCTTAGATTACTGAACAGGTGCTGCTTCCAATCTCACCACCAGATTGGATGACAGTGCTAAAAGAGTGTTTTGTTAGATACAGTTCAAGTGTATATTTGTGAAAATCAAGCACAGAAATGGAAGTGTTCATTAATTACTGCAAATCTTCTTCAGCTGCAGATTCAAGAACTGCGCTGCTCTTTTGTTAAAGATTCGTGTCGAATAATTTTGCATACGGGTTATGTTTCTTGCCGGATCTACTCGCGAAATTTTACAGTTGGTGCTCGAACAAAATGATACACTGTACATTTATTGAAAACGAAATAATCGAATACATTTCATTGCTTCATTTTTACATCAGTTTCTCCAGGAGGAAACAACCTTTCCCCCTCGCCGATAATGAAAGAAACAATGGATACAATGAGCTGCCGGAGTGAACCTTAAAGGTTTCTCGACACTTTAACATAACGTACTACTACTAAATAAAGACGAAAATGAAGAAACAATTCTGAAGACGAAAATGGTTTAACAGTGTTGAACCAATCAGAGCTGAATGCTGACATTATGAGGGTGAGTTCCACATCCACCGGTGAACCACGATTCACCTATGGCGAGGATGAGTATTTTGTATTGTGCTTTACAACTCTACCAATTCCAACTGAATATGTGTGCCCTCTAACCTGTACTCCCAATGCCAGCTTCCACCATCCATCATGTTCTGCTCAATAGGTTCAAGTCGGGAGTCGAAACCTGTAAAATTTATGAAACGATGGATGAATTGATGACTGCCTAGCACATATTTATGTATGTGACAATGCATTCAGGTCTGCGTGCCTGTAAGAGAGAAGGGGGTCATTTCTAACCATCAACGTTAGGCTCACGTCTACCTCCTGGGATATAAATCTCTACGTTTCATCAAACATTTTCCCATCTGCAGCCACTAAACTCCTCACCTTCCTCTCCCTAAATTTTTATATATTTTTCTTTTAAATCAGAAAGAAAAAGGCCGACAACTATCCCCCCTTCCTTGGATTGCAAAGGGTATGGTTCGTATTGTACTAGGAGAGGTCTTCAGTTCAGTTTGGTATTTTGCGTAGCAGGATAGCAAAGTACCATTCACATGTTCTCATTCCTAAGTATAATGAGTAATGCATTATGCTGATTATCAGTAAGAGTGCTTTTAAGAAAAGTCGATCTAGTCAGGGTTAGATATCTGAAGTCAATGGAAAAAATTAACCAAGCTATCAAAGCCTCTTAATCTTATGTACCTGAATCTCCCGCTGTGATCTTCATTTTGTAGCCATTTGGAACTTCAAATATATGATTTCCCTGCATCCGGTCGTAAGCAGCAAATAAGCTTCCTAAATTTTACTTGTAAGATAAATGCATACCAGCTATAATTTCTGAATGTACCAGCTGGAAAGGTGAACTCCTAACAATTAGATGCTACCTCCATTCACCAAAGTATTGAGGAAAATTACAAGGTCCAAATTGGATGCTAATATTAAAATCTTTTAAAAAGCCTTTGAAATTCAACGATTTATGAACAGTTTTGTCTATCCTCCATGCATATCTACACTAATTGGTCGTCTCGTCAATCTAACCTGTAATGTAACATCAGTTGCCTCAAATTCAGCATTTCCATGCAGTACGATCTTACATGCCTCAATGCGTTTAACATCATGCTTCCAGTACACATTGTCTTCAAAATTCCAGTCAATTCCATCATTTAGCACTTTTACTTTCTGTAATTTACATCTTCCACACCTATGGGATGGACAGACTGTAAGCATAAGTCCAACTGTAAAATGGACTCATCGTTTCTGAAGAGACTTAAAAAGTAGTAGAAATTAAAGCAAAAATCTACCTGTTCCCGTATTGTAAAATGGGTTCACCACTTTGATCAATCCTAGTTGAGCCCATAACGTTGTCAGCCTCTACGATCAGGCTTCCATCAAGCTGGAATGTAGGAAGCAGTGATTAGCAAAGGAAACAAAAACTTCATAATCCTTAATTTAATATGTGAAGTATGAACCTGAACACTCCTCCACAGGAACTCTGCAACCTCTACTTGTAACTCAGAGCCCTCGGATATTGAGCCTCCATAGAACTAATACACAAAGACAATTTTCTGCTTAACTATTGAGTTCTTCAATATTTGAATGAAGAAAGTAAATAAAATATACACAGCGAAGTAAAGGGAGAAAATGTGTTGAACCTTAAAATAGTGCATTAGCTCACATTGACTTACTTTTTGTCTGGTGACCTCCCAAAGTGGGCCAAGAGCAGGGTGCAGAAGAATAAGAAATGGTGGTCCAGAACTTTGATATTTTTCATTACTTTCAATCTGCAGCATATCAGAAGTAGAATACCATAACTGAGCATCAAAAAGAAATTCATATAAAACAAAAAACTCTATGGCTTGCTACAAGGATTAAATGAATTTGCATTGAGAAAATACTTAGGGGCTGTTTGGTATCCTTCTTGGATCCAAGTTTTTTTGTTTTTTGAAACTAATGAGTACTATGTAACGTAGCTACATTCATCATTTTTTAAAACTTATACAATTGTTTTCAAATTGAATACCAAACAACCCCTTAGTATCTAGTGATAGCTCACACCATGTGGAAGTAATTAACATTATTACAAAAGAATTAAGAGGATGTACCTCAGGAAGTTCAATATCACATTGTGAAAGAAGATCACGGGCATTCCGTAGGATATCCAACAGTGAACCATCAGGAGTCTGCACATGAATTCAACTTAAACATATTAAACTTAGGGAGAAAATTATGTCTACACTGCCAAAAAAGTGTAAACTTAATTCAATCCAACCTCTACTCCTAAATTGGAGACAGAGAACACATACATACTTGGTGTAAAGATTTCTCTGCATGTCTTCTTTTTCTCTTAGCAGATGATGTGACCCTTCTTCGTTCATTATAAACAATGAATGTATCAAGCTTATCTGCCAACAGTTATAGCCACTAAAGTTATTGATAAGCATAAAACATAACGGGAATTGGTATGCCTCAATGATCCACCATATAGACAGAAATAATACCTTCTATACCCTTATAATATCGAGATGGACATGTATTAAGAAAGCTGTCAGCAATATTTTGCATTGTGCATTCAAGCCTTCCACCAGAGACACTATGACAAATGAAAAGTGATCAGAGACTGGCTAATAATCATTCATGTGTACAAGTTCTGACTCTTCTTATGGTGCACGCTGGAATGGTTAGCATACCATGCAGAGTTACTAATATTCATTGGTGAAAGAAGGTAATTTGAGGTTATCTTTGCATATCTACTATCAAGCATTACCGAAGCAGACAAAATAGTCACTTGCGAAAACAGCACTTTAAAGTTTTAAGAAAGTACCTGTGTTGTTTACCAAATTGGTCTATAAATGTTATAGGCTTTTTAACATTCAGCACCATGCCTGGTAAGCTGCTTCTACTATTACTTGATCCGACCGACTGTGCTGAAGGCAAATCTACATACAAAATGTTTGTATTGGCAGGGAACTCTGCTTGCAACCTTGGACATAGAATGGTTAATTAGTGTATAATGAAATTCAGTAATAAGAAATCATATTGAATTTTCCACTCTGCTTCATTCCTAACATGCCAAACTTCACACTTAAAAAAGCATATTCAACAAGATGGGAAATTAGCATAAAGATGATCACTGAATAACAACAATGGAAATATGTAACAGGGAAAAAAAAAATTGTATAAGCTAATATTCTAGTAAGCATGCTTTTCACATGCCAACAAGCATTGAGGACATCAAAACACATAAATCACATACATTAGACTAGAGATTTGGATTCCTAGAATTGTATACCTATTTCGAGAATGAGGTCCATCTGCTATCCCAAAGTTGTCAAACTCTGTGTACTCGATGCAAGACAAACCATATGCCCACCTTCCATCAAGAATTTTTTTCTCAGTTAGGACATTAATTCCTTCTGTGGCCCCCAAGTTCCTCTTACAGGATGCAAACCCCAGTTTCTGTAGCAAGTAAAGGCAAGAAGTAAAAACAGTAAATGAGAACTTCCAAGTCTCCAAGGACTCTCTAGTAACATAGGTACTGTTTACTGTAAACTCAAACAAACTCCGTAGTCCATAGCAATGGAAATTATATAAGGAGTAGAGTGTTTGACCTAAACTAGGAACTTCCTGCTCTTTGGCAACTAAGGGTTAACTATTTAGCAGGTTACAGGAAAGAGGGGGATCTAAAATCACTTTTTCACAAGTGTACCTTGCCATGATGTAAACCAATCCCTGCCAGTGCCAAAAGAGTCAAATCCGTAGCTGCCACAACATTGCTGGAAAGTCACCATATATAGGTCAATACAGAGTTTGGCATCCAAATTAGCAAAATTTTTCCAACAGAAGAAGAATAAGGGACTTATGCTATTAAATATACTACTATGGCTCACCTAACTTGTCGTACAGTTGCACCCTTCCGTCCATGATCATAAAACCATTTGAAAATGCCTTTATCATAAGCAAGTTTCCATATTACACCATGACCACCGGGCTTGCATACAGGTGCAAATGGTTTTGTGATTATCCATTGCCCATTTTCTGCACCAACAGCTGGAACAAGGGGCTGGAAATTCACAAGCAATTATCTCAGCAATGACATTCATTGCTCAAACCAGATAGACTATTACACTGTAGACAACCAATAACAGAAAATGATCTCGTAGTTTCGCATATTAAACCTGTTCAAAAAGTTGGAAACTTGATCGACCTCTTCTAAACCATTCAAGTTTTTCACAAAGAGAAGTTATGTGTTCATGGTTGTTCTTTGCAGCGCTTGTCATAATTGCAACAGGGGTGATGCATTGTTTCCCGTACACCTTGAAGTACAAGAACTCTCTAGCCTTGCAATTCAAACACACAAAATGTAAGATGCATATAACTCCACCATCTACAAAATAATTTTAATGTTAACTCATTCTTGTCAAGTTTTAAGCTTGACAAACAGAGAACTTATACCTGAAGATCTCTTATAAGACCTTCCAATAAAGTCCGTCCACAATAAGGAAGCATTGCGGCAGGGAGACATTCACCTGTGTAGGGATCAACCAAACCAAGCCTGTCCGCAGAACCTCCCAAAGGATAAATTTCACCTAGGTCTGGCAAACCCTAAAATGAATAAGATCATTTAGTTCAAGTAAAACTGACTTTATGTCATTCACGTCAAATGAGCGACATACCGCGGCACTAACCTGAATTCCCCATAAAGCAGCTTGAGATGCATATTCCGCATTTTGAGAAAGATCAAGTCCACTGGGAGCATGAATTTCCAAAAACTGGCATTCCATTTTCTCTTGTATGCTCTTGGCCCAATTTGTAGTCTGCATTTCGACTCTCGATTGAGCTAGAATCTCCAATACTGTCATCTGGTATCTGCACCAAATATGTAATTAGATTCATTTCAATTCTCAATTTAAAAGGGCCCAACGTGCTTCCAGCCACCAAAAGCACTTCTCGCTATGTTTGGCGTAAAAACTTAAAATTGCTTCTCGGTCATAGAAGCACTTTCTGAACAAGCATTCTCACCTGCTTTTCCAGTAAGCACTTGAATTTTAATACTTCTAGAAAGCTCAATAGTATAGTTAAAGTTTAAAAATTGACAATAAAAGTCAGAAGGGAATAGTTAACTGACCCAATAATTCCTCCAATGCAGTTATAGAACTGTTCAATTTCTCCCAAATTCTTCAAGAGCTTCTTCAAGTCCGTCAAATCTTCATCATTCAAAGGCAAAGCTCCAATCTTCATCCCCGAACCCTCGCCATTCACATCCAATTTCTCAATCATTGCTACGAGCGCGTAAAGCGCGCTCTTCACCGAGCTCCGGGCCGACTCCACCTCGCCGCCGTCGAACCCGAACCCCCAACCGAGCACGTGCTCTTGCCCTGCTGCAACCAAGCATTTAAACAAGAACAGCTCTTTAGAGCTCAAATTGAGCGAAGCTAAAGCCGCGGAGAAGCCGCCGCTGCCGGAATTGAAGAATCGCTTCACTCTGGAATCGCCGTCGATCACTCTAAGCTTGGAGCGGAGGGAATCGCAGTCGGCGAGCCTGGAACGGAGCGATTTGAGGCGCGAGAGCTCCTGGTGGAAGTTGAAGTCGGGAGCTGACGGTGAGTACTCTACCGGAACGGTGGTGACACGCGTGATGTGGCACGACGGCGAGCTCGACGACGATAAAGAAGAGGAAGAGGAGAGAGAGTGGGAGAGTGAGGGTTTGGCGAGGCGGAGAGAGGTGAGGGAGTGGAAGTGAGAGTGGGGAGTAACGGAGGTGAAGAGCAAGTATGTGTTGTTTTGGTTGAGAAATGGGGTTGTGCGCGCCATTTTTCACACAGAGAGAAAGCCAGAGCGACTGAGAGAATTTGAAGACGAAGAAGGAGGAGGGAGAGAGAGAGAGAGAGAGAAGAGGAGAGAGAAAATGGAGGGAAGGATAAGGAGGAGATGCTGAAAGAATATACGGGGAGGTTGAGAGAGCGCGCGAGAAGAGGTTCCAAAACCGTCCAACGGGGGAGGACGAGGAGGACGAGGAGGATGACGTGGCCAAATATCACGGTACCTCTTCCGCTGTGGATCTCAATCCTTTTGGAATATCTGTGACTCGTCTGTTTATTTCTTAATACTTTCCGCCAATTTTCATACGCTTCTCCGTCTTTTTCTTTAAGTTTTCATTTTATTTCTAATGAATGTTTAAATTTTTAAATTTTCAAATAAATATGATTTTGGTCCTTCGCGTGGGAAGAGGATCCTCTCCCGAGCTTAGGATGGAGATCCTCATGATCAGGTCATCCGGACGGTTCAAACTTAATCCAACGGTTGCGATTATTATAATTTTTATATGGTTCCTTGTTTGGAGCTTTTTGATTAAATTTGAATGGTCCGGATGACCTGGTCATGAGGATCCCCATCCTAAGCTCAGGAGAGGATCCTCTTCTCTTCGTGTGGCGTCATATAGGAAGTACTTACTAATTCATGATCGGGCACAGACATAATAAAAACTTTATTCTCAATTTTATGAGAATTTTTATAATTCTTAAAGGTCCTTTTTAGGAATTTCCTTCAAAGCTTGTTGAATAATTTTTACGAATTCTATCTCGTGTTTGGTAACTATGCAAGAACCCCGAATCATTCTCTTGAAGTATATCATTAGTTACTATGTTTGTTTCAAAACTTGGGTGTCCAAATAAAATAATTACTTTCCTTAATAAATCACTAAGACTTTTGTGATAATTCTATATGTGAGTATAAAAGGTGTTTTTTTTTTATAAATAAAATTGATGAATGTCCAAACGAAACTCAGACGTGCAAAGAGTTACTTCTCACGGCATGGACATAACTAGCCCGGCCCGCTGTGGGTAGAGCTCGAGCCAAGGGTTCAAAGCTTCAGCCTACCCCAAAACCTGGCCTGTTTGAGCTCAATTCGGAGTCTAAATAAATAAAATTATTATCTTCCGTCTACAAATCTTCCCTTCTTCTTTACTTCCTAAAAATAGAGAGATTTTTTGGTATGCCAGGAATACGGGTCATGACACCACATATTATTCTACAATTTGAGAAAAATTTGAAAGATGAAGTTTTCTTCCAATTATATAATAAGATATGACATACCGTTTCATATTTCGAGCATACTGAAAAATGTATTCAAAAATGGGCAAAGGATGAAGAGATGGAAGTTGACTGATAAAACTTATTTGGAAAACTCTTCCGTCCAAAGAATAATCTTCTTCCAGTTAATATGAGATGTTAAAAACCGATTTAGATAAAACTTATCTTTTATTTTCCTATTTTAACATTTTTTAACACTAAAAAAATATTTATTTCCAGTTTTAACGTTTAAATTCTTTTAATCTTTACACTATAGACTAATCCGACGGCCGGTAATTAAAATTTGGTTTTGTATGGAAGTATAGTGCATAGACTTTTCCATTTTTGTAAAAATTCTAATTAGGGCATGTATTATGTTAGGGTTTGCCAGCTCCTATTACACTCTAGCTAATTAAGTTTAAAAATACTTTAATCAAATCCAAACTCAATCATCTCAAACTCTATATAAATTAATACGTTTGGAATCCATTTTTAACAGATTTCTTGCGTCTTCATTTTTCCAAGAAATTAGACACATTAATCATGGAGCAAAAAACCACCGTCCTCTTTGTACTCTTATTCTCTTTGGCCTCCTTTCTATCTCTACTAATCCCAACCACCGCATCTCCGCCTGTATCCGCCGTTTTCGCCTTAGGCGATTCAACGTTGGATTCGGGCAACAACAACCGCCTCCCTTTCACCCTTTTCAAAAGTGACCACCGTCCGTACGGCCGGGACTTGCCAAACCACGTCCCGACGGGAAGGTTTTCCAATGGAAAACTATCAACGGACTTCATGGTCTCCAAACTTGGCCTCAAGGACTTGTTGCCCGCTTACCATGACCGGAGACTGACTGACCGTGACTTGCTCACGGGTGTCAGTTTCGCGTCAGGCGGTAGCGGTTTGGATGATCTGACCTTGGCCGTGTCGAAGGCTACGAGTTTGTCGAGGCAGTTGGAGGACTTTGATGAAGCGTTGAGGAGGATGAGGAGAACTGTTGGGGAGAAGAATTGTAGTGAGATTGTCAACAACGCTGTGTTTGTGATTAGTGTTGGTACTAATGACATGGTGTTTAACCTGTACGATGTACGTGTTACGCGGAGGAAAATTGAGTTTTCACCTTCAGGGTACCAGGATTTTCTTCTCAAAAGACTCGGCTCGTTCATTCAGGTGTATAATTAAGTAGCCCTTAATCAAGTGACCTGGTGAATTAGTAACATTAACTAGCGGGGTTACGATCAAATACTAGGTTTTTTTGCTGTAATTTTAGCCATGCATGATTGTGATGGTTAATTGAGTCTTTGATTCTAATGTTTTGTGTGCCTGCATGATTATTCGTGCAAGTCCTTTCCCTCAAAAAAATTAAAATTTAATTAAACTTAATTGATAGTAATTAAGATCAACTTAGATCTACCAAGATGATATTTAATTTTGGTATGTACAACCAATTAACAACTAGTTACTTATGTTTAGCCTACATTAATCGATTGTCATTACTAAAGGGGAACATCTGAGGGGTTGTCTAATTAAGGTAGGAATTACTGTTATAATTTTACATGTTGATGTTATATAACACTACCTTCGACATGCTATGCTTATAATGTTACTCGTGATATGCATGGCAGAACCTACACCAGAGGGGAGCGAGGAGATTCCAGGTGGCGGGTCTTCCGCCAATCGGATGTCTGCCAATGCAGCTAACCTTTGGCAGCATCTTCAATGGGCTTCGGCGTTTGTGCGTGGAGCAGCAAAACAAGGACTCTCAGGCTTACAACACCAACCTCCAAGGCCTCATCCAAAGATTGCAAGCCTCCCTCCCCGGTTCCAGGCTCGCCTACTTCGACACCTACAATCCCATCTTGGACATGTTCAATAACCCATCTAAATATGGTAAGTATATGATTTTGAACATTGTCACGCCTCTTATCATTTTACATACCTAATATACATACAGATATATACATATATATATATATATAAATGTTTTCTTTGATTTTCTGTGCTTAATTTTTTTATTAATTTCATTTTGTTTTAATACTTGATATATGTGTGTAGGGTTTGTGCAAACACATGCGGGATGCTGTGGAACAGGGATGGTAGAGTTGGGTCCAATGTGCGGGAAGCTTTCACTGACGTGTCCAGACCCTTCTAAATTTTTGTTCTGGGATTCCATGCATCCTTCCCAAGCAGCATACAAAGTTCTTGCTGACATGTCAGAGAAGACGGTCTTGCCGCACCTTACTGCTTGACTGGATATGGATTGATCAATTTTTTTCTTTTTTCTTGTAATTAGTAACTTGGACAAGGTAAATACGGCAGGATATATATATATATATATATATATATATATATATATATATATATTGCACAATTAGTTCGATCCAAGAATGCACTCTTTTCCTTTTTTTCAAGTTTTGAAATAATATAAATTTGGTTAGCTTTTTTTTGGGGGGGGGGGGGGAAATAATCCTTGGTTACTTTTGAAACATGTAATCATAAAAGGATTGTGTTAAAGAAAAAATCTCGCTCAATAATTTGCCTTCAATATTGTTGCATCAAAAAATGAAACATGTACTCAAGATGCAACATAAATTCTAAAGCAAAACCTAGCATGATATAGGGTGCAGAAAATTATACTTATATAGATCAGGAACATATTTACGAAAAGAAGAAGAAACAGATATATATATATATATATATATATATATATAGGGTAAACTGTCAATTTAGTCCCTGAATTATTACCTTAGGGAAAATTAGGTCCCTAAACTATTTTTTCAGAAAAATTAGTCCCTGAATTATAAAAATCTGCCAATTACATCCCTAATATTATATTCGAAGCTACTATGTTCAATTTTCCGTCAATTCAAGTCATGTTACTTGCATGTGATACACATTAGAGGGTAGATTGGTAGTTTTTCATAAAGAAATAGTGTATAGAGTTAACTTTAGAGGATAAATTGGTAGTTTTTTATAAAGAAATAATGTAAGTTAACTTTTGAGGGTAAATTAGACATTAAATTCGCAACTTATATGAAATGTTAAGGGCTTATAGACGAGAAAATGATGATATTATACTCTAAAGTGTGTCAAATGACTTAAGTTGATGAAAAATTGGATAAAATAGCTTTGAATATAATAGTATGGATGAAATTAGCAATTTCTAATGAATTTAGGGACTTATTTTACCGAAAAAATAATTCAGGGACGTAATTTTCACTGAGGTGATAATTCAAGGACTAAATCGGCACTTCACCCATATATATATATATATTTACAGTGGGTTTACTACGTAGGGCTCGTTGAAAGTGTTTTAACATGATTGAAAGTGTTTTCGATTAAAATATTTTTGCAATCAATTCTTAGTGAAAATACAAGTGAATCCTAGAAAAACACTTGAAGTTATTCTTAGAAGAAGTACATAACTTCTAGGAAAACACTTCAAATGTTTTTGCAACCCAAAAATATTTTCTTTAAGAGCACTTTAGTCATTTTAAAAGTATTTCCAAACGATCCCGTAATCATGCATGTTGAGAATTTCAATACATATTTGACATCAAATGTGGCTAACTGTAGCCTACAAAATAGGAGACAAATAGTAATTCCTTTTTGTGTTTTGGCTAAATGAAAGACAATTCATGTGATCTAAAACGAAATTTCACGAGGAAAATTAATGTTAATATTATTTGCAGGAACATATGGTTTCAGAGATAACATATAAAAGTTAATAAATTTTCGATTTCCAAGAAATATTGTTCTTAATCAAGCACCAAGATTTTGGTTTTTTATTGACCTAAAAACTAATAAAACAAAGAGAACCAAGAAATAAGGAACCTAAAAACTCACAAATCAATGTACATATATGACCACCAAACTGTGCATATTTGGTAATGCCAAAAAACACATTCGTCTGTTTGTACCTCGTTATTCACCAGTTTTTGAATCATTTGTTAATAATATTGCTATCTATATATCATGGATCGATACAAGACATTACATACAACAAAATTAAATGATCGAACAACGAACAAGTAGACATCATTACCTTTTTTGTGACGGTAGAATATGACAGTGGTCAAGTTCAAAATTCATTAATTTGGTTGAATTTAATTTTGGAAAGTACCTCAAGATCTCACTTAGAATAATATTGTCTCATTCATAGAGTGAGGTCCAGAGTACTTGCCATGTTCTTCCCGTGCTTGCTGTCACCGTAACCAGTAGTACCTTCTAATTTCTTCACGCCAAGTTTCGAAGACGACGACGAGGACAAAGAGAGAGATAAACTACAACCCATGAGTAGTTTTTTATGATTATCACCACCACACTGTAAACCCTTTCCGAATACATGACCATGTTTTGGTGGAACTTTTAGTGACAGATTTAAATCCAAGTCACTGTTGTCTGTGTCCAAAGCCTTCCTTTTCTGCATGTTTTGCCCTTGATGTTCTCGAATCGCTGCACTCCAACTATGATGATCTTGGCATGGCCTCTGGATCACGGTTTGACATGACTCATCCCGAGTAATTTGATGCCTTCTCCAAGTGTCTTGTCCAGGGTTGGGAGATGGAAGATTTGTATGTAACTGATTTGCTGAAGTAGTCATAATATTGTTATTGTTGCTTCCAAATATTCTTTCAGCAACTGAACCATAAAGTCCAATATTTCTGGTATTATGATCAAGTAGTGCAGTAGTCCTACTTGAACGGTATGGGCCGTATATCTGGTGGTGGTGGTGGTGGCCTCGCCACGAGGAATGATCTGTAGCACCATATCTAATACAAAAAAGAAGATTGACATGGTTACTATCAGGATTCAATGAAAAATGAAAAACTAAAAAACACTTTATTTATAATAAATAGTTCAAAATTAAACAGTAAAATTAAGAGAACTATTTCATACCTTAATCCGGAAGAAGGCCATTTTTTGAAGCTTTGTAGCATGGAGAGTTGAGTAAGGTTGTAAAGTTGGTTATCTCCACCTTCCATAAAAAATCCTGCTTGATCTGTCAAAACTGTCACATAATAAGAAAGCAAGATCTCTCAAGATTGTAAATATGTAAACCCTAACTTTTGTATTAGTTTTTGGAAGAGTAAGTGAGTCTGTGTGCAATTTGTTAATTTGTTCACCTTGATTGGGGTCTTCCATCTTCTTGCTCCTATGCATCTGATGATTAAAATCAAAGCCAGAAAATTTAAAAAAATACTAATCAGATATATATATGAACCCTTAATTTATAATTATTCATAGTATTGAATCTTATAGATAGTACACTTAGTAGAGAAAATATATAAAGATCATGAAATCGATCTGGATCAAATCAATTACTTGAAGATGGCTCTTGACATGAGCTATACTAAGACCCTTAACATTCATCAATTGAAGAACCAACTTAGGAGTTGCTCCTGCACCATTAAAACACAATTATTAATACTTCATTAATTAGGAAACAGGAACTGACGGGGAAGCTAGGCTAATCTCATAAATTAATCACAAAACCTAGCTTTGATCATATGTACTAAACTTACTTTCTTGTCCACCTAATCTTTCAACTGCATGAACAAAGCGAAGATGGAGATCAGGTGTCCATCGAAGCCGCGATGTCTTGGAACGAACATACTGCCTTACAGATCCTGAAGCTCCCTTCTTTTCATGGTTTTCTTCAATGGTGCTATTGCTGGAGCTGACACCGTTATTGCTCAGCTGAAGGCAATCTTCATCCACCTCATCCTCTTCACCCTCATCGTCTTCATGATCGTATTCCTTCTTGCTGGTAGAAGGGCTTGATTTAGAAACTTCTTCCATACTGGTGCTTTCAATCTTCATCCCTAATCTCTTTTATGTTTTGCTTCCCAATAATATGGTATTGATGGGCAAGTGATGGCCAGATCTTGAATTCATCATCTTTCTCTTTAACCATGTGATCTTTGATGTTTGGGGAGATCCATTATTTGCATACAAGCTAGCACTTGCAAGAATGGAGAAATTGGAGATGGAAATTTTATATATCCTGGCGAGCTATAGCTAGCTATGACAAATACATGATATTATTAATAAAGTATTTAAACGTCTCACTCTCTCTCTCTCTTCTTCTTCTCTCTATATACATTATACAATATTATATGAGCCTTGCATATATGATGCAAATTAATTTTGTCCAAGCTTTCATGTACGTATATATATAGATACATGAGAGCTTTATCGACACTTTAAAACACTCATACTACACTTTGAACATGTAAAAATATAAGAAAGAAAATATACATAAAAAGGGATGATAATGACTTTTTTAAGAGTGCTAATAACATGTTTCTACACACACACACATAGGGTTAGGATTCAGAGACACACGCTTTTGACACATGTTTTTGTGGAGTCCACTCCGTAATATATATTAACGATCCAACCATCTATCTTAACGATTTTTTACTTCTTTAATTTTTTGCAAGGAAAATCTATGAATGATGCACTTAAACATAGACTGTTCGAATCATTGAAATACATTACGAAGCTGGCCCTACAAAATGAATGTCAAAATATATATCAAAAGCGTGTATTTTCGAATCATAACTCATATATATACATATATACACACACATATATATAGAGTACATGGATACATCAAATTATTTACCCAAATGGTTGCATGCTTATTGGTATAACTCATTACCTACCAAACTACATGGGAGTTCGTTAATAATCGAAATGAGAATAATAATTTACTTAATATATGTGCAAACTATACCCAAAAAGAAGGAAAAAAGAAGGGGATTTCCTTTATATACAGGTTACATAAATTTGTCATTTCCAAATCTAGTTACTATGTGCTTAATACTTTATACTAATCATAGGATATACTCTCTTCTTTTTTTTGTTAATAAATAATAACATTTGTAGATTTTTGCTATAAGTTATAGTTCATCTTCGTCTTAGTCTAATTAATATTTGTGGTACGAATTGTATGATTAGCATCTCTTTTTTTATTTGGCCAAAGGATCAACTGTAACATTTTGGATTCAGATTAATATATTGCTTGTCTCCTAACGTTGTCATGTCGATTAAGAGCTAAAGACCACATGGAAACTGGTAGTCAACTTTGAGTTAAGAAGAAACAGTGGTTTGCACGCGACCTGTGAAACTATAAGAATCCTGTGCTCTTGTACCTGGCTTTATCAAAATAAAAAAGAAGTTTAGGACGTCTGCTCGTGACTTGTGTTTGGAAGAAGGGAATTAAGATTCTTTCTCCATTTCTGTGTTCGGGGCTGATGGAGTGGATCACTAATTTTAAATCATATGGTCATTATTAACTGATTTTATTGGCTCACCTTACACAAACTAAGGGTCCGAATCCTCTTTCTCTCTCTTCAACAATCCGGATCTATGTCATTGAGCTCTGAACACAAAGATTCGTGAGTGGATTTCGACTTTGAAGAAAGAATACCCTATCTTTCATTTTCATGCATTAACCGATTAACACATATTATTATTATGAGTATATTTTGCACTCTTAAATTTGAATGCAGTTACAACTTCATACATCGTCTTTAAACTTTGCAATATCATACCCATAAATTTGAACCTTATAAATAAGGCCGGGCATGCATGAGAAATATTGACCTCAAAATATTTGAACTGAAACCAAATATTCTGGCCTCGTGTAACTTGTAACCTTCATTAATGCAAGCTTACAACAAAACATATATAATGATGAATCACTGCATATGATTATATACATACATACATACATACATACATATATATATATATATATATATATATCATCAATTCATCATAATAGTATGTAACCACTAAAGACTAAAGTTGTTCACTCATCACAAGCATCCTGAGAGAAATCACAGCCGTCAAAGAAATGCTAGCTATGCCTCTTCAAAAAAGTTCATCCACCATCACAATCGTTTACAGTTTACTTTAAATGAAAACGAGGAAAAGTGAGAATTAGTAATTACTACCTGGATAATACTTTTCTCATTTCTAATAAGGAAGAAAGTCCTCTTTGTTTCTTCTAACGTGGCATCATTTTGTTATTCAAATGTCTTATTTGAAATCGTTTATTATCTTTCTCAGACTTTAAGATCATCTTTTTTAGAAAAATCAGTTCGATTTTGCAACCATTTAGCCTACATATGTGCATACAAATTGACTGTTATTGTAACAAATAGCATATTCTCAATAAACCGTATTGTCACGTTACAAGGAGATGATGAATTTCCTCCTTACTAATAAAAACGAGGGAAGCATTACCCTTATTAATTACTACAAGGCCATATATATATTATAAATATTCTTTATAATGTTTTCCAAAACAACATTATATATCTATTTTTGTGCACATGACATTTCCATGGACATGAAGGGTTCTGGTTTGGCCTGTGAAAACTATTAAAATAGACGAGGAAGATAGGTTTGTCTGAAAGATTCGGCAGCACCCAACACCTACTCCATATGATGAATTATAAGTCAACTCCCAAGAGTACCTCGGTTATATTTTATGTTTTTCTTCTTTTATTCAGTTTTGTTATTGCAATTGTTGATTTATTTTTCTTGCATGAAAACTCGTGATCCTGTTTATGCGGATCGATTTGCTTGAAGATGAGGATGTCTGTCTCTTTCTCATCTACCTAATTTAATAATAAGCAATCATCTATTCATCATCATCATCATCATGTGTGTGTTGCAGAAAGAAAAATAGGAAGGAAAAAAAAATCAACAAAGACTCGCAAATTATTTTTTATATCGTTTTGACAAATGATAAAATAACCTACATGAACTTACGAATTAGGTTGGAGCACATTGTTTTAGTCAACTCGGCTAACCCAATGTGCTACAAGAATTAATGTATACAACTCTCAACTTCTCTCAAGTCTCTCAATTTTATATTAAAACAATTCTAGTTATTTGTGCCCTCTAATCGACTGATTTTGATCCTCATTGGCCTCTTCATACACAATGGTCTATTTGTTTGGACCACATTCGGAAGATGACTTTCTATGCCTCTCACATATATCGCGAAGGCAATGTAGTTGCTGATAATTTTGCTAATATGGGCTTGTCTTCTCCAACTTTAGTATGACATGTTTCTCCCCCAATGGCAGTTCATGCTGCTTTGTTTTTAGATTATGTTAGCTTGCTTGGCTTCCACTTCTCAAATTAATGTGCATCTTGACATACAAATTTGACTCACTTCTTGTTTTTTTTTCTTAACCTTGTGATGTTGCTTGTTCAGTTTTGCAGGTTTAGATCTTTAGGTTTGGCTTTAGAGGGGTTAGGTTTCATGTCCCCCCTCTTTTTCTTGTATTTTTGTTGTTTTTGTTTCTAGAATGGTAAGGTTTATGTCCCCCCTTCTTTTCATGTATCTTTTTTTTATCCTTTTTCTTGTTTTATGAGGGATTAGGTTTATGTCTCCCTTGTACCCTTTTTTTTTATATCAATAAAATTTCTTCATACCGTCGAGGTTTTCTGAAAAAAAATAAGGGTGAAGTGCCGACTTAGTCCCTGAACTATCACCTCAGTGAAAATTAGGTCCCTGAATTATTTTTTCGGTAAAATAAGTCCCTAAATTCATTAGAAATTGCTAATTTCATCCCTACTATTATATTCAAAGCTATTTTATCCAATTTTTCATCAACTTAAGTCACTTGACACACTTAAGAGTGTAATACCATCATTTTCTCATCTACAAGTGCTTAACATTTCATATAGGTTGCGAATTTAATGTCCAATTTAACCTCAAAAGTTAACTTACACTATTTCTTTATGAAAAACTACCAATTTCTCCTCCAAAGTTAACTCCATACACTTCCATACACTATTTCTTTATGAAAAAATACCAATCTACCTTTCAATGTGTATCGCATGCAAGTAACGTGGCTTAAATTGACGGAAAATTGAATATAGTAGCTTCGAATGTAACATTAGAGATGTAATTGGCAGATTTTTATAATTCAGGAACTAATTTTTCTGAAAAAATAGTTTAGGGACCTAATTTTCACTAAGGTGATAATTCAGGGACTAAATTGGCAGTATACCCAAAAAATAATAATAAAACAATTCAATATAATTGACTGTTTAATGTTATTTAGACAGAAAGTTAACTTAATTGTTGACAATTTCTAATATTGATAAGTCTCACATACCACAATCCATCCATCTAATAAGAGAGCATTTTAGCAGGTAGTTAGTGTGTTTAAATAGCAGTATTATTTTATATAGGTAATAGTTGATTATTAAGAGTTTATCACGAACATTGTCCATGTTAGGGGCACTAAACTAATTGATCATATTTTAAGCACCTCATTTAGTATTTCTATTGGTCGGAAAACACATTAATTATTATTACCCTTAATTATATATGCCACAATACCATCCCCCAAATATCAAATATTGATATACGTATACGTACATTTACTGAGCTTATATATGTGTGTGTGTGTGTGTTTGTCAATACTCACCAAGGTCAGGAGAAATTTTTCAATGTGCCCGGAATACAACCCGATACACCAAGTGTCATAATATAATTGGTTAAAAATTGTTATTTTCAAGTTTTCGACCAGTTGTAGAATTACACTTTTGTATACCGGACCGAGTTCTGAAAAATCTGCCCAAGGTCATATGACTGTATACCACATATTCTTTAATCAATTAACTATGAGCATGTTGAGTATATTATATAACATGTGGTGTCACACAATACTATAATAACGTATGCATGCATCAAAAGGAATAACTTCGAACCTAATAATATTTTAAGTAATCTCAAAGTATATTTAATCTCCCCTTCATTTCTGCCAATTTGTGAGGCCCGCGAAGGCGATATGTTGCCCATCCTAACACATTATGTATCGTTTGATAGAAATGTGGGGCAACATTCCAAAGATTTTATAGCTCAAAGGTTTTTCATTTTTATCGCAAACAATATAATATTCCTAGTTACATCAAGAGAAAGGAAAAAGTTTAAATACGGAACGCTGTAAATTGAAGAAGAAGTTCAGATTCACTAAGACAATCCACCATATTCTTAGTTACATCAAGAGAAAGGAAAAAGTTTAAATGCGAAACGCTGTAAGTTGAAGAAGAAGTTCATATCCACCAGGACAATTCACCACTTGCATAGCTCGAATTTTCAAGAGCGTCTATCTTTTCAACCAGTTACCAAAGTCATGCCTTTCATATTTCTTTCGTCAATATTGCTTGTAGGGTTGGTAGTGAAGTTTGAATACAAAAATAGACTGAAAACTCAGGAATTACAAGCATATTAGTAATGCCTTGGCACCCTGAATTTGCAACATTAAGATTGGACGGAAAATATAGGATAGGAAATAGGAAGAAAAAAGATGTAACGATCGATATATATTCAATATTCAGAGGACTTTGGTAATAAGTCTTCAAATAAAGTCAATTATAAGCACCCAACATATAGTAGCATATATATACATGCCCATTTTTCCTAGTGAGACTACCACACTACGACGGAGCCGTCACTGTCACTCCGGAAGAAAACTATCAGAAAAGAAAAATCCGAGATTCTACGATGCAACTGCGAAGCAAAAGCTAAAAAGCCAGTCTTATAGTACGTAGTAGTAGCAATGACAACAACAAAAATCCAACTAGCTTGTTAAATTCTGAGAACATAATCTAAGAATCTTGCTAATTAACTAACTAGGGCAACCGCATAAATACCAAGGAACAAACAGCCAAATAAGAAAACACACAAAAACATGAAGACTGCAGGCACTCATGCTGTCATGCAGCGTGTATATCTATACGGGTGAACTGCCGAATTAGTCTCTGAATTATCATCTCAGTAGAAATTAGGTTCCTAAAATTATTTTTCGGTAAAATAAGTCTTTAAATTCATTAAAAACTGCTAATTTCATCCTTAAAATAATACTCAAAGCTATTTTATCAAATTTTTCGTCAACTTAAGTCACATGACACATTTGAGAGAATATTGCCAGCATTCTCTTGCCTATAAGTCCATAATGTTGCATATAGGTTGCGAATCTAACGATTAATCTATCATCCAAAGTTAACTTCATGCACTATTTATTCGAAGAAAATAAGTCCTTAAACAATGAAAAACTACTTATCTACTCTCTAAAATGGATCACATGCAAGTCACGTGACTTAAATTGATGAAATATTGGACATAATAGCTTTGAATCTAATATTAGGGATGTAATTGACATATTTTATTAGTTTGGAGACTAATTTTTCAAAAAAATAATAATTTAGGAACCTAATTTTTACTGAAGTCTTAAGGTGTTCACTTGTGAACTCGTGCAAGAGCAGACCATTTACAGTATCCACTTATTCATAAGCACTTCCAAAGAGCATTCCCATTCGTAATTAACCCATATATATCGATCGAAAAACTAAGGGCACTTATTCATAAGCACTTTCAAAGAGCCTCAAATTGTTTCACAAAGCCTAAACCCCAAACCAGAACATGCATGTATTGCTTATTATCTACAGAGTCATATTATATTGCATATATAACCTCTAGGCGGCCGTATTTTGTAGGGACAACAACCCCAGCAGCTCCTACGGAACTTCCAAATGACTGAAGGGACTTCGGTAATGAAAAGTTATGGTACTTGTTCTCCCTCTATTTTGCCATGTTTCCGGCAGCTGCATAAATATGCCTATGGACTCCATGTTCTTTAATTTAGCCAGTGAGCTGGTATGTGGAAGATCAAATGAAAGGACGTCTTTAAAAGCCGAAACAACAAAATCTCCTCCAATAGAGTCTCTTCCAAAGGATTATGAATTCGCTTCATAGGGCTCCCCACAGTGCAAGCTGGAGAGAAATCACTTCTGCATAACGACCGAGTTCGCGGGAACTCGATCGAGCTGTTGGTGTCTGTCAGAACACGACGATCCTTTCTCGCTCCGTCGACAATTGCGGTATCAGGTTCTCCAGCTCGGACATTGGGCGTACCCTAAACCCTAAACTTTCCTTAAATATCAGAGCTTCTGGTATACAAACGCTATAATTTCAACAAAATATTGTACCACTGGTGTGGACCTGGGGGACTATGGTGACTTGACGCGTTCTGGTGAAGCCTGCGTGAAGTTTTTGAGTCGCAAAAATCACTGTCGGGTTGGAATGTGAAAGTGCTCTTTGCGCGGCATCTCCAGTCTCTATTCACATCCTTGGGTGGTTTGTTTACGGGTTGAAAGGTTTGCTTAGACTGCTTTTGAAAAGAAAATGTTCTGACAATTAAAAGCGTTTCTGACTTTGTTTACCAGGCTTATTTAAAAGTGAAAATGAGTTGCAAAAGCATCTACACTCATAAGTGCTTTCTAAAGAAGCAATTTCGAACAAGCTCGTTTGTGGTTGTGGCCTTGCTATAGTGGTGCAGATGCAGCGGGCTCCATTTTTCTAATCGACCTCGGAACTTTTTTGGTTTAGTGTTGTTATTTGTTTGCTTCTTCTGTAGGAGGGAAGATTCTTGGGTCTGCTAGTCAAATTACGGTCATACAGATTAAGGGAGGACTTACCAGTAACGAGTTTACCGCTGCGTAGTGTCTCTTATCCAATAATGCATTGTTATGTGTAAATTTTTCTTTATATGACCAAATATTATTAAATTGAAACATCATGTAACGTTGCGTTGAGTCGGTCTCATGTAAGTTGCTCTCTAGATTAAGAAGAGGTATTGTCCGAGTTTGATTCCCTTATAAAGGATAAAAAATGAGAGTTCCTCAATCTCCGGGCAAAGGGTTTCGTTGCAATGAAACATAATTTTGTTCCTAAATTGTTTCCGTCGAACGTGACGAGAAACAGAAGGTATGATTTACATACAGGCGAGAAATAAATGGTATGAAAATATTCATTGGAATAATATGACAATTCCAGGATTTTCTCAACAGTTATAATCACCATGTTTATATGTTCCAGCACCGGAAATCTCATGTTATTTTTCTCCGTATGTGCATCTTCAAGCACCGTGCTTCCTCAAATCTTAGTCTAAAGATGAAAGTACAAAACGAAAAACTTGTAACAACGTCTGAACTAAGATTCTACGAAAATAAGCAGGGCTCAATCCAAAAGGAGGAAAAAAAACCTCAGGTACCTCAAACGACATGCTCTTTATGTCGCCCTCAAGTTTAGCCGAACATCAAATATCACAAGAAAAAAACAAATTCCCAGATTCTATGACGGAGCTGAGATGCTGAAGCGAAAGCCAGTCTTCCCACGGTCATGCTCAAATTGCTTCAGTATATAGTAGTAGTTGCACTGACAACAAAAAACGAGCTTGTTAAACCCTGAGACCATAGGGATCTTGCTAACCAGGCAACCAAATAGAAGTAGGAACCAAACACATACATGAAAACAGGCATGCATCACATGTATCCCCTTCAGAGGAGTTTAACCGATGAGACTTGTACAAGAACATATTGTTTACAAAATCCATTTAAACATAACCATTTTCCAAAGATTTCAGAAGCCTTCCTGAATCGAAATTACCATGTCATAAAATTAGATTGTTTTCCCAGACCAGCAGCAACCCAGTATATAAGCAGATAAGACCATGAAAAAAAACCCTTTTGAAGAAAGAGGATCCTTATGCCCATTACCGCATGCAATCTATCTTCATATAATACATATCACGGATGCAAGAATTATATGTACCATGAATTTCCTTTCTTAAACTTTTACTTCAAAATCAGATTAAATAGCTAACCTCTAGGCGGAAGAATTTGGTAGGGACAACAATCCCTGCTCCCACAGAACTTCGAAATGACTGAAGGAACTTCGGGGCAGAAAAGTTTCGGAACTCATTCTCTGTCAATTTTGCCAGATTTCCCGCACCTGCAAAAATATGACCGTGCACTCCATGTTCTTTTAACCAGCGAAGTGGAAGATCGAATGAAATGTCTGCAAATGCAGAAACAGCAAGATCTCCTCCAATAGAATCTCTTCCAGGGGATTCTGAATTCTCCTCGTTAGAATTATCTCCAACATGCCTTCTTGGTTCAGTGGGGCCTAGTCCCCTGGTCTTGAATCCCCACACTGTCGTAGGGCCCCCCACAGAGCAAACTGGAGAGAAATCACCACCCAGGAAGAACCGCTCTGGAAGGGATGAGGGCTTGTTCAAGAATCCACACCCCCATGGAAAAATAACTCCAGCGGAGATCCCAAAATTAAGTGCAGCATGATAAAATCCTAATGGAACTGCATAACGAATATCAAACTCCTGCACCATACAGTAAGAGAAGAAAGTTAATAAGTTTAATAGCTAATAGGTCTAGAGAATTAAGTGGAAAGGGGGTAAAAATCGATCCTTAATTTGGTTCTTAACAAAACCCATATTTAGCCATAAACATAGATGAACTGATTTAAGCAAAAGGCCACAAATCCAATAAGAAGTTGCCACTTTTCACTACCTTGAATCAGGCCACAAGATAACAATGCACACAATTTACTACAGGACAAAGAAAGCTTCATAACAGACTTTCAGATTTTGAAAATCACTAATTAGCAAACAATCCTATTGGTTTTGTTAATTTCCAAATAAAAAGATAAAACAGGGTAAAGAAAAGAATGGTCTTGTTGTTTTTCTTTCATGTTCCTCTTCTAATTATGCGCAGTAATGCGTAATTAAGAGCGTCAGTAATATGCAAGAAAATGAACAAGTTGTATCTGAATAATGTATTAAGTCCGCAACATGAGCAGTTAAGAGGGTCAGTAATATGCAAGAAAATGAACAGGTTGTATCTAAGATGGCCCACAAGAAAAAAGCAGTCATGGTTATTATTCAAGAATATGAAATAGAAGAACCGTTCCAGATCAGAAATATTAGAAACATCTCATTATGCAATGACAATCCTGGGAAACGTTCTATCATTAGTAATCTAAACATGAAAGTATGATTAAAACATTTATAGATCTCTTAAGCAGGCCGGTATACGAATGACAATCAAAAGCATTTAACCTGAAAGACATATATACATAAATTTTTTTTTTTCCCTTTTCCTTTCATCAGTTCGGCTTAAAAATAAACTAAAATAAAGAAGAGAACCAAAATAAAGAAGAGAATGTGTACTAAACCTGACGCAAAAACCTCGTGCTTCGATGATCAGGTGCAATGCCACCAATATGACTTGTAGAAACAAATGAGTAACCTCGAGTTGGCCTCAAAGGTGAATTTCTCCTATCAATCTTAAATGTGTATTTGATTGAAGAAAGTAATCCATGGCCGAGCTGCCTTCTTATTGATCTCGAGGCCAATTGTGATGGGTCTGCTAGCGTTCGCCAACCCAGGCTGTATGCCAAATCATGGTGTTTTGATGAAATCAGTCCAAGAGAGAGCCCCATCATGCGCTCTTTATAAGAAGAGAACTCCATCCAATCTTGGGAAAGCAGGAATGCTCGTGCCATCACTGGAGTTACAAACCCTTTGAACCTGGGCAAAAACAGGCCAGCACTTAACTCTGATGTTTGGTTGGGCCCATACGCCAAAGAACTATCCCACAAATCCCCATATCCGAGCAGATTTTTGAACTTAAGTGTTCCTTCAGCAGTCCATGACCTAGCCTACAAAAACATTACACGTAAGACATGACGGAGACCATGCTTATGCATCTGTTCACAATTAAGAAACCAGAGAACACAACATATTAGGCCTTTTAGCTCCCACATTTGCATTCATCAATTAACCACGCCTCCTAGTTTCATAATATCATGATCCTTCGGACCGAAAAAAACTGGCAGCAGCAGATATGGACAGGTTTTACCAGTTTATTGGCATCGATGTGGGATTTAAAATTTACAACACATGCCATCTATTTCACGCCCATATGTGCAAGTAATTAATATAATCCAGATTTCCATTTCCTCCAATTTCTCAGCAACCAAACAGTCTGTAGTAATTCTACGTACTAAACCCTAATCTCACCAATTCAGCAAACCAAACCAATATATACAAATACACGAAACTTATAGTAACAGAGAATGTACCGCCGGCTTCGTGTAAGCACCGATTTCGCCAGAAATTGGACTCTTAGTTTCGACGACCTCCACAATAACATTCGTAGTTCCAGGCAGCTCCGGCGGGCCAGAATCGAGCGTGATCCGAACCGCGTCGAAAATTTCAAGCTTCTGAAGCTTCGCATTTGCAATTGCGGCGGCCTCGAGCAGCTCTTGCATGGTGGTGGCCTTCTTAATCTCCGCCAGCTCGGCCTCGATCAAATGCTCCTTCGTCTTCGTGTTGCCCTTGATCAGAACGTCGTGGACCCTCAGATCGACTCGCTCGGTCGACATCCGACGGACCAGGTTCTCTAGCTTGGACTTCTCCGCGCGCAACCGGGCCTCCTGGGAGAAGGGATTTCGTGGCTGAGGTGGCTCCTCCTCCTCGTCTTCGTCTTCTTCTTCGTCCATTTCGTCATCGATTTCGTCGGGTTCGGGCTCGTCGTCGACGGTGCCGTTGACATTGGAGGGAGTTTGCTCGTCGCGGTCGTCGTTAGCGTTTTGAGTTTCGGCGTCGGATTTTTCCATGGGAGAGAGATTAGGGAAGGTGGAGGGTGGCGGTTTGGGAAAAGAGGTACAACGAGCGGCGGCGGTGAAGAATTTTGAAGGCCAC
Organism: Heteromeles arbutifolia; assembly: GCA_024362995.1. Taxonomy (NCBI): domain Eukaryota; kingdom Viridiplantae; phylum Streptophyta; class Magnoliopsida; order Rosales; family Rosaceae; genus Heteromeles; species Heteromeles arbutifolia. The sequence continues at coordinate 6,384,825 of JANCRC010000018.1, read as the reverse complement.
TCAGCGGTGACTTGCTGCAGTGGGTGTAATTGTGTGAGGCCTGCCCTCTTTCTGATGGGCTTTCGCGGGTCGGAACATTTTTTTTTTGTTAACGTTTTATCTTGTTTTACCAATGATAAATTTAAAGTGTATATTTCATTTTCCATCTAAAATAATGCGGTCTAATAATAATCATTTAAACAGACATACTGTTTAATGGTATTTTTAATCACTTATGAATGAGAAACTTGAGGACTTGGAAGTGTTTTCTATAAAATTATAATTGTCATGAGGACCCTTTTTTTCTTAATTTACCAAATCAAATATTCGGCGTTTAAAGCTCGCAAGCAATTTGTATATTATCTGAACTGAACTTCATTACCTTATATTATTCGTCATGATCATAAGTAATACTTTTCTACTTATTAATATTATGTCGTATGTGGATGAAATATTAACTTTACCGTCCACTCATATTACAAGACGTGAACAATGTAACCATCATGCTCTTAAATATCTGTCACAGAATCCAACTCTATTCTTTACCCCCCCCAAAAAAAAAGTCCAACTCCATTTAAATTGGAGTTGCGCGCAAGGTCTAAAATATCAATGATATCGGAAATATCGATAGTCTAAAAACACGAAAATTTCGATGGAAATATCGGGATATTATCGATATCGATAAAAATTGAATAAAAACCACGGAAATTACAAGAAAAACTTGAAAATTTTTATTGAAACTTTACAGGATGTTTATTTAGTCAATTATCTATTAGTTTATCATAAAAAATGGGAAGAAAATGCATTGCACGATGGATTTAACTGATTTAGTTGATTATATAGCGAAATGGTAAACATTGTGAGTGTAGAAAATATATAAATATTTTAGCAAATTTTCACAAAAATATAAGTGATATGGTGGTCAATGTGTTGAAAGAATAAAATGGGAGAGGTTCGAATCCCCTAGTAAGGGCTCCTTCCTTATTTCGAAAATTCAAATAAAACCTCCCTCCCCCTTCTCCACCTCCACCTCCACCACCATTACCACCATGTCCAACAACAATCTTCTCACCTCCTTTATCTCCGACATCAAAACCTACTCCGGCAAAGACCCTCTTCTTCCATGGCTAAGGTACCCTCTCGCCACCTCCGTCTCTTCCTCTCTATCAGTTACCGTTTTATTGTTTAACCCATTTGATTTCACAATGCGGTTGCAGAGGGATTCGAAAAATGAACGACTCACTCCCACCTCACACTCTGAAGGAGAAGCTCCCTCGCTTCTTGCAGAAATGCGCGCAGACATTCGAGTCTGATCGGCGATACCGAAACGACTTGCGTTACATTCGAGTTTGGTTGAAGTTGGTAACTTTTCTACCCCTTTCTTTGTGATTGCGACTTCTGGGTATTTTGGATTTTGATTGATTCATAGCTACCGTTTGGTTTCTGAGAAAATTGAGGGAAATATATGAAATGGGTTCGATTCGGTTTTTCCAATTCTTGATCTTTGTTTTGTGGAGTAGATGGATTTTGTCGATGATCCAAGAGCTCTGTTGAGAACAATGGAGGCGAATCAAATCGGGACAAAGCACTCCTTGTTCTACCAGGCATATGCTCTCTACTATGAAAAGAACAAGAAATTTGAGGAGGCTGAGAAGATGTACCACTTGGGAGTGCAAAAGTAAGTTTTCAGCATTTTCCTTTTCTCATTGAATCTATCGTGATGCTCTCAATTTCTGGAGGAAGTAAAATTATACCTGATTCGTTTCTGTTTCGTGGCGTTGGATATGTTGTTTAGCTAATTTGTAGCTTAGACGCCAATTTGCAATTCAAATTTGTAGTATACGATACGTCTTAAATTCGAGCAATAAATGACTGTAATATGAATGTTTCTGTGTATGTACATTTCTGAAACTTGAACTGCTGCTACATTACATCTTAGTAACTGCCGAACAGCATTGCAGAACCCATTGGAGCGTTAGAGAAGTCGTACGAGCAGTTCCTTCAACGCATGGAGAGACACAGGAGACACAGAAACCAGGTAGTTTGTTAATCTTATTTTGGGTGTAGAGGGATTGTAGTTTGTGTTGTTAGCACTCCTTTTAACCGTAGAAAATTGTTATGCATTGCCAGGAAAAGAGGACCACGAAAAGGCCTCTGTCAAATAGGACTATCCCTCCAAATGGAGAAAGAAGCAAAGAAAATGCCTGCAGAATCGGGGCCAGGCCTATAGAATCCCAACATGATCCGTCTAGAAGTAATCGTCAAGTGACTTCTGGAAGAGGGTCAGAGGAACCGAAGATGTTTGGCGGCGATGATACAGTTGTGGTGACGTTTGTAGACACTGCCATTGTTGGAAAGTCTGAAGCGGAAGATGCGTGTCATCATGGATTGGTGGATCCTACTATAAACATGAAAGAGGCCATGAGCGCCATCAACGACATGTTTCGAGAGCCTATAGAGACGGCTCCCATTAGCAGAAGATCTCGCCAATCCCAACCGAAGAACAATAATGTGGACAGTGGATTCCAGGTTTTTGTTGATGACAACTTGGATAATGGAGGGAAATCAGAAAATAATAAGGAAGAAATGAGTGGAACTACTACCCACCAGTCTCACCAAGAACCTTTAAACATTTTGATTGATGATGATAACGATATCCCTGATCAGAGTGGCGTCCAAAATCCGGCAGATGATTCTACCTCACCAGCTTCACATAGAAATGTGTTTGTGTTTCCAAATCCGAAGGATCTTGCAGGTGAAAGTTCCAGTGATTTGGATGTTGGAGGCTCATCTCGACCAAGGTTCAGGGAGGATACAATGGTTTGTAGGTTTGTTGGGGCCACCATTTCGGATGAGCCAGAGGAGGTCGAAAATGCTTGCCACCATGGTTTGGTCGACCCGACAATAAACTTAAAAGAGGCCATGGATGATATCAATAACATGTTCGGGAAGCCTATGGATTTTGTAAGAAAGAGAAGAGTGAAGAAGCAGGACAGGGGAATTGATAGGAAAGAAGATTTTGGTGGGTTTTCTATACTTCCTGATGATAACTTGGACCAGAAGCAAGAGAAGAAAATGCCGGATTTGTCGGGAAGATCAAGCGGTTCGGATTTGTTCGAGGCCACTGTAACGACAAAGGAGGCCATGGATGAGATCAATAAGATGTTTGGAATGCCCCTGGACTTCTAGGAACAATTGCAATGGCCGTGTGTGCGTGCGCACTGCAGTTTTTCCGGATTTGTTGTGGAATGTAATGAGTTGTGTTCTTTCCCCATTCATCCCTTGTACTTAAAGTTTCCAATTTTAGTTTGTGCTGAATTGTGCCTACAATCTCAAACTTTGTTCCCTATTTTCTACATAATCCAAAGAACAAGAACTTTCGGGCACCTGGGGAACCTGGGATGACAGGATCCTAAGGCAATCACGCACTGTCATGTTTTTTAATCATCCCGCATCCCAGGTGCATGAGAAATTGGCTAGTTTCTCTTCGAAAGAACGGATAAAACAAATAAATAAAACATGTTATTTCATCACTTTGCAGTACAAAACCAGTTTATTCAAGCAACAATACAACTTCTGAGACACAATAACATTTAGAACACAAAAATCAAACAATAGAAGAAAAAAAAGTAACAAAGGTTAACTTAAGGAGGAAAATTAATCGGCGAAAACCCGGTGTTCTGAATCAAGAGTGAGTAGTAGGGCAGTTAGAAGGACGGAAAGCTAGGGGCCCTGCAGCATAAACAACAGCCTCATAGTTCCTCCCCCACAACCTCTTGTCCTCGTAACGAAGCGGGGCACCATAGAGCCCGTAATTCACATTGCTGAGCTCACTGCACTTTTCCAGAGGTGAAGAAACAAGCTTCACTTTGCATCCATGGAGAGGATGGTCCAAAAGATGTTGTCCAATTTTGAAGCCATCAAGCTGTGCATAGAAGTAGCCCTTGACGTCCGTCACGAAAGACTTGTAGAAGCTGACCTGGCCCTTGTGGTCCTTGCAGATGACGCTGATTTTCGCCGACGGAATGGGCTCAGCCTCGGTCAAGGACCATGTTCCGTAGTGGTCACAGCTCTGGCAATACACCACGCCTTCCACCACCACATGGTCCGGTTGCTCGGGGGTTTTCGGGGAGTGTTCGGTGGCGGTTGCGGATGGGAAGGAGAGGGAGATGAGGAGGGAGGAGATGAGGATTAGAAGACTCGTGCTTGCCATTTCTTGGGGGTTAGGGAAAGCAATGCAGGAGCTTATTTTAAAAGTGCTTAGCAGAAAAGCTGGGTTGAGGGAAGAGTGATTGGATGGGGTGGTATTTATAAGGTTAGTGGATTAATTGGCGACAGAGTCTAATGTTGTCGGACGTGGGAGCTACTAAGTTGCATGTCAACTACCACTACGCGAAGGCCACTCGCATATGCCTAATCAAAATCTTCCCAGTATCTCGATGCTTGCTTATATTTATTGATATTGAACTTGGCTGCGATGTAAGAGGGTGGACACATTCCCGTACTTAACTGGCCTAACTCACATCAGTGAGTTACATTTTTTTATTAAAATTTTAATACTAGTTATGTTTGCATATTATATCGACTACTTTGATTTATGATTTATGATCATTTTGGCTAATTTAAACCAAAGCATCCTAGTTAAAAAGTCAAAACAATTTTGGCTAATTTGATTTCTAATTTATGATCGTGGAATACGCCTTTTGGTTCGATTCTTGGCATTAGCAAAACGCTAGATGGTGGCTAGAAAATGTTGAAATGCCTTTATGAGTCTTCTTAACCTTTGAAAGGATGAACTACTATAGCGAAACCACCAACTGGTCTCCTTTTTTCAGAAGAGACGTCTTTAATCTAATTTTTTTTAAGATTCCTAAAATCCTAGTCTTTCTTTTTTCACACACTTGCAAGTCTTCAAATGTTGAGAGAATGAATTTCACATTGGAAAATTAAAAATCTCGCATGCATCATGTTTGAGACCTTCAATCCAATCCACTCAACCAATTGAGGGATAATATGTTTCCAAAATTCATGTTCCCCCCCCCACCCCCCAGAAAGTTGCTCCTCATTGAAGTTCATCCTACATGAATGAACAAACAAACTGATTGACAGGTTGATTTACTGTTGCGTTTTACTTTTACAGTTTTACTGCTGAACAAAAGGATTATGTTTTCCACCCTATCTCACGTTATATACAAGTAGAATTCTATCCCCCTGCTGTAAATACAAGCAGTATTAACTTAAGGTAACTTTTTTTGTGCCTTGCCACCCACGGAAGATGAAGACTTACACATGGTTCGTAGTGACAAATCTTGGCATTCATCTTCTAGCTTCCATCATGAGACATAACTTCAAGCTCCGCCCACCAAAGAGGTGAGAGTTTCGGTGATGCCCCGTCGGGTGTAACTCCGGTAATTTCTCTTAGTCTTGCAGTGACTTCTCTCATCGGAGGTCTTTGTTTTGGGTCAGGGCGGACGCAAGATCTTATAACTTCCCCGATTTGCTCCAGTTGCTCTTCGTGGAAAGACTCTAGAGTCGGATCAACCATTTCTCTGAGGGGCTGATCGCCTCTCAAGTAATCCGCACCCCAGTCTTCAAGTGAGACATTATCCACTGCATAAGGGAGTCTGCCTGTTACCATTTCGAACAATATGACACCAAAGCTGTAGACATTGCTTTCTCTGTTTGCTGATGGTATGGTAAAAAGTTCTATGCTGGAAAATTCTTTTTCAGCTTCAGCTATCTCGTTCGAGAAGCTAAATTCTGAGACTTTTGGTGCATAATCCTCTGTTAGTTGGATGGATCCTGAATTCAAGTTGTTGTGAGCTATAGGCGGGTTCAGCTGGTGCATATACTCGAGGCAGTAGGCCATGCCCGTTGCGATTCTCAGTCGCATTCTCCAGTCCAAGTGCTCAGCTTCTTTTACTGCAGTTTTCACTAGCATTAGGTATCTCATGCATAATTAGCACAAACACATACATTTGAGAGAATGTAGCTATATACTCACTGTGTAAATGCTCAAAAAGTGTCCCATTCGGAGCGTATTCAAAAACCATCATTCTAGTGAAAGGTTCCTCTTCCTCGCAGTACCCGATAAGGCTGACAAAGTTCTTGTGGCTCAGTTTCGATAATTTTTCAATCTGAAACCATAACCATTGGAACAATTAGGCCCTGCCAGAACAGATTAAGCAAGCATATAAATTTACAGCTTTTGTTTGTTTCATACCTTCTTCCTAAACTGCAACTCTAAATTGGTGGTCCAACAGTAATTGGCAGACGGCTCTACAAGGGAAGCCACGGCGATTTCAACACCACTAGACAATGTTCCTTTGTACACTGTACCAATCGGTGAAGAACCTATTACATTACTGAAATCTTCACAAGCCACTTCAAGCTCTGATCTCTTAAGATTTGGTACACCTGCAATCAAAATTCCCTATCATGATTAATCAAGAGAGACACAAAACTTGCAACACACACAATGTGTCTAACTGATGGCAGAGATCATCTTTTTCTGTTATCAAATAAGCCTTACCAGTGACAAAGGCTTTCTGTAGCTGTCCGCTTAACCCTGTGGCCCAAGGCTTGACAGTAGCTACCTTGTTGGTCTTGTAGAGATACAAAAAGATGAATGAAATTATAACAAAACAAGCACCACCACCTATGCCTCCAATTAATATTGCGGTTTTATGCTTTGATATGAAACTTTCACTTGCACTTGAGTTGTTTGATGGTGCAACTGGAACATCAGTATCTGGGGAAGGTGCTGGAGTATTTGGTGTTGAGACTGAACTAGAAGGTTCTGCAACTTTTGGCGATGCTGGTGTGTTGGATTCCTGTGGTTCCATGACACGAAAATATGCAGAAAATTGTGGTAATAATCTATCCGTTGGAGAAGAGTGTTTTGCCGCTTGCAGCATTCTCCCATGAACAAAGTGTTTAGTATGAGCGAGGTTCCTAGCAAAGAAAACAAGACTAAAGTAAGATGCATATAATTGACACTAGAATATGCACGATAGAAGGTAATAAGACTCATTTTCCTAGATCATTAGCCCTGCAAAGCCTCAATTGTAATCACGTACCATGAATTAGATCTTTCATTGCAAGATGCTTCTCTGCCCGCACCAGAAAGCTGATTCTCATCAACTTGAAATTCGGAAAGCAACCCCAAATTGTAAATTTCAGGAGATAAGGTGCCAAGAAGCCGGTTGTTGTCAAGTAGGCTGCAATGTGAGCAGAAAACTGAGTTACTATACATACATCGGAAAAAATTATCAAGAAAAGAACTCAATTGTTTGACAGATCAACCTACAGGATTGCCAATGAAAAGTTACTGCCAAGGTCAGCTGGAAGCTGTCCACTGAAGTTATTGTATCCTAAATCTAACACTTCCAATTCCTTCAACCCGCCGATCCCTCCAGGAATGATCCCTGTGAAGGAGTTGTTGCGCAAAATACTGAAGAAAAATTTCACTTTAGCAGGATTCAACAGAGATAGCTCAAAGAAATTTGGATTCAACAGAGAGAGCTCAAAGAAATTTACTATTAATCATTACAGATCGAAGCAACGATACAAAAACGCTTACATAGACTTTATGTGGACAAGTTGCCCGAGCTCAGGTGATAACGTTCCTCCAAGACAAAGATCTTTCAAGTTCCTGCACATCATATTACATCTAACTTTAGAATCAGTTGGGCAAAATCAGCAAATTGAAATCACTTATTAAGTACAATGTATCATAGCTTGAAAAAATATGAAGTCCCCAAGTCTTTGAGTTCCCGGTTTTGACTTTCTTTTATAGAATTCACGGGGCAATAAAACTAGGAGTAAAGCTATAACTAGTACTCCATAATCATGAATTATATCGCCCGACGATCATTTTAGGCCCCTTCGACACCTATAGACATGCTGTTCTAAAACCTCATACGATAATATTGATTACTTGGCACTAAAATTTTCAATTACCAACAAAATTCATCAGTAAATCAAAATCGAGAAAGTTGTTCAGTTGGTTAAGAGCATTCAACCCCTACACCGAGCTCCTATGTTCAATCCTCCCCAACACACACAAAGTATCAATTGTATAAGAAGAAACGACAATTTTCCTTTTCGAACTTCGGTTATGTCCTTGAATCAAAGGCAAAAAAATAAAGACTTTTGAGCCTTCCAGACTTCAAATTAATATCTTCTTAACTAATTAAGCTCCTCAATAACTTGAATTAGTAGATTGTATAGAAAGAAAAGCAAGAAAGAAAGAAAGAAAAGAGAAAAAAAGTACTCACAAAACCACAACTTTTCCATCTGAGCATTCGACCCCGAACCACGAGCAGGGATCAACCTCTCCATCCTCATCGTTCCAGTTCGCCAAAGCACCAAAGGGGTCGCTCTCTACTCTCTCTCTAAACCTCAAAAGCGCCAAACCTGCACAAGAAAAACAACCATCTTTCGTTTCAATTTTCCTCCACTTTCTCGGGATACAAACAGTAACCAGCAGCTCAAATCAATCCCATACCTTCATCATTCAAACCCCAACAAAAACCCAGATTCTGAATCAGCAAGCAGACCACCACCACACCCAGCAACCCCAACCGGTTCTTCAACATGCTGAACTTCCACTTCTTGATCATCTTTGCCACTATCAACGAAAACCCAGCAAAAAACAGAGCAAACCCAGCAGAGTCTTGAAAGCAAAATCCGTGTTAACCCAGAGAAAACCCAGCTGGGAAGTTTGAATTGAGTTGAAAAGGCAGATGAGTAAAGACCCAAAAACGTGTTCCAAGGACTTGCAAACTAATTTAGACCCACCGAAGGTGTTTGAAAAAGAAAAACGCGTACACTGCAAATACTAATCCATGTGTTTGATTAGTATAATCAAAATTAATAACCCAATTAATATATAATCTTAGTGTGCTTTGGAGGGAGAGATGAAACTAATAATCTTTTTGGAAAGAGAAAATCGTAGAAATGGTTGCTCAATTTTAACACAGTTGGAATAACGGTCCCTTAACTCATCAAAATATGGTCATTTTCGTAAACCTCATTAGAATTCCGTCAAAATGAGGAACCATTACTTCAATTGGGTTAAAGTTGAAAGACCATTGCTCTAGTTGGGTTAAAATTGATGGATCCTTGCTACATTTTTTTTCATTCGGTTTTTCATATTTGCTCCTCGACTCAACCTTATATGCGTGACACGTGACTCATTTTGATGGAAGTTCTAATGAAATTGAAGAAAATGACCATAACTGCACATTTTGAGCAGTCAAGAAATTTTTAGTGGATAAACCATTATTTTAATTGAATTGAAGTTAAGAAACCGTTGTTACAATTTCCTCTTAAGGGAAATTAAATTAGCAAATTTATTTTTTTTGGTAAACAATTAAGTGTGCGAATGGGTCCAAAGGGTTGGCAGCAGTGTGATGGAGGACTGACAGGGCTTGGAAATGGAAAGGTTGAGACTTGGGCGTAAAGCGACGCGCGCGATTGGATTTTAGTCAAACAGCCGGCAAAGACTTTTGGCATATGAAATATATTAAATGAAACTAATGTACCATTTTCTTTCCAGTGTAATAGTGACAGTGTCGTTTAGTACTACTAATTTGAGCGAACTTCTTGTCCTTTGATTAGCTAATATTAACATGTTATCGACTATTGATATGTCGTTTTATATAAATATTGATATTATACGTGCTTTGATTATACGTGAAATATTCAAAATTGAATGAATAATTTTTTATTTCGAATGAATTAGAAAATGATATGATGTAAAGGAAACGTATCCCTTCTAATTTCACTATTTTGACAAAATTAGAATGATAAGTTTGTTTAATAAGTAATACATTTTTTACTTTATGTTGTATACAATTTTTCATTTCTTCCTTCAAAAGTTCATCTATCTTAAAGATAAAGCTTATTTTTAGCAACGCTCCCTAGCATTCGATTTTAATCCCACTTTGCACTATGTAACTCAAAAGTTACAATTTTACTCTCTGTAACTCAAAATTTGTTTCACCTTGTCCTCTAAAACTCTTAAGTCGCCCTCTACAACATATGTGAGACCCACCACCGAATAACATTATGCCACTTGTGCCAATGAATTTGGTTTTAAGAACCTTCACTATGCATTAACATTCAATCAGAAAATATTAAGTTTAAAAAAAGAAAATAATAATTGAAATTTTTTTGAGTTGTGCTTGTGTTGCAGAGATGGAAAAAAAATGAAATTGATTAGTCTGATGCATTCAAATCAAACCCACATAATGGAGTTAAAGGAAATAAGGCAATATTGAGCAAACTTTGAGTTTTATAAAGTAAAATGACGACTTTTGAGTTTCAGATAACAAAATAGAATCAAAATCGAATTTTGTGAGACAAAGTGAAGCGAATTTTGAGTTTCATGAAGTAAAATAACAACTTTTGAGTTACAGAAGTAAATAAAGATTATAAGCGAATTCCAAAAAGCATAACTGTTTGGACCCAAAATATTGGTTTAGGCCGAGCTTGGAGTTGTTCTCGGCCTAGTAGTTTGTTTCTGGAATCATCGTGGGACGTCCGTTTGTTATGGGCCGTCCAGTTAAGAACGGTCGAGTCCTAGTGTAAGACGGATTGATGGGGGAAGCCGAGTCCTGGTACAATAGGGAGTCTCAATAGGATGAGAATGCTGAGATTCGGGAAATGAATTTGGCCTGATAAAGGAGTTGGTTCAAAGTCCTAAATGGATGAAGGATTGGCCGAGACCTAGTTAGATTAGGTTGAGGAGTCCTAATCCGAGTATAGTTTTATTTCGGCTATGAGGAGGTTGGTTGCTATAAATAGAGAGGGAAGTGCACCATTCAAGCTCCCTCAAATTTAACACACAAATTTGCCCTGCACAAACCCTCGCTCTACGCGAAACCTCTCAACAACCTTGAGATTTTTATTTTCTTTTTCCGCCAACACATCTTCAGTTTGGATAAACAGCATTGTGAAGGCAACCGGTGATACCTTTATTTTGGATAAACAACACTATCGCCTTAGAATTAGCCGATTGTGGAGCACCTTCAGTTTGGATAAACAGCACTGCGTTGAGGCCGACTGGTTATCTATCCAAGTCTCGGTCGAGAAGGACTTTCGGGACTTTATTGGCAGAGGTCATCTCATTAGCCTTCTTGGCGAAGTGAGGTGTTACAGTTTACTACGGCTCGGCACATTGAACGCCGAGTTGTTTTATGATTGGATACTCACAAGTAAGCTTTAGAGTTCGGCATTCTGACGGTCGAACCACATTTACCATCAAGATATACATCTCTTTTGAGTACTTGTGTCTGTATAGTCTGGTACCAGTTCGGCGTGCTTATACTTTCACGAATATAATCACCGTGACCGAACCCTGCGCCGACGATCCGTGAACTTCGCAGAACTAGCAGCTTTGTCTTCAGGTTCTAGAACCCAAAGGATGAGATGTGTTCCTTCCTTAGTCGTAATCGCAAGACGCAGAAGTCAGCCACGCGCTCAACGCGACATCAACATATTTTACTCTTCGACCGAGCTCGGCCGACAAGTTGGCACGCCTCGCATACAACTAAATGACTTAGTTAGCTTATTAATTACTCGGCCTGCGCGCCACGTAGGCTTGGTAGTTTTTAGGGTCAACATTTTGGCACCCCCGGTGGGACCTAGTGCTAAAACTACGAAGTTCACATGATATATCAAGATCTCGATCAGGCTCCAGTAAGTGAGATTTGGCGCCTATTAAAAGAAAATGCCAATAAGCACGAAAAATTCCTTGAGGAGTACTGTAGAGTTCTTGAAAAAAGGCTAGAGACCGGGGGTAATTTTTCGCTCCGGCCGCGATCAAAATTCGGCCTAAGAAAATTGTTAAGATGGCCGAAGAAAATCCTAGGCCACCTGTTGTTTCTGTCGAGACTGAAAGTGTGGTAGGCCTAGAAGAAAAAGTTCAAGTTTCTGAGCCAGAAATTGACTCAGAAAATGGTTCGTCAGAGGAATGTTCTAATGACAAACAAGACCAATTCACAGTTTCAGCTAAACAAACCATGTCAATCGATATGATTATTGGTGATACAGCCGATATAGAGAAATCCTGTTCGACTAAGTTGTTTGAATTAAAAGCCGAAAATATGCATGTGGGCATAATAATTGTTCGACACGTTCGGCGGCCGAAAATGACAAATTTTTTGCCAAGTTACAAATATTTGGAGAAAATCCTTTATTCGGCCTAGAGCGAAATCAATTTTAAATTTTGGTGTAACAAGATCTCGGCTTGGAGTAAAGCATCGTTGGCCTCCTCCTCATTATGGTCTGGCCACTTTTATTTCCGTATACTAAATGTGTATATATGTGTGTGTATATATATATATAATAAATAAATTATTTTCTTAAACATACGGCTATGCAAGCCGATGCATAAGAAAATAAGGGGGCAACAAGATGATGCGGTAATCCAAAAGATGGTGTGCTCGGCTTAAAAAGTTGTTCTTTAATACATTAGTCAAGCCGAAGAAAGATATTTGCAGAAGGCCATCCTGTGAGATATCTAAATGTTTGTATACAAATGGGCTATAAGACGTATTTGGAGCTTTTTGCATTTCGGCTGGGATCCCCAATTCTTTGGCCGAATAAAAGGAAAATTTGGTGAGCTCGGCAAGAATCATTGTGGGGCGTTTTGTTGGCCGAAGTTGGTTTGTCACATTTTGGCTTCCAAAGCTCGGCGAGAAGCATTGTGGGACATTTTGTTGTCCAATTCTTCTCGATCTCGGCCCACTTTACCCTTGACCTCAATTTTTCCCCTACCTCTAATTCTTCTTGACCTATATCGTACATGCCATGCTCGGCGAGCTGATGCTCGGCACATGTTCGTTTTTCTCGATAAGCTCGTTGAGGTCTCTTTCATGATGTGTCAAGTTATGGAGTTGATTCATTAACCATATATTTCTTCTACTGCGCTAGTTTCCTTAACCATTCGACTTGCGAGCTGAAGCTCAAAGAAACTGGGGGGTAATGTTTGGACCCAAAATATTGGTTTAGGCCGAGCTTGGAGTTTTTCTCGGCCTAGTAGTTTGTTTCTGGAATCATCGTAGGACGTCCGTTTGTTATGGGCCGTCCAGTTGAGAACAGTCGAGTCCTAGTGTAAGACGGATTGATGGGAGAAGCTGAGTCCTGGTACAATAGGGAGTCTCAATAGGATAAGAATGCTGAGATTCGGGAAATGAATTTGGCCTGATAAAGGAGTTGGTTTAGAGTTCTAAATGGATGAAGGATTGGCCGAGACCTAGTTGGATTAGGTTGAGGAGTCCTAATCCGAGTATAGTTTTATTTCGGCTATGAGGAGGTTGGCTGCTATAAATAGAGAGGGAAGTGCACCATTCAAGCTCCCTCCAATTCAACACACAAATCTGCCCTACGCAAACCCTCGCTCTATGCGAAACCTCTCAACAACCTTGAGATTTTTTTTTTTTTTTTCCGCCAACACATCTTCAGTTTGGATAAATAGCATTGTGAAGGTAACCGGTGATACCTTCATTTTGGATAAACAACACTATCGCCGTAGAATCAGCCAACTGCGGAGCACCTTCAGTTTGGATAAACAGCACTGCATCGAGGCCGACTAGTTATCTATCCAAGTCTCGGTCGAGAAGGACTTTTGGGACTTTATTGGCAGAGGTCATCTCATTAGCCTTCTCGACGAAGTGAGGTGTTGCAGTTTACTAGGACTTAGCACATTGAACGCGAGTTGTTTTATGATTGGATACTCACAAGTAAGCTTTAGAGTTCGGCGTTCTGACAGCCGAACCACATTTATCATCAAGACATACATCTCTTTTGAGTACTTGTGTCCGTATAGTTTGGTACCAGTTCAACATGCTTATACTATCACGAATATAATCACCGTGATCGAATCCGGCATCGACGATCCGTGAACTTCGCAGAACTAGCAGCCTTGTCTTTAGGTTCTAGAACCCAAAGGCCGAGACGTGTTCCTTCCTCAGTCACAATCGCAAGACGCAGAAGTCAGCCGCGCGCTCAACGCAACATCAACATATTTTACTCTGCGGCCGAGCTCGACCGACGAGTTGGCATGCCCCACACACAACTGAATGACGTAGTTAGCTTATTAATTACTCGGCATGTGCGCCACGTAGGCTTGGTAGTTTTTAGAGTCAACAATAACTAAAATAATAAGTTATTCATTGTATTCAAGTGAGACCGTATGATAATATGTAAATTAGTAATACGTTAATACCATGTTTCGATATACCACACAACCATAAAGTTATTTTGTGACGGAGACAATGTCTTGGCGCCATCTTATTGACTTGGTAAAACACACTTATTTGGATAAGTCATTGAGTCGACACCACACCTGCCAGGAAATTTACAAAACAATCATTCTTTTTAATTAAGGTAAAAAATCCTCTTCACACTTGCCGA